>JAPDNY010000006.1:96767643-98107643 GCA_029375565.1 Gekko gecko
TTAGCCACTCTCATAACTCTTGCCAGCCACAGAAGAGCATCCCATTCCCAAGGCATCAGACAAGAAAACGGAGCCCACCACCACACCACACACAGCGTCCTTTGTACCCTTTCCTGAGGGTGTTGATAAGCGAGCAGCCTGTGTGTATTTTGTCTTTTTCCTGCAGAAATTCCATATGATATTGTATGACACAATTGCTCCCAAACAGCAGTGAAAGGTCATATTTTTACCACCACCAAAATAAATTATTGCCTTGAGTGGCCTCTCTTGGTATATCGCTGGATAAGTTGCCCATACAAAGGTGCGTACTTTCTAGGTTGTTACTGAGATGTCATTGGGGCTCACAGATTCCAGGTGAAATTGGTTTCCAGCTTTAACAGAAGTTGATGAAATCATTCACCTAATGGAAACAAAACTTTTTTTGCTCCTGCCTGGAGGCACAAACAAGCGTAAGCTCCTGAGAGACCCAGGGGCTTTCCAGCCCCCCCCCCCCTTATAATCATAAATCCTTGCCATACAGCAATGGAGCCCCAAGAGTGTGTTTCCCAGATAGACAGTGATTGCTGTATGCAGCATGAGGCAGAGAGTTGAAGGAGCACTGAATTGCAGGTACTCGATAACTGTGAGAAAGCTGGTTTGTAGCATGAAGAATGGAAAAGTCCCCATGCCTGGCCCAGTGCTAGGGCTGCCATATTTCTTATCTAGGTGGATTCCTGTGCCACCATTTTATTAGTTATTCTGGTCAATATTCAGCACGGGAAGACATCTTTACATTTCTGGATGTTATGCTGTTGATGCACATACCAGAGGCCCATCAGAAGAAAAAGCAGCACCTGTAATTAATTAATGAAGAGAAGCTGAAATAAGTTCTTACCTGTCCTGGGACTGGGCTCTGTAGTCACTGTCCTACTAATGCAGTGAGGGCAAAAAAACTGTTACCCACTTCCTTTAAATAGCTTACCCCTGGTTTATCAATCATACTGTTCAGAATGATGGATTGGAGGCTGTTAGGAGCCAAAGAACAGGGAACTTGGCCTTCGACACTTGCAGGTACAGCTACTTTCGGCTGCCTTCCCAGATCAACCATTGAGACAAAATTTTATTGGCCAGACCAGAATTGTATTATCCAGTCACCCAAATTAATATTTAAAGCTAGGGGAGAAAAACAGCTGAGTGGTTCCCACCAGAGTTGTGCAGGTGAGTCTTATCACAGCCAAATGTTGTTCACTTACTTCTGCTTGCCACCAGTTCCTCCCACCTGGCTATCAACTAATTTTCCACTCTTGCCTTCTTTCTCTAGACTCAGCACCTTTACATTTTTGCTTCTTGACTCAACATTCACATTCCATAACAAGGCAAAAGGCAAGAAACAAGACACTCGAGTTTGCCACCCAAGGAATGATCTGGAGACACAGTTGGCCCTAATAGACAATGTGCAAACTCTCAGAAGGCCAAGAAAACAGTGCGCCAGTAAATAGTCTTTATTTACAGTTATCCTGAGAGATGCCTTTACAAGGACTTTAAAATTCTACACTGAGTGTATACCATAGCATGCCAGTGTGTACACATTGGCCCCTGTCCTAGATGCGACAGCACACTCATAGATAAGCAGGACTGTCCTAAGAACTTTCACCTGTCATCTCCTCTTTTGGATTAACCTGCACCAAATAGCATGACATCAAAAGCAGAGAGCAGGAGTGAAAAGTATCTGCAACCAAGAGTAACTGTTCTAATATCTCAAGCAAATGAGCCAAACCACAAGCTATCCAAGGAAAGCATAAACCTCCCAGGTTATGAGCTGATCTTACTTTGGGGGAAACCTCATGACCATAAACAAAATGATTAACTTGAGTGGATGGTTTCATTATATCTATCAATTACATTTTTATCCAGCCCTTCTTCCAAAGATCTCAGAGTGATGTAAACGGTTCTCCCTTCCACCTCTATAAAATCCAAAATGCTCCTCCACCTTGTTATGATTGATATGTGTGACTGATGTATGTGACCCAACAACAGCTTAGCTGCAGAGTTCTTTTCTTCCTTCCAAGGTAGAGCACATGTTTTGCATGCAAAAGGTCTCAATGCCAGTCAGCAGTTAAAAAGAGCCCAGTAGAACTGGAAAAGGCCTAGTTGCCTGAGATCCTGTAGTGCTGCTGCCATTCAAAACCAGCAATGTTGAACTAGACGGAACCAATGGTCTGACTCAGTACATGGCAGCTTCATCTGTGCCTTCCTCCATCTTTTTCTTTCTTACCTCGTCCAACTTACAATATTTTTGCATTTCCTTTCCCTTGGCTTGATCCACCCATTTCTTACTCTCCTAACAATTACCCCTATAAGTCCCTTGACAGTTTTTAAAACCAGATTTGCAAGGAAGTGCCCACTTTACTACTCCCATTTGTCTTATTCAAATGAAGAATTGAACACATGAAGCTGCCTTATACTGAGTCAGACTATTAGTCCCTCAAAGTTAGTACTGTCTACTCAGACTGGGAGCAGCTCTCCAGGGTCTCAGGCAGAGGTCTTTCACATCACCTACTGCCAGATCTTTTAACTGGAGATATTGGGGATTGAACCTGGGATCTTCTGCAGGCCAAGCAGATGTTCTACTATTTAGCCCAGCCACCTAATGGCCAAGCCTGTCCCTTCCCAGCTGAGGATGGAAAGTTTTTAAAACGTATGTTTTATAAATTGTTGTCACTCGCTCTGAGCCTGTTTTGGGAAGAATGAGATATAAATTGAATTAAAAAGAGAAGGCCTACATAGCTCTTCCTCCCAACAAAAATACTCTCATCCAGAAAAACAGACTGAGAAATATTAAGAAATGGGTTGCAGTGAAAACACCAGCAAAGCATATAGATTCATGGATTTGCAGGTTAGTTATTGTGGTAGTTAATGGTACTTCCAGCCATTCCAGTAGAATTGACAGAACATGTTCTCTGTGTGAATTCCCCTGGAAAACCTGACTGGACTTTACACAGATAATGCATTTACAACTCTATGACCTCATAAAGATAAGTCTAACTTATCACACAGAAAACATAGGCTTGGTTTGCGATGGTTATTACTGCTTATAAATCTATCAGTTTTTAAAAAGAGTTTTCAGCCTTGCCTACTGTTTTCTGACTGTAAGAGGGCCCTTGTACTTTACCGGACTCACTAAGATGATGGAAACCTTTGAAATATTTATTGTAGGCAGAATTCTGTTGGTCTGAACCTACTTTTAAGTTGTCCCCATTACCAGCGCAAATACCCCTGTTCTTGCCAGCCATTTTTCATGCTCCAGATCTATAGTCAGCTACCCAATGGCTGCTATGGAGTGACACCTTACACATTAATAGTGATGGAAGAGTGTTTGCTCAGTTCCTTTTCCCGATCAGCTCTAGTGAAGAAGCAAAATAGGAGAAAGAACTGGGAGAGAGATGCCCAAATTACACCCACAGTAGCATGGTACAGACAGGAGAAAAGAGGGTTTGGTAGAAGGATTTATGGTTTATTTTTACGGTGGGCTTTTATTGCAAATGTTTCTTAATATTATTGTATTTATTAAGGACTGGCTTTGCAGCATAAATTTTATTCATAGTGTCTGTAAAATAACCAAAACTGGATCTGATTTGTGCTGGTGTTAGTTTCAGGCAAAAGGAACACTTTCTTATATATGTTGGTTTTGTCCTGTGGTTAAAAAAAAGATATATGTAGAATAATCAGTGAAATTTTGATGTCTGAGGAATCTAGGAGCCCAATGTTGATCTTGTTAGGGCAGATGGATAAAAAAATTGGAAAAGAAATATAGATGTTTGGTGAGAAAGCTAATAGTGGCAGCTAGACTAGTCTTAACAAAATATTGGATACAAAAGGCACTAGCTGGCTCAGAAAATGTTGGTTCACTTGTTGATGCATTACACTGCAATGCAGAAAAAACTAACAAGAGAAAATACTTGTGCAAACTGTGTTTATTCAAACATGGAAACCTTCTTCATTCATTACGTTGGCCTCAGAGATGCAAACCAGTCATCATGGTACTTCATCACCTGAAACCAGACCTGTAGCCAGGATTTTTTAATTCAGGGGGCCTTTAAATAAGTCAGGGGACACCCCACACAGACACCCCCCCCCCAGGGAGGGCCACAAATTAAAAATTGGAAGTCAGGGTATCTGGGCTGGATGGAAAGTCAGGGGGCCTTTGCAGTAAGTTGGGGGCTGGGCCCCGAGATGCCCACCTGTGGCTATGCGCCTGCCTGAAATGTTTGGTACTTCTCTTCCTGCTAGGCAGGGTGTCCCTGAGGAAGTATAGGGTCCTGGGCAACTCCTCCCATCTCCCGCCAACTTCATAAAACTTTCAGGTCTTGGGAGACTTACAGTCCAAACCTCTACCAATCACCAGAGTAGTGGACCCTGCACAGACCCTACCACCACCCAGGGCCAGCTCCAGGTGTCTGGGTGCCCTAGGCAGGACAGCCTGGGGTGCCCCCCACGGGGGATGCCAACCTCCCGGTGGGGCCTAGACACCGGGCAGCGGCGGCGGAGCGCTGGCTTTCCCGGGGGCTCCGTGGCTGCGGGGTCCCCGGGAAAGCCGGGAAGGGGGCGGGGGGTCTAGCCGCCACCCCCTCCCTCCCAGCGCCGGCTTTCCCGGGGGCTCTGCGGCTGCGGGGTCTCCACAAAAGCTGGGAAGGGGGCAGGGGGTCTAGCCTCCCCCTCCCAGCGCCGGCTTTCCTGGGGGCTCCGCAGCTGCAGGGTCCCCGGGAAAGCCGGGAAGGGGGCGGGGGGTCTAGCCGTCCCCCTCTCTCCCAGTGCCGGCTTTCCCAGGGGCTCCACGGCTGCGGGGTCCCCGGGAAAGCCGGGAAGGGGGCAGGGGTCTAGCTGCTGCCCCCTCCCTCCCAGAGCGGGCTTCCTGGGGGCTCCGTGGCTGCGGGGTCCCCGGGAAAGCTGGGAAGGGGGCGGGGGGGTCTAGCCACCGCCCCCTCCCTCCCAGAGCCGGCTTTCCTGGGGGCTCTGCGGCTGCGGGGTCCCCGGGAAAGCCGGGAAGGGGGCGGGGGTCTAGCCGCCGCCCCTCTCTCCCCGAGCCAGCTTTCCTGGGGCCTCTGTGGCTGCAGGGTCCCCGGGAAAGCCAGGAAGGGGGCGGGGGTCTAGCGGCGGCCACGGGGGGGTGCTTTTTGGGGGGGAGTGAGGCGCCATTTGGTGCCCCTGAGGTCGGCGCGCCCTAAGCGAGTGCCTAGTTCACCCAATGGGTGATCCGGCCCTGCCACCACCCTGTGTTTTGGGGCTGAAAGCAGCATTGAGATGCTTTCAGTCCCAATCCACCACACTGCCAATTGCCTGAGGGGTCAACTGTACACAGATCTAGAGTTGCCAAGTGTCTTAGCACGTCAGTCCAATCTGGCACTTTGGGGGTGGGGGTTCCCCCCACCGACCTGATCCTGACCGGTGGGTTGGGGGCCCTTTGGGTGGGAAAACCCCTGCCCCCCTGGGGGATTTGGCAGCCCTACACAGATCCCATTGCCCTGGTGACTGGTAGCTTCTTCAGGGAAGCAAATCCCAAGCATAGAGCTGGAGTGATTGGCCTGATACGCCCTTCCGAGGGATGGCTCTGCCACTATGTAACCACAGTCAGTCCACACAGTAAGGATTAAAGAGGGCAGCAGATAGAGCATGGTACTCTTTTGGTTCAAAATATTATCAAAATTATGTATTTCTGAATCCCACAGAAGTCCCCCCAAAATATGCAGATAACATTACCTTCTTTGTAAGTGACTCAGTTTTACGGTTTTCATTATCATAAAGATGGGAGGCAGCCACACTACTGTGAGAAGTGGTGACCCCTCAGATCCCTGCATTCCAATCCATCCTACTTCACATCAGGATGCTCTGTCATTGAGCCATAGCCCCTCCCAGTTTATTCTACTCCCTTTCAATATTACTATTTTTCACCCATCCTCCTGAGAGCCAGTATGGTATACTGGTTAGAGTGCCCGACTAAGATCTGGGAGACCCTGGGTTGAATCCCTGCTGTGCCATGGAAGCTTGCTGGGTGACCTTGGGCCACTCACACACTCTCACCTTATCTACCTCACAGGGTTGTTGTGAGGATACAATGGAGGAGACGAGAACATAAGCAGCTTTGGGTCCCCACTGGGGAGAAAGGCATTTATGATGCATTCCACTCTAACTATTCCATCCCCACATTCTGTAATCTACAGTAGAACAGAATCCCAAACAAAATTGTGCAGAATTTTAAAATAACAACAGACTCAGGTCTGCTCCCACACAACGTGTTTCCTTCACAACAGGGTTTGCTCTTGATGCTGGCTTTTCCAGAAAGTTAGGCCAGAAGTAGTTCACTTCTTCAGAGGGTACCAATTTTCTTGTCTTCGGGTCCTATTTATGTGTGTGATTCAAAGAACTTAGCTCCAGTTCAGAAATGTGCATGTATGGTTTAATTTTTCACTTTGGATACAAAAATATCTAAGATTAAAACCAAACCCATCTTGAGTTCAAACACATTATTAAAACACCTACAGCAAACCTCTGACAAATTACCCTTTATCCTTCCAGCAAACAAAACCTATTTTGCCTCCCTGGGACAGTACAGTGATAACGACAGCAAAGTATATTAGAGAGCTGTTGTGTATTTAGTACACTTCCCTAAGCACTGGATCAACTATGCGAATAATGAGCATGAGTTTTATGAGACCAAGGGGAAGCGTGGGTGCACGGTGCAGCCTCTGCTGGGATGGTGAACCATGTGTGAGAGGCTGCTTGCCTGGAAGTTATGATGGGTGCCAGGCTCTTCAGGGCACGAGGGAATTTGAAAAGGCCATTTTCTCTTTGTGTGTGTGTGTATGCATGCACACAGGCACATTCTTGCATGCCTGGAAGTCATGGTGACTTCTGGCGACCCCTACTGGGAGACTGGACGTTTTCCAGAGAGGTGGCTTAATAGCCTGCCTCTGCGTCCCACCTCTGGTATTCCTTGGAGGTCCCCCTTCCAATTACTTGCCAGGACTCAGCCCTGCCTAGCTTCTGAGATTGGGCTTGCCTGAGCTATCCAGATCAGGGCCCATTTTCTCTTAGCTGAAGTGTTTTTTTGAACTAGAATATCTACTTAACAATGATAAAAAGAAGCAGTTGCTGTGTCTTGTAAAATGGTTAAAATACAGAACAAAACAATTTCTCCAGTTTCATTTACATGTTGCTTTGCAAATATTCTCTTTTCTCCCTTTTGGGAAACAGGCAAGGTATGCAAATAGCATAGACATAGTTTAATTCAGGATGTTCAGAGCAAGAGAAATTTTTGTTTGTGAATGTGGAAGTGTTTAGACCACAGCAAAAATATTTTTATTCCATCTTCTCTAAACTTTAGAATTAAACTATGGCATCTTTCTAAAGTCTTATTGGCGCCAGAGAGGTTTAATTTGAGCCAAGAGTTACTAGAGCTTTATTTCAGAACAAGTTTTAATTTCTAAGACTCAAGTCTGGGAGTTTTGTAGTAATACAGTAGCAAAGTGTCTCTGAGCATGTGCAGATGTATTTTGGGGCCTATAGTGGAGATCAACTCCCTCATGGATCACTGCCTTGACATGGCAAAGAGCTTGTGTGGTCCGATGAGGCTGTGGGCTATGCCGTGGAGGGCCACCCAGGACGGACAGGCCACAGCACAGAACTCAGACAAAGCGTGATCCACTGGAGAAGGAAATGGCAACCCACTCCAGTATCTTTGCCAAGAAAACCCCATGGACAGTAACAAAAGGCTAAAAGATATGATGCAGGAAGACGAGCCCCTCAGGTCGGAAGGTGTCCAATATGCTACTGGGAAAGAGCAGAGGGCAAGTACAAGTAACCCCAGAAAAAGTGAAGTGGCTGGGCCAAAGCCGAAAGGACGCTCAGTTGTGAATGTGTCTGATGGTGAAAGGAAAGTCTGATGCTGCAAAGAACAATACTGCATAGGAACCTGGAATGTAAGATCTGTAAATCAAGGTAAGCTTGACGTGGTCAAAAATGAGATGGCAAGACTGAACATCGACATCTTGGGAATCAGTGAACTAAAGTGGACAGGAATGGGCGAATTTAACTCAGAAGACCATTATATCAACTACTGTGGCCAAGAATCCCATAAAAAAAATGGTGTAGCCTTTATAGTCAACAAGAGAGTGCGAAAGGCAGTAATGGGATACAATCTCCAAAATGACAGAATGATCTGAGTCCAAATGCAAGGCAAACCATTCAACATCACAGTAATCCAAGTCTATGCCCCAACCACTGACACAGAAGAGGCTAAAGTGGACCAGTTCTATGAAGACCTACAACACCTCATAGAACTAACATCCAAAAAAGGATGTCCTCCTCATCATAGGGGACTGGAATGCTAAAGCAGGAAGTCAAAAGGTAACCAGAATAACCGATAAGTTTGGCCTTGGAGAACAAAATGAAGCAGGGCAAAGGCTAACAGAGTTTTGTCACGAGAACACACTGGTCATAGCAAACACCCTCTTCCAACAACCTAAGAGGCGACTCTACACATGGACATCACCAGATGGGCGACATCGAAATCAGATTGCAGTAAAAGGTGGAGAAGGTCTATATAGTCAGTAAAAACAAGACCTGGAGCTGACTGTGGCTCAGATCATGAGCTACTCATTGCAGAATTCAGACTTAAACTGAAGAAAGTTGGGAAACCACTAGACCATTCAAGTTTGACCTAGATCACATCCCTGATGAATATACATTGGAGGTGAAGAGTAGCTTTAAGGGACTAGATTTGATAGATAGAGTGCCTGAAGAACTATGGACAGAGGTTCATGACATTGTACAGGAGGCAGTAATCAGCACCATCCCAAAGAAAAAGAAATGCAAGAAAGCAAAGAGGCTTTACAAATAACAGAATAAAGAAGGAAAGTGAAAGACAAAGGTGAAAAGGAAAGATTCACCCACCTGAATGCAGATTTCCAGAGAACAGCAAGGAGAGATAAGGAGGCCTTCTTGAATGAACAATGCAAAGTAATAGAGGAAAACAATAGAATGGGAAGGACTAGAGATCTCTTCAAGAAAATTGGAACAGTCAAGGGAATGTTTTGTACAAAGCTGGCGATGATAAAGGACAAAAATGGTAGGAACCTAACAGAAACAGAAGAGATTAGGAAAAGATGGCAAGAATACACAGAAGAACTATACAAGAAGGACCTCAATGTCCTTGACAACCATGACAGTGTAATCACTGACCTTGAGCCAGACATCCTGGAATGCGAAGTCAAATGGGCCTTAGAAAGCATTACTAACAACAAAGCTAGCAGAGGTGATGGTATCCCAGCTGAGCTATTCAAAGTCTTAAAAGATGATGCTGTTAAAGTGCTGCACTCAATTTGCCAGCAAATTTGGAAAATGCAATAGTGGCCACAGGATTGGAAAAGGTCAGTTTACATTCCAATCCCAAAGAAGGGCAATGCCAAGGAATGTTCAAACTATTGCACAATTGCACTCATTTCACACGCTAGCAAGGTCATGCTAAAGATCCTACAAGCTAGGCTTCAGCAGTACGTAGATAAAGAACTGCCAGAAGTACAAGCTGGGTTTCGAAGATGTAAAGGAACTAGAGATCAAATTGCCAGCATTCGCTGGATTATGGAGAAAGCAAGCGAGTACCAGAAAAACATTTACTTCTGCTTCATTAACTTTGCTAAAGCCTTTGATTGTGTGGATCACAGCAAACTATGGCAAGTCCTTAAAGAGATGGGAGTACCAGACCACCTCACATGTCTCCTGAGAAACCTGTATAAGAGTCAAGAAGCGACACTTAGAACTGGATATGGAACAACTGAATTGGTTTAGCATCGGAAAAGGAGTACGACAAGTATGTATATCGTCACCTTGCTTAGTTAATTTACATGCAGAGTAGCTGGCCTGAATGAATCACAAGCCGGAATTAAGATTGCTGGGGAAAACATCAACAACCTCAGGTATGCAGATGATACCACTCTAATGGCAGAAAGTGAAGAGGACCTAAAGAGCATCTTGCTGACAGTGGAAGAGGAGAGCACAAAAGTTGGCTTGAAACTCAACATCAAAAAAACAAAGATCATGGCATCCAGCCCCATCACTCTTTGGCAAATAGAAGGGGAAGTTGTTGTGGAAGCAGTGATAGACTTTACGTTCCTGGGATCCAAGATCACTGCAGATGGTGACTGCAGCCATGAAATTAAAAGATGCCTGCTCCTTGGGAGGAAAGCGATGGCAAACCTAGACAGCATAATAAAAAGCAGAGACATCACCCTGCCAACAAAAGTCTGCATGGTCAAAGCAATGGTATTCCCAGTAGTACTGTATGGCTGCAAGAGTTGGACCATAAGGAAGACCGAGCACCAAAGAATAGATTCTTTTGAATTATGGTGCTGGAGAAGACTCTTGAGAGTCCCCTGGACTGCAAGAAGATCAAATCAGTCAATCCTAAAAGAAATTGGCCCTGACTGTTCCCTGGAAGGCAAGATACTGAAGCTGAAGCTCAAATACTTTGGCCACCAAATGAGGAGGGAGCACTCACTGCAGAAGACCCTGATGCTGGGAAAGATTGAAGGTCAAAGAAGAAGGGGATGGCAAAGGATGAGATGGTTAGGCAGTGTTATCGATGCAATGAACATGAAATTCAGCAAACTCTGGAGCACGACAGAAGACAGGAAGGCCTGGCGTGATGTGGTCCATGGAATAGCAAAGAGTCGGGCTCAACTGTGCGACTGAACAACAACAAGTGGAGCTCAAATGCACTTCCTAAACATCTTGTGGCAGTGAAGCTTTTAACGCTGGCTGGTACAATATTACGAGAATTGCAGTTATTCAAGGAACAAAACTATCAGAATGTCTGTTTGTGAGGAAAAGGGAAGTTGTCAGTTTTGCTGTAATTAAATCTCAGGCCTAGAAACAGGCAAAGCACTGAGAGACTGGGGAAGGAGTCCCAGAGTGCAGAGATACTAAAGGGTATCAAGAAAGTTGTAGAAACAAGCAATGGACTGATAAACCAAGTCTAGGGGGGGAAAGAAGCTGGAGGTGGTGGTGGGGAACAGAACAAATAAGCATGTGAGGAAAGGTAAAAAGGTTAAGGAGAGATGGAACTGAGATGAGGGGAAAAACAAAATCGCTTAGCAAAAACAAGAGAGATTGTGATGATATGAGGGAGCAGGGGGGGAATGTCTGTTTCAAAACTTCACACAGTACTTGGGGACAGAAGATACTGTGTACTATAGGCGGGAAGGTGACTGCTTGAGTAGACAGTGAAGTAGATTGGACTGTAGGGCAGAAAGGGCTCCTTGGTCTAGAGTGAAGGCCCTGATAGGGTGCTGTACCTCTGAGAACTACACCAAAGAGAAATTCAGCCCATTGTGACTTCATCTCTGCAGCAATATGAGGAGGGGGAAAGGAGCAAAAAAAAGAAGTAAGGAGTGGGTATGCTACATTTTCCAACTTGAACTAACTCACCTATTCTTCTAATCTCATTTTACCTTACACAAATGTTTGTGACTCAAACTTCAATCATGCAGTAGAAGGAACTAAAGGCCATCTCTGACCAGGATCATCTACTTACTTGCCACCCACAGATCAATCTACACACAGCAACTGCTGTGAGGACATACTGAATCAGAGGAATCCATTTGGCTCAGATTAATATATACTAAAATGAAGACATGTTATAAATTTTCAAAAAGGATGGCAAAAAGAACTTTGCGGAATTTACTACAACGTGAGGTAAAACCTCCCAGCCTGGCTATAATTGACTTTACACCTCATTATCACCTTAAATGTATCTCCAAAGTTGTTAATACAATGACTGCCAAGTAATTCCTTTGCTCTCACCCTACAAGAGATCAGTGAATTTCACTTGGTGTCAGAAAGATGCAAGGAAAACTATTGGCCTTTGTAATTTCAGTGGAGAGACATCATTTGTTTTTTCATGATCACAGAAATCAGGGTGCAACAGGCCTGTACCTACAGTGGGGCATTTCAGGGCCTGACCCCCTGACTTTCTGCCAAGCCCCCCCGACTTCCATCCAGCACCTGACCCTCAGCTCTCTGGGCCACCCAGAGGACTCCCAAGGGTGCCCCTTCCCCAAGTGCAGCTTGCTTCCCAGGCAGAGTGCAAATGCTGCAAAACTGAGTTTTTTAAATTTAAATTTTATTTTTTAAATTTTGTGGCATCAGTGCCCCCTGACTTATTTAAAGGCCCCCCCAAATTACAAAATCCTGGCTTTGGGCCTGGGGTGCAACCTGATGTGAAAGGCACTAATGTATATCTATTTGCCTGCTGGCACTGAGACAAGGATGTTGCAAAGAAAATGGCCTTAAACTCATGGACTGAAAAATCTGTTTTTCTCCACCACCACCCCTTTTTTTGTAATATCCATCCTGAAGAAGACTTCTGTTTTGTGTCATTTTGGTTCGTTATGGCTTGGATTTGGGGGATGACCACTAGATGTCGCACACCTCCTTCCACAAGGAATCAGAAGAAAAGGCATTATGAACTCTAAATAGCTAGAAGAAATTCCTAGAGAGCAAACTGCAGCCAAGATTTCTGCTTGGCAGAGAACAAGAGCAGAGACATCAGGCCACTCAGTCTCTGGGAATTTGGGAGATAGCTTTGGACAAAGCCATGTAGGGATATACAGAACAGTGTGCCAAATCTTTAGCTCAAAATAAAGTTTTTTTTTTAAAAAGTGCCTCAAGTTTTTTTAAAGGGTACACAGTGTCTTGCTCCAATTTATGACCTCTTTCATATTCATACACAGCTGGCAAGCTTCAGGTTTTTTTCTTTTCCCTGTCCTATGCCTGTTTTCTTCCTAGGAGAAAGAACCATGAGAAAGCTTGGCTTCTACTTGAAAATGTGAAGTTAATGAAGTAAATCTCAAAGAGGTACAACATCCCAAGGGCTAGGGGAAAAAACCTGCAGTTCATTTACAGTGCAGCCCTAAGCAGAGCTATTCCTTCTAGGCACATTGACTTCAACAGAAGGAGGTAACTCTGTTTAGGATTACGTTGTCAGTGACCCTCCGTCTTCCAACTGGTGCAGATTCTGCCATGACCTACTACAGATTGGCTTCTGTTTGATAATGATGGATGTCACGTTTCAAAGACTCAGAAACCAGAAAGCAGGGAAACAAAGCCATAATATAATTTATAGGAGAAATTTCATTTGGAAAGTTTGCATAATTGGGGGGGGGCTTATTCTTGTAGCCAACTGGATAAAATGTACTTTTTGAAGTCCATTTAAACCATTTTGCTCTGGCTCATGGGGCAGCCTCAGCGAAGGTCAACATTTTCATACTCCATCTGGTCTGAGTCCTCCAATTCAATCCCTGGAACCAGGTTGTAATAATCCACTGAATGGTTCATGTAGAGCTTCTCCCGGTCTGCAGAATCCTTCAGGACGTCTGTCACGCTCACCGTCTCAGCTTCAGGCTCATCAGCCAGGCAGCCCTCCTCTGCAATGGTCAGTTTTTTGGATCCTAGAATCTCTTGGTCAAGGCTTCCCTCATTGGTCTGCACCAAGGAGTCATCAGAAGCCCCCAGTTTGATTTCCACCTCTTCATAGAGGTCCCTGCTGCTCCCTAACAGTGCAGTTGATGGTTTCAGCAGGACTTGGTTCCTCAAGAAGATGTTCTTCTCACTCTCAGCAGCAGCTCCAGTAGGTAGCTCACATGGGATGTAGCAATCATGTTCCCCCAACTTTTTGGCACCATTGCTCTCCACTGTGGCCAGCTGGCATTCTTTCCCACCATGGAGATCATAGCCAGGCTCCTTCTTCTGTTTGCAAAAACACCAGGTGATCAAGGTCAGGATAGCCACCAAAGGCAGACAGATAAAGAGAGCTGTTAGTTTATAAGTTTGGCACAGCACCTGTTTTGGAATGGTTTTGATGTTCAGGCCACTGTAATGCTTGGGGGTGCTACAAACCACCTCACTATAAAATGGTGCAGATAGATACCTTTCCAGATCTCCAAGCAAAGTACAAGTGCAGTCCCAACTGTTGTTGGAAAGGCCTAGTGTGAGGAGAGAGGGCTTGATAATCTCTGAGGGAAGAGAAGATAAGTTATTGAAGTCAAGGTGGATCTCCTGAATTTGATTAGAAGCTCTGAGGAATGATTCAGGCAGCTCCTGGAGTTGGTTGCTCTTTAACGCAATGACACGCAACCTGGGTGCATTTCTTAGGAAACTGCCTGGGAGCCACCTTAGCCTGTTATGGTCCAAGTAGAGAATCTCCAGTGTGGAAGAATCATCACTTGAATTGAAAATGTCAGATATGCTACAGTGTGATAGGTAGAGCTCCCTTAAGCCTGTAACTCCCTTGAAGAGGCTCCAATCTAAGAAGCCAATCTTAGTTCCAGTGAAATTCAAACAACATATCTCAGGAGCCAATACAGCTTGAAATTCCTGGAAATCGGTAGTTGTCCTACAGTTGCAGGTGTCTTCCAGAGTGCCTAATGCAAGCTCTATGCCTAGCAGGATCCCACCAAAGAGTATGACTGTCCATCTCTTGTGATCTAAAGCAAGGAGAATACAAGCATCAGTGATTTGTAGCACAGTTTATATAAAAGCCAGAATTAGGTACACAACAGTGAATATTTAAGGCCTCTGTTCACAATTTCCTTGGAATTTGAATTACTTAGCACACTTATTGGCAATGTATGTCCAAACAGTGGCTTGCATCCAATGGACTGTTTCATCAGGCAGAAGGATTTCCACAAGCAGAGCATCTGCCTTGCCTGCATGAAGGTCCTGGGTTCAGTCCCCAATTTAAAAAGGCAGTAGATGATAGGAAGTCCCCTGCCTGAAATCCTGTAGAGCTGCTGCCAGTCAGAACAGTCAATACTGACCATTATAGATCAAAGGTCTGACTCAGTACAAGGCAGCTAGATGTTCATGAGTGCCTGTTTCTAAAGCACTGCAGAAATTATATTACTACTATTACCTCTACTTAAATAGAACTCATACTAAGCATCTTGTAGCAGCTGTGAAGAATTTGGGAAACTTAATTGGCTCAAAAGATCTTCTGCTGGTAGGGCAGAATTAGCTGCCCCCTGCTGCCACTTGCACTGGAAGGAGCCTTCCGTGTGTTGGTTACCTGGACACCCTCATATACTGACAGGGTTCCTGGAGCAACCCAAACCTAGCGCAAGCAAACAAGCCAAAGAAATGATGCTCCTCTACAAACAGTGGCCAGCCCCATCTTTTCTGTGAGCACAGCTGAGGGAAGGAATCCTGCTCTCCTTCAGGTAGCCTTTCTCATCTCTCTCTGAAATGAGCAACTTTTGGGAGGGGGCATTTTGGGCTGCAGTAGGAAGGGAGAGGTGACCAAGTAATGAAGTTGTGTTCTGCCTGACTGAGGGCCTCTAAACATTGTCATAGCACCATGGGATGAACCCATGGGAAAGAAGTTTCCATGACACTATGGTAACATCTAAAGAGTATCCAGCATACTATTAAGCACAGACTTTAAAAGGATAGTTCAAGACATGGAAAAGGCAGCCCATTATTCCTATTCTGATTTTACTCTGAGGACAGGTTTGGCTTTACTGAGCAAGGGCTATGCAAACAGTCCACAGTTCAGGGGAAATTGCCATTTTGAATATGATGATGATTCTTACTCCCAAGTAAATACACATAGTATGGCAGCATTAAATCACTTTAACAAATATTTTCTAAGGGGGAGAGTAGAGCTGATGGTGGAGATAACCTCTCTGTTTGTTATGTAGCAACCTGTTGATGATGTGCAGGGAGAGAATCACAGTATTGGTTCAAATAAAGCTTCTCAAGCTTTTGATACCTGACAGAGAGCTGACATGGTATGGTTAGAGTATTGGATAGAGCTGGAGAGTCCCAGGTACAAATCCCCACTCCTCCATGAAGTTCAGTAAGTAACCTCAGGCCAGTCATTCCTTCTCAGTCTACCCTACCACAAAGGGCTGTTGCAAGGAAAAAATGGAGTGAGGGGAGAACCTTATGTGCCATCACGAATCCTTCTGAGAAAGCATATTTAAAAATGGCTTTCCCTGTGGCTCTTCACCTGGGGTGCAAAGCCAGGGCCCAGGCACTATATTGCAACAAATGAAAGAAGCTCACCCTACAACTACCACTACTGGACACAAAGAGAGAGAGAGAACTACACCAGCTACCTATCTGGAAACCAGGGGGTGTATCGACATAAAACTATACCTGATGGACATCTCTAACTTCAGCACACCATGGCTGTGCCCCTGGACTGTACTATGGCTTTTTATAGACACTACAATATAAATTAGAAAGTACTGAGGAGGTTTTATTATTAACAGTTGGGAGAAATCATTGCCTGGGAAAAGATGTTTGAGGAATGCACTATCTCAGTACCAATGGGAGCTAGTAGGTATGGGGGTGGGATTTATTTTATTATTTTATTTATTTATTAAATCAGAAGTATTAAGCCACCCTTCCCTGCAAGCAGGGCTCAAGGTGACTTACATCAATAAAAATACAATAATACTAAATGTAAAACAGTATTAAAATTTGACAACCACAATAAAATAGTACAATCCAAGATGGAGATAAATTTCTAATATCTGTTTGCCCCATGAGTTAAATAAAATACAGAACAGAGGGAGGGGTGTGGGTGTGCAAGTGCCAGGCCACTACTGTCCATAATCAAATGCCTGGCAGAACATCTCTGCCGTGCAAGCCCATAGATGGCCAGTGTTTACACAGTGCTCTACAGTGGAAGACAGGAGGGCCTGGCGTGATCTGGTCCATGGGGTCATGAAGAGTCGGACTCGACTGTGCAACTGAACAACAACAAAAACCTTCCAAGAGTTGGCAGAAGTGCTGCTGAATCTGGTACTGGAGATTCCTAGACTGATCATTCTGGGAGACTTCAACATTCATATTGATGATACCTCATCAGGACCAACTCAGGATTTTATAGCTTCTTTGACTGCCTTGGGTCTCTGCCAAATTGTGACTGGCCCAACACATGAAAGAGGTCACACCCTGGACTTAATATTTTGCACTGAGCCTTTAGAGAAGGTTTGGTTTCAGGGCTGGAGATTCGCCCTGAACCATGGTCCAACTACTACCTACTTAAAGCCAAGGTGAATGTGACCCTGGTGCCCCACATTAGAAGGGTCCTAGTCAGGGGTCATTTTGTAGAAAAAGAGGTGCAGGAGCTCATTAGCATAACTCATTAGCATAACTTATTTATATATGCCACACCCCCTGACATCACTGGAAGTGTGTCAAAAAGCAACACCCACCGCTCAGGCTCCACCTCTAGAGACTGTCTTTCCACTCTGGGGGCTGTCATTCCAGTTCCAGAGTAGCCTATCTGGGCCCAGGAGGAATGCTACACGTGCTGCTTCACGCTCCTGCTGGGAGCTGGGGGGTGGGGCTTGCCGCTGCCTGTGCTTCTAACTGCTGGAGCTCTGCTCCTGCACACTCCTGCTCCAAATGACCCCTGGGCCTAGTTAAAATGGTCCACCTATGGAGGCTCATGAATCCTACTGGATTCCAAAATGCCTTGGGGAATTTTAGGATTCCAAACATGTGTTCCATTGAACTGGCTTTCCAATTTCCGGCGGGGGGGGACTTGGCCAGAGGCACTGCTATGCTAGGTCTTTACAAGAACTGGGACCCAGTGACATCATGGGGAGAAGCCAGTGGACATCACAGGCCATTGTCACTATCTATGGAGGCAGATCCATGTGGGATTTAGGGAGGGGCTCCCAAGAAATTTAGGGAGGCATGGGAACCTCCCCAGCAATGTCCCTTGTCTGGGCTAAACCCAGGAAAAGGTGGGAATTGGCCAGTGGTTATAGTGGTATCTCAGCGATCTCCTACTGTGTCCTGTTTTTGAAATTCACTTTTAGAATAGTCACTTTAAGATTTGCAAATATATATCCCATGTGCACAGGACAAACTAATGGTCACAAATTTGACAGTAATCCTGGACATTCATTTACAGGAGTCTTGTTTCTACCTTATTCATAAGTAGGGGTGTGCATAAAAAAAAAATCGGTATTTTTCGGGTTCAGATATTTGCTGATATTCCTGTATCCCAATATCGGTATGATACTGGGGTTCGGGAAATTATCAGTATAGCCGATTAAATTGGCGCAATTATACCCTATGGGGACTGTCCCCATAGGGTATAATGATCCTCCCCAGTTGCGGGGGGGGGGGCAGGCTCCCATCATTGAAGGGAAGGCAAATTGCCTCCCTTTTAATGAAGGGAGCATGCTGCTGCGGCGCAACTCCAGAGATGGGGGATTTAAATTTTAAACCCTCTCAGTCTTTGGAGTTGCTCCACAGAGGTGGCATACTCCTTTCAGAAGTTTCTGCCTGGCAGCGGGGCCAGCATTTCTGCCTGTCAGAGGGGCTGTCAGGCAGAAGCCTTGGATCCCCTCCCCCTTTGCCTTCTTCCCATTAGGAGGCAAGGGGAAGGGAGTGGGGAAGGAATGGATCCCAAGTGCTTCTGCCTGTCGGAGGGGCTAGCGCACCGGTCCCTCTGTGAGGCAGAAGTGTCTGGATTCCCTTTCTCCCCCTCCTTCCCCTTCACCCTGCTTGGAGGCGATGCGAAGGGAAGGGAGAGAGGGAAAATAATGGATCTCAGATGCTTCTGCCTGTCAGAGGGGCTGGTGCAGTGGCCCCTCTATAAGGCAGAAGTGCCTGAGATCCTTTCTCTCCCCCCCTTCGGTATCCCCCGAATATCGAATATGAGGGTATGCCCTAATGAGCCAGCCCAATCAGATCAAAGAAAATGATTCAGTAACTGGCCATCCCGTATAATGCTATATAGGCATTAGTTGGGTTCTTAATCGGCTCGGCTGAGCCAAATGCACATCCCTACTCATAAGGGTGACTTTGTACTGAAATTTATTAAATTGTTGCATCATAGTTGCCTTTGTTTGGTAAATGCATGGCTGGAGTCTCTGAGCCAGTGCAAAATACAAAACAGTTGTTATGCACTCAATTTCTGAGCAATGTACAGAGTTCAGAGTAGCAATCTTGTCAGTGCTCTGGGACTGGAATGATAGCCCCCAGAGTGAAATGATAGTCCTTGGGATTAACAGAAGTGTTCTGGGACTGGAATGACAACCCCTGGGATTTGCAGAAGTATTCTTGGACTGGAATGACAACCCCTAGGATTTGCAGAAGTGTTCTGGGACTATCATTTCACTCTGAGGGCTGTCGTTCCAGTCCCAGAATACCTCTGCTACTCCCAGGGGCTGTCATTCCACTCTGTGACCTGTCATTCCAGTTCCAGAGTAGCCTATCTGAGCCCAAAGACCTTAATGGAAAAACCATTCTGCATTTTCTTTGCACCCTTTTTTGTGCTCCAGTGTATTTCAGTAGAGCCCACGCAAGTCAATTGGCATCCCTGGCTTCCATTATCTCCAATGGGCCTTCAAGACTCTCCCATTGTTTCCAATGGGAAATCCTGTCATTCCTTTTAGTACATCCCAGTTGGTTACCCCTTTGAAACTGTACTACACCATTTTATTTTTTAAGTTAAAGTTTTTTATCTTTTCAAGGTAATGTAATACAATACAACAGTGAGCTTCACATAAATAACATAGTGATTTGGTTAATTGTCTTAACTATGGCATTAACAGAACATTAACTGTGCTGGAGTAAGATGCCAGTGGTTTAATGTTTTAAAGTATTCAATTTAATGCAGAAGATCTTTGAGGATAAATTAGGTGAAAACCAGATTTCCGGCCAGTTTTCTTGTTGTATTCTGTTCTGGCATATCTTCTTGCCAGTGGAGTTGTGAGTTCAGGATGTTTTGTTTCAACCTTGTTTTTAAGATTTTATAAATTTTTGAGATTACACCTTTGATGTTGCTGTTTCTGTCTTTAATTAGTAGTTCAAAATCTGAAAAAAGTAGTGAGACGTCTCTCTGGGGAGCCAGTTCTGTAGCAAATGTTGAGCCTGGAAATATCAGAACCAAGGAATCTGCTCTCCGATTTTCTCTTCCAAAGCTGCTTTAGTAAGTGGAATACCTTTGTCAGTGAGGTCTATTAAACAAGTAAGTCCAGCTTGTTTTCATCTCTTAAAGGCTTTCACTACCTTCCCTGTGGGGAACCGTTCTTGGTTGAGATATGAGGTTAACGGCTTCCGGTCTGGGATTCATGGCGTCCTGACGTGTTCTGGCTTTGCTCTTTGAGCTCCCAGAGCATACGGAGGGTCTTGACGACAGGGAGGGCTTCTCATAACCCTCCGCAGATCCCCCCAGGCAGGGGGGTGACTGGCAGCGAGCTTTTGGCCCGAGAGGGAGTTGAGATCGGCTGATAGCGGGGCTTTAAAGAGCGTCGCGACCAGCCTTGATCCCCTCCCCCAGAGAAGGCACTTCGGTAATTCTCTACAAGACCCCACCGAGTTGGATTCTCAACATAAGAACGCATGACCCAGACCTCCAAGACATTCTATGCAAGCTGATATTAAGGAAACACTGCTATAACAAGACATGGACTTTGAAGGTAACTTTTTTAAAAATTGCTCACCGGAGACGCGTTTTGGCCGAAAGTAAACAACATCCGATGAAGCGCATGATCGTGCTGTATCTGTCGTACTAACATCAAACTTGAAAAAGTGCAGTTAAACAGCTTAAAAAGGCCAAAAAGCCGGTTTGTTGATCATTCCTGCGGTTGGATTATTGACTTTGAAATAGAAACTAACAACAATCTCCGCGAGAATTAGAGTGGAAAAGTACTCGAGCTGCAGCAGAAATCGTCAGAACAGGAAGTGACCTCAGACCAGACAAGTAATCGTCCTAGAGAAGTCCAGGGAGGCCGGAAGAAGGGAGGAAACCAGGGACAAGGGAACCTTTAAAACTGCCGGACAGGAAGTGAGTACCCGGAAGATCCATTTACCATAGAGAAATTGCGCCCGCCATTTTGAGAAGGTCAAAAAAAATTATTTCGATTTTAAATGAAAGACTTAATAGAAAATAGTGAAAATAGAGCGACTTAGGTGGGCACAAGAAGGACTTTGATTTGATGTAGGTTGGAGGGAAATTTTGAACAACGGCTTACGATCTGCAGCAACGACAGAGGGCGAACTCCTGGTCCTCCCCGAAAATGGCTGCGAAAGAAGAAAAAAAGCTACAGGGCATGATGGAAGCTATGGAGAAACGTGTGATGGACGCGATTCAGAAGTTGGAAAAAACCCTTATAACAGAAGTAACAGAGCTGAAAAAAGAAATGTCTGGGATTACAAAAGAGATACAGATGTTGACTAAAAGAGCAGATGAGACGGATGAAAGAGTGAAGAGAGTGGCATCTAATGTTGCTGAGGTTACTTTAGAAACAGAAAAAGTCAATGTGATGGTCCAATATAATGCAATGCTTAACCACATGAGATTCAGGGGGATCCCTGAAGACAAGAGTGAGAACATCCATTCTGTTATGGTGGATGCTGTTGCAGATTTTTTAAAAATGGAAGAGGAGAAGGTGGCGGCTCAGATTGATGTGGTGTACAGAGTCAATTCTGCGATTGTGCAAAGGAAAAAATTACCCAGAGATGTAATTGTCCAGTTTATATCTAAAAAACTGAAGGAGGATCTATTTAAGCAACAATTTCAGGAAGATTTCATAATTGACAACAAGAAAATTATGGTTTTAAAGGAACTACCCAGAACAATGCTCCAGGATAGACGACTCTTCAAAGATCTGATTGACAAATTGAAAACAGAGGGTATAAGATACAGATGGGAAATTCCTAAAGGTGTCAGTTTTACATTTAAACAGAAGAGAGTCACCATCAAGTCTGTAGAGCAAATGACCAGATTCATCGATGATAACTTTAAAGACTCTGATAAATAAGCAGAAAATCAACATGGAGAGTCAAATCATATCATGGAATGTTAATGGACTTAATTCACCCCAAAAAAGAAAAAATGTTAGACTTTGGTTGGAAAAACAAAAATGTGATATTGTTTGTCTGCAGGAAACACATATTAAAAAATCTGATGCCAAATTTTTGATTCATAAAAGATTAGGAGAGGAATTTTACTCCCTCTCCTCCCAAAAGAAAAAAGGAGTTGCTATATATATTAAAAAGGAACTGGAACCAAAAGAAGTGTTTAAAGATAATGAAGGGAGGCTTCTGGCAGTTGAAGCCGTATTGCAAAATAAAAAGACTTTAATTGTTAATCTTTACGCCCCAAATGGTGCGAAGGAAAATTTTTTTCAAGATTTGTGGGAAAGCTATGACAGTTAACCTATGAGCAAATGATTTTGATGGGGGATTTTAATGGTACTGTTGATAATGTTGCTGACAGAAAATCCAAAAAGGAATTGAAACCATGGGCAAACTTCCGAAAGTCTTTTTTCAATTGACTAAACATGAACATTTGGTAGATGTTTGGAGAGTTAAAAATTCCAGGGACAGAGAGTATTCCTTTTATTCATCAAGACACGAATCCTTTTCAAGAATAGACATGATGTGGATGACGGAGAATTTGATCTTGCAGACACGCAAAATTGAGATGTTACCTAGAATTCTTTCTGACCATAGTCCGGTGAAATGGTCTGCCTATGTTAAGAGAAAGAAATTCCGATGGAGACTTAATGAAGATTTGCTGGACAAACAAAATATTGTGGATAGAATAAGGGCAGAAACCCAAACATATTTTCAACTGAATCTAAATAAGGGTGTACAGACGCAAACGGTATGGGAAGCTTACAAGGCTGTGATGCGAGGACATCTGATTGCAATTAATAATAATGAAAAGAAACAACAACTCAAAATAGATAAAGAGATCATGGAGAACATTCGGAAAAAAGAAATGGAACTTAAGAAAAGGCCTGGCAAAAAGAAGATTTTGAGAGAACTGAGGATTTTAAGGGAGCAATATGAGGTGAGGCTGAACAAAGAAGTATATTGGAATTTGAAAAAATTGCAACAGAAATCCTTTGAAGGTGCAAATAAACCTGGCAAATACTTGGCATGGCAATTGAAGAAAAGAAGAGAGAATAAAACAATTACCAATTTGAAAGATGGAAATAAAGAGATTTCAGACCCAGGAGGGATCAGGAGGGAATTTTACAAGTACTATGCGACTCTTTTTCAAGCAAAACAAGTGGATCTGCAAAAGATGCAAGATTATCTATCCAAGGTTAATTTGATACAACCAAGCCCGGAAATGAAAGCATTTTTAAATGCTGTAATAACTAAAGAAAAAATTAGTAAAGTAATAGGAGAAGCAAAGATTTCTAAAGTTCCAGGCCCGGATGGCTTCTCAGCCAAATTTTATAAAAAACTTCATGAAGACCTGGTTCCGTTGTTGGAGATTCTTTTAAACGAAATTAGAAGGACAGGAAAGATACCAGATTCCTGGAACGAAGCTGCAATCACCTTAATTCCTAAAGAGACTCAAGATTTAACAAATGTAAAGAATTATCGGCCTATCTCATTACTGAACAACGACTATATTTGCAACAATATTAGCAGAACGCCTTAAAAGGTTTTTGATGGACACTATTGTTGAAGATCAAGCTGGATTTTTACCAAATAGACAAATTAAAGACAATTTGAGGGTTGTGTTAGACGCAATTGAGTATTATGATAAGCATCCCGAAAAAGAAGTTGGTTTTTTATTTTTGGACGCTGAAAAAGCTTTTGACAATCTGAACTGGGAATTTATGTTTAAGGTGTTTGAGAAATCCTTGATGGGCGCAGAATTTATAAGAATGATTCAATCAATTTATAAAGAACAAAAAGCTACGGTGATTGTGAATGCAGAACCAACAGAAGTGTTCCGGGTAAGAAAAGGTACTAGGCAGGGTTGTCCCCTGTCACCATTGTTATTTATCTGGATTTTGGAGATTTTGCTACAAACGGTTAGAGATGATGAAAATATAAAAGGTTTAAATATTGGAGGCTTTTCATTTAAACTAAGAGCATTCGCGGATGATATTATGTTTATTGTTGAAGATCCTGTAAATAAAAGCCCAAGATATTTGAAAAAGTGAAAGAGTTTGGTGATCTCGCAGGGTTTTATGTTAATAAGAATAAATCTAAGATATTGTGTAAAAATATGATTGGTATAAAGCAACAAATGTTACAAAATGTGACAGAATGTGAAGTGGTTAAAAAGACTAAGTATTTGGGAGTTGAAATTACAATGAAAAATATAGATTTGTTTAAGAATAATTATGAAAAACTGTGGGGTTCGATAAAGAGTGATTTAGAAAAATGGGAAAAATTAAGACTATCTCTTCTTGGAAAAATTGCCGTTGTCAAAATGAATGTACTGCCCAGGTTAATGTTTTTGTTTTAGACAATTCCAATTGTGAAAGATGGGAAAGTGTTGGTAAAATGGCAAAGAGAAATCTTCAAGTTTATCTGGGCAGGAAAGAAGCCAAGAATTAAAATGAAGATAATGTATGACATTAAAGATAGAGGTGGCTTCCAAGTCCCGAATTTGCGTTTGTATCATGAAGCTGTATGTATGTCTTGGTTATCTGAGTGGGTTAATTTGGAAAATAGAAAACTATTAGCCCTTGAGCGGCACAATTGCAGATTTGGCTGGCATGCCTATCTTTGGTATGGGAAACATAAAGTTGATTCTATGTTTAAGCATCATTATGTAAGGAGGACATTGTTTGATACATGGACCAGGTACAAGGATAAAATCTCGGATGAGAGGCCTCTGTGGATTGTTCCAGCAGCAGTTATTCATTGGTTTTCAGATTATAAAGGTAATGATTGGTTGAAATATCATGAATTGTTGCAAAAAGAAGGGAAAAAATATGTTTTAAAGCCAAATAATGAACTAGA
Source organism: Gekko gecko (assembly GCA_029375565.1). Lineage (NCBI taxonomy): Eukaryota > Metazoa > Chordata > Lepidosauria > Squamata > Gekkonidae > Gekko > Gekko gecko. Next base: position 96,792,427 of record JAPDNY010000006.1, read on the forward strand.
ATTTGAGTATGGTTGGTTACAATATTGTCAAATAAGGGACATTTATAATAAAGATTGTAAAGAGTTTGGTTTTAGAGCTGTAAATGATGACTTTGAAAATATATGGTTGAAAGGAGAGCGGAAAATGATATCAAAGATGTATAAAACCTTGTTGACTGTATATACTCTGGATGAAACTGTTAAAGAACAAATGATAAAATGGGCTATAAATATGAACAAAGAAATTTCTATGGAATCATGGGAATTTTTGTGGAAAAGATCTTTTAAAATGTCTACCTGTATTAATGTAAAAGAAAATTGTTATAAGATGATGTATAGATGGTACATGACACCAAAAAAGATTGCTAATTAGTATGGATAAGAACTTGAGTAACAAATGTTGGAAATGTAAGAAAATAGAGGGTTCTTTTTACCATATGTGGTGGTCGTGTGATAAAGTGAAAGCATATTGGTCTAATATACACTGTGTGATGCAGAAGATATTAAAAATCCCAATTGAGAGAAAGCCAGAACTTCTTCTCCTTGGTTTGACAATGGAAAAAATTCCACAAGAAAAAAGAACATTGTTATGGTACATGATTACGTCGGCAAGAATGGCCTTTGCTCAGCAATGGAAAATGGAGAAGGTGCCAGATATACATGACTGGTTGAGAAAATTGTTATTTTTAGCGGAAATGGACAAAATGACAAAAAAATTAAATGGACAAATGGCAGAACAGTACTTAAAAGACTGGGAAGGACTGAAACTGTATCTAGAAACTGAATATAGAATGAAGGGGAAAATATATAATTTGGATACGTATGGATATTGAACGAGAAATGAAATGAATTTTGAACTGTATGTACTGTTATTTGAAAATATGTTGAAATTGTAGAAGTTATATATAATCGAAATGTGTTACCTGGTTTGTCGATGCATTTAAGTCTAAGCTTGATTACCTTATAATTACTTTTGTTTGTTATTAGCAGTGTTGGAAGCCTATTGGGGGGAGGGGGGTTGGGATGGGGATTTTCTTTTTCAAAATTGTATTGGTAACATAATTGGATTTGTTGAGTGTATCCCAATAAAATTTTGTTTATAAAAAAAAAAAGAGATATGAGGTTAACAATGATCTTCCAGGTATCAGCACTGCCTTGCGTCTATCCCAGATCTCTAAGGCCACAGTAATGTAAGAGTTTAGTGGAATGTTCATTTGTCTTTCTCTGGGTTGTTGCCAAATTATGTCAGCTAGTGGTATTGAGCCACATTTGGATTCTTCTATATGTTGCCACGTAGGGAGAGTGTCTGTTGATAATATTCTTACTATATAGTGGTTAAGAGTGGTGGATTCTAATCTGGAGAATGGAGTTTGATTCCCCACTTCTCCACATGAAGCCTGCTGGGTGATCTTGGGTGAGTCACAGTTCTCTCAGAAGTCTCTCAGCCCCATCTACCTCACAAGCTGACTGTTGTGAGGAGAGAAAGGGAAGGCAATTATAAGCCACTTTAAGACTAGGGTAGAGAAAAGTGGGGTATAAAAAACCAACTCTTCTTCTGCAGTTCTATCCCCCATGCCTTTCAGTCTCTATGTAAAGCCCTTAGGACAAATCATTCATAGCCTTGGGGTTGGTTGTCATCAATATGTTAATGATACTCAGCTGTATATATCCTTATCCAAATCTCCTGGTGATGTGACAGAGGTCCTGAATCACTGCCTGCCCACAGTGGTTAACTGGCTAAAAGTCAACACATTGAAGCTAAACTCTGAAAAAACAAAGGATATTGTCCTCCCCATTTTTGATGGAGTTCAGTTGACCCTTGCTGACTCTGTTAAAAGCCTTAGGTCACACTGGTTCCAGCTTTATTACTGGTTAAAGCAAGTTAATGCAGCTACAAAAAAAGGCTTTCTTTCAACTCAGCCTAGCCTGTAAAATGGCCTCATACTTTGATATGCCTGACCTGGCCACCTGGTTCCATGCCACAGTAGCATTGAGACTAGACTACTGTGATGCACTGTACATTGGTCTCCCATCAAAATCACTTTGGCAAGTCCAACTGTTCCAGAATGTCACAGCTCGACTATTAGCGGAAGCTAGATGGAGCATGCATGTTATTCCCATTCTGCAAACCCTCCATTGGTTGGCAATTTGTTACTGAGTTTAGCTCAGTTTAAGGTATTGGCTATCACCTATAAAGCCCTTCTTGGACTTGACCCCTCTTATTTATGAGACCGCCAGTTCTCTATGCTCCACCACCACAACTCCACTCATGTCAGCAGTGGGATTTGCAGGTACCAAACCTGCAAATGGACAAAATCAACAGGCTCTTTTTCTGTTGTGGCTCCCACCTTTGTGGAATGGCCTGCCCAAAGAGGTCAGAAAAGCCCGTACTCTCCTGGCCTTCCACAAACTACACAAAACTGAACTATTCAAGAGGGCTTTTCTGCACAGGTAATAAGGCTGCACAGTAAAAAATAGTTTCGCAAACTTAACTGGATAAAGGATGGGGGTTTTACTGTTGTATATAGTGTATTGTAAGTAGGATCCTATTATGTAATTTCTGTACCAATTAATGTGTCATGTTAATACTTAAGCTATGCTCTTGTTCTTTCTGGTGGTTCCAGTTTTCTAATATCCTAATGCATTTGTTATTGAATATCTCACTTTGTTGATTGTACTGACTCACTAGGTGTAATCTTCCTTGAGTCCATGTGAGAAAGGCGGACTATAAAAACTGTAAATAAATATAATATAAAGCATATTTTTCCTGCATAAAAACTGGGAGGTACATAGGATGGTCTCATTAGTTCTGCCTCCCCATCACACCGTTTGCCCACTTCCCTGGTCTGCTAGCTATAGCTACAGCATGCAATGGCAAGAAACCCATGGGGGTGGGAGGGCGTCCCCCCAGAATTGATGGTTGCAAGCTGGAGGTGTGTTTCCCTTCCAATCTGACACAGCTACAGAAGGACATGTGGCCACGATCTCTCCTGCCACACTTCTCCATTGGTCCCCTTGTCCATCCTCCTTCCTGCGAACTAAGCGGGTCAAGCTAACAAATACCCTTGTGATTTCCCCCCTTTCAGTTCGCTCTCTCTCCTCTTCACCCCCTCCCACCTTGTAATCCCTTCCTTGCAATAGCATTGTGCAATGCATGTGGGTGATTGCATCATCCCTGGCTTCTACAATATAATGATGTAACGTTAGCAGTTTGTAACTTGACTACTACCTTTGATGGAAGTGACACACATCCTGATGAATGGGATATTCACTACCAGGTCTGTTGTCTAATTTAAGTATTTTCTAAGCTAAAATTATTCTAAAATTAGGCCACTTATAAATTTTATAAATTATATTTCTATTTTTATGTAGAATAATTTGGAGAATTTGTACAGCCACTATGACCCACTATACAAACTTGTAGCAAATGCAAGGCATATAAGGTTACCCCAGTAAAAATTTCTTATTATTTTTTAAATTATTATTACATATATTTACTATATATATTTGATATATAATAATCTACCCTTTTTCAACAATTTCAGAAAGCAACATCTGGTGTGTATATATATATATATATATATATATATATATATATATATATATATATATATATATATATATCACACACACACACACACACACACATATACATATATACACACACGCATATACACAAAATTCTTTATGCATGTATTTCTGGATGTGTGTCATTGTAAAATAAAGAATATTGACCAGTGAGGAAGGCCTGAAGGAGCCAAAATGTGTACAGTCCTTAAGTCAAAAGTTTTACCCATCATTTGGATATGTATAACAATCAGCTTTGATGATATAAGCTTTAGGAGTCTGATATTTAGACTTTCTTTTAACCGTATGTATATTTTACTTATGTGTACACCCTAATAAACATTTGTATTTTTATATATAATTTATTTGTTAGCTTGACCCTCTTAGATTGCAGCTACATTTTGGGTTGAGTTCCCCCCCCTTTTCTTCTTCTTCAGTTTTTGTCATCCTCCTTCCTGGCCTGCTTTGAGGAAGAACTGAAGTCCCTCTATGGAGGGCAGACAAAAGGACCAACAGAGGAACAGAACAAGGGAAGGCAGGGCTATGTCATCTGTTCCAACCCATAACCTTTACAAGGTAATGCAAAATCTCCAGACTGTGCCTTGGCAACCCCCAGTGAGAGTCATAGATGTTTTAGCTATTAGTCTCATTCCTCATGAATCACCAGCCCAATATTACGCAGCCTTTGTTGGGGTGAAGTCAAGTGCTATGAGGAAAAGAATGCCTGAATATTCCACACCCAGACTCATCATTAGGCAATATTCAGATAAACACAACTTACTGGGCAATTCTATCTAGTGGAGCCTGCTGCTGACCTTGTTTGCTGTCTAAGTAGCACAATCCTACATCTACTTACTTTACACAGTGATAATTTGTAATCTGTGCATTCCTTGTGTTAGTTTAGCCCCCTTAAGATCATGTAAAAGCCAGTTTGAATGAAAAAAGGCTTGGTACAGATGTAATGCAAAAACACCATTTATTTTAGCAATGGGTTTGATCCAGCCGCCTGTCAGTAGAAGCTGCTGATGGTCACAGATCTTTCCTGCATTCTCCTCTTAACAGCAGACCTTTCCAACCCTAGGAAAATTTATCCCCAGGGCTCTGGGATGTAGGGTGATTAATAGCCATGTGTGTTATGAGGCTGCAGTGGGAAAGGGGACAAAATCACCTACCTCTTCCATCAGAACAGGTCTACTGATAGAAGAGGGGAAAAGGAGCAATTTTGCCTCCTTGCCCTTTTCCAATGAAGCTATCCAACCCACATGGCTATTAGTTTATTCATGTCCCATAACACTGAGAATAAACTTTTCCAGGGCAGGGAGGGGAATGTGGCAAAGATACATGATCCTCGCATCCACAGATCACTGGATCCAACTCAATAATTAGCTTGTGAAACCAGGGATCAACTTGCAGGTGATCACTCAAACCCTGATTTGCCTCAACAAAAGCTGGTTTCACCCCCTTCGCTATGTAACCGGGAAGGACAGATTAAGATGGGATCAGTGTTTGCACATCATGAAATTATAGTTAAACAACCTTCAAACCATGGGTTGACAGACTTTAACTAACCACAGTTCATGGATGGCCCATGTTCAGACAATCGTGCTAAATGTAATTAGAATCACAGAATCATAGAATCACAGAGTTGGAAGGGGCCATACAGGCCATCTAGTCCAGCCCCCTGCTTGATGCAGGATCATCCTGGAGCATCCCTGACAAGCGTTTGTCCGGCTGCTGCTTAAAGACTGTCAGTGAAGGGGGAGCTCACCACCTCCCTAGGCAGCTGATTCCACTGTTGCACAACTCTTACTGAAAATTTTTTTTTCCTAATATCCAGCTGGTACCTTCCTGCCATTAATTTAAATCCATTATTGCGAATCCTATCCTCTGCTGCCAAGGGGAACAGCTCCCTCCCCTCCTCTAAGTGACAGCCTTTCAAATACTTAAAGAGAGCAATCATGTCCCCCCTCAACCTCCTCTTCTCCAGACTAAACATTATTTATTTATTTATTTTCAAATTTATACCCCGCCCTCCCCGAAGGCTTTCCCAAATCCCTCAGCCTTTCCTCATAGGGCTTGGTCTCCCTCCAGGCCTCCAATCATCCTTGTCGCTCTCCTCTGCACACGCTCGGGCCACTCCATTCTGAAGCGAGGCCTCCAGAACTGCACACACAATACTCCAGGTGCGGCCTGACCAATGCGCTGTACAGCAAGACTTAGTTTAATTAGACTTTGGTTTTGTGTGATGTGAGCCAAAATGTTTTGTACATTACATACTTTCTGTACACTTAACCTCACTGGAATATTATTAGTATCCCTTTAGGGACCTGATGATAAGAGACAGTGAGTTACTTTGGTGAATGGATCAAGCTTAAATTGGAATTGTGTGGCCCCTTTCAGTTATTAACATTGAAAACTGTTTGAGGTGCGTTCTGGAGTACAACAAGCCTTTATGAACTGTTCAGTCTAAATGAAGGTAACCTGAGGCTCAGAGTTACTGATTTGCCCAAGAGGGTAGACTTAAACCCATGCTATCTAGAAATTAGCAGTCTATGGCTGAGGTCAGACTGGCAATTTGAAGTGCGAGGGAGTTGTGGCAAAAAGATCCAGAATAAAGTGTTCCGGGTTTTCCTGGTCACACGGCACCGACTGATGTGGGAGCATATGGGGGAGGACACGCAAGGGAGCGTTCGCACTGTTGGCCTGCTCCTGGTGGAAGCACAGCTGTAAGCAGGTGGGTTTTTTGGTAATCTGGTTATATGTGTTTATGTGCTCATGTGCATAAGCGGATCCCTACAGGATCAGCTTGTTCGTGTCCACACATCCGGGAAGCAGGATAAACGTGCTCTCCAGGGTTTGCTACCACTTTCACCTGGTATTTTTTAAACTCGGGAGGGAAGCATTACAAGATGGGTTGAGTGCAGCTGGGGAATGCCTGACAGATGTGCCTGTGTGAACTGGCCCTTTAATCCGTTTGTGAAATGTTTCTGAAACATGCCTATATCGGGCCAAACTGCCAGTCTGAACTCGGCCTATAGCTCTCTAATTGCTGACTTTGCAGTAAGCCTTTCTGTGATATGTCATTGGATGCTATTGACAGAGCCTTCATTGTAAACAGAGGCCCACACAGTGCAGTACAATGAGACAGGGAAACACTGAACACTATCAAACATTGCACTGTGGTAGAGCTGATCTGCCTGCATGCAAATAATGCAAAAGCTGCAAGAAGCAGTGCAAGTCTATGTAAAGTCTTAACTGGTGGACAGCTCTGATGCACCAGCAGTAAAGGTTGAACACTTCTTATCTGTATACTTCAACAGCATCCATCTGTTCTTTATGCAGAGTTGCTATTGTGATTCTGCTTCTATTATTGTGTAGAACTGGAAGCTATGGTATTTTGGATCCTGTTCAGGGGACACTGATTTAATCTCTGCAACGGTAGAACAATTAAAAAGTATGAGCCGGAATGGGGTCCCTCCCTGAGCCCTTCCTGAGCAATGACATCAGCTTTTCCTCCCCGTTTTCCTCCCTTAAAGCTCCAGAAACTCTTTTCAAATTTTAAGGCAATCAGTGAGAGTTTTCCTATGAAATTTCAAAACTGAGGGGAAAATCTTATCAGCTCTGCTTATGAGAATAAAGCAATGCTCAGTTTGAGTGAAAGGATTTCGTATCAAAGCCAGAGAACCTGTTACCCCAGGATCATGTAAAATGCAACAGTATTATTGACAACTATCAGACAAAATCACACTAGTCATGTCCACAAATACCTATTGTGTGAAGTGTTTGGGGAAGGCATGAAGCCTCAACATCAGTGTCCCAAATTTTCAGGCTGCTTGAATCTCATACTGAACAATGGATGGGTTACTCCACAAATACACTTTTGTTATACAGTCTCCTTTGACAGGCTGCTGTGAGACACAGGATATTAGATGAGAGCAGTGGTATTCAGGAGGCAACCTCTGATCTCTTTGCTTACAGTCTTCTGTTTCTTACCCTGTCTCCCATCTTCTCTGTCTGCCTCAGATTTTGTGGCGCTTAATGCTGAAACTGGCTCACCAAGTTATTTAAGCCACTGAGTGCTGGCTTCTTAGTATGTTCAGCCAGCCTCTCTATGTATCCCCAGGGTAATATGCCAAGGGTTTCTATATCCCTTGCATGAGCTTCTGTGAAGGTACAGTGCCCATGCTCCCCCCTCCTGGTAAAATGCTGAGTACCCTTCCCGTGTTACCCCGGAAGCACACAAATTCCACAAGTGTATAGGTGACTTGCAGGTCCACTTTTTACCATTTTTATAATGTGAAAACCTGCCCTAAGATAGCCATTTCCATTCAGCAGGCCCCCAACTACAGCCATTCAGAGAGGAAGAGGCTATTTTAGGGCTCCCCCTCAAAAAATGATCATAGCCCTTGGTAGGATGCATCTGTTGTTGGGTTGGACTATTCCAGACTACAGGTAAAGGGGCTAAATATTTGAATGCTGCCCCATTTCCCCTCCCTGTTTTCCAGATATTCTCATATTCAAAGAGTTGTTATATGAAAGAGTTCTTAAAATTTCCCCATCCCCATTTGCATGCTAAAATTCTGACCCACAACTTTGCTCCTTTGAGATCACTTTGAAGATTAAAACCCACCATCTTCAATGAGAAATACAGTTGAGCACGCTATCCATGGAGCCAACACTTCAGCTGGAAAATAAAAGGAGAAAGTGTGCCACACTGCTGTTGTACCACTGTGCCTCATCTACACAAATTACACAAGATTTTTGTGGTTTAAAGGGTATTATTAGTTTGTGGTCAAAAGGTCTACTGTTTCCTTCTTGAGAGCCAATTAAGAGCAGGAATTCTGAGGGGAGAGGGCTAAGGGGGCAAAATATGGGAGGGCTTCATGCAATTTGCTTTCGTATGGTAGTTGGGTTGGGTCTGGGTAGTGTAAGGGAAGGAGCCCAGAAGGCATGTTTGTCTAGGGGTCTGTGTTTGTTCTTGTCAACCTTGCTTGTGGGGTGGGGGAGAATGGTACCTGGTGTCAGCTGGAGCAGTGATATGACTGGCAATGGCAATACTCTGTGCTCACCTTCCACCTACTCAAGTGGCCTGACTGACATGCAAAGAGCTGGCACTCCCTTTCTTTCCTATTAAATAGTCCCTTAAGCATCTGTTGGATCAAGGTTGCCTGTTTGAAGGGATTGGCAGCCAACATGTGGCACCTGTTCTGCCTCTAAGTAGTATCCTAGATCTCTCCATCACAACACACACAGTCTGCACTATGATGCAGGGAGAGGGGGAAGTGGGAGAAGAGGAAGCCCACCAGCAGTCTCAGCCTGCCTCCCTGTCATCAGGTATCTTGGAAAGACAAGGGCCAGAAAGGGAGGAGCTGGCTATTCCTCTGGGGTCTTTGGAGAAGAGCTGGAGATATAAGCCCAGTGCAGAGACACTGCACAAGTTTCAAGTAACATACACCTGGGATGTAACCTGTGAAGAAAGCTGTAACCTCAAGGGCCTGTCTAATGCACAGCACAGCATTGTTCAGTGCAAGTACCACCGCAGCGAACTTTGTGAAGTTTGCTGTGCATTCAGTTACAACAATGCACAACATGGCATCAGTCCTCTGAGAGAGGAAAAGTCCACTGCCAGAGTTATTCTGCCCTCCAAACACTGAGTGTAACTGACTGAGAAAGAATAGCCATTGAGAGACTGTGGGAAACATCTCTGAGCAAAGCAAAGTGGGAAAGTGATACCCTTTACTGGACACGTAGCCCTCCCGCCCAGCTGTGATAAGGCACACTTTTCATTTCCCCTAGAAGAGCTGGGCTCCGCCCGACCCTCACGTATTTGCAGCCGCGGACGTCAGTCCAGCCCAAGAGATCTTTTTACCACCTTCGTTACAATGCTCAGCCTCAGCCTCGGTGACCGCCTGGCTCCAGGAGAGAAAACGGATACTCGACGCTCTCTGCTTGTGTGCTGCTGTCGCTAGTCGGGCGGGCGGGCGGGCGGGCAGGCAAGGAGGCGGGGGGGGGGGGTCCCTGGCCTTTCCCTCAGTTGTCCCTTTTTTCTGGCAGGAACCAGAGCGGAACAATAAGGCCCCTGTTTCTTTAAGGCTGGTTGGCTCGCTCGGAGAAAAGCCGCCCTCTCACTCTCCACAACTTGAGCGAGGGAAGTTGGTTTCCGGGGAGACGCGGTCATCAACAGTGTGCATCTCCTTCCTCCTGCCGGGCAGGGCCGGAGACAGAGTCCGAAAGCCTGGCGACCCGCCTCATTCCCCGTCCAAACCCCTGTCAGCCGCCCGCCTGCCCACCCACCCACCTACCCACCTGGCGCCGCCACCCCGGCAGCTCTGTTCTTCAACGCTCCCCGCCACCCCTACCCCCCGCCGCCGCGAAACGGCGCATCTCCCGTCTCGGTCACCCGGACGCTGGCTCGAGGTCGGACCGGAGCAGCATGATCTCGCCGGGGGGAGGGGGAACCTGCCTCCCCCCCTCAGCTGGATCCGGGAGGTGCGCCCTTCTCAGCCGACGCCTGCTCTCCGCCGAGAAATCAGTGAGGGCCGGCGTGGATCCCGGCGCCGCGAGCCCCCGTAGCCACGGCCACCCTTCTAAAAGAGGTCACGGGGGGGGTCCCGATCCCCTGGCCCCGACCCACCCTGCCCAGCCACTCACCTGTCCCGGCCTGCCCCATTCTCTGAGCGCGTCGCGCAGAGCCTCTCTCAAGGCTCCTCCATGCCCGGGGCGCTGCTGGCTGCGCGAGCTCTGGCGGGCACCGCTCGGGTCGGCCTCCTTCCCCGGGGCGTGGTCCTCCCGCTGGGGGAGAAGGCGCCTCGCCTAGGTGCTCACCAGGCAGGCGGCCGGGCGTGGGAACGCTTGGCCGCGCCGGAATGTTGGTTGCGCCCTGCTGCCGGGCCCCGGAGCCAACTTGCTCCTGTTCTGCTTCCAGGCTGGTCGATCACGAACACTTCTGTCTAACTCGGGAGTGAGCAAAGACCCACAGTAAGCCTACAGTAACGGATCCAGTCGAAGTCTCGCCTTTTCTTACTTCGTATTTACGTTTGGTGCTCCAGCAAATATATTTTAAACTCTTAATGTTGGCCACTCCAAAATATCAGGACGTGTATGTGTGGACGATAATCCGGACTGGTTCGCGCCACATTGGCAGAGAGAGCGCATCACGGTGGAAGAGGCGAAAGATGTGGCTTGCCACCTATGGTCATTTCCGACCCTGGATCCAAGGCAGGCTGAAGAGTCCCCCTCTGCAGTCCACCCTTAGAGCAGCGCTCCCTCCCCTACTGCTTCCAGTGCCCTAAGCAGACTTAACACCTTTCTAAACTGAAATCCCAGGGTTAAGAAAGGGAGGACTGTGATGATAATGCCACTGTTAGGTGACCTTTGCCTCTCCTTTCCTATATTTTGGAAATGACATCTAGTACTATTTTCATTTTTATTTGTATATGTTCAAAAGGTAAAAATCTTGGACCAAGTACAAATTCTTGTCTTATTACATTTATTTACAGATTGGATAATTCCAGTGGGAGTAACAAGAGAGTTGTTTTCTGAGCTTGTTCCTAACTGTGATGAGGATTCCAGATGAGTAGCTGCTTAGCAGCCAAGTGACAGGAACCCAGCAGCCATTTAGAGACCAAACATATTTAGTCCAGTGTAAGTTTTTGTGAGTCAGAGCTCACCTCAACAGCTGCCTGGGAATGGTCCTCAATTTTTCAATTGGATCTTGTTTTAAACTAGTCTCTCTTTCAAATATCTCCCATCCACTTTGGCTTTTGTGATTTGCAGCTTTTCATTATAAATGAATCTGCCTAATGGTAGAAGGGTAGATTGTCCTAATGGTAGAATGTCCTCTTTATTTTATTTCTTATTTGGAATAATAGAATAGTAGATTGTAATATAATTTGGAATGGTAGATTGGAAGGTATGGTCTGGGAACAGGTGAGGTAACTCTACACAGCCAGTCACCCCACTTCAAAGAAGAAGAGGCTGTAAGGTCGCCTCCACGCTTGAGAGGAAGAGGGATGGCAGGTCTCAGTTAATTCACCATTCCACAATTAAGGATACATCTGCCCATCAATCTCCAATGTTGACATATTTATTTCCTTCAGTATGTTTTCCTCCAATTAAACACAAAGAAATGGTAACCATATAAACTAAGCTTGGCCCTTGAATCTGTTAAATATCTTCATTATGCCATATGCTAATTTACTGCTCGCCCTCTACCTATATGTATGGACCAGTCAGGGCTGTAGCTACATTGGAGCCTTTCAGGGCCCAGCCCCTCCCCCCTGACTTACCACCAAGGGCCCCCAACTTCCCACCCAGCCCAGGCCCCCCAACGTCCAATTTTTAATTTTATTTATTGCACTCATTGCTGCCACTAGCAAGCCTTGTGCCAGCCTCTCTTGCCCACTACTCTCTCTGGGTAAGGCAAGCGCTGTGCCCTCCCACCTTTCAACCCCACACCGCTGCTCTTTTTTGTTTTTCGCTGGCTGGCGAATCTCCAATCTCATGCTGCTGCTACTCTCTCTTGCCTCTCTTCAGCTGGCAAGTCAAGCCCCTTGGGTTGGATTATCCCATGCTGCTGCTCTGCTCTCTCACACTGCTCGCTGACCTGCAAGGCAAGCCCCAACTGCCCTCATCCCTCCAGTTACCAAGCCAGCAAAGCAAGTGCTGCACTGCCCAATCCCTCCCTCAGCTTCGGAGCCCATGATTTTGCTTCAATTCCTCCCCCCCTTCCCTTTTTATCTGCAGGGCTCAGCTCTGTCCCCCCCCCCGAGAAATTTAAATGCCCCTCGACTTAGAAATTCCTGGCTACAAGCCTGGGACCAGTAATTTCTATTTCATTGTATCTGAAGAAGTGTGCGCACGCACACACAAAAGCTCATACCTTGAATAAAACTTTGTTGGTCTTAAAGGTGCCCCCACTGGACTCTAAAATTGTTCTGCTGCTTCAGAACAACAAGGCCACCCACCAGAATCTATCTGAATGGTAGAACAGTTAAGTTTGAGTCTGATAGCACCTTAGAGACTAGCAAGAGTTTCAGGGTGTAAGCTTTCTTTCTTGCTTTCTTTCTTTCTTTCTTTCTTTCTTTCTTTCTTTGATGTTTTTGCAGTTTTGTGTGTGCGTGTGTGTGCCCATGCCTGGAAGTCATGGCAACCTCTGGTGAGGCATGGAGGATGTTCAGAGAAGTGGCTTGTGCAGGCAAGGTGGGATATAAATCTAAAATAATAATAATAATAATAATAATAATAATAATTAATAATAATAATAATAATAATAGATAGCCTGCCTCTGCCTCTCAGCCCTGGTATTCCTTGGAAGTCTTCCTTCCAAGTACTTGCCAGGGTTGGCTCTGCTTAGCTTCCGAGATCTGATGAGATTGAGCTTGCCTGGTCTATCCAAGTCAGGGCTAGATGTAAGCTTTCGCAAGTCAAAGCTCCCTTCATCAGACATAGTAGAATGGAAGTGGAGATCTGAGTCCTGTTATCCTAGTCAGAAGTTGGAAGGGGTGTTGTAAAGAACACCTGTTGAGAATGCAACAGTACAGTGCGTGCTGTAATCAGATCTCCACTTCTGTTTTATCGTGTCTGATAAAGGGAGTTTTGACTCTTGGAAGCTTATACTCGGAAACTCTTATTGGCCTCTAAGGTGCTCCTAGACTCAAATCTAGCTCTTCTACTGCAGACCAACATGGCTGCCCTCTGAAAGTGCCTAATGGTAGAGAGCCAGTGTCAATCAGTAGATAGAATGTCAGACTAGGATGTGGGAGATACACATTTGAATCTCCACTCTGCCATGGATGCTTGCTGGGTGACTTTGGGCCAGTCACATATCCTCAGCCTCACCTACCTCACAGGGCTGTTGTGAGGATAAAATGGAGGAGAGGAGACTGATATAAGCGACTTTAGGCAGGTTATAAATAGAATACATACTGAATAAATGCTTCAAGCATCCGATGAACTGAGCTATTCTGCTTTACATTGTTGTTAAATGGTGTTTTCCTCATTTGCAACAGCTGCCAAAAAGCTGTTTTAGGCAGTGAGTTCCCACTATAAATGAGCAGTCACTGGTAGAAAGTAAAAACAGTTCAGTGAAGGGCATTTTCCTCATGCTCCTCACAAGCCAGGCAAAAGCCGCAAGGTGGAAATACACCTTCAGTGGCCTGAAAGTTAAGCTAATGGTTTGGAAGAATCTTCAGAACATCCCAATGTAGAATCAGCATAATTTCTCCTTCTGTCTGAAGGCTTGCAAACACCTCCTTGCCTGCCACATGGAAGTGTCTGCAACTTTTCTCCATAAATGAGAGGGCCTTTTGAGTACATTTTGTCATTACTGGGTGGCCATCCACTTAAGCACCCCTCATTCCTTATCCATTAGGAAAAGTTGCGTCCTGGCATGCCTGTGACACCAAATAAGATTTAACATTTGTCTACAGTAGTACTGAGTCTTTGCACCCAGCTATGGAACACCATGAAAGTCGACACCAGCATGAACATGGAACAACTCAAAGTAACAGTACAAGACTGGAAAACATGGAGAGAACACACCCGGGCCCATAGGATTGCCAAGAGTTGAACATGACTGAATGGCTAGCATGGAATACCAGCCGCCTAACACTGCTTGGCATGTGCAGTGTAGATGCAGTGATGATGCTGAAATTCTCCCTGTTGATGGACTTGGTCAGGCCTTAGGCATTCCTACAAACAGGAGGGAATGACCTCTCAAAGAATGGGTATTAGGAATTCTCCCAAGGGGTCACGGTTGGCCCATGGACCTTATGCTGCATAGCCCTGCTCTAGATTCTGGGCTGGTTAAACTGGCTCAGGTCTTCTGTGGGGCTGGCCCCAAAGATTACCAGCTTTTGAAACACCCTCTAATTATCCCTTTAATAGCCGCTTACTCTGTGGCAATTAGCAGGTGAGAATTCTATGCTATGCTAGCAGGTGAGAATTCTATGCTATCAAAAGATTTGCATGCTGATGTCTTTGTAGGAAACCATTGATTAAGAGACAGAAACGGGCCAACCAGTTAGCAGCTTTATGTGTCACATAGTGGAGAGATACTTTTCTCTCTCCTGTTTTGCCAATACGGGAGCGGGGACACACACACACACACACTGAAATTGTGCTTTTCAGACATCCACTGCTTTGGGGATCTGGTCCTTTCCCTGCTCTTTGGTGTGCTTCTGCTATTCAGATAACCCCAGTGTCCTGCTTTCTGGCTCTGGGTGCTCATTGTCTGCCCCACTAATGAAATAAAGTTCACCACTGCAGGGAGGGGAGGGCCAAGGAGCTTGGGAAAATGGAAAGCTCACACTGAAAATGGCCAGAGAGTGCTAAAGAAAGAAATTCCAGTAGCCTGCAATGATTCTGGAAAAAGTTTTACAGGCAACTTCTAGTTTTTCATACTTTGGAGTTTTCAGAGGAGCGTGACACAGGTTATGAGCCTTTTTTTACCATCAAGTTGTCAGACCCCAGTCCAGTTATACTCAACAACTCTCTCTTTAGCAGTGATAAGTTTATTGGAGTATATGCAAGATCTAGAAAGTCACTGTGTCAGAACTAAAGACTTTTGGCAGGCACAAGCTTAATATAGTAAGTTCAAAGAAAAACCCCTTCCCCTTCTCCACGCATATGTCACAGACATACCATGCCTAGCGTTGCCATCCCAACCAAGGGAGAGATAATATGGCTTGGTTATCTACATTCAAGGATGGCACAGACAGCACAGAAAGCCTCTCAAGGTCACCTTGCCTTGGAAACACAACAAGGGAGGGAAGGAGGATGACTTGGAAAGTTAACTCTTCTAAAAGAAAAGGTCTCATCACTCACACACTCACATCACCACCCTCCCCTAAGGGATTCCCTCTCCCCAATAACATGGCAACCAAAGCAAGGGCAGCGTAGCGAGGTTTGACACAAGTCGCAGATGATTTATGGTGACTTTGTGGGGTTTTCAAGGCAAGACCTGTTAAGAGATGGTTTGCCATTGCCTGCCTCTGCATTGCAGCTGTTTCCAACTGTTCGTCTAAATGTGTCATGTATCTTATAAAATGTGGGCATAATCTAATGTATGTCAGGATGTCTACTCACTCTGTTCGTGCACATATCATTGAGCATAAATCATGCATCAGACACCAACATCTTGAATCCTCTTTAGTTCAACATTTCATGGACATAGGTCATACTCACAATGATTTTAAATGTTTGGTTTTGGAAATATTATTTACAAATTAATATAACAGAATAAATATACAGAAAGCTCTATATCAATGCAAGGCTTTCTGGATTTACTGACTGAGAACATATCATCCATACGGTCTTAATCAGGTATTGGAGTAATCATGTTTTCTTTAAATTGATACATGTCTCTTTAACTAGTTAGGAGTTGCTGTTACTGTTCATGCTATGTATTAGCCAATACTTTGTTCATTACCTAGAGGCAATACCAGTGAAGTAATGTTACAGAGTGGCTCTTTCGAAAATTGTGACTGGTTGCCCATTAATACAAGCACTGTAACTTGTACCTTAACAATTTGAAATTATCTCAAACGGGTAAGTTTCATTGTATCAATCTGTATTTGTACTTTGTTTCAATTCATAAGTGACTTTTTGTAGAGATTACTGAGGCACTAATTTCCCTTTTTAGGAAACTGATTGAAGACACATCACTACCTCAGATGTTAATGAAAAATGTTTAATGGGTGACTAATTTGACTTCGCAGATGTAATTTAAATTTTGTATATTGTAGTCCTGATCTTATGTATCATTCATTTCATAGTACTATTTTATCTTGATTTTTATATGTTAGTGTTACATTTTCTTGAAGAAGACAACCGAAACAAAGCTCTTAACATCTGGAACCTTCGTTAAATGAATGAATACTTTGTTGAAGAACTTATTTACAGTACATAAGAACATAAGAGAAGCTAACGTTGGATCAGGCCAGTGGCCCATCCAGTCCAACACTCTGTCACACAGTGGCCAAAAATACCAGGTGCCATCAGGAGGTCCACCAATGGGGCCAGGACACTAGAAGCCCTCCCATTGTTCACCCCCCCCAAGCACCAAGAATACAGAGCATCACCTGCCCCAGAGTCCCTATCTATACCTTGTGGCTAATAGCCACCAATGGACCTCTGCTCCATATATTTATCTAATTCCCTCTTGAAGCCGTCCATGCTTGTAGCCACCACCACCTCCTGTGGCAGTGAATTCCATGTGTTAATCACTGTTTGGGTGAAGTAGTACCTCCTTTTATCCGTTCTAACCTGACCGCTCAGCAATTTCACAGAGTGCCCACGAGTTCTTGTATTGTGAGAAAGGGAGAAAAGTACCTCTTTCTCCAACTGCTCTATCCATGCATAATCTTATAAACCTCGATCATGTCACCACTCAGCCGTCGTTTCTCCAAGCGAAAGAGCCCCAAGCGCCTCAACCTTTCTTCATAGGGAAACTGTTCCAACCCTTTTATCATTCTAGTTGCCTTTTTCTGCACCTTTTCGGAAGCTATAATATCCTTTTTAAGGTGTGGTGACCAGAACTGTACACAGTATTCCAAATAAGGTCACCCCATTGATTGATAGAGGGACATTATGATATTGGCTGATCTGTTTTCAATACCCTTCCTAATAATCCCCAGCACAGCACTGGCCTTTTTTATTGCAGTTATACACTGTCTCGACATTTTCAGTTCCATCCTGTGTATGTAGGGAATACAGGTAAAACTGCTTTAGGGCAAACCAGTGCTAGTTCACACACATTCTAGTTAGTAAGCAGAGTTGCCACCCTCTAGGTGGCACCTGAAGATCTCCCACTATTACAGCTGATCTCCAGGTGACCCAGGTCAGTTCAGCTAGAGAAAATGTCTGCCTTGGAGGGTGGTCTCTATGGCATTATATGCTGCTGAGGTCCCTCCGTTTCCTGAACCCCACCCTCCAAAGGCTCCATCCCCAAAATCTCCAGGTAGTTCGCAACCCAGAGCTGACAACCCTATCTTAGCCCCTAATTATGGTGTTTTTGTAGCCATCACTAGTGGAGAAAGATGTAAGATGTTCTGGTTTTGCTGACCACAGTAGAAAGATAATGTAGTTTGTATTTTAAAACTGTCAACCCTCATATGGTGGATGCAACAAATCTAAAAAACTGTAAAATGTCAATAATCCATCTGCAATCTCATTGGTTCATACTATTTAGATCAGATTGGCCCCATCCAATGCCCCCTCTAAGCTGTGGAGTCTTGTGAGCAAAAATTCTACTTCGTGAGCTACTGGCATTAAAGTTGTGAGTGAGCAATTTGGCTACTGCATCAATTAGTTTGCTCTGGAGCCACGCTTCCTGAGCTAAGACAAAAATGTGTGAGCCAGGGGCTAAAAAACTGTGAGCTAGCTCACACTAACTCAGCTTAGAGGGAACACTGGCCCCATCAGAGGGATACACACAAACCAAGTGAAATAATATCATTTTTCGACCAACTGATCCATTAAAACATTCAGGAAGCAAGCTTTTGAATTACACGGTATCCTTCTTCAGATCTGAAATTACATTAAAGAGATCAATATGTCTATGCTGATGTTTAATCCAGGTGAATCTAATGTTCTTTAAAACGGATGCTGAATAGTTTAAAGCAGGGACTTATGGTTCATAGCCCCGACCTAGATAGGCTAGGCTAGCCAGATCTCATCAGGTCTCAGAGGCTAAGCAGGAGAGGCCCTGGTCAGTATTTGGTAGGTTTTCCAGCCTCCAGGTGGCATCTGGACATCCCCCACTATTACAATTGTTCTCCAGATGACCAAGATCTTCCCCCGAAGAAATTGCTATTTCAGAGGGTGGACTCTATGGCATTATACCCTGCTGAGGTCCCTCCCCTCCTCAAACCTTGCCCTCCCCAGGTTCTACCCCCCAAATCTCCAGGTATTTCCCAACCCAGAACTGGCAATGGCAACCCTAGTATTTGGATAGGAGACCACCAAGGAATGCAAAGAGAAAGATCACATAGCAATGCAGTAATGCCAATAGTAAAAGCTGAGTACAAAAGATGCTAGAACTGCAATAAACTAATATTCATATGCTATATTAAGAAAAAACAAGAAAGCTCATTAAAGAAAATAACACATGAAAGACTTCATTACAACAAACCAGGGAGGATTGTGAGGCACTCCAAAGGGATCTGTAGAGGATGGGCGAGTGGGCATCAACGTGGCAAATGGGGTTCAATGTGGCCATCTACTGGAATGTGGCTGAGGTGAGTTTTAGGATTCCTCCTTTAAGTCAGCTTCCCTTCATCCTCACCAGTTAGCAAACAAAACAAGCATCATAGCAACTGTGGGTCCCGGGAGCTTTCCAGAAAAATCCCCAGTGGGCAAAAGAGAAAATGAAGCCCAGAGGAACTTTTCCTTCTGTGGTGTCATGCAGAAAATGGCTTTCTGGGTAGTAGCAGACGGTCCACAAGACAGGAACGTCCAGAACATACATTGACGTAATGAATGACTACAACTAGAATGGAGCCTTCCTGATTCAAACCAATTCTTTTAGCAGTGGTGTCAGAACCTGGAACAAAGGGAGACTGCGAATTTGGAGTCTATCTTGAGGGGTCTCTCTTGAGGTATGTTGCTGATGTAGTGCATAACTCTGCCACACAGAAGGGCTTGGAAGCCGACAGGAGATTAAAAGTCTCTGGTTCAGGATGGCTCATATCAGAGAGATGATGGGATAGCTGTTGCTTTTCTATAGGGAGGTGGATTGGAATTCTCCACTGAGACTGTGGGTAATGATACGGACTGTCTGACAGGGTCTCGAGGCAGCAAGAGGAAGGTTGTGGGCTTAACATGTATGGGAAATTATAGGTGTTTCTATACAAATGCTAGAAGTGTCCAAGGTAAAATCAGGGAGTTGGAGTGCTTGGTGTTGGGAGAAAAAATAGACATTGTGGGTATTTCAGAAACTTGGTGGTATGAGGAAAATCAGTAGGATATGGTGATTCCCGGCTATATATTATATTGGAAGGATAGAGGGGAAGGGTTGGAGGCAGGGTGGCTCTGTATGTCGGAGAGGGTATACAGTCCAGTAAGACTGAGAGGGTAAGAGAATTGGATTCGCTTCTGGAAATGCTATGGGTTGAAATAGTGGGCCCAAAAGGAAGCTTAACACTGGGAGTTTGTTATTGCCCACCAGATCAAAAGATAGAGGATTATAAAATGATGAATGAATTAAAGATAGCAGCTAGACAAAAAACTGTGTTGTAGTAGGTGATTTTAACTACCCACACATTGATTGGGTCAATATGTGTTCTAGTCGGGAAAAAGAGATTGAGTTTCTAGACACTCTCAATGACTGTGCTATAGAGCAGGTGGTCACAGAACCTACCAGGGGAGAGGCGATCCTGGATTTGGTCCTAGGTAACGCCCAAGACCTGGTGAGAGATGTAAAAGTGATTGCACCGCTTGGGAACAATGACCATAATGGTATTGAGTTCAACATTTGCATAAATAGGGAGGCTCAGCCAATTACAATATCCTGTAGACCTTGTCACATTAAAGCCTGCTAGAGGAGCTCCCCAGTCACCAGAAACTAAGCGCGGTAGCGCACAACAAAAAGTGTATAAGAATTAGCATTTTGAGGCTTCCGGTCGGGGTAAAATGGCGATTTGACGCACCCTGTAATCATTCAGGGTGGATGGCCATCCTTTTTGACAGTTTGGGCGAATTCTGCACCCAACGCAGCTTTCCCCAGGCAGGGGAAAGACTAGCAAGCACTGAAGACCCAAGAGAGAGTTGAGATTGGTGAGAGATAAGCCTCAGAGGAGACTTGTTTCTCGCTTTGATCCCCTCTCTTGAAGCGGGCGTTGTGATCATCACTAGAGGACTGAGCCGGGCTGGAAATCCAGCTTAAAACTGCCACCCCCCGATTTCTTGAGACAAGAAGAAAGAGTATAAAAGAAGAAGCATTGTGTACACCTTAGAAGCAGCAGCAAAGGTAACGAAAACCGATTTGCTTACCGGGACCAGTAAGGAACGATTGGTAAAAATATCTGGAGAAGCACTTGCAGCATAACAAAAGTTACTGTGTATTTTCCCATGAAAAAAGTCAAGATTTAGAGCTAAAAGAACCAAAAAGGATAGTTTGTTTACCATTCCTGCGGCTAGCAGAGAGATAAGGGGCTGGAAACTACATATTTCAATGTGAGACCTTCTAGCTGGGTGGCCCCGATTGATGGATTGTATAACCGGATGTGACGACTGTGGCCAGAGGAGACAAGAGGACTGTAACAGACAGGCTCGGGGAGGACTACTTTAAAAGAGGAAGGGACAACCCGGAAACATAAGGAGGACAAGAGAAGCAGACGGACAGGAAGAAGCAACAGGAAGTGGTGGACTCTGACCTTATATCATAGCGAAAAGACGCCTGCCATTTTGAGAAGGCCGAAGGTTCCTTTTATCATATGTGGTGGACTTGTGATAAAGCAAAAAATATTCTGGACTGCAATACATACAGAGATGGAAAATTTTTTGAAATGTACCTTCAAGAAAGAACCTGAAGTGTTCCTTCTAGGTCTTAAACTAGAAGAAATAAATGTGAGTAAAAGAACATTGATGTGGTACATGGTAACAACCGCCAGAATGATCTATGCTCAAAGTTGGAAAAATGAAAAAATTCCTGAACTCTGGGACTGGTTAAGAAAACTGCTATTTATGGCAGAAATGGACAAATGGACAAGAAAACTTAACAATTTAGAAGCAGAAACCTTTTTGGTAGATTGGAATGACTTTAAAGAATATTTAGAGAAACATTGGGAAATGAAGGATAGCATATTCAGTTTGGAAAGCTACTAGATATGTAACAAATGTGTAACAGGTATATAATCAATAAGTATTAGTAGTAGTTGCAAATAAGTAAATTACGTTACCTGTAGAATTTATATGATAACAGTGAATTAATAGGTATTATGTATTGGTAAAATGGTGGAAACAATGCTGGGAGCCAATGGGGGGGAAGGGAATCCGAGGAAAAAGATATGATTTATATTATCTTAGCTAAAATTGTGAAGTATTATATATCCTAATAAAAATTGTTTTATAAAAAAAAAAAAGAATTAGCATTTTGAAATACGGCTTGCAGCACTTCATGCCTGTGAAAAAACAACAACACAAGGACAAACCTGATGAAGGACACGTAAACAGATATCGTACTAGAACTCCGTCATTTGTCTGGATTGTTTTTGTAATTAGGAGCTGTATTATTATTTTGACTGTACCGCTAAGTTGTATACTTTACTTTGTAGAATTATTTTTGCAATCATGCTGATAACTGAAATTCACACATGGCATATATAAAAGAACAAACAATAATTGTTTAATTATACATGGTGATTGATTGTTCTGTTGGCTAAATAGGGAATTGGCCAAAAAGACTGACACAACCACTTTTAACTTTAAAAGGGGTAACTTCTCTGATATGAGGGGGCATGTGCGGAGGAAACTGAAAGGAAAAGTAGAAAGGGTCAAAACCATTGGGGAAGCTTGGAGACTTTTTAAAACTACAATTCTAGAAGCTCAGAAAAAAAATATACGGCAGGTTAGGAAAGGCACAAATAGGTATATAAAAAAGCCTCCATGGTTAACAAACAAAGTAATAGAAGCTGTAAAAGGTAAAAAGGATTCCTTTAAGTGGTGGAAAGCTAGTCTCAGTGAGGTTGATAAAAGGAAATACAGGCTGTGGCAAATAAAAT
Source organism: Gekko gecko (assembly GCA_029375565.1). NCBI lineage: Eukaryota > Metazoa > Chordata > Lepidosauria > Squamata > Gekkonidae > Gekko > Gekko gecko. The sequence continues at coordinate 96,814,695 of JAPDNY010000006.1, forward strand.
GCAAGTCTGTGATCAGACAGGCAAAAAGGGAATATGAGGAGCATATAGGGAAAAACATAAAGACCAACAATAAAACTTTCTTCAAATACATTAGAAGCAGGAAACCAGCCAGGGAGGCAGTGGGGCCCTTGGATGACCAAGGGGTAAAAGGAGTACTGAAGGATGATAGGGAAATGGCTGAGACACTGAATGCATTTTTTGCCTTTGTCTTCACTGTGGAAGATGAGAAGTGCTTGCCCACTCCAGAACTGCTGATTTCGGTAGGGGTGTTGAAAGACTTGAGTCAGATTGAGGTGATTAGAGAGGAGGTCCTATGACTGATAGATAACTTAAAAACTCATATCTGGGAAACTACAGGCCAGTCAGTCTGACGTCGATACCGGGTAAGATGGTGGAAACTGTTATTAAGGAAAGAATTAGTAGGCACATTGATGAACAAAAACTATTGAGGCAGACTCAGCATGGGTTCTGTAAGGGAAGATCTTGTCTCAGTAACCTGTTAGTGTTCTTTGAGGGGGTGAACAAACATGTGGACAAGGGGGACCCAATAGATATTGTTTGTCTTGACTTCCAGAAAGCTTTTGATAAAGTTCCTAATCAAAGGCTCCTAAGCAAGCTCAAAAATCATGGGATAAAAGGACAAATCCTTTTGTGGATCAAAAACTGGCAAATTAATAGGAAACAGAGAGTGAGTATAAATGGGCAATTTTCTCAGTGGAGGGTGGTAAGCAGTGGGGTACCGCAGAGATCAGTACTGGGTCCGATGCTTTTTAACTTGTTCATTAATGATTTGGAGTTGGGAGTAAGCAGTGAAGTGGCTAAATTTTTAGATGACACGAAGTTGTTCAGGGTGGTGAAAACCAGGGGGGATTGTGAGGCATTCCAAAGGGATCTGTAGAGGATGGGTGAGTGGACATCAACATGGCAAATGGGGCTCAATGTGGCCAAGTGCAAGGTGATGCACATTGGAGCCAAAAATCCTAACTATAAATACACGTTGATGGGGTCCGAACTGGCAGAGACTGGCCAAGAGAGAGATCTTGGAGTCGTAGTAGATAACTCACTGAAAATGTTGAGACGGTGTGCTAGTGCAATAAAAAAGGCCAATGCTATGCTGGGGATTATTAGGAAGGGTATTGAAAACAGATCAGCCAATATCATAATGCCCCTCTATCAATCAATGGGGTGACCTTATTTGGAATACTGTGTACAGTTCTGGTCACCACACTTTAAAAAGGATATTATAGCTTCCGAAAAAGTGCAGAAAAAGGCAACTAGAATGATAAAAGGGTTGGAACAGTTTCCCTATGAAGAAAGGTTGAGGCGCTTGGGGCTCTTTTGCTTGGAGAAACGATGGCTGAGTGGTGACATGATCGAGGTTTATAAGATTATGTATGGATAGAGCAGTTGGAGAAAGAGGTACTTTTCTCCCTTTCTCACAATACAAGAACTCATGGGCACTCCGTGAAATTGCTGAGCGGTTGGCGTAGAACAGATAAAAGGAAGTACTACTTTACCCAAACAGTGATTAACACATGGAATTCACTGCCACAGGAGGTGGCGGCGGCTACAAGCATGGACGGCTTCAAGAGGGAATTAGATAAGCATATGGAGCAGAGGTCCATCGGTGGCTATTAGCCACAAGGTATAGATAGGGACTCTGGGGCAGGTGATGCTCTGTATTCTTGGTGCTTGGGGGGGTGAACAGGGGGGGTTTCTAGTCCTGGCCCCACTGGTGGGCCTCCTGATGGCACCTGGTATTTTTGGCCACTGTGTGACAGTGTTGGACTGGATGGGCCATTAGCCTGATCCAACATTGGCTTCTCTTATGTTCTTAAGAGTTCCAGTGATGGATAGCAGGGTACACAATTCTTTCCAAGAAGCAAACAAGCCATCTCTATTTATAATAAATACTAGGAATAAGGCCCGTTGTGGAAATAAATACAACGGGCTCTAGAAAGAGGCTTTGGGCACTCAGTGACAATTTGCTGTGGCAATCTCAGCAGGGTATAATGACAGAGTCCACCATTTTCTCCAGAGGAACTGATCTTTGCTACCTGAAGAGCAGTAGTAATTTTGAGTGATCTCCAGCCCACCCCCAAGATTGGTAACAGTGGTTCCCCAGGAGGGAGTGGCTGGTTTGGAGGGTGGAGTCTATGGCATTGTACCTGTCTGAGGTCCCACCCCACCTCAACACTCACCCTCTCCAGGTTCGACCCCTCAAATCTCCAGGAATTTCCCAACCTGGAGTTGATAACCCTATCTCCCTCCCAGCCAACCATCAACCTACCTTTAGTTTTCCATCTCCTCCCCCATCCCTCCTACAGAGCAGTTGTAATTTTGAGTGATCTCCAGCCCCCACCTGGAGATTGGCAACAATGGTTCCCCATCAGGGAATGGCTGGATTGGATGGTGGAGTCTATGGCATCGTACCTGTCTGAGGTGCCACCCCTCTTCAAACCTCAGCCTCTCCAGGCTCCATCCCTCAAATCTCCAGGAATTGCCCACCTGGAGTTGGCAACCTGATCAGGACTGAGCCCAATGAGTTTTCTCCCAAAGGCCAACATAGGTGTGGAAAGGGCCTTTTACTGACAGAGGAGAAAGTACAGGTGCCAACTCTGATTAGGGAAATGCCTGGAGATTTGGGGGGGGTGGATCCTGTGGAGGGCAGCATTTGGGGTGTGTGGAAGGACTCAGCAGGGTATAATGCCATAGAGTCTACCCTCCAAAGCAACCATTTTCTCCTGGGGAACTGATCTCTGTCATCTGGAGGTCAATTGTAACAGTGGGAGATCTCCAGGTCCCACCTGGAGATTGGCAACCCTAGGGGAAAGTCAGCAGCACAGCGGGGAGTTGAAGAAAATGGTTTGATGGTCGCTGGCCCACCTCGTTAGCCAGCCAGCCATGCTGAAGCTAAGCAGGAGAAAGAGCCTTTTCCCATTTATTCTGACAGGAAAGGGGGAGGGGGTTATGCTGAAAGTCCTTTGTTTTTTTACTCACAGAACCAAGCTTGGTTGCCTACCAACAGCCACTGAGGGGACAATCCCTCACAGGAGTCAAGAGAACTGTCTTCCTCAGGAGAGCTGTCTGCAGGGGGAGTGGGTGGGGAAGAGGAGCAGACCCAGCACCCGGCCAATGGCACGCGAGTACTCCTGAGTGGCAGCTGATGGGCCAATGACTGAGGGAGGGCATTTTACAGTCAATGGGAGTGCATGGAATCTTAGGAAACCAAAAGATAATTATTATAAGGAGATATGTTTATGCTTTCCTTATGGGCATACTTTTTGCAGCATAGAAGTGAGCACTCCACCCCAATCATTATACCCATTGTGTTGCTTTTTCTTCCAGCATGAATTGGGGTCAAAGGTGTTTTAATTTTCACATAGGAAGTGGGTAATTGTACAGATTGGAACTTCTCATATTTGGGGACCCGGGAGCACTCGTTGTTCCTCTTCCCCATTTCCCTCCTTAGTCTTACTTCTTTCTTCTTGTTTGGGCTGTCTGTCATTAAGGCTTGTCTCTTAGGGTATGATCCATTCACACATTTTATTAGGATTAGCCAATGACACATAACAGTGTGCAAGCTTTTGAACTCACCAGAGCTCTTCATCAGGCTAGATTTTACAAAATAAAATTAAATAAAAAATGAAAGGGGGGGTCACAGATTTTAGATGTTAGAGTGAGTTCTTTTTTTTTTTTTTGTAAAACTCTCTTAAAAAAGAGAGAATTTTATTCTTTTTATAAGAAAAGGGAAGGGTAGACAGATGGAGAAAGAAAAAAGGTGGAGTGAAATTTTTTTCTGTTAGTGAGAGTTAGTTTAGGTTAATAACCAATACCAAGTTTTGACATCCATCATGGTTAGAAGATCTTCTTTTTAACTAAAGCAAAGTCCAAAATCACTCTGTTAATGCAGTTAGTAAAGTCCATTGGGGTTAGTAATTAGACAGCTCCTTCCAGATGTAACACGAACAGTCCTCAAAGTATCTTCTTCTTAATTTTCTTCCAGTTATGGATTAAGTCCATTTTAACTTTGAATTCTTACGTTCCATCACCTTCCCCTGGGCTTCTGTCTTCTGCACTTATCCCAATTTTGAATGCTGCATCCTTCTTCCTGCTGGCGTGTCTCTTCAGGAGTTTCTGTGTTTTGAAGATGAAATCCTTCTTCTTTCTTTTCTTTTTTTCTTAAACTTCTGGCCTTCAAGCTTCCAGGGCTCCACAAATTCAGCAGATGAAATTAGATCTCCCGTTTGTCGCCTGCTATGCTTGACATCCCCTTCTACTGGCAGAGTATTTCTTTTTATAAAGGCGGAATAGGCTTTAGGAGCCTTATCCACCTCTTCTTTTAACTTTATCGCTTCACTGCCAGTTAGGGGTGTCAAGACATTTGTCAAGGTAAATCCGAGATCTTCTTTCTCCTCTTCTTTAGCGCCCTGGAAACCTGGAATCAAATTCGATTTCTGTTCAATCTCCTTCATCTTTCTAGTTGTTTCCAATATCTGTTTCTGTCGACTGATGAGAACACTTTCCATTTTAAACAAAGTTTGGTTGATCTTCTGCAATTGTTCCAGCAGGGGGCACAGCATCTCCTTTTTCTGTTGATTGACAGCAAGCTCTTGGGGGGGCTATCTGGACCGGAAGTCCCTCCTCTCTTCTCTTCCGGTGTCTGCAGGGCTTTTTCCATTATCGACATTTTGTTTTTTTGTTTACTTTTAAAAAGTTCGTGCCGCATCCCCCAGGAAGCTAAGATGAACACATTCTTCCATACAGCCCCAACGGTACTTTCACCAACACTTTGTTTTCTTTCTGCCCCCCTTCGCGCTCCCTTTGAATAGCTTGCTTCTCGAGGGGGTGGGGACTCCTCCCTCCTCCCAACGCTTATACGCATGCAGGGGGCTCCGATTTACGCTTCAAAATAGATCTTCAACTCACGATTCGATGCCACTACTTCTTTTTATGTTGAACCATAGCGCTGTTTCCACTCCTGGAATTCGGTGGCGCCGCTAAGTCCCATTACGGGCACGCCGCAGCGGGGCCGATTGGGGCGGGGAGAAAGCCTCAATTTCCCGGCTGTCTGCCGGCAAAGAGGCTACTCCCCAAGCGCCCCCGGTTCGGAGCCTTTACCTAAGGCTCACTAGGGTCTTTCGCATATGCGAAGACCCCCCCTAACTGCGCGTGGGCTAACCGCCTCCGGGAGCGTCCCGAGAAGCGGCCGCCATTCGCGACGCCGGAAACCGAAAACCGATGTTAGAGTGAGTTCTAACATCCTAGCTGATATGCATAGATGCATGCTGAGGAATTGGTAAAGGTCTGTTTGGCTAAAAGGGGCTTGGTGGACAAGGGATAGATGGGAAATGGTATTTGGAAACAAATGAAAGCAGGGAGTTTGTGAAATAAGCCCTTGTGGGACAGAAGGGGATAGGTCTATTTTCCAGTGGTTCTTCCCATAAAGAAATTAGCTGCACATTATTGTAGGGTGATAACTTTCAGACCCCTGCAGCTTCATTTGCTATCACTTTAGGGGTCTGAAAGTTATACTGAAGAAGTGCTTATTAGGCCACAGAAGCTACAGAGAAGGACTGCTGTGGAGAATGAGCAGTAACTTGCTCTCCTCCAGCCTTGAGGGTCTCGGCACTGACAAACTTTGGCAACTGTAACACACCATGAGGGTGCGCTGTGCTGGAAGGTTGCTACGGGGGAAAAAAACCCTAGAGACCAAGAACATAGAAGTGCCTCTGTTTTCTGAAGCCTATTGTTGGCAGGAAGTTCAAAAAGGGATGGGGGTGGGGACAAAGATGTATATGTACTGTGATAAAACTATAGAACTAAATGTTGAAAATCCACCCATCCCTCCTCACTTCTCCAAAATGACAATAATATTTATGTTTTAACTATATGGAAATTATTTCTTAATGGCACATCAGATTGAATTGTAGATTTTTCTGTTCTCCCTGTATGTTTTAACCTTAACTGAATAATGCTTGGCTCACACAAATTGGTTTTGCTTAACTCATTGGTGGAGAAGCTCTGTGTAATGTTCCTCCTCAGCTCGTAAGTAATTTAGGAAATAGATTGCTATGGTGACAACAACCACTAGCTACAGTGGCTTTCAGAAAGATTAGACAATAGATCTATTAAGGCATGTTAATCAGGATAGACAATAGTGGCATCTTCACATTCAGGCAAAGGAAACCCACCCCCCAAATATCAGATGATAGGCACAAGCACCAGGGATTGGTCAGCTGCTCTATGATGCCATATGAATGCCAGTTTAAAGGTAGATTGCTGGACTAGTCGGACCTGATCTGATCCCCTCTCATCCAGACTAACCCAATTCCTTTGCTTTTGGAGTCATCCACTGGGGAAGGGAATTTTGACACTGAGACAGTCTTCATCCATCTAGTGGCAGAAGCTGCACTGACATGCTGCCTGCTCTCACTGCTTGTGGTGCCGTCATGTTACTTGGCTTTGACCCTGTGAGGAAAACGAAGTAGAAACGTTCAGGCAGGAATACAAACAGCTTTTGGAGTTAATCCCTTGTAACAGGGGTGTCCAAACTACGGCCCGCGGGCCAACTGCGGCCCGCGGGTCAGTTTTTATTGGCCCGCAGCAAATTCTGAAAATATAATTGAATATGGCCCGCACATGGCACTTGAGCTCAACTCTGTTGCACTTCTCAGTTTCAACACTAGATGGAGCCAGTCACAGAAAAGGTGTTTCTCCACTAAACAAAATTAAGCAAAGAAAAATATTTACCACGAGTCACCAGAAATGGCAGCACCGAAGAAATGCAAGATAGCAAGTGAGTGTAGAAGATTTCAAAAACGGTGGGAAAATGAATATTTCTTTAAAGAAATCAACGGAAAATGTGTCTGTTTGATTTGCAATGAAGATGTTGCCGTGATGAAAGAGTATAATGTCCGTCGGCACTATGAGACCAAGCATCAGAGCTACGCATCGTACACAGGTGCCGAACGAGCACAGAAATTCAAGCAAATGGCAGCTAGCCTGCAAGCTCAACAACAGGTTTTTTTTCGTGCTAACAAAATACAGGAAAACGCCACAGCAGCAAGCTATGAAGTCACACAACTTATTGCCCAGCATGGCAAACCATTCTCAGACGGTGATTTCATAAAGCAGTGCCTCATCAAAGTCACAGAAGTAATGTGCCCGGAAAAAGTGCAGGATTTCAACAACGTGAGCTTATCCAGAAATACAGTGGTGCAGAGAATCGAGGACTTGTCAGCTAACCTGAAACTTCAGCTGAGAAAGCTTGTGCTTTTGATTTTTACTCGATAGCATGCGATGAGAGCACAGACGCCACAGACACCACACAGCTTTTAATTTTTTTGCGGGGAGTCGATGATAATTTTTGCTGTACGGAGGAGCTGCTTGATATGATGAGTCTAAAAGGCACAACGACGGGTGGAAATATTTTTGACGCTGTGTCAGAGGCAGTTGAAAAGATGGGGCTTAAATGGGACAAGCTCTGTGGAGTAACAACGGATGGAGCTCCGGCCATGACAGGTGAACGCAAAGGAATGGCATCCATGGTGTGCATCAAGGTAAAAGAGAGCGGAGGTGAGGCTGTTAGGATGCACTGTATAATCCACCAAGAAGCACTGTGTGCCAAGACTGTCCAGCTGGGCGATGTGATGAACACTGTTGTAAAAATTGTCAACATAATTCGAGCTAGAGGACTGTACCACAGGGAATTTCAAGCTTTCTTATCTGACGTGGATGCTGAATACGGGGATGTACTCTACCACTCTGATGTGCGCTGGCTCAGCCGTGGCTCTTTGCTGCAGCGGTTTTATTCGCTGAGATCAGAAATCGACAAGTTTTTGAAAGAGAAGGGCCGACCTCTTCATGAACTGAGTGACCCTCTGTGGCTGGCAGACCTGGCATTTTTAGTTGATCTCACTCATCATCTGAATACACTGAACAAGAACCTACAAAGCAAAGAACAGCTGGTGTCACACCTGTATGCGCACATGAAAGCCTTCTGTGTAAAGCTCCGCCTGTTTGAGACACAATTACGAAGCTTTAATGCTGCACACTTCCCTGCGCTGTCTGAAATCAAGTCTGCTTTTCCAAAGGCAGACCTTTCTGCTAAAAAGGAGAAATATGCTTCTGTAATTACATCTCTCGTGACAGAATTCAACCAGCGTTTTCAAGATTTTTCTGTCATTGAAAAACAAATCAAGCTGTTCTCGACCCCCTTCCTGGTGGATGCAGAAGAAGTGGAGGAGAGTCTGCAGTTAGAACTGATTGAAATGCAATGTGATGATTCTCTGAAGAGTCAACATCAGCTTCTCTCCCTCCCTGACTTCTATCAGAGCTTGGATCATGCCAAGTTTCCTCTGATGAGACGCCACGCAAAAAGAATGATGAGCCTGTTCGGCTCAACATACATATGTGAACAAACATTTTCTCTGTTAAATCAGAACAAAAGCAGACTGAGATCCAGAATGACTGATAGCCATCTCTGTGAAGTCCTTCGTGTCTCAACCACCAAACTTTCTCCTGACATCCCAGCCATCCTTCAATCCAAGGAACAGCATCACTGCTCCCACTGAGAGCAGTGTTCTTCACATTATAGGTGAGTTAGAAATACACACAGTAATCATGTGTCAATATGTCACCTCTTGTGTGGGGCCCGGGCCTTTGCTTATTTTTCTGTATTTGGCCCTCACCAAAAAAACTTTGGACACCCCTGCCTTGTAATGTACTGAGTTCGGAGGCGTTGAGTAGTGATGTCCCGACTCCCAGCGGCTCCGCCGGGCCGCTGAGCCGCGGCGGGGGCCCGAGCCGGGACGCGGGGGGGCCGCAACGCCCAGCGCCGTGTCTCCTCGAGGGATGGGGGAGGCGGCAAACGGTAAACGCGGCAGCCTCGCCGCACCCGAGGCCGCCCCCCCCCAAGAACGCAAGGAGCTGGCACAGGGGAGGCGGGGAAGGCCGGCTGCATGCCCGGGGCCGCCGCCGTGCCTCTCCTCCGATTGTCCCGGGTTGCCTCCCAACGGGCGGCGCCGAGCAGGGGTGGGTGGAGGCGGAGGACGGGCCTCCGAGGAGCCGCGTTCGGCCCCACCCCAGGCCGCGCCCGACCCGGCACGGGCGGGCACGGGAGGACAGAGGGGCCGAGGGCAAACGCCAGCAGACGGGGCTTGGACTACACCATCGCACAAAGACAGCCCACCCCTGCTAGCCCAGCCACCCAGGGCTCGGGGATGGAAACAAGCCTGGGAGGAGGACCCGCTGGGGGGAGCGTCTAGAGTAGCCCCAGAAGGCACGGGGACCCAGCCCTCCTCACCAGGGCGGGCACGGAAGAAACCCCGCGAGCCCCGCGGTCCCTTCCTCCCTCTATACCTTAGAGCAACCTCCTTACCTGCTCCTCTACTCCAACAGACCCCAGCTGAAGGGCCAGCAGGATGCAGCCGACACCCAACTGTAGAAGCTGGAAGGGGCGGAGCACACCACCCTTAAAGGAAACAACTGAGAACCAATGGAAAGAAGGAGGCACGCCGACAGACAAGCCCAGGAGCCAATGAAGCCTCGACAACGGGGGGAGGGAGGGGTAAGGTGTGGTGGAAGGGAATAAAAAGAGGGGTAGAACGCCAGAGCCGGGGAGGAGAGAAGGAGTTTGGAGAGAGAGAGCCTGCACTCCCAGAGAGAGACGACGAGGCCTCTCTTTGTTCCTACTCCAAAGGAGAAGTGGATACTGAAGGTGACGAAACCTCAGGTCCCTCTCACATCTGAGGCTTGTGGCTGAACCCCCTTTGCGTTCCTCTTCGACCGGCCTACCCGGGGACCCCCCGCCAGTCCCCCCAGACTGGACCAGAGGCGTGACAAGTGATCAGCTCATAGTTTATTTAGCAAGCAAAATGGAAGGCAAACTAGCAAGATCCGAGCCCCACTTATATTCCTGCAGTACCCCACACCCAACACACATCCTAACACCAGTGATAGGCTATTTACAGTGGAGGACTCCATCATAGGTCTACTCTAGGATCCAGGCACTCCAATTGGTCTGCCCTAGGATCCGATTCCTCTATTGTTCACGCACCCAAAGGTGAGCTCAACCATATGGTCTCGCTAACGCTGATGTATTTATCTCAGTATATAACATCACTGAAGATGGCAGTGGTCTGCATTGCTTTTCTCAGTGCATGATGGCAGCTTGGCTGGGTTTGCAAGCAGGGATCTCTTTTCTGCACAATGCAGATTCTCCCTGTGTGGGATACATGGCTACAACCTCTTGGGTAAGGGAAAGCTGTTTAGCCAGTATATAATTGGCCCATCTTGCAGAGAAGGGGGGAGATGCTCTGTGACCATGTGTGTTTGGTGCTCAGCACACCTTGGCAGAAATACTGGGTATTAGAGAACAAAGTCTGAGTCCACTGGCATCTTTAAGACCAACAAAGTTTTATTCAAGGTATAAGCTTTTGTGTGAGTGCACACGTCCTCAGATACATTGAAATGGAAATCAATAGTCCATAAATATAGGTAGAGGGTGAACAGTAAATTAGCATACAACATAATGAAAATGTTTTAACAGATGCAAACAGGAGTAACAAGGTAAATTTATATGGTCACCATTTGTTTGGATTTAATTATGGGGGGAAACACAGTGGAGCAAATAAACACATCAAAATAGAAGACTAATGGGTAAATGCAGGGCTCTTTTTGTAGCAGGAACTCCTTTGCATATTAGGCAACACACCCCTAATGTAGCCAATCCTCCAAGAGCTTACAGTAGCCCCTGTATGAAGAGCTCTGTAAGCTCTTGGAGGATTGGCTACATTAGGGGTGTGTCACCTAATATGCAAAGGAGTTCCTGCTACAAAAAGAGCCCTGGGTAAATGTATCCTTAATTGTGGGGTGCCTTCTCCTTGTAGCCCAGATCTAGAAGTGGAGTTGAGGTTCCTTGCAGGAATTAGTGCCAAGACTTGGAGTGCTTGTAAAGGAATGGAATAATCTGTCCTTCCTCTTTAATTAAGCAGTTTATACACCCCCCACTTTTCTTCCCAATAGGGTCTCAGTGTGGCTTATATAATCTATCTCCCTTCTTCCACTTTATCCTCACAACAACAGCCCTGTGAGGCAGGTTAGGCTGAGGGAGAGTGACTTGCCCAAGATCACCCAGTGAGTTTCCTTGGCGGGGGGGGGATTCAAGCCCGGGTCTCCCAGATCCTTGTTCAGCACTCTAACCACTACAACACGCTAATTATTGTCTGTGCAAATGCCATGTGCAAGGAGCCTCTGATTTGGTTCAATTCATCTGCCTCAACAGAGCCCCAAAAGAAGCTGAAGGACCAGGTAAGAATGATGCAGAACAGACTTTTTATTGGTGGACTGACATCTGAGCTCCTGGTCCAGCCCAATTCCTCCTTGATCATACAGCTCTCCCTTATCTGCAAGGCATCGAGTTTGCCTGCCCCAACTGGCTCCAGGAGAAAGGCAAGTATCGAGAGCCATACAAGCTCCCATCTTCCCCTGCTGCCTTTATCTCTCTTTGCATGTCCAGCCTTTCTTCCCTTGCCAGCCATCATTTTTTAAAAGTATGTTTCCTGTCCACTCTGTCCACTGAGGTTCATCTTCCATCCTCCGCCTCTCAATTCCAGCTTTCCATCTCTTCCTGCTGCTTCCCACAGATACCCACAGTTTATGTCTCTTCCAGGGTTTGGGTGCACCGGCCACATCAGGCAGCCCCCATGATGTAACCATGAGGGATGTATGCTGGCCATCTGCTCCTTATTTCAGGGAATGCTTCCTTATTTAGTATTAATAGTACTAATAAAAATACTCCTAGAACCAATTAGATGTACTGTAACTACAAAAAGAAACATGAATGCATTATGAGAATGGGATATTCCATAAAACACCATTCTGATGCTGTTTTGTATCAACCGAGACCGCACATGTGGGTCGGGCTCGCATGTGGTCATGCAAACTCACGGAGCTTCAACCTGCAGGAACAATAGCCACTAGGATCCTGAAATGGACCAATAGGATTGCTTGGACCCGAGACAAGTCCTATGGGAGATGTTATGCTATAAATAAGCAATCATGGGATGTGGTGTGTGTTTGGTTGTGGTTTGGTTTGGGGGATTTAAGCAGGACTTTGGTCCTATTAGTTGTCTTAGTTTTCGTGTTCTTGAATAAACTATGAGCTGATTCATTACATCGCGTCTAAGAACCCAGTATTTTACACTGGCGACAAAAGTGGGATCCCGATGAGTGAGCCTGCTGACTCAGACCCAAACATTGCACTGCGCACCAAAGTCGACCCCAGAGCTCTGCGCCCGCACTACTCCCAATAGCACCCAGCCATGTGCTGCCTCCCGAGTCATGGCTGCCGCTCCAGGAAACCTTCCAGAATTTGATGTAGCGCACCCCGAGATGTGGGAAACCTGGATCGAGTGTCTGGACTATTATGTCAACTTCCAGGACATCATGGACAAAGGAAAAAAGAAGTCCCTGATTCTCAGTTCCTGCGGGGAACTTTCACCATACTATGGCTGCTGAAAGATCTGCTAGCTCCCAAGTCCCTGAAGGAGGCCACCTATGATGAACTGATAAAGGCACTCACAGAGCATTTCACACTGCAGCCGACCAAAATGGTGAGGTGTTTGGACTTCTTTGCGTGCCTCCAGAACTCTGCTGAATCGGCCACCGAGTTCCTGGTCAGCCTACGCTGAGCGGCTACAAAATGTGAGTTCCCTGACCTGGGCAACACTCTCTTGAACCAGTTCATCATGGGCCTACGTTAGCCGAAGCTCCGCCGCAAGCTGGCCAGCCACGACGATCTGACCCTGGAGAAAGCCTTACGCGAAGCCACGGCCTACAAAAAATTGCATCGTGAGCACTACAGCCACGCGGCTCACCAGACATGCGCATTGCCGGCCTCAGAAGAACTGGACGAGGGAGTGATCCACCAGGTCCGTTGCCCAACTCACTGGGACCACAAGGCATCTGCTCCCACAGCCAGCACCAACCCTGGCTGGCTCACACTGCATGCCAATGATGCCCTGCAAGGTCGACCCCATCAGCACCCTCCGCCAGCTGCAGAGAGGACCACGAACACCGCTCTTGCCGTTTCAGGGATGCAAACTGCCAGTCTTGTGGGAAAGCGGTCCACATTGCATGCGTTTGCCATTCCAGAGGAACCCGACGTCAGCCCGCTGAACAGCAGGAAGGAACTGACCTCCACACCATCCACTAGTTTCAGGTACTGAATTTGCCCCCGGCCACCCCCAATAAAATACATTTAACGGTGCATATCGAAGGGTCCCCCTCTGAGATGGAGCTTGATACTGGCTCCTCATTCTCCATTATTTCGGCTGAGACCCTATGTAAACTATGTCCACATGGGGGACCCCCATTAAAGAAGCCGGACAGCCTCACACTAAGAAACTTCCAGAAAAACCCGGTGGCCGTCAAGGGGTGGGGCAAATTCAGGGTACAATACAAGAGTTTTGAGGGACATTTAGACTTGGTGGTGGTGGAGAAGTGGCTCACGAGTTTGCTGGGACTGTCCTGGTTTGCTCCTTTGAGTCTTGGGGTGACCGGGGTGAACCACGTATGGCCGCTGAACTTCACTGCAGTGTGTGACGAGTTCCCAGCCATGTTCAATGGCATGCTCGGATGATATACCGGTCCACTGGTCTCTTTGGATTTAGACCCCACAGTGTGCCTCGTCTGAATGAAGGCCTGGCGTGCCCCATTCGCCTTGCACCCCAAAATAGACATTGAACTTGACTGCCTAGTGACCCAGGGGGTTCTAGAACCAGTGCCACACACCAAGTGGGAGACCCTCATCGTCACCCCAGTCAAGCCAAACAGGGACGTTCGAATCTGTGTGGATTATAAGTGTACAATAAACAAAGCCCTGCAAGATCATGCGTATCCCATCCCCATGGTCAGCCATGTGCTAGCCTCCCTGGCGGGCACGAAAATCTTTGGCAAGCTGGACCTGGCCCAAACGTACCAGCATCTGCCTGTGGAAGATGCCACCACTGAGGCCCAGACCATAATGACCCACAGGGGGGCGTTCCGGGTAAGGAGGCTTCAGTTTGGAGTAAGTGTGGCCCCAGGTATATTTCAAAACCTCATGGACTGTCTCCTTAAAGGCTTCCCCAGAGTCCAGCTGTTCTTCGATGATGTTTTGATCACGGCCCCGGACTCTAAGACCTTCGCTCAGTGGCTTTGGGCAGTCCTTCAATGTTTTCACGACGCTGGCCTGAAGGTGAAACGCGAGAAGTGCATGCTGGGGGTGCCATGGGTGGAGTTCTTGGTGTTTGCAGTAGATGCTCAGGGCATCCACCCCACACCGGAAAAAATTTGTGCAATCGTACATGTGCCCACATCTTCTTCCAAACCAGAACTGCAAGCTTTCCTGGGGCTATTGAACTTCTATCACTCTTTCCTGCCCCATAAAGCTGAGCCACTCCACCACCTGCTGGACAAACATGCCCCCTGGGTCTGAGGACGACGGCAAGCTGCCGCGTTCCAGGCAGTGAAAGAGTTGCTGATGTCGAATGCTGTGCTCGCCCACTTCGATGAATCCCTTCCGGTGGTCCTAGCCTGCAATGCTTCCCCTTACAGAGTGGGGGCTGTCCTGGGGCATCAGCTCCCTGACAGCTGGGAGATTCCCACGGCATATTATTCTCAGACCTTGTCTTCGGCAGAGCGAAATTATGCTCAGATTGATAAAGAGGCCCTGGCGATCGTGGCAGAGGTTAAAAAATTCCATAATTACCTCTATGGCTGCCTGTTTACTGTAGTCATGGACTGCCAGATGCTCCAGATGCTGTCACCCCAGGTGCTTCACTAGTCCATTTTCATGGCAGAGTTCCAGTATGCGCTTGTCCCCTGGTCCAGTAAGGTGATGGGCCATGCAGACGCACTCAGCCACTTCCCGCTCCTGTCCTGCAACACAGACCTGGCTCCCGCACACCTGGTCACCTTGCTGGAGGACCTGCCAGACCGTCCTGTCCAGGTGGTGGAGGTTGCCCGCCACACAGTGCATCCTCTCCCGGGTCTTGGACTGAGTAGAGAGGGGGTGGCCCGCCAGTCTGGGCCCAGAATTTGCTGCATTTTCCTCATGCCAGGATGAGCTGTCTTCCCACAAGGGAAACAGGGTGGCCATACCCGCCCCACTATGCCAGTGGATGCTCACCGCATTGCACGAGACACACCCGGGGATCGTGCAAATGAAAGCTTTGGCATCGAGCTATGTCTGGTGGCCAGGAATGATGGAGAAATCAAGGGCAGAGTGAAGCACTGCCAGACGTGCCAGGAATCCCAGCCTAAGCCTCCCAGGGCCCCAGTGCGTCTGTGGGAGTCCTCTCACAAGCCATGGGTCAGACTACATCTAGACTTTGCAGGCCCCTTCCAGGGGCAAATCTTCTTCATACTGGTGGACTCCTACACCAAATAGCTAGACGTGGTCCTGGTCCCCTCCATCTCGTCCCGTGCCGCCATCCGAGCGATGTGGAGGATATTTAGTATACATGGCATCCCAGACTCATTAGTCACTGATAATGGGATGGGTTATTTGCCTACTGTCCCAAAATATGTGCCTGATTTTTGGAGATCTTCAGTTGGCACCACTTGAGGGAAGCTCAAAATCCCTTTTGTGACCACAGTGTGCTTACACCAAAGTTCCTAGTCACTAAGCTTTGCCACCTCACTCAAAAAATGGCCTGTGCTGTTCTTGTGCCTTTAATGTGAACGTGAGCTACCAAAAACTGTCAAAAGCATAGAGATGTTACCATCTGCTAGTATCTGCACATCACTGCTGTTAAAGGTTAAGCTACACAAGTTGGATGAAAAGTTCCAGGGGGTGGGCTACTATTGCAGGAAAATAAAACAGGAGTCCAGTGGTACCTTAAAGACTAACAACATTTATTCCAGCATGAGCTTTTATGAGTCACCACTCACTTTTTCATACAGCATTAGGGAAACTCATATTGGAATAAATGTTGCTGGCTGAAACCCTAGAAAAAAACTGGGACTTCCCAAAGGAGGTGCTTTTCTTTGCTGAGGGGTTTTGTGTGTGTGTGTGTGTGTGTGTGTGTGAGCAGGGCCGGCCCCAGGTGTCTGGGCGCCCTAGGCAGGAGAGCCTGGGGCGCCCACCCCACCGGAGATGCCAACCTCCCGGTGGGGCCTGGAGAACCGGGGAAGGGGCGGCGCGGCTCTCCCGGGCCCCTCGCAGCCGCGGGGCGCCGGGGAGAGCCAGGGAACGAGCGGGCGGCTCTCCCGGGCCCCTCGCAGCCGCGGGGCACCGGGGAGAGCCGGGGAACAGGCGGGCGGCTCTCCCGGCCCCCTTGCAGCTGTGGGGCGCCGGGGAACGGGTGGCGCGGTTCTCCCGGGCAAGGGGCGGCCTTGGAACGCCCGCCCCTTCCCTCCCAGCGGATGGGCGCTCAGACTGGCGGCGGCCAGCGAGCGGGGTCTGTCCCCGCTGGCCGGCCGCCGCCATGCCGCCCCACCTCTCCACCCCCCCAAGGGCTTCTGAAGTGCCCCGGAAGGGCGCTCAGACTGGCGGGGGCGGTGGCAGCGGGGAGAGTCCCCGCTGGCCAGCCGCCGCCATACCGCCCCACCTCTCCACCCCCCCAAGGGCTTGGGGGGGGGAGCCGCGGGTGGAGCACCGGCCGCCCCTTCCCTCCCAGTCCCAGCGCCGGCTGGAGACAGGGGGTGGAGCGCCGGCTTCACCGGGGGTGGGGCCGGGGGCGCTTTGGCGCCCCTGTGGGCCCCAGCGCCCTAGGCGCGCCTAGCTCGCCTAGTGGGCGAGCCGGCAGTGTGTGTGTGTGAGAGAGAGAGAGAGAGAGAGAGAGAGAGAGAGAGAGAGAGAGAGAGAGAGAGAGAGAGAGAGAGAGAGAGAGAGAGAGAGATCTAACTTCCATCTGTTCCCAGGGTGTCACAAGACAGGTTACCCAGTTAAAGTCCATCTGCCTTCCATGACTTGACTCCTCCCTACAAATGTAGTTGATTCTGGAGGTGATTAATCACAAGTCCAGCTGCAGTTCCGTCCTCATGGAAACGAGGTTTTTGCCACACTTGTTCAAAATGGACCTCTCAAGGAAGGAAGGCAGGTAAGCAAACTTGGCAGAGAGGCACACAATTCTCTGATTCGCCAGGAGAGGGCAGTGCATTCATGTTATAGACACTATCCATTGTTTGGGGGAAATGGGCGGTTTCAATTCTTGCTTGCTGCGCTTTGGGACAGTGACAGCAACAACCCCTAGAAGGATATTGTGAAAAAGGAGTTATGGAATATTTTTTAGGAACAATGGCTTTTCCAGCACAGAGAAGTGAACAGGTTAGCTATCTAGAGTTTATATATGTTTATTTACAGAATTATTGTCCATGGGGTTTTCTTGGCAAAGATACTGGAGTGGGTTGCCATTTCCTTCTCCAGTGGATCACATTTTGTCCGAGTTCTCTGCTGTGGCCTGTCCATCCTGGGTGGCCCTCCACGGCCTAGTCCACAGCCTCATCGAACCACACAAGCCCCCTCGCCACGTCAAGGCAGTGATCCATGAGAGAGTTTCGAAGAGGTAGAGGAACTAGAGATCAAATTGCCAATATTTGCTGGATTATGTAGAAAGTAAGAGAGTACCTGGGAGCTGCGGTGGCTCAAGTGGTTAAGACGCTGAACTGCAGGCTGTGGAAGGTCAGTAGTTCAGCAGTTCAAGACCCGATAGTGCCGCATGACGGGGTGAGCTCCTGTCTCTAGTTCCAGCTCCTGCCAACCTAGCAGTTCGAAAGCAAAGAAATTGCAAGTAGATAAATAGGGACCATTTCGGTGGGAAGGTAACAGCGTTCTGTGCACCTTGGTGTTTAGTCATGCCGGCCACATGACCACAGAAATGTCTTCGGACAGCGCTGGCTCTTCAGCTTTGAAACGGAGATGAGCACCACAACCCTAGAGTCGGATTCGACTGGCTTTCAAGCAAGGGAACCTTTACCTTTACCTTTTTAAGAGAGTACCAGAAAAACATCTGTTTCATTGACTATGCTAAAGCCTTTGATTGTGTGGATCACAACAAACTATGGCAAGTCCTAAAAGAGATGGGAGTACCACATGTCTCTTGAGAAACCTGTATAAGGGTCAAGAAGCAACAGTTAGAACTGGATATGGAACAACTGAAGGGTTTAGCATCAGAAAAGGAGTACGACAAGGATGTATATTTAATTTGGATGCTTATTTAATTTATATGCAGAGTACATAATACGAAATGCCGGCCTGGATGACTCATAAACTGGAATTAAGATTGCTGGGGAAAACATCAACAACCTCAGATATGCAGACGATACCACTCTAATGGCAGAAAGTGAAGAGAACCTAAAGACCCTCTTGCTGACAGTGGAAGAGGAGAGCACAAAAGTTGGCTTGAAACTCAACATCAAAAAAACAAAGATCATGGCATCCGGCCCCATCACTCCTTGGCAAATAAAAGAGGAAGTCATGGAAGCAGTGACAGACTTCACGTTCCTGGGATCCAAGATCACTGCAGATGGTGACTGCAGCCATGAAATTAAAAGATACCTGATTCTTGGGAGGAAAGCAGAGACATCACCCTGCCAACAAAAGTCCATATGGTCAAAGCAATGGTATTCCCAGTAGTAATGTATGGCTGCAAGGGTTGGACTATAAGGAAGGCCGAGCGCCAAAGAATAGATTCTTTTGAATTATGGTGCTGGAGAAGACGCTTGAGAGTCCCTTGGACTGCAAGGAGATCAAATCAGTCAATCCTAAAAGAAATCGAGCCTGACTGTTCCCTGGAAGGCCAGATCCTGAAGCTGGAGCTTAAATACTTTGGCCACCAAATGAGAAGGGAGCACTCACTGGAGAAGACCCTGATGCTGGGAAAGATTGAAGGAAAAAGAAGAAGAGGATGGCAAAGGATGAGATAGTTAGACAGTGTTATCAATGCAATGAACATGAAATTAAGCAAACTCTGGAGCACAACAGAAGACAGGAGGGCCTGGCATGATGTGGTCCATGGGGTTGCAAAGAATTGGACTCGACTGTGCAACTGAACAACAACAAATTTACAGAATGTATATATGACTTTTTAATATAAATGTTCAAGACAGTTAATGAAAAGGGAGGGGGAGATAAATTAAGCAAATATTATAAAATAAGTTAGCAGAAACAAAAGCAGCTGTGGACACAGAATTCCCCCCTCAATGCTTTCATTTGTCCCAAAAGGAACATAAACAAGCTTCTTAAGAGGTGTTAATACCATGGCCTGAAATTTTTATTTTTCTTCCCACTCTGACTTTTTGTCTGCTAAAGAATTCTGGAAAATGTGAAAGATAGTACAACATTTTATGTAATTTTGGTTCCTTCTTACATAAATTTTTAGTTTATGGATGTAGCTTTGGACTGATGTGACTATCTGCAGTCTCTCACAAGACACTGTATTCCAGAACTTCAGCGGCGTGACCAAAAAGGCCCTGCTTCTACTGGAAGTTGATGCATAACTCCAAAAAGATGGCAGTTAGAGCAGAGGCTTATTAACAGATCAAAAGTTCATCTGCAAGGACCAGCACTTTGGATTAGTAGCCAACGTACGTATTTAAGAACTAGTATATTATTTCCTTGCCAGTTCCTATCTGGTAGGTCAGTGTTCCCCAACCGGTGGGTCAGGACCTGAAAGTGGGTCACGAAGTCCCTGAAAGTGGGTCACAGTCCAGCACTCCCTAATGGTGGCTCCTGCCCTTTCCATCCTTGTCTTTCTTTCTGTCATACCAACCTCACATTTTCATCTCCTCTTCCTTCTTTGTGAGAATAATGAGGAGAAAAAAGTCATCAGACAACTAATAACTTCATGGCAGTAGCTGAAAGAATAAGTGGAGGCTGGAGAGTAGGTGCCACGGAAAAACCAGAGGATAAAAAGAGGCATGTGTATGCATGGACTCTGTCTTGGTGCTGGTCCTTCAGCAGTACAACCTCCTGCCCAGCCCCCTGCATTGGTTCAGTGACCTCTACCTGCTGCTGTGGAAGATGTACTGCACCAGTCCCTCTCGCTGCCAACCTCTTTGCTGCCATCTCCTCCGGGTATCAGCTCAGCCCAGCGCCCCTGAGCATGCCTCCTCAAACTCCGGCTCTGGCCCAGTTGGCAGAAGAGGAGGATGCTAGGGTTCATAGTACTGTGTGGTGTGTGTTGGTTTCTCAAAAACATTTGATTTGCCTCTGCAGAAAATGGAATGATGGAATAGATCTGTGCCAAGTTCATAATTTTCCTAGAGCACCAAAAAAACCTTGCTCCAGCCCTTGATGGGTCACTATACGAAGTCAATTTGGATGTGTGGGTCACCATCCAAAAATATTGGGAACTACTGTGATAGATGGCCTTTAGTACTTTATTAGACCATTTTCAAAAGCAGCTTCACATGGTACAGGTAGCAATGGGCAAATATGGCAGTTATCAAAATAAGACTGCCAGTAGCCATGCAGAATCATAGAATCATAGAGTTGGAAGGGACCTACAGGGTCATCTAGTCCAACCCCCTGCACAATGCAGGAAATTCACAAATACCTCCCCCCCCAGTGACCCCTGTTCCATGCCCAGAGGATGACAAAAAACCTCCAGGATACCTGGCCAAACTGTCCTGGAGAAAAATTGCTTCCTGAACCCAAAGTGGCACTCAGCATTTCCCTGGGCTTGTAAGAAAGGGAACTAAGCAATGATGCAACCCTTCCTGCCCTCCCTCTCATGATCTGCTCTGTCTTCTGGTAATGCACAGCTGCTGGAGAATTAACCAGAACTGATAAAAGGCACTCAGCCATGTCCACCACATGACAATCCAGCAGCAATGCTGGTCCCATATATTAGGTGGATTACAGTAAAGCCATCAGTAAAATTGAATAGGAATACTATACCTCAGAACTACTAAATATAAACTCACATTCAGTGTTTACTTAAATGCAGCCTAAATAAAAAGATCTTGCATTGCCTACCTAATGTCTTCTGGAGCAGGCAATAGTCCCCACTTCACCCCCTGGAGTGAAGACAATCAGTCATAGAATATTCTTCAGCTGTGGTGTGAACTGATCTTCACAATTTACACATCAGATAGGGAGACCAACAGGCCAAAGTTATCAGCTATACCATTATCTTCCTGTCTACTTTTTAAAAAGCAGCTGATGTATGTTTGTTTATCTGTTCATCATTAAGATTTGCACGGAGGAATGGGGTAGGAGGTGTGTTGATGAAGTCACATACGCTAATCAATCTAGCTTTTTACAATTTTAAACTGAATCACACATCTAAGTTGCAACAATACCTTTTAGATGTGGCTGAACACAGGGAATGCTGCAGTCATATCAAACATGGTGAAGGGGCTTCCAAACTGGTATAAAATTGCTGCATTTATCAACTAACTGAAGGCAATTTGAAAGATAATAATAATAATATCTTTCGATTTATTGATCGCTCAATCCTGCAGAGCTGCTGGCTCTGAGCGATTTTACAGTTACACATTAATGAGGGACTAACAATGATTCATGGGGGTAAGGGAGGACAACATATAAATCTTTAAATCTCACACATTTGCAGCTGACAGGGATTTTTTGTTCACCTGTAGACTCAGACGTGTTCCAGACGGCATTTGCTCGGCTTGGCTTGATTGATTCATGTGGTATCTCTCATCTGTCTCTTTTGTATTTTTGCAGGGTACCGATCTGTATTGTTTCAAATACTTGCAGAACACCTTTCTGAAATGATTTCCTGCTTTCTTTAAACTATTGTTTTTTCCAGCTTAAGTGGGGTCTCCTAGAAATGAACTCCATATGATAGCATTCTTATTAGATAACAGGACACACTGCTTTTCCATCTCATCAAATATGAGATAGTTCAGGAAAAAAACTCTGCCCAGATTCTTCTGTTATTTTTACATTCAGCCTGGCATGGGATGGTGGAGTGGGAAGAGCCACCTTGAAACACCCTCCACTGTGCTATAATTAAACAACTGCATATAAAAGCAAGCAAAATGGCTGTCATACCACCTAATATCTCACTAATATGATTTATCCAACTCCCTTGAATAGTAAAACCCCTTTCCAAGAAGAATTATGTTCTTGTTTTATATTAGTTCATTTTCAACATTTACCTTTTATTTTAAGGCAAATCAATGGTGATATCCATGAAGCAAGACTTCTGCATATGTCAGTCACTTTAGAATGAGTCTACTTGTTGCTATGGAGCTGCGGTGGCTCAAGTGGTTAAGACGCTGAACTGCAGGCTGTGGAAGGTCAGCAGTTCAAGACCCATGACTGCCGCATGATGGGGTGAGCTCCTGTCTCTAGTTCCAGCTCCTGCCAACCTAGCAGTTCGAAAGCAAGAAACTGCAAGTAGATAAATAGGGACCACTTTGGTGGGAAGGTAACAGCGTTCTGTGCGCCTTGGTGTTTAGTCATGCCGGCCACATGACCACGGAAACGTCTTCGGACAGCGCTGGCTCTTCGGCTTTGAAACGGAGATGAGCACCGCAACCCTAGAGTCGGATTCGACTGGCTTTCGAGCAAGGGAATCTTTACCTTTACCTTTACTTGTTGCTATTCCCCACCTTTGCTTCCTCTACCCCTTTCCTCATTTTGCATTTTTGCGTCACCTCCATTAGGCAACCTTGGGATTCTGCGCAGCAGAAGGAAAGAGACCAGACAAAGAAGTCTTACCCACAGGCTTTGTGTATGAACAGAACATACGTCTATGAGTTCATCAGCTTAACAAGCTTGCCTGTCCCACTGTGCTACTGCATGGCAGCTTGCACTGCTACTTCAGTTTGGCTAATTATTTCTTACCAACCTAACAAAAAGGAACCTGGGAAAAGGGGTGGGGGATCCATGACATCTAGAAACTCCACCACTGTTCTGACTCCACCTAAATTCCTCGGTACTTTGCAGACCATGTTAGCCCTGGGACAATTAAAACAGGAGCAGAGGTACAACAGTCACATTTTCCTTTCAAAAGATGGAGAAATAAATGAGTCTTGAAAGTGGAGACAGTGGTAAGAGAAGAGAAAGAGGAACCTTTACCAGGATTTTCTTTAAAAGGCTACATCTACTACATAAAAAATAGAATTGCCACCTGACCAGAAAAAAAATCACCTAACCTACTCTTGTGTCTAACAGCAACTTGATCTGGATAAATTAGAAGTGAAACTTATCTCAACATATGACTCCTTGTTGAGACCAATATGACTACTTGTTAATATCTGCACAGAAAACTGTTCTTAGAGGCACCACTATAGAAGCTTTTTGAAAAGGTAGCAGCCCTATTTAAAAAAGGACACTAATTTAAAAAAAAATTATACTTGTATTGATAATGACATGCCAGCCAGTCCAGCAGATCTTGATTTTAAAGGGGCAGTGGTGGTCTTACATGGTCTATGGATCAAGCTGCTTTGTTTAGCCATAGCCCACAGAGGTTTGTCAGTTCATATCAAAGCTGTCTGCAACATACCCTGGTGTATTTACAATCTGTGTGGTGACAGACTCCCCCCAAACCTTTTACTGCTTGTTTGGCATCTACACTAGGGTTTGCGATAGTATCACACACAGATACCCTTCCCACACTGTACATTCAGTCCCTTGAATCATTGATGGAAAAGGGTATTTTATTTCTGAAATGGCATAAGACATCCCACACACACACCCTCTACATGCTCACACACACCAGTAAAAGTTGCTTGTTTTCCCCATGTTTTGGGCTGGCAGAAGCACCAGGTTGTGACCTGTTCAAAGATTTAAAGGCCAAGGCTGTAAACAGAAGTAAATTCCATTGAATGTACATGGTTAGGTACAGGTTGAAAATTATTTTTAAAAAGTTTCCCCTACTCTCAACAGTTCTAGAACAATTCACGTGCTACATATATTGAGGTCGTAAATCATTTCCAGTTAAATATATAAGGAAAAAAGTTTCCTGCTTCCTGCCCTTTCTGAACCCCTGCCCATGGACACGCATGAGAAACCGATCATCAGAGCCTTTTATCCACACACTGATTCTGCTGTTTGCTGTTTAAGCCCACTTTTACCTGGCTTATAAATCGTGTTTGAATTTTCAGTCTGCAATACAGCATTTTCCAAACTGTGAAGATCGCTAAAAAAATTCAAGCATGATTTATAAGCCTGCCAGGTAAAAGGACAGCAATTGCCCATAGGCAATACATGAGTGCCAATAGAGAATGCATGACTGCCAATATGCCAATAGAGAATTCATGACTGCCCATAGGGAATAATGGAGATTACGCTTGCCCATAGGGGATAATGGAGTACATAACTGCCAATAGAGAATCCATAATGCCAATAGAAAATCCATAATTGCCCATAGGGAATAATGGAGACTACGCTTGCCCATAGGGAATAATGGAGTCCATGCTTGCCCTTAGAGAATAATGGAGACTATGCTTGCCCATAGGGAATAATGGAGACCACGCCTGCCCATAGAGAACAATGGAGAGCATGCTTGCCCATAGAGAACAATGGAGACTATGCTTGCCCATAGGGAATAATTAAAAGCACGCTTGCCCATAGGGAATAATGGAGTTTATGCTTGCCCACAGAGAACAATGGAGACCACACTTGCCCATAGGGAATAATGGAATCTATGCTTGCCGATAGGGAATTATGGAGACTACGCTTGCCCTGGAAAATAATAGAGGGACATAATGGCCCTTAGGGAATAATGCAGCCTTGCGCTGGCCCATAGAGAATAATGGAGACCAAGCTGGCCCATAGAGAACAATGGAGAGCACACTTGCTCACAGGCGGGATTGCTGGCTTGTGCAGGCCAGATCCAGACCATGGGCCGTATCTTTGACACCCATGGTAACCTTTAAATGATGGAAGGCTAACCTGACAGACACAAATAACCAAGAATGGGGTTTTTTGCACAAGAGACAGAAGGCAGTTATCTGTAAGGGCAATGATGTCTTGTCTATGTGCAATAGCTGTGCTTACTGAGCAACAAGAGAATCCATTATTTTCTATAGGCAAGTGGGGTCTCAATTATTCTCCATTGGCAAGTGTGCATTATTCCCTAAGGACAGAGAAGCATTCTCTATTGGCAACCATGTATTGTCTATGGGCAATTGCTGTCCTTAGGGCAAGCCTGGTCTACATTATTCCATAAGGGCAAGCATGGTCTCCATTATTCCCCATGAACAATTATGAATTCTCTATTGGCATATATGTATTGTCCATCAGCAATCCCTGTCCTTATTGGGCAAGCCAGGTCGCCATTATTCCCTATGGACAAGCGTGGACTCCATTATTCCCTATGGGCAAGCGTGGTCTCCATTATTCCCTATGGGCAAGCATAGTCACCATTGTTCTCCATGGGCAAGCGTGGCCTCCATTATTCCCTATGGGCAAGCGTGGTCTCCATTATTCTTTATGGGCAAGGGTGGACTCCATTATTCCCTGAGGGCAAGTGTGGTCCCCATTATTCTCCATGGGCAAGTGTAGTCTCCATTATCCTCTAAGGGCAAGCGTGGTCTCCATTATTCTCTATGGGCAAATGTAGCCTCCATTATTCTCTATGGGCAAGCGTGGACTCCATTATTCCCAGAGGACAAGCGGGGTTTCCATTATTCCCTATGGCAGGTGTGGACTCCATTATTCCCTGATGGCACGTATAGTCTCCAGTATTCCCTATGGGCAACCATAGTCTCCATTATTCTCCATGGGCAAGTGAAGTCTCCATTATTCCCTATAGACTCTCCCGTCCTCCAGCAGCAAAAGGCAGTTGAATTCATCACCTCTGGGCAGAGGGGAGGCGGGGAAAGGAAGTCCTCCCACAAGAGGAAAGACTCACCTCACTCTCGCCGGCCGCGTATTCGCCTGGGACGAAGCCGAGCTGTGCCCCTGCAAGCGGTCCCAAGGCACGACACCCCCCCCCGCTCTTCGCCCAGCTGCCAGGGCACACGGCCACCCTCTGCCCCCCCCCACCACCACGCGGCACACGGCAGCCTGGCATCCCCGCAGCGACAGGAGACGAGGGCTCCGCACGGCTGGCCAAGGACGACGCGGGGCCAAGACAGCCCAGGACGGCCTCCCCCTCCCCCCCCCCCGCCGCGACAGCAGGCGCACAGGGGCAACCCGGGCCAGCCGAGCCCGCCCCCTTCCGACACCGGGACCATCTTCCCCGGAAGCCAGAAGAGCGAATGGGAGGGAGGCAGGCAGGCCGGCCCGCGGGAGGAGAAGAGAAGGGGGGGGCGCGGGGGGCGCGGGGGGGCGCGGGCGGGCGCCACCCGCGAGGGAACACAAATCCGCGCCCTTAAAGAGACGGAATTCCCGGGGGAGGGGGGGCTTCTCGGGGCAGCAGGGAAAGGACGTGAAGCGCGCTCCGCTGACCAGTCGCGGTGGAGGCGGGAGGAGCACGCCGGGAAGCCAAAAGGCAAACGGGGGGGGTGGGGGTTGCTGCCTCGGAGAAGAACTGCGTGTCACGTGGCCGGGCTGCCAGGTCCCTCTTCGTCCCCGTTCCCCCCGGGGATATTGGAGGGGCGTTTTGGAAGGGGGCGAGGTATCTTCGAAGCAACGGAGCCCTGCGGGGGAACTTCCCCGCTCCCAGCCCCCTCCGGCGGCATCCCCGCCCCCCGCCGTGACTTGGTTTCAAGGGACCTGCGATGCCGCTGGAGGGTCAGGCGCCTTGGAAGCTCTGCACGGCGGTGGAGCGTTTCGCCGCCCATTTCCCCGCGGTGGCGCGCAAGGCACCGCGGCCCCTTACGCTTTAAAGAGCGCCTTCCCGGGCCTTCTGGAGCCAAAAGGAATCCTGGCGTCTGATCAGAAGGCTCGGAAAGGCGCTCTTTAAAGCGTAAGGGCCTGGGGCCGTGGCGCCGGGAAATGGCCCGCGAAAAGCTCCCCTTCTCTCCCAGGCCCCGCAATGCGCCCCTGACCTCTAATGGCCAACGGCGCTCCTCGCGTCTGAAAGGAAATCTCTCTCCCCGTTTCCTCTCTGTGCTCTCCTTTGAATTTTCTCTTCTCTTCGCGGAGAAGATTCACAAGTATCTCCCCTCAAAAAAAAAATCATGCTCAGCGGCTGTCTAAGAACAAACATTTCCTCTGGGAAAAAAATAAAGAAAAGCTCGGCCGCAGCATTCCCTTTAAGAACTGACTCCGCCCCCAAAGTGAAGGGAGGGGTGCCCTACTGGATGACGTCTACCTCTCCCATTGATAAAAGCGTCGGGATTCCCCCGGCCGTAGGTAGAGAGCGTACTGAAGTTCTGTTGCCGGCACGCCACGTGGCTTTGTGCGAGGCTGGTGGAGGTCTTGGGGTGGCCGAGGGAGGGCTGACCAGTTCCACCTCCTCTCCCGGCAGTAAGGAAGCCGCCCCTGTTAATGATGGATCCCGCTTGCTTTCTCCCGTCCCACCAGTTCAGTGGTGGCCCGCTGGGCCCGGATTTGTATAAAACTTCTACATTCGTTTCATCTAAAACCGGGCGGGCGGAGCAGCCTAAAGCGACTGAACCGACCCGCATCATCACGGATCCGGTTACGGGCCGGGCTTATACCAAAGGCCGTCTACTTGGCAAGGTATGTGGTGTCACAGAGAGGGTGGTGGTGGGGTATGCCGTGCGGAACGAAGGCAAGGGGGCTGAGCGCAAAAAGCCCCCGGTCGCTTGCTCCTGAACATCCCTATTGTCTGGCTCTCTGCGTAGTCGGCCTCATTGGCGAGTGCTTTCCTACCCTTAGGAATGCATGCTTTTGGTTGAAGTAGTGTTGGTAATCTGCGTTAGCGACTGTGGGAACGGAAAGGCGAGGACGTTATTCCAGTTTAGGTGTTCTAAGTTGCGACGGAGACACTCGAGGACCGAAGGGCGCCGCTCTCTTCTGTGACGTTCCGGCCAAGCGGCGCCCTTCGGGTTCCCCATAGCTGTTCTGATGCCTGCTGTGTTGGTGGTGGCCGCTCTCTCAGCTTCTCATTGATTTGGAAGCAGGTCTGGACTTGATGCGGCCCACCCCCCATGGGAGGTGGGCTTATTAAGTTACTATCCAATCCTTATTTTTCTCTGCCGACTTTCCTATGCATTATCCTTTGCGCGTTTTTCCTTTCCTCTCCCCACTCGAGCTGGAGCTCTTTCAGTCCTTGATCTCCTTCCTTCCCTGCCCCGCGAAACGGACTGGCTTCTCCAAGTGGAGAGTGGACTTTTTAATAAAACTGGATGGCCAGGCAGTGGCTACTGCATGCATGGAGGAGGGAGATGGCTGTGCGCCTGCAACCTTGTGAACGTAATGTCAGTGTCATGAACCTTATCTTGTGACAGATTTTGCAAAATGTTACAAGCCCTATTCCAGCTGCTGGGGCTTCTCCCCCACATTCCTATCTGACTAGGCTTATATTGCAAGGTATTTAATTATTGTTTTCCATTGCTTTCGGTGCCTGTGGAACTCCCTGTGTGAGGTCTGATCTAAATAAGTGATCTCTCCTCTAGGAGCTGGGAGGTGACCTGAGTTCACCAATGGATTATGAGCCAATTGCATGTAGACTGCTTGGTGGTGCAGTAAATGTTCCATCTAATTCCCCCCCCAGCCCACTGAGCGGAGCAGTTCACATCCTGGGCAGAATATAAATGCTGTAATCTTAAAATGGGCAATGGGCAGTGCAAGCTCCAGATTGCTGCTGAGTGGGGATTCCTGTGTCAATGAGCAGCCACTCACGCACACAGAGTTTAGAAGGTTCTTGAAAATGCTGGGCCTGATGGCCCTTGCTCTGATCTACGAAAGAGGACTGATAGCATAGTGGGTAGAACACACGCATGGCAAGTAGAAGATTCCAAGCTCAGTAGCTGGCATTCTGGCTACCATGATCTCAGGTAGCAGGTGCTGGAAAAACATCTTTCCCCATCAGAGCTGATGCTAGGCAAAGTAGGCCGTCTTGAGTCAGATGAGCCAATGAGATGATTCTGTACAAGACAACTTCATATGATCCAGTGAGGTATTACTTCTCACAGGGCTAAAGTAGAGTGTGTTAAATGGATGAGTGATAACTATTAAGGTACCTTGTGTGGTCCCCCCTTTTTTGCCTTGTGAATTTAAAATGGTACATGGATTTTAGCAAAATAAAAAATACATTCAAGATTTAAGTCTGCCTGTGTTAGCCACCTGCATGCAAAGTAGAAAAGCCTGGTTAAGGGCTACTAAATCCCAATTATTACCATCCTACTACAGTAAAAATAGTGTTGAAAAAAGTGCATAGTGAATGCCTGCAACAATTAACTGATTCCTGTACCTTAGAGTTGTGACTTAGTGGTTGCAGTGACAGACTTGGGTCAGAGTGCTCTCTTTAAGTGAGTCCTACTTGCATGAAGCTTTCTGAATTTCTTTAGGCCATTCAAATGTCAGCCTACTTTACTCACAGGTCTGTGAAGATAAAATGTGGGTAGCCTTTACAAGGGCTTCAGGGAGGGGGGAGGTGTAGGCTGTAAATGTGAAAAGTCTATCTGAACACTGGATTTTGAACAGTAGTTTGAATAAGAAAAATGTAATCCAGGAGTATAATGCTATTTGCTTTGAAAGGGTGACCTAAATCCTCATGCAGAACTGCAGAGTTGTTGTAGTGCTTGTTGTTACCTGCCCTGAGCCTTGCTGTGCAGGGGAGGGTGAGCTAAAAGTCAAATAAATGTAAATAAATAGTTGCAATATCTCTTCACAGCAAAAATTTGAAGCTCGATCAGGATTCTGTGCTTCTGCTGTTCTGTCTTTATGAGGGTTTCTAGTTCTTATGGCTGCATGAAGCAACTTGAACATATGTTGTAGATAGCTGTTTGGTCCACAGTAAAATACACAAGCAAAATAACAGCAGAGTGTGCTAAAGTTCTCCAGAACTTTTCCATCAGTCTAGGTGCTTAAAAAAAAACCTAGGGTGGTGGAAATATGATCTTCTAGGCCAAGATCAGAAGGCCTCTGTCTGCAAACCTTGACAGACTAGTCTACTGATTCCAGTGGGCATCAGGTGTGGCTGGCAGCAGGCTGCACCCATAGCCTTCTGGGAAATAAAAAAATGGACACCTTCCAACTGAAAACATAAAGGTCAGTTACTAGCATTTGAGCAATGGCTGGGCTTGTATTTTGTATACACAGTGGCCAGATTCCACCCAAATCTGGTCTTTGTGTGTTCTGCTTAGATGGTGTTTGGGGTTTTTGTTTGTTCGTTCGTTCCTTCCTAGTAGGCCATGGGTACAACCCAATATTAGCTCCATCCTGTGCCCAGTGGCCTCAGAACTTTCAGTCAGGATGCAGACAAAAGCCTTATGGTGATGGCCTGAAAGATTATTCCACCCTCATTTTAACGTCCAGTCTGAATAGTCCTGAAGAACTTGAAAACTTGCATGCTACATTATGTTTTGGCTGGCCTTCATTAAAGCAATTGCATATTTTTTTCAACATATGTGAACAGTCTGTGAAATATGGAAGTGCTGAAGGGAGGCTGGGTGTGGCTTCAGTGGCTAAAGAAGGGCCTTTGATACTCTGGCTCTTCCCAGTGTTTAGCTCTTACACTGTCCTGTTCGTCCCACTGCACCATTCCCTGGCAAAACAAAACCTTGCCCAGCAGCCGAGTTACTACTGAGTCTGCAAACAAAGCAAAAATACCAATGTTTATTACTGAGCCTGCCTGTGGCGGGGAGGGCGGGATAAAAATTGAGTAAATAAATAAATAAAATGATAAAACCCAGTACTCTTCTTTCAGTGTAACATAGGGGCTACAAAGTGGTGAGAATTATATAACATACTGCAATTATATAGACACCTGTAAATTGGGTAGCTGTGCTATTCTGGCAGCAAACTAAGACAGAAGTCCAATGGCTCTTTAAAGGCTAACGTTTATTTCAGTGTAAGCTTTCCTGAGACTGAGGTCATTTCAGATTCATAGGACAGGCATCTGATGAAGTGATCTCTGACTAAAGAATGTTCATGCCCAGCACCGGCTCACTTGCTAGGCGAACTAGGTATTCGCCTAGAGCGCGGGCCGGCCCTTAGGGTGCCAAACTGGACCGGGGTGGTGGTGGAGGAACCGAGGAAGGACTCCAGTGCCACGTGGGGGTGGCTGCCTGTCTGTCCAGGCTGGTGCAGAGGCGACGGCCTCGTTTAGGCAGCGCAAGGAGGAGGAGGAGCTATGTGGCTTGGTCGACGCCCATGCCCTCACCCCCTGCCAACCGGTCCCGGCATAACACCCCCGGCATGACGCCCCCGGCATGACACCCCAGCAGAAGGCCAGCCTGCCTCCGGGCCCAAGTGAGGAGGAGGAGGAGCGTGCCGGTGGGCCCTGCCATGGAGCCAGGCGAGTGCTGCTGTGGTGGGTGAAGGCCGGGGGGAGCGTGGGCGGGCTGTCCCAGACAGCCAGCATGGGCAGTGCTGCTCCAAGATGCCCCGCCGGTTGTACCCAGGCTCTGCTTCCAGGCCTGCCGCCACAGTCAGAACGACTCGCTTGTCCATCCGCCTGGAGGTCCCTTCTGAACTCTTGTGTGCCTGCTCCCCAAAGGCTGCCTGCTTGCCCGCTGGCACTGCAGACCCACCGCCACCCAGCGTTTCCCCCAGTGGGCCAGGCGAGTGGGAAGCCAACCCGGGCAGAGTTGAGGCTAGCTTGTGGCGCCTGGTGCCCCCCCCCCGGCATGTTTCTGGGAGGTCTCCAGGCCCCACCGGGAGGTTGGCATCGCCTGGGGGGTGCAAGCACCACAAGCTGGCCTCACCTAAGGGCACAGAAACACCTTGGGCCAGCCCTGCCCATGCCAGAATAAATTTTGTGTTAGCCCGTAAGATGCTGCTGGAGTCCTGCCTTTTATGGCATATGTAAGTTTCCCAGAACATTTGTTTTTGTTGCCCTGATGTTCTTTTAAGTGAGAAACAGCTTTCTGACTTAAAACCTCAGTGCCCCACTGAGCCATCTGTGTAGGCAGAATGGGGAGGTGTGGGAGACAGGCAGCAGTCTGTGCACAGTAACCCCTCTCCTCTCAGTTAGTAGCTGGCATTCTTCCATGGACTGTGCTGCAAAGTAAGGGGAGTGTCTGTTGGCTGTTTGTGTCACCTGGAGAGTTGGCTCGTCATGTATGGGGATGTGATGTGTCACCTGGAGAGGTGGCTCATCTTATAGGGGGGTGTCTTGGATCTTCTAAACAAGGGCTTTACCTTGAGTTTGGTTACTATTGAGCTTTTTCTGTTCTTTCTTACTAGATCCTTTTTGATGATGTTGTCTGGAACTGTTTCAATAGCGATACCCAAGCTAGGAGTCTTTCACACGGAAACTGGTCCCTCCTTGTTTTCAGAGTGCTGTATAGGCGTGAGGCTCATTTTGGTAACGCATATGATGCAACCAAGGCTGTACTTACTTCGCCGCTGGAAAAACCTGTCTTTAGAATAGCACTTTCAGTGTGTGGTTGTCCTGTGAAAAGGGCTCATGCACATCTTGGAGAAAAGATTTTGATGCCAGTGGGTGGGGAGAGGCCCAAAGTAGTAATGCCAACTCCAGAGCACCAAGATGGTATATGCAAATACTTGAGCGTGTGCATTAAACCAGAGGCATAAAATAAAGGTGCTTGCATTCAAACTGGCAGGTCAGAAATATTCAAGTGTGATACTATATGACATAATTCAAACCTTTAAAACTAATTTGCGAACAATTATTAAATTTTAACAAAACATGAAAATGTACTTGTATGTATAATTCTCTTCATTCAGGCAAGGGGATGCTAAACAAGTGTACAGTACTTGCAACGTGGATTAGAACCAAGGCCTGAGCTATATAGCCTGTTGAACAAAGACTTGAAGTATCCCTGTGCTTAAGTGCTGATGGATGTCCTCTGGGGGTGCTTTTTAAGGATGAGGTCATACATCCAAACTGTTGGCTCTTAGTGCCCGGTTTAGCTCCCATTTTGGTAATTTTTTTGCCTGAGGTGATGAAGCAATGATCTTTGGCACGCACTTCTTGCACTGGGACCACATTGGTCATGTGGCAATTACACTTATGTAAACTTATTTTACCTGGGGCTTGCTCTATCATTCTAGCAGATGTAATTAGTCTTGGTTCTCAACTGCTCTTATTAGCATTGAATGCTGGAAGGAGTCAAGCAAACACAAGAAGCATATTGTAAATTATGGTCTTTTTATGAATAAGACAAACATATTCTCCAGTGATTTGATAGAACTTAATAAATAAGGACTTGTGAATTGCTTAAGGGGAAGTGTGTGCTTGAAAGGCCATTGTCTAATGTTTTCGGGCTGGTTTAGTAGAGAATGGTTTGGGTGCTTGAATGAATCTCGCTCAAGATCTTCATCATTCTGTGTTCAGGGACTCACTAGGATGGGGGTACTTCCCTCCCCATCCCCCAAAACCAGTTACTATTTCAGGTAGGTCATTAATTTATGGAAGGATTATTAACAGGAAACTTTTATAATTTGTTTTTGCAATGGTCTTTTTTTGGGGCAGGGAGGATTTGCAAGATGTTACGAAATGAGAGACCTCTCCAGCAGCCAGACCTATGCAGTAAAAGTCATTCCTCATAGCCGAGTGGCTAAGCCTCACCAACGTGAAAAGGTATGTGGCCAGAAGATCCTTAGGCACAGCAAGGCAGATTTCTAGTATATGTCCAACCTCAAACAGGAATATTTGCTGACTCAGTACTGCTTCTTCCAGATCATCAATGAAATTGAGCTACACAGAGACCTGCATCACAAACATATTGTGAAGTTCTCTCATCATTTTGAAGATTCAGAGAACATCTACATCTTTCTTGAGCACTGTAGCCGAAAAGTGAGACCCTGATCTTTGTATATACAGCCTTTGTGTCTCCCTGTAGGCATATTTACCTACCATCTGATACTTTTGCCTTCCTGTTTGTCTTAGCTTTATAGTGTAGCATGTTTTGGATGATAACCAAGTGCTATACATAAGCCTTATGTAAGAGTCTGTCACACAAGTGTCCTTGCTATGGGAGTTGTTTGCTGCTGTGTATAGTAGCACTTGTGCTATTCTTGGTTGACTGTTCTTTTGTTGCAGTTCAAACACTTGTAAACAGTAAGTCGGCCACAGGCATTTTAACAGCTTTGGCCACTCCTGGTGTAGATCAAAGTTCATATAAAACTGTCTGACAAGGGTTGTTTTGGAATAGTGCTTTGATAGAGGCTAAGTTTTGCTAAGACAACATCTGAATCCATTCCAGGAATTAATTTTACTCTTGGTGTGCTGCTAACTCCATTTTAGCTTCTCTTTGGTATCTAATGGTTGTATTTTGGTGCACTTCTATTACATTCTTTAACATTTAATAGAATTCCTTATCTGCTTGTGGTGTTCTTATGAACATTGTATATTTAAATTTGTCTACAGACTACCTTTCTTATTTGGGGGATTGTCCAGGTAATCTTTTATTAAAACTATCCAGGAGTTAAGAAGTGCTACGCTTGTAATAAAATGGGGCACAGCTTACAGAATGCACATGTAAAAGTAGGCTTCTGTTGGTGAAAGTGAGAGAGCATGTTCAGAACCAGTTAAAGTTTAGGGGTTGCTGGGTGGGAGTGACTACTGGGTGGGGCAAAGGTATGGGATGAGGGGAGGCTGGGAGCACTTGTTCATTCATGGTTTATGCTGCGGAATGTCATAAGGTTGGTACAAATTTCGAACCAACTGTGCACAGGTTGTAGTCAGCTGTCATGTAACCTAAAGGTGATTGTGGACATTTTTCTGTTTGATCACAAGGACAAGTAGCTAGCTGTTCCTATTCCTAAATAACTTATGGTCTTCTCTGGAAGGATCAACTCCTTAGCTAAACCCTTTTTCTTCCAGTCTTTGGCTCATATCTGGAAATCCCGACACACTCTTCTGGAGCCAGAGGTTCGATATTACCTCAGACAAATCATTTCTGCCTTGAAGTACCTTCATCTTAAGGGCATTCTGCACAGGGACCTCAAATTAGGTGTGTACATTATGACTCGTGTAGATGTGAGAAGCTGAAATCAAACTCCCCCTAATATGTCATCCAGAATTCATCCAGCATGCTGACATAATTTAACATGCATTGATGTAGTGGCATTATTTAGGCTTCCCATTTGGAATATGTTAATCTTTTGAATGGTAAGGAGTGTGAAGTGTAGCCCTGCAAGGTGTGTGTGGTGGGGAAATGCAAAGGTCAGAACTGCTCAGTCCAAAGGCCTCTTCCAACAGGTACCATCTATTTTCCCTCTCATTTGGGCCTAGAAACTTGTTACTTTTGTGTTTAAAAAAATTAAAAAGTGGAGATTCTGATTGCTGAAACCTATGTTATATCTTCAAGCTCTGTTCTGTGTGGGGGGAGGGTTGTGGTGTATGAGAACTGTGACCTCTAAAGCCATAATGTCTGCCTTCTGCTGCAGGTAATTTTTTCATCAGTGAAAACATGGAATTGAAGGTTGGCGATTTTGGTTTGGCTGCCCGACAAGAACCTGCAGACCAGAGGAAAAAGTGAGCAGCTGAAATGCTTTCCCTTCTGTAATTGTGTCTGAGCTTACTCTGGAGTGATAGTGAAGAGGCTTCTTCTATAGTGCCTCTGTGTCCTGTCACCCTGTTCTTGCAGCTGTGTGGGGGTTCACAGTGTAACAGACACCGTGGGCTTGAAATAGACTCCTTTGCTTCAGCAGGAACTTGGTGGCCAAGGAAACAATGCAGTCACTGTATATGCAGTTGTTTCTAAGGCAGAGGCCTCCTGTTTGAATAGCGAAGGGAAACAATGCCAGCCTTATCTTGGGTTGTGCCTTATGCAAACTGTTAATTCTGGCTGCTCCAGTGGATGGGGGAGGGCAAATGTGCAGGGCAGAAAGGAGCTCTGGAGGGGAAGGGAGTGTTTAAGCATATGAGTGGCAGTACTGACCATCCAGTGTGAGTGACCAGATACAAGGAGTAGGGTGAGCCGCCTAGGATAGTGGTTCAGGTAACCGCATGTCTAACCAGGAAGCTGCAGCTGAGGCTTCTGGTAGATCAACTTGTTGGAGCAAGACCCACGGGTATTGCTTTTTTGTGTGTTTTGGGGCACTGGGCTGTTGGAAAAGGAATGCATCGTGGCAAACAGATCAAAATCCCAGCTGCAGGCTGTGTTGTCAGTTGGGGGTCTGTTTTGTGGTTTTCATGAGGTCTTGATGAGCCTTTGCTTACAGACCTAATGTATTAAGATGTATCACAGTTTATTTCAAAAGAGGAAGTCAGTCTTCACTGCTAATAGAAATTTTAAAGAGGTGGTCTTGAAGTCATGAATTTTTTTAAAAAAATAAAAAGGATCCCTTTTGGCTTATTTGACCTTTCTATAACTTCTTCCCAGGTACTTGTTGTTTGCAATTGTAGGATAAACTGCTAATATAATTTGAGGGACATTGTAACAGTCTGTTTATTAACAACTTGTGTTGGGTGGTTTTGTTGAGCATTAGTGATGCTTCTTGTGTTATAATGAATCAAATGGGATGGGGGAGAATTTGAGACATTCATAAGTCCCAGCAGCAACCATGCTAATGTTAACCACGCTCTCTTTTTCCAGAACTATCTGTGGTACTCCCAACTATCTTGCTCCAGAAGTGCTGCTCCGACAAGGACATGGGCCCGAATCAGATGTCTGGTCTCTAGGCTGTGTCATGTAAGTCTGAAGTCTGAATGTTATGAGGTGGCTGTGTGCATCTCTGTGAAATCAGACCTCCAAGAAATGGTCATTCCTTCATTGTTACCTTCTGACTATACTGGGACCAAACTTAACAAAACTTCTAAAAAGCTTATCAAGGTTTTCTCCATAAAGTATGATGCAAAGAGAGCCATTTCCTTTTCACTATGCTGATGGCAAAAGCAGGCTTCCAATTGATGATGCTGTATCTGAAGAAGTGAGCAGTGACTCACGAGAGCTCATACCCCGCCACATATTTTGTTAGTCTTTAAGGTGCTACTGGACACTTACTCTTTTCTACTGCTACAGACAGACTAACACGGCTACCCATCTTGAGCCCAACCCACCAAAGTAGTCTGGAATTCCAGGCCCCAAAATGGAACTGGTGACAACACAAAACTCTAAAGCTGAGTAGCTCCTGCCTTGCCAGTTCTGTCAGTGACTGGGAGGCTTGATCTGCAACTCATACAACTGGATGCTAACTGGTCCCTCATTAGATGTTACCACCATAGTTTGGCTGCAACTAGGAGTTCTTAAGCTATTGTTCTGAACTAATTTTCATGAGTCCAAGTGTCATTCTGGACTGCGTTTTGGGCAGGCAGTTAAAAGACAACTTGGAGCTGAAAACATCATGTTGTCACTTGCCTGTTTCTGCTGAAGAGTAGTTACAATGGAAAAAGTGGTTTGTCTGTGGTACACAGTTGGCTATTTGGCTTAGGTGTTTCTGAGCAGCTTTCCGGAGTATGTCTTCGAAGTCATTTCAGCTTTCAGATCTTTGCCCCACTTAGCCACAACTTCCTGTTTAAACTTTCCATTTACTGCTGTGTTATGAAAACTGTCTCCATTGTGGGGGGGGGGGAGGCGGCAAAGTCTGAGTAGCTGATGAGACAGAGGGCAGATCTTAGCCTTGCCTCTTGACCACATTGGGATGCAGGGCACCACCTGTACAAATCCTAACTTAAAAGGCTGTTGGCTGTAATCCCATGAGGAGTGACTGTCTTCTGCCATCCGGATGTGCCTCCGGTCTGCTAATACCTGGAGCAGTAGCAGTACTTCATGAGTTTTATTACAGGGAATGCTTAAAGCTGGGTGTTGCCTCATGTCAACTTCCTCTAGAGTTGTTGCTGAGTCATATGCGGATAAAATCATGCCATTGTTGGCTGGTAGAGAAGCATTCTTCACAAATATCCTTGGCATTCTGCTATTCACCACCACCTTCTCTTTGCATCTTCTCAGGTACACTTTGCTATGTGGAAACCCCCTTTTGAGACATCTGATCTCAAGGAGACCTACAAATGCATCAAGCATGTGACCTATACACTTCCAGTGTTCCTTTCCGTTCCAGCCAAGAACCTCCTTATGGGTATCTTGAAACGCAACCCACAGGAGCGTTTAACATTGGAGGAAATCTTGGATCATGAGTTCTTCACCAAAGTGAGCGCAGGTCTTTTGAGTGCATTAGTTAACTCATAATAGGACTGTTGCCAGAACAGAAAACTGGTGTGGTATAAAAACCACAGAGTGTGCTGTACTTCTAGAGGCCAAGTCATTGGATGGAACTTCTCATTGGGCCCCACCATTATATGGATGGCAAGTGTCCCTCTTAATAAGGGTGTTAGCTTCTGGAATCGTGCCTAGATTGCAATTTAGGTAATTACATCCTGCTTCTAATTAGCTCTTACAGTTCTCAGATGTGGTTACTTTTTGCTCTTGCCTTTGTTGCTGGGCAGCCTGACTTACATCCTTGCCAAGGGAACATTTCATCACAGTAGCTCTTGAGGATTACTCCTAAAGTGGGGGAAATGGTCAAATCTAGTCAATGAGCAATAGGCACCTGTACACAAATGACTCAGAATGCTACTTCCTCCTTTTGTCTATTAGTGTCTCATTCAGCTTGGCTAATAGTGCTGACTTTTCTAGGGCCACACACCTGATAAGCTCCCACCCAGCAGCTGTGTGATGGTGCCAGAGCTGAACCCCCCCAACCCTGCAAAGAGCCTGTTTGTAAAGGTCACAAAGACTCTCTTTGGAAAAAGGAAATCCAAAGGTAAGCTTGTTTTGGTAGCTGACTTGCATCCAAAGAACTAACATGTCATTCCTGGCTTGAAACTGCCTAGTGGTGGTCATCTTATCTGTTGGCTGGGGTGGGAACTCATAGGGACAGGCAGCATACTGAATACTGTAGCTTCTTTATCATCTGAGGTCCAAAATGTGGGGAAAAGTGTTGCAGCCAATTCCTAAACGATCTTTCTACTTAAGTAGGCCTAGAAGAGAAAATCAGTGTTTTGCTTATTGCTTACAAAGCCATGCTTAAAGAGACAAAAAAATCAGATGCTTGTTCCACACATACTCCAGTATTTAGCCTATTGTGGCCCTTTCTCTATGAGATACCTGATGTACTTGTCTTCAGGGGGTATCGGCACTGCAGGCCTGTCTCAGCTAGTAATCTGAGTTGAGTTACTAACCCTTCCTTTCCTTTTCTAGTTAAGAAGTCTCCCTCAGAAGAAAGAGACGAAATTTCTAAGTTGGTAACAGGCCTTGTCAAGACCTCTATCTGTAGACAGATGAGTCACAAAACCGTGGAAGGGAATGAGGTAAGCTTAACTGCAGGAACCTAGCTAGTTAGCACTTTTGGGGAGGGAGGGAAGAAAAAATCAGTGAGGGAGAAGTTCTGGTAGCTCCTAAACCTGCTAGGAGGTAAAAGAGAGGCTCACAATGAGCTCAATTGACTGTTTCTTTGCAGATCACCCCTTTGAGTGGCCAGAGTCCTAGCTCTAGCCCAGCAGTGACTGTAGCAGAAGAAGGCTCACGGAAATCAATCTCCAGGTCCATTCGTGGGACAATGGCTAGCACCTCTGAAGGTGAAAAGAGTTCCTTGGTGTGCTGGAATGCCAGCTGCTAGAACCTACTCCAGTGTAGTGGAACAGTTGCCTGTAGACTCTGTCCTTCATTATAAGTTCTCCGAGGTATTGGAGTTCAAGCAAACTGCTTCTTAACATGGAGGCTTTCATTTAGCAATGGCTCCTGGCTATAGTAGCTAAGTAGAACCTTCATGTTCATTGGCAGGTTAACTCTGACTGCCATAAGCTAGGGACAAATGGGAAGAATTGTTAATTTTAGTAAACTTCTGGAAGCATCTATCCTATCACTGCTGCAAACAGAATGTTGACCTTGATGGGCCTTAGGTTATATCCCAGAATACTTATATTTAAAACACAGTTGAAAATGGCTTAGTTTCCCTGAAGCCCAGTTCTAGCTCTTGAGTGAGGTCCTCTCTTGGTAGAGGTGATTTCTCTACCATTCCTATCTAGTTTTGAGCTCTACATGTAAGCTATCATGATGCATTCATGGGAACACCATGTTAAGCTGTTCGTGCCTCACGTATCTCCCTTCTCCCCTTTTAGTATTTGAAGATTGTGTCACAGCATCAGCTGTCATTGAGTCTGCCATTGCGCTCTTGAAGAACTGTCTGTCCATCATGCCTCCAGGTAAATTTAAGCTTCAGTCTGTTTAAATTTGTAGGAATACTTGGATTTCTTCTCTTGTCCTCTGTTTGAAATAATGGGAGAAGAAATGGAAGACCTGTTG
The DNA here is from genome assembly GCA_029375565.1 of Gekko gecko. Lineage (NCBI taxonomy): Eukaryota > Metazoa > Chordata > Lepidosauria > Squamata > Gekkonidae > Gekko > Gekko gecko. The sequence continues at coordinate 96,854,898 of JAPDNY010000006.1, forward strand.
TCTTGGAAGTGAATACTGGAGAAGGGGTGTGTAATAGGGGGTGTGCATTTGGGTCTACCCAAAAAATACCTTACTAGTATTTTTCAGGTAGATTTTGGCATCTCAAATGTATCTGGGTTTTCTTGGGAAACCAGGGGAAAAAATCCTAGATATATTTGGGAATTACCAAGCCGAAAACAGCAGAGAGGAGGAAGAGGAGCAGTCTCTCACCTGTTTTGTCAGGCTTCTACTGCAGTAAAGTTTAAAAGGAACTGCAGAAAGCTATCCTAGGATCAGCTGTGCCGTTGGGGAGCAGTCTGTTCCTGCCAGCTCAGTTTGGGGCTGGCTCCTCCTGCAGCCTGGTTTAAACCAGACTGCAGAAGAAGCGAGTTCAGCCACGGTTGCTGTGCCCGTGGGGAGCAGATTATTCCCTGCTGGTTCAGCTTTGCGTGGCTTTCTCTTTTAACCAGTAGTTTTCATCTCGGGTCTATTGGACCTGAAAAAATCCAGGGTTTCTGAGAAATCCCAGGTCTGAATACTGTACCAGTATTGGGATCTTGGATTTTCCAGAAATCCAATTTTTTTTCGGGTCTAGTAGACCCAGATGGAAAAATATTGGTTAAATTTTTGCACACCTGTAGTGTGTAACCAAGGACATAAAGCTAGAAATGGCTGCCTTTTGAAGCTTTAAATTTATTCAGACTTCTTGGGACCCAACATTACAGGCATATAAGGATGAGAAGAGCGTAGAACTCAGCAGGGAAGACACCAACTCCCTCATCCTATACAGATATATCCAGTGTTTCCTCCAAGTTGTGGAGTCTTGTGAGCTAAAATTCTACTTTGTGAGCTACTGGCATTAAAGTTGTGAGTGAGTGATTTGGCTGCTGCATAAGTCAGTTTGCTCTGGAGCCATCCTTCCTGAGCAAAGACAAAAATGTGTGAGCTGGAGGCTGAAAAACTGTGAGGTAGCTCACACTGACTCAGCTTAGAGGGAACATTGGATATATCCCTACATATTGGCACTTTCAGCTCTCCCATTTGCTGTGCTGTGCACTTCATCAGCTATTGGCCCATCAACTGCTGCTCAAGAGTATTCATATGCTATTGACTGAGTGCTGGGTCCAATCCTCTCCCCCCACCCACTGCAAACCTGGACACTTTTCCCTGACAGAATAAACTGCCAAAATGGCTGTCTCTTCTGATGAAGATATTTCTCCAGCTTGCCTCCCATGGGACTAAATTTTCCCTCAGTGGCTATTGCTAGACAACCAAGCTTGGTTCTGTCAGTAAAAAAACAAAGGCAGGAGGCCCTTTTCAGACCTTTGTGGGGAACTCATTGGGGTCCGTCTGAGCTAGGGTTGCCAGCTCCAGATTGGTAAATTCCTGGATATTTTGTGGTGGAGTCTACGAAAGCCAGAGTTTGGAGAGGGGAGAGGCCTCAGCCGAATAGAATGCCATAGAGTCCACCCTCCAAAGCAGTTATTTTCTCCAGGGGGATAGAGATCTGTTGTCCAGAGTTCAGTTGTGACAACCCAGTGATCTTCAGGCTCCACCTGAAGGTTAGCTACTCTAGACGTAGCAGTTAGCGCTTCAGAACAGGGACTACCAGACCCAGGTTCTTACTGTGGAAGTTGAGTGGGTGATTTTGGACCAGTCAGACTTTCAGCCTAACCTACCTCACAGGGTTGTTGTGCAGATCAAAAGAGGGAGAGGAGAATGATGTGAACTGCTTTGGTCCCCACTGTGGAGAAAGACTGTACTTTTCCTAGGTAGAGGCTGTAGGGAAGGAGATGGAAACCTGAAGTCAGAGGGGCAGATAATGGTACGTTGATGGCTGGCTGGGAAGGAGATAGGGTTGCCACCTCCAGGTTGGGGAAATTCCTGGAGATTTGAGGGGTAGAGCCTGGAGAGGGTGGAGTTTGAGGAGAGGTTGGTCCTCAGACAGGTACAATGCTATAGACTCTACCTTCCAAACCAGCTATTTTCTCCTGGGGAACCATTGTTGCCAATCTCCAGGGGAAGGCTGGAGATCACTCAGAATTACAACTGCTCTTCAGGTGGCAGAGATCAGTTTTCCTGGAGAAACCAGTAAGCAATGTGTCATTATACCCTGCTGAAGTCACCACAGCAAATTGTTGCTGAGTGCCCAAGGCGAGGGCACTCGCCCAGAGCCTTTTTCTAGAACCAGTTGTATTTATTTCCACAATGGGTCTTCCTAGTTCCATCATAAGACTAATGAGAATAGTCCTCTACAGCAAAGTTTTGAAAGAAGCAGAGAATGTGCCCTGTCCCAACCTGTTGCAGATAAAAGGGCTACTTGTTTTTACAGGACATTTTGTTACTTAGGTAGGTTCCTGGTAGGGCAACAACGCTGCAGCACACTGTGCTACTCTTCTCATTGGAATCAGGTCTCATCAGCAAGCAGATAAGGGAGCAGCCATGTCCCTTAGTAGCCCTATTACATGATTTCTGTTGTAGGCCTTGGGATTAAGCGTCATATGGTTGTGGGTTTCATGCTGATGAGCAGTGTTGCATTTTTCTGTCTGTCCTTGCCGCAGTTAAGTTATATCTTTGTTCCCTGCCTAGCTGAGAGGAATCCTGCTTCCTTGGCTTGCCATGAGCACTTTGTTTGGGTAAGCAAATGGGTGGACTATTCCAACAAGTACGGCTTTGGCTATCAGCTCTCTGACCGTAGCATTGGTGTCCTCTTCAATGATGGAACTCACATGACTCTCTCTGCCAACTGGAAGTGAGTAGAAGAAACATTTATCCAGAGGGTTCAGTTGGGCCTAGGAGTTCTACCTGGTACCTTTAGGCTGTGTATTTGCTCCGATGAAGCAAATAACAGCATGGGAACAGAAGCAAATCCTAGAGGAGATGAAGGCTGGGGAAGGGCACTGGGTTAGCAAAGGCTTGCCTGTACACAAAATAAAACTGAAGGAATAGATTGTATCCCTGGAATCCACCCATCCTGAGCAGATAATCTCAGGTTCATAAAGAACAGTTATCTTGTAACGGGAAGGATACTTTCATCTCAAGATGCTGCAGGATGCCTGATATTAAAATGTCAAGAAAATTCAGAGCTGCCTTATGAGCTCTCCTGTAGAGCAGCAGCAGGTCAGCTTAAGCAACTAGGGTTCAAGGGGCCTCTTGCTATTCACTTGCTCAGCTATAAGAAGGCAGTTTCTCCATGTGTTGTAAAACTAGGTGTATAACTTTGACACTGTCTATTCAGGGCTTTTTTTTCTGGAGGAATGCACCGGAACAGAGTTCTGGAACCTCTTTGAATTTTTTTTTTTAAAATGTTTACAATTCTTTTTAAAAAGTAATTTCCTTCTTGAGAGTTCCGGCACCTCTTTTTCAACAGAAAAAAATAAGCCCTGTGTCTGTCACACTTTAATCCAGTTCTTCTTCCATGAACTTTGAGGTAGTGTGCCTGGTTCTCCCGTTTTGTCTTTGCAGACCTATGGAGTAGGCTAGGTTGAGAGTGATGACATAAAGCTCACCAGATGGGTCTTGAGCCAGAATGGAGATTTGTACCTGATCTCCCTGCCCCACAACAGTCCAGCACTAACTGTTACAAACACTATGGGTGTCTGAGATGTGTGTGGCTATTTGAGATGAGGAATGCAAGCCGCTTGGCTGTCATAGTTAATCTCCTTCTTTTGTCCTACAGAAAAGTACATTATAATCTGACCAACAGTAAGCATTTCTCCTTCCTGGCTTCTGCAGTCCCTGAACAGCTGCAGGGACAGATGAGTGTTCTGCAGTACTTTGCCTCCTACATGGAGCAACATCTCATGAAGGTAAGCAGCTGCTGGACTTGGTGTGTTCAGCTTCACTGGCCAGTCTGGATGCATATAGAAGATCTAGGTTGCATTTCACCTGCTTTCTAGATCTTTAATATGTATTTCCCCAAAGACTTTTGAGGGGCACAACTCAGACTCTTGGTAAAGACTTCAGAATTGCTTTCTCAGCACTTGTGTTCTTTTCCTTTCTCAGCTTCTTGTTGGCAGCATTCCAACCAGAAGGTGTGCATGTGGGCCCCCTATATAGCTTTGGCTGCATTCCTATGCATGCCCACATGGCTGTGGCTTCTTAGTACACGTGTTAAGGATGTCTGACCTGCAGTTATGCAGGATGAAGAGGAAATTTCCTGTGGCAATTCTGAGCTGGGTCTTTGGAATTAGCATGTCCTTCCTATGAATCTGGCTTGTAGGTTAAAGATGTAGAGTAATTAAAAGTGCTGGGGTAGGCTTGGGTGTTGTGGGAAAGGATTTTTGGAACTAGGCCATTCTTGTGTTGGTGGAATAGCTGCCAAGGGCTGACTTTTCTCCCATCTCTCTTCCTCTCTTCAAAGGGAGGAGACTTGCCCAGCATAGACGAAGCTGGGCAGTTGCCACTGCTGCTCCTACAATGGGTGAAGACTGATCAGGCCTTGCTGATGCTCTTCAGCAATGGAACCTTCCAGGTAAATACTGGCATTAAGTTGTGTCTGGCCTTCTAATGGAGCAGCCTTGAGGGGGAGGTCATGGAAGACCCAGCTTTGTTCTCAGTAAAGAATACTAGTAATAATGCATAGACTGCACCAGTAGAACATCCTTGCTCTAGAGAACATCTTCCAAGTTTTGACTCCAGAGTGCTTCTGAGGAACTAGATGTCTATTTTTGCAGAAGAATATCTGCAATTTATTCTCTCTCCAAGGAGCTTATGGCAGCTTATGGCAAGCAATATATGGTTCTTCTCTCCATTTTGACTTATCTCCCAGCAGTATTGTGAGAATAACTGGCCCAAAGTCATCCAGTGAGCTGCATGGCTGGCTAGGCATTTGAACCCAGGGCACCCTAGTTCTCTTAACCACTATGAAACACTGCCTTTTATATCTTTGTGGCCTCTGGTATCTTGAACAGCAGCATTATAATGCATGTTTAAAATGCTTAAGCATATAGGGCTATCATAAATTCCTTTACATAAAGCTTGGTTCCCTATTTAATTGAGCTTCAGTTTGCAGCTCTCCCCTCTCCCTCATACTTAAAAGGGAAAGGAATGCAGTTCTGCTGTAGGTGGACCTGGTGTCATCCATGGCGGCACTAGGACTCTCCCAATATGTAACAACCCCCACTCACCGAGTTGGGCACACGCTTGATTTGATTTTCACGGCGGGGTTAAGAGTGGACCAGGTTACTGCTTCAGTAGTCCTGTGGTTGGACCACCGTGCCCCGAAGGCCCGGCTGAATGTTCCACCCTGACCCTGTGTAGGCGGCGAGTGTATTTTAGCTTGCCCACAGAGCCAGGTGGACCCAGTGGATTGGCATAGCTGATTCTCCGCAGCCATCGACGAGATCGCTCCCCGGTGCCCTCTGCGCTCTCACTCCAGGCTTGCTCCCTGGTTTACCTAGGAGTTGCGGCTTATGAAGCGAGAGTTGAGATGACTAGAGAGACGGTGGTGCCAAGTTCGAGACGAAGCCACAAGAGCATCTTATAGGATGTTTATGACATCCTGTGAGATGGCAGTCGAAGCTGTGAAGAGAGGGTACTATGTGGCTATGATTGCATCTGCGAGCTCATGCCCAGCCCAGTTGTTTAGAACAATTCGATCTATAACTGTTCTGCCACAGGGCAGACCAAACACTAGGGAATTGGAAATAGGCCGTGACCTCCCTGCCACAGTTGAAACAGTGAGTCAGCTCGAGGCCCCTTGCACATCTTCAATTTCAGTTTTGGATCATTTCAGCCTGCTCAGCCTGGAGGAAGTTAACAGATTGCTCTCAACAGTGTGCCCAACCACCTGCAGCCTTGATCTGTGCCCTTCTTGGCTTATTAAAGCTGGCCATGAAGGGTTTCGAGGTGCCCTAAGGGAAATTATCAACAAGTCCCTCTCAGAGGGGCTGTTCCCGGGGACACTCAAGGAAGTGATGGCCCATCCTCTCTTTAAAAAACCATATTTGGACTCGGTCAAATTGGCCAACTATCGGCTGGTTTCCAATTTGCCCTATTTGGGCAAATTAATTGAGAAGGTGGTGGCGATACAGTTGCAGGGCTTTATGGATGACACTTCCATGTTAGATCCCTTCCAGTCCAGCTTTTGCCTGGGACGTGGGACAGAGATGGCACTGGTCACCCTCACAGATGATCTCCAGAGGCACCTGACTCAGGGCGGCTCGGCAGTACTATTGCTGTTGGACCTGTCGGCTGTGTTCGACACAGTCGACCATCAGTTGCTGACCACCTCGCTGACATGGGAATTCAGGGGCTTGCCTTACAATGGCTTGCTTCCTTTCTCCAAGGTCAGGGACAAAGGGTGGCACTAGGGGAACAGCAGTCCAGGAGGCACCCGCTGGAGTGTGGAGTGACTCAAGGGGCAGTGCTTTCCCCAATGCTATTTAACATCTATATGCACCCCCTTGCCCAGATTGTCTGGAGGCACAGGCTGGGATGTCACCAGTATGCTGATGACACCCAGCTCTATCTGATGTTGGGTGGCTGGTCAGACTCCAGACTGGAAGATCTGGACCAGGCACTACAAGCCGTGGCTGGGTGGCTTAGATTGAGCCAGCTGAAACTGAAGCCGATGAAGACGGAGGTCCTGTGCTTGAGTCGGGGCGGTTCGGGGATGGGGATCCCACTCCCGAGTTTCGGTGGGGCACCACTGGTGCCAGTGCCAGAGGTTAGGAGTTCAGGAATCCTCCTGGATGCCTCCTTAACAACGGAGGCCCAGGTAGCAGCCACTGCTAGGTTGGCCTTTTACTATCTTCGGCTGATTAGGCAGTTGGCTTCCTTCCTTGACCGCAATGACCTGGCAACAGTGATCCATGCAATGGTCACCTCAAGACTAGACTAGACTACTATAACACTCTTTACATGGGGCTACCCTTGTTGTGGATTCGGAAGCTGCAGCTAAGTGCAGAATGCCGCGGCCAGGCTCCTGATGGTCTTCCTAGATGGGAGCACATCCAGCCTGCGCTGAAGACATTGCACTGGCTGCCAATAGCATACCGAATCCATTTCAAGGTGCTGGTACTTACCTTTAAAGCCATATATGGCCAGGGCCCGACATACCTGAGAGACTGCTTTTCCCCATATATACCCCAGAGAGCACTACGGTTGGGGTCTCAAAATCGATTGACTCTCCCGGGCCCTAAGGATGCCAGGCTCATTACTACTAGGGCCAGGGCCTTTTCAGTGGCAGCTTCATACTGGTGGAATGAGCTCCCAGAAGAGATCAGGGCCCTGCAGGTTCTCTTACAGTTCCGCAGAGCCTGCAAGATGGAGCTCTTCCACCAGGCTTTCAACTAAGGAGCTGCCCTCACTACTACTACCAACAATCATAGCTATAGGCCCCGGCCCTTAATTTTGACATCTGGCCTGTGCCGCCGCGTGACTCAGGAAGAGCTCCAAGCTGAAAACTGCTGTCTGTATACACTCTTCAGTACGCCATCTGAAGTATTTAATGTAATATGTCCAGCACTTTATGTTTTTAGGATTTTATGAGTTTATTTGGAACTGAATTGTTCAAATGTTTCATATGGCTTTTATTGGATATTATGTACCAATCAATGTAAGCCACCCTGAGCCTGTTTCCAGGGAGAGCAGGGGGTACAAAAAATAAATAAATAGGTTAGTGAATTCTCAAAGGTTAGGGCCTGTTCAAAGGAATCAGGCACTAGGCATGCCTCAGTACTCATGGCCAGTATGCTCCATCCTTCCAGGTGAACTTCTACAATGATCATACCAAGGTGATCTTCAGCAAACCTGACCACTCTTGCCTTCTCACCTACATAAACTGTGACAGGAATTCCTATACCTACAAGCTCAGCAGTATTGCAGAACTTGGCTGCTCACCAGAGCTTCAGCATCGACTCAAGTATATCCTCAAACTGCTACTTGAACGTGCAGATGCCTAAAGCTGCAGGATAGGACCCTTTGTCTCCTTGTCTTTGTCCTTCCAAGAACAATGCTAATGTCATAAGAGGTACAACTGCAGAGACCATCAGAATCCTCCCACACTGGATGCCTGATTTTCAGGAAAGACAAGACTTCAGACAATAACTGCACAGATGTAGCACTGAGTACCTTATCCCAGGACCCATCAATGTCTGGATGCTTATCTCCAAACTGACTTTTTAATTAAGGGATTTGCACTTGGTTTGACATGACTGCTCCAGTCCACAGAGAGAAGGTGCAGGGAGGGAAGTTAAATGTCTTAAGTCTACTCCTGTGTGACTGCACAGCTGGTTATACACAGTGGAGAAGATGGTGTCTTGGGTGTGGGGAGAGCTATTGCTGCATCCATAGTATGGAAACAATTGAGGGTAGATTGAGGAATGAGGAGAAATGTCCTTTGAGAAGACAGTTCCTGGACTGCTTGTCCAGTATTATGTACCTGGCAAGGACTGGGCATCCCAGCACCTGATGGGTTTGAGGAGCTTAAGTTCTCAGCTGCCCTTCTGTGAGTGCAGAATTAAGGTGGCTTCTGTTCATGAACTGGTTCAGACATTTGTAACACTACCACTGTCTGCCCATGGACTCTCTTGTGCTGCTTGGAGTGACATCACTTGCCAATAATTGCTTGGCTCTGATTCATGGACCAACTAAAGCTGTGAATGGATAGTGTCTGGGGCTAGTCGGGGAAGGAGGGATGTGTGTCCAACACAGCGGCACTGTCATGAGTGGCCTTCTGCAAAGTTAGAAGGGAACCATGAAAAGGCTTCTCTGCTTGGCGTATGACTGTTACAGCTAAGATGTGGGGGGCTGAGGGGAACTATATCTGGCTGCTATGCCAGATGGCTGTTTTCTGGAATTGGCAGGGATGAATTGCTACCAGTCTTAATTTGGGATGAAGAGTTAGGGGGGTGAGAGCTGAATCTTCAGCCTTAAATTCGAGCCAATTCAGGTTTCCAGTGCTGCTGCTCAGCACTTGATGCTGTGAAGGTGCATGTTGCATAACAAACTTACACTAATTAGGCAAATAGGGCTTTTTTGTTTGCTGAGACTGTGAATTGCCCTATTTTTGCCTCAGTTTCTCGGCTGCTTTCTCAGACTCAAGATGCAGCAGAGGGATTTTGTGTATTACTGTGGTACAGACTTGAACGGCTTAAACAAAAGCTGCCTGTTTGGTATTTGAACTTGACAGACTGTTGTCCAGTTGTGGAGCTTAAATGGTATAAACTTCCACTGACACCTATTTATGTATTTATATTAATTATTTATTTTGCACCTGTGTCCTGTCAATCATGCAGCACCATGTCTCCGAACTCCAGCAGTTTGATTACAAATAAACTCCTTTTTAATAAAAGCAAATATAAATCAGTGCTGGTTTAACTCGAAATAGCCTGGCTGCAGTGAAGAGCAGTCAGGATAGGAACTGGCTGATCTTCTTCCAGTCTTCTCAGAAGCGATGTTATTTCATTGGTCTAAGGTACTGCATCACATCAGTTTGAGGCTGCTTTCCCTACCCTGCAACAGCTGTCATCTTAGCATGGTTAGCAGGGAACGCCTGAAGGGATGTCATGTTAAACATACAGTGGGAGATGAGGTTGGTCATTGCTCTCAGACACATATCCAGATATCATATCTCTCCTCTGAATATTAGTGTTCATTACGGACACTGCTAGGTATTTTGTCTACTAAAGTATGCAGGGACCCTTATAAGCAGCTTAAGACCAAAGGGTAGGAAGCAAGAACCAGATACGACCTCTACTACTATACAAATACCTAGCTGGAGAGGTCTCAGTGATATAACTCTACTATAAATGGCATGTTTTATCAACACAAATTATATGAACCTATTTTATTATTGTAGTTCTACCCTGCCCTCCCCATGAATGGACTCAGGGTGGCTTACAAAGGGCACCAAGTGCCTACATATAAAAATAGTAAAAACAAAGACAGGCAGACAGTTTAACAAAATAAAATGCTCATACGTTTCAATCTCTCTGTATATCACAATGATATCTCTCTATAAAACACGATAGTATATCAGATCTTAAAAGATCAGATCTTAAAAGGTTTATAGGGTTTGTTTCAATACAAAACGAATTTGGGTGGTGGTGGTAGTACCTAACACTGGGAGGTTCAAAGCCAAGCATCCTTCTATGATGAAGGCAGCTGTTTCCAAAGAGTATTATCTGCTGACAAAAAGTGAAGCTTCCTGGACTCTTCATATCTACTTCATTGGAACAGAAACTGGATGAAAGCTAGTATCAGCTGTTTGCTTTTGCTTTGGAAAAAAAGAAGGGGGAAGGACACTCTTTTGTGGACAGAGTAGTGGACAATATGTTGCATAGGGTATAGAAACAGCTATATACTGGAGCAACTATACAGTTTTGTTTCTGAAATATGAGATGTATTACATTTGAAGTGGTGTCTCTAGATTGATCTGGGACCAGTCTAATGTCTGAAGTCTCACTACAAAAAAGCATACTGGGAAGAGAGCAACACTCAAATTTCTCCTGTACTACTCTATCATGGAGGAAGAGTGATAGACACTGAATGAGGCCTGTGAGTCTTTTTCCACTCCAGTAGCCCATGATTGTGGTGGGCTGTATTAATGCTGCACTGAAGAATCTAAACACGATGTAATGGAAATAATTTTATAGTCTTCTAAAGTTATGCAACTGTGTGTGTAATAACATGCAAGTGCCTAGGTAGACTGCTTGGCAAAGAACAGAAGGCAACCAAAGGACTATGTAGAACAGGGCTGAACAAGAGACACTGTACAGTTTGTCTGCAACATCTACGGCCCCCTTTTTGTTTTTGGAACCTTGATGTAAGAGTGGAACAAATGTATCTTTCAGAAAGGCCTCAAATGGGGGCTGATGTTTTGATGAGTCATGGTGAAGGAGATTTTGGTGCACCTCAAAAGGGTTATTCTGCCAGCACATTAGATCCAATAACTAGGACTGTCTAAATACTGGTGTTTTGGGGCAAGTGCTGTCCTATGTCTGCTCTAAGAGGCTGCTTTGCTTCATGAATTCCTCCCTGAAAGAGACTATGGCCCCTTTCACATTACCATTCTAAACTGGATGTTATTCATTGTTGTCCTGATTTTCAGTAAAGCAATACAGGGATGGAACTTCCTTCCATTAATGAGCCATCTCTGAAGCACTACGGTCATTTCAAACTGCTGTTTTTCTCCCCATGCGATCTTTCTTGGACTTTTGAAAAAATGTTCTAAGGTGAATGCTTTAGCGCTAAACCACTATAGTACTTCAGTGCTATAGTGGGCACCATTGAGATGCATTGGAGTCCATGGAGTCAATGCATCTCAATGGGGCTGCTATAGCGCTCACCTTAGAATGTTTTTTTTTTAAAGTCTGAGGAAGATTGCGTGGCAAAAGTGGATGGGGAAAACTGGCATCGTGGGAAGTGCTATGGACATTTTAAATAGCATGCCACAGCGATTCAGGAGTACAGAAAAGAGGTTGAAAATGGAAAAAAAGCAGTTTCTCTTAAAAGTGGCTCAACCACACTTGGCTAACCCAATGCGTGCATTTGTATGAACAGATAATACATTCCACTAGCAGCCAGTTATTACACTGGGTCTGTCTGAAACGACAGAAAAAATCCATTAGTAACCAGTTACTAAAAATGAATACAAAGGCAGTTTGAAAAGGGTCTATGGTGTTGACTAGGCATCTCTTGTAGCAGCAGTCCCCTGAAGTTTTTTAAAATGTAGCAGAGCTGTGGGAGGGTGCTGACAAACAGGTGGAGAGGGTGCTTCATATCCCCTGTCAAAATTACCTTATGGCTGCTTTTGCCATGTGAGGAGATAATCCTTTTATAGGGCAAATATCTTGTGCACAAGCAAAATGTTGCTGGGAGTGGTTCATTATCTATCTTACTGTTCCTGCCCATCCTTAAAAATAAGGAAACCCAGTCCCAGACCTCCCACAATAACTTCTCTCACAAGCTTTAGTTGGATCTCCCAGTAACTTGCAGACATATAAGGTGTTGCCTCTGAGGGTGGCCAGTGATGCAACCTGTTCAGAAGTGCTTTGTATATACCTGATGTAACACCTGGAGCAGCTGTGTGTGTACAATTAAAGTATACAGCGGGTTCTGTAACTAGTACTAAGGATGTGCATTAGTTTCCCAATGAAAAATGATTTGAACCATCCATTTTAATTGAACCAGAATGGGAGTGGCAGTCTCTTCTAGCTGTCCCACCCCCAACACACATTGCATTGCGGCAGCCAGGAACTCTGATGCTTCAGACGCAGACCACAGGAAACATAGTACATGGTATCTGAGATGTGTGGGGAAATTGAAAGGGGGAGAAATTTTTTTTCCATCTGCCGGTCCCGTGGCTGGATGGGGGGGAGGTAACAGCATACCTACTGATTTCAATGTTTATGAAAATATACTAATAAACATCTATCATAGGAATGAAGGATTTGAAACCAAAAAAGTGTATTCCTAGTTGCTTCTCCCAAATTCCTAGAACTCTTAGCTCTGCCCGAAAGACCTATAATGAACTGGAAGCTTTTTAATCTAGCCTTTTAGAGAAGGCCTTACAGGTAGTACTGATTGGAGTGATTCTCAAGGTTATTGATATGTTTCTTATTTAAATGGGTTTGGAATGTCAAAGAATGGATCCCTTGGAGAAAGTGACCTTGGTGTTTCAAAGGGAATGGCAGAGAGTGTGGGGCTCTTGAAGACCTTATACTGCTAGGGTTTGCAGTGCAGGCCACAGAGGCTGACCATTAGTCAAGGCCGGCCCCAGGTATTCTGACACACTAGGCGAGGACACCTTCTGGCATGCCCCCCCGTGCACCCACCAATTTCTGGCACCCCCTGCAGGCGCCCTTGCAACTGCCCTGGACCATCCCTCCCTCCTTCCCAGCACCCTTTCCCTCCCACCACCACCCCGGCTGCTCCCTACTACCACCCTACCACCGCCCATCGAGCCAGCTTCCTCCAGCTGCGTGGAGATGCTGGCTACCCTCCTCACATTCATGGTCACTGCCGGCCAGGAGGAGCCCTGAGCGGGAACCAGCAAGGGCCAGCCAACGCCTGCCTGCCCACCTGCCCATAGCAGCCATGCCAGAGCTGGAGAGCTGAGCTCACCTCCAAGGCGGCCGGCAGCCAAGCAAACTGCTGCTGATTCACTTGCGAGCAGAGGAGAGGGGGGAACCCCCACTGTCAAAAAAACCTGAGGTCGCAATACACCCAACCAGCAAGAGAGCGCACATACTGTCGCTGCTACTACCTCCCAACTCTCCCTGCTGGGGAGCACACCTGCCGGGGGGAGGAGGAAGAGGAAAAGAGACCCATCAGCAAAGGGACGTGCTGTGGAGCAGGTGCCCAGAAGGCCATGCTGGGGGTAGGCGGCAGCAGGGGCCTTGCTGCGCCCCTCGTGACCTGGGCGAAAGGGGGAGGGTGGTCGCATTAGGAATCGGGGAAGAAAAGAGGTGGTGGTGGCCAGGGCGCATGGCGCGAGCTTTTGGCAGGGCGGGGGCTTTTGGTGGGGGAGGGCAGCTCAGTTCAGCATCCCCATGATGGCCCCACCCTAGGCGAAAGTCTAGTTCGCCTAGTGAGTGAGCCACCCTGCATTAGTTCTCCTGTGCAGAGCTCTTGTGTCCTGGCTAGGGGATGCAATAGCAGCATGTCTAAATTCTGTTATGGAAATCAAGCAGAGTTGGATCAACCACATGTTCTGAATTTAATGGAACACGTGTGTTCTGAGCAGGGGTCATTTTGTAGAAAAAGAGGTGCGGGAGCTGATTAGTATAACTCATTAGCATAACTTATTTGCGTATGCCACACCCCCTGACATCACCAGAAGTGTGCCAGAAGGCAACACCCACCGCTCAGGCTCCACTGGACTGTTTTGGATTGCTAGCTGGGGGGGGAAGCACACAGATCAGCCCTCAGAGAGGAGGGAGAGCTTGTACCTGAATAAATCTTGGTCTTAAAGGTGCCACTGGACTCTTTTGGATTGCTAGCTGGGGGGTGGGAATGCACAGATCTGCCCTCAGAGAGGAGGGAGAGCTTGTACCTGAATAAACGTTGGTCTTAAAGGTGCAACTGCACTCTTTTGGATTGCTAGCCATGGGGGGGAATGCACAGATCTGCCCTCAGAGAGGAGGGAGAGCTTGTACCTGAATAAACCTTGGTCTTAAACATGCCATTGGACTCTTTTGGATGGATGGCAAGTGCAGGAAAGTGCATGGCTGCTCGTGGGTCAAGGAGGGTGGCGTGGAAGATGTGCATGGCCTCGAGTAGGTAGGGGGTCAGGGTGGTGGCGGGGCAGAGGTGCAAGAGGATGCCAAGTAGGCACAGGAGGCTGGGGTGGAGCTCCTTGCAGGCCTCATGGGACTAGCCGGGGCCCACCTTGTAGAGGCGCCATGCCAGGGCTGGTGGGCGGGTTGGGTGCCATGGCCCAGGCAGTGGCAGAGCAGCTTGAGGGCCAGCTTGCAGCAGCGCTCTGCTGGGTCAGCCAGCAGACCGGGAAAGGCGGGGGGGCTGCTGGGAGCAGGGGCGGGGCTTGCTGCATGTGCCCACCCCCTGGGCTCCTTACTGCTGGAGCTCCGCTCCTGTGCACTCCTGCAGGAAATGAGCCCTGGTTCTGAGGGCATAATGTTCTGAGAACAAGCATAATGTAGAGTGGCGATTCATGAGTATTGCTATAACATTTGTAAAAAGTCCCTACCAGTTTCTCAACATTGTCTAGGGAAAGTACCTAATCTTCAAAAGAAGAGTCGGGGTTCAAGCTTGTGTGTCCTGTGACCTGAAAGGCAGCCCTGTTCTTTAATGATAAGTGCCTGTCGACTGGGTGCAGTTGCTTACTGGAAGTGGAAAGACAGCCTAAAGTATTGCTTAGAGAGCATTTAATTCATCTCTCTTTTAAAAGCAGGCATGGTTACAGATGGGAAAAGTTTAAATTGATAAATTTAGATGAGGGGAAAAGCTAATGAATAAGACCAACAGCACCTGCAAGAAATCACACACACACACATTGCCACTTTATCACTGGGTATGAAGTAGATGGTGCCTTTTATAGTGTTAAATGCTACCAGTGAAATATGCTGTTCGGTGTAAGTAGGTTTCAGAGCTGCATGAAGTGAAGCTGGTCCAATTATATTTTCTTTATCTACGCTTGGCTGTGCCAGTCAGGAAGGTGCATGTGGGTTGTTCTGAAATCAGCTCTGTTCTGGCAGATCTCCTAATTTTAATAGGAAATCTCTTTATTCCTGCCTCGTGAAAGGTCACATCTATTTAGTGGCTGACGAAAGCCTAGGAGCAGTAATAGCCCTGTGTATTGCTGCATTTTTGTTGGCTGCTTGTGGAAAAGGAGCTAGGGCTTTGACAGCTTCAGTTCTACAATTATGTATGGTTTAAACATCTCACGTTCTTGGTGTGACCCCAGCCTAGATGTCCTCTTTCCCTTGCTCTGATCTACAATTCTTCTGCTTTGGGAATAAACAGTTTCTGTTGCTTTGAAGAATTTCTTCTTCTCTTCTTCACTGCCTGCTCTCACATGATCCCAGCTATGATGGGCAGTTCTTTATGATTGCACAGGGTGAGTATGCATTTCTGCTGCAGGAATCTCCCACTGGCCAGACTAAAATGGGAACCATCCCCTTTGGGAAAGTTTACAGTTATGCTTAACAGGTACTTGGTATATGATTCCCCCTCCCCTTTTGCCAACCACTGTGAAATTGCTGATATTTTCTGCCACCTCCTTGACTGCACCTGCCCTCTCTTTTTTTTGTTTTACTACTATTGTTGGTTTGTACACAAAGGAGCTCCCTCAGGGCTGAGGTCTTCAGGGGGACAGGGCCACCTGCTCTGCCTGCTGCCCTGGCAGGACTGTCAGCAGGGGCTTAGTGAAGCAAGATCTGTGTCCATGCAGAAACTGGGCAGCTGTTGAGGAGAGGGTGCCTTTATGTAGGGTTGCCACCTGGTTAATGATGAATTGTGTTGAGGGTTGTTGTTTTTTTAAGGACAGATGGTTTTCTGTAACAGACAAAATGTGCATGCACTTAAATGAATTATCAAATGAACAGTAGCAAGTTTCTTCTCTTACACAGCAAGGTTTTTAAGGCTAGTCAATAATTTTTGTTCTTCAGTGTGATTCTCCGACTGCAATCTTTGTTTACTGTGTATTTACCACCAAGTGCTTCCTAGGTGAAAACAATGGCAGTTTTTTGATATTTATAAGGCTTTAGTTGGATGTTGATTTGGGCTGTGGTTCCATTGAAGCATTGTTAAACATGGCTTATGGTAGCATTAAAAGGGGCTTGTCGTTTCATACCCCAACTGTTCTCCCCAGTGGGGGACCCAAAGTGGCTTGCATAATTTTCCTCTTCTCCATTTTATCCTCACAACAACTGTGTGAGATTGGTTAGGCTGAGAGCATGTGACTGGCCCACGGTCACCCAACGAGCTTACACAGCAGAGTAGGGATTCGTATCTAGGTGTCTCAGATCCTAGTACAGTACTCTAAACACTATACAGCACTGGCATGGCTGGGGAGAGCATCTCTGGCCCACACAGACCATTTTCACCCAGCTCATGAGATTTTAAAAATATGACCCAGTCAGGAGCTGCCATGTACCCAGGTCAACTGTCTTCCTCTGACAGCATGCCTGGAAGTAAGTATAGGTGAACCTGAAGTGATGTGGAGCCTATGGCACATATGCCCCAGATGTGTGTCTATAAAGGGGAGACCTTATCCCCCTTTAGGGGTGCTAAATCAGTTAGGACATGTGTGACATAGGCAGAAGGACAAAATAAGTGAGGTGGAGGGACAGGGAGGGAAGGAGTTGGCTGAGGAAGCAGAGAAATACGTATCAAATGAGTGAGGGACTGGGAGGCAGGCTGCACTTATCAATATTTATTTATTTATTTATTTATTTACCTCACTTATAACCTGCCTTTTCACTGGCTTACAACCTTTTCCTCTCCTCCATTTTATCCATTTAATCTTAATATTAAGACATTATCCCTACCCCTGCTGTGGTCCACCTTATCAAATGGTTTCTGTATCATAGAGTGGTTCTTGGATCAAAAGAATTAGATGTCCCTATTTCTCATTCACACACACACAAACCCAACCTCACAGAGCTGACTTATTTATCTTAGCTATGCCCAACTAGTTAGTGCGTTGATACACTGATTTTTCTGGAGCATTTGTGTAACTACTCTGAGATAAATTGTTCAGTGCACACCCATGCAGCAAAACAAATCTTCTCAGAATTCAGCATTGTAAGTCTGATTTCATTCTAACTGAGTTCCCTGACACACTACAGGGAATTCAAACCAGATCCAGGACTATTACAGTTCAAGCTGATTACCTAATTTGAGTTATCTTTCCATGATTCAAATGGAGAGATAACGGCTATATCTTGAGATACGGGTACACTCTGGCATTGTGGAATATTTCATGCTCTCTCTGCTTCTATCCCCCTCCCCCCACAATGAATGTAGTCGCTGCTAGTTTGTACTGAATCCATAGTGCATTCATGCAACTGCTTTGTTCATAGCTACAAGTACGGGTTCAAACAAGGAATTATGAAATTCTGAAGGTTATAGTATTTGGCAACTAATTTGTATGATTCTGGGAAACATGAAACTAATATATCACTGTAAAAACATGGGTAAGCAAATGTATAGGTTAGAGTTAACCCCCAAACTCTAATAATTTGTGTCAGTCACTAGATCCTATAGGGGAGAATCTGCTCTTATTTACTTACTAGCCATCCCACCTTTTACTTGACGTAACACGCCCATATTTTCATCCAGGATATATAACATTTAATGCTAACTCAGATTAATGCAAACAACCATGATAACTCAAGTCAGAGGACCTTATTTTTTTCTGACTAGGCAACAGTGGGGAGAAATGGGACACTGGAATGTGTAGAGATGGCTCATTCAAAATATAATCCATGCACTGTGGCCACAGCAAAAAGGTAAGAATTGGTAAATGTGGCAGAGGCAAAGTTGTCATTCTCTACATCCCAGAGGGATCGACTGGAAATCTGAAGACCTTGGTCGGCTTGCTGGCCCAGAAAGACATTGCACACTAGCTTATATCGAGGTGGGGTCAATTCTTTGGCTTTGTTCCGGATGAGGTCTGACAGCTTTTGAGCCAACTGGCCGCTATTTGCAGGATTATACTTGGTATCACCAAGGTAGCTGGCTAGAATAGATTCTAGAACCTGCTGGGTCTGGGAAGCATTAAACCTGCATCCTTCGTCTGGCTGGGTCTTGTAGGTGTTTTCATAGTGTGTCTCCCGGATGGGTTCAAAGAGGGGTAGCCCAGAGAAACTCACTCGACCAAAGTGCATCCAGGAGAAGCGCCTGCCTCCAGTCGCTAGAGAGCTTCTCCTGCTGGGAAAGGGAGCATTGAGGATGCTCATGATGGAGCTTCTTCGAGATGGTGAGAAAGGGGCCTTCCCTTCTTCAATACTCTGCAGACGCAACAGTGGCCTGGGTGCCATGTCTGTGGACTGGGAGTTTCTGCGGATAGGTATAGATCCTGCCTTCAGACATGTGGAATCTGCATCCTCTGAGGTCATTACTTGGTTGAACTGGGCCACAGCTTCCTGGGATAGTGCCAGAGGCCTGTCTGCCATGCCCAAGTTGTCTGGGACATCAAGAAAAAAAAGAGAATTATATTGGTATGCATGCTGATCCCAACTGGGGATGCCAAAGTGGAGATATAACACACTTATTCTTATCTCCTATGTCCTCTGTGCAAATAAGAATTTCAATTTACACAAATGGGGCACTTTTATCTGTGTAAAATTTGGCAGGGAGGATGCCACAGGTGGCTAAAGAATACAGTCCTTAAGAACTACAGCCCAGTTTGGGATGTAACTGAAAAGCTATGGGTGGAAATTGCTTTCTCATTGAAGCCAATGGAATCAAATAAGAGAGAAAGGAATAAGGTTCCATACAGGAGATATATTAATGAGCACAAAGTATTAAAGAACAAAGAACAAAACAAGTGGGGGAAAGCCAGATAAAATTTCTGTACACATCCTGACTGATTTCAGTGGATCATATTTTCAAATAACGTGTTTAGAATTAAAATGCCTATGGTGGCTTATCAGATAGATTTACTCATTAGTATGTTGTTCATCTATAGTGAAATCAGCATTTGAGTTAGGGTATAATATCAGACAAGGCCTTGAATGCTCAAAATCTCCATTTTCAGGGCTCCTTCCAGTTTTCCTGGCCTGGTGCCATTGATAGTTACTTGCTTATGGTCAAGTTTCTAAGTGTTTTGGTGCAGATCACACACACCTCTCACCTTATACCATCTCTTCCATTTCTCTGTTTTATCCTTTCTGCCTCTGCTATTTACCTTCCACAAGGGCTTTGCATTCCATGGGGTTGCAAAAGTCTTTGAAGAAATGTCTGGGGAAACTGTGCCAACAGCTCCTCACAGCTGTTCCAACAGTAGCAGCTTCTTAACAATGAAAGTGTTCAAGTATAAAAGTGGATTACAATCTTAATTTTCCCTGAGGACAAGCCGCCAGTGGGTGGGAGATGCTCTGGCAATATTTACTACTAAATTTATATGTATGGGATAATGTGTAGGGGGTGGATGCTAGTTTCAACCATGCATAGCCCAATTTGGATTAGGGCAATGTGGGATAGCGGTTTAACACTTCCATTCTTCCCCCATCAAGACTGCCCTGTGTACTGTTGTTAACCCTTCAGAGGGGTTGCCTGTCATTTTTTACAAGGCTAGTAACAGCTGGAGGTGGCAGTTTCCATGAACAAAACTTTGTGGGAATGGAAAGGTTAAAGTCTCCTCTCCTCTCCCCTTCCCATGTGGCCCCAATCTGACCCACACAGCTCAAATTGTTTTAAAATTGCTGGAAATATCCAATCATAGATCCCTCTGTTTTAATTTTTTTAGAAATAGTAGGATGGTTAGGTATTTGACCACTGCTTTCTGAGCTAATAGGGGGACTTTTTTAACTTCATGAGAGCTACTATCTTGTTTTTTTAATTTGCGCCAATGGTCCCACTCCCACTACATGTTATAGTGGAGTGGCTGCTTTGTATTTCAGAGCATGGGGCACACTGAAATGTTGTAAAACAGTGGGATTTCATGTTGAAAAGCAAAGGGAAAATGAGTATGCTGAACCTTTCTTCTGCCCGTAGCTACATCCTGTAACAGAAAATTCCACAGGTTAATTACTCTTTGAGTGAAAAAGTACTTTGTTTTTTTAATTGACTTCCCATCAACTTCACTGAGCTGCCTGCAAGCTCTTGAGACAAAGGAGAAGAACATGTTGTCTCTTTCTACTTTCTGCATACATGCATGATTTTATAGACCACTGTCATTTCTTTCTTCAGTTGCCTTTTCTCTAAATTAACAAGCTTCCGCATCCTTAGCCCTTCTTTGCAGGGAAAATACTCCAAACCCATGGCCATTTTTACACTCCCCCCCCCAGGCCCGTAGCTACAGTGGGGCATCTCGGGGCCTGGCCCCCTGACTTCCTGCCAAGGCCCCCCAACTTCCCATCCAGCTCAGGCATTCCCTTGGGGGTGTGTGCAGCAGGGGTGTGTGTGGGGTGCCCTCTGACTTATTTAAAGGCCCCCCAAATTTAAAAAAATCCTGGCTACGGGCCTGCCCCCCTCCCAGTGCTACAATATCTTTCTTGAGATACAGTATCCTGAACAATAAACTGTATTGAAATCCACTGCATTATAGATCTGTACTGGACATTACAATACTGGGAGATGTGTTTTCAATCCTTTTTCCTGATAATCACCAGAGTCGAATTTGCTTTTTTCTCCACTGCTACATATTGAGAACATTTTCAGCAAGATATCTATCACAATCCCAAAACCCTTTTCCTGGTCAGTCATTGCCCATTCAGACCTCATTTAAAGTTAGGATTTTTTGAACCAATGTGCCTCACTACACTTATTCAAGAAAAAGAAAACAGAATAAATGGATAACTGCCACAGACAAAGAAGAGAGACAGAGGGGATAGGAACAGTTGGGAAATAATTTTTGAGCCTCCTTCAGTTTGTTTTTGTTGAAACCACAAGCAATAAATATAAATTACGTGAAAGTAAATGAGGTCACCTTTCACAAATCATACAGATGTTAATAAATCATTGCACAGGGACCAGTAAGTGTTCATTTTTAGTTATTTTAAAAGCACATTTTTAATCTTTATTTTTCATTTAGTGATTGTTTTATTTATAAGCATAACTTTAAGTTTAGGTGTTTATTAATTTAAATAAGCATACTTGCTAATTTGGATTAGAATCACCATTTTGCATTTTAATGGACCTTTTAGTGATGCCTTAACACATAAGGAATAATTCCTCTCTAGTGTTTCAACAGAAGTTTAACATAAGGTTGCCAACTTCCAGGTGGTAGCTGGAGATCTCCTGCTATTGCAACTGATCTCCAGACACCAGAGATCAGTTCACCTGGAGAAAATGACTGCTTTGGAAGTTGGACTCTATGGCATTCTGCCTCAAACCCCACCTTCCTCAGGCTTTACCCCCCCCCCATCTCCAGGTATTTCCCAACCTGAAACTGGCAACCCCAGTTTAATGACTGTTCTCACAATATTCTGTTAATCTGGATATTTTATTCCAGATTAACTAATATGGAGTCTTCTTATTATCCCTAGGAGAGAAGATAGTTGTCCCTTCTTCAGTTTTAATTACAATAAGTACATGGTTATTTTATATCCTTACCATGGTTGATACTGATGATGTGACACAAGCATAACTGAAGTTCAAAGGTAATCAGTTCCCATGAAGTCTTGCGTACATATTTTAAAAATCCAAAGCGCACAAGTAAATAGACAGGAATAGCAGAATGCTAGGCTCAGTCAGCAAGAATGGGTAAAGGACATGATTTTTTGAGTGTGTGGTCTCAGACATGTTGCCTCCCAGCCCATCTTACCTGGTCACAGTGCAGCCTTATACAAAGGCGGTGGGCTCACTGGAAGAGGAGTTCTGCTAGAATCATCAACTAGAGATCAGTTGAAGAGCTCTTTAATACCCATTATCTTGCTACAGCTTGCTCAGGCTTGTTGTGAGGGCCTGCTGAGGCCCTCACCCCTTTACCTCCCTGGCTTAGTAAGCTCCCTCCTTGATGTGGTAAATCATGGGCTGTTTGATCTGGCAGTTCAATGGGAGAGTAATCAAAAGCACTGCGACAGGACTGGGCAGCCTGCCACCCGAAATGCATGGTCTCCATGGAGATTGTATCACTCATGTTATTTTTGTACAGCATGAAGTGTTTGGGGAGACGGGAGCTGTAGTACTTCCAGGCTTCATTGTGCTGAGGAAATAATAAATATTTGGTTCTGTAACAACTGCTAGGCTGTTGGAGGTTATTGAGGTATGTGGCTCAACCAGGCATGTTCATGATAGAAATGGATGTGCTTGTTCCCTTGGCAGAAATCCAGAATCACATGGGGAATCTGTCTTTCTGTCTCCTTTTTCTGAGTTTCTCTGTTTTTTAAATTATTTTTTACAATTGTTTTCAAGCCTCCTTTTTTCATAGAGAGATAGCTCTAGCACCCATTAGGTGCTACAGATCTCTCTCAGCTAATAGGATCTCCTTCCAGGGGCTTCCTTGAGCTCATGGTCTCAAGCTGACTGGTCTCCTCAGTTTGAATTTGGGGTATGTTACCTGCCAAAAGTCTCAAGCCCAAATCTTGTTATGTTCATGTAATGTTTTACTAGTTGGCCACGTTATGGGACTAAGATTTATTTTATGTATTGAATCCTTTCCTAGTGTAAAGGTTAGTAAGGAAGATATTCACAAGATGGTCCCCCATTTTATAAGAATTGTTATGGATTCCAGAACACTGCAGTTGCTATCTCATACTCAGTATCACAGCACCTCACAAAATAGATTCTGCTGTTCAGCTATGCCATTTGTGATTACATTTTGCCTAGTAGGTAGGTTCTGACCCTACACACATTTACCAAGGATTAAGACCCATTGGATGTGTCAGCAGTGTGGCTCAAGGGTTCTAGTGTGGGGCAATGCTCCCTCCAAACTGTGGAGTCTTGTGAGCAAAAATTCTGCTTTGGGAGCTACTAGCATTAAAGTCGTGAGCGAGTGATTTGGCTATTAGTTTGCTCTGGAGCCATCCTTCCTGGGCTAAGACAAAAATGTGTGAGCTGGAAGCTAAAAAACTGTGAGACAGCTCACACTAACTCAGTTTAGAGGGAACACTGGTGTGGGGTACCAAATTGAGGTGAGCAAGTACCCCACACCAGTGTTCCCTCTTTGTTCCTTCCTTGGTCCAGAGGGTTTCAAGATCGCCATAAAGTGGAGATGGCCATTGCTTTGTTTTAAGTACTGGGAATTGGTTTGGAGCTTGTGCAGAGTGATTACAACCAGTCCTTATTTACTGAGGATTGAGCAGGGGGCACCTTTCTGGAAATGCCTGAGCCTCAGCATCTTGCTGTTTAGAAATTAAGCAGATAAGTATCCACTTCTGTTTGTCACCTGATAAGAATATAATTTTACATCAGTCTTGCTTTTTCAGTCACTTCCATTATAACTTTTAATAATTTTCTCTCAGGATGCTGTGATTTCTTTTATGGCATTCTCCATGCGCTTTGGGATGGTGAGGCCAGCTTCATGGACTGGTATGCTGCAATTTGTCTTCTCTTGTGACTTCTGAATCCAGTTGCCTGCTTCCTGCCTGGTTGTCAAAGCTGTCATGAACAAACATTACCCTGCCTTGACATGCACATCCTAACTTTGTTGCTCTATTGATTTCATACACATCTTCACAACCACTTTTGTCCATTCTCATTTATGTTAAACATTCTCTTTTTAACCTCCTTGGCCTGTTGTCAGTGAATTCTCCCTGCTATTTTGCCAATCTGCTGATTGACGCTTAGCCTTCCTACATCTCCTCCCCTTTCAATTGTGTGAATAATTGCTTCTTCACTATTCATCCCCTTATTGCTCTGTTTAGATGGGGAACTCTCCTGGACTCCTTATATGAAGGCATTATTCTTGCCTATGTTTGTTTGCTCTCTGTGTCTTTCTGGGTGTGTTTGGAGCTTAAGGCACATAGGCATTCAAGATACTGTGTGTTTATTCTGTATGGAAACTTTTTTTTGTGGTCGTTGCTATGTGAACAGGGAGGTTCTCAAACCATGGCATTCCACTTTTAACTGCTTGTTTACAGCCAATACATAGTTAAAGGGAGAGAAGGTCTGAAAATCATTTGGCAAATCCCCTGGCCTTTGGATTTGGGGGTTTCAGAATCAGTTATGACATACTCATTTATTTGATTTATAGACCGCCGTCCCCTGTGCACAGGGCAGTGAACAACATCTCAATAGAAACATTTAAGTAAAAACCCATACATTCAGATTAACAGTTAAATAGCAGCAATTTCTTTTGGGGTTAGCTGGTATAGTTAGTACAGTAGCCACCAATTAGTTAGCAGAGTGCATAAAGCTTCTAGCACAGGAGTGTGTCCAACCAGGGTAACAAAGCTTAGAGTGCCACAAAGGTACACAGAGCCACTTTTTCAGTTTAAAAGACTAGTTCAAGTTCAAGTTAGCCTTTATTGGTATAAATTTCAAATCATACAATTTAAGAACCGATTAAAACACACCTATAAAGAATTACTATGACTCAATATTGTGCAATTAGGAGCTGATAAGGATGTTATGTCTCTAAGAACCTTTGGCGCAACTTTAAAGCCAGACAAAGAAACCTGGCCACATTCTCAGTAATGTCGGGACCAAGGTCTTTTAAAAGTCTGTGTACCTTGAGTGCATCACAACAATCCACTATACTGGTTAAGATAGAATGTAAATAAATATTCCTTAAGTCCACATACAGATTACAATGCAGGAGAACATGAATAATAGATTCCACGCATTTCTTTCTGCAGGGGCAGTGTCTGGCTGAGTGAGAAACCTTGTTAAATCTGCCATATAAAATCGCAGAAGGCATAGCATTACATCTGGCCAGGGCAAACGCTCTGCGTTGCTGAGGGACCTTCAGAGAGGATAAATATGGGGCCATCTTCCCTGTGGTAAGGGGAAACTCAAAATTCAAAGGGGAGCAGATTTTATTAGCTAAACTGTATAATTTCTGGCACTCGGTATCTAACATCCTGTTTTTGATCTGTTGAAATGTAGCAGCAAAGGTCACCAATAGACAGGGACTCTAAAGAAAGACCCAATACTTTGATTTTTTCCTCAATGTGTGCTGACCAATTTGATACATTGAGCTCAGAGAGCATGTGGTATGTGAGGCTCCCATATTCGGAGTTATAGTGTAGGCAGAGCCAATATTTGAATGTCATAAGCCATGCGCAAGTCTCCAACAAGGACGAGCCAGTTTCCAAATATATGACTGCATTCGGGACACAATTTGGCAAGGCCATGATTTTCCACAGGAATTTGGATTGGACTCACTAAATGGCACAGTCAAAGGACCTAATCCAGATTGGAATGCCATATAGTAACTGAGAACTGACTTTGGACTTGAAGATTTTTATTGCAGCTGGCAAAAATTGGTTGCCCCTACAGTAAAAAAAAGTGCTATAGCTGATGCACTAACACTAGCAGCCTTCACTGCATATTTACAATGGGTGGACCAAGTTGTATTATATTGAAAGTGAATACCCAGATATTTATAGTGTTCGACTTGTTCTATCACTTTGCCATTGATGGACCATTTGTATGATTTCCACTTTTTAGAGAACACTAAGTTTTTGGACTTGTCATAATTCAGCTGAAGCTTGTTAGTAAAAAAAAGCGATGCAGTGAGACGGCAAACGTCTCAAACCAACTCTAGAATAGGATAACAACACTGTGTCATTGGCATGTGTATTGCCTAGTTTGGGACTATGGCAATCCGAATCAGAGAGCTGGGCAGCAAGATCATTAAGAAAGATGTTAAATAAGAAAGGGGCTAGAATACAACCCTGCTTAACGCCCATATTTGTGGCAATCTTAGGTGTCAAGTTGCCTACTGGTGAGCATTTGATCTGGCAAGTGTTAAAGGTATAAAGTTGTTTAATGAGCAGGAGAAGTCTTTTATTCATGTTTAGCTGATCTAGTTTTGTCCAAAGAAGGTCCCTGTCGATTGAATCGAAAGCACCTTTCAAATCCAAGAAGGCTGCAAAAAGTTTCTGGTTATTCTGCACAGTATGGATGTCAACTAAGTGGGATAAAGTAATACAGTGGTCTAAGGTGGTCTTCCCTTTACAGAACCCCAGCTGTTCGGGACCTAGAATTTTTTCTTGTACCATCCAAAGATTAAGCTTAACCAATAGGTGTTTAGAGTATAATTTGCCTATAAAGGATAATAGGCTAATCGGCCTATAATTGGTAGGATTTGTGTGTTCACCTTTTTTATATAACGGAACCACTATTGCATTCAGCCATGCTGAGGGAATTATGCCTGTTCTATCTACTGTTGTAAACAAGGATGCAAGAAGAGAGGCCCACCAGTCCGGGTCTAATTTTAAAATTTCTGGAGGGATGGCATCGGGGCCAGGGGCTTTCCCTGGTTTCAATTGGTCAATGAGTTTTTTGACTTCAGCCGATGACACGGGGGGGCAGTCAGGAAGGTCGACTAAGGGGGGCACTAGGAACTCAGTACAGGATGGTTCTTGATGAAACAAATCTGAAAAAGCTTAGAGTGCCACAAAGGTACACAGAGCCACTTTTTCAGTTTAAAAGACTAATACTAGTCTCTTTATTCTAGAACTACAATCTGGATAGGAAAGCTTAGAGACAGGATAGTGTTCTAGTTTAACTAACTAAGGATGAATTCCGTTGGTAGGAGACCATCTAAGTCATGGTGCCAAGATGTGGACAGTGTGTCCTCCCTCTCGGTGCGTGCAGGAAGAAATGCATGCAGGAAGAAGTGTTGTTAGATCTGTCAGCTGCGTTCGACACAGTTGACCACCAGTTGCTGACCCACCGCCTTGCCGACACAGGGATACAGAGGCTTGCCCTCCAATGGCTTGCCTCTTTTCTCCAGGGTCAGGGACAAAGGGTGATGCCAGGGAAGCAGCAGTCCCGGAGACACCCGCTCGAATGCGGTGTGCCTCAGGGGGTGGTGCTCTCCCCGATGTTGTTTAACATCTATATGCGCCCCCTTGCCCAGATTGCCCGGAAGTATGGGCTTGGGTATCATTAATATGCGGATGACACCCAGCTCTATCTGATGTTGGGTGGCTGGTCGGACTCCAGCCCAGAAGATCTGAACCAGGCCCTGCAAACTGTAGCTGAGTGGCTCAGACTGAGTTGGCTGAAACTGAACCCAGCGAAGATGGAAGTCCTGTGCCTGAGTCAGAGTGGTTGGGAGTTGGGGCTCCCTCTCGCGACCTTCGATGGGGCGCCTCTGATGCCAGCGCCGGAGGTTAGGAGTTTGGGAGTACTCCCGGATTCCTCCTTAACTATGGAGGCCAAGGTGGCAGCCACTGCCAGGTCAACCTTTTACCATCTTAGGCTGCTTTGGCAGTTGATTCCCTTCCTCGACCGCAATGACCTGGCTACAGTGATCCATGCGACGGTCACCTTGATATTGGACTACTGTAATGCTCTCTACATGGGGCTGCCTTTGTCACAAATCCAGAGGCTGCAGCTAGTGCAGAATGCTGCGGCCAGGCTGTTGGTGGGTCTCCCTAGATGGGAGCACATCCAGCCTGTGCTGAAAGCACTGCACTGGCTGCCAATAGTGTACCGGGTTTGCTTCAAAGTGCTGGTTCTTACCTTTAGAGCCTTATATGGCCAGGGTATGACATACCTGAGGGACTGCCTTTCCCGGTATATACCCCACAGAGCACTACAGTCCGGGGCACAACATCACTTAGTGGTTCCAGGCCCCAGGGAGGCCTGGTTTGCTGCAACCAGGGCCAGGGCCTATTCAGTGGCAGCTCCTACCTGGTGGAATGAGCTCCCAGAGGAGATCAGGGTCCTGCGGGACCTTGTACAGTTCTGCAGGGCCTGTAAGACGGAGCTCTTCCGCCAGGTCTTTGATTAGGAGCTGCCACCGCCACCACCACCAATGGAGCGGCCTTATGATGATCGCACCCCAGTGGCGCAGTGGACCGGTACCTGGGTACGGGGATGGAGGCAACATCTATTGGACACCATCTTGTTTTAATCTGAGAGTAACAGCATGAGCACCTTATATAATTTTTGATATTTATCCTGTTTTATCTGGTTTTTATGCATTGGCACGTTGTGCCCCAGTTTGTCAGCCGCCCTGCCCGCTCACGGGGAGGGTGGGGTAGAAATCCAAATAAGTAAATAAATAAATAAATGCAAAGAAGTTCTGGGGGAGAAAATGAATGGAAGGGAGGAAGTTGTTCCCTGAGATCTCCATTCCACATATCAAAGGGGTAGTGACAGGAGAGTAAATACAGGAAGGAAAGGTCAGTGTGACTATCTAGCTATCTGTCTCTCTTGGCATGAAGCTGAGGCAGGGACAGTGCCTTCACCTCAAACAATTTCTATCCTAATTCAGATGACGCTTATATCCTTAACCCCATGGGGGGAGGAAAACAGGAGAGGCCAGTCTTGATGGAAAAACTGTTGCTGTCCCCAACCATAGGCCCTGTGGAACTGTACTAGGTCCCGCGGGGCACAGGTGTCATTTGGCAGAGAGTTCCACCAGGGTGGCATCAGGGCTGAAAAGGTCCTGGATCTTGTTGAGGACAGCTGGATATCTTTTGGACCAAGGATCACCAGAAGATTTTTCTCCCCAGAGCATAATGCTCCTCTGGGGGTATACCAGGAGAGGCAGTCCTGGACTATTTATGGCCTTAAAGATTTATACTAGAACATTGAACCTGATCTGGTATTCAACCTTCGCAGGTGGCAAAGCACTGGTTGTATATGTGCTGTCAGTGGGGTTCCAGTCGAAACCTGGGCTGCTGCATTCTGGACCAGTTGTAACTTCTGGGTTAGTCTCAGGGGGTAGCCCTGTGTAGAGCAAGTTACAGTAATCTAACCTGGAGGTGACTGTTGCATGGGTTACTGTGGCTAGGTCAGTGTGGGACAGGAGAGGGGCCAGTTGCCTGACCTGGCACAGTTGGAGGAATGCCAATCTGCCAACATTTGTGATCTAGGCCTCCATCAATAAGGAAGCATCCAAAAACATACCCAGGATCTTTTTGCTCAGCACAGGTGTTAGAGGAGCACCATCAAGAGCCAGGAGTTGGCATCCCAGTCCTGAATCCTCCTGGCCTAGCCACAGAACCTCTGTCTTTGATGGATTCTGTCTCCGCTGGCTCTGTTTCAACCATCCAACCTCAGCCTCCAGCCCTTTGGCCAAAACTTCTAAGGTGGTATCCAGCCAGCTATCCATCAGCAGATACTGCTGGATGTCATCTGCATACTGATGGCAACCCAGCCGAAACCTCTGCACCAGCTGGGCGAGAGAGCACATATAGATATTAAACAACATTGGAGAGAGAATTGCCCTCTGAGGGACCTCACATACCAAGGAGTATTGGGGTGACACTCTCTTTCCTAGTGCAACCCTCTAACCTTGATCCTGGAGGAATGAGGTAAGCCACTTCAAGGCCATCCCACAAACTCTACTATCAGTGAGGTCATGAGACAAAAGATCATGGTCAACTGTGATGAACATTGCTTTTAGATCTAGCAATAACAGCAGCACCAACCTGCCTCAATCCAGTTGCCTGCAGACATTGTCTGTGAGGATGACCAGCACCATCTGCATCCCATGGCCAAGGCGGAAGCTGGATTGGAATGGGTCTAGGGTTGACATGTCCTCGAGTAAACTCTGGAGCTGTTCTGCTACCACCCTCTCAATTACCTTACCCGGAAATGAAAGGATCAAAACTTGGCGGTAATTGGCAGGATCTGTAGAGTCCAAAGATGGTTTCTTTAGGAGCAATATTACCACAGACTCTTTTAATCCCCTGAACAGACCCCTAAACTAAGGGACAGATTGATAATGTCTACCCCCTTATTCCCTCACCACTGGCTTTCACCAGCCATGATGGACATGGGCCTAAGAGGCAAGTGGTCAGCCTAACAGCACCCAGAATCCTGTTGACATCAGTCTGAGAGAGTCGGCTGAAGTTGTTAAGCACTGAATCCAAAGATGGCCAAAGGGCCTCCACATACTGTATCAATGTTGGCAGGCAGGTCATGGCAAAGTGACAAGACTGTATCCGCAAAAAAGCTTGCAAAAGCCTTAGAACTAATGGCCAAATTACTAACATTTTGAGTTCTCTTAGTAAGAAGGTTAAAGACCTAATTGTCCTAATTGTCCTTCCCGCCCTTCTGGCCCCCTGAGAGGGCCAGTGTACATGAGTCCCATGGCCCAGCCTGGCTCTGGCGTGTCTGTGAGGCAAGGCGTGCATGTGCTGCCCCTGGTGCTTCAGCTTCGTCGTGGCAGGGAGGAGGAGGAGGACAGAGCTGCTGTAGCTGAGAGCCAGTTTGATGTAGTGGTTAAGTACACGGACTCTAATCTGGGAGAACCGGGTTTGATTCCCCACTCCTCCACTTGCACCTGGCTGGATGACCTGTTCTGATAAGAGCTGTTCTTGAAAAAAGAGCAGTTTCTGTCAAGAGCTCTCTCAGCCCCACCTACCTCACAGGGTGTCTGTTGTGGGGAGGGGAAGGGAAAGGAGTTTGTAAGCCGCTCTGAGACACCTTCGGGTAGTGAAGGGCGGGGTATAAATCCAATCTCTTCTCTCTTCTAAATAACTGCTGGGCAAGAGCTAGCAGATGTGACATAGGAGGCATAAAAATCCCAGCAAACTCCTTTCCCTTCCCCTCCCCACAACAGGCTACCGATGGAGGCCAGCCAAAGGAAGGGGACAGCCGATGCTCCAACCAAAAGCCTGGTGGAAGAGCTCCATCTTACAGGCCCTGTGGAATTGTAATAGATCCCACGGGGCCCTGATCTCACATTCCACCAGAGGCAAGTTGGACGTCCCTGGGGCTGGGGACTACTAAAAGATGTTGATTAGTAGACCTTAGAGCTTTGCAGGGCTCATATGGGGAGAGGTGGTCTCAAAGATATGCTGGCCCCTGTCCGTATAGGGCTTTAAAGGTAGGTACCAGCACCTTGAAACAGATCCAGAATTCAATAGGCAGCCAGTGCAGTTCATGTAGCATTGGGTGATTGTGAGCCTGCATAGGAGTTGCCATCAACACCTGTGCTGCCATGTTCTGCACTAGCTGCAGCTTCCAGAGCAGAGTCAAGGGTAGCCCCACATAGAGAGAGTTACAATAATCCAGTCTGGAAGTGACCATTGCATGGATCACTGTAGCTAATTCTCGGTGGGTGAGATATGGGGCCAACTGCCTGATCTGCTTCAGATGGAAAAAGGCAGACCTGGCAGTGGCAGTGACCTGGGCCTCCATAGAAAGAGAGGCATCCAGGAACACCCCCAGGCTCGTTACCCTTGACATCGGGACCAATGGAGCCCTGTCCAATGCTGGGAGACTGATTCCCTGTCCCAATCCCCCACGACTCAGGTACAGGACCTCTGTCTTAGATGGATTTAACTTCAGACGGCTCTGTCGCAACCATCCAGCCATGGCCTGTAACGCCTCATCCAGATCACCAGGGGCCATATCTGGGTGGCTGTCCATCAGTAGATAGAGCTGGGTGTCATCTGCATACTGGTGACAACCCAGCCCATACATCCGGATAATCTGGGCGAGGAGGCGCATATAGATATTGAATAACATAGAGGAGAGAATTGCTCCCTGCAGCACACCACATTCCAGTGAGTGTTGCTGGGATAATTCCCTCCCAAGCTCCATTCTCTGTCCCCAACCTTGGAGGAAGGAGGTCAGCCACTGCAAGACAAGTCCAGTATCCCAGTGTCAGTGAGGCAGTGGGTTAAAACATCATGGTCAACCATGTTGAACGCTGCCAACAGATCAAGAATTATCAGCAGCACCGCTCCATCTCGATCCAGATGTCTCTGGAGGTCATTTACCAGGACAACCAACACCGTCTCCGTCCCATGGGCAGGGTTAAAGCCAGACTGGAAGAGGTCCAGGATCTTAGCATCCTCCAAGAAAGCCTGAAGCTGCATTGCCACTGTCTTCTCTATTACCTTACTCAGGAATGGTACGTTAGACACTGGACGGTAATTATTAAGGACCATAAGGTCCAGAGATCTTTTAAGGAGAGGACGAACCACCGCCTCCTTCAGTCAGGTCCATAGAGGTGGGGTTAGGTGGTTGCCTAGGGCGCCATGTGAAGAGAGGCGTCCCACAGGCCTGCTGCCCATCCCCCCTCACCAAAAGCCCTGCTCTGAGTCCTATTGCAATCAGCAATCTGAGCATGTGTGCAGGGCCCGTTGCCACCCGCCAGCTTTTTGCAGCACTCCTGCCCAGCCCATCAGCTTAGAGAAACTTCTGGCGGTGTCCCTTCAGCCGCCCTCGGGGGGAGGAGGAGGAGCGAGGCAGGAAGGTCCACCTGAGGGGGAAGTTTGCCCTGCCAGGAGCGGGGCAGTTGGAGGGGAGTGTGGAAACGAGAAGCCACTGCTGCAGCCTTGGCTGTGCCCTGCTTGGCCAGCCATGGACAGGAACCTGCCCTTCCACCTTCCTGCCCTTCTGGCCACCTGAGAGGGCCAGTGTACATGAGTCCCGTGGCCCAGCCTGGCTCCAGTATATCTGCGAGGCAAGGTGCGCATGCGCTGCCCCTGGTGCTTCAGCCTTGTCGGGGCAGGGAGGAGGAGGAGGACAGAGCTGCCTTAGCTGACAGGTGAGGGGAAGCCCTTTCTGACACCCCCTCCCCACTTTGCTGTGTTGTGTGTTTTTATTTTATTCCTCGACTGCCACAGCAGGAAGGACACCGCCTTGGCAGGGCACCCTGTTAGAGATCAGGGAGTGCACAGTGCGGCGTGCCAGCCAGTGCTTGCCTTGCCCATTGCCCGACGCCATGTGGCCTCCACACGGGCAGTGCCAGGACTCTCCATTTGTTTTAACTGTGGCAGCGGCGAGCACTCACACATCTCTCTCCCTTTCTCCTGAACTCCTGCCTTGCTTGCTTCCTGCCAGCCCCACCCCTCTGGCTCCTCCCTCTGCCAGCAGTGGCAGTGCCCGCAGCTGCCAGCCTCTTCCTGCCCAGTGCTCAGTGGTGCAGTTCTCCTTGGAGAAATCCTCCGGCCTCCGAACCATCCAGGGCAGAAGGGGGGGGAGACTCCGTTAGATCCCAGAAGGTCTTGCCTCATCCCCCCCCCCCATTAGAGAAATCTGTGATCTCTCACTCCTCACTTTCCCAGCCAAGAATAGTCCCTAGAACTGAGACCTTGATTCATAGCCTTTCCCCACACATGCACACAAAAGATAAGATCTATTCCTAGACTCTATCTTGTGGAACATAACAAAGCAAAAGACACCCCCCCCCAACATGCTCCATCTGGAGCAAGACCTGAATTGTTTAAATCTGCACATTCTGGCTGAGGATGAACATACACGAAGCTGCCTTGTACTGAATCAGACCCCTGGTCCATCAAAGGTTTAATATTGTCTACTCAAGCTGGCAGCAGTTCTCCAGGGTCTCAGGCAGGCAGAGGTCTTTCACACTACCTACTGTTAGATCCAGTAACTGGAGATGCCGGGACTGAACATGGGACCTCCTGCATGCTAAGCAGATGCTCTACCACTGAGCCAGAACCCAGCTAATCTCCTACATGGGAATGTCTCACGACCTGATCCCTTTCAGGCTTGCCTCCTGAAGGGGGTACAGTCCACTGGACTAATGCCTTGGTGTTAGTATCACTCCTAGTGGCCAGAGTATGCATTCCTCTTATGATTATTATGAATGGGGGGAAAGTTTGAGGGCAACCCTTTTATCATTCTAGTTGCCCTTCTCTGCACTTTTTCTAATGCTATAATATCCTTTTTGAGGTGTGGTGACCAGAACTGTACACAGTATTCCAAATGAGGTCGCACCATTGATTTATAGAGGGGCATTATGATACTGGCTGATTTGTTTTCAATTCCCTTCCTAATAATCCCCAGCATAGTGTTGGCCTTCTTTATTGCAGTTACATACTGTCTAGACATTTTCATTGAGTTATCTACGATGACTCCAAGATCTCTCTCTCGGTCAGTCTCTGCCAGTTCAGACCCCATCAATGTGTATTTATATTTAGGATTTTTGGCTCCAATGTGCATCACTTTGCACTTGGCCACATTGAACCTCGTTTGCCACGTTGATGCCCACTCACCCATCCTCGACAGATCCCTTTGGAGTGCCTCACAATTCTCCCTGGTTTTCACCACCCTGAACAACTTAGTGTCATCTGCAAATTTAGCCACTTCACTGCTTACTCCCAGTTCCAAATCATTAATAAACAAATTAAAAAGCATTGGACCGAGTACTGATCCCTGTGGTACCCCACTGCTTACCACCCTCCATTGAGAAAGTTTCCCATTTATATTCACTCTCTATTTCCTATTTATAAGCCAGTTTTTGATCAACAAGAGGACTTGTCCTTTTATCCCATGACTATTGAGCTTACTTAGGAGCCTTTGATAAGGAACTTTATCAAAAGTTTTCTGAAAGTCAAGGTAAACAACATCTATTGGGTCCCCCTTGTCCACATGTTTGTTCACTCCCTCAAAAAACACTAACAGGTTAGTGAGACAAGATTTTCCCTTACAGAACCCATGCTGAGTCTGTCTCAATAGTTTTTGTTCATCAATGTGCCTACTAATTCTTTCCTTAATAACAGTTTCCACCAACTTACCCGGTATTGACGTCAGACTGACTGGCCTGTAATTTCCTGGATCTCCCCTGGAGCCCTTTTGAAAGATGGGAGTGACCTTAGCTACCTTCCAGTCCTCAGGAATGGAGGCAGATTTTAAAGAAAGATTACATATTAATGTAAGGAGATCCACAAGTTCACATTTGAGTTCTTTCAGAACTCTTGGATGAATGCCATCCAGGCCTGGTGATTTATTAGTTTTTTAATTGTCCATCAGTCGTAGGACTTCCTCTCTTGTCACCTCAATCTGAGTCAGGTCTTTCAAACCACCTCCCGAAATCAGTGGTTCTGGAGTGGGCAAGCACTTCTCATCTTCCGCAGTGAAGACAGAGGCAAAAAATGCATTCAGCTTCTCAGCCATTTCCCTGTCATCATTCAGCTTCTCAGCCATTTCCCTGTCATCCTTCAGTCGTCCTTTTACCCCTTGGTCATCCAAGGGCCCCACTGCCTCCCTGGATGGTTTCCTACTTCTAATGTATTTGAAGAAAGTTTTATTGTTGGCCTTTATGCTTTTTGTGATATGCTCCTCATATTCCCTTTTTGCTTGCCTGATCACAGACTTGCATTTTATTTACCACAGCCTGTGTTTCTTTTTATCAACCTCACTGAGACTAGCTTTCCACCGTTTAAAGGAATCCTTCTTATGTTTTACAGCTTCCGTTGCTTTATTTGTTAACCATGCAGGCTTTTTTTCTATACCTATTTGTGCCTTTCCTAACCTACGGTGTATATTTTTTCTGAGCTTCTAGGACTGTATTTTTAAATAGTCTCCAAGCTTCCCCAATGGTTTTGACCTTTTCCTCTCTTCCTTTCAATTTCTTCCTCACATGTCCCCTCATACCAGAGAAGTTACCCCTTTTAAAGTTAAAAGTGGTTGCGTCAGTGTTTTTGGGCAACTCCCTATTTATACAAATGTTAAACTCCATAACATTATGGTCACTGTTCTGAATTGGTGCAATCACTTTTACATCTCTCACCAGGTCTTGGGCGTTACTTAGGACCAAATCCAGGATGGCCTCTCCCCTGGTAGGATCTGTGATCATCTGTTCCATAGCACAGTCACTGAGAGTGTCTAAAAACTCAATCTCTTTTTCTCGACTAGAACTCATATTGACCCAATCAATGTGTGGGTAGTTCAAGTTGCCTATTATGACACAGTTATTTTGTCTAGCCACCATCTTTAATTCATTCATCATTTTATAATCCTCCTCTACCTTTTGATCTGGTGGGGCGATAACAAACTCCCACTGTTAAGCCTCCTTTTGGACCTACTATTTCAACCCATAGCATTTCCAGAAGCAAATCCAATTCCCTTACCCTCTCAATCTTACTGGACTGTATACCCTCTCTGATATACAGAGCCACCCCTCCTCCAACCCTTCCCCCTATCCTTCCAATATAATTTGTAACCAGGAATCACCGTATCCCACTGATTTTCCTCATCCCACAAAGTTTCTGAAATACCCACAATGTCTATTTCCTCCCCCCCCCAATCCCAAGCATTCCAACTCCCCGATTTTACCTTGGAGACTTCTAGCATTTGTGTATAAACACCTATAGTTTCCCATGCTTGTTAAGCCCACAACCTTCCTCTTGCTGCCTCGAGACCTTGCCAGGCAGTCCCTATCATTAGCCACAGTCTCAGTGGACAATGCTAATCCATTTCCTTGTACAAAAGTAACAGCTACCTCTTCATCTCTTTGAAATGAGCCATCCTGAACCAGAGACTTTTCATCTCTTACCGGCTTTCCCTCATTATTCAGTTTAAAAACTGCTCTGCCACCTTTTTGATTTTGAGCACCAGCAGCCTGGTTCCTTCTCGGGACAAGTGGAGACCGTCTCTTTTGTACCGCTCCCTCTTGTTCCAAAAAGCATCCCAGTGCCTAACAAACTTGAACCCTTCTCCCCTACACCATCGATTCATCCACGCATTGAGATTCCTGATCTGTGCCTGTCTCTCTGGCCCTGTGTATGGAACAGGTAGCACTTCTGAGAAGGCTACCTTGGAGGTCCTGGCCTTGAGTTTCCTGCCCAGCAGCCTAAATTTCTCCTCCAGGACCTCACGACTGCATTTCCCCACATCGTTGGTGCCGATATGCACCATGACCACTGGCTCCTCCCCAGCACTATCTACCAGCCTATCTAAAACACGCGTAATGTCTGCTACCTTCGCACCAGGCAGGCAAGTCACCATACGGTCAGTACGTGGGTTCGCCACCCAGCTGTCTACCTGCCTAAGGATCGAA
Source organism: Gekko gecko (assembly GCA_029375565.1). Taxonomy (NCBI): domain Eukaryota; kingdom Metazoa; phylum Chordata; class Lepidosauria; order Squamata; family Gekkonidae; genus Gekko; species Gekko gecko. The sequence goes on from JAPDNY010000006.1 coordinate 96,891,841, forward strand.
TCACCAACTACCAGGAGCCACCCCTCCCACCCTTCCCAGGGATGGTTCCTTGGTATGAAAGGATACTCATTTGCCAGCTGAAGAAGAGGTCCCTTCTGAGGGCACATTCCCCTTATCCTCAGCATGGTGCCCCATTTCCCCTTGACCCTCATGCTCCCTGGCAGCAGCTGGGCTGCCAGATCCAGAGTAGGACATATCTCACAAGTCCCCAAGAGTCTTCTCCATGCATCTATCTGACTGTCTCTGCTTCTCCAGGTCAGCCACCTTGGCCTCAAGGGAGCCAACTCGTTCCCTGAGAACCAGGAGCTCCTTGCACCGAGCACACACCCAAGACTTCTGACCAGTGGGCAGATAGTCATACATGTGACACTCCATGCAAAACACTGGATAGCCCCCAATCCCTTGCTGGCATTCTGGCTTCATAATTGCTTTTAAACTAATATTTTTATATAATCCCCCTTTTAAAACCCTTTGTGTTTATGTGGTTCCTGTTGTAGAAGTCTACTTACCTTACTGGGAACCCAAGGAGCCTAGGTCCCTGGCTTTCTGGCTCTTCCTGGGCTTCTTACAGAGCCCCTAGTCTAAGAGTCACAGGCAAAGAGCCTCACCCTTTGGCTCTCACCCTTCGGCTCATGCCAGAGGCTCGTACCTCTTGCAAGCTTCCTGCCTTAAATAGAAGCTTCCCACAGGAGAGGGTGTGGCCAGCAGCTATTCAAATCCACCCAGGCACTCAATTACAGGCAAACAATGGCCCTTTCACACTCTAACTCGAGCAGCCAGGACTCTGCAACAACTCACAACTCACCACACACTCCCAAAAGAAATGTGCTTGGGGAGATCATGGGGATGGAGTCTCTCTCAGCCTTTCCCCTGGTGACTGTATTTACTGGAATAAGCCCTGCTTTATCATACTGGAGTGTGGTGGAATGTTACAGCTATTTATCTTTCTGCAGCATTTTTTGACTGTGCATGGCGTTTCATGGAGTAGCATAAATAAAAAGACTGGCTTGTGCCCTGAGGAGTTTACTGTCTAGACTGGCAGCAGAAGGGTGTGTATGTGCAGTCTGTGAGAGAGAGAGGGAACCGGAGAGGCCAGGATAACAAGGGATAAAGGCAAGTAAAGTGTAGTGCTTCTTGCCCGTATGGACCATGATGACATAGTGGGATATGTCTGCTATGGAGCTAGTGTGGTGTGACTGTGCATGGTGATATAAAATGGTTTGTGTGTTTTGCTGGCATTTCCATCATATGCTTGATATTACTTTAAAAATCATATCAGTGCACAGTGAGAGTGAATGTTTTCCCAGCACTCTGCTTTCTACCTTCTGTTGACACTGAGTGGGAAATATGTGGTGGAAATGTCTTTTGGGGAGTGGTGATGGGTTGCACAGGTGTTCACTCAGCACACCTGCTTTTTCTCATCCTTCTCACACTTCCAGTATCAGTGGCAATTGGTGAACGCAGCTTTTCAAAACTCAAACTTATAAAAAATACATATATGCTCAACAATGCTGCAAAAGAGATTATTTGGTTTGGTAACTATTTCAATTGAACATGATGAAGCATCAGCGCTTGACCTAAAGGAATTGGTGACAAAATTTGCTAAAGAAAGGCACACAAAATGAGATTCTGATGTGCCTGAAATGGAAACATTAAAGAGACTTAAAGTTCAACATCACAATTGACAGGATTTTCCAAAATGCTTTGTGATTTGTGTTTTTCTGTTTGAGAGAAAAAAAACAGAGATTGTATTACTTGTTCTCACAATTAAAAAAAAGAAAGAATTTAGCAATTTCAAATTTTGTGTTTTTCATTCTTCCTAAAATGCATTTATGTTTGAAAATTGGTGGGTGCAAGGGGGGGGGCACCAGAAAGTAGCCTCGCCTAGTGTGCAAAAAAACCTGGCACTGGCCCTGCCTTCAGTCCCCCTGGGAAGGTGCCTGTTGAGAGGGACAAGTTGGTAATCTCCCTCAGGGAGGTCTGCACCTCATCACCGCAAGCTAACTAGCCACGATGGGCAGGGGTCTAGGAGGCATGTAGTAGGCTTCACAGCTGCCAAGGTCTTGTCAACTTCATCCTGGGAGAGTGGACTGAAGTGGTCCAGAACTGGACCCGAAGTCGGCCAATGGGCTTCCAGTTCTTTTATTCTATCAAGTGTGGTTGGGAGGTTGCGGCAGAGTGACAAGACTTTGTCTGCAAAATAGCTCATAAATGCTTCATAGCCAATTGCCAGTTCCCGAGCATTTGGGATGCCCTGTGGCAAAGTAGTCAATGACCAAATAATTCTAAATAATTGGGTTGGGCGACAGCTAGCAGACACAATGGAGGTTGCATAGAAACCTCTCTTGCGGCCTTCCATTCCAGCAACTTTTCCGACCACCATATCTCTCTCTACCCCCAATCACTGGGATCCCTGAATCAAAACTGGCATTCTGGATGTTTTTGGAGGCCGTTCCTGGAACTCTGTCACTCCCATCACAAATATATTAAATCTAATAACTTAGTGATCTCCAATAATAATAAATTAAACCTGACTAACCACAATAAAACCAAACCTCTTAAAATAAGACTCCCTCCCAACTCACACCCTCCTTGTCCTCTATTAACACTAAAACTTTACAATACAACAAATAACTTAAACCTCTTGCAGGAGTTACAAGGAGGGAAAAATACAATTATTTGGGGAGACAATTTAAAGAGGCCACCTGCAGAGATGTTCTTAGCAGGTGCAGGACCAAGGAGTTACTCTAGTCTAAAGTAAACTCCAGGCCAACCAACATCCAGTCCAGTACAACAACTGGCAGCTCAATGAAGCCACCTTAAGAAGGGCCATGGAGCCAAAGGCTGAACTTGTTTTGATGCTAGGGGAAAAGAAAGGTTGAATAGTTGTTCCTGGTGGAGGCCTAGGGCTTCAGGGCTGCCTATACATGTCTGATCTTTGACTGGTCTTCCGATAGTAGCTGCTCCTCCACAGCCCCACCCGGGAGGAGGCCCAAGGCCAGGGCCATCCGATCCTCCTCAGCTGGACTCTGAGGACGGATCCAAGGTTCTGGGGCCAGCTACAACATGTCTGCTCCTCCAGGGACCCTGTCCATGTCAAAACTGCCTGAGCTCGCCTGGGCCCACTCTGATGCAGCACAAGCCAGCAGTTTGCTCCCCATAGGCCCACCGTATGATCACTCTGGGGCACCCACTGAGCCAGCAGCCACCCACACTCATCCAGGGTCCAAAAATCCTCAGAGGCTTGATGGTCCTGTCCAGCGGGCCCACAATTGTCCAAAACAAGCCAGAGGTAACTACAGCCTAGCTGCCAGGTAAATAGGGCTGTACCCATGTCCTCTCTCTCACCACCTCCCCTCCAAAACCAAATTTGGAGTGGTTAGTGTAATTAAGTGGATTCAGTGTTTCTGCAGCTCAGCATGCTTCAGTGGTTTTTGTGCTGTTTCATGTTGTTTTCTGAGCTCAAGTTGTTGAGCTGTATCCAGTTTCTGGATGTCACTCTTCACAATTGTGGTAGAAACCTATAATTCTTCTAAGCGCTAATCCACTTAAAATTGGAGATAAAGTCTCCTGCAGATGGAAGCTGTATTCAGTGCTCCCTCTGTGGCACCTTCTTGAACCAAGCATATTGATAGTAGTATCTTCTTACTGTTTTTCTTTTCTCAGCCAAATAGCACAGTCATTAGTTCTTGGTTTTATCACCCCAGCATACATGGGGTTCCCAGGTGGGGGCCTGAACTTAGAGATCAATCTCTCCAAAAAAGCATGTGTGAATCTGATCCTATGTAGCTCGACAGTTCTATCAGACACCAGCAAATGGGCAGAGATTATCAGGTACAATGCAGTAGTGTGTGGATAGTAATCTGGGCCTGTTACATAAACTAGAGCGTTTAGCTTCTGATGGAAGTCTGAGGAAGCAAGTGTTGCTAGTGTCCCGCCTCACAAGAGGGGAACACTAAATGGGAGGTGTCATGTGTGGTCACTACTTCATATTTCATGTTATGTTATGCTTATATTTGATCAACATCCCACACCACTCTGGTACTTTTTAAAACTAGTGGTCCATGTGTGTGTGTGGAGGGGTGCTAATCCCCTTATATCTTCCAGTTTATCTCTAAGAGCTGACAGCGCCAGCATAAGGAATAACCATGACCATATCATTCTCCCATCTAACAATCTATCACATTTTTATCCTACCTATCCTCCAAGAGTTCAAGGTGGCAATAATGGTTTTCCCTTCCTTCATTTTATCTTCACATAACCCTATGAGACATGTTAGGCTGAGTAAGAGTGACCACCTCAAGGTCACTGATGAGTTTCATGACTGAGTGAGAATTTGAACCCAAATCTCCTTAGTACTAGTTATACTCTAACCACTATGGTGGTCAATATGACTACAGCAACAGGATAACATAGAAGCAGCACTCATACTTTGCTTAGAACTGAGAGCCAAACTAGTTGTTCACTTTTTAATGAGTTATACTTCACATGGAGCAGCAAAAACAGGGACTTCCCCCATACACACATGTGCTCTGTTTCAGCAGAAATGGCAAGGGGAGGAAGGAGTCATTCCTTTTTCCACAGAGGCATTCCAACCCCAAACAGGCTCTGCTTTATTTTTAACTAGGAGCAACAACACAATGGGCTCTAGAAAGGCGGGGGTCTACCCCCCAGGCCCCCCGCTCTCTACCTGGCCCTCAGACCCCAGGGGGGTGACATGGCGAGGGGACGCCCCAGCAGCGACTCCCTGCCCAGGCCATCTCTAAGCACACAGAGGCCCAGACGGCGTCTCCTACCCCCTCCAGAGACCCTGGTGTCGAGGGGTGACTGCATGGACCATCAGTGGCTCCCTGGCTGGCCGCGTCCAGTGGGCTGCATGGCATCTCCATGGCGGCCCACCCCTCATTCCACAGAGCCTTTTCTCTTGAAGTTCTCACCTTGCGCCCAGGACCCTCTCTCTTGCTCTCAGCACAGCCTGGCCATTCGGCTGCTCCCCTCGGTGGGGTCCCTGGGGCAGTGGTGGTGCTGGCTGATTCCCTCCCTCCTGGCTGTCTACTGCCCCTGCCTCCCTTCCGTCCTCTCAGTGGGGCCATGCAGAGGCGACTTCGGCGCCGGAAGAGAGGAGGCCTGAGCAAGGTAGGGCGGGGAGCTGCCGTCTTGTCTCCCTCGCCCCCTGTCCAGTAGGGACCTGGCTCTTGGCTGGCCTCACTCGGTCGGCTGGGTGCGGGAGGGAGGCACAAGGAGGCCACGTCCAGAGTGTCGCCATTGGGCACATAGGGAGTAAAGACGTGGATGCCTTGCTGCCTCTGCCCGCCGGAGGATCCATCCCATCCAGCGTCTCCCTGTAGACTGAGAGTGAAAGGCTGGCCGGGGCTTCTGTGGGTGGGACCCCACCATGCACCCAGCCAATGGTGGCAGCGGTTTCTGAGTGGTGGTTCAGGCCGCCAACTGATTTCGCCGTACATTGAACCTTGCCACCCCAAGTGGCTTTTATTACATAAGTAAAGGATAGTAATTGCTGGCAGCCACTGTGTGGCTGTGGGGAACCTGAGTTGGGTCTAGGGAACATCTAGTTTAGCTCTGGGTAGGTGGGATGCCAGCCTCCATGTAAGACCTGGGGATCCCCTGAAATTACAGCCCATTTCCAGATGACAGAGATCAGTTCCCCTGGAGAAAATGGATGGTTTGGAGGTTGAACTCTGTGGCATTGTACCCCACTGAGGTCCCTATCCCCTCAGGCTCCACCCTTAAATCACCAACCTAGGAGCTGGCATCCCTACTCCCCCACCAGCGACTGGGGGCACCTGGCAACCCTACTGGGTAGATAGAGTGCTACAGATACATATTTCCCAGGGGTTCTGAGTTGTTTGCTGTCTCCTTCTTAGCATGCTGCATTGCCACAGTCCTAGCCATTTTCTCTTTTACTCTTCTGCATTGTCCTGAGCTGAAAAGAGTAAGGTTGATGGTTATAGGTGTCGTGGGCTCTTATCCCCCCCCACACACATATGTGTATATTCAATGGCAATCATTTATGTATGACTTCTGGAAATTATGTAAACAACATTGGCAACTTCTCTGTTATTTTAAGTTTGCTGACCATGGAGTTGGCAGTCTTGTGGCCCCTGAGCTCCAATGATGTGCTGTTGTCAAATTGTGACCTCATTCTAACTAGGCAATCCTTGCCTTTCCTATCTAGGGTCCTACATGCTGCCTTTGTGTAAGCCCTGAAGCTTCCTATCCCTTATTCCTTTGGCTTAGCCTTTTCCTCAGTTTGCTGCCTTCCACAGTCTGTTCCCATGGTCCCTCTGGTTTTGCAAAAAACCCCTTTCCTGTCAGAATTTATGTGTTTTCTCCCTCCGCAGCTGGATTTTAGGGCCTGGACAGCTGCCTGTTGCCTGGCAATAAATTGTGTGGCTTCCCCCTTCTTTGGCCTTTCTCTGCATTCCTGCCTCGCAGCTGAGCTTCCAGTCAGCCGTGACTTCTCTCAGCTATATCTTTATCATCAGCACAGCAAAGCAAGGCCAAGAAAGCCCTGACTGAGCCCCTGAACTTGGCTACTTTTCTCTCCCAATCTGGACCCCAGTTCAGAACTCAGTATTAACCTATGGCATCATCCTGTTCATCCCTCCTTCTGGGGGATTCAGCTGCCTTCACTGCGGCCCTCCGGACTCTCATCAACAACCCACAGTTCAGGTGAGCCTGCTGGGTTTGCCAGCTAATAGAGACTGGGGATGTGGCTGGGAGCAAAGGCCACAATTGAATCAATGTGGGTTCAGGGAGGAAAACTGGGAACTAACTTTGGTAGCCCTGTTGGCTTGTTGAACTATGAGGACTCGGAATATCAGAAAGTGAGGAATGATCCTGATCTCCCTGTGGATAGCAAGACACAGTCTCCAGTTTAATGTCACTGTGCATGGGTGACTTCTTGACCTGAGTCCACTCCAGATTGTAAACTGCCCATGTAGATGCAGCATTGTTTAATCAGTGGATTGTAAAGGGCCTGTAAAAGAGAACATGTGTGTGTGTTATTACTGATAGCGTTATCTCCATGTTAACTTTGGATCCAGTATGTCTGACTAGCGTGCTCTATTAACAAAGCTCCCAGGTCTCATCTGGTTTGACCTGGACCGATACCATATAGAGTGGTGTTAACTTTAAACCCGTGCATTGGTAAAGTTGCCAAACTCCAGGTGAGGCCTGGAGGTCTGGAATTACAAATGAACCCCTGACTACAAGGGCCAATTCCCCTGGAGAAAATGGATACTTCGGAGGCTTGCTATAACCAGGGCCAGGGCCTTCTTGGTGTCAGGTCCATACTAGTGAAATGAGCTCCCAGAGGAGATCAGGGCCCTGTGGGACCTTTCACAGTTCCGCAGGGCCTGCAAGAGGGAACTCTTCCACCAGGCTTTCGCCTAAGGAGCCACATTACACACTGAGGAGTATCCCTGTGCCTTGGCTTTACCATCATCTATCCCCAGCCTATGCCTGGGCTTACCATCTTTATCTCTAGCCTGTGCCCGCGGTATAATAAACTGAGGGAACTGAGCTGGCATGAATACCATTGGAACATATGGTCACCTAAGCTGCTTTATAAATATTTCTTGCTCTTGTTTTTATCAGATCATGTTCCAGCATTTTTAGGAGTATTTTAAATTATTATTGTATGTTTAAATGTCTATGACAGATTTTAATTGTACTTTCTATGAAATGATATGAAATTCTATGTAAGCCGCCCTGAGCCTGCCTCGGTGGGGAGGGTGGGGTATAAACCTAAATAAATAAATAAAATTATACCCCACAGAAGTTACTCCCCTTCCCAAACCCTGCCCTCCCCAAGCTATACCTCCAGATCTCTAGGAATTTTCCAACCTGAGTTGGGAACGCTATGCTTAGGAGACCAGATGAGATTTTGCTGAAAGCAAAGAAAGGGAAGTCGTCCTTCTCATGTTTTATTTATTTATTTGTTTAATATCCTGCCCTCCATCCCTCCTGCGGCTTACATAAAATGTATTGAACAGATAAAACAGAAAATTTGAATAAAATTACAACAATATACTGTATTCTTCGCTCCATAAGACGCACTTTCCCCCCCAAAAAAGTGAGGGGGAAGTGTGTGCATCTTATGGAGTGAACACTGCAAAAAAGAGTGCACGTTGGGGGGGGGTTGGAGCGCCGGCTTTCCTGGGCGCACCGCAGAAGCCGTGTGCCCAGGAAACCCAGGGAAGGGGCGGGCGTTCTAACTTCTGCCCCTTCCCTCCCAGCCCCAGTGCCAGATTTCCTGAGCACGCCGCAGAAGCCACACGCCCAGGAAAGCCAGGGAAGGGGCGGGCATTCTAACTTCCGCCCCTTCCCTCCCAGCCCCAGCGTCGGCTTTCCTGGTGCGTCTTATGGTCAGGTGCGTGTTATAGAGCGAAAAATACAGTAGTTATAAAAACATAGCATGAGTGCTAGTGCAATTCATAAATGATGGTGGGCATTAGCAGCATCTAACATAGGCATGCAGTCAGCTAATGTCATAGTCTGGATTATATCAGGCTGTTAATAGTGATGTTAATATTGGTGCTAATATTGGGGCCAGGGCCTCAGTTTACAGTGTGTGGCTCCCTAATCAAAGGCCTGATGGAAGAGCTCTGTCTTGCAGGCCCTGCGGAACTGTAACATAGAGGAGAGAGAGGAGAGATTGGATCTATACCCTGCCCTTCACTGCCCAAAGGTGTCTCAGAGTGGCTTACAAACTCCTTTCCCTTCCCCTCTCCACAACAGACACCCTGTGAGATAGGTGGGGCTGAGAGGACTTCTGACAGAAACTGTCCTTGAAAGAATAGCTGTGCCAGAATTTGTGACTGACCCAAGGTCACATCAGCAGGTGCAAGTGGAGGAGTGGGGAATCAAACCCAGTTCTCCCAGATAAGAGTCCACGCACTTAACCACTACACCAAACTGGCCCTGATGTCATCCAGGAGGTCATTCCACCAGTACGGAGCTGCCACTGAGAAGGCCCTGACCCTCGTCACTTCTCTGGGGCCTGGAAGGGGCAGACAGTTTAGGGACCCCGATCGTAGTGTTCTCTGGGGAACATGTGGGGAAAGGCAGTCCCTTAGATATGTAGGCTGGATGCGCTCAAGCATAGGGAGGCCCAACAGCAGCCTGGCCGCCACATTCTGTACTAGCTGCAGCTTCCAGATTTGGGACGACAGCCCCATGTAGAGAGCATTATAGTAATCCAGTCTTGAGGTGACCATTGCATGGATCACTGTTACCAGGTCATTGCATACAAGGAAGGGAACCAACTGCCTAATCAGCTGAAGATAGTAAAAGGCTGACTTTGCAGTGGCTGCTACCTGGGCCTCCATCCTTACAGAGGCATCCAGGAGCACTCCCAAATTCCTAGCCTCTGGCACCGGCACCAATGGCGCCCCATCAAAGGTTGGGAGTGGGATCCCTACCCTCGGACCTCTCCAACTCAGGCACAGAACCTCTATCTTTATCGGATTCAATTTCAGTCAACTCAGTCTAAGCCAGCCAGCCATTCTTCTTTGTAAATGTTTCTCATGGGTGTATGGCAGGGGCGGCTGAGGCACATGACTGGGGAAACTGAATTTGGAATGCAAAATATACTTTTGGGGAAATGATCTGCTATTTTTAGGCTGCTTCCATATAGAGCTTTTGACCTGGTTTTGTGAGCAGAGAAGAATGGGGTTTTCTTGAGCTGTCCACACATTACTCCTCAGTTGTGCTTCAGTTGTCCTTGTATCATGAAAATGGCTGGGCCTTGCAAATTCCCTCTTCCACAGCTGCTTTTAAGGAACTTTAAAGGTATCAAGAGATGGCAGATACTGTCTATTGCAGGGGGAAGGGGCAAAGGTAGCATTTCCTTCCAGCCTTCCCCCACAGTACTTAGGGTTGCCAACCTCCAGGTGAGGCCTAGGGATCTCCCATTATTACAAGTGATCTCCAGACAATAAAGATCAGTTCCCTTGGAGAAAATGACTGCTTTTGAGGGTAGACTCTATGGCATTGTACCTTGCTGAGATCCTTCCCTTCCGTAAACCCCACCCTCCCCAGGGTCCAACCCCCAAAGCTCCAAGTATTTCCCAACCCAGAGCTGGCAACCCTAGACAAGTACAACCTGCCAATATGGCTGTGTATACAAGCAAAATACTTGCTCCTGTGTCTGGCAGGTGCTGCTCAAGTGAGAACAGTAAAGCAAGTAAACAAGGCCACTACATAAGGTTGCCAACCTTCAGGTGGGGCCTGGGGATTGCCTGGAATTACAATTGATCCCCAGACTACAGGGCTCAATTCCCCTGGAGAAAATAGCTGCTTTGGAGGGTAGATTCTCCTTCTTCCTTCTGAGCTCCATGAAGTCTAAGCCAATTCTCACTACAGAAACATACTCTTACAATTCTATTATGCTGCAATTTTCTGTCTTTTTTTTTTTTTTGAGTGGGGTTGGCCTGCTTTCCTCCAAGGATGGTTTGTTATGCAAATCCCCCCACAGTCTTGATTCGAAACATATTCTGTTTTGCAAATGAGAGCAGTTACCCAGCTACATGGTGGAAAGTGCCATGAAGTCCCACCTGATTTATGGTTTAGGGTTTTCATAGGGTTTTCAGGACAAAAGACAAACAGAGGTTTGCATTTCCTTTCTCTGTGTACCAGTCTTCATTTTCTTTGGTGGCCTCTCATTTAAATATTAACCAGAGCTGACCCTGCTTAGCTTCTGGTTAGCCTAGACCATCCACATCAGGGTTACTATTTTAACTACTGTTTGGTATCTTTCTGGCTAGCTGGAGATTTATTTATTTTTTACAATAAATGCACAGATGCTGCTAATTTTTTCTTGCAGGAGGACATCAGATGTCTTTGCTTGAGTATACCATTTGCTGAAGATATATCACATTTTCCTAGTACTCAAACTGCAATATGTTTTTTCCTAGTGCTCAAACTGCAATATGTTATCAAAGAGAAAATAATTCCAGGATAGCCATGTTAGTCTGTTGTAGCAAAATTAAACAGTAGCCCCTTAAAGACTAACCAGATTTATTCTAATAGAAGCTTTTACGTATCAGATGCCATCTCCATCAGAAAATGAGATTTCTAGCTACTGTAACCGTTGCAAATTGGGGAAGCAATATATAATGTGCTTGTAAGTTTCATAGGTACCAGTGGGATAGGCCCTATGACTTTATTAGCAGCAAGAAACACATGTTTTATTATTGTTGTTGCTCTTAGCTTCTTTAGAAGATAAGTGCTCATCACTGTTCCACTTTCAAAAGTGATGAACATCAGCAAGACTCTTCAATCATGACTGCTGTTTTGTAGAACTTTCACTTTCTTAATACATTCCCATTTCTGGCAGTCAAGCATATTCTCAGATTATTGTTTTTAAGTAGGAGACGAAGAGAAGTTTAGCACTTCTCTCCCCACCCCCACCCCCTGCTACTTCCTTCCATTATGGGAGACAATGACATTTTGCTAGCTTTGCTAGATCAAGACCAGTTCTGATAAAGTGTAGCTGTCTGGCGATAGTCTTTGAATTGGTTTGGCTAGTAACTGGAATAATGGTTTCATTTGAAGGAAATAATTGACACTTCACAAGGAAATGTGGCTAAAAGATGTAGATAAAATCTCAGACCCACAGAGGTGAGGTAGAAAGTATTGAGAAAGTACCATATTTTTCGTGCCCTAAGACGCACCTGACCATAAGATGCACATCATCTGGGAGGGAAGGGGCGGGAGTTAGAATGCCTGCCCCTTCCCTGGCTTTCCTGGGTGCGCCGCAGGAAAAGCCAGCGCTCCACACCCCCCCCAACTTTTGCGGTGTTCGCTCCATAAGACGCACGCACTTTCCCCCCCACTTTTTTTTGGGGGGGAAGTGCGTCTTATGGAGCGAAAAATACAGTATATTGAAAAGTGAAGGAAAATGCTAAATCCATTATAAGAACAGGCATTGTTTGATTATGTAGGCTTACATTCCCATACAAGCTGCAGTAAACTTATGGCAACAACAGTAAGTACTTCAAATTAATATGGGCAATCTGCTGCACTACTGGGAACTCAGAAGTGAGCATTGTGATTCTGTGCTTATGACCCTGCTTCATACCATGTTGACTCCCAGCTCTCCCCATTGCATGCTGTGCTGGTCACAAGACCCACTATCATGTATACATGCAGTGGCATTTTCAGGCATGCTATTACTAACCTACATTTAAGGTGGAATTCAAAGGCATGCCAAGGATATCTGAGTGCTTGATGAGACCTGTATATGTCCTTGGGATCTGCTGAGAGTCAATATGGGCCTTTATCTTCCCTGCACATGAAAATGTGAAAATAGCCCTAGCACTGGATACTTCAAATTTAAAAATGAGTCTCTTCTTTGTAGATTTAAAAACTAGATGTATTACTATTGGAAGAAGCTAGAAAAAGAAGCAAGGGTAGAGTCTGCAAGAAAGGTGGAGTATAAATGAAGTAACCAAGTAAATAAAAATGTATGCAGAATAATCAGATCATACATCCTCATATTCAGGAAGTCCCTAGATTTAAGTTTGCTGAAGCGGGAGGAACAGTAAGAAACTATTAAATGAAGACATGCCAATGTTTCATTTCTATAATGGGAGATGATGTGATTCAAAATATACCCACTACCTGGGAAGCCATTACTCGAATCTTTCTGTGTAGTGGCTGACTTTGGTTGTTCAAGTGAATTCTGCACATTTGAAGTCACTGTTTTCCCTATTTGCTACCTTATAAGTTCTAGGACTGAACCTAGCCTTGAAAACAGGGTTGAGGGCTAAACTGTGGCTCAAATTAGGCCTGTTAAACCTACTGTTACACACTTCTTCCATTGCATCTCTTGAGTAGGTTTGTTAAATGTTTTCATCCCAATAGAAATTAAATGGAGAAGTTCCATTTAGAGATTACATATAAACCGGAAGCTGAGGTTGCTTGACATGCACAATTTGTGTGTGGTAGCCCATAAATATGTCACTATGTCTTCAGTTGTCAGTGCCTTTCACATATGTTGTTGAAGAATATGAGTTATAGACCAGGTCCCTGGTTCATATAAATGAACAGATGAAGCTCCCTTATACAGAGAGAGGCTTTTGGCTTGGTAGGTCCTTTTACTTGGTTACCATACTTGGTACTGTCTACTCTTCTCAAGATCTGCTCCTACTAAAGATCCTTTGACTTGTTCCTGCTTCTTAGCTGCCAACCCTCAAAACCATCTGAGTGGCCTTTGTAATTTACTGTGCCTCTGTACCCCTTCTGTAATCCTATCTCTCCTTATAATAATTATCTTTTGGTTTCGTAAGATTCCATGCGCTCCTATTGGCTGTAGAATGCCCTCCCTCAGCCATTGGCCCATCAGCCGCCACTCAAGAGTACTCGCGTGCCATTGGCCAGGTGCTGGGTCTGCTCTTCCCTACCCAGTCCCCCTGGCAGACAGTTTTCTCTCCTGAGGAAGACAGGTCTCTTGACTTTTGTGAGGGACTGTCCCCTCAGTGGCTGTTGGTAGGCAACCAAGCTTGGTTCTGTGAGTAAAAAAACAAAGGACTTTCAGCATAACCCCCTCCCCAATGGCCACTTTTCTGTCAGAATAAATGGGAAAAGGCTCTTTTTCCTGCTTAGCTTCAGCATAGCTGGCTGGCTAACGAGGTGGGCCAGCGACCATCAAACCATTTTCTTCAACTCCCGCTGTGTGGCTGACCTTCCCCTAGGGTTGCCAATCTCCAGGTGGGACCTGGAGGTCTCCCACTGTTACAATTGACCTCCAGATGACAGAGATCAGTTCCCCGGGAGAAAATGGTTGCTTTGGAGGGTAGACTCTATGGCATTATACCCTGCTGAGTCCTTCCACACACACCCCAAATGTTGCCCTCCACAGGATCCACCCCCCCAAATCTCCAGGTATTTCCCTAATCAGAGTTGGCACCTGTACTTTCTCCTCTGTCAGTAAAAGGCCCTTTCCACACCTATGTTGGCCTTTGGGAGAAAACTCATTGGGCCCGGTCCTGATCAGGTTGCCAGCTCCAGGTGGGCAATTCCTGGAGATTTGAGGGTTGGAGCCTGGAGAAGGTGAGGTTTGAAGAGGGGTGGCACCTCAGACAGGTACGATGCCATAGACTCCACCCTCCAATCCAGCCATTCCTTGATGGGGAAACATTGTTGCCAATCTCCAGGTGGGGGCTGGAGATCACTCAAAATTACAACTGCTCTCTAGGAGGGAGGGGGCGGAGACGGAAAACTAAAGGTAGGTTGATGGTTGGCTGGGAGGGAGATAGGGTTATCAACTCCAGGTTGGGAAATTCCTGGAGATTTGAGGGGTTGAACCTGGAGAGGGTGTTGAGGAGGGGTGGGACCTCAGACAGGTACAATGCCATAGACTCCACCCTCCAAACCAGCCACTCCCTCCTGGGGAACCACTGTTACCATTCTTGGGGGTGGGCTGGAGAACACTCAAAATTACTACTGCTCTTCAGGTAGCAAAGATCCATTCCTCTGGAGAAAATGGTGGACTCTGTCATTATACCCTGCTGAGATTGCCACAGCAAATTGTCACTGAGTGCCCAAAGCCGGAGCACTCTCCCAGAGCCTCTTTCTAGAGCCCGTTGTATTTATTTCCACAATGGGCCTTATTCCTAGTAAATATATAAAAGGCAAACCATTTGGCCAAGGACTCACTTTTGACACATTGCACCTTGAGAGTTGTAGTTCTCAGCTGGCCTTACTGCAACTATAGCAAAGGGAATTAGAACTACAACTCCCAGTTTGGGAGTCCCAAGAGGCCATGGGGCATTGCCAGGATAAGTAATCAACCAGTGTTAAAGGGGAAGCAGCTTTAGAATTGAAAGGGGTTGGGGGGAAAGGAAAGAAAAAAATCCTAATGTATCTCCAGCAGAGCAGCTGGAGGTCCGTTCAGTGTGCAGGCCCACCAAAGCTTATATTTAGAATTAAACTTTGTTGGTCTTAAAGGTGCAGCTGGACTCAAAGTTTGTTCTGGAAAACAGTTAACTGCTGGCTTGCAGCAAGCCTCTGGCTCCAGTGCTCTGCACCAACCTCTGGGGATTTCTGCAACATTGGGAGAAGCGAGAAGAGCTGCAGGCGGTGAGGCTGGGCACAGGAGGAAGCATATATTTGCTTTCAAAATCGGGGAGGGGGAGAAATCCACCCCCTGCCCCTCTGCAAGCCCTTTTGCAGTGCCTACAAAATGGAAATAGGTGAGCTGGCCCCAACTTTAGCCCTAATAATGGGGATGTGCACAGCCTGTTTACCTGGGAGTAAGGAAGGGAGAGAGATACAATCCAACATCCACTCAGTGAATAAATACAACAGGCTATAGAAAGAGGCTCTGTGGGGGATGGGGGAGTGAATGCCAAAAGTTGGGTGGTGGGTGGGAAGACAGCAGTGGGGGGGGTGAATACCAAGGGTTGGGGGGTGGAAGACAGCAAGGGTGGGGGAGTACTGGAGTGTCCAGGGTGTGAGGTAATTGAGAGGAAGAGGGAAGGGACTTGAGATAAAGGGAATTGCTTCCTTCCTTCTTCCTCTATCAATCTTTCCTCTCTTTCTCCTCTTTCCCTTATGTCAATCTACCCCATCTCTTTTGCTCTCCATTCTTTCTCTATCAATCTAACCCCCTTCTCTTATAACCTACCCCCCATTTTCCCCCTTTCTCCCATTCCCTTTCCAACAGCTGTCTTGTAAACATGCCTTGCCTCCCTCTATCTCCACCCCCCCACACGGCTGGGGCACTCTCTCAAAGCCTTTTCTGGAGCTCCTTGTATTTATTCCCACAGTGGGCCTCATTCCATTCTAGTTTAAACATAATAATGCAGGTAGCAGGCCTACCTACAGGGTTGCTGAAAGGGTTATTGACAGGGGTCTTTTCGTAGAAGAACAGCTGCAGGAGCTCATTAGCATATGGTATGCTAATGAGCTATTAGGCTATTAGCATATGCCACGCCCCCTGACATCACCAGAAGTGATGTAAGAAGGGGAAGCAAAAGGGGGGGCGGCATCTTCAAAAGCCTCTCCTTCCCTTCCCCAGCTGGCCTGGGTGGGGGAGCTAAGAGAGAAGGGGTTTAAAGTTTAAACCCCTTCTCATGAGAGTTGGGCCACAGAAGGAGGAAAGAGGGAAGGAAAGAGAGAGAGTAGAGAGAAGAAAAGAGGGAAAGAAAGAGGGAAAGAAAGAGAAGGAAAGGGGAGGGAAAGAAAGAGAAGGAAGAAGGAGGGAAACAGGGAAAGGAAGAAAAAAGAGAAGAGAAGAAGGTGGGAAAGAAAGAAAGAGAGAAGGGAAGAATGAGGGAAAGAGGAAAAAGAAAGAAGGAAAGGAGGGAATGAAAGAAATTTGGCGGCAATTCAGCCCTATTATATCTTATGGGCCATTGAAGTCAATGGTGAAAACATAGGGTATATTCTGGGGGCTGGAGGGGTGGGGGTTTCAGGGAGAGGCTCCAAACTCACAGGATAGCTGTTGGAGCCTCTTCCCAAGATACCCACCAAGTTTCAAGAACATTGGACTAGGGGGTCCAATTCTATGTGCCCCCAAACAGGTTGCCCCCATTCCCTCCATTGTTCTCTATGGTGGGGAAAAAAGTTATTTTTTTCCCACCATAGAGAACAATGGAGGGAATAGGGGCAACCTGTTTAGGGGCCCATAGACTTGGACCCCCTGATCCAATGTTCTTGAAACTTGGTGGGTATCTTGGGGAGAAGCTCCATCAACTATCCTGTGAGCTTGGAGCCTCTCCCTCAAACCCCTCCTCCAGCCCCCAGAATATACCCTATGTTTTCACCATTGACTTCAATGGCCCATAGGATATAATGGAGCTGAAATTGACATTCGGCTGCCTGAAAGACTCTCCGGGACGCCGGCTGGGGGCGGGGCTTGACTCCTGGAGCTGCGCTCCGGTGCGCTCCCCCCCAAAAGACCCCTGGTTATTGAGATATTGTATTTGAAATATTATGAACCCTACCTTAACTGTTACACCAGCTGTCTTTCAGACATTCCCCTACAATACAGTCAGGTGTTTTCCAACTCATTGCTTTTGTTTCTGTGGCATTCCTCAGAAAACTCAAAGCAAAACCATTAGATGAACTGTAGGGAAAGTCTGTAACAGAATTTTCAGTACATAACTGACATTTTCTAAGCTTGTGTAACCAATAAGTTTCAGTCTTCTCACTCTCTCTCCAGCACAAATACCACCTAAGAGCTACTTTCATTTTCTGCTATAAACCAGCACTTGTACCAGAATGTTGCAGATGTGGTACTTTTCATGCAGACTTTGTAGGACTACCTAGTTTAAGTTGCCAGCCTCCAAATGAGGTCTTGGAGTTCTCCCAGAATTACAACTAATCTTCAGACTCAGTTCCCCTGGAGAAAACGGCTACTTCAGAGGGTGAACTGTATGGTATCGCATTCCTGGTGAGTGCCCTTCCCAGGCTCCACCACCAAATCTCCAGGAATTTCCCAACCCAGAGGTGGCAACCATAAGCTGTTCTCTGAAAAGGAATGCTTTCTCACCAGGGTTCCATTTCTAGAGAATTAATACAGCAAAACACCTGAAACTGATTTAAAGTGCGCTTGTCACAGTGAATTGACCCAAGATGAGGGGTCTCAACCTTCCAGGTGGTATCTGGAGATCTCCTGCTATTACAACTGAACTCCGGGTGACAGAGATCAGTTCACTTGGAGAAAATGGCCGCCTTGGAAGGCAGAGTTATACCCCATTGAAGTCCCTCCCCTCCCCAAACTGTGCCCTCCTCAAACTCCACCTCCAAAATCTCCAGGTATTTCCCAGGCCAGAGTTGGCAGCCCTAGCCATTGTCATAGAGGTGCAGAGGAAGGGTATAGTTTGACACAGTGATAAAAGGTAGAGCTGGCACAGTCTAACCCTGTCTGATTTGTGTGCTGTGTCTGGAATGGGGGAAAGAAGGCCTCATAGAGGCCAGAGTCCACCCCACCCCCTCACCAACCCCTTTAGCACAGAACAAAGGATACTGAAAGGGGAATATGTAAATTTGTTTTTGCTCCTGAATGGTGAGCAGGAAACTAGAGCAAAGGTCAAACATGAATAGGGAATAGGGATGAGGATAAACTGAAAAGGAAGAAAATCTACAGGAACTGAGCCAATTGGAATGTTGGGTACTTCATCTGCATGGAGGTAGTGATGCAAGAACAACCATGGAAGGCTTCGGCACTGTTCAAGTATTTGGATATAATTGATCATGTGTATAACGAACTAGTGGGGCAATTTCACTTTATCTTTAAAAGGAGGTTCTTGTTCCAGGCAACACCTCAGGCTGGAGGGAAATAAAAACTTTCAGTCTTGCCAGCTGCACGTCACTTTCTCCTCCTGGTAGTCTGGTTCGACCTCAGGTGAACCTACCAATTTTCTCCACTATCTCCCCATGAATAAGCTAACAATTTAATAAACATAACCTTTTCCAGCCAACATGCAAAGGCTTCATCCTTGACAAACATCACCTGTTAACAATTTGTCAGATTAACCAGCACATAGGGCCATTATCTTTCTCTTAACAGTAATAAAGTTTTAAAGAGCAAGGTGCAATTACAACTGAGCATCACAGTAACGCTCTGGTATCTGGGCAAAATCTCTATGGTAAATTTGTCTTCTACCACAGAGTTTTTGCCCAAATACCAGAGTGTCGCCCCTGATGTCCTGGAAGTGATGATGTCACTTCTGGATCACATGGGTAATGATGCTGATCTCTCTCTTTTTCTGGGTGAGTTCCCCCCTGCAAACCAGCTGATCGGGGCAGGGAGGTGGGGCCTGGGAGTGGGGAATCTTGCTTTCACCAGGGAATCTGGCAACCCTAGATGGAAAAGGGCATGAGGAAGCAGGCTGTCATCCTCACCCACAGCATTGTCTTCTGGGCCAGCTACAGGACAGCAAGTGGAGGCTTCGGATCATGTCCAGATGATATGGCTGGGGCAAGGGTAGGCTATGGAACCACATCTTGCCAGTCCTTCTGCAAAACTTGAGGGCCTTTACCACACCTCATATCTTTCTAATCCACCTGGGGGAAAAGCATGGAAAATGAATTGGGAAATCCATAATTTTGCAAGCCCTAGCTGACATGGAATACCTTCAGGCTGTAGTGCTGGTGGTGCTGATTATATGATCTGAGATACCCAGAAGAGAGTGTGGAAAGATGCAATTCATCCTGGGCACCTGGAGACGATGAATGGCAAAGTGAGGCATGGGGCTGTGTGCGCAGGAGGGGTGCATATTGCATAGCCAGGCATCAAGCATTGTTATCTGCACATGTGTTGCGGCAATGGGATCCATCTTGCAGATGAAGGCTGCAGTATATTCCTGGGGATCTGTGACATAGCCTCTTGGAAGTAATTTGAGGCAAGCAGGGTGGGGGTGGGGTAGAACAAAGCAGTAATATGATCCCCCTCTAGCAACAGCAATTCAGGAAAAAAATTTAGAGGGGCAGACAGCACAGCTTAGGTGAACACCTTGAGGCATCATCTATAGAATGAAGGAGTATTGTGCAGACCAGGACTAGGGCATCAGTGCTTACATAGATCTGGGGTACCATTATCCTTGACCCTTAGGCCCAGGGCCGGCCCGAGGTTTTTTTGTGCCCTTGGCGGGGTTACCTTCTGGCACCCCCCCACCGCTGGGGCTCCCCCCTGCCACCAGGGCTCCCCAGGGTGAGGGAGGGCTCCCCTCCTCCTCCTCCTCCTCCTCCTTCCCCTCTCACCCGCCCCCAGGGAGCACTGGCAAGCCAAGGGAAGGGGCAGGGGTTTAAACCCCCATCCCTTCCATTGGAGCGCTGGCTTGCTGGCACGTCCCGCAGCTGCAGGACGCACTGGCAAGCCAGGGGAAGGAGTGGGGTTTTTTGGTGGGGCTTTTGGCAGTGGGCTTTTGGTGCCCCAAGGGCCGGTGCACTCTAGGCGAATGCCTAGTTTGCCTAGTGAGCGAGCCGGCCCTGCTTAGGCCCAGTGGCTAGGGAGACAGAAAGTGGCACACCTCCCTTGGCAAGATATTGAACTGATAAATAAACATAGCCATTTATTATCCCATCTGACCTTGATAGCCCGTTCTTGTCAGATCTCGAAAACTAAGCAGGTTTGGCCTTGGCTAGCATTTTGGAAGAGCAACCTCCAAGGAATACCAGGGTCATGACACAGAGCCAGGCAATGGCAAACCACCTCTGAAATCTCTTGTTTTTTTAAAAAAACACCTCTAGCTCACCACCTAGTGGTGCATAATGCTAAAGGAGCTAAAACTTTGGCTGCCAGACAATCTTAGGATCTCCTGGCTGTTCTACACACAATGCCATACAATAATTAAAATTAATTAAATTAAATTCCATCTGAAGTTGTCAGCTATCCTCTCCTTATTCAGCATCTGCATTTGTAGTATTCTAAGCTCTTTAACTTAACTCTTTGGAGGCATGCATGCAGTTAGAATGGAACCACAAGTCAATTCAGAGTTGAGTTATTGGTAAAAGAGACTAGGTGTCTATTTGTTTTCCTGTTTGGGGGATTTGAGCAGGCCAGGGTCTCTAGTTAACTGACTGATTTTAGAATCTTTAGAATCCATTTTTAAGCTTCCAGACAGAGTTTAAAGCTATTTTTCAGGACCACCTTTTTATCTTCATATTTTTTAATTTCTAACACGTTTAACAGAGGTTCCTGAAATAAAGTAACAGGACCTGTTTTACAAAGACACTGACAATGTATGTAATTTGGCCCTTGGTGAATTTATGTTGATCACAAAATAGCCAGACTCTTTAGAGTGGGTCTTGAATTAAGGCATTAGAGAAAGGAAATACAGCATAAAGAGTTGTGAAGTGTACATAGTGAACTGTTAGAATGAAATCTCTGTTGCTTTTTTCCCCACAGTGATGTAACATTTTTGGTTGGTGGAGAGCAGCAGGAAGTCTTTGCCCATCGCTGCCTCCTTTCTTGTCGCTGCCAGGCATTCCATGCAATGCTGAGCCAGCCCCAGGAGACCCAAGCCCCACTTCTCCTGAGCCATGTACAGCCAGAGGTGTTCCTTGCAGTCATTGAGTACCTCTACACTAATACTGTCACCCTCAACAACGCCATTGTAAGTAGGATCTGTATTAATAAGGGACTGGACTTTCAGGGAAGGTACTAAATAGGAGGATGGGTTGAAAGCAAATGGTGTCACAATCTGTTTATGAGAATGGTGAGATTACACAGCCCTTCTAAACCAGCCTTGTAGATAAATTCAAAAAGACTACCAGCCCACCAAATGGGAAAATCTACCTTCACCACTGTCATTGGCTGATTTTATTAATTTTATGAACTATTTATTTTGCTGGTTTATATACTTTTTATTTCTTCTTCTTATGATGCACCTCTGCTACAAATGTTTGTTTCTGAATAAGATAACCAACTAATTCATTTCCTGAAGGATAGTTGTATTGTATTAATCTGTCTGTAGAAGCAAAAATGAACAGAAGTATTGCGGCAGCCTAAAGATATTATTCCAGCACAAGCTTCATGGACTGAAGTCCACTTCTTCAGATGCAATAAGTGAATCCTCAGTATTGGATGAAGTATGCATACACATGAAAGCTTATACCCAGAATTAAATATTGTTGGTCTTAAATAAACAAACTGCAGGATCAGGGCAAATGCATGAAATGTCATTATGTAAAATTCAAGCCTAATTGAGAAAAACACATTTAAACTAAGCTAGCTAACACCTGTAAAACACCTGGGTTTTGCTAAAGATTCCTGGGTGGGAGACTTGAACCACAAGTTGGGATTTCTTGCTAATTATAGTTGTCAGCTATTGTAGCAAAAGCTAGGACTTCCTGTGTTTTACAAGCATGAACTAGCTTAGCATAACTTGTGAATGGTCTTCTTTGTACATTTCTGGGTTACATTTTAATTTTACAAAATTATATTTATTATATTTCACTCTGGACTTCCTGTATCTTACAGCCCTGCAACCCTGTTTTTCAAAATATATCCTACAAAATAGTCTGCATAAGTGAGGATGCCCTCATTGCTGTAGTTCATGAAAGATGATACTAGAATAAAAAATTTTTAGTCTTATTTATTTATTTAAGGTGCTACAGAATTCCTATTTATATCTGCAATGAATTCAATGTTATTGTAATTAATAAATCATTTTACTCACGTGTCATGTTGAATGTAAAATGGAAAACGATTCACATGGATGGAATTATTATTTCACCTGTGTGAATGGCTAATCACAAGACCATTCTAAACCACAAGCATTTTATTAGGCTCCAGATAATGAGATTGTTATTTTGCTTTTAGTTAATGTAAAGCCCTTGGCTGTGGGAGATACAAAGATCTGGTTCAAGAAATAATTACTTGCTAGTCAGTAATTTCAGTATCATGCTATGCAAAGGGTCTGTCTGTCTGTTTGGCACGTGGCAGGCATTAGCAAGGGAGAATAGGAGGGCCGGGGTGGGGTCTGCCAAAATTTTAAAATCAAAATGGGAGTTCTCAGCTGGCTAATCTTTGAAAACTATTCTTGTGAGTAAAAGCCTGGGAAAAACAGACAAAATGGGCTCAAGCCTATACCTTCTGCAAGAGGACAATGATCATCACTTTGTTTCCTTGTGTAGGCCCTGGAAGTGCTGACATCATCCATGGAGTATGGACTGAATGACCTCAGAAAGGTAGAGATAGTTGCTTGTGGCCTGTGTTGATTCTTTGTGGAAAGACAGCCTTTGCCTTATGAAACTGTAGCGTAATCTTGATGCCTGATTATTGCAAGATGTGGAGACTGGATTGTGCTCCTGTGTTCATGTTCTTAGTTGCGATCACTTTGCAGCCACACACTGGAGAACTGAGAAGGCACAAGCCTGCCATGTTAAAACTTCCAAACCTTTCCAAAGCCCTGGAGGACACTCTTCCCTCCAACTGACCTTCCTGCCAAATGGTGACATGATAGGAGGGGAGAGCTCTTGCCTCCTCATCCCTCTTTCTGCCCCTGCAGAGAGAGGAGCTCCTATCTTTTCCTGTCACCTTTTTCTCTCAAACATACAATTCCTTTGTGCTTTCCAGCAGTTTTTCTTCTCTTCTTCACATAACCTCTTTTTCAACTAAGTGAGTTACAATGGCCTTAGGGATTCCGGCCCCCAAATGGAACCTGGGGATCCTCCTGGATTACAGCTCATCTCCAGACTATGGAGATCAGTTCCTCTGGAGAAGCAGGATGTTTTGGAGGGTGAACTCTATGGTATTGTACCCCACTGAGGTCCCTGTCCTCCCTAGGCTCCATCACCAAATCTTCAGGAATTTCCCAACCTGGATTTGGCAACCCTACCCCCCATCCCCCTCTGGTGGCCAGGGGGTACATGGCAACTCTAGAAAGCCTTGGTTTAAAAAGTGAACCCAGTGGGTGCTAAAACAGCCCAAGTCGATGACCACTGTCATTATCTGATATGTCTCGGCAAAGGACATAATGTCTCCACTTGCTCCGTATGCAAACAGTTCACCCCCAAGACAGGTATGATAGGGTCTATCACCTGAAGGCGACTCGTTGGGAAAAGGCACTAGTGGCCACAGATACATGAGAGGTCAGTATGCATCTCCCTCCTAGACTGTGCTGGATGTTATGAGAGAGTCCAAGAAGCCTTCTACATGGAAGTCCTGTTCTGAAAAATGGTCTAGACCTGTCTGCTGGGCTGTGGCTAAACATCTGCAGCCCTCATTTGGTGGTTTGTGTTTGATTATTCTGAGTTCCTCAGTAATGATGCATTTAGCTACAATATTGGGCATCTCTTATTAGGATTAAGGACAAACCTATTTTCTCTCACCCTGACTCCAAATGCTTCCAGAAGGGTTTTCACAGTATGTATCTACCTTTGGGTCCCCCACAACTCAATGGAGTCTCTCACTGGTGCTCTTTGAAAGGATGGTAAAAGCTTTTGAGCCTTTAATTACCTGTTCCTTATCACGCTTGTCTCTTAAGGCTATGCGTTTTTTAAAAATTGTATTTAATACAACTAAAAGATGTGCATAACGAAGAGAGTATACATAATAGGTAGAAGGTGAACATGTCTACCCAAATCATAAAAAGCTGTGCCTCTCACATTATGTTGCAAGCAAGTTCCATTCTCTGAACAACCCTCAAACATAATTAGTGTAATGTGAAAGTACCTCTATTTTGTTGGTGAGCCATTAGTTTCTCCTAAGTATAGGTCTCTTTTACTTTCATCAGGCCCAGAATTCATGACTGGCTGATAAAAGGCTGCATTTTTAGTAACTATCTCTTCTGCTAGATATGTAGGTGAACTGGCTGCCATGACCTTCCATTTATAAATTTCTATCCAGATAAACTGGTACTCAGGACTAGCCTGTCTTATCTGTCCTAAGGTGGTCTCCCTTTTTCACGTCAGTCAGCCCATTGTCTTACCTGTATTTTTTCTACATCCTGAGGGTGACAAAGAAAAATTATTACACATACTGGATGTTCATAGAGCACGGCTGTTTTATTTAGACAGGACTCAGTCTGCTGGGAGTGCACATAATCTGACTGCCATTCTGCCTCAAGAAGGTGTTTGGCAGCTTCCTCCCAATCCCTCTCTCACTGGGCAGTTTCTGCTATCACCAATGGTTACACCTTAGCAGAGGCTGCCTGTCCATGCTGTATACGTGCCCGTTCCACTAGGGCACAGGTCTCTTTGGCAGCTTTCCTTTAAGGTGTTCCCTCACAGGACATCTGTTGGGCAGCAACCTGATCTAGACCTTTGCGAGGCACTATGCTGTGGATGCAGATTAGGCCAAAATTGGGAAAGCAGTGTTACAAAATTTAGTTCTCCATCTTTTTTCTTTATCTAGTAAGTACACTACTCTCCAAGATGTGGGACTGTACAGTGATCGCTACAATGCAAACAGAGTTGCATTTACTTATAATTGCTATTCATCGAGTGATTTCCTGTGCAGTCACACATCCCACTTGCCTGAGATTCTGTCGTGTGTGCGTGTACATGTATATATATGTTTAAAGATTTTTCACCAGAATCTAATTATGCTGTTGGGTTTTTTTTGTGGTTATATTTGTATACCCTCACAGATATTTAGATATAGATCGTTGTTTTCTCCTTTCAGTATTCACAACAATAAATTTCTAGTTATTGCACCAGTACCATGTTCCACTGTTACATTCTCCCTGGTGGCAGCAGTGCAAGGATTGGGGAGACAGGCTCTCTCTCTCCTTCTATCATGTGACTTAGTGGGAAGGCCAGGTGGAGGGAAGAGTATCTTCTTGGGCTTTGGGAAGTTTTGGAAGCTTATAGTGTGGGAGGCCTGCACCTGCACAGATCCCAGATGTGTGATCGCACTGTAAATCACTCAAGGAACAACAGTTACAGGTAGGTGCAACTCTGTTTTCTTTGATAAGGTTTCCCTTACTCAAAAGCTAGTCAAATCCAACTCTAAGGGGCGGTGCTCATCTCTGTTTCTAAGCTGAATAGCCAACGCTGTCTGAAGACTTTTCCATGGTCATGTGGCCGGCATGACTAAATGCCGAGGCACACAGAACACTGTTATGTTCCCACTGAAGTGGTACCTATTTATCCACTTGCAATTGCTTGCTTTCAAACAGCTAGGTTGGTAGGAGCTGGGGCCAAAGATGGGAGCTCATTCCATCACGCAGCACTAGGGTCTCAAACTGCTAATCTACAGACCTTCCAGTCTGCAGCTCAGCGTCTTAACCTCTAAGCCACCACAGCATTGAACAGTTATCTGGTTGCTGGAAACACAGCTGCAGGGGTCCATTGTCTCTAACACAAGCTGCCTTCCTCTGGAAACCTTTCTTCATAGTTGAAGAAGAAACCCTCAAAGTGTTGGCACTGGAAGGCCAGATGTATACCTTTGCCCCTTATTAAAAGGAGGAAAATTTTCCATCTATCTGAGAGTTTTTCAGAGCTCACTCCTTCAGCTCTTCAAGGTTAGCATAAATATTGGACTGCAGGAGCATAAGTGAAAGCTCCATTAAATGTTTTCCACTAATTAGTATTTCCCAGACTCATAAAAAACCTGGGAGGCGTCTTTTGTTGCTTAGTATTAATTTCATATTTGTGGGTGGGGAAAAATATCTTTCTCATTTTTTTCTTTCTGATTTCAAAGTGCTGAGGGAAATTGCAAGGGCAGTGGAAGTAGGGAAGCCCCGTGAGTTAACTGCAAGATGGCAACCCTCTGCATTTAAGATCTGTGAACTAGTCATAACATTAAACTGGGGGAGGCTTGCTGACTTTCAGCTTTATACAAAAGATATCTAGTGTCTTTGTATCTATACAAAAGATGTCTACTGTCCTGGCCCCACTGTTGGACCTCCTGATGGCACCTGGTATTTTTAGCCACTGTGTGACAGAGTGTTGGACTGGATGGGCCATTGGCCTGATCCAGCATTGGCTTCTCTTATGCTCATATGTTCTTATGTATCCTTCTTCCTACAACCTGACAGCACAGGGATTATGACATGGTAGATCCTGTTAATACAGGAGTTGCTGACACTAAAATTCTGCTCTAACAATCCCAGTAAAACTGTTGCCTTATTAAGACATGTATATTGTGTAGTAGTTAAGTGCGTGGACTCTAATCTGGGAGAACTGGGTTTGATTTCCCACTCCTCCACTTGCACCTGCTGATGTGACCTTGAGTGAGTCACAAGCTCTTGCACAGCTGTTCTTGAAAAAGAGCAGTTTCAGTCAGAGCTCTCTCAGCCCCAGCTACCTCACAGGGTGTCTGCTGTGGGGAGGGGAAGGGAAAGGTGTTTGTAAGCTGCTCGGAGACTCCCTTGGGTAGTGAAGGGCGGAGTATAAATCCAATCGCTTCTTCTTCTTCTTCATAATCCCCGTGTCTGAATGGAACCTGTTCCCAGTGAGTTTGCTTCTAGTTTGGGCACATTCCATGTCCAGGAATCCTGATATGGAACTTCCTTATTTAAATCCTCTGCACACATCCAGGTTCTCGACAAAAAAAGAGCCAGTACTGCAGCTGAGTTCTCTTTTATTAGATTCAGTTGTGACAAAACATTTACACAAGTGTTGATAATAGATGAAGTTTTTTGGGTGATCTTTGTTCAAGGAGGTTATATAGTCCACATTGCATTGAAAGATCTGCTACATTTTTAAAACCCTCCAGTTTCAGGGTGGGTTCTTTCTGGGTTTCATTAAAGAGATAAGAAATCTTTGGTGATCTACACAAATGGAAATCTCACAGTCTCTCTTCCTAATGTCTTTCCTTCCTCTTCACCTGAGCTATTTTTACTTTTACAAAGACACTCCATCAGGCTTAGATCTTTGCCACAGTCCTGCAACATAAAGCATGAGCATAAGAAGTAGTAAGGGAGGAGCTCCCTTTCACCCTGTGCCCCTGCTTAATTCCAGGGAATACTAACAGTGCAGTCCTAAGCAATGTTACAGCTTTCTAAGTCCCTTGACTTCAATGAACCTAAAAGGCTGTAGCTCTGCTTTGGATTGCAATGCCTCCTCCTCCTCCTCCTCCTCCCCGCCTTTCTTTTTGCAAATGTGTGACTGCTTTTTCAAAAGGAAAAAAATAAATAAAACAAACACACTGGGTAAAAGTAATATGGATTTTGTCCCCAAAGCAATCCATGTTGCTGTCATGATGGAATGGCAGGGTGAAGATGGGAAGAGACTGACTAGAAATGCCTGATTTTTTCCCCAGTCAAAACAGCACAGGTGAAATGTGCTTGGATGGGGTTTTTAAGTGTGCTGGGCAAAATAAAAGGCAGCTTGTTGCATGGGTGGCCATCTACCATAACTAGTCTTTTTACCACTCCCATAAATATTTTATAGCTCCCTTTGATTGTATTTCTGCATTGACTCAGGTATAACACTGACTGTCTTTTGTCTTTGAAGCTGTGGCCCAGGACAGAGCCTGGCACTATATGTGTACTGAGTAGGGTGGCCAACAACAGGCCTGGAGAAAAATTACTTGTCCCTTTAATAGAAGCTTAATGTGTGGAAATGGACATTTCATGGCATGGAGGTTAGTGGGGGTGACAAAAGACAAGTGAGAGGTGGACAGGAACAGAAATTTCACTAGTTGCTCTCAAAGTACTTGAATACAGGGGAATTCAATGACCTGTCATCTCCCTGCTGGGTCAGTGATTTGAAAATAGGTTTTGTATGATCATGAGGAGTTCCCCCTCTGCTGCAAGCAGGAATCAGAGGATGTGGAAGTATGAGAGAATTCTGCTCTCTCTGACTGTATACATACAGCACAGGGTGTTCCAGGAAGGCAAGTAGGAAGGAGTTGATATCATTACCTAGCACAGCAGGGAGGAAATATTAGTTGTGACCTGTGGGAGAATTCTAAAAACTCAGTGGGAAAAGTGGAGTTTTAGAAGATGATTGAGAACAGAGACTGGGTTGGATTTGATGGAAGTTCCTCACACTAGTTGATGTAAGTAAAAGAGGAGGAGGAGTGTGTGTGGTGGAGGGAACAACTAAGTATCAGTCATGGTTTAACTACTAGTTTTCAGTCATGGCCCAGGGAGATAAAAGCTGATGAATTAATACTGAAGAAAAACAATTCTAGCGGTGTAGCTCTGTTAGCTTTTTATAGCAAAAATTAAAAGGAGGCTTGTGACACCTTCAATAAATCTAGTTCCAAACAGTTGCTCCTTTTGGGTCAACCCCAGACTTATGACTGATATTCATTAGGAGGAGCATTGTGTGCCCAATAGCAGCATGTTGTACATTTATCCATCTTGTACTCTGTTGTTTCTCTGTTCAGAGTGGCTAACCATGACATTATTGTAAAGCTTTTACTCTTGACTTGTACTGGTCATTGGCCGAATAAAGAATTGATTGATTGATTGAACCAGAGTGGCTAACCTATGCATCTCAGATAATCCAGGCAATGCTAAGGGCCATACCTGTTTAGCTTCGTGATCTGGATCATATGCCCTTAGACCATGGGAATTTAATTACATGACAGCATCTAGACTCTCCTGCTCTTCAGGAATAAGGAAAGACACAACAGAAACTTCTAGGAAACACCTGATAATTCCTTTTCCTTGTGGTTTTGCCACCAGACCCCTTACATTCTCTTCTGTCTGGCCTGGATCTAACTTTCTGGGAAATCCTGGGACGGCAGCAGCTTCCATTCCCTCACACATCCAGTGTTTCTGAGGGTGGGGGCAGAACCATGAACACTTTATGGTGTGACAGACAAGGGATTGGAAGAATTCCAGCCAAGTGTGCCTGGCCCTTAAACATGTGTATATGTTTACAAAAAATGGCTGTTTACAGAGCTTTCCATACCCCACTGCCTGGGCCTTGGATTGTCTCTCCACATTTTTGTGCTTTTCCATGTTATTGAAATTGCTTCTGGGACCAAGACTCACAATGGGGACTGTCATCTGTAAACATTTAACATCCAGCCTAAAGACTCATTCTGTGTTACTTGAAGCCTTACATAATGTATTTTAAACATGACACAGCCTTAGTAAAAATTCTGTGATTAAAATATGTATGCATGAAAATATATGTTTTGACATATCAACATGATTTCAAAACCATTGGTCCTTATACACTTCTAACTTTTTTCTCCATAGCTGTGGAATGAATTATTTGTTTTAAAGGGAAGCTATAGTTCAGCATTAAGCATGAGACTGGTATTGTTTTATAGCCAGTCTCCAGAAATGAGTGCCACTTCCAGGCATTTCTAAAGCATACCTATTTCTAAAGGATACACACTTCTAATGTGCCGTAGCCAAAACCAGAACTGCTAAACAGATGTGTGTTTTATTTATTTCTTCATTTATTTGCCTACCTTTCTCCTGAGCATCTTAGGACCCACACTGAGTAACAGCAGTATAAAAACAGTCTGATAAATATTAGAGCAACAGATATGAAAACATTAAAAGGCAATCTAAGAATATGCTATGCCCCCACCGGCAAGGTATCCCCCTTTTGTTCAGGCTCAGGCTGCCCCCAAAATCTCTCTGGAACAGCTCTGGTGCCTGCAGTGAATAATGCACTATGTCCATGCTCAGAGCCATTGTCAAACTGTTTCTAAAAGGTTTTTCCTTAGTTCCTGAAAGGATGCACATTCATCTACACGGGCTTTTTTGTAGAAAAAGCCCAGCAGGAACTCATTAGCATAATAGGCCAAACCCAACAGCAGAAACTCATTAGCACATTAGGCCACACCCTGACAGCACAGCTCATTAGCATATTAGGCCACACACCCCATGCCTTCCCTTGGCTTGCCTGGGTGCCCTGCAGTTGTGGGGAGCTCTGGCAAGTCGACCCTCCCTGATCCTTCCACGCCCCCCCCCAGCCAGCCCGCCTCTGAGTCACCAGGGGGGGTGTCGCTCTCCAGGCCTTCCCTCTGTAACCATGCACGCAGAGGTTTTGGCTGTAGTGGGCGTGGCCAACTCTGAAGCCAGCCGGAACTCTGTTCCTGTGCGTTCCTGCCCAAAAATAGCCCTGCATCTACACATGCATGATAGACACACACAAAAAGTGTTTTTAAAAGTTTGTAAGAGTATCTGGCATTTTTCAGTCCCTTCATCACTTCACCAATCCAAAAAGCTTCCCTTCCTTCAGCTGTTTTTACTCCTACTGGATTCCAGATGCATGTGTGCTCTTGGAAATGTGGGTTTGGAATTCCACATGAAAAGTTTTGGCCCTTTGCTGTAAGCGTAAGGTGGGAGAAGTCAGGTGAGAGAAGTTGCTAATGCTGTTTAGGCAGTCCCTGCAGAGAGTACATGGAGGTGACCTCTTTGCTACTCTTACCCTCTGCCAGCACAGATTCTAGATGGCTTGTCTCTCCTGGATGGATTAGCAAGATGGACTGATAATAATTTACTGTGTCTAGGCTCTATCCCCTTTGACTGCCTGGGCAGCTCTCTCCCACTTACTACACTGCAGGCATGTCATGACTTGCTCAGGATTCCTTGTTATGCACCAGCTCTCCTGGGGAAGGTAAGGATCCCTTCAAGGCCACCCAGGTGGGGACGTGCTGCTCTGTTAAGCTGGAGCCATAATGCTTCAATAGACACTGAAAATCCACAGCAGGAGGGAGTTTGTAATCACAAGGTGCAGGGAAATCACCCCCATGCCACTGCCATCTCCTAGGAAATAATTCTGTCTCATAGCTGCTGCAAAACAAGGCACACATTGGCCATTTCAGGGAAGTGGTTGCTTCACTTTCTGGAAGGACAGGCAAATAGTAAAAGCAAATAACAACTGGTAACAATTAGCCACACTCCCAATCCACTAGATTCTACTTCCTTTCTATATTTAGGAAGTTCTGGGCTGTAGCCTCCGATTCTATTACTGTTCTTCCAGAGGCAGGAGGGAACCCAAAGTTCTTATTCAGAGAATTTTTGCCTTCTGTCCAATTCTAACATGCTAAAAACCAGTAGAACAAATTTTTGAGTCAAGCGGCACCTTTAAGACCAACAAAGGTTTATTCAAGGTATGAGTTTTCATATGCAGGGCACCCTTTGTGCATGACTCAAAATCTGAGTCACTTGATTCAAAATTTGTTCTACTGCTTCAGACCAACACGACTGCCCACGTGGATCTATGCTAAAAGCCACTTATTGGTATTACAGCTTATGGACACATGAAAATGATTCTAAAGTTATCATCTGCTCAAGCCATTCTGATTTATAATCTGCAAAGAGGTGCTGCCTTACTCACAAGTAGCCCTAATAGCAGGGCACCCCACCTCTAACCTGAACCAGAGACCCACAAAAGTCAGGCCAAGGAAGGCATTCCTGGCCTGAAACACAGAGCTAGCCAAAAAGCTCTGAAAAAGGGTCCATTTTCAGGTGGCAACTAGGCAGCCCTCAAAGCAAACTTCCAGTCTTCACCCCTCCACTCAGCAGAGGTATGCTTATGGAATAACAATGGGTTCCACCAGGTATTGTATCTGCATTTCTAAAACTATTCAGAGGCCACCTGGCGAATAGCCCTTCTATCTCCAGAACTTCACCTAGCCCTTTTTGTGTGACTCTATGTCTATGTGAGAATCCTTTGTCTTCAAAACTGTCTTTCCTGCTCCATCCCTCAGGATACTGAGATAAACCAATCATACATTCAAATGTTTAGCGATCCTTCCTGATGCTAATCAGGGACTCATCTCCCAACTTTTGTCTATACTTGGGAACCTATTTAATATGCCTTGGCAGAACCAGCTCCTATACAGTCACCCTGCACCTGGCTAATCCCATCATAGCTATTGTGAATCTAGACTCTGCCCCCCTGAGATCTCATTGGTCACACCTAGGTCTTGCCCATCCTGATGTCACACACCCCTGGGGCCCCTGATTGGTCCAGGTAATCTTTTGTCTTCACCTGAGAGAAGCCCCTCAAGACCTCCTATTGGTCAACATTGTTCTCTAATGTCTATATCCATTAAGGCACATGGCCTCAGATTGTGTGTCTGCCCCAGGATGCCAACTGGCACTTCACCCCCAAACTCTGGTTTGCGCCATAATCCCTTCTTCCTGGACTTCTACATGTCTGGACAGGTTGTATCACCCCATAACTGACCCCTCTGTTTGCTGTCGATCACCTCTAATTTCTTAGTTTTGTATTGCTTGCTCTTTTTAAATGCTTAGTGTGTTTATAATTAGGGAAATTCTTCAATAAAATTAATTCATTTACTCTTCAGATTTGGAGTCTTCCTACTGTACTGGACCTCAGTATACAAGTGGTGTGCGATCCCTGTACCCCTCTGGTCTCCCCTGCCACATAGCTAATTTCCCCCAACAACGAGGCAGGCCATTGACAGTAACAGCCATTATAGTATAGGTATACATCTTCAAGTTCATGTTGGCATTTTTAGTGTTACATGATTCTGGTTTACACTGCTTATTATAGGATATTTGTATGGGGTGATCTGCTTCTTTCAGTAGTCCCTTAGTGGAAGGGCATAATGCACTTGTATGTATGCTGGGATAACTGGGCTGCCTGTAAGAATGCATGGATGAGATTTGGTTTCTCTCACTCATTTTTCCCAACGGAAGATATTTATATCTGGGAAGAATTGTACCATTGCACATTAATCAGATTCCTGCCAACCTAGCATCGAAAGCAAGAAATTGCAAGTAGATAAATAGGTGCCACTTTGGTGGGAAGGTGACAGCGTTTCGTGCGCCCTGGTGTTTAGTCATGCCGGCCACAAGACCACGGAAATGTCTTCGGACAGCACTGGCTCTTCGGCTTTGAAATGGAGATGAACACTGCAACCCTAGAGTCGGATTCGACTGGCTTTCGAGCAAGGGAACCTCTACCTTTACCTTTTTACATTAATCAGCAAGAGTTGTATCTGAATATTAAAAGTTTTTTTAAAAATCCTTTATTTCTCCATAAGTCTTTACAGAACTACATGCAAGAAGAACATGCTGCTGTTTAAACTGTGTTCCTGTGTCTATTTTTTAAGCTCTGTATGATAACCTTCCCTCAAGTTTCCTGTGCTCCAAATTCAGCCCCTTGACATAGAACACAGAAGTGCTGCACAACTTTCCTCTGTGGACAGCAGTGCCAGCACAGATGCTGTGATTTCTGGCATGCCAGTTAGCAAAGGGTTAATGTATGTAGTTGCTCTGGGATTGCATTAGATGTCTCTCCCTCAGAGTGTTAGGCAGATCAGCAGCAGGACCTATGGACAGGAAGCAGCTGATGCATGATCAAAGCCCAGACTGAAACTGAAACAGCAATACCACTGATTGTCCTAAATCAAAGTAGATCTGGGCAGAAGGAACACTGATCCTGTTAATCCATCCAAGCCAGTGCTGGGGCAAGCCTTTGTTGTGTCTTTCCTCCAAGAACAGCTCTTGGAAATGCAACCCTTTGGCAAGGCCCTGTGAATCCAGGCTGCTCATTGTCTGTGGCTTAGCAGCTGCAGAGAACTGGCTGGGGCCCATGAGCTCTGTGATGATATCCTAACACAGCCCCACCCCTTCCCCCATCTTACTCCTTAACTCCCACGCCTTTGCTTTCTGTAGAATAACTTCCCACTCAGAGCCAGATTAGGATGGTGGTGCTGAAAGAACACAAATTGCTATTCCCAGAAGGCACATGGGTTTTTATTTTTAGAGAAGATCAGCACAACTCTCCTGCAAAATAAAGCAAAACAAACAGTGGCATTCATACGACATTCATACGGCTACAAGAGTAACCCCATTATAGTTTCTGCAACTGATCTACTGAGGAGATACAGGTCAGCTATAGGCCAGTTTCCTGGAATACTCCTTATGTATCTTTGATGGTCATTGCAATAATTGCAAGTAATGACTGTTGTGAATACACACACTTGACTGCATTCTGGAAATGTAGTGTATGATAACATGAAAGTGAGAGGTGAACACAAAAGAATTTCCCAATAGAGAAAGTTTTATTCACATGGCCTTAATATTTTCTTTGAAGGCATGTTTTTGTTTGGTTTTAATAGTTTTTAAGATGTGTTTTTATGTATGATTTTAATCTGGTGGCCTGGGTGAGGGCAGAAAGATGGGGTATACATTTTGTAAATAAATAAAAATGAATAAATAGCCCGTCCTACTCCTGGCTTTCCTCCACATCAGGAGGTGTTTCAGAAGAACCTGGGAGGCTCTTCTGTGTCTCCAGAGAGCATCCATTCAGAAATATCTTCATCATAGGGAGACAACTGGCTTCCAACCTCAAAACATTTTGTGATTGGTCCCAGTACCTTATGGTCACCATTTTGTCATTGGTCATGGCCCCATAGCAGCCATTTTGTGTGTGGAGCCCAGTCCCCATTTTTTAATTTCCAAAAGTAATCACAGGCTCAATAAGACTGGGGAACCCTGATCTAGTCCAACATTTATCCCTGGGAAACTCCAAAGGTGGCCATAACGGCAAGAGCCCTCCATCGTTCTTTGCTCCTAGCACCTGGTATTCAGGTGAGATTTATTTTCCTTAAGCGCTGTGAATATGATTTCTGAACCTTGTTACTGAGGCAGCATGTCTTCTTTGTGGTCCAGTTTCACATTGCTTCAGTAATGACTAGAAACTCCAATCTCATGCATCACCTTAATATTTGCTTTACTTTTCCAGACAGTGAGACTGTGTTGTTGTGGCCATGGGTATTTGTGGTGTTAAAAATCATGTTCAGAGTAACCCATATGGACTGAAATGTTCATAAAATACCAATGTGACATGGAACTGGACCAGAGGGAAGTGGTTTTTCAGCAGCCACTATGTCACCCCCATAATGAAAGTGTTGTTAGTAGATTATGCTCCAGACGGAGAGGGAGGGCGGAGAAGTGTCAGCCCAGGAATCTAATACACAGCAAGAAAGAGGCAACACATGGGATGAAGATTAATACACACAGGCTCTGGTGGTATTCATTATGGGAAAAGAATGTGGGCATGATGGGGCACAAGTACCATCGGCAGTGGACGTAGGGAATACTCATCTTAGAACACTATCTGGTGGTAAAGTGATGTTCCTGGAAAGCTATGGGTGACTAAGGCGCTGGGAATGGGTATCCAGAGTCAGATGGTGACCTCATTCCAGCTCTTCCTCTGGAAACTGGCTGTAACATAGGCCACAGAGGTGGGAAGGGAAGTTGAGATCATTCAGGCTCAGCTGCCATGTGCCAAACCAGGCAATCCCCTGCATTACATTCCTGAGCACTGAGCTTAGTGTGACTTCAGCTATCAAACACAACCACTGTAGGGGAATCTATTCCTTAGTCCTCTGCAGTTGCATCACTATAAATATAACATCCTAGTTAACCTAAACTCAGTACTCTTAATTATATCATAGTATGTCATCCTTCTGTTTTTTTAGGTCTGTAATTCCTATGAAATGGGTTGGGAACAGCTAGCGGGCCACTAACATCTTATGGGTGTCAGAATTCTGACAATGGGAGGAGGAGACTACAAAGCAAAAGAGCACAACTTTCTTGGCAGATACTATAACTCAACAAGTCTGAGAATGCAAAAACTATTGGGATTCTCTGGTTTGGAACAGCTAGAAACCTCCATTAATTTAGCAGAGTGCACAAGGACTTATCACACAGCGAAACTTCTATCCAGGCTGTGTGTGTGCTGAGATAAAGCAAAGTTACACGGAGACTCCTTTATATTTACAAACTAATATGATTTCCTTTATCTATAGGACTCCATTCTAGATAGGAAAGAGTAGAGACAGAATAGTAACCTATCCTAGCTAACTAGGATGGATGCAAATGCATGTCCTGCATCCATGATGCCAACATAGAGAGAGATGAAAACAAGAAAAAAATGCATGTACCCAGATTTTAACACCAATAATCAATGAATTTAATAATAGACATATAAAGTACTCAGAACAAATTTTCCATAAACAAGAAGTAGAAATTCACTGGTAAAGTTGAATACAGGTAGAAATGCACAGGGGGAGTTTTTCCATGAACAATTTGTAATAAATTCAAAAAAGTCCATGATCTGTAAGGATGTAGTAGTGTTTCTGCCAGCTGCCAGTAGCCTTACTTGTTCTACTGCTGCTACCATTTTATTTTGCTTATGTATGCTTTGTAGACTTTGTTCATATACAATGAACAAACTGGGGCTTATTAATGACAGACATAAACTGGGTATAGAGCAAGATAGAAGACTTCCTGGTTTCAGAAATCTTCCATCTCCAGTTTGTTGTAATATCTTGGATAAACTGAATGTCATTTCTTCCTGACACTCTGGAATTCCAGATCTTCATAATATTTGGAAGTACCTATAGGCAGGGTCAATTCCACATTCCTGAATTGTTTTTCCATCAAGAAG
The DNA here is from genome assembly GCA_029375565.1 of Gekko gecko. NCBI lineage: Eukaryota > Metazoa > Chordata > Lepidosauria > Squamata > Gekkonidae > Gekko > Gekko gecko. The sequence goes on from JAPDNY010000006.1 coordinate 96,928,618, forward strand.
CCATAATCTGAAAATCGTGCCAGGCTAATTAACTGAACCATATGTTGCTGACTATGCCACATTATAAAGTATCCACCACCTTTGCTTGTTCCATATGCCTCTGCCAGAGACTTCAGTTCACGTATTGCTGTATCCTCCATCCAGTTAACTAGTGCTGCTGAATGCACTTTGTGGACACTCCTTGTCCATGTTCATACCTCTTTGTTAATCATTACCTCTTTCTAATGGTGTTTCGATTGGGCCCTATTTGAACAAGCACAGGATTAACCAGCTCAGTGAAACCTGAAGCACATTGCTTCTGCACAATGGTGCTGTCTTTGGAGGTTTCTCTGGGGAAAAAAATAGAATGACTAGATGGAACAGAGGACAAGCTTCTGCACCTTTAATAATGGTTTGGAATAGGGCATTTTTGCTGGTGATGCTAATCAGGTAGTTGTGCAAAAAGCTATATCAGCAGAAATGTTATTTTCTATGCCACCACTGAAAGTAAAATGACCTTCCTTTTGCCTCTGCTTACAGTACTAACAAGGAGCTGCGGTGGCTCAAGTGGTTAAGACGCTGAACTGCAGGCTCTGGAAGGTCAGTAGTTCAGCAGTTCGAGACCCGGGTGCCGCATGACAGGGTGAGCTCCTGTCTCTAGTTCCAGCTCCTGCCAACCTAGCAGTTCGAAAGCAAGAAATTGCAAGTAGATAAATAGATACCACTTCGGTGGGAAGGTAACAGCATTCCGTGCACCTTGGTGTTTAGTCATGCCGGCCACATGACCACGGAAACGTCTTCGGACAGCGCTGGCTCTTCGGCTTTGAAACGGGGATTCGACTGGCTTTTGAGCAAGGGAACCTTTACCTTTTACAGTACTAACACATCATGATTCTTATAGTTCCTGTTTTGGTTTTGTTCAAGTTCTGCAATTGGTTTCCTTCTGCACCATTAGAATTTCTACCATAGCTTTTTGCTAGTTGCCCTGGATACTGAAACAAAATTGAATGCAATGAGAATTGAAATCTAAATACACCCTCAGGCCCCTTTTGACCAACCATACAATCTATGCTGTGGATTATGGGACCTGCAAAGGTCATGAGGCTGCTGTAATAAGGAGAGGGATTTGGTATGACTGAGCAAAAAAACCTGACTGGATCTCACTCAGCAGTTGTGTACTACCCTTAGGCTGCAATCCTAAGAACACTTTCCTGGGAGTAAGCCCCAGTAAATAAATTTGACTTACTTCCACGTAGGCCTGTTTAGGATTGATCTCTTAGATACAGCCACATAGATACTATCATGCAGCTGCTTGTGAAACTTTACTAGCAGTCTTGAATAAGGGATCATCACCCTTTGCTTTGCATTACTTCCTGACTGTGGATAAAGAACGACTGAATTCTCTGTTCTCGTAGCTACCCACTATTCAGTATTACTTCTTCTCTGCTCATTGGCTCCCATGGAACCTGGATACTTATACATATTTCCTACTCCCCTTTCACCTGAATAATAGTTCTTGCTTTCTTTTAGTGCATAAGCTGCTGACTTCCTTGCTTATGATAAACCTAATTCTGTCAGTTCTTTATACTTCTTATTCAATGAGTTATTAACAATGCAATCCTAAACAGAGTTATATCCTTCAAAGACCATGGGACTTCAGTGGGACTTCAGTGGTCGCCACACCTCAAAAAGGATATTATAGCACTAGAAAAAGTGCAGAGAAGGGCAACTAGAATGATAAAAGGGTTGGAACACTTTCCCTATGAAGAAAGGTTCAAACGCTTGGGGCTCTTTAGCTTGGAGAAACAGCAGCTGAGGGGTGACATGATCGAGGTTTATAAGATTATGCATGGGATAGAGCAGGTTGAGAAAGAAGTACTTTTCTCCCTTTCTCACAATACCAGAACTCGTGGGCACTCCATGAAATTGCTGAGCAGTTGGGTTAGAACAGATAAAAGGAAGTCCTTCTTCACCCAAAGAGTGATTAACATATGGAATTCACTGCCACAGAAGGTGGTGGCAGCTACAAGTATAGACAGTTTCAAGAGGGAATTAGATAAACATATGGAGCAGAGGTCCATCAGTGGCTATTAGACACAAGGTATATATGGGAACTCTCAGTCTGGGGGAAGGTGATGCACTCTATTCTTGGTGCTGGAGGAGGCAGCAGTGGGAGGGCTTCTAGTGTCCTGGCCCCACTGATGGACCTCCTGATGGCACCTGGTATTTTTGGCCACTGTGTGACAGAGTGTTGGACTAGATGGGCCATTGGCCTGATTCAACATTGGCTTCTCTAATGTTCTTATGTTCTTAATGTTATTCTGCTGAGCATTGCACAGCAGATATAAAGGCCCATTATGCATGCACATCTTACTGCAGATTGTCAGAGCAGTAAGCCTTTAATCTTGACTTCGGATTCTGTGCCTGCCTTACATCATCCTTTTTCCTCCGGTGTATTTATTCCGCAGGTACAATTTTAAAAACCCACATTTTTCTAAATCAGGGTGGAACATAACTTGTGACGTGGGGGGTGGCATCCAAAATTGTTGGTTTTTTTAATTTACGCAATTGCCCTATTGCAGTTTTTTAAAAAATTAAATGGGGAAATGGAGCTTGTACACTGACGAAGGAGGGAGGATGGTGGAAGGTGCAGGCTGGACAGAACAACCTTGATGTGAGTGGGAAGTGTGACCTTTGTGGGGTGGCAAAAGGGCAGGGGGGGAATCCAAGGGACATCTGTATGCTTTTGAATTACCTTCGGCTTGGAAATGAAACAAGGGAAAAATCAACGCAAAAGCACTCTCAGAAAACCCTGAGAAGCAGCAACCACAAAGTGAACTGAGTGCTGAAGGGAAGAAAACCAATGCAGAATGACAAAGGAAACCTGACAGACATGCACGGTGAAAGTGAGGCAAAACACCCATGCATAATAGGCCATAGTGATAGCCATGACCATAGATGACTTTGAAAGGGGCTTAAACAGCTTCATGGAGGATAGGTCCATCAGTGGCTACTAGCCTTGGTGACCAATGCGTACCTCCATATTCAGAGTCAGTAAACCAGTAAACCTTGGCCTTTGCTCCCCGTTTGTTGGACCTTCATGGCAACTGGTTGGCCACTGTATGAAACAGGATGCTGGACTAGATAGACCACTGATCCAGCAGGGCTCTCATGTTCTTATAAGAGACCAGATGAAAACAAAATCCATTCAAAATAGCAATTAGTTCACTCAACATGGGTGTCAGTCCCTTCCAATTTATGTAAAGTCTAGATTGAGATAGGTGACTCAAAGGTGTATTATAGTAAAACTGCCAAGGCTCTGAAAAGGAAAAGAACCCTTGGATTAGAGTTCTTTCTCCCTCTTAAAACAATGTTCAAAACCAATTGCATGACTTTTAAGCCTAACTCTTTATCCTAGGTCACTTCATTTGTTTGCTTGTTTGTTTTTAGCACATGCAGTAAAAGTAGATGGGGATGTCTTTGGGCTGTTTTCCCACACTCTTTCCCCATCAGCTTCTTCTAATACCAAGATGACAGAGGGTGTGGTGGCAGCTTTTGTTTTTATTATTTGCCTGCAGGCCCCTTCCCAGTTTCTTCTTATTCCCACACCTCCTGCTAATCTGCTCCAACAATTTACTAACTGTAGGTGGGAAAGAGTAAATAACGGAATGGAGGGAGCGGCTTTAGCAGCTGCCAGAAGATGCTGCTATCTTGGCTAGATGGGAGTTTGAAAGTGCTTGAGAAAACTTAGAAATAAATACTGCAAATAGATTGTTGCATCCATCTTATGTAACTTTTAAGCTAGATTCCATCACAAGATAGCTCTGGATGTTGCTGTAAAGCCAGATTGTGTTCTGTCGCAAACCAGCCGAATAGATTTGAGTCCAGTAGCACCTTAGAGACTGACAAGAGGTTCAGAATATTTCAGCCAAATATATTTTCTCTTAGAACCAGAAGAGTTGGTGATACAGCAGAATCCAGAGAACCAGGAAAAAAGGTGGGAATCTGCACATGTCTCCTGATCTGTGTGTTATTCTGATGTAAAATTTTAGGTTGTAGGTATACCCTGCAGATGGATGCCCTACATCCTTTCTAGGGTCTTTAATGCAGTGATTCTCTGACTGTGGGCTGGGACTCAAAAGTAGGCCAGAACTCTCTCACAGATAGGCCACAAGGCCAGGTGGGAGGAGGAGAGACAGTGTGAGATGGAATAGAGAAAGAATCATGGCAAATTTGGGTTTGCCCTTGTTGCTCAATGATACTATATAAAAATGAAAAATAAAATATAAACTTGTTCAATGTCAGCTTGTGAGAGATTGCAGTATTCTGTGTGAGGAAGGTGGAATATAGCATGAAGATGCTTTGCAAGTAAATCCCAAAGAGTACAATATGTTTGAAAGTGTGTCCCACTTCATAAAGTTTTTTTGGGGGAGGAGTGAATAGTTTTGTTTGTGTGTATGTGCTCGTGGAGAGGCCGCGGTGACTCAGAGGTTAAGATTCTGAGCTGCAGACCAGAAGGTGAGTGAGCTCCCATCTCTGGCCCCAGCTCCTGCCAACCTAGCAGTGCGAAAGCAAGAAATTGCAGGTAGATAAATAGGTACCACTTCGGTGGGAAGGTAACAGCATTCCATGTGCCTCAGCGTTTAGTCATGCCAGCCACATGACCACAGAGAAGTCTTTGGACAGCGCTGGCTCTTCAGCTTGGAAACATATGAGCACTGCCCCCTAGAGTTGGATTCAACTGGCTTTCGAGCAAGGGAAACCTCTACCTTTTTTTTATGTGCCTGTGAGCCTGGAAGTCATGGTGACTTCTCCCGACCCCTAGTAGGGCTAGGACGTTTCAGAGGTGGCTTGATATTATCTGTCTCTGCGTCCTGGCCCAGGTATTCCTTGGAGGTCACCCTTCCAAGTACTTGCCAAGGAAGGCCCTGCTTAGCTTCTGAGATCTAACAAGATCGGGCTTGCTTGGGCTATCTAGGTCAGGGCCCACTTTATAAAATCTGAGAATAGCTACTTTAATGGGTTTCTCTTTCTCTCTCTCTGCTTCCCACTTTCATGAAGTTGCGTACCTAACAAGTGTGGTTCTACTTTTAATTTCTTCTACTATCTTTATCTATGTGTTTACTTGTTTCATTTCAGTGGGTACTCAAAGTAGCTTATGTTGTTCTCTTCTCCTTCACTTTGTTCTCACAACAATCCTGTGTAGTAGGTTAGGCTGTGTGTGACAGGTCCAAGGTCACCCAGTAAGCTTCCATGCCAGAGTGGGTCTCCCAGATCTTGTTACAATACTCTATCCACTATACAATACTAGCTTTCTTTATGTTTTGAAATATTTCAATCCCATAAAAAGTTATTTCCCTAAACTTTAACAATAACACACATTTAAAGCCAAAACATATTTATTACAGTGTCAAGCTACCCAGTCCTGGTTAGTTGTGGGACTGTCTAGCTTAATCCACATGCTTTTGGGTTATTTGCCATATTAAGATTCACCCTGAATATCAGGCAGTAGTAACTTAATTTTTTTCATGTATGTAAATCAAACCACAGCTTATACGGATAACTTATCTTCTTCATGGCTGATGCCTTCCTCCAAGTCAGCCTCGAGAAGAAGGAATTAATACAGCCATTATCTAAATTATATTTGGGGAATAGGCCTGTAGGATACATACTATGGCAAGGCGGTGGGATTCCCAGGTCCCTCCTGGCCACTGGCAGTAGATGGGAGGTGGGGGTTGCCAGATTTAGGTTGGGAAACTCCTGGAGATTTGGGGATGGAGCCTGGGAAGGACAGAGACAGGGGGACAATGCCATAGAGTCCACCCTCCAAAGCATCCATTTTCTCGAGGGGAACTGATACTCTGTAGTTTGGAGATGAGCTGCAATTCCAGGGGATCCCCAGGTCCCACCTGGAGGCTGGCATTTCTAGGTGATGAAGACAACTAACTTGCATCAAAATTGGCAGCAGAATTTTACTAAGCCAGGAAATAAAGATCTCACAGGATAACTCAAAGGAAGGCCTAACTCCACATTACATACAGACACTTCTTTCTTTCTAGTTTAATTTTTAATAGAAAGCAGCCCCAGGAAGGGTGCTTCTTAATGGGGGAGGGAGGAGAATAGGGGCGCTTAAATCCTTTCCCCAGTAGCTGTATTTCCACTGTAATCCACCACCATCAGCCTTCACCTGTAGATAGTTACTTTTACAAGCAGGTTCCAGTACCCTGTGAGAAAAAAAACAGCAGGGATGGGTGGGAGATTTGTAACAGAAAAACTATTGGTGAAGAAAGCATTAGTGTCTGCTCCTCTGTTTCAAATTACCACATTGCCTTTACAAAAAGTGGTCAACAGCTTCCTGATACCCATCAGAGTGTAACATGTTGTTTCATCCTTGCAAATAAGCAAAACCACAAAGCATCACTTTGATAAAACTGAGAGTTTGGGGGTCTCTAGACTTCATTTTTCATCTATAAATAGCCTGTTGGAAAACCATTTTCATTCTTATCAAAGAGAGCTATAAATTCTGGCAACAGCTTCTCAAACAGGAAATTGCCATGCTGCCATGGTAACTGTTGCTTTCAGGAGCAAGGCACACAGGAAATCCCCTGCAATCCCATGCATTGCATCACCCTGCATATGGAACAAATCAAATCCACATCAGCCAGAGCCTCCCACAGCCTTGGCACTTAATGCTGATTTTGTCAGGTGATGCTACTGACTCATCTTCCTACCAGGCTACTCACTGCCTCGTGCCAAGTTACATTTTCCAGAGAGCACTAGTTCTGCTGCCTGATTTTATTACCCAGGCAGGCAGGGAAGCAACATACCTAAGTATTGCCCTTCCCCAACCCAGAAAGTGGCTTTAGGAGGGAGGAGCAAGACTCTGGGCAGGGTAAAATGGGTGCTCCCAACTGTGCAACTGCATACAAATGGGATACATCCCTCCCTCCTTCCCTGGAGGGATGTGGGGGAAGAGTCATAGAAGCCGCAGTTGCTAAGAGTTCCTTTAGCCAGATCAGCATGTATGTGCTTTATACCTCCTAAAAATAGGCCCAGGGAATATCTCCATTAAGCCAATATAATCGCAAACAAACTTGCCCCCCCAAAAAAGCTTCAGAGATTGGGAAGGGACACAAGAATTGCAAGTATCTTGCCTTCCCTGTTTCTCCTTAATGCACAAGTTCCCATGGTAGCAAAGGAAATTGCAGGAGAGCACAGCACCCAAAATAGAACTGATGCAAAAAGTCTGAAGAAATTGAACATTACTCAAGATGTGGTGGCTGCAGTTTTAAAATATCTGTCTCTCATGTATCTCCTACATACCCAGGCTCACATGGAGTAAAGTACCTTTTCTTGCATTCATTCATAGAATTACTATGGACTCTGATATGCTGAAGAGTTGTTGCTAATATTATCCTAAACAGAGTTGTTGCTAATATTATCCTAAACCCAGATTGCTGTAAGGACAGATCCTACTGTTTAAAACCTGCCCTATCTAAAGGCTGGGACATCACAAGCTTGCTGTGTATAAGAGCAGAGGGTCCAGAGCAGAACAGAAAGAAGAATAAATATGAGGCATCTGGGTTGCATGACCTTTAATGCTATTAAATCATATGATGCCGATGATGACTGTACATCAGAATGAAAACTTGGCTGTTTGCTCTGTTTTGAAGAAACCTGACTGTAGTTGCCTCCATATTTCTTTCAGGGAGGTTATGGGTGGATTGTTGAGGTCCCAGGATATAATTTAGCATGAGCACCAGGTAGCCCCAAAAGCAGCAGCCATAGCTGGAGTGGTGGGAGGGGATGTGAACACAGCCAGGGTCCAGATGCGACATAGAATCATGGAGTTGGAAGGGGCCATACAGACCATCTAGTCCAGGAGTGGCCAAACTTGCTTAACGTAAGAGCCACATAGAAGTAACATCAGATGTCTGAGAGCCACAAGACATGAACAAATATCACACACATGTTTTCATTGGAAAATATGCAAATTTGCTTTTTATTAACATTAAATAAGAGTGCCAGAAATAAAAATAAAAGGGGTAAAACCAGATATTGATAATGATATTTAAAGAGACAAATGCTTTCTCCAAGCTGGTCGGAAGGGGGGCTTTGAGAATGCATTTGAAGTTGCTTTCTTTCTCTGGTCCCCCCCCCACCTCAAGCCTACCCAGGGAGGGGAACACTGGCTGGGGATGGGAAGACTGATCAGGGAGGTATGCCTCCCCTTCACTTCCCCAGCCACCCTGCTGGGAGCTGCACAATATGTGTGAAAGAGCCGCATGTGGCTTCCAAGCCACAGTTTGGCCATTCCTTATCTAGTCCAACCCCCTGCCCTATGCAGGACCAGCCTAAAGCATCTCTGACAAATATTCGTCCAGCCTCTGGTATAGTTTGGTGTAGTGGTTAAGTGCACGGACTCTAATCTGGAAGTACCGGGTTTGATTCCCCACTCCTCCACTTGCACCTGCCAGATGACCTTGGGCAAGCCATAGTTCTGGTGCAGCTGTTCTTGAAAAAGAGCAGTTTCTGTCAGAGTTCTCTCAGCCCCACCTACCTCACAGGGTGTCTGTTGTGGGGAGGGGAAGGGAAAGGAGTTTGTAAGCCGCTCTGAGACTCCTTTGGGTAGTGAAGGGTGGGATATAAATCCAATCCGTTCTCTTCTCTTCTCTTCTCTTCTCTTCTCTTCTCTTCTCTTCTCTTCTCTTCTCTTCTTCTAAGCTGTCAGTGAAGGGGAGCTAACCACCTCCCTAGGCAGCTGATTCCACCTTTGAACTATGAACCAGAGATTCCACTCTGACCATGAAAAAGTTTTTCCTAATATCCAGCTGATACCTTTCTGCATGTAATTTAAACCCGTTGCTTCAGGTCCTATCCTCTGCTGCCGACTGGAACAGCTCCTTGTCCTCCTCCAAATGACAGCCTTTCAAATATTTAAAGAGAGCAATCATGTCCCCCCTCAGTATCCTCTTCTCCAAACTAAACATTCCCAAGGCCCTTAGCCTTTCCTCGTAGGGCTCAGTCTCCAGACCCCTGATCATCCTCGTCACTCTCTTCTGCACCCTCTCGATTTTGTCCACATCCTTTTTGAAGTGAGGCCTCTAGAACTGCACACAGTACTCCAGGTGCGGCCTGACTAAGGCAGTATACAGTGGGGCTATGACTTCCTGCGATTTCGATGTTATGGCCCTTTTAATACAACCCAAGACTGAATTTGCCTTTTTTGCCACTGCATCACATCACTGACTGCTCATATGTACTTTATGTTGTTGTTGTTCAGTTGCACAGTCGAGTCCGACTCTTCGCGACCCCATGGACCAGATCACGCCAGGCCCTCCTGTCTTCCGCTGTCCGCTGAAGTTTGCTCAATTTCATGTTCGTTGCATCAATGACACTGTCTAACCATCTCATCCTTTGCCGTCCCCTTCGTCTTTGACCTTCAATCTTTCCCAGCATCAGGATCTTCTCCAGTGAATGCTCCCTTCTCGTTTGGTGGCCAAAGTATTTGAGCTTCAGCTTCAGGATCTGGCCTTCCAAGGAACAGTCAGGGTTGATTTCTTTTAGGATTGACTGATTTGATCTCCTTGCAGTCCAAGGGACTATCAAGAGTCTTCTCCAGCACCATAGTTCAAAAGAATCTATTCTTCGGCGCTCGGCCTTCCTTATAGTCCAACTCTCGCAGCCATACATTACTACGGGGAATACCATTGCTTTGACCATGCGGACTTTTGTTGGCAAGGTGATGTCTCTGCTTTTTATCATGCTGTTTAGGTTTGCCATCGCTTTCCTCCCAAGGAGCAGGCGTCTTTTAATTTCTTGGCTGCAGTCACCATCTGCAGTGATCTGGGATCCTAGGAACGTGAAGTCTGTCACTACTTCTACGACTATATGTACTTTATAGTCCACTCTTACCCCAAGATCTCTTTCGCATACACTGCTCCCCAAAAACGTATTCCCCCATCCAGTATTTGTGCTTGACATTTTTGTGGCCCAGATGTAATACTGTGCATTTATCTTTGTTGAATTGCATCTTATTTGCAACTGCCTACTTCTCCAGAGTATTCAGAGTATTTTAACTCTATCTTCTTGGGTATTTGCTACTCCTCCCAATTTGGTATCATTGGCAAATTTAATGAATAGCCCTTCTACCCCTTCATCCTCCAGATCATTGATAAAAATATTGAAAAGTACCAGGCCCAAAACTGAGCCCTGCGGCACCCCACTGGACACCTCCCTCCAATCTGATAAAACACCATTGACTACCACTCTTTGGATGCAGTCCTCCAACCAGGTCCCTATCCACCGAACTGTCCTGTGATGGACAGAGGCTCTGCAAGTTCATTAGACAGTTCTTTGAGCACTCTTGGGTGCGCACCATCTGGCTCAGGGGATTTGTATTTATCTAGTGCAGCCAGGTACCTCCCTGTCAATGTCAGCTGGACACTCAGGTGTTCTGTTATGTCCTATACCATCTCTAGATGGGCTCAGGTTCTTCTGGGAAAAAACAGAGGCAAAAAGTCATTAAGGCTGTCTGCTTTTTCTCTGTCCTCCACCAGAGTTTCTCCTTATACTCCCAAAAGTGGTCCAATTGCCTCTTTTACTTTGCGTTTGCTTCTCACATACCTGTGGAAGTTTTTCTTATTGTAGCAAACCCCCCTGGCCAGACCCAATTCATACTGAGCTTTGGTTTCCCTGATGGCTGATCTGCAGTACCTAGTAACTCTCATATACTCCTCTTTAGAGGTCTGACCTTCCCTCCATTTCCTTTTTCTCCCTTAGCATATTCTGAAGCTCTCGGTTCATCCACATCAGTTTCTTGGAGTCCTTACCATGTTTCCGTCTTGCTGGAATAGTGAAGGCTTGAGCTCGCAAAAGCTCATGTTTGAGAACAGCCCACCCTTGACTCGCTCCTTTCCCTTCCAGCACACTCCCCCACAGAATGACTCCCATCCAAGCCTCTGAGTTTGTTGAAGTCGGCCCTGCAAAAATCTAACCTACACGTCTAGCTACGATCTTCCTTGACCCCCCGCAGCAACTGGAATTCAAGTAGGACATGGTCACTTCCCCCTAAGGTCCCCACCACCTTCATCCCGTCTATCAATTCTTCCCTGTTGGGTAATACTAAGTCTAGTATGGCCGAGGCCCTTGTAGCTTCCTCCACCATTTGAGAAAGGAAGTTGTTGGGCAAACAAGTCAGGAAGCTGCGTGATTCTTGTCGCTTTGTTGAGTCTGTCTCCCAGCATACATCAGGGAAGTTGAAGTCTCCCATAATTATAAGGTTCTGATGTCTGGATAGTCTACCATTCCATGTTCAAGGAGGACAGCATCCTCTTTAAGGTAGGCATGCTCTTTAGCATGGAATTAGAGAAGAGTTTTTATTTCCATGTTCTTATGTTCTTGGCTTTCTTTAAGTAGAAGGCCTGAGTTTCTATAAATCAGTGTTGCCTTGGAACAGACAGCATTCTTATTATGATTCGTGGTAATATCCTCACAGGAGCCAACTAGATTTATCCGTAGTGCATTTCAGAAGTACCTCTTCCAAGCTGAAACAAGATGTGCCTTCTTTGAAGACATCCTTCTCAAAGCACAGCAGCTGCCTGTTTTATTCTTGTGGCCTCTGCTAACATTTGATCATTTCTGTACTATTTTCTACCATGGAAAATGTTTTGTAATGTTAATACTATTTGTTCTTGTCACCACCATTGCTACTAGTGTTTTGAGAAAGCACACAGCTGTGGCTGAGAGGGGCTTTTCCAAGACCACCCAGGGAGTTAATCACTGTGGTGAGATTTGAAGCCAGACCTAGTGGATGCAAGCCCAACATTTGATCCACTGGATCTCAGTGACACTCATATCCCACCCCCACCCCCACCAGTTTACCATGCCTCTTCTCCAAGCTGTCACAGTGCTGCTTCTTGCCAAATAATTCCCAAGACTATAAATAGGGGAGAATGACATTCAGTTCAAAGTAAACAGGGTTATGCCAAACAATAAAAAGTACATACATTTTTATGATTTGCAAAATAGACATTAAAATCAAAAGTTTATGGTTGCTTGGGGGAAACTGACCGCTGAAACATTATGGGGGAAATGGAGGGGAGGAAGAGGGAATATTAAGTACCCATTTCTCCCAGCACACCTTCTCTGCAAATCGCCCCTCATGATTCAGCTTTGCTGCTCATGTTTTGTTACATATGCTCATCATCAGTAATTAGCTGGTCCCTAAATAGTAGCCTGTAGAATGTGTGTGACTCTTATTTAATCACTACAATGCTATGGTATCCCTTATTTCTCAAAGTATTATTTGGCTGAGAGTTTGAGCCATTCAACATTAACTTTCAGCTACTTGTTGAATTCCTATTTCAAGAAAAGGCATCCGTTGAACTCTCCCCCTTGCTTGAGTGGGTGGACCTCTCAGCATGGAGAGGTTGTTAGAAGGACCATTTTCTCTTTTCCGTTTTACTGCATGGTGATTAAGAAGCAGGATGATTCAGCAAAAGCCAGTTTTGCTGGGGGAAAAACACTAATTTTGTTAACAATACTCTGAAAGGGAACATTAAACCCCTCCCTGTACGACAGTGTATCTTTCCTTTTTTTTTTTTTTTACAATGGTAATCAGGGCAGTAGATCAAAGTTTGTGTCCAGCAGCACCTTTAAGACCAACAAAGTTTTATTCAAGGGATGAGCTTTCGTGTGCACGCACACTTCCTCAGACACAATGAAATGGAATTTACCAGTCCATACGTATAAGGCAGAGACTGAACAACAAATTAGCACACATGCAAACAAGAATAACAAGCTAAGTTTATAAGGTCATCATTGTTTGTACTTAATTCCAGGGAAAACAGTGAGGCAAATAAGTATGTCAGAATTGGCAATAGATGTGTAAATGTATCCTTAATTGTGGAGTGCAGTGTTCATCATCTATTCTAGATGGGGAAACCCCTCTACTTCTGCACTCCCCCCCCAACTCTTTCCTCCCTGTAGTCTGACACTGTAATCATTGCCAGGCAACTAATGATAGCCCTGAAATTGTAGATTGCAAGTGGGGGTGGAAGGTAGAGTGAAATTCTGTAGAAATTCCACAGAATGAGGCAGTATAGGGCAGTATCTTTCTCCAGAATTGAGCTGTTTTGTTACTGGAGACCAGCCTTCCATTCCAGTCTCTCCTTGTGCCTTGGTTGCTAAAGCCAGAACCCAGCTCTGATGGTTTGGCCTCACACCATTCACTCAAATTCATATTTGTAGATAAACTAAACTATGGTCAGTCTTTCAAAGAGAGATTCCCCTCTCCCACACAAGAGTTCATGGATAAACCTGCATTACTTTCATAATTTCATTCATGTTCCCTAAAATTCTTTGATTTTAAATGCTTTCAGTTCTCCAAGTCTTTGTCAATACTACAAGATTTAATTTGTCATGCCTGGCACACAATCCTTTTTGGTCTTATATGGACCATCAAATCTGTCCACCCTTCTCTTTTATTAGTCCTTTCTATTACATAAGCACATGAAGCGCCAGGAAGTCACAACTGACTTATGCTGACCTCAGCAAGGAGCTTTCAACACAAGTAAGGAGCAGAAGTGGTTTGTTATTGCCTTCCTCAGCAGAATCTTCTTTGGTGGTCTCTCCCATCTAAATACTGACCCTGCTTAGCTTCCGAGATCTGATGAGATTGAGCCATACTATGCTGCCTTTCCTCCACCCTTTCCATTACTGTTAACATTAAATCTGATGAATGTTATTCATCACTGAAATTCATGTGGCTCCAAATTCTGGATCATCCTGAAGCATACCTGGTTTTAATCCTCAACCCCATAGAAATATTTCTTCTGATGCTGTAGGGAGAGCAAAATACAAAGTGCCAGTGCCTAGGCTGCTGGATCAAGATCCTTAGTAGCTTTCCCAAAGGGACAATTTATTGGAGTGACAAGGCCTTTCGGTAGAGAGGCACCTAGGTGCTCAAACTCTGCAGGTTCCCAGTCAATCATTTAGTGCCAGACCTGTACTGTGGGAAACATTTTCTTTAGAGTAGTTTTCATAACTTTTTCTTACATGAATTGCCAGCTGTTTATCTGTTTGTTTGTTTGTTTGTTTCATTTTTACCCCATGTTTCTCCCCAATGGGAACCCAAAGTGGCTTACAGCATCCTCCCCCTTTCTCCATTTTATCCTCACAACAACCCTGCGAGGTAGGTCATGCTGAGAGACAATGACTGGATTAAGGCCACCCACCAAGCTTCCATAGCAAAGTAAGAATTCAGACCTGGGTCTCCCAGATCCTAGTTTGGCATTCTAACTACTACACCATGCTGCCTCTGTTGATTCCACAGTTTCCCTTCATTTACTGTGCAGACTACCGGGGCTTTCTCTGGGGATGTCCCTTTGTCAGGTGGAGAGGCATGTTCTGAAGCTGTAGGAATAGGCATGTTCTGAATTATGCAGGAATAATTCATATCAGAACTGAGACATGGAGGCTTCCGGTCGGAGTTAAAATGGCGAATTGACGCACTTTGCGATTTGGGCAGGGTGAACAGCGGTATCTGACGACAGTCTGGGCTCTACCTGGCCCAGCGCAGCACTCCCCAGGTGGGGGAGTGGCAAGCAAGCAGCCAAGCCTGAGAGGGAGTTGAGATCGGTGTGGATAAGCTTCGGAGGAAGCTTGTTTACACCTTGATCTCCTTCCGCGAAGAGGGCAGTTGCAAGTCAGCTCTACAGATACCAGCTGGGCTGAGAATTCAGCATAAATCCGTCATCTACTGACCTCTTTAACATCAAGATTAACATCGTTTACAGAAGAAGCACTGCGAAACCCCGAGATTACAAGTAAGGTAACAATTGAACATTTGCTTACCGGTTTGAAGAAGAAGGTAAAATCTAAACGTACGGATAAGCGTAAAAAGCTTTAAAGAACTAATCCGCTTGATTTAAAAGTAAAAAGAAAGCTTTCCTTCAGAGAAAACGGTGGAAAAGTGACTTTGTTTTGCATTCCTGTGGTCAGCTAAGACTAAACTTTGCGTAGCAGAAACAAAACTGACTGTGATTCTATGGTACAGGAAGTAGGCTAGAGTGGATGTTTTCGAAGCTGCTCTGCCGGATGTAGATGGACGTTTTAGAGTGTGACACCGGAAGTTGGATTACAGTGACGGACAGCTAAACAGGAAGTTTCGAAGAAGCCTACTCTAGCCAGAAAACCATAGAGAAATTGTGCCCGCCATTTTGAG
This sequence comes from Gekko gecko, assembly GCA_029375565.1. Taxonomy (NCBI): domain Eukaryota; kingdom Metazoa; phylum Chordata; class Lepidosauria; order Squamata; family Gekkonidae; genus Gekko; species Gekko gecko. The sequence continues at coordinate 96,943,823 of JAPDNY010000006.1, forward strand.
GACTAAATTTTAAAAAGTTATTTTTGAACTGAAAAAGTACTGGAAAAAGTTATAAAGGTGGCGATTGGACTTTAAGATTGATAATATAAGGACTGATTAGTTTTGAATTTGCCTCCAAGACGGATTTGAGACCAAGACCAAGGGCCGCCTCATCACCAAGTCCAAGAATGACCGCAAAAGAAAAAAAGAATGGCAGGCTGCCATGGAGGCGATGGAGAAAAGGATGACAGAAGTGGTGCAGACTTTGGGAAAGCAAATAGAATCACAGTTGCAACAACAGCTACAGATACAACTGGAGCAAATAGAGCAAGTGCAAGTTCAAGTACAGAAAAAAAATATGGAAGAGTTGAAAGAACTGGTACTAACAGAAGTGGCAGGGATAAAAAAAGATATGGAAGAAGTTTAAAAAGAGGTTCAAAGTCTGGTGACAAAATCAGAAGAAATGGATCAGAAAGTTAAAAGATCCCTACAAGAAAATACAAGACTGGAGTCCATAATGGAATATAGAGCTACTCAGAACCATTTGAGATTGAGAGGAATTGAAGAGGAGGAAGATCAGGATATTCGGGCCTTAGTAATTAATACTCTGACAACTTATATAGGGGAAGATCAAGGAGATTTTGAGTCAGACTTTGACCTAATCTACAGAGTAAACTCAGCTTATGCCAAGAGAAAGAAATTACCCAGAGATGTGATTGTTCAATTTGTGACTACAAAAATGAAAGAAGACATTTTCAAGAAGCAGTTTACACAACCGTTGGAAATTAATGGAAAGAAAATAATAATTTTAAGAGAAATTCCGAGAATGATTTTACAAGACAGAAAGAAATTTAAGAAATTAACAGACAGGTTAAGAGAATTGAGCATCAGGTTTAGATGGGAGATCCCACATGGATTATCATTTTCGTACAACTCAGTGAGAGTTACAATCAAAACAGAAGGAGATATGCTCAGATTCAAAGAGAGCAATTTTGATGATTTTAAAGACATTTAATTCAAAACAACGATGGATTACAAATTTTTATCTTGGAATGTAAATGGACTAAATTCACCAAACAAAAGAAGATTAGTGAATCATTGGCTACAGAAACAAAAATGTAACATAATTTGTTTGCAAGAAACACATATTAGAAAACAAGATAATAAATATCTGATTAATAAAAAATTGGGAGAAGAATTTCATTCATCAGCAATTAATAAGAAAAAAGGAACAGTGATATATATTTCTAAAGATTTGGAACCTAAACAAATCTTCTCAGATAAGGAAGGAAGATACGTTGGCGTGGAAATAATGATGTACAGAAAAAGGACATTGCTTGTAAACATATATGCACCCAATGGTGCAAAAGAGACTTTTTTCAATGATTTGACAAGAGAGTTGGACTGTTTAAACTATGATCAAATTGTCTTTGCAGGAGATTTCAATGGCACGGTTAACAACGTATTGGACAGAAAGTCTAAGGCAATTGGAGAGGCGGTTGGAAAACTGCCAAAAAAATTTTTCCAGCTGATGAAGCAAGAGAAACTAGAAGATGTTTGGAGGAAGTGGAACCCTAAGACAAAGGATTATACATTTTACTCTAACAGGCATAGTTCCTTTTCTAGAATTGATATGATTTGGATGTCAGAGGAGATGGCGCTAAAAACTCATAAAATTGAAATTTTACCGAAAAATAATTCAGATCATAATCCTTTACTTTGGACATCTAAAGAAAAATCAAAACAATTATACTGGAGAATCAATGAGGACTTATTGGACCAAAAATTGATTAATGAGACTTTAAAGAAAGAAACGAAAAACTTTTTTGAAATGAATTTGGACAAAGGTACTGATATACAGGTTGTATGGGATACATACAAAGCGGTAATGAGAGGTTTGCTTATCTCTCTGAACTCTAAAGATAAAAAGCAAAGGATGCAACAACAAAATGACCTTCATGAAAAATTCGACAAAAAGAAAAGGAACTGAAGAAAAGACCAGGGAAGAAAAAAATTATTAAAGAGATCCACTTTCTACAGGATCAATTGAATGTTCTACTAAATAGAGAATTATATTGGAATTTGAAGAAATTACAGCAAAAAGTATTTGAGGGTGCAAATAAACCAGGAAAATTTTTAGCGTGGCAATTGAAAAATAGAAAAGAAAGGAATTTTATAAGCAAGATTATTGAAGATGGGAAAGATGTAGTAGATCTGAAAGGCATAAAAAGAGCTTTTTTAAAATACTACGCCAAATTGTTTAAAAAGAAAGGAATTGACCAACAGAAAATTAAGAGATATTTGGAGAATATTGAAGTACCAGAGCTGGGACAACAAATTAAAGGAATATTAAATGGATTAGTAACAAAAGAAGAAGTAACAAGGGCGATAGAAGACGCTAAATTGGGCAAAGCTCCAGGTCCAGATGGCTTTACAGCAAAATTTTATAAGAAATTTAAGGAGGAGCTAACCCCTATTTTAGTGCTTCTGTCAAACGAGATAAGAATGACTAAACGGATCCCAGATTCATGGAAAGAAGCAAATATCTCACTTATACCTAAAGAAGGTTTGGACTTAACTAACGTAAAGAATTATAGACCAATATCGCTACTAAATAATGACTACAAAATATTTGCAAAAATAGTTTCAGAAAGGTTGAAAAAATATTTGAAAGATGTTATAGCGGAAGAACAAGCTGGTTTTCTACCAAACAGACAAATTAGAGACAATCTGAGAGTGGTGATTGATGCTATTGAATACTATGATAAACATCCAGAAAAAGAAGTTGGATTCCTCTTTTTAGATGCGGAAAAAGCTTTTGACAATCTAAATTGGGAGTTCATGTTGCAAGTAATTGAAAAAATGGATATAGGACAGTCCTTTTTAAATATGATTGTGGCAATATATTCAGAACAGAAAGCAGCTTTGAACATAAACAAAGAAAGAACAGACTTTTTCCAAGTCCAAAAGGGAACATGACAAGGCTGCCCGTTATCTCCGTTACTGTTTATCTGGATATTGGAAATATTATTGATATTGATAAGAAAAGATAATGCCATTGAAGGACTTACAGTAAAAGGCTTTGTGCACAAATATAGAGCTTTTGCAGATGATGTAATGTTTATGATTCAAGATCCAATTGAGAATATACCACAATTGATGGAAAAAATTGAAGAATTTGGAACAGTTGCGGGATTTTATGTCAATAAAAGCAAAACGAAAGTGATGTGTAAAAATATGACGAAGCAGAGACAAATGGAACTTCAGGAGAAAATTCAATGTGAAGTAGTTACAAAGACCAAATATTTAGGAATTGAATTGACTATGAAAAATATTGATTTGTTTAAAAATAATTATGAAAAGGTTTGGCACAAGATCCAGCAAGATATGAAGAAATGGGATACCTTGAATCTATCATTATTGGGAAGAATTGCAACTGTAAAAATGAATGTTTTGCCGCGTTTGATGTTTTTATTTCAGACTATTCCAATATTAAAACAAAGGAAAATACTGGATACGTGGCAGAAAGAACTATCGAAGTTTGTATGGGCAGGAAGAAAGCCAAGGATTAAAATGAAAATTTTATGTGACGCAAAGGAAAGAGGAGGACTACAATTACCAAACCTAAAACTGTATTATGATGCCGTCTGCTTAACATGGCTGGAGCAGTGGACCAACCTTGAAAATAAAAAGTTATTGGCTTTAGAAGGTCATGACAATAAGTTTGGATGGCATGCATATTTATGGTATGGAAAAGTGAAAATGGATAAGTTTTTCAAACACCACTTCATAAGACGATCACTGTTCGAGACTTGGATGAGATATAGAAAATTCTTCTCGGAAGAAAGACCACTGTGGATAGTACCAGCAGAAGTGATTAATCCATATTCAAGAAACCAGGGTTTAGATTGGTTACCCTACAAAAGTCTCTTAAAATTGGAAGGGAAAAACTTTGTACTAAAAGATAGAATTGATGTTGAATTTGAATATGATTGGTTGAAGTATAGACAGATTTATGATTTATTTAAAACCGACAAAAGAGAACATGGTTTTAGAGAAAATTATACTGAAATTGAAACTGTATGGATTGAAAAGGGTAAAAAAATGATTTCAAAACTGTATAAGGTTTTATTGAAATGGTATACTGAAGATGAAACAGTAAAAGAGCAAATGATAAAGTGGGCAGTAAATATTAATAACGAGATACTTATGACATCTTGGGAATATTTGTGGAAAAAGTCAATGAAAATTTCAACTTGTGTAAATGTTAAAGAGAACTGTTATAAAATGATGTATAGATGGTATATGACGCCCAAAAAAATTGCTATTATAAATGAAAGTATGTCTAACAAATGTTGGAAATGTAAGAAAAAAGAAGGGTCTTCTTACCATATGTGGTGGACATGTGATAAAGCAGTATGTTATTGGACTAAGATCCACAATGAGATACAAAAAAATCTGAAATGTACTTTTAAGAAAGACCCACAGATGTTATTGCTAGGTCTTAAAATGGAAGAAGTAAATGCAACCAAGAGAACATTATTATGGTACTTGATTACAGCAGCTAGATTGACTTTTGCTCAATGTTGGAAACAAGATAAGATACCTGAAACATGGGAATGGATTAAAAAGACTTTGTTTATGGCAGAAATGGACAAAATAAACAAGAAAACTAAACAACGAAGACGACGAAACCTTTTTCGAAGATTGGAAAGACTTTCAAGAATACTTGTTGAAAAATTGGGATGTCAAACGTGGTTTGATTTGTTTTGACAGCTATTGAGGAGAAATTGAAAGAGATTTAGACTTTTGAATTGTTACCATTAGTAAAAGAAAATAAGTTTATTAGTAAATATAACTAAATAGAGAGTCACTATGGGGTTGAAGCATTGCGGGAAGCCTTGTTTGGGGGGGAGAGGGTGAAAGAAAATGGATATGTATTGGTTGGTTTAAATTGTATGAACATGAAAATATATCCAATAATAAAATGTATTTACAAAAAAGAACTGAGACATGGAGAGAGGGGTCTTAGACCATTGGGGGCTGCATGTATACTGATGAGTTACACATTACATTGGGGCAAATGGCAACTCCCTGGGTTATCTCAAATCGCAAAATCAGCATGGGGAGGAGAAAGTCTAAGCGTCCCCCCTTTGCATGCTGTGGTCCGATCTGAACTGGGCCTGTGCACACCCGAGAAGCATGAAACTTTAGAACAAGCCTTTCTATCCAGTTTAGGACTGCTAGACACCCGGTGGGGGTCTGAAGACCTCCCGGAATTACAACTGACATGACTACAGAGCCTGCCTTGGTAGGAAGGGCGGGGTATAAATCGAATAAAATAAATCAATAAATAAATACAGAAATCAGTTTCGTGGGAGAAAATGACTGCTTTGGAAGGTGGACTCTGTGCCATTATACCCTGCTGTGGCTGCTTCTCTACTCAAACTCAGCCTCCCCAGCATCTACCCACAAATCTCCAGGAATTTCCCAATATGGAGTTGGCATCCCTAACACAACTTGGGGACAATCCCAGGGAAAATACAACATGTAGTTAGGCCTCCTGCGATATTTCCCTATATAAGTGGTTGTCATATTTTTGGAACAGCTGCCCTGAATCTATGCATCAGAACTGAATATATACAAAACTCCATGTAGGCATTTCCTTAAAGTGCTGGCCTGCTTTCTGCATTGGCTTCTCACATCTAGAATTCTCAACTATCTTTCCTTGACTTAATTCTCTAATTTCTAACCAGGTAGTGGCCAGCTATGCCTCCACATAACAAATCCACTTGCTATCTCTTAGATCTTCTTCGTGGTCTCTGTGCATCACACCCATGGGACTCAGTGCGCCTGCGCTGACCTGGTCGGCGTCTATACAAAGCTCACAACGGGATTTTCGCGCCCTCCGCCCCCAGGCATGCGCAGGAACCCCACCGCGCATGCCCAAGGGGCGGGGGCACGGACATCCCGCCAGTTCTCTTCTGACCGCCTCGCTGTTAGCAGCTTGCGTTGGTGTCTCTGAGAGCGATTTACCTCAGCGAAACTCACAACTTTCTCTTCAAATTTTTATTTTATTTTTTCTTCTCCGATCTTTCGGATCGTTCCTCTCAACTATTTTTTCTCTCACCTCGTCCTTCCGCCCATCCCGACATTGCCACTGCTCCACCAATGCTGATGGCTGAGCCACCACTACCGAGGCCTCAAGAGTTAAATTCCGACTCCGCCTCTTCGAATGGTGACTCCGATGTCGATGATCCGGAGGACGCACTTTCCAATGTCGAACCCCCCTCAACAACCGATCTCCGGGAACAGCCCGATCTCTCCTTCGGAGGACATGTCCTCATACGGGGACTTGGTAAGGCGTATGGCACACTCTCTCGCCCTACCGATCATCCAACCCCAACCGTCTGCAGCTGATGAAGTGTATGACATCATCGAGATCGATGCATCTACACCGATAGCTTTACCGATGTCCAAACACCTTTTGAAAGCAGTCCAGTCTCCTTGGACCAAACCATCATCGGCACCGGTCTCTACCAAACAGTTAGACCACATGTACCGAGTTCAAGAAGAAGGAGCTTCCTTCCTCTACCTCCATCCCCACCCAAATTCGTTGGTCATTTCTACATCCTCGAAGAATAAAAGCTCTAACTCTACTCCATCCGACAAGGAGAGTAAAAAAATCGACGCCTACGGTCGTAGGGTGTACTCCTCCGCGGCCCTGGGGATAAAATCCTCCAATTATTTGGCCTGTTTCGGGAGGTATCAATATGCCTTATGGCAAAGAATGTCGGCGCTCCTCCCATCCATGCCGGATGACAAGTTGGCCGAGGCTAGAGCAATCCAGAAGGAAGGCCTGCTAGTGGCCAAACAACTTCTGAACACAACAAAACACTCGTTGGATGCCTTTTCCACATCGATGGCATCTGCAGTGTCGATTCGCCGTCACGCGTGGCTACGCACCACCTCTCTCCCCCAGGACACCAGGTCCTATATCGAAGATCTCCCCTTCGATGGGGATGGTTTATTCCACTCCTCCACCGACGCCGCCTTGCAGGAGCTGGATAAGAATATCAAGGCTTCGAAATCACTGGGAGTTTCGGCACCACAACAATCTTACCGACAGAGGTCCTGGTCCAGGTACACCCCCCGTAGTCCGTACCCTACAAAACCGTCCCCAGACATGGCCTGGAGACCCCGTCAATCTCCGAACCATGGCAAGCCGTCATACCAGTCGAAACCGAGGTCGGGCACGCAACACCCACAGTCGAGACCAAAGTCCAACCGTGGACCCAAACAGGGTCTTTGACTCCACTCTTCCGATATCGACAGAAGGGACCCGCCTCCGCCCCTTCTTGCCCATATGGGAAACCATCACCTCGGATGCCTGGGTTTTATCCATCGTGACCGATGGTTATTTTATCGAGTTCCTCGACCTTCCACCTTTACCGACCTTCCGTTCCACCCCTCCCTCCCCCGTCCTCCTTCAGGAAGTCGACTCCTTACTGGAGAAGGGGGCGATAGAGCCTGTCCTGAAAACTTCCGAACGGATGGGATTCTACTCTCGGTACTTCACCGTACCGAAACGCGACGGAGGGCTGCGCCCCATCTTGGATCTTCGGGATCTCAATATCTACATACGATATCGAAAATTCAAGATGACGACCCTACAGGCTATCCTCCCATTGATTCCACAAGGCGCCTGGATGGCTACCATCGACCTCCAGGATGCCTATTTCCACCTCAACATCCATCCGTCTCACAGGAGGTACCTCCGATTCGCGATAGGAGAACATCACTATCAATATCGATGCCTCCCCTTCGGAATCTCTACGGCACCGAGGGTCTTCACCAAGACTATGGTAGTTGTCGCAGCCCACCTCCGCCTTCAGGGGATCACCATCTTCCCCTATATCGACGACTGGCTTCTGGTGGCCGATTCCCCGACCTCTCTGACCAAGGACATTGCGTTCACACTACACCTTCTTTCATCACTCGGTCTTCAGGTGAACCTACAAAAGTCCTACCTTCAACCATCTCAGAAGGTTCAGTTCATCGGGGCCTTACTCGACGCCGTAGCCAGCAGGGCCTTCCTACCGTTGGACAGAGCCCAAACCTTGTCCAACCTAGCAACCTCGGTTCGCGACTCTCCATCCTCAACGGCATACGATGTTCAGCGCCTCCTCAGGCACATGTCCGCCACGACCTCGGTCCTCCCCCTAGCGAAACTCCACATGAGGCCACTGCAACTTTGGTTTCTGAAGAGTTTCCGTCTAAACCAAATGCCTCAGTCGAAGGTCCTAACCCCTACACAAACCGTACGGGACTCCCTCAACTGGTGGACTGCTGTTCCAAATATTACCCAGGGTGCTCCGTTTACCCCTCCCTCTCCTCATTACACCTTGACGACAGACACGTCCTTATGGGGCTGGGGGGCCCACCTCAACGGCATCAGTGTGGGATACCGGTGGGATGCCACCACTGCAAACAGGCATATCAACTACCTGGAGCTACTGGCTATCTCGCTAGCTCTCAGAGCGTTTCAGCGCCTTTTACGAGGCCACTGTGTTGCCATCCTCACCGACAACACCACGGCACTCAGCTACCTGAATCGCCAGGGAGGAACGGTCTCCAGGAACCTCTGTGGGCTCGCTCTCGACCTCTGGGACTGGTGCATCTCCAACAACATTGTTCCCATGGCCACCCACATCCCCGGGGTCCAAAACGTGGAAGCGGATCTGCTCAGCAGGGGCCACGCTCACCACCACGAGTGGGAACTGAACCAGGTCTACCTCCAACCGCTCTTCGACCGCTGGGGGACCCCATCAGTCGACGTGTTCGCCTCTCGGGTGAACACGAAATGCAAACAGTTCTGCTCCCAAGGAGGGTGGGATCCTCTCTCCTTAGGGGATGGCCTTCTCCTACCCTGGACCGGCTCATTCCTGTACATGTTCCCCCCACTGCCCCTGCTCTTGAGAGTGGTGCACAAGGTGGCCAAATTTCGACCGGACTGCATCCTCGTAACTCCGTGGTGGCCCAGGCAACCCTGGTTCCCCATTCTACTGCGTCTGGCAGGAGGCAGGTTCCACCACTTCCCCAACGTGCAAGACCTCCTCACCACCGAAGGGGGCATGGTGCTGCACACGCAGGTGAACAACCTAAAACTGACTGCCTGGAGGCTCCAACCGTGAGTTTCTCCGCCCGGGTCTCGGAGGTGCTGTGTAATGCGAGGAAGGAATCTACCCACTCATCCTACCACAGGAAGTGGCAAAAGTTCCTCTCGTACCTAGACACGTCTACGGACGCTCCGAATTCCGTGAGCCTGGACAAAATTCTGGACTTTCTCTTGTCCCTTAGAGACCAGGGTCTATCCCACTCGTCAGTAAAGGTTTACTTGGCGGCCATCTCTGCTTACCACCAGGGCTTGGATGGACACACAATTTTCTCCCATCCGACCTTGAAGCGATTCATGAAGGGCCTCCTTCGACTATACCCTCCTGTAGCTGTACCTACAGAACTGTGGGACTTACCACTGGTACTACGACAACTTACCAGACGACCGTTTGAACCGATGGCTACTTGTGACCTCAAGTATGCGACGTGGAAAACGGCTTTCCTAGTGGCTATCACCTCGGCCAGAAGGGTTAGCGAACTCATGGCACTCCGACATGATCCACCCTACCTGGTCTTCCTTCCAAACGGCATACGCCTCGTACCGGACTTGACTTTCGTTCCAAAGATTGTTTGAGTTCCATCTCAATACTGAAATATTCTTACCTGATTTTTTCCCACATCCGGAAGATGACGGGCAACGCTTGCTCCATACCCTGGATATCAAGAGGGCTCTCCTCTTTTACCTAAATCGGACTCTGTCAACCAGACGTGACAACTCACTGTTCCTGTCGTACAACTCGCCCTCCCTAGGGCTCCGCATCACGTCTCAACGGCTCTCTAAATGGATTGTCGAGACGATTCGATTGTGCTACTCTCTGGCGAAGCGGTTGCCTCCTTCTTGTCTGAGAGCGCACTCTACCAGGTCCATGGCGACCTCAACGGCCTTTCTGAAGGGCGCATCTCTCTCGTCCATCTGTAGAGCGGCTACGTGGTCCACGCCAACCACATTCATCAAACACTACGCTCTGGACGTCCGTGCCCAGCAGAAGGGTGACTTGGGTCGTCTGGTCCTCTCCTCTACGGCTCCCTGAGTCTGACAGCACCCACCTCCAGGTGAGCCACTGCTTTTTAATCTCCCATGGGTGTGATGCACAGAGACCACGAAGAAGATAAACAGGTTGCTTACCTGTAACTGATGATCTTCGAGTGGTCATCTGTGCATTCACACCGCCCGCCCGTCCTTCCCCTCTGCTGTCATCCTCAGCTATTCTCATACATGGCTAGGCTTGATAGCGGTCAGAAGGAACTGGCGGGATGTCCGTGCCCCCGCCCCTTGGGCATGCGCGGTGGGGTTCCTGCGCATGCCTGGGGGCGGAGGGCGCGAAAATCCCGTTGTGAGCTTTGTATAGATGCCGACCAGGTCAGCGCAGGCGCACTGAGTCCCATGGGTGTGAATGCACAGATGACCACTCGAAGATCATCAGTTACAGGTAAGCAACCTGTTTATCCTTCTCTCTGAGTTGTATAACTTGAAAACCTATGAACTTATAAAAGACAAATCAAACCGTGTTCAGGCAGAGTAGAACAAAATGTCATTAATCAGGAGTCTGTATACTTAGGAATATTCTTGATGCCTTACGCTTCTCTCACCTTTGGCCATTATAATGGCCATTATGATAGCCACTTTCTTGCATACCAGAGCTAAAAGCCACATCTCTGTGCTCTTATCTTTCATGTTTCAGGAAAGAATCTGTTGTTGTATCTATCAGTTAATCAATAGCACAAGGTGTTAGGGGGAGTTACTTTTGTGCGACACACATAAGAACATAAGAACATAAGAGAAGCCAATGCTGAATCAGGCCAATGGCCCATCTAGTCCAACACTCTGTCACACAGCGGCCAAAATATACTAGGTGCCATCAGGAGGTCCAGCAGTGGGGCCAGGGCACCAGAAGCCCTCCCACTGCTGCCCCCTCCAGCACCAAGAATAGAGTGCATCACCTGCCCCAGACTGAGAGTTCCCATCTATACCCTGTGGCTAATAGCCACTGGTGGACTTCTGCTCCATATGTTTATCTAATTTCCTCTTGAAACTGTCCATGCTTGCAGCTGCCACGACCTCCTGTGGCAGTGAATTCCATATGTTAATCACTCTTTGGGTGAAGCAGTATTTCCTTTTATCTGTTCTAACCCGACTGCTCAGCAATTTCATAGAGTGCCCACGAGTTCTTGTATTGTGAGAAAGGGAGAAAAGTACTTCTTTCTCAACCTGCTCAATCCCATTCATAATCTTATAAACCTCGATCATGTCACCTCTCAGCCGTCGTTTCTCCAAGCTAAAGAGCCCCAAGCATTTTAACCTTTCTTCATAGGGAAGGTGTTCCAACCCTTTTATCATTCTAGTTGCCCTTCTCTGCACTTTTTCCAATGCTATAATATCCTTTTTGAGATGTGGTGACCAGAACTGTACACAGTATTCCAAATGAGGTCGCACCAATGATTTATACAGGGGCATGATGATACTGGCTGATTTGTTATCAATTCCCTTCCTAATAATCCCCAGCATAGCGTTGGCCTTCTTTATTGCAGCTACACATTGTGTAGACATTTTCAGCGAGTTATCCACTACGACTCCAAGATCTCTCTCTTGGTCCGTCTCTGCCAGATCAGACCCCATCAACGTGTATTTATATTTAGGATTTTTGGCTCCAATGTGCATCACTTTGCACTTGGCCACATTGAACCCCATTTGCCACGTTGACGCCCACTCACCCATCCTCAACAGATCCCTTTGGAGTGCCTCACAATCCTCCCTGGTTTTCAACACCCTGAACAACTTTGTGTCATCTGCAAATTTAGCCACATCACTGCTTACTCCCAATTCCAAATCGTTAATAAACAAGTTAAAAAGCATCGGACCGAGTACTGATCCCTGTGGTACCCCACTGCTTACCACCCTCCACTGAGAAAGTTTCCCATTTATACTCACTCTCTGTTTCCTATTTATAAGCCAGTTTTTGATCCACAAGAGGACTTGTCCTTTTATCCCATGACTATTGAGCTTACTTAGGAGCCTTTGATGAGGAACTGTATCAAAAGCTTTCCGGAAGTCAAGGTAAATAATATCTATTGGGTCCCCCTTGTCCACATGTTTGTTCACTCCCTCAAAAAACACTAACAGGTTAGTGAGACAAGATCTTCCCTTACAGAACCCATGCTGAGTCTGTCTCAATAGTTTTTGTTCATCAATGTGCCTACTAATTCTTTCCTTAATAACACACATATTCAGCAGACACACATATTCAATAAAACCATAAGGGGGGATGTGGGGGAACAGTCTCTGTAGCTAATGTCCCCCAAGAAATAAAATACTTCAAACTGATTTTTCAGCTTGAGTCTGGATTTTGTATATCGCACTCTTTAAATTATCCCAAGAGATTGCATTATTGATGATGAATAATCACAAATCTGCCATATTAAGAATGCAAGTTTTAATTTAGAGAGGCTTATTATTGAAACTGGGTTTTTTCCCTTTTAAAGACAAACTACATTTTCTCTCTTGCTATGCAGTCTGCAATTAGTCTTCTGTCCAAACTGACACCTGGGTTCTGGTATAGGTTAGTGTGTGTGTGAGACTAGCATACATCAGAAGACAAAAATGACATTTTGCACAACATGGTGTGAGATTTGATCCACTGGCACTTGTAAACCAGTGTTCAATTGCAAGCACGGGAGGGATTATTTTGAGTTCTGTCATAATCAGAGGTGACCTTTTCCTATTGTCAGAGGGAGGATGTCACTCCAGTGTGCCTGATCTTCCCAGATTCCTCATACATCAGTTTTGCTCACTGATGAACTGCTGTTTTTGTCAGTGTGACAATTTCTGTTCCAGTATTTATTTATTAATATTTTAAACATTTGTGTGTTTTTTGTCTGCATATCTCCTGTGAATTTCAAACCATTACTCATTTGGTAGGCTTCATCTGAATCCTCATTTCTGGTCTTCCTTGAGAGTTCCTGACCATCTTTTAGGCTTGCTTGCCAGGATAGGTCTCTATCATTCACTTGGCTTCTTGAAGATGCTGCTTAAACCCCACAATGGGGTTGAGAGAACTGCATTTGCTCATTTGAAGATTATCCGGTTCTCCAGTTGCCAAATATTCCAGCAGGAGACATAAATATAGCATAACAGTGATTTTCTGACACACACACCCCTTGCCGGAGTTCAGAGTGTCTGCTGATTTTTCTTGGAAACTAAGAGAGCTATTAATATCTTTTTCTCTCCCCCCACTACCTTGCAGCTCCATTTGCCATAACTTTCCCACAACCCTTCTGAGTAAACTACACATTCCACTCCATGCAACATATGGCAGAGAAACTGTACTCTCTTGTTAGACCTTTCCTTCACACACTAGAAGCCAAGGGGAGAGCCCTGCCCCCTCTCTCCCTCCATGGGAAAAAGACCCAAGCCAATCAGTCTTGCTAAGGTATGATCAGGATTCAAGCATGGCATTTGGAGAAGGGAGTAGGAATGTGAATGTCTACTGGATTTTGTGAGGCAGAGAAAAGAGACTGTTTTTTGGTCAATTTGCTATGTGATAATTCACATTATCAATCCTAATTTGGCAATATCATTGTTTAGAAAACCTCACTGAAGGTCAGATTGGAACAAAGGCAAAGTGCAGAGATCAGATTACAATGCAGGAATATAAATTGCATGTGGGAGAGATGTCAGGTCAGGAAAGGCAACAGACCTGAGGCTGTGCAGTGGTTGCCAGTGCTGCCAGCATGCGCAGGAGTTTTTCTCCACTCTCACTCACCCTTTGCAACCTTTTTTTTTGTTTCAGCTGTGTGTTGAATTCATCAAAGATTCACTGACTGTGGAGCAGGCCTGTGAGGCCTTACAGGTGAGTTGTATAGCTCCTAACCCTGCTCTGTCTGCCAGTCCCTACAGCCTTTGATTGATTGAAGAGCAGAGGCAGCCAATGGATGATCCAGCCAGACTAGTGGTATGTTCTTCAGGTCTGTTCAGATGGGCAGCTAACCCTGCCATTAGCCCGTCTCTAATTTGATCCTGATCTTTTAAATCCGTCGTTGCACAACCAGACAGCTCCCCCAGGGAATCGTCTTACCGCACTCTGCCTCTGCTGTGGATTGTGCAGACGGCGTCTACTGAAGGAGGCGCATGGGGTGGTTTAAAAAAAAAAAGTTTGTGCAAGCGCATAGGCATTATATTGCATCCTTGTTTATCCGTACATGTGCGGAATCAAGATTTTTTTTAAAATGGCACCCATTCGGGATGGTCTGATGTCAGACCATCCCGAACGGGTGCCATTTTTTAATTGTGTGCTGGAGTGATCAGATAGGGGAAAGTCCACAATTGGCCTGTCGGGACAAGAAAACTCCAGATTTTAACTAGTATCTATTAAGTACAGCTTCAAAGTGTGGCAAAATGGGATGCTCACAGACTAGGTATATTTCCCAGATGTTGCTGTCTGGAAATTACATTTAAATCCACCAGGCACTCATGCGTGGCGCAGATCTAAAGAGCTGTCTGAATGGAGCCTTCATAGATATTCTTCCTGCTTCCTGTTAAAAGACATGAAGCTCCAGTGATTGATGGAAGGCTAGGAATTATTTGTTCTAGGGTAGAGGAGAAGATGTAAAAATTGATAAGCATGTGTAGTGAGGAACCTTATGCTACAATATGGATGCTGGGGGATGTGGGGAAGCATCAAGGCTGTATCAGCTGCCTTGTAAATAGCTGCCTGTAGTAAGAAAGAATACTTCCATGCTACCAGGTACAAGATATTGGTTGTGAGAGAGCTGCAGGCTAACTAGTAATAAATGTGAGACCTAGGAACTTTTGGTTATGGGAGCCAGCATGGAAAAGGAGATTCATAAAGAGTTCAAAATACTAATTTTGCCTAGGTGCCTCTAAATATCCTGTCTATCTGCAACTCCAAAAAACTCCAGATGGCCAGTATTATAGATCTTGTATAGATCTATGCTCTTGTAAAGATCTATGGTGTGTTCAAATATGGAGCATTGTCTGTACTTTGGTTGCTATGTCTCAAAAAGGATATTGTCAATGAAATCATAAGCATGTCTACTTAGAATCCTATTAGTGGGGTTTACTTCCAGGAAAATTTTCTTAGGATTGCACCATTTAGTACTGGCAAAGGTTCAGAAAGCAACCAAAATGTTCAAGGGATTGGAGCAGTTTCCTTATGAGGAAAGGCTAAGGAGTTTGTGGCTCTGAGTACAACATTAAATTACTCTGGACTTGGTATCAGGAAAACTGCTATTTTATACTGTTCGCCTCTGTCTGCAAACATCTGTCCACTGCTAATTTCAATTTGTTTGATGTTTCCTCCTCCATTATTAGAAATGTGGACTAAAAAGAATATTTCCCTCTCCTGCACTGACTCCATCTACAGGAGTGCATATCTCAAAACTCAAACAAACAAAAGGCCAAGTGTCTCACTGTTTTATTACAACTGTGTGTGTGTGGGGGGGGAGAATTCCTTAATTCCCAAGTTTGAGGGCGTGGGGAGATTGCATGATTTAGAAGGGAAAAAATGGTGATTACTGTAAATTGGCTTATCCAGCACACAAGCACGGCATCAAAAAGCAGACAGATTTGTATAATTTGTATGGTGCCTGCCTTCTCATTCATTCCCCCTATAGACTGTGCTGTCCCTTGCAGGGCAAAGGAGAAGCCACAACCCAGTTCCCCCTCCCCCATAGGAGGTCTTGCTATGGGACCTCACTGAGGCCTCCTATTGCGCTGTGGCCTTTGTTTGGCAGACACCTGCCTCTTTAAAGCAGACAGAGTCCCACCAGCTGATTGCACACCAGCTGGGACACAAAAGCCAAATTCAGCAGCAGAAGTTCAGGAGCAGCCGGTCTGTGGGTCTTTGGCAGCTACCAAAAATACACACAAAGCTGTTGATCAAATGAATAAAACAGGGTATTTGATTTCTTTTGCTTCACTCTGATTCTGCTTAGATCTGGGTTTTTTGCTCAATGGGTAAAATGTGGTCTCTAGATGTTAACAGGGTCTCCACATATTGCAAAGCAACAAATCCTCCCCCCAGGCCACATCATATATATATATAGGGTGAGGGATGTGGAGCTTTGCTGTAACAAAAGATCCTGTGCTGACTTTGTCTCGGGAAGCAGCTAGCCTTTTGTTCTGTGTAGCTTCATTCATGGCTAAGGGAAGTACTTATGCTATAAAGTGTGTGTCATGTATTCAGCCATGCAGTGCTACTCCAGCCCACACTACAATGTGTCTGATATTATCATCCAAGGAAACAATAAGAGCATGCATTTTGAAGACACTCTGAACCATTGGCCAGGTATGCCCATCCTGCCTGCATTTTGCCTATTTAAGTATCAAACAGACATACTCTCCTTTCTAACCTTTCACCACTGTTGAAAGAATCTCTGAAAGATAAGCTGCTGCAGTGAAGTTTTTCCAGGTTGTGATCCTGGCATAAATGCTGATATCATTGTGCACAAAGTGCTCTGTTGGTGGGGTCAATGGTTTCTATGGAAAGTTGATGTCATTGCTGACATCATGACTGCATGCTGGTGATGCCATGGAATATGGCCATGCTGCAATATTGCGACATGGGGTGTTACAGGCAATTTTGTTTGCTTGTTTATTTAAAACATTTATAAACCTACGTTTGTCTTAGACAACTGGGTCCCAAGATGGATAACATATTAAAAACCATATAAACAACAGAAAGTGTAAAACTGCCGGCAAAAACTTTATAAATTATTCCATTCTATAAGGACCAAGCAGGCTTTGGAAGCCATGAAGAGAGTTCAAAGCCTTCCTTTGAAAGTTCTGTCTTTGCATCCGTTACAGAATTGCAAGAGAGATGAAGCCTTCCTAATTTCTTCTGCAAGGCTATGGGGGAAACCTGCCTGGGAGCAAGCAGAAACAGAATGTGCCTTTGTAGGATTTGGTGCTGTGCAGTGGTGGTGGTGGTGCTGCTGTGTTGAGCAAAGTTGCCACATGGGCTCATATCAGGAAAGATGGTCCTTCAAATGTCTACACGACAGTCTTGAATGCCCACCCAACCCAGTCTTTCTATTCCAAATGCAACCACAGTTGCACTCCATGCTGGCCAGATGCCTGCTTATTCAAGTTCACAGGACCACCATGGGCTGTAGAGGTTGTCAGTTATGCTTCAATTCATAACAGTTCCATCTGCATTCACTTGTTACCACCTTGCTTTTTACTGCCAGACTATCAGTGAGAAAGGAAGGAACAGACTATTACATCTTGTTCCCTTTTCTTCCTGTCCATCGAATTGCCCTGAGGGCTTGCCTTATTGTCTGACATCAGAAGGGGATAACAGACAGAGAAGGAAGGTTCAGTCCACTCTTTGCTAGAAACAGCTCCAACTACTGATGTTTCAGTCAGCTGTTTCTGGCTCTTTGATTTGCTATTGAGAGCAGTGCCAGAAGACTTTGTCCCCTATTGTTTTCCCAGTGTGGGACACCCTAGCATGTGTATTGGGCACAAAGATATTAGGATGGTGCATAGGGATGGGAAGTATGGTGGTGGAAAGGTAATGGTTTGAGAAGACAGGCAATAAGGTATTGAGGTGCTCATCTGTATAATCCCTGTCCCACTTGGAGAGATGTGGGTGGAAAGGCTCTTATTTCCCACAGTTCAACTTTGATGATGGGCAGTGCCAGAAATATAAAATGATGTCTTACATGAGCATATAGGAGATAGGTGGAATGGCAGTGATTTCTTCTATGAGTCTTTCTCCCTGATAGGTCAGTTTTGATTGTATCTACCTTCTGTTTTGTTCCAGGGCCAGGCTAGGTCCTTGCCTGTTTACTGTATACCTTGCCAGTACAGGTCCTAGGCGATTTGCACATGGGGACAGGCTTGTGTGATTTTGTTATTGGTGATGCGACTGCTGATGCAGCCCAACAGCAGTGGGGCTTTCACATGGCTGGTTCTGCATTGTTTCCCTGGTAGCAGCCAGGTCCGGGCCCAGCTTATTTTGCACCCTAGGCAAGGATCCCTTCTGGCGCCCTCTCCCCCCCCCCCGCGCCCACCAAATAAAAATAAAACCAAAAATAGAAGCGGGGGAAACGCTGTTGGCCGCCTGGCCCCTAGTTCGCCTAGTGAGTGAGCCGGCCCTACCTGCCTGTGTGTGTGCCCCTGGCACCCAGTCTCCACTCCGAAGGACCCAGCTGTTGTTCATGATGAGAGCCCACCAGCCCCACCCCTGGCTCTGCCCATGATATTGGGAGCAGCCACACAACCAGGGGGTGGAGAGTCAGAGACAGCCTCTCGCGGGTGGTGACCCTTCCCAAGTGGGATCCGGTGGCCTGCTTCCATCCCCCCCCTCTGTCCTCTGCCTCAAGGACCCCCGAACAAGGCTGTGGAGGGTATTGTGTGTTTGACATCACAGGAGACGCCACCAGGGATGGGACCGGGCAGGGTCTTCTGCGTGCAAAGCAAACGCTTTGCCCCTGAGCCACATCCCTGCTCTGAAACACAGTCTCTCTCAGGTGGCAGTTTTAGAGCAGACAAAACGGCCTCGACAGGGGGTCCCTCCAGCCAAGCCCTGCCTCATCAGGCGGGCAGGCGTTGCTCGTGCCTCACAAGTCCCCAAGAGAAAGGTCTCTCTCCCCACCCATCGTTCCCCAGCCTCGGACCTGCCAGGGACCCGAAGTAGGACCTTCTGCATTGCCAAGCACATTCCCTGAGCCAGAGCCCTTCCCTCGGAGTAAAAAAAACAAGCCCCCCCCCCGCTACAGGGTTCCAGGCTCATATTCCTGCCCCAGAGTCGATGCCTCTTTTCCGGGGGCAGGGTGAGGCCCCAAAGCGCTGGCTTAGGCTGTGCAGTTACCCCTCCCAGAGCCCCTCCCTTCTAGGATCCCACCCACCTGCCTTCCTAGACCCCCTTCTGAGCCGCAAGAGAGCCAAAGACTCCAGCAAGTGCTTTGCTCCCATGGAGGGAGGGAGGGAGGGACTGGGAGGGAGGGTCCTGCCCTGTGGCCTTCGGGGCTGGCAGCCGGGGCTCAGGTATTCACTTTGAAGTCAAGGGCTAGGAGAGACATGGCATCTGACGCCTGAACAGTGGGGAGGGTGGGCAAGCTGCGCCGCCGCCTCCTGTGCCCCAGCCAGATGCCTGCTTCTCCTGGCCACCACCATGCCACCTCTGCCCCCACCGAGGGGGAGGGGGGAGGGCGGGTGAGCTGTGGTGCTGCCTCCTGTGCTCCGGCTGAGTGTTCTTCTGCTCCCCTCCCCCGCCTCTTCCCACTGCGGTAGTGGTCGCCCAGTGGCAATGGTGGCGCCTGCCATCCGGCAGTGCTGGCAGGCGCCTGGTTAGGGGGCGGTGGGGCTTTTGGCGGGGGTGGGGCGCAGTTTGGTGCCCTTGCAGGCCAGCACGCCCTAGGCAAGTGCCTAGTTCGCCTAGTGGGTGAGCCGGCACTGGTGGCAGCCACATACACACACGCACACACACCACTAGGGATTGCCCAGTTTAAAAAACTGGCAATTGAATATCATTATATCACAAGCAGGAACCCACAAGGACTTGTGGGAGGAATCTCACCCCCCCACACACTATTTCCTCTTTCCCTTTTGTGAGCCCCCATAGCCTTTCCCCCTTTCTTGCTTCCTTCTCTCGTTCTAGGTTTGCCAACCTAGAGATCTCTTGGAATAACAATGGAACTCTCAACTATAGAGATCAGTTTCTCCTTAGGATTGCCAGCTCCAAGTTGGGAATTTCCTGGAGATTTGGGGGTGGAGCCTTGGGAGGCTGAGGTTTTCGGAGGGAAGCAACCTCAACAGGGTATAATGCCATTGACTCCACCCTCCCAAGCAGCCATTTTCTCCAGGGGAACAGATCTCTGTCATCTGGAGAACAGTTGTAATTCAGGGTGATCTCCACCCCCACCTGGAGGTTGGCAACCCTAGTTCTCTTGGAGGAAATGGCTGTTCTGGAGGGTGGAGTCTATGGCATACGCTTCTGAGATCCCTCCCCTCCTCAAACTCCACCATCTCCAGGTTCCACCCCCAAATTTCTAGGAATTTCCTAACCTGGAGTTGCCAACCCTATCTCTTTCCCACCCAACAGCTAACCGACCTTTATCTGCTCCTCTGTCTTAAGCTTTCCCTCTCACCCCAACCTCCAGCAGCCTCTGCCTAGGAGAACTGTGGCCCAGTTTTATGGTGCTGGTCACTGGGCCAGACCCACTTGTAGTATAGGGAACCCTCAAGGACTTGTGGCATGGCGCCTCATTTTCCCCTCTTTCCCCCTCTCGCTATTTCTTCTTTCTCTCCCTCTGGCAACCCTCATATCCTCTGCCCTTCCCTTGCCTCATTCTCTCCTTCTCAGCTATTTGCCAACCTAACTTTTATCTACCTCCTATCTTCAGCTCTATTTCTTATTTATTTGCTTCATTTTTACCCCATTTTCCCCACAGTGGGGACCAAAGCAGCTTACATCATTCTCCTCGCCTTGTTTTTATCTGCACAACAACTCTGTGAGGTAGGTTGGGCTGAAAGTACATGACTGGTCCAAAATCACAAGTGACCTTCCAAAGCAAGATGGGAATTTGATCTTGGGTCTTCCAGATCCTACTCTGAACCTCTAACTGCTATACTACACTGGGTTTTATAGGGTGGCTGCTGTTGAACAGTAGCAAGTGTTACCCAAAATAGACAGTTCCCACTTAGATTGGGGGAATTAGCTTGGAGATGGAGCAAGAGGCAGATATCTGAGATCTCCACCTATGTATATGGGGATTTGTCCCTATGAGAACGCTCAGAAATAACCAGGCTGTTTTTATTGAAACAAAAAGAAAACAAGGATGGACACAGCAAACACTTACAGGAGAAGAAGAGTTTGGATTTATACCCCGCTTTTCACTGCCCAAAGCCATCTCAGAGCGGCTTACATACTCCTTTCCCTTCCCCTCCCCACAACAGACACCCTGTGAGATAGGTAGGGCTGAGAGAACTTCTGACAGAAACTGTCCTTGAGAGAACAGCTGTGCCAGAGCTTGTGACTGACCCAAGGTCACATCAGCAGGTGCAAGTGGAGGAGTGGGGAATCAAACCCGGTTCTCCCAGATAAGAGTCCACGCACTTAACCACTACACTACACTTAACTGGCTAACTAGGAAAATCAGGGAGGAAAATGGGAAAGCGTTGTAGGTATGGCTGATAATTACCAATCTTGAAGCGATCCAAGGAAGCAGGAGAGTCAAAGAGGAAACAGCCAGTGTTTTGGGAAGCAAGAGAGGGCCCACATGCAAGTTGAGGTGTGAGGGGATCCAAGAATATACCTACACTGCTGGGGCAGCAAGGTGACGTATTTATAGGGTAAAACATATCCTGAGGCAGGTTGACTCACTGCCAGAGAACGATGAGCTGACAATGAGGTGGGAAAGGTTTGATGGCTCTACAAGGAATGGGCAGGAAGGGTTATAGGGAAGCTGACTAGAGTTAAGTGTTGATTATTAACTGCTTAATCAAGGGTAATGGGTGAAGTTAGGCTTGGATGCTGAAGGGATTATTCCTGTGTGTGTGAATCTCTCCAGAGCAAGGAGTGGATAGTAGCCAGCCAGCTGCTCTGATTCGCATCTTGAAAACTGCTTTCCCAGGCCCTGACTGACATCCATTTTGGTCCACTTTGGCCCAAGCAGTGCCCTGTACTTAAGGTATTGGGGTGATGTATAGAGGGGTGTTTCTGGCTTTGTAGCCTACAAACTGACCCTCAGCGGGAGAAGGGGTCAGACTGTTAACACAACAGCTAGGCCTAGTAGAGTCATGCAAATCAGTTGGTATCAAG
This sequence comes from Gekko gecko, assembly GCA_029375565.1. NCBI lineage: Eukaryota > Metazoa > Chordata > Lepidosauria > Squamata > Gekkonidae > Gekko > Gekko gecko. The sequence continues at coordinate 96,965,764 of JAPDNY010000006.1, forward strand.
TCACCTAGAGGTTGCTGTCAGGCTTATGGTTGCCAACTTCCAGGTGCAATGTAGAGATCTCCCATAATTACAACTGAACTCAAGATGACTGAGATCTGTCCCCCTGGAGAAAATGTTCTGGAGGGTGGCCTGTATGGCATTATATCTGACTGACACTTCTCCCCTCCCCAAACCCTGCTTTCCTCAGACTCCACCAAAAAATCTCCAGGAATTTTCCAGCCTGGAGATGGCAACCCTGGTCAGACCTGGCCCCAATGAGCCCTCCCTCAAAGGCCAAAATAGGCCTGGAAAGGGCCCTGCCCCTTTCCCCACCTTTTATTGACTGAACCAAGCTTATAATACTGTGGTTGCCAGCAACAGCCCCTGAGGGAATAAATTGCTTAAAGCTACAGGTACCTCTTTTATCATTTGTGGGCTTTTTGAACCCCCCCATATTTTGTTTTGTTTTTTAGATTTCACATTTTTCTGCAAACCTAGGGCTGTTTTCAGGTTTGCAGAAAGATCTGTCTTGCCAGTTCACAGCTCTAGTCACCAGATTTAAGTATCCAAAGATGGCCGACTTGGGTATAGATTATAACAATCTGGGTATGGTCCTTCTATTTCTCTATGATACGTTAATTTTTTTACAATATATTTTTTTAAAACCCCAATCTGTGTATAGGCTAACCAGTTGTCCACCCCTGGTGGGCAACTTTCCATGGTGAGCAACCTCCCACCCCTGTGCTCATTCCGCTGCCCTTGCTTGATGGAGCAGAAGAAGAAAAAATGATGGAGGGGAGACAAATGGGTACCTGGCATGATGGAGTATCTGGGGTTTTAGGCAGGGTCTCCCAGTGGGTCCTCAAATATGTGCCTAGCTCCATGGTTTACCAGGGAGTTTGGGGAAATTAAAAGGGTTATGAGATTTCTTTAGCATCATTGGAGGAAGACTCAGAATTAATCAGACAGAGGATGCCACGGAGCCCATTTGCAGGCCTATTAGGCAGCTTTGATGGCAGCAAAGACCTTTTTTCCTCAGCTGAGTCTTGCCTAGCTTAGTTGGTTTGTGACCTGATAATACCTAGGTCTGTTGTGATGTTTTTGTAAGTTTCTTTGCTGATAAAATCTCTCTCATCTGCTTTTACCGGGATATCAGTCGAAGGTGGATCCAGTACCTGAGGTGGATTCTCAAGCACCTGCTTGTACATTAGCCATAGAAAATTGGATAAGGATTATGATTACACAGCAGTCTCCAGCTTGCCCTTTTTAGGCAATGTGCTAGAGCAAGAGGCATCAGAGCAACTACAGGGATTCCAGAATGAAACATTTGCCCTTCATCCATTTCAGTCTGGTTTCAGATCTGGTTTTGGGACCAAGATATCTTTAGTTGCATGGGTGGGCAATCTTCCCTTCCAGCTTGATAAAGGCACTTTGTCCTTGCTGATCTTGTAGGATTTTTGGTTGCTTTTTACAGAGTGGATCACTTCCTTTTATTACATCTTTTACAGTATGGAATAGGTATTAGCTCCTGCAGTGTTTTTGGAAACTCTTTGTCTCCATCCTGACAGAAAAGACAATCAAAGAGGTCAAGATCTGACTTGCAGAATGCTGCAGAGTATTGCTACCAGTGCCCTTGAACATTCAGCTCAGGCTAGTAACTGAAGTTGTCCAGAGCTTTGGAGTTAGGTGTCATCAGTATGCTAACATCTACTTCCATATTTCTTTGCTCCCTAGATGCTGCACTGTTGAACAGATGTGTCGAGGCTGTAGTCATGTGACTGAGGCAGAGCTGCCTGAAATTTAATCCAGACAAATCACAGGCAGTGCTGGTTGGTAGGGTTGATGAACATAAGAACATAAGAGAAGCCAATGTTGAATCAGGCCAATGGCCCATCTAGTCCAACACTCTGTCACACAGCAGCCAAAAATACCACGTGCTATCAGGAGGTCCAGCAGTGGGGCCAGGACACTAGCAGCCCTCCCACTGCTGCCCCCTCCAGCACCAAGAATAGAGTGCATCACCTGCACCAGACTGAGAATTCCCATCTATACCCTGTGGCTAATAGCCACTGATGGACTTCTGCTCCATATGTTTATCTAATTCCCTCTTGAAACTGTCCATGCTTGTAGCTGCCACCACCTCCTGTGGCAGTGAATTCCATATGTTCTTTTTTTTTTTTAATACAATTTATTATTGGATATATCACATGTTCATACAATTTAAACAAACCAATACATATCCATTTTTCTTTCTCCCTCTCCCCCCCAAACGAGGCTTCCCGCACTGCTCCAACCCCCTTAATATTTCTCTTATGCAATTACATTTACTACTAAACATATTTCTTTTACTAATGGTAACAATTCAAAGATCTAGGTCTCTTTCCACTTCTCCTCAATAGCTGTCAAAACAAATCAAACCACGTTTTACATCCCAATTCTTCAACAAGTATTCTTGAAAGTCTTTCCAGTCTCCGAAAAAGGTTTCGTCTTCTTCATTGTTTAATTTTCTTGTTAATTTGTCCATTTCTGCCATAAACAACGTTTTTTTAATCCATTCCCATGTTTCAGGTACTTTATCTTGTTTCCAACATTGAGCAAAAGTCAGTCTAGCTGCTGTAATCAAGTACCATAGTAGTGTTCTCTTGGCTACATTTATTTCTTCCATTTTAAGACCTAACAATAACATCTGTGGGTCTTTCTTAAAAGTACATTTCAAAAATTTTTGTATCTCATTGTGGATCTCAGTCCAATACTTTACTGCTTTATCACATGTCCACCACATATGGTAAAAAGACCCTTCATGTTTCTTACATTTCCAACATTTGTTAGACATACTTTCATTTATAATAGCAATTTTTTTAGGCGTCATATACCATCTGTACATCATTTTATAACAATTCTCTTTAACATTTACACAAGTTGAAATTTTCATTGACTTTTTCCACAAATATTCCCAAGATGTCATTAATATCTCATTATTAATATTTACCGCCCATTTTATCATTTGCTCTTTTACAATTTCATTCTCAGTATACCATTTCAATAAAACCTTGTACAGTTTAGAAATCATTTTTTTACCCTTCTCAAGCCATACAGTTTCAATTTCAGTGTTATTTTCTCTAAAACCATGTTCTCTTTTATCGATCTTAAATAAGTCATAAATCTGTCTATACTTCAACCAATCATATTCAAATTCCACATCAAATCTGTCTTTTAACACAAAGTTTTTCCCTTCTAATTTTAAAAGACTTTTATAAGGTAGCCAATCTAACCCTTGATTTCTTGAATATGGATTAATCACTTCTGCTGGTACTATCCAAAGTGGTCTTTCTTCCGAGAAGAATTTTCTATATCTCATCCAAGTCTCGAACAGTGATCGTCTTATAAAGTGGTGTTTGAAAAATTTGTCTATTTTTACTTTTCCATACCATAAATATGCATGCCATCCAAACTTGTTATCATGCCCTTCTAGAGCCAATAACTTTTTATTCTCAAGATTAATCCACTGTTCCAACCATGTTAAACAGACGGCATCATAATACAGTCTTAAATTTGGTAGTTGTAGACCTCCTCTTTCCTTTGCATCACATAAAATTTTCATTTTAATCCTTGGCTTTCTTCCTGCCCATACAAATTTGGATAATTCTTTCTGCCACGTATCCAATATTTTCCTTTGTTTTAATATTGGAATAGTCTGAAATAAGAACATCAAACGAGGTAAAATATTCATTTTTACAGTTGCGATTCTTCCCAATAATGATAAATTCAAGGTATCCCATTTCTTCATATCTTGCTGAATCCTATACCAAACCTTTTCATAATTATTTTTGAACAAATCAATGTTTTTCATAGTCAATTCAATTCCTAAATATTTAGTCTTTGTAACTACTTCACATTGGATTTTCTCTTGAAGTTCTGTTTGTCTTTGTTTCGTCATATTTTTGCACATCACTTTGGTTTTACTTTTATTGACGTAGAATCCCGCAACTGATCCAAATTCTTCAATTTTTTCCATCAATTGTGGTATTTTCTCGATTGGATCTTGAATCATAAACATTACATCGTCTGCAAATGCCCTGTATTTATATGCAAAACCTTTCACTGTGAGTCCTTCAATGCTATTATCTTTTCTTATCGCTGTCAATAATATTTCCAGTATCCAAATAAACAACAACGGGGATAACGGGCAGCCTTGACGTGTTCCCTTTTGAACTTGGAAGAAATCTGTTCTTTCTTTATTTATATTCAAAGCTGCTCTCTGTTCTGAGTAAATTGCCACAATCATGTTTAAAAAAGACTGTCCTATATCCATTTTTTCAATAACTTGCAGCATAAACTCCCAATTTAAATTGTCAAAAGCTTTTCCCGCATCTAAAAAGAGGAATCCAACTTCTTTTTCTGGATGTTTATCATAGTATTCGATTGCATCAATCACCACTCTTAAATTGTCTCTAATTTGTCTATTTGGTAAAAAACCAGCTTGTTCTTCCGCTATAGTATCTTTCAAATATTTTTTCAGTCTTTCCGAAATTATTTTTGCAAATAATTTGTAATCATTATTTAATAGCGATATTGGTCTATAATTCTTTACTTCAGTTAAGTCCAAACCTTCTTTGGGTATCAATGAAATATTTGCTTCTTTCCATGAATCTGGGATCCGTTTAGTCTTTCTTATCTCGTTCGACAGAAGTACTAAGATAGGGGTTAGCTCCTCCTTAAATTTCTTATAAAACTTTGCTGTAAAGCCGTCTGGACCTGGAGCTTTACCCGACTTTGCATCTTCTATCGCCATTGTCACCTCTTCCTTTGTTACTAGACCATTTAATAACTCTTTAATTTGTTTTCCCAGCTTTGGAACTTCAATAGTCTCCAAATATTTCTTAATTTTCTGTTGATCAATTCCTTTCTTTTTAAACAGTTTGGCGTAGTATTTGAAGAAGGCTCTTTTTATACCTTTCAAATTCATAACATCCTTTCCATCTTCAGTAATCTTACTTATAAAATTCCTTTCTTTTCTATTTTTCAATTGCCACGCTAAAAATTTTCCTGGTTTATTTGCATGCTCAAATGCTTTTTGCTGTAATTTCTTCAGATTCCAGTATAATTCTCTATTTAGTAGAACATTCAATTGATCCTGCAGAAAGTGGATCTCTTTAATAATCTTTTTCTTCCCTGGCCTTTTCTTTAATTCCTTTTCTTTTTGTCGAATTTTTTCATGGAGATCATTTTGTTGTTGCATCCTTTGTTTTTTATCTTTAGAGTTCAGAGAGATAAGCAAACCTCTCATTACCGCTTTGTACGTGTCCCATACGACTTGTATATCAGTACCTTTATTTAAATTCAGTTCAAAAAAACTTTTCGTTTCTTTTTTTAAAGTTTCATTAATTAATTTTTGATCCAGTAAGTCCTCATTAATTCTCCAATATAATTGTTTAGGTTTTTCTTTGGATATCCAAACTAAAGGGTTGTGATCTGAATTGGTAAAATTTCTATTTTATAGGTTTTTTGCGCCATCTCCTCTGACATCCAAATCATATCGATTCTAGAAAAGGAATTATGTCTATTAGAAGAAAATGTATAATCCTTTGTCTTAGGGTTCCACTTCCTCCAAACGTCTTCTAGTTTCTCTTGCTTCATAAGCTGGAAAAAATTTTTTGGCAGCTTTCCAACCGCCTCTCCACTTGCTTTGGACTTTCTGTCCAATACATTGTTCACTGTGCCTTTAAAGTCTCCTGCAAGGACTATTTGATCATAATTTAAACAGTCCAACTCTTTAGTCAAATCATTAAAAAAAGTCTCTTTTGCACCATTGGGTGCATATATATTTACAAGCAATGTCTTTTTTCTATTCATCATTAATTCCACGCCAACATATCTTCCTTCTTTGTCTGAGAAGATTTGTTTAGGTTCCAATTCTTTGGTAATGTATATCACTGTTCCTTTTTTCTTATTAACTGCTGATGAATGAAATTCTTCTCCCAATTTTTTATTAACCAAATATTTATTATCTTGTTTTCTGATATGTGTTTCTTGCAAACAAATTATGTTACATTTTTGTTTCTCTAGCCAATGATTCACTAATCTTCTTTTGCTTGGTGAGTTTAGTCCATTTACGTTCCAAGATAAAAATTTGTAATCCATAGTTGTTTTGAATTAAATATCTTTGAAATCATCAAAGTTGTTTTCTTTGAATCTGTACATGTCTCCTTCCGTTTTAAGAGTAAATCTCACCGAATTGTATGTAAATGATAATCCATATGGAATCTCCCATCTAAACCTGATACTCATTTCTTTTAACCTATCTGTTAGTTTCTTGAATTTCTTTCTGTCTTGTAAGATCGATCTCGGAATTTCTCTCAAAATTATTATTTTTTTTCCATTAATTTCTAACGGTTGTGTAAATTGCTTCTTGAAAACGTCTTCCTTCATTTTTGTAGTCACAAATTGAACAATCACATCTCTGGGTAATTGCTTTCTCTTGGCATAAGCTGAATTTACTCTGTAAATCAGGTCAAAGTCTGGATCCAAATCTCCAACATCTTCCCCTATGTAAGTTGTCAATGTGTTAATTACTAGGGCCCGTAAATCTTGATCTTCCTCCTCTTCGATTCCTCTCAGTCTCAAGTGATTCTGAGTGGCCCTATATTCCATCATGGACTCCAGTCTTGTATTTTCTGACAGGGTTCTTTTGACTTTCTGTTCCATTTCTTCTGATTTTGTCACCAGACTTTTAACCTCTTTTTTAACTTCTTCTGTATCTTTTTTTATCCCTGCCACTTCCGTTAGTACCAGTTCTTTTAACTCTTCCATATTTTTTTTCTGTACTTGGACTTGTACTTGTTCTATTTGCTCCAGTTGTATTTGCAGCTGTTGTTGCAGCTGTTGTTGCAACTGTGATTCTATTTGCTTTCCCAAACTCTGCACCACTTCAGTCATCCGTTTCTCCATCGCTTCCATGGCAGCCTGCCACTCTTTTTTTTCCTTTGCAGTCATTCTTGGACTAGGTGATGAGGCAGCCCTTGGTCTTGACCTCAAATCCATCTTGAAAGCGAGATCAGGGCTAATCGATCTTTATATTAACAATCCTCAAGCCAAATCGCCACCTTTATAACTTCTTCCAGTACTTTTTCGGCTTAAAAATAACTTTTTAAAATTTAGTCCTCCTCAAAATGGCGGGCGCAATTTCTCTATGATTTTCTGGCTAGAGTAGGCTCCTTCAGAACTTCCTGTTTATCTGTCCGTCACTGTAATCCAACTTCCGGTGTCACACTCTAAAACGTCCGTCTACTTCCGGCACAGCAACATCGAAAACATCCACTCTAGCCTACTTCCTGTATCATAGAATCACAGTCAGTTTCGTTTCTGCTACGCAAAGTTTAGTCTTAGCTGACCACAGGAATGCAAAACAAAGTCAGTTTTCGGCCGTTTTCTCTAAAGGAAAGCTTTCTTTTTACTTTTAAATCAAGCGGATTAGTTCATTGAAGCTTTTTACGCTTATCCGTTCGCTTAGATTTTACGTTCTTCTTTAAACCGGTAAGCAATTGTTCACTTGTTACCTTACTTGTAATCTCGGGGTTTCGCGGTGCTTCTTCTGTAAACGATGTTAGTCTTGATGTTAAAGAGGTCGGTAGATGACGAATTTATGCTGAATTCTCAGCCCAGCTGGTATCTGTAGTGCTGATTTGCAACTGCCCTCTTCGTGGAAGGAGATCAAAGTGTAAACAAGCTTCCTCCGAAGCTTATCCACACCGATCTCAACTCCCTCTCAGGCTTGGCTGCTTTCTTGCCACCCCCCCGCCTGGGGAGTGCTGCGCTGGGCCAGGTAGAGCCCAGACTGTCGTCAGATACCGCTGTGCACCCTGCACAAATCGCAAAGTGTGTCAATTCGCCATTTTAACTCCGACCGGAAGCCCGAATTCCATATGTTCTTGAGAGATGTTCTTGAGAGAAAGGATCTGCTTTTTTTGGATAGGATGAAATTATCTTTTGTTAATCAAGTGAAGAATCTGAGGTGCTAATAGACCCTTAGAAACAGGTGTTGTGGCAAGAAGTACCTTCTACAAATTACATCTGGTTCATCACATGTCCTCCCTGCTAGCCACTCTAGCCAATCTGATCAATGCTTTTAAAACCTTACAATTGAACTACTGTAACATGTTTTAATTGAGGCTGCTTGGAAACTTGAACTGATACAACATGTGGGTAGCTGTGCTGGTCTGAAGCAGCAGAACAAAGTCTGAGTCCAGTGCCACCTTTAAGACCTTGAATAAAACTTTGTTGGTCTTAAAGATGCCCCTGGACTCAAACTTTGTTCTGGTACAAAATATGGTAGCTTGTTTGTTGCGAGGGGCTAATTGGCTACTCAGGTTATCTATTTAGCAGTGTAAGGTGCTCTTTTTATTATTTAAAGGACCCTATCTCCCCATATGGGACTGTTCGCCAGGTATTGCCTCATGTCACTTTCTCCTTGCCATTTCTGCAAGGCTGTAAACTCATCCTCTGCCACAGTTCAAACTTTTTCTGTTGTTACACCCACCATGAGGAATGGGATATCAAAGGAAGTGAAAAGGTCTTCCTTTTGGCAGATGGTCAGGAAAAGGTGCAAGGAATGGGGTTTGAATTTTGGTTGTTGCAATAGGATAGACTGTTGTTTTTTCAGTTGAGTTTTTTTGTTTTGTTTTTTTACTGAACTGAACCTGGTTTTCGGTGAAAGGCAGGGTATAAATATTTTAAATACCCACGTTTCTGGTCTAGTGCAGTAGTGGTGAATGAAAAGTGCAAGAATCTTCTGTCTGAACGAAGAGCCCTGATCCTGAGGTGGGCATAGAGGGAGAGATTGCAATCTGGATCCTGAATTAACTTCATAAAAAGAGGCTGTGTTTCAAATGATGCCTACGCCTATCCTGAAGGGATGACTTGCGTATCTCTAATAGATTTGGAACTAAGGATCTCTCACAGCGGCTCCTTTGTGCCATGGTTCTCATTTGTTCATTGAACATTGGGCTTTCATGTTAGAATATTCTTCAGCAGAGCCAGCATAGAGGTTGCAGTGTGCCCCTCTCCTGATGAATCGCCTTATACTTGTGCATACACTTTTCATTTCCGGATGTTGCTTCCTAGTTAAATTATTGCAGGAGCATTTTGAAGTGGTGGGGCTGAAGTTGATTAATCACCTTCAATGGTGTTGCTTTTCAGATTGGCCTATTCCTGGATTTCTGTGGAAGTACTGCTATCACAGCACTAATTAGACATAGAGAGAGAGATACTAGTCTTGCTTCAGGCATCCACTCTCACTGCATCTAGTCAATGGTCAGTGTTCTAATATCTCTGCCTGATGGCAGGGTCACAACACTGTTTTCAAAGATGTTGTGACTCCTACACTACAGTGATATATGCCAGGCTAGAAGAAACACCATTAGTACACTGATCTCCCTGAACCTACCCTGCCCAGATGATTTGGTCTGCCCTTGAGCAACAAGCTCTCCAGTCTTAGAGTTAAACAACATGATACAGCTGATGTGTGTAAAATTACAGGTACAGGCCTAGACTTGCAGTCAGATGTATATCAGGGGAACTCACCTTAAGAAGTGCTCATTCACTCAGCATGTGGAGTCAGAGAAAAAGGGTGAAAAGCCCCCCCTCCCTTCTGCTTTCTGGGATGGGAGGGAAACTGGAATCTTTCCGTCCCTCCTCTCTGTACTCCATCACAGCTCCAAGTGAACACAGCACCTGTGACACCTTAGGGAAGTGATTTCATAGCAGGAAGTGGTGGTGGTGGTGGTGGTATATGGACCTGCAGTGGCCCTGTACTCATTCATAATGTGTTAAGTCCTCCACATTCAATGTGGCAAAGTCTGAACCATAAACATAGTAATCAAATTTCAGAGTTAATTGTTTTTTAAAAAAATACTTTCACACAATTCCTGTTTGTAATGACTATCTGGACTCAGGGTTGCATAGAGATTTTATCTGTACAATGGATCATTCTTAACAGAACTAGGCAAAAGACTTGGTTTCAAACTGACTATGGACATTTGTAATCACTAAGTTTTCTCAACCTGCATTTGTTCTTAAAATGATCAAAATAAGCATGGGGTACTGGTATCATATTAATTTTTTCATCATGGTGCATGTCAACAGGAATTAAGAAACATCAACAAGTAATTGATCAGTACCTACAGTGACATTCATAGCTGTTGCAACCAGTGTTCCCTCTAAGCTGAGTTAGTGTGAGCTAGCTCACAGTTTTTAGCCTCCAGCTCACACATTTTTGTCTTAGCTCAGGAAGGACGGCTCCAGAGCAAACTGATTCATGGAGCTGCCAAATCACCGGCTCACAACTTTAATGCCAGTAGCTCACAAAGTAGAATTTTTCCTCACAGGACTCCACACCTTAGAGGAACCATTGGTTGCAACTGTTTCACACACATGTCAGATTAGCTCTATCCCTTATCCCAACTCTTAGAAAGTAGTAGTTGACATTAAAATAAGCTGTTGTAGCTCAAGTAGTGAAAACTGTAAGTAGTTACAAACAGAACTGTGGGTTCGCAGATTCTCCCTCCCTCTTCCTGTTTTGATGCAAAAAAGGCAATGTAGTGCAAAGAGGAAAACCTCCCTATGTGTTTTGATGACCTTTGTGGCCAGGGCAAACACAGTTCACCAGAAACTGTCATCAGCGTGATGATGTGTGCTAAGTTCCCCCATGTCTGTCTCATGCTATCCTTCTCCCACACAATCGTGGATGGATTCCCCTTTCCATTCTCCGATTCTTACCCATGCGCATTACCAACTCAACAATGCTACAACTTCTTTTACATCATTCTGGGACCACTTGTGTCAAGGCCTCTGCCTTCAAGATGAGCTAGTATAGAAAGAGAACAAAAAAGCAGCAATCCAGAGGTAAAAACCAAGATGCTATAGTTCAAGCCTGGAAAAACTATTCTAAGTCTCTCCTGTCTTGTCTAGTTGCTTTGATCCTGCCAACCATGGAACCCCATATGAGTCCTGACAGTGGGGTGGTTGGCTCCTAGTTTACCAAAGAAAAGTTGAGGCTTCCTCTGCTCTGTGTTCCTTCCTGCCTTGTGCTGTCCCAAAGATCATTACAGATCCACAAAGTCTCTCCTATCCTATCCCCTTCCCCAAAAACTGGCAGCTGCAGCTATCAGAGAAAGAAGGAGGCTTTTTGGATTGGAGTGAAGGCAAACAGTTCCCTACAGCACATGCTGGATAATTTCTTCTGGTCTGTCTGTCTACACACTGAATTACACACACTGTTCACAGAGAGCATGTCATTGGCCTGACACCCAGGCCTTCACCAGTGTTAGGCAGAGATTGTGTATTGGCTACAATGAGTTCATAGCCTGGAAGGAGGAGGCTCAGTTCTATTACTCAGAGTCAGCAGGGCAAGAGACTTGTGCCTAATCATGCCAGCTTTCAGGGCACTGCTCTGCCAATTTCACACATCCTGGTGCAAACTTCCTCTGGTTGTAAATCTTTGATACTTGCTTCTATGCTGTTCTTCCAGGATGGTGCAAACAGACTTTAGGCCTTGGTCCTACACTTAGGCTCTTCATGACATGAGTTAATTGTTTTGTTAAAAATCAGGAATGAGTTATGCTTTCTAATTTTGTAAAGGATAAAAATATATACTAGTTGATCTCTCTGAAGTGGGTGTAGTCTCCATCCTCTTGGGAAAACATCATTCCACATCCCATCTAGTAGAGTTTCTGCACATTCCCATGTGGTACAGAGAACTGCCCTTGAAGGAGAAATGAGATTCCCTGATGGAGTATGTATTAAATCAGGCTGGTGATATCCATGTCTCAGAATTCCTCTGGCCACTAGTGGAGGCTGCCTGAAAGCCACATCTCTTATTACATTCTCTCTTTTACTGAGCCTGATGTTGGTGGAAATAACAATAACACTTCTGTGGTCACAGGTGGGTTGACAAGTTGTCAATGTTTATTGCGGTCATTTGTTTGCCATTTTTGGAATAATCAGTTATGAGTTGCATGCTTGGCTGTGTGGTGAGACCAGTGCATCCTGAGAACTACTGTGAGGACAGTGCGGCTTGCCACAAATATATTGTTTTTGTATATACACACTGCAATAGAAATTATTTGTTTCTTCCTCCCCCTGGCTCCCATCAACAACTCATGCTTACTGAGCCTGGGATGCGTCTCATAGATCAGTTAGTGGTTTTATCCCCATGGGAAGCAGTAAAACAAAACACCAGCACTTTATGTGCATGCTGATCATGTACTTTACCTTGTATCTCTCTCACACACAAACACACACTATATTCACACACCCTCAGAAAGTCCTCAGCGTTGAATCCTCAGATGCTTCTGCTGCTCTGGAGGATGCTGATCCTGGGAATTTTTTGACAGTGATATGAAAGGCAAGTATCACAGATGTCTTGCTTGATTACTTGGAGAATATCTGCATGTTCTGCCTTTAGACAGCCTTTCGAGTATGTGAATGTTCATGTGATTAAAAAAAATAACCCTGCAGCAAACAACATTGAGACCTGAGCCTATATTTTAAACCACATGTACAACTTCACATCTTTTAATTCTATTAATTAATCAGGAATCATTCATCACCCCTTTCCATACAGAATGTCTAACAAGAGACATGGGATAGCTACTACTGTGTTCCCGTGCTCAATATTTATCATATTGTCAAGTTGATCACAACACATAAGTGTGATGGGATCATGTTATAGGTTGCCTTATCCTCACCCTGATAGCAGGTGACATGATATAGAGACCATGCAATAGTCGATGTGATCACATCAGAGCATGAATTGTATTTAACAAAATGTTATGAAAGAGACTGAGAGAACCAGTCATGCGTCTCATGACAGAATCACTGAATGAGGATTAGAACTCCCACTTCACCTATGAACAAGACTTGAAAAGGAAGAACAGACCTCTCTTTTGTCATTGATTCTCCAACCTGATTGAGAGTTCAGTAGGATAGTTACAGGATAAGTAATCCCATCATTCTAGTGGATTACTTCTCTTCTGCTAATCTGAACAAGGGGCAGGGCTGGGCTGGGTTGTTTCTTCCAGAGGCTTGATGATCACAGTTTCCATTTTCTTCAGCTCCAATAGAGTCTCCTTTTGTTTCAGGTTTATTCATTTGTTTGTGGCATGTTCTCTTCAGACAGAAATATTTTCTCTGCCTTCCTTATAGCAGCTTTGTTTTGGGGAGCATCCACATGGCATTGTCCTCTATTCATCCAGCTTCTGTGCTTTCCCCTGCTTTGCTGCAATCTTTTTTTGAAGGACTTCAGTCAATGTGCCTTTTCATGCTGTGTGGAATAGATGACATGCATTTTTGCAGGTCCTGTCCACGTTGGCACCATCTTCCTTACCTTCCTTATTTTCCTTATTCCCTCTCCCCCATCAAGCCATATCATAAGGAGGCTCCTGGATGAATGCAAAATCATATTTGGTAAATAATTTAGGCTGTTGGTTTACCATGAGCATGGTATAATCTAGGAAGAACTAAAAAAGGCACCCAGCTATGTACTGAATGGGCATAGCCCGTTCTGCTTGAGTTGCTTGTCTTCTGCACAGCCATGAATGTGCCAAACCTACATCTTTATGGAAGAACTCTCCTTCCCTGTTCAGGACACGCAGCCTCCTATCTGATTCTGGAAAAGGATTCACTGCATGTTGTGGAGGCTTTCCTTCCGAGCATACCCATGCACTGGAAGAGCTTTGATGGCATCTCTTGTGGTGATTACATTTAGAGGATGAGGTGCAAACCCAGCTACAGCCAGTTCTGCCTGTCTCAGCCCAGAACCCTTTCTCTCCTTTTCTGTACTCAGTCAGCTTCCTGTCATTTCTGTGGATGATCCGTTCTCTTGACCTAGCTATGTCTTCAGACACTGCCTTTGTCAATTCTTGTTCTCACTTTATTACAGGCAGCAGTAGCATATGGGCAGATGGATCTCCAGACACATTGCCTGGCTTTCATCGAGAACTGTATCCAGGTAAGAGGAAGGCAGGAATTTGCATGATTCTCCCATGTGAACAGGCCAAAGCCACTACCATTTTTTAATACCATGGAAAGAGTGCCCGCCACTCCTCAGACGAGTCACACCTTTTTCCTCAGGAGGTGGTGCACACACGTGGCTTCTTGGAGCTGTCTGAACTGGCCATGCAAACTATCTTGCAGAGCGACTGCCTAGCTATTGATGAGGTGGAGCTGATTCATGCTGTTCAGGAATGGGCTCATGTTGGCTCCGTAAGTATTCACTGGGGGTGAGTGTGTACAGGGGAGGGAATAGAGTAGGGATTTAAAGTTCTACTCACTGGGCCCTCTTTGGAAATTAATACACCTAGAAGTTATTTATTACTAATGCATTTAAAACATTTATACTAAATGACTTAAGTTCATCTAGTCCAATCTATTGGATAAAGGTAGGATTTTCTTCTTTCCTTGAATACAAAAGTTATTTTTCAAGCTTACAGTATTGTAATGGGTAGGTGAAGGAATTAAAAAGCAAGAGACAAGATCAAATTAGCAACAGATATTTATTTACAGTGTTTTCCACAGTATTGCTGTTGTGACTCCAGCTCTGGCACCAGGCCTCCAAGAGTGAATCTTGGCATTTAAACGAGCCAATGTGCCCAACGGACTGTGTTTTGAACGTAGTGAGTCAGGTTCATTATGCATCACAAGCAGTGAGCAGGAGTGGAGCAGAAAGATGTTTACAGAGCAGTAGCTTCAGATTAGTTGAGACAGAAAGACAGAGCCACACGGAGAAGGCCTGTTAATGCTAATGCCACATTATTGAATGTCTCCTATTTTCACCCCAAAAGAGCATATGGTTGCTTAGGAGAACAGCAGGACCCCATCTCTGGAATTCTGGTTCCAAATCGCCTGCTCTGAAACCCCACATCTCCCATGATTTAGTCACCTATGCCTTTGAACTGAAGATAATCTCCTTCTTTTTCCTCACTTTATCTGTTCTATCAGGGTTAGAAGAGCTCTTGGCAAGAATTAGCTTATTTGCCCCAGTCCATGGAGTCATCATCTGACCCCGTGTTCACTTCTTGCAGGCTGTGCTCGGAAGTCCAGTGCGTGATGTGGCAGAGGGAGTTGTACGTGAGCTACGTCTAGCTCTGCTGTCACCAAGTGAGCTGACTACCCTGGAGAAGGAGAATAAAAAGGACCAGATGATTCCGGTGAGTGATACTACCAGCATAAGCAAAAAACGTCGATCCAAATGAAACCGAGGATGTTACCTTTTATATGTGGTCAAATTCATTAGTGAACCATTGCAAATGGAGCAAGCAGGCAGTGGAGAAATAACATTTATATCCTCTGAAGTGTTGTGTGTTTGGCATCACATCTTGATTGGTGAACAAGCATATGTTAAATGAAACACCATAAAACATATTAAAGTAAGCTAAGAGTACAATATTTTAACTATTGTATGCTGCCTTGAGCCAGATCCTGGCTAGGCGGGATACAAATCGAAAGTAATAAATAAATAAATAAATAAATAAATAAATAAACTCAGATACAAAGTTACCAGCTCTGAAGTGCAATATCTTTCTAATTATTCAGCATTATCGCTATCATATGCCTGTCAGGCTTGCCATTTTATTGAGCTGCCATGAATTTAAATTTATGTGTGCCCTAGGGGATGGCAGGGCAAGGATCAGGATAAAAGACTAGAAAGGTTACAGAATTCATCAGCCATTTTCACCTTTCTCCACCATACTTCATAGGTGCTGATGCATGTAGATAAACAGAGTCTTGTGTTGGGGGTTCAAATAAGTGGAGCATCTTAACTAATCTATACAGAGCCTTTAGAGGCAGAAATTACTCTTTAGATCAGACTAAAATCTATGGCACCAAGTTTGCACTAAGACAATACTGTTAAAAAGGATTTCTCCCCTCCTTTGATTTCATGAAACCTGGGTACAATTTGCAGGGCACTGCTATTCTTGGTGGATATGGGAGCATCTTGGAAGAGAGAGACTGTTGTGGTCTATTGGCTTGTCAGACAGAGCTCTGCTGCGAGGGTCAAAGTTCTGGGAGGGACAGAAAGGGGCTGCCTCTGGATCCCCCTAACCACTATCACATTTATTATGAGAAAAGTTTGAGTCCAGTGGCACCTTTAAGAGCATCAACATTTAATTCTGGGTATAAGCTTTTGTGTTCATGTATCTGTATCTTGTATCTGGAGAAGTGTGTATACACACTAAAGCTTATACCCCGAATTAAAGTTTGTTGCTCTTAAAGGTACCACTGGACTCAAACTTTGTTATGTTACTTCAGAACAACACAGCTACCTACCTGAATTTATTATAAGGCAACACTCTTGGAACTCAAACTGCCTGGAAATTGCTCAGATAGCCAAAGGTTGGCTAGTGCCAGCAACCAATTCCCAAATCATGACAGATCCCCCCATTTACTCTATAGCACAACAACCCATAGTCAAGCTGAGATCACTCTGCACGCCTACAGCTTAATTGCTTATTGTATATTCCTACTCTGCACTGTCCATTTTATACTAGGTTCAGTATACGAACATTAAGGTAAGTCAGTATGGTTAGTGGTGAGAATGTTAGATTTAGATCAGGGAGATCCAGGTTCAAATCTCCACTCAACCATGAAGCTTATTAAGTGACCTTGGGTCAGTCACTTTCTACATCACTGGGTTGTTGTGAAGATAAAATGAAGAGAAGCTCCTTAGAGGAATTCCTGCCAGTTCAGTAGGAGTTGGCTTCAGAGCCCCAGTGGGGCTTCTGCCTATCCTTGAGCCTCCCTAAATCTTCTGTAATATACGTATTTAGAAACAATGATGTGCTTGCTAGGGCTTGGTTCCCAAATCCCCACGCTGGTGTATCGTGGGTGTAATATATTTGTTTCTGTCCCTGTCTAGATAGAGAGTTTGGCAGAGGCCTGGAAGATGCATGCCTTATGGAAGGGGCGTGGAACACGATCCTGCCTGTGCCGTCGGCGGCATGGCACATTGCCCCGGGAACATCATCGCCACCTTGAGCCACAGCAGAAGTGACTTGGGATTCATAGAACAGTGCTTCAGTGCCCAGTGCAAAGGAAATTATGATTCTGAGCTAGGAACTAGCTGCTGTCAATTGGCTGCCTCAGTTACATCCTGCTTGCAAGACTGAGTCCAATTGGCATAAAGAGTTCCTGGGGTGTCTGAGAAGAGGCCTAATTTCCATCAAAGTTTGGGTTGGCTAAAAGTGCTCTCATGTGACACTCCCTCACCCATCCTACATGAGTCCAGAAGAAAGATTTGAGGCACAAAAGACATCTACTTCCCATCAAAAGGACTAGTGAACTTAGCCTGATATGTCTGAGACTGCTTTGCATGCTGTTCATTTCCCCATTACCAACATGTTTGTCCCCAAAGACCAGGGGTTAATGGGATCCATGCTCGCTCATGATTTGAAATCTCTGCAGTGGATGGAAGACCCTGAGGGTGCTCTTGCACTGAAGGTGCACATTTTCTAAATAAATAAGTAGTGCCGGCACTGGAATAGAAAATGAGGCCTGTCCCAGAGCTGTAGGCTGTCTTCAAATTGTCTAGCATAGACAGAGGCTTCTTAGCATTTGGATGTGGTACCTGTCACCTGATGCACTTTTAATATTTGAAAAACTCCACCACAGATTTTGTTATTTCCGTCACCAGCAGAGGATAAAATGACCAGGCTTGCCAAGTGCCCACTTTGGTGGGAATCTCCTGGGGAAAACCCCCCCGCCCATTGTCTTTGAGACCAGCAGGGGAAACTGCTGGGGTGGGGGACAGAATTGATATCAAGTTATGTGCTGATGTCAGCCAATGCTCATTCTAAAGCATTGACTGACATGCTAATGCCACATCCGGTTTTCTAAGTAAAACCTGGTCTGGAACTGCTCTAGATTCTGGTACCCTGAACTTCAACCAGACTTCTAAATATTACAGTTTTGTAATATTTTTTGAGCACCAGCCAAACAGAGTTGCCAATCTCCAGCTGGGATCTAGAGATATGGAATTTCAACTGATCTCCAGACTACAGAGATCAGTTTCCCTGGGGGAAAAGGTTGCTTTGGAGGGTGGACTCTATGCCATTATACCTTGCTAAGGTCCCTTTTCTCCCTTAAGCTGGCCCTCCCTAGGTCCCACCCCTAAAATCTCCAGGAATTCCCCAACCCTAATTAGTGTCAAATCAGTTGATAGTGGACAGTTTGGGGCAGTTTATACAACAACGTTCTGATTTAAATGGCAATACCACCTCCGCTAGATTACTTACTTTATCATTTTGATTATAATTCTAAGTAATCCAAATATAGTTTATAACCCTTGATTGTAATGAATGATGCCTTATGTCCATCACATTTGTCAAATAATGCTGCAGGTAATAAGTCCCAGGGAAACAGACCAAAGGACCAATCTAAAGTCAATAAAATTTCAGTTGGACAAGGGCAGCTGGATTTTGCTACTACCAATGCAGTTCAAATCAGCTGTTAATTCCCTCTTGCCAAACTGTATCTTTTACAGAGCCAATTCAGCCTTCTTGAAACAGAATATATGCAAATGAGTCCACAGCTACCCTCAATGGTTCACAGATGCAAATGTAACTATTGCCCCACTCATCTATCCTTGAGGATGAAGTTTGTTTTTAAAGGTTAAGAGGCAGAGAATTTGACCAGGTTGGAATAAAAATAGCCCAGAGGGCTTTTTAGTAGGACCAGCAGGGTATCAGTGATGTCTATGAACAGGTTTGTCCTGGAGGGGATGTTGGTGAATCAGCTCCACCTGGGTCAAGGAGTGGCAGACTCTGTCATTGTGCAACCAGAATTTGACTGTAGCTGCTGACGCTTGCCACTCCCAGTGTGCTTGGCCAGGCTGCTTGAGGCATAGACAGGGATAGGCTTTGTCTAGCAGTGTTTGTTTGGGTACCTGGTTGCTAAGAAAGCAGATGGCTTGGGAGCCTGGGGGAGGGGGAGTGGTCTACGGAGGTCATCTGTAAGGGCGACCAGAGCCATCTCTGTCCCATGGCCAGGGCGGAAGCTGGACTGGAAAGGATCAAGGGTGGTAGTAATTCCTGCAGGGCATGGATGTTTTCTGGCAGAGAGTTCCACCAGAAAATAAAGAAAATAATAAGTAGGGTTTTTTAAAAATAATTAGATAAGATGATTTACTTGATAAAATAAAATATTCTACAAGAAAGATTATGTATTGATATTGAGTTGATTTTAGTGATAATATTTATGTTTTATATGGACTGAACTTGTAAATAACTTACATAAAAATATTTTGTAAATTCAAATCTGCCTTTAAAAATCTATACCGAAGAAAAAATTTGAACTACAAATGTTGCGCTTGTATTTATTTCTTTGTTCTTCGATGTGCTCCTTTAAGTATAGAAAACAAAATGTCCTATACAAATCAAAATAAATGTGCCTGTTAAAATAAGGACTATCAAGTAATTTTAACTGAGCATGTAAACTCCTTAGAACAGTCTCCACCCTGCGCATGTTAGGCAACATCAAAACTATACACACCCTGACTCTCAGCCACTCTCTGTATCAGCTAGAGAATCTCCCCAGGGCAGATGGAACTGCAGAGGAATTTATTCCAGATGCTGCACCTTCATCTCAAGGCAGGCCCTGTTGTTGTGGCCTCATAGAAACTGGGAGGTACCAGGGAATGAGGTCATGTCCACAGGGCCCTTCTTTCAGGGATTGGTGAGCAGTTGTGGCCCAAATAATGGCCCTATGTGCACAAGCTTTAGTCTGTTGACATGCCTGGTAGAGACTGTGGGTTCACTGGAGATCGACCAATCACATATCCATTTTCAAGCTGTTAGCATCAGGATGTTCTGTGGGAAAAGTTCTGTCTGGAACTGTAGAAAGTTGCTGCCTGGGGCCGATTTCCCACAAACTGCTGCTCCGCACTCGCTCTTCCCTTTGCCCCGATTGTATGTGTCAATTTCACACCCACATTTTGCCCCGCAGCTGTGCCCGATGTCCTGTGCTTCTACTCAGTCCTCAAAAAACAGGATTGAGTAAACGCAGAGGAAATTGGGCGAAGCTGTGAGGCAAAATGCAGCAGCGCAGCACATGGTACGATCGGGGCAAAGGGAAGAGCGAACGTAGAGCAGCAGCTTGTGGGAAATCAGCCTGGGCGTGCCCAAGATTCCAAGCCGGTAAAGGAGTATCTTTTGTTGGATCAAGTTCTACAGAAACTCACAGAATACATCAACTTCCGTGTTACACAGAACTTTTCTTCAGGAAGACTGGGGAAGTAGTTCTCATCCATAGGCACTGCCGGCTCGCCTAGGGCGCTGGGGTCCACAGGGGCGCCAAAGCGCCCCCGCCCCGCCCCCGTGAGCCGGCACTGGGAGGGAAGGGGCGCCCCTTCAAACGGGCGCCCCTTTCCTGGCTTTCCTGAGCACGCCGCAGTAGCGGCGTGCTCAGAAAGCCGGCGCTCCCCCCCATCTTCAGCCGGCACTGGGGCTGGGAGGGAAGGAGCGCCCGTTCAAACGAGCGCCCCTTCCCTGGCTCCCCCCCCGTCTCCAGCCGGCGGAAGGGGCGCCCGTTCGAACGGGCGCCCCTTTCCTGAGCACGCCGCTACTGCGGCGTGCTCAGGAAAGCCGGCGCTCCCCCCGTCTTCAGCCGGTGCTGGGGCTGGGAGGGAAGGGCGCCCGTTCAAAGCCGGCGCTCCACCCCCCCCCGTCTCCAGCCGGCCCTGGGGCTGGGAAGGGGCGGCCGTTCAAACGGCCGCCCTTCCTAGCTTCCTGAGCACGCTGCTAGTGCGGCGTGCTCAGGAAAGCCGGCGCTCCACCCCCCCCGGTCTCCAGGCCCCACCGGGAGATTGGCATCCCCGTGGGGTGGGCGCCCCAGGCTGTCTTGCCTAGGGCGCCCAGACACCTGGGGCCGGCCCTGTCCATAGGTAGAAGAAAGGTTACTTTCTGTTGCAGCTGTTTCAGTCATTTTCAACACAGCCACTCTTCTGACCTTGTCCTAAAAGGAAACCTGTAGCACAGCTCTTAAAAAGCCTTCCTGGGGATTTAAACATTGTGGCAACCTGAGGACAATAGGCCAGGCAGATTTTGGGTTTCGGGTTTAGTACAATAATTCTTTGAGGTTAGTACAGTCTGCGCTAAAAGCATTGTGACTGGACATACAGAGAATAGTAATGTGTTGCACTTGGGGGACAAAACCTGCCCATTACCCCCACCCCAGATGGGCTACAAACAGGGGCCTCATAAGTAAAGAGGGAGGCAATGTTCCTCTTCCCGTGTTTCAAGGCAGCTCAGTTCCCCCACTAGGAGTGCCAACTCCAGACTGGAAGATTCCTGAAGATTTATGAATGGAACCTGGGGGGGCAGGGTTTGAGGAGGGGATGGACCTCAGCAGGGTACAATGCCATACACTCAGCCATCTACAGCAGCCTCCCACTGAACTGGTACGGGCAGAAAAGTACAGAGAGTGCAAACAATTGTTCCTCTCCCTCCTCCCCAAATAAACCCCTCTGACTTTGGGTCAGATGGGGGAAGTGTTCCTTTCCTCATCAATCAGGTCTGGTTCACACATGAGGGGAACAGGAAGTAACATGTTGAAGTGATACACCAGGTGGGACCTGGAGATCTCCTGGAATTACAGTGGATCTCCAGACTATGAGATCAGTTCCCCTGGAGGGAATGGCAGCTTCAGAGGGTGGGCTCTATGGCGGGATACCTCAGAGGTTGCTCCCCTCCACAAACCCTGCCCTCTGTAAGATCCACCACCAAATCTCCAGGAATTTTCCAACACAGAGCTGACAAAACTGGGATTACATTTTCTGACAAACAAAACCAGCACAGCAAACACAAAATAGGGGCAAAACCTTTCTACCAGCTGTGCGAGTTTTGCATGAAGGTGACTGTTTTTTAATGCAAAGGAACATTCAAATATGGTTTCCCTTCCTTGTAGCCAGAAGTGATATGGTCCGTTCTACCACCTCATTCTCCCTCCATGTATGAACGAGGACTGAGCAAGAAGCAGGAATAAGTTTGGAAAGGCAGCCCTGGCCCTTTCCTTTGTTCTGCCAAGTAATAAGGGTCTCAGAGAGGGGGAATGGAAATACAGAAAGAGGGGACTGAGGTAGTAAATGGGATTGGGAAAAGGACTGGGTCTCTCCACCTCACCATCCATTAAATGTGATAGGCTAACTAGGCACGTTCAGAGACACAGGCCACAGTGGTGACTTTCCTGGGCCAAAAGAGCCACAGAGCTGCTAAAGGAAAAGGATTACTGGATTTCTTTTTCTTTTCTTTTTTTTGTGTTTGTCTACTGCCCTCTTGTGGTAGGAGCAAAAATTATAATCAATAATTCAATTTGAACTCAGTTTCACTGAGACCTGTTTTTAAACATGCATTATGTATGAGGAAAAACTGAAGGAACTAATTATGTATAGAGAAGGACAGACAAGGGCAGAGGGACTGATCACATTTTTTAAACATCTGAACAATTAGTATTATGATGGAGAATAACTATCAGGACTATTGGGGAAGGGATAAGAAGCAGTGTGGTCAAAACTGCAGTCAAATAAATTTAGGTTAAGCTCTGCCTAATAGTTAAAGGGGCCAGGCAAAGTGTGATGCACATTCCCACTGTATTTTGTTCTTGGGCAAGGGGCACAATATGGCATTGTACAGATTCTGCCTTCAATTTATCCTGCAGGTCTGGCTCACATTTGAAGGCTAGTTTGTGGGAGAAACCAACATCTGCCCCAGAGGAGTGCTCCCAAGCCTTACCGACCAAATCCCCAACAAAGATTGACCAGTCCTCAGGCCCACCCTTAGGTCACTTCAGCCCCATTGGTTCCATGAACATCAGTCCTGATCACTAGGCTGACTGCCAACATGATGTGCATCCAAATTGCCTCCCTAAAAAGTAAAGGCAAAGACAAAACATAGAGAAAAGCATCAGTCCATTCCAAATTCAGTTCTGAAAAAACCCACCTTACCGGTTCTGACAGGTCCATCAATGGAGTAAATTGAACATGAAGAACTGACTCTACTACGAACACCTTCTATTCATTCTCCTTCACCAGTGCCATCCATCTCTGAGGGTGAAGTGGGACTTGAATAGGAAACTCCTTTGGTTCCAGCCCCCTCTCAGCTTTCGTAACCATCCCAACTGATTTCATAGCAATTTTCTACACCTCCAAGCGACTGGCAGCATTATCCATTATATTTCCTCTCACCTTCCCCCTATGAATGGGGCGACTATCCTACTCTACCCAGCCATTCAGAATCGAGACATTCTTCTTCCCAGAACCATGGGTTTGTGCCGGTACTGACATGGTACTCACCTCCTCCACCCTCTTCCAAGGGTGATGAAGGAGGGTCTTTCTCGGGTCAGAATTTTGGCTTACCATCAGATTCTTCACCAGATGATACTGTGGGGGACCCCAATCTGGTTTCTCCAAATGGAGATCTCAGCCTATATGCAGAATAAATTATGCACATGGCAAATCTTTGGGCATTTAAGTCAATTCCTCTACACCTAAGTCACAGGACAAAATATTAGAGAGGCTTTACTCAGACTCACCTGGCATCATTGCCTCTCCAAGGCTTGAAGGAGTACTGGACAGCTCCAGCACCATATAGGAGAAACCCTGCAGCTTTCCAGCTACTTTAAAGAAGGTAGAAAACCTGTATGAGGCCCATCAGGAGGGTGGGTTGCCCATGCTTATTCACCCAGCCCCCCTCCTTGCTTATTGCAGAGGAAATGCAAGCAAGGCAGCATCCCAGTGCCTATTCCACTCCAGCTGATAGAGAAGGGCACAAGATTGATGCAGTCAACCAGAAGGCATACTCATCGGCAGCAATGAATTTATTATTGTGAATTACGGAGCCATCATAAGGGGCTACCAACTCTTTTTATGGGAGAAAACACCACCTTACAGCAACCTTCTCCCACGTGACAAAAAGCCCCTAGCCAAACTACAACAATCTGAAGCTCTTCGACTTTCAAAACAGCAAAATAATGCTTGGAAACATTCAGCAAATTCTTCTGCCAGGGCCATGGCTTCAGCAATTGTTCTACACAGGGAGGCATGGTTGCAATCTACAGCCTCCCACTGGAAATCAGACAAAATGTTGAGGACCATCTGTTTGAGGGGACCACACTCTTCTCCTCAAAAACTGATGAGGTCCTGCATCAAATAAAAAAGTACAACCTGCCCGTTCCTTCAGCATCACTCTAGGCCCAGATATTCTTATAAACAGCAGCAGCAACCACCATACCCTTGGCACCAGCAACTCTGACAGCATCAACAGTGCCAAGCACAGTGTCCTGTAGAAAAAAAATCTTTTACTGGGCCTCAGTCTCAAATGAGACAAAGAACACACATAGATCAAGGTCTCTAGGACATCAGCATCAGTCCTTAAAGGAGTTACAGCATTGTTTTGACTAGCATGCTCAATGGAGGTTGCTGCTATCAGTTTTTCATACTGGTTGTACTTATTTGCCAACAGGGGGCAAATTATCACCTCTGATAGTTGTGCTTTGTCCATAGTCCAACACAGCTACAGATTCGAGCTTCTGGAAAGACCACCTTTACAGTCCTCTGTTCAAGAGGCAGATAACATCACGCCTGATCTGGGTCTGGAATTAGCAATCCTTCTAGAGAAGGGGGCAGTACAGAGGTTACCTGATGATGACTGTAGTCAAGGGATTTATTCATGGTTTTTTCTTGTTCCCAAGAAGGACGATGGTCTTAGACCCATTTTAGACCTAAGAGGCCTTAATTTGTTTCTCCAAGTTAAAAAGTTCAGAATATTATCCTTTCTGTCAGTTTTACAGTTCTTAAAATTAAATTGCTGGTTTATTATTCTAGACTTTCAGGATGCTTACTTTCCCGTGGCTATTCACCCAGGCCATCATAGATGCTTGTGTTTTAAGCACAATGGAGTTTCATACCAGTACACTCTGTTACCCTTTGGCTTGGCCACTGCACCAAGACTGTTTACTAAATGCATGGCAGTGGTAGTCACTTATCTGAGATCCAAGGGGCACTGCATCTATCTGTAGTTCAATGATTGGCTTATTACTGCATAATCATATGACTTATTACAGATGCATATTAAAAATTCCCTCTAAGCTGTGGTAGATGGTGCTGGCGCACAAAATTTTAGCCAGCAGTACAGGGATTTTTGCCTCAGCCCATGAGTAAACTGAGAAAGCATTTCCCCCCTCCATTGGAAACAATGGAGGTTGGGGGCACTTCCTTCTGGGGCCCATAGAATTGGACCCCCAGATTGATTCTCCATTATAGCCTATAGGGCCCAACGGCTATAATGGTCCCCATAGGCTATAATGGAGCTGAAAAAAAACCAGGTTTTTTCCCCTGCACCCCTATTATGTTTTTCGGTATGATTTGTAAGCTGCCTTGAGTCACAGGGGAAAGTGGGATATAAATATTTGAATAAATAAGTAGTTTGGGCAGGTTAATAAAATTTAAGCAACTTCTTGTTTGTTAGGTTAGGCAGGGTTATGACAGTGATTGTGTCACCTCTGTTATACTTGACCTGTAATGCTGGTCATCATATTTCACTAAAAAACCCACAAAGTCTCCCCCCCGGCAATGCTGGTATGTATTCTAAGGCTCAGTGTAGGGCGATGGTCTGTGGCCAGGTCTACCTATATAGTAGCAAGAGGTGGGTAGGCCTGTTCTCCAGAGGCCAGGTCTACCAATATAGCAGAAAGGGGAGGGTAGACCTGTTCTCCAGAGGCCAGACCTACCAATACAGTGGAAAGGGGAGGGTAGATCTGTGCTCCAAAGGCCAGGTCTACTAATATAGTGGAAAGGGGCAGGTAGACCTGTGCTCTAGAGGCCTGGTTTAACCACATAGAAGACATTTTCTGTAATGAAATTTGACTTGATTCTGTTTTCTCTTGCAATGTTTAAATTATGTTTAAAATATAGTTTAAAAATAGTTTAAAAGAATTCATTCTGAGATTTTTACAAGGTTATGGAAATAATCTTCTAAAATACTGACTTATGTGATAGTAGACTCATTCACAAAGTAGAATTTTTGCTCACAAAACTGTGGAGCTTAGAGGGAACATTATGAAGACCTGTGAGGGTTTAGGACTGGTTATCAACTACAAAAAAAATCTAAACTCATTTCATCAAAACCGGCTACATTTATTGGTGCTTTCCTGTATTATACTAAGGCATGAATATTTCCCACTCCTGAGAGAGCTTCACAAATAGAGTCCTTGGTGATAAATCTAACAAGACATAGATTAAAATCCATTTTAGTTTTTGAAAGATTACTTTGATTGATGGCTTCCACCATTGCCACCATTCTTTATGCGTGTTTAAAGATGCACCCCTTACAAAATTGGTTTTCTGAGAAAATATTCTTTTTTACCCATTCACAGAATACTAAATTCTCCACACTGATACATAATCCAACAGTTTACTTGGAGGTTGGATGACAAAAATCTCTTCACAGGTGTCCTCACAAGTCACCATTGCAACTGACATCTCTTAAGAAGGCTGGGAGGTTCACGGTGATTCCCATTCTATTCACAAGACCTGGTTACTGAGAGAGGGCTCTATAGCAGTATTTTAGAATTATGAGCAGTTCAATATGCCCTTATCTCATTTGCAGTGTTAACAAAAGGGAAATTGGTTCAAGTTCAAACAGATGACAACATAGCAATGTCATATATAAACAGACAGGGAGGCACTGAATCTTTGACTCAGCAGGGAAGCACTGGATATCTAGGGACCAGTGATCGCACAAGGGACTACATTGCAGACTATACATATTGCAGGCACTGACAACATGAAACCAGATGCCTTGAGCAGACTCAGGCACACGAAGCACGGATGGTCCCTTGGGGAAGAATATATCTGTCCCACATTTGCCCAGTGGGGTTTCCCCACCGTGGATCTGTTTGCCATGAGGCTTGAGTTTTCTGCTCCAGGGCTGGGAATGACCTCCGCAGATGCCTTTCAGTTCCAGTGGATGGGTGGCCTCTTTATGCCTTCCCCCCATCCCACTGATCAACAAGGCTCTTTCCAAGATACAGGTAGAGGGCACTTGGTGTATTCTAATCATCCTCTTCTAGCAGAAACAAACTTGGTTTCACATTCTCCTATCACTGTTCAAGGAAGTGTACCCCCACCCACCCATGACAGCTGACTTTACTACGCAGGAGCCCTATGTTTTGCCACAAGGTCCACAGGTTGCAGTTGATGGTGTGGTTACTGAATCAGCCTCATTAGAGTTCTCTGAACAAGTGGCCAATGTTATGCTCAATGCTCACAGATAGGGATCGGCACAAACTGGCTCATTTTATCTGGTTTGTGGTTTGCAAACTGAAGTTTGTGGCAGGTCAACTGGCACAAACTTTCCATGTACTTTCAAGCAATTTGTGGAGATTCATACCAGTTTGTGAATTGATACGTTTCCAGACAGAAAATCCCATCGCCAGATGAAGAAAAGACTCGACATTCTTTTGATGTCAAGAGAGCTTTATTATTTTTACCTAAAAAACCCAAAACTGTTCCATAAGACCTTTCAATTGTTTCTTTGCCATTCTGTCCCCTCTAAGGGGAAAGCAGCCACATCTCAGACCCCATCAAGGTGAATAGCCTCTGTGATCAGACTCTGTTATGAGCGGGTTAAGTTACCATGTCCACTCAACGTTCAAGGACATACCAGATATCCTCAGGTGACTTCGGCTGCAATTCATCAAGGCAACCCACTGACTGAAATCTGCAGAGCAGCTACATGGTTGTCCTCCGATATCTTTGTCAAGCATTACTCTATAGATATCAGTGTGAGAAGAGAGATGTCAGTTGGCAAGAGAGTCCTGTGATCATTGTCCCATTGAGAACTTCACCCCTGCCTCCATGGGGAGTAGCTTGCCAGTCTCCCGGTGTGGTCCTGCACAGAACACTGCAGATGAAAACAGTATTGCATTTACCTGGAACTGTTGTTCACCAAGTTCTCTTTTGGGCAGGCACACATTCCCTCCTTCCTGCCCTGCTGTGCAGTCTTTGTACTTATCTTCTGTTATTTAGTAGCTCTGTGAGTGATTATGGTGAATCAGAATGAACTGAGGGACGGGGAGCCCTTCCCCTCAGAGCACATGACCATGTGAGGGGGGAAACAGCTGCTAGTGTACTCTGAAGGGGAGAGGGTCCCCTGGAGTGTTTCTAATGTCTCAGAAAATGCTGGAAAAATTCTCTGGTGGCTGGCCTGCACGTGCACAGTCCCAGTGTGTGCCTGCACAGAAGACAACTCGATGAATAACAGTTACAGGTAAGTGCAGTGCAACAGCTAAGCAGGCAATCCTGATACAGCCTTGGCTATGATGCCATGTTTGAATCTGTAGTGGGGCAGATCTAGGCTTAACCTTTGGGACTTGCCCAATACTAAAAATCTGGAATGACAGATATGGGGATTCTGTTGTTCTTTTTATGAGACCTAATGAAGGAGAAAAAAAACAGGTTTAAGCCAGTATTCAACCTTACAAAAATGCAGACTCCTTTTGCTATTCTTAAGATTATTACCACAACTTAAAAAACACACAAAGACAAGCAAAATTTGTGAAGGAGAAAAATATTGACGTGGATGAGATGTAGTCAGAAATCCAAAAGCCTTTTTGACTGCCAGCCACTGTACTGAACAATGAAGGCTGAGTCACTCCATAAATTACCTGAAGGTTCCATACACTTTTCTTCTACTACTGTGTAACATTTATTACTAAACTTCCTCCCCTCCCCCAAGAATATTGCAAATTAGGACTTCCTCTACCACATAGTGGCAAAGACTACATGTCCTAATCCTACATAAGAACATAAGAGAAGCCAATGTTGGATCAGACCAATGGCCCATCCAGTCCAACACTCTGTCACACAGTGGCCAAAAATTCCAGGTGCTATCAGGAGGTCCACCAATGAGACCAGGACACTAGAAACCCTCCCACTGTTGCCCCCCCCAAGCACCAAGAATACAGAGCATCACTTGCCCCAGTCTGAGGGTTCCTATCTATACCTTGTGGCTAATAGCCACTGATGGATCTCTGCTCCATATGTTTATCTAATTCCCTCTCGAAGCCGCCCATGCTTGTAGCCACCACCACCTCCTGTGGCAGTGAATTCCATGTGTTAATCACTCTTTGGGTGAAAAAGTACTCATGGAGTGCCCACGAGTTCTTGTATTGTGAGAAAGGGAGAAAAGTACTTCTTTCTCAACCTGCTCTATCCCATGCATAATGTTATAAACCTCAATCACGTCACCCCTCAGCCGTCGTTTCTCCAAGCTAAAGAGCCCCAAGCGTTTTAACCTTTCTTCATAGGGAAAGTGTTCCAACCCTTTTATCCTTCTAGTTACCCTTTTCTGCACTTTTACCAATGCTATAATATCCTTTCTGAGGTGTCGTGACCAGAATTGTACACAGTACTCCAAATGAGGTTGCACCATTGATTTATAGAGGGGCATTATGATGCTGGCTGATTTGTTTTCAGTTCCCTTCCTAATGCTCCCCAGCATAGCGTTGGCCTTTTTTATTGCAGTTGCACACTGTCTAGACATTTTCATTGAGTTATCTACTATAACTCCAAGATCTCTCTCTTGGTCAGTCTTTGCCAGTTCGGACCCCATCAATGTGTATTTATATTTAGGATTCTTGGCTCCAATGTGCATCACTTTGCACTTGGCCACATTGAACCTCATTTGCCACGTTGACACCCACTTGCCCACCCTCGACAGATCCCTTTGGAGTGCCTCACAATCCTCCCTGGTTTTCACCACCCTGAACAACTTCGTGTCATCTGCAAATTTAGCCACTTCACTGCTTACTCCCAATTCCAAATCGTTAATAAACAAGTTAAAAAGCATCGGACCAAGTACTGATCCCTGTGGTACCCCACTGCTTACCACCCTCCACTGAGAAAGTTTCCCATTTATACTCACTCTCTGTTTCCTATTAATTAGCCAGTTTTTGATCCACAAGAGGACTTGTCCTTTTATCCCGTGATTATTGAGCTTACTTAGGAGCCTTTGATGAGGAACTTTATCAAAAGCTTTCTGGAAGTCAAGGTAAACAACATCTATTGGGTCCCCCTTGTCCACATGTTTGTTCACTCCCTCAAAAAACACTAACAGGTTAATACATTGTCAAAGGCTTTCATTAGCTGCTGTAGATTTTCCGGGTTATGTGGCCATGGTCTTGGCATTGTAGGACCTGACGTTTTGCCAGTAGCTGTGACTGGCATCCTCAGAAGTATAACACAGAAAGATGCAGTACTCTCTGTGTCAAGGTGAGCAGAAAAATGGTAGGCCGATAATTTAAATCTACCCTGGAAGGTGGGGTAGGGCTGAGTCATTATCTTGTAGTAGTTCTCCTGGCTATGAACATGCTAATGGAGGAGCTTTCCTGAGGAAGTTCTTTTGTCTATGGATTGTTTCCTGAGGAGGTTTCCTGTTTCCTGAGGAGGGTCTTTTGTTTGTGGAATGGCTATTGAAATTCTAATCTTATCTGTAGTGCTATTGTCAGCTGTAGAGCATTTTGTGTTTTTCAGGACAGGAAACCATGCCCTATTTTTTCTTTCCTGTTGAAACTGTGTTTATGAATTTCAATGGCTTCCCTATGTAATCTGACATGGTAATTGGAAGTTATATAGCTGACAATAGCATTATGGATAAGATTAGAGTTTTAATAGCCATTCCACACACAAAAGAACCCCCTCAGGAAAGCTCCTCCATTAGCATGTTCATAGCCTGGAGAACTACTACAAGATAATGACTCAGCCCTACCCCACCTTACAGGGTAGATATAAATTACCTGCCTACCATTTTTCTGCTCACCTTGACACAGAGAGTACTACATGTTTCTGTGTTATACCTCTGAGGATGCCAATCACAACTACTGGCAAAACGTCAGGTCCTACAATGCCAATACCATGGCTACACAACCCGGAAAATCTACAGCAACTAACTAACAGGAGACAAGATCTTCTCTTACAGAACCCATGCTGAGTCTGCCACAATAGTTTTTGTTCATCAATGTGCCTACTAATTATTTCCTTAATACAGTTTCCACCAATTTACCTGGTATCGACGTCAGACTGACTGGCCTGTAATTTCCCGGATCTCCTCTGGAACCCTTTTTAAAGGTGGGAGTGACCTTAGCTACCTTCCAGTCCTCAGGAATGGAGGCAGATTTTAATGAAAAATTACATATTTTTGTAAGGAGATCCACAAGTTCACATTTGAGTTCTTTCAGAACTCTCAGATGTAGCCATCCGGGTCTGGTGATTTATCAGTTTTTAAGTTATCTATCAGTCATAGGACCTCCTTTCTTGTCACCTCAATCTGACTCAGGTCTTTCAACACTCCTCCCAAAATCAGTGGTTCTGGAGTGGGCAAGCACTTCTCATCTTCCACAGTGAAGACAGAGGCAAAAAATGCATTCAGCTTCTCCACCATTTTCCTATCATCCTTCAGTACTCCTTTTACCCTCGATCATCCAAGGGCCCCACTGCCTTCCTGGCTGGTTTCCTGCTTCTAATGTATTTGAAGAAAGTTTTATTGTTGGTCTTTATGTTTTTTGCTATATGCTCCTCATATTCCCTTTTTGCCTGCCTGATCACAGACTTGCATTTTATTTGCACATGCGTTGTTACATTGCAACATAATACTGGTGCCTATAAACCTCTTTGCCCATGAAAACTGTGGACTCCATTGAATACTGGTGCAGCCAGCGACCTTTGTCACCATCATGTATCGTAGGCAAGTGAGAGCAGTCGGACTAATCATGTCCCTGTTTCAGATGATCACACTCAGCTTGACTTCCACCCTCAATGTGGTTTTCGCTTTTGTCAGAAAATCACGAAAGAGAAGAAGATATCTCTGCGAACTGCAGTCCTCTGCTTCGTGCAGAGATGTGTGTGATATAGACCATCATTTATTGGCATCTCGTTGCCAGCGTCAGAGATGGCATGCCCTCGCTGGCATGCAGTTTCCCAGACGGTACTGGGTTTACCCTACAAGTTCAGACTGGTGGGCAAATTTTGTTCTTGGAATTTGGAGTGACAAGCAGTGGTTGAAACATTTTAGAATGACCCGTTCAACTTTCATGGCAATTGTCTCTGTCCTGTAACCAAGGCTTGAATGGGAAACAACGAAGATGCATTCCCCAATCCCCACAGATAAGCACATGGCTGCGGCCATTTGGTATCTGGCAAACACAGACACCTACCGTGAAGTCAGTCAGCAATTTGGACTCGGTCTGTCCAGTGTTGGGGAAACTGTCCTTGAAGTGTGCTTCTGCATCGAGCTGGAATTGTATTCAAGCGTACTGTGCCTAGGCAACGAGATTGGCAAGGTAATCCTTCCTTTTTTAAAAATATTGGTATGCCAGCATTCAAAATGGCCGGTTTCTTTGCCACTTCTTCCTTTAGGCATCTCTGATCTTTCTTTAACTTAATTCTTGCTGGAAATGGGCAATGGTGTAACTATCTGATGTTTCTCTCATTTTTCAGATAATGGATGGTTTTAGGTGCCTGGGGATGCCGCACTGCATTGGTGCTGTTGATGGAACCCACATAGCCATTCGTGCACCTGGGGGAAGAATCAATGAATATGGCAACAGAAAACACTACTGCTCTGTTCTACTTCAAGGGTTGATAATTCTGGCCGTTTTTTTGATGCTGTTGTGGGATACAGCAGCAGAGGTAATGATGCCTATGTTTTCACCAACTCTGATCTGTGCTCTACCATGGATGCAGGACTCTTTGTTCCTGGCAACCCTACGATCACTCTTAATGGTGTTACCGTTCCTGCAATCATTTTGGGTGATGGAGCATACCCAATGAGGCGGTGGATGGTGACACCCTACCACACTCCTGGAACTAGGATTCAGCGGTACTTTAATAAGAGACAGAGTTCTGCTTGCAATGTTGTGGAGCGAGCCTTCGGTAGACTGAAGGCTCGTTGGTGCATACTGTCAACAAGGCTAAAGGTATTTGTTGAGAACATCAGCTCCATAGTCACATCCTGTGTTATTCTTCACAACATTTGTGAGGAGAAGGGACATGATATGTGCCTAGATGGAGAGGAGCAAGGCACTATGATCCTTCCAGGTGTGGGCATGCAGAACCTCCGAGCAATAAACGCCAGACATTTGGAGGAGAGCAAACGGGTACAGGATGCTCTGAGTTCATGTTTGCACAACAGAGGAATTAAACACTGTGGTGGCTGTCAATTCCACCCTTAACCCAGCCTTAGCATGCTTTATCTTAAGATTTTCCCTCATTGTTGCATTACAACAGAATAATGATCCGTCGTTACCTGGGGTTTAAATGTCCTTTTAAATGTCCCCTTGCATATGTTCTATTTCTGCCTTGTCATTTCTAATTGTGAAAAATAAATGTTCAGACATGTACAATTTTGTCTACCTTGTGGTGCTAGTAAGGAAAACTGTCATGTTGTGCTTGTATGCAATTTATACATGTCTTGTACAGGCTAAGAAATGAGAAATCCCCTCTAGTTCTTGTGGCTGCCGGTGCATGGGGTGTTCCTTTGGCTGAGTCTTTCAGGCAATGCGCCTGCCATCCCACTCTTCCTGCTGCTGCTGCTGCCCTCTTACATGATCACCCAAGCCAGGCACTGCCTAGCGCACCAGCTGCCTACCCAGCCTTTAAAATGACACTTAATTTTTATTGTTCACCTCCTGCCTGCTTAGCCAAGCGGATCTATCTTTCAATAGAGATAAGTGCAAAGTCCTACACTTAGGTACAAAAAATCAAAGGCACAGATATAGAATGGGAGGGACTTGGCTTGACAGCAGCACATGTGAAAGGGATCTAGGTGTTATGGTTGATCACAAGCTCAACATGAGCCTGCAGTGTGATGCGGCTGTGAAGAAAGCTAATGCAATCTTAGGATGCATTCGCAGAACCACTGTGTCCAGATCGCGGGAGGTGGTAGTTCCGCTCTATTCTGCTATGGTCAGGCCCCACCTGGAGTACTGTGTCCAGTTTTGGGCACCACATTATCGGAAGGATGTTGAAAAACTCGAGCGGGTCCAGAGGAGGGTGACCAGGATGGTGAGAGGGTTGGAGTCCAAGTCTTATGAGGAAAGACTGAGGGAGTTGGGTATGTTTAGCCTGGGAAAGAGAAGGTTTAGAGGGGACATGATTGCAGTCTTCAAGTATTTGAAGGGCTGTCATGTAGAAGATGGAGTGGATCTATTCTCTCTTGCTCCGGATTGTAAGACTAGATCTAATGGGTGGAAATTACAAGGGAGTCATTACCGGCTTAATATCAGGAGAAACTTCCTGACTGTAAGAGTGGTTGAGCAGTGGAACAGACTGCCTCGGGAGGTGGTGGATGCTCCTTCGCTGGACGTTTTCAAGAGGAGACTGGACAACCATCTTTTGGGTATGTTGTAGGTATGTAGGGGTTTCGGCTGTGTTCCTGCAGAGTGCAGGGGGTTGGACTAGATGGCCTGCAAAGTCCCTTCCAACTCTAACGTTCTATGATTCTATGATCCTTCCCCTACATCAGCAGAGGCTGGAGAGCCGATCCCACCTTCAGCGTCCCAACTTGCAGTGAACACCTCCCCCCTTTTGGCTTGGGAACAATAAAAAATGCATAACCGTCCTCATTCTCACCCAACTCCATTTAGGTTTCAGGGTGGCTACAGGGTTAAAAATTAAAATACAGGGGAAGTTGCTCAGAGCGGAAGGAAACCGGGCGGCCAGTTTCTGATTGGCTACCCAAAAACAAAAGTATAACGAAGGGGCGGAGGAGCATTGCAACGTTACATTACAAATGGCCACCTCACGGAGAGGCACATTCTGGCAGCAGGACGAGGTGGAGCATTTGCTGGACATAATCCACCATTCAGGGCACGTAGCAGAGTTCATGGCCAGCACTCACAGTTCTTCCAAATCAAAGTATGAGGCTGTGGCTAGGAAACTGGCCAGGAGGGGTTTTAACCGCACCCCAGACCAATGTAGGTCTAAATTCAAATGCCTGAAGTGTGACTTCATGGCCAGCCTGGAAGCTCGGGGGGGGGATCCCTCATGCAAGTGGCCAGACAGCTGTGCAGCTGTGGACCGATGGAGGCAGACTGCACTGGGAGGATAGACACCATGAGGGTAGGTCAATACAAATATCATTGAACTGAGGCAGCAAACGGGTCTAGTAATGATTGGACATAAGCCACATATGGTCCTTGATATGAACTGAACACAGAATCCACTGACTTAATTAATGGCGAATTGGAAGTGCTTAGGGGTTTGCCTCTTCTACATGCACCACTCAATTCCAGTACAGTGGAATATCACAGTAATGTTTGTGCCCTACTGTGATTTGATTATATGGGCACCTTGGGTATGAGGAGATAACAAACACTGAACCACAGAACATATTGAACCAGCCCTGTTTTCAGACTAAAGAACAGTTAAATGAAATAGAGACACACAAACAGGAAAAAAAGCTTTTATTATTGTGATAATCAGTGCCATATACATATGGGTTTCTGGTTTTCAAAACAGGCAGACTCTGTCCTCAAACATTCATTTTTGACAGCCACCCACTGGATGGCACACTTTAACACGTCCCAATTATGCACAACTAAGTGACAATGTGGATACTGGTGCTTGCATTTGCATCTGTCCATTGAATATAAAAAGTGTCACTGAATGGATATACAGGATGAGCATAGGCAACTGCATAAAGTAAGAGGGAGGTGGGATGTCAACTCTGTGAAAGATACCAAAGTAGGCCATGACTGCTTCAACTTTTCCTACACCTTGCATCATCATTACAGCAGCAAGAAATCCACACCAACGTGATCCTGATGACGAACCACCATCACCAGCTTCACCAGGGAGAGTGGAAGGGGGACATGAAGTGGTGCAGGAAGAAAGAGAAGAGGAGGATTCTGGGGGAAGCACCAATCCACCAGCTGCTACGACTGCAGCACCAGATATTGTGAAATGAATGGCAGCATTACTAAAGGCATGCAGAAAAATAACAAAAAAGAACAGTAAACTTTCACGACCAGGAAACTTCTCTGGCAAAATCACCCTGTGTCTAGAACCATACAGTTAGATCATGGTTAATGGTAGCCAAGTTCCTTTTTTGAAATAGATGTTGGCGGTGGAGGAAGACCAGACTCTCCATTGGGTGAGGGGCCTTCAATGTCAACGGCTTGTCAAGGTGTGGCCCCCGCTGCAGCGAATGCAGAGACCACGCTGGACGCGCTGCCTCTCCACATGTGAGCTCATGTTGGCTTTTTGAAGCAATATTTCTAGACTGCATGCATGCCAATCAATAAAAGAAAATCTCATTCTCCTTTTGTTTTCTTCTAGTGAGGGCATTTGGTGAACGACTGGTGGCTGTGGAAAGGAGGCAAAGGAGGATGGATAGGGAAATAAGGGCCCTCTGAGCAGGACAAGCTGCAGAGAGAGAGAGGCAGGTGGTGCAGCTACGGCCGGTGCTGAGGACACTCATAGTGCTTGAATGTTTCCAAATGCACTACTGGGGGACAGCTGCACTGTCTTGTTTTTGTCATAGCACTGTTACATGTTGGCACTATTTAATTAAAAAAAGAAACCCAAGAAACATTGCTTATCTATCTTTATGGTACTTACAGTGTTTATGGACACAAAGACGGTTTGTCATATAGCAAGGGGGGCACACGGCAATCTTAACAGAGAAAAGGTTCTTCTGGTGTTACAGCAGCGAGTTTCCAACGACAATCCTACTTGATCTACAGTCATCTCCTGACTGAGAAATGCTAGGTGTCACCATGGACAGCAGGCTCTGACTACTGCTAGGGGTGTCTTTATCTCCAATAACATTCTCCTTTGATGTACCCTACTCACTTCCAGTAGAATTCCTCCTTGGTGTTCCTGACACTTCCGCTACTCTTTTCCTAGTATTCTGGGAATGTGGAGTGGACACAGGACTTTCCTGCATACCTGTGAAGATATCCCCCAGACGACTGAAGGCATCCAC
This sequence comes from Gekko gecko, assembly GCA_029375565.1. Lineage (NCBI taxonomy): Eukaryota > Metazoa > Chordata > Lepidosauria > Squamata > Gekkonidae > Gekko > Gekko gecko. The sequence goes on from JAPDNY010000006.1 coordinate 97,002,771, forward strand.
TGCTGACTTCATTGTGGTGGCATTCATCTGGATACTTTCCTGCATTGCTTGCCTGTTGCGTTCCCCCTCCTCCAGCATGGCTTTAAATTTCCACTTCTCCATTTCCTTCCAACTCTCATTGCACTCAATCGCCTCCCACTGGTCAGACTGCCCTTGATCCAGCATCTTCTCAGCAATGTCATTCAGTAGGGCCACACGATGTTGCCTAGTTTGTAGTTCAGCGAGCCTAGTTTCTGTGGACTGCTTCGCAGCAGTCTGTGGAGGTTATTTCGGCTCCACCCCATCTGAAATTATTTAATAGGAATACAATTTTGTCCAGTATATAGTACATAAGAACATAAGAGAAGCCAATGTTGAATCAGGCCAATGGCCCATCTAGTCCAACACTCTGTCACACAGTGGCCAAAAATACCAGGTGCCATCAGGAGGTCCAGCAGTGGGGCCAGGACTAGCAGTGGGGCCAGGACAGTAGATCACAATCAATGTAGAGATGCTACAACTAATACCTTAAAGCAATAGGAAGAAATCCACAAGGCACATGGATCAAGAAGCAACACTGATGCATGCTGCAGACAAGGAGAGTTCAATATTTAGGCAACTCAAGTAATGTTTCGTTACATAGAATGTGTACTCCACACACTCTGTTGCATCGTGGACAGTAGAAACAGAACTGCAAGGATGAGCCCTTTGTTAAAAAACTCTCTACATGGTCTACTTTAACTGAGATTCTCTAGTGTTAAATTATTGAAAATTCTCTGGTGGTGCATTGGCTGCAATTCCAGGAGCTGTGGAATTGTTTAGCAAGCTGAAACCATTCTAGGGAAAGCCTAAACATATCTGGCATGCTCTGAGTTGTGGTGATGGACTAGAGAGCTGACCTCTAACCAGACGGTTCTAGATCTTCCTCAAATAAATTGTTAAGTGACCAAAATGATATTGTAATCTCACTGGTAATTATAAAACCTTTATCAACTGCCATACTTGAGAGCACTGTAATGCAGAGAGGGGAACACTGCATTTATTGTGGCTCATTAACATACCTCCATCCTGTGGAGCTGCAGTGGCAAGGTCAGGATCCTGTTCCTCCAAAACCTCCTCTTCCATGGAGCTTCCTCCCTCTATGCATCTCCCTGCATGGAGTATTTGGAAAGTAAACTAGTCATAAAGGTTTTTTAAATGCTGATCCAAAGCCCAAGGGAGCCAGGCAGTGTCTCTAGCCAAGGAGAGAGATGTGTTCATTTACCCAAAGCATCAAAGTTATCCTCCCATGCAGTTTAAGTTGAAAACCTATCTTACATCAGTTCCCAGTCTTGCACCAGGTTTGAGGTGGGAAGACATCCCCCCCCCCATTAATCTTACCTTGAGAATGGGTAGGCTCAGTATCTGGGATTTATTACCATGTTTATTTGTGCATGCTGCTTCCTGAGATAGTCTACTTTAGGCGTACATAGATTACAGGGCAGTGGGCATAGTGGAGAACTGTACAGCATCTACATGAAAGAACAAGTGTACAGGTATCTTGATAGACCCATAATAATCTGGTAGAATAAACACTCCAGGTCATGACCTTGGCTATCACATTTACCAGCAGGAAGCACTTAAACAAAGGTCTCTCCTTCATAGGCAGAAGGCTTCCATCCATTACAGAAAGATTTTTTAAAAATCGCAAAACTGTAGCTGTAGAAAAAAAGGTGCCTATCACCAACATCACTCCCCAGGAGACAATGTGATCAAACAAAGGAAATCCCTTTGGTACTTACATAAAAAGAGGGGGGGACACACATGGACAGCAGTGGAGTTTAAGGACTTCTCCCAAAACCCAGTGGTGTTAAAGGAACAGCACCCTACCCTAGCTGCAGGAGTGTCCACGAATCCATTCCACAAGTAATGCATCTTATTTTCTTAGACAGAGATTGGGGAGTGGGAAAATTGCAAGTGGGAAAATGTATACGGCCATTTACAAGGGTCATTGTTGTGTTGCAATGCAACCACTCGCCAGTGGCTGTTGGCGAAATGGATTCCACCTCTTCTCCACAGCTTTTGAAGTCCTGAGGCTGACTGTCGAGAATACTTTCCCCGTTCCCTGGAAGTGAACCGCAGGGGAGCAGTTAGCTGCATGGCCACACCACATGCGAGCTCAAGAGCAATGGTTTCCCCCCAACACCCCAGTACTTACATTGATGGTCAACGGGAGTGGATGTTCTTAGATCTTCATGGTTGATAGTCAGCAGTTCGGGATCTGGACTGAACATCTCCTCTGATCCTGGGGCTGGTTCTGTCTCCCTAATCATCGCTGATTTAACGTACCTAGCCTTCAGGCTTGGTTTAATCTGGGGGGGAGTGGGCACTAGCGTCCTTCCACATGATCCAGTCAAGCTCCTTGAAAAATGGGCAGGAAATCAGCAATATAACTGATTTCTGGTTGTCGCCAACCACTCTCTTATAATCTTGGCGAAGAGCCTCCCACACTCCAACGCAGACCATTTATGCCCCAAAGCACGCATTTCCCTAGCTATTCGCTCAAATACATCAATATTTCTGTGGCAGGAGGCAAGAGCCTCCTGTACCTTATCCTGGCACCAGATCGCTATAAGATCCAGTGTTTCTTTCTCTCTCCATGACACACCCTGTACTCCTGGCATCTTCGAGCTTGCAGACATTCAAGCAGGGCAAAAGGCCAGAGGCTGCTGAAGATAAGATGCTAAACTGATGCCGCAAAATGGCGAATGGTCATCTACCCAAAATCCCTCTGTGCACGGCCAGATCATCCCTCGTGAACCCAAAACCTGAAACGTTTTCTGATTGGCTGTATGTGTACTGGTCACTCCATGGGCTATGGTGACAGCCAGTGGCATTAAAGGAACAGCCCCCTAGGTAACTCCAGCTGTGTCCACGCCTCCATGCCTCCATCACTGCATCTTCTTATCTTGTACAGTAATTGGGGAATGGGAAAATGGTGACTGGGATAAGTGCATGTGGACATTCAAAGGGAAATTTAAACTCTATTAAATGATGGGTCATCACTGCATTGCAACGCAACAATGGAGGACAAACCTCATCTGCGCAAAAGGAGTTGTATCACACTTTGGTCCATATAGACATTTAAAGGGATATTGAAAGGCGAGTTAACAATTGTACAGTACTGCTTCAGAATTCAACACTGGACTCCGCCCCCAGAAAAACTGCCACAGGATGGGGGGGCTGCGGGTGGGACGGGGAGGGGGGAGAGATGCATAGAGGCTATCTTCTAGTGCCCATGCCTCAATGACACCGAATGCAACTTCCTGCATCCATGTTATCTTTTAAAGCATCAGGTCACTGTGCTAACACAAATGGCGAGTTGCCATAGAAATGCTGAAAAAGCAAATGGGGCGTTTGAACAGTCATCGATGGCCCATTATTGCATTGCAATGCAACACAAGCGGGAAAATTTTAAAAAACCTTCACGCGCCGAGGGGGGGAGGTTGTGGGGAAGGAAGTAAAGGGGAAGGAAGGAAGCAAAACAAAACAATGAACATGAGTAAAGTACACGCTCGCCAAGGAGGGTGTGTGTGCAAAAGGACATTTAAACCCCAGTTGATGATGGGTCATTATTGAGTTGCAACACAACGCAGGGGAACAAACAAACAAACAAAAATGATCACCAAGTTGGGGGAAGCAGAACAATTGAACAGAGGCAGGAAGGGGAGGGGAGGGGAGGGGGAAAAGCAGAGGGAAGTTAAAGGGGTGGAGAGAGGACAGCCGCGATTCAAGAGTTCCCCACTAGAATGCCCCGACTCCAAACCTGTAGTAAAAAAAAATCCTGAAAATGGCAGAGACGGAAAATCCAGGGGGAAACGCCATTGGGTCAATTGCCAATCCAGGACAACATGTGGGGAACCGATTGATTTCCTCAGATATTATCGGGTGGTGACACCGAGGCAAGTGACTGTGAGGAATCGGCCTGAGACTAGCTTTCCACCGCTTAAAGGAATCCTTCTTACCTTTTACCGCTTCCATTACTTTGTTTGTTAACCATGCAGGCTTTTTTCTATACCTATTTGTGCCTTTCCTAACCTGCCGTATATATTTTTTCTGAGCTTCTAGAATTGTAGTGTTAAATAGCCTCCAAGCTTCCCAAAGGTTTTGACCCTTTCTACTTTTCCTTTCAATTTCCTCCTCACATGTCCCCTCATTTCAGAGAAGTTACCCCTTTTAAAGTCAAAAGTGGTTGTGTCAGTCTTTTTGGGCAACTGTCAGGAGTCCTAACTTAGTCAGCAAAACACCAGGCCTTGTGATGCAAGCAAGGATAGTATTTATTATAATGCTGCAATAGAAAGATTCACTGAAGCAGGTACATTGTTCAGAATGACTTGGTTACAGAAAGCAAGCGGTTATACAGGGAAAGGGGGTGAATGGGGACCCCCCCTTCTCCTAGTCACAGAATACCATGCGATTGGGAATCGAAAGTTACTACGCTAATGAAGTTCCCAACGCCCCCATTATTCACAGCAAAGCTGCAGCTTTGAAAGCGATAGGAAAGCTCGCAGCTTGATTCCTCAAGGTCAGAATGTCCCGTCTGCAGGAGATAGGGGTAACCAGAGCTACATTCCATTCTCACACCCTAAGCGTAAATCAACAACTCCCCAGATTCCAACCTCCCCGCCTGTCACGCCACTAAGGCGCCCAGAGCCAACCTCCCCTTCCCTCCATCCATCATGGCAGGGCTACCTGACATGCAGCCCCTCGAAAATAAGCCTACCCCTTTGGTTTATGGGGGTACAGCTTGTGGAACGCCCGGATAAGCCGGGGGCCAGAACATTTTCCGCCCGCACCCACTCCCTCTGTTCCGGCCCAAAGTCAATCCATTCAACCAGATAAAACAAGCGATTGCGAGAGATTTTAGAGTCCAAGATTTGCGATACTTCGTAGTGAGGTTCCCCCCCCACCAGCAGCGGAGGTGGGGTCGGCCGTTGCGGTCGCCATTTGTTCTCTTCAGGCGCTTGGCGTAGGAGCCTTACATGAAAAACAGGATGAACAGACTTTAGGGATTTAGGCAAAGCAAGTTCAACAGTTACATTGTTAATCACTCTCACAATCTCAAAGGGACCTATAAATTTCCAACCGAGCTTGCGACTCGGCTGAATACGACGCAAGTGTTGCGTGGACAAATAGGCAAACTCCCCACATTTAGGGATCCAGGCAAGATTACGTTTCTTGTCGGCCTGGATTTTGTAAGCCACCTTAGCCTCCTCTAGAGTCTTGGCTAACGAACCCCACGCCATCTGTAAGTGTTTGCACCAGTCTCCAGCGTCTCCCGCCGGGAGATCGGGAGAATTCAAAAATGGCAGCGGCGGGGCGTCGTATCCATGTACCGCTTTAAATGGGGACATTCCAGTCGACGAGTGCTGAGTATTATTGTAACAGAACTCAGCTAAAGGCAAAAGAGAATGCCAGTCGTCCTGCTGAAAGTTGGAAAAACAGCGCAAATATTGTTCCAAAGTTTGATTGACACGTTCGGTCTGCCCATCGGATTCTGGATGGTATGCACTGCTAACCCCCCTCTCCACCCCAAGCAGTGACATAAGTTCACTCCAGAATCGTGAAACGAATTGCACCCCCCTATCCGAGATCACCTTAGCAGGTAAAGTGTGGAGCCTCACTACGTGTTGCAAAAACGCAGAGGCTAGTTTCTTGGCAGAGGGGATAGAGGCAAACGGAACAAAATGAGCCTGTTTGGTAAACAAGTCCACTATCACCCATATGACAGTTTTCCCCCCGCTAGGGGGTAGGTCCGTAATAAAGTCCATAGAGATCACTTCCCATGGCCGAGCCGGCGTGGGGAGGGGTTGTAACGCACCGGGGGGTTTGCCGGGCCGAGGTTTACTCATCAAGCATGTTTGACACCCAGACGTGAAAAGGGAAATGTCTTTTCTTAGCCCCGGCCACCAAAACTGTCTTTGTAGGAGCTGGAGAGATTTCACAAACCCTGTGTGTCCAGCCAGTTTGGCAAACAGTTTGTGCTTGTGCAACGTTTGTAGTACTTCCCGCACCAGTTTCACATGAGATTTCAGGTCGGGGGAATACAAAAGAATGTCATCAAGGTAAACAAGGACCCCCTTGAACAAATATTTATGCAACACCTCGTTAATTAAGTTCATGAAGACCCCCGGGGCCCCTTGGAGCCCGAATGGCATGACCAGATATTCAAACTGGCCCAGGGGGGTGTTGAACGCTGTTTTAAATTCATCCCCCTCCCGAATTCGGACTCTGAAATAGGCATCTCGGAGGTCTAACTTTGAGAAGATTTTCCCCCCAGCCACCGCCACCAACAAGTCTTTTATGAGGGGCATGGGGTAAGCGTTCGTGTTAGACACTGCATTCAAACCCCGATAGTCAGTGCATAGCCGCAACCCCCCGTCCTTTTTTTTCCGGAAAAGCACCGGAGCCGCAAACGGGGAGGATGCTGGCCGTATAAAACCCCTACTGAGGTTTTTGTCAATGAACTTTCGCAGTTCCACTTTTTCCGAGGGGCTCATAGAATACAGTTTTCCCTTTGGCAACTTTTGGTTGGGTAGAATTTCGATTGCACAGTCTGAGTTTCTGTGGGGGGTAATTCATCGGCCTCCTCCTCCCCAAACACAGGGGCCAGGTCGTGGTACTCGGGGGGATGCCTTCCAGTTCCGCGTCTGCCACCCCGCCGTCACCAGGAGTTGCCCCCCCGTCATGGGTCCCCACTCTTTCCTCCACAAGTGGGACCGGCATTTTCCGGAGATGAAGTTCACCTTCCCCTCCCCCCATAGTACGTGCGGATCGTGGTCAAAGAACCACGGGCTCCCTAGAACCAGAGGGAAGCGGGCTGCAGGGTTAACCACGAAAGATCTTTCTTCCCAGTGTTGCCCGAGCCCCACCCTCAAGGGTACAGTCTCGTATTTACAGGGTTCTTTCATAGTGGACCCGTCCATTTGAGTAAAACTTAAAGGTTCATTTAGTTTAACAACTTTTGCCCCTAGTCCCGTAATTAGTGTGGGATTGATGAGGTCTCTCCCACACCCAGAGTCAATGAGAGCTCGTACTCTCACATGGGTCAATAGACCCGGGTCCATTACAGTCACTGTGAGAAAGAAAAGAGAGGGGGGTTTGCTCACCGAGTTCTGCGCCTGGGAGTGTGGGACCTGCTGTTCAGCGCTGTTTACAGCAGGTCCGGCTCGTTTCCCTGCGGCACGGTCTCGCCATCGGATGAGTCGGATGCCTCGCTGAGCGGTTTAGCTTGCAAGGCTTTCGCCCCCTTCGGTTTCGCCACCTGTTTGGGTGTAGATGTGTCAAATTTCTTCTTGACTCCTTTTGACGCCCCAGTCGGTGCAGAAGACGTTGGGCAGTTCGCGGCGAAGTGGCCTCCTTCTCCGCATTTGAGGCAAAGACCTTGCTTCATTCGGAGTTCCCTGGTACCGTCTCTCGGCTTCTGATTCGGGGCAAGGGGTTTCCCCTTCGCTGCAGGCGCGGGACCCCTGTTAGCCATCGCTGCGGCGTCATCCAGTTTGATGGTCTTCAGCCGGTTCTCCATCGTGATGGCGGCTTGAATCCATCCCGTGAGGGTGTTCGGGTCTTGGTTCCTGGTGACTTCTCGGCGGATCTCCGCATTGAGCCCCCACTTGTAGAAGTCTACTAGGTTCCCTTCCCCTCGGAGTTTAGCGGCACATCTGCGGAACTCCGAGGTGTAGTCTCTCACCGACCTCGAGCCTTGTTTAAGGCTTCAGATCATTGCCTTGGCTGCCTTAGTAGAGTGCACATCTTCGAATTGCTCTTTCATGGCCCACATGAAAGAATCGATCTCCCTCAGCTCACGCCCATCATCCTGGTGGAGCCCCACGTACCAGTCTGCGGCCGCTCCCTTCAAGTGGGCTGCTATGACATCGACCATGCGCTCTTCCCGTTGGAAAAGGTGGCCCCAGGTTTCGATAAACCTCTCGGCTCTCACCAGGAAGAACGGGAATTTTTCGGGGTCTCCATCGAAATCAGCATCCAGGAGTTCTGCCGGTTTGGATGGCAAGAACCCCCAAGGGCGAGGGGGTGGTTGCCCAGGTCCCGGGCCCGCTGGTTGATCTGGCGGGCCGGCTGGTACGTTCCCTTGGTCTTGGTCTGGCGCCGGGCGCTGGTCGGGAGGAACACGGGCTGGTGGTTCCTCGCGTCTCTGCCTCTCGCGCTCTTCCCGTATCCCTTCCGCGATCATCTGTGGGATGCGTGCGAGGGATTCGTCCAGGAAAACGCATCAGGCGATCTTGGCTCGGCTCCCCACTCCTCCTCACCACGGCACCCTCGCGGTTCTCGGTGTCTCGACCGGTGTCCTCCGGGGCTTCCGCTGTGATGAGCTTTCGGACCGACCTCTCGGGGTGACTAGCTCCCATGGAGGCTCTCGGGGTCCCGAACCACGCTTCGTGGGTCTCAGCCAAGGGTTTCACCCAGTCTCGTCTGCGCCCAACTCGGTGGGTCACCCCTCCATAGGCTGCCCCATACGGGTCTCCGTAAGGCCCTCCAAAGTCGTACTCCCCACCCCATTGTCTCGGCACATGTGTGTCAGGGGTCTCCTTGGGTACGTCTTTCCCGGGAGGCCTTTTCTCCTGTTCCTCTTCAATCGGGAGAGTGTCTTCTTCACCGTCACTCATTGTGGAGTTGCGGGTTTACGACCAGTCCCGAAAGTTGATGAAGATTCTGAACAAACTGTCAGGAGTCCTAACTTAGTCAGCAAAACACCAGGCCTTGTGATGCAAGCAAGGATAGTATTTATTATAATGCTGCAATAGAAAGGTTCACTGAAGCAGGTACATTGTTCAGAATGACTTGGTTACAGAAAGCAAGCGGTTATACAGGGAAAGGGGGTGAATGGGGACCCCCCCCTCTCCTAGTCACAGAATACCATGCGATTGGGAATCGAAAGTTACTACGCTAATGAAGTTCCCAACGCCCCCATTATTCACAGCAAAGCTGCAGCTTTGAAAGCGATAGGAAAGCTCGCAGCTTGATTCCTCAAGGTCAGAATGTCCCGTCTGCAGGAGACAGGGGTAACCAGAGCTACATTCCATTCTCACACCCTAAGCGTAAATCAACAACTCCCCAGATTCCAACCTCCCGCCTGTCACGCCACTAAGGCGCCCAGAGCCAACCTCCCCTCCCCTCCATCCATCATGGCAGGGCTACCTGACAGCAACTCTCTATTTATACAAATGTTAAACTCAATGACATTATGGTCACTGTTCCCAAGCAGTGCAATCACTTTTACATCTCTCACCAGGTCTTGGGCGTTACTTAGGACCAAATCCAGGATGGCTTCTCCTCTGACCTGCATGCTTGTATATGAGGCTAAGAGCATTCTGGGACAGCAGCTAAAAGAGGGGAAGCTCTTCAGTTCTTCTGTCAGAAGGGAGAATGAGAGCTGGATTCCTGCATTGTGGCAGAAGTAGAATTGCTGACTTTCCTCTGTGGCTTTGTTGGCCAAGCAGTGCTGAACTCACTCATTTGAATTCCATATATTTTTATTTATAACTTGGCTGACTGCTGGAAAAATGGAATTAAATTTGGCATGCATGCTTCAGGACACTATTCAAATGCCTAGTCCTGTTTTCTTGAGGGCCAGAACTATGTATGTATTTTTCAAATGTATATGCACCTCTCCAGAGTGCCTGCAATGCAATGAACAGCTGAGAGATCTCAGCAAAATACAAAATGTGCATTTGCAACATCATTTGCCGTATGAACATCTATTGAACCCCTGGCTCATTTTTGAATGGACCAAGAGTGACCAAAGGTTCTCAACTATTATTGGTCACTATATCCAACAGCAAATTGGGTAGTCCCCATGTAGATGAAAAGAACAGAGCAATGAGGCCAAGGTAGAGGACTCAACATACTTTGGTACCTCCCCAGCTATGCAGAAAAACATGACTTTCGACCAGAAGGGGAGGATAAACCTTCAGAAAAGACCTGATGAGGAATGAAAATGCTCCAGAAGGAATGGAATGCTGACAGCTGTTGGAAGTCAATTAAAGAATTGCCCAACCCCCTGAGAGTTTATAAAATCCTGGAGAGTATAAACTTTGAGAGCCAAATCTCCCTTTGTCAGATAACAATAGGACAAAGGGAGCTTTGGCTCTTGAAAGCTTGTACCTCAAAAACCTTGTTGGTCTCTAAGGTGCTGCTGGACTCGAATCTGGCTCTTCTGCTTCAGACCAATACGGCTACTCTCCTGAAATTCTCAGCAAGATGCTTAACTTGAGGCACAACAGCAGCAATGTGCTAAGATTAGCACTGTATTTATGTTTTTCTCCTCATCGTATGTCCTGGTGTGCAATTCTGTTAATTTATAAGTCAAGTTAATTGGTTTAATCCTTTAATAGCTGTTGTGAGTGGTTTATGGGAGGATCCGTCACCATCATGCCTACAGCTATCTGAGCTAAGTAAGCAAGGGGCACAGAAGTGGTACTCACCCATTATACAATCCTTAATTCTAGTCCTATTTGTAGAAAGACTGGAGAAAATACCAGGTTGCCACCTGGAGCAATTAAAGTTGGCCTGAGCAGTGGCAGCATGTACATAAATGTAACCAGTGAGAACGGCTGTATTGTATTACCTTCCCTACAGACTGCGGGGGGGAGGGTAATAATAGATTACCCCACCTGATGACAACACTGCTGTGATCTGGATGATGGAAGTGTTATGTCAACAGCTTCATCACCAGAGCACTACCTCAGGAAGTCTGGACGTAGAAAACTCTTCAGGGATTGGGGACCAGTTGGCCTTGTTCTTACCCTGCTTACATACTGCCTCTATCAACCTCACTGTTCCCAGTGACCCCCCAAAGAAGCATGTAAGGGGGAAAAGGAGTCAGTGGGCAATTAGACGCCTACTGCCCCAGTGTTGTCCTCGACTTCAGCACTGCCTCTCTGACATTCAAAGAAAGAAAATTAAAATCTAAACAACCAAAGGGGACTTACATGGAGCCTAATTCATAAGAAAGAAAAATACATGTGACTGCAAAATCTCTTTACTGCTTATGCAAGTAAAGGGGGGGCTCCTTACTTTATAATCTCCATGCTTTTTAGAGCATGAGTGGATTGCTAAGAGTCTTGATGCTGGAATACAGCAAGATGTAAAATCATCAATAACATGATCTGCAAAGCAGAAGACTGGCAGCTGGCTGACCATTCCTTTGTTAAGCAGGTTGTTAGTTAATAATCTGGGATGGGCAGTTCATATTTTATCAGTAAACACTAATGGTTAGGCCTCCTGATAGCTGGGGGGCTCTCTTCAGTGTTTGGGATAAAATACCCAGCATAACTTGGGAAGACATCACCTTGCCAGCTTGGAAGTGGGAGAGAGAGCAGAAAAACTAGTTGGAATGGATGGAGACATATTTATGTATTTATTTATATCCCACCCTTCCTGCGAGCAGGCTCAGGGTGGGTTACAACAACAATAAAATTACAATCAATAAATGATTAAAAGTAGATATTAAGCGATAAAAACAGTTTAAACAGTTAAAAGATGGGCATAGCAGCAATTAACCACATTTTGCTCCAGCTGGAGTTTCCAGATCAGCCTCAAGGGTTAGCCTGTGTAGAGCAAGTTGCAGTAATCAAGCCTGGAAGTAACCATTGCATTGTCGCGGGTTCGAACAGCAGAAGTGGTAGGCACGGAGTGGGCCAGAAGAGAGTGCGAGTATCCAAATAAATACTGGACGCTTCAGCTAGGTGCAACGTATATACATTTATTTACACACCACAGCCACCATCAAACAGAGTGTCAAAGTGCTCTGCTGCAATCATACAAATGAGGAGGAGAAACTGTACATCACTCACTGTACATTTATACAAACACTAGCCAATCAGGCTTCAGTGCTGAGTCACTGTGACAGCAGTGGCAAGACTGCCCTGTACCAGTTGTAGCCAGCTCTAACAGAGATTCCTGGCTGACAGCTACCTGTCACCAGATCAAACACATCTAGCCAGACTTACAAGACATGTGGATCTCAACATGCATGGGGTCACTGTAGTCAAGTCCTGGGGGAAGAGAGAGGGAACCATCTGCCTGATCTAAGCATAGCTGGGTTTCCACCAAAAAGATGGTGTTCAGTCAAGCAAGAGGTGTCTTCACACATTGTTTTCTAGGTATCTGCTGCTTGCTGAAGGAGTATGTATTCCCTTTCAGTGTGTTCTGCTTGTATAATTGTAAATAAGGCATATGTCACAAAAAGAGACACAGGGATAGTAATGACATCAACTACGTATACTGATCTGCAGTGCAGTCCTAAGCATCTATAGGTAAAGGTAAAGGTTCCCCTTGCTCAAAAGCCAGTCGAATGCCGACTCTAGGGATGTGGTGCTCATCTCCATTTCCAAGCCAAAGAGCCAGTGCTGTCCAGAGATGTTTCCATGGTCATGTGGCTGGCATGACTAAATGCCAAGGTGCACAGAACACTGTTACCTTCCCACCAAAGCAGTACCTATTTATCTACTTGCAATTTCTTTCTTTCGAACTGCTAGGTTGGCAGGAGCTGGGGCCAGAGACAGGAGCTCACTCCATCTTGCAGCACTCGGATCTCAAACTGCTGAACTACCAACCTTCCAGTCTGCAGTTCAGTGTCTTAACCAGCATATATACTCAGAAGTAAATCCCACTGAGTTCAATGATCCTTACTCCCTAGTAAGAGCACGTAGGACTACAGCCATCGTCTCCTGTCTTTGTCCAGCCACTGTAAGTGCAGGATACAAATGTGTAGCTGATTCAACAAATATTTGGATGTAATTTATCAAGGGACCTTACTTAGTTTGATTTATAGAATTGAAACATTTGATATAAATTAAGCAAATATGTTATGCATTACAAAGCTTTGTAGAGCAACAAAGGAAACTTCTTCAATTAATGGTTGACAGAAAAATGCAGGCAGACAGAAAACAGTGAAGCCAACTATACAGGATACACAGTAACAGGAAAATAGTTACTGAAAAGTAGATAATCCTTATTCAGTAATGGAATGACAAAAAAGCAGCGTTCATGCAACTGTTTGCACTAGATGGAGAGCTGCATGTTATGTATAGCCTCATACCACCCCCAGCCCCACCGCCCCAGGAAAGCTGCTTGGGTAAGCAGCATCTGAGGGAGAAAAGCAGCCAGGCCAGGGAAAAGGTGTGACGCTGAACAGACAAGCAGCTGGAACTGCCATCTCTAGCTCCTTTCCCTGCAAAAATAAATGATTTGGGAAAACAAAATCACAGAATTAAACATAACCTGGAGGTCTGCCCCCCAATTTTCTTGTTTCTGAAGTGTGTATAGCAGTCAGTGGTGTACCAAGTGGGGTGAGGTCCACTCCAGGCGCACCTTGAGGAAGACCTTTGAAGAGGGCCCTCAAAGCCAGCATCATCCTGCTGCCTCCAGCCAAACGTCTTTTTCTTTTTAAAATGTAGTTTTGGCTACAGCCACTAGGGGCGCAAGGAAGACTCAGCATAGCAAAAAGCATGCTAGGATCAGCTATCCTTCCTCCAAGACTGAAGCAATTGTGCTGACTAAGCCCAATGACTAAGCCAGGACGCTGAGAGCTGTTACAGTAATTGCCAACCTGTAGGCATTTTCTTCAATAATCTAGCCTTCTCTCTCCCTAGTCCCTTTCCTTGATCTAGCTCAGCCAGATCTTGCAAAGCTGTAGTTAGGGTATCACAGCAAGGCAAAACAATCTTTCCCTCTCTTAATTGCTCTCCCTCTTTTTCACACGTTCCTCATTCATTCCTGTTTCCTGTCACCTAATTTTTCCATGTTCCCCCTTATTTTCACTTCTGGGTCTCAAGACCTTCTCATCCCTATTCTGCTTGGTGTACTTCAGAGTAGTATAGTAGCAAACCTTTGTTAATATTATGAACAGAAAGGGGGGGGGTTAATATTTCCCCATGATCTAACAAAGTAGTAAAAGGATGCTTCCCCCCGCCTCCACCCTTTACATGCATGGTAATGGAACATTAATTCATTTTAGTGGTTATACATGTGGAATAGAAGTTACAACTCCCAGTTCAGGCACTGGATTGTTAATCATTATTGTGCTGGTGGAAGATCTGATAACCCTTTGTAAAGGCTACTTTGCTATATGACGAATGATGTAATTTTTAAAATATCATTAAGAATTAGATTTATACCAAACACTGTACCCATTCTTTCTCCCCAATGGGGACCCAAAGTTGTATTGTTCTTCTGGTCTCCATTTTCTCCCCACAACAGCCTTGTGAGGTAGGTCTGGCTGAGAGTGTGACCCAGCAACCTTCCATGGTGGGTTGGGGATCTGAATACTAGAGGCACACGACAGGTTGCTTAAAAGTTCTCATATTACATGTTATCTGTCATGAAGACAACCTGGTTCAGGGTGTTCCAGTTCACTTAATTTTTGACACTGTAAGTTTCATCATCGTTCTGGGGTTAGTGGTTGGTTTTCAAACATGTAGCAGTATTTTCTGAGTTACGCCTGCCACAGAGACCCTCAGCTTCAGTTGCAAATAGCATGTTGTGGTGGTGTTTTGTCTCACCTGGGCCACCATTTTCCCATGCCTTTCCATTTTGGCCATGGAACTCCCACAGTCATCCTGAAGCTGGTGGCCAGTTTTGAGTCTCCTAGCTTTATTCTCTGTTGAGTTGTGCCTGCCAATGTGGTATAATGGCTGAAGTGTCAGACTAGCATCTGGGAAATCCAGGTTCAAATTCCCACTCTGCCATGGCAGCTTGCTGGGTGACCTTAGGCCAGTCACACACTCTCAGCCTAACCTGCCTCACAGGGTTGTTGTGAGGATAAAATGGAGGAGAGGAGAATGATGTAAGCCACTATGGGTCCCTGCTGGGAAGAAAGGTAAAGTAAATAAACAAACAAACATGGACAGACGGGCCAATTGTTTTATTACTATAGAATAATGGTAACAGCAAGCCAAATGATTTGTTCATTTTGTTATGATATTTGGTTTGGATCAGGGTCATATTGGAGGGGGGGCAGATGGAATCTTTGTCCAGGAGCCCATGGGGATGTGTCAGGCATCTAAAATTAGGTTAGATGTGTGGCTGTGATTGTAGTAGATCTCTCCCCCCCCCAATGGAGGAGCAAGGTCAGCAGTCTGTGGGATCTAGTTTCTTCCTCTGAAGTCATAAAAAGAGATAAGAGCATGGTACAATGAGGTCTTCCCTAGTATTAGATCCTGGTATTGGAGATTCACATTACGTACTTGTAAGAAAGCAGTTCTTTACTCACTGATGAATTAAACTGGCAGTGGCTGCAGTGATGGCCACTAGCTAGAGGGATTTAAAGGGGATTAGAACTGTAAAGGAGAGGTCCAACAACAGCTTCTAGCCATGATGCTTCTTGCCAATCACGAAATGATGTTAAGCTGCACAAAATGCTGGGAAGTTCCAAGCCAGGTGTCCTGCAACTGAGGCAACTGCTTCTGTACAGGCACTCCCAGAGGAGGCTGAAGGTGAGGCCTCTTGGACTCTTCAGAAGTAGCTTCTGCATCCAAGATGTGAAAGAAAGCAAGGATTGGCTCTTTGCATTGGGGGAAGAAATATTGTTTGGTTTTAGTTTCCAAAGGAAGGGGGTTGCTGCAGATGCCAGATCTGCGTTTTTCCATCTTAGGCAGATCAGGCTACTGAAGCCCTATCTTTCCCCCCAAGATCTAGCGACAATGACCCACGCAATTGTCACTTCCAGACTTGATTACTGCAACTCACTCTATGCAGACTTACCCTTGAAGCTGATCCAGAAATTACAACTGGTGCAGAATGTGGCGGCACGCCTGCTGACATCAACGCCTGTGCAGGCTCATGTTACGCACATGCTCCGCCAACTGCATTGGTTGCCAGTGGAGTACCAGATTCACTTCAAGGTGCTGGTTTTGACCTTTAAAGCCTTATATGGCCTGGGACCAACATATCTAAGGGACTGCCTCTTCCCATATATGCCTTGAAGAGTGTTATGCTCTAAAGATCAACACCTCTTGGTGGTCCCTGGCCCAAAGGACATCCGTCTTGCCTCAACCAGGGCCAGGGCTTTCTCTGTCATGGCCCCAGCCTGATAGAACATGCTCCCTATGGAGACCAGGGCCCTGCGGGATCATCTTCAATTCTGCAGGGCTTGCAAGACAGAGCTGTTCCGCTAGGCCTTTGGTTGAGGCAACAGGTTGAGGCAACGGGCCTCCCTGAGGATGCTGTCATCTGTCTCTTTACTGACCACCGACAACTAGCCTTTAACTCACTGTACCATCAGGCCAGAAATTTATAGCCAACTGATGCTATTTCAAGCTATACCCATTGCTTTAATTGTTATGTTTTATCATGTTTTAAACTGAAATTGTATTTATTACAATGATGTTACCCACCCTGAGCCCGCTCGCAGGATGGGTGGGATATAAATGCAAATAATAAATAAATAATTAAAATAGTTATAGAGGGCAGCCATGTTGGTCTGCAGTCGAAGAGCCAGATTCAAGTCCAATAGCATCTTAGAGACCAACAAGATTTTCAGGGTGTAAGCATTTGAGAGTCAAAGCTTGCTTCATCAGATATCTGACATCTTGTATCTGACTAAGGGAGCTTTGACCCTCAAAAGCTCATACCCTAAGAATCTTGTTGGTCTCTGAGGTGCTGCTGGACTGGAATCTAGCAAAGGAAAGGGAGTATATTCATTCTACACGGCCACAAAAAGAGCCCACAGACCTAAGAAAATCTTAATTTATGGCCATGCCACAAGCCATCCTTATCCTGCTTGGTGACAGGATGTATTTAAGAGTAGTATAGTAGCAAACCTTTATTAATATTATGAAAAGGCGGCACTGTGGTTGCTGGGCACTGTACATTGCACTGGTTCTGCTGGGCTTCCACTATGTTTCTGTGCTTGACATCAGCTGGCATTGCTGCAATGGCACTGGGTTCAGCTGGGCACTCTGTGATTGCACTGGTTCTGCTGGGCTCCCCCCCCTCAATTTCTACTGCAGATATTCTCTGGTTTGACTTTATTCCTTTGGAAACAATGGAGGATGGCGTCACCTTCTTTGGAGGATAGTATGTTTCTTATGATGAGGTTTGTGATCACTATTTCGTGATGCTTTGGCTAGTGTTAGTAAAAGTTAGTACAAAGGCTCCTAGCTCTCAAAAATGCCTTGTAGATGTTTGGGATGGTCAGCTCTTGGGCTTCAAAATGGAGAACTGAAGCCCTATCAAGTGCCTACTCAGAACATGAGTGGTGTGATGGATTTTTTCCCCGGAGGTGGTTTGCAATTGCCTGCCTCCACATTGGCCCTCCTTAGCTTCTGAGATCTGACAAGATCAGGCTATCCTACGGTTGCCAGATCCAGGTTGCAAAACACCTGGAGATTTAGGGATGCAGCCTGGGGAGGACAAGGATCTCGGTCACAGTGCGATAGAATCCACCCTCCATATCATCCATTTCCTCTGAGGGAACTGATTTCAGTAGTCTGGAGATGAGCTGTAATTCCAGGGGATCCTCACGCCCCACCTGGAGGTTGGCATCCCTAGGCTATCCAGGTCAGGGCTAGGCTGAGAGTAATGTGACTGGCCCTAGGTCACCCAGCAAGCTTCCATGGTATGAGTGGGGATTTGACCCTGGACTTCTCAGATCCTAGTCATACGCTTTAACCACTGCACCACTCTGGTTCCCATGATGGAATAGCGTGTTGGAATTTTTTCTCCTGGCATGATTATATATATACTAAATAAAATTTTCACTGTCTCCCTTTCTTTTCTGGCCATTATTATTGTTTTATTTCATGATTATTACTGAAAATAATTTTGTCATCTAGAGGAGGGGCCCCGACCTGTATCGCCCCAGCCTAGCCTGATCTTGTCAGATCTCAGAAGCTAAAGCAGGGCTGACGTGGAGGCAGGCAATGGCAAACCAACGCCAAATGTCTCTTGCCTTGAAAACCCTACAGGTTGACTGCCCAAAAAAAAAAAAAAAAAAAAAAGAGGATGGGGCGATGGGGGTGTTAAAAAATTATCCACCTTGGGCACCAAATAGACTAGGTATGCCATTAGCATTTATTTATTTATTTATTCTGATCTATACCCCGCCCTACAATTGCTTTAAAAATACAGTTCTAGAAACCTGCTGCCACATGAATCAAGCGCACTTTTAAATTGGACCATCTACCCAGCTAAATGTGGTAGTGATATAGTTGCTAGAGTAGCAGATGAGGATCTGGGAGGCCAAGGTTCAAATCCCCACTTGGCCATGGAAGTTTGCTGGGTGATCTTTGGCCTGTCACACTCTCTGAGTTTAACCAACCTCACAGGGTTGTTGTGAGGATAAAATAGAGAAGAGGACAATAAGGTAAGCTGCTTGGGGTTCCCATTAGAGAAAAAGGTGGGGTATAAATGAAATAAATATGTAAATAAAGATTGCAGCCCTACTAGCAACCATAGAAAAACGATCCTTGTGCCATCTGCTGTTCTACAGATTTACCTTATGATGGCGCTGCCAAGCCATGTTTTAAAGGCTTACTCTTCTCTTGCTTTCTATTCAAAATACATTTAAAAAGAATACTGAAGTAGGCCAAACTTGGCAAAAAAGTGAAGCAAAAGCCCTAGCCTTCCTGAACTTTACTGACAGCCTTGAGAACTATGCTGCATATTATAAGCATGCAGAGTTTGTTGTAAACAAGCCTGGTTGCAGACTTCTGGCAAATCTCCCTTTTGTCAATTTTGTGACTTCAGTTAGGGAACTTTAAAAAAAATCTGGTTGGGTAAGCTTCAAGTTATTTCAAACTGTCTATGATGTGATCTTCGCTGGAAATTCTGAATTACCTGTCTTGAATCTTTAGAAATACCTGATAGGCAATTACTTATCCACATGGTCCTGTTCCCATGAAGTTCACAAATATTATGTAGCAACAGGAGACCTACTAAGTGGAGTGTATGAGTGAAAGGGAGTGAAGAAGCCTCTTCCACCCCCCTCCCCGTGTCCCAACTACTGACAGTTACTAACCTCCAGGTGGTAATTTGGGATTTCCTGGGACTTCAACTGAACTCCAGATGATAGATACCAGTTTCCCAGGAGAAAATGGCTGTTTTGGAAGAGTAACTGTATGGCATTATACCCCATTGAGCTCCCTCCTCTCCCAAATCCCACCTCTACCCCCCAAACTTCCAGGAATTTCCCAACCCAGAGCTGACAACCCTACAACTACCCACTCCCCTGCATGCCCCTGGTGAGTCCCTCTGAGGCAGTTTGGTGTAGCGGTTAAGTGCATGGACTCTAATCTGGGAGAACCGGGTTTGATTCTCCACTCTTCCACTTGCACCTGCTGGATGACCTTGGGCAAGCCATAGTTCTGGCACAGCTGTTCTTGAAAAAGAGCAGTTTCTGTCAGAGCTCTCTCAGCCCCACCTACCTCACAGGGTGTCTGTTGTGGGGAGGGGAAGGGAAAGGAGTTTGTAAGCTGCTCTGAGACTCCTTTGGATAGTGAAGGGTGGGGTATAAATCCAGTCGCTAATTGCTTCCAGTACTCTGGCCTCAGGGTGACCATAGTTGATTCAGTATTGCCCGGAAAAGCATGTGGTGGATGAGATTTGTGCCTATTCTCCATGAAGCAAGCAAGAAAATGTGGCAAAGTAGCACTGTGATGGAAGTCCTCCCTGAGGATGTTTCCACAGCAGGTTCCTTTCCTCCTGGTATAATACCACAGTGCACAAATACATGTGTAGGAACTCTTCTGGGACAAGACATGCTTATTTCAAAAAGTGAGAGAAGCCTCCAGCCTGTGCTGGTGGTCACTGTGAGCTACATAGGGTGGTGCTAGGAACACAGTTTTTGTTGTTCTGATTTTTTTGTTTATATTCTTTTTAAAAAGACCTTAATTTGGCTTTACTTAAATTATTCACGCTATTAATTTTAGCTATTCAATTCTAATTTCCATTGGCTTCAATGGAAAACACATTTCTGGCTGCACTTTTCCTTTCCTCTCCCCCACTCCAATCCACTTAGAATGAAATTGTCAGAGGTTCTACCCCCTCCTCTAGGGGATCCTTGCGGTCTACTTTCACACAGATTGGGGGAAACATCCCTGTTTTATAGGTAATTACAATTATTGGTTGCAGTATGGGCACAAGGAGACATTTAGCAACC
Source organism: Gekko gecko (assembly GCA_029375565.1). NCBI lineage: Eukaryota > Metazoa > Chordata > Lepidosauria > Squamata > Gekkonidae > Gekko > Gekko gecko. The sequence goes on from JAPDNY010000006.1 coordinate 97,022,908, forward strand.
CATGAAAGCAGGCAGCATGACAGAGAAGAAGAGAGAATAAAAGTCCGTTACAGGTTTTGTGTAGTGGAGCAAACAATAAATACCCAGTTCCATTTGGCTGAAGGCCTCTTTATTAACATTAACTATACAGCAGATAACTTGGCTATTGGAATAAGGAATAACAATACTTACTTAGCTGTTTCTAGAGCTCTAGGCCAGGGTTCTCCTGACGTGGTTCTGCAGATTCTTAGTAGGGCCTGCACTCAAGCAGACTGCTAGCAAGGAGGCTGAGAAAAAAAGCAGAGTCCCTCCTATTCTCCTGTTTGCTCTGAGGCCTACTGGGATAGCCTCTTAAAGAGGCAGTACACAACAGCAGGCACCACGTTTAGCAGGAAGGTGGGGATCATCTCTATACTATACATGGGCATATGGGCCATGGCAAAGCTAGCTGAAGCACCACCTTCTGCCTGCTTTATGAGTTTTTCCTTCTTTCCCAGTCCTAAGGACAGCACTATACATTCCATGATGGTTCTAGCTAAAGGGTTTTAAAAAACTGAGTGGAGCTCTGCTGCTCTGTTTTTTTGTGTGTGTTATTTGAATGTAGTGTATCCACAGAGAGAAGACAGCAGATCAGGGGCGGATTAAGGCTCACTGGTGCCCTAAGCACAGACCAATCTTGGTGCCCCCCTCCTTTACACAGTGACTCAGTTCATTTTAGTTGTTGACCTGTCTGACCAGATATACAATGCAGGTTGCAGCAATACAAAAAATTATTCATATGATAACACAATATACTGTACTGTATTGTGTTTTTTTCACAAATCTTCATTTTTTTTTTCTTTTCACCCTTTTCCCAACTTTGTGATGCCCCCTTTGGCCCTGATGCCCTAAGCACGTGCTTAGTGGTTAATCTGTCACTGCAGCAGATACTACCTGACAAACTGTGAATATAGCATTTGCCCCTACTACCCTCAAATCTGCAGAGCTGCCTGTACTCATGGCATGTGCTTCTGTCCATCCCAGCAGCACCACTGCCTGTCATCAGTGTAGAGTAAAGTGGGGAAATTATAACATTGCTTCTATTGACCCTGAATCTGCAGTGCTGCTTCAGGTCTTTGAACTCAGGCAGCACCTTGGTTTACTGAAGACCTCTGGGATATGAAAGGACAAGGGAGAGTGTGGGGTGATGCGCTGGCCAAACAGGAAAGCTGCCAGCTTGTAGTCCCAGTCACCCCAATCCATGCAGCGCAACGCCTCTTTCATTGTGCGGACCATCAGCTCTGCTTGGCCGTTGATAGCGGGGTGGAACGGTGTGGAGCAGATGTGACAAATCCCATAGTACTCCACGAACTCTGAAAACTCTGCTGACGTAAAGGGCGTGCCGTTGTCTGTTATTAATGAGTCCGGTATCCTGTGGGAGCTGAAAATCCGCCACATTGCTCTCATGACAGACCAGGACGAGGTGGAGGAGACGGGTGTCACTTCCAGCCATTTAGTGTAGGTATCTACGAAGATGAAAAAGATCTGTCCCTGGATTGGCCCAGCGAAGTCCAGGTGCCCATGGCTTGTGGGACAACTCCTAGGGTCTCACTGGAGCTGCCGGGGGCTCTGGCCGTGACTTCTGGCACCGCTTAACGGTGTCTTCTGTCTGGGCGTCCTTACAGGCAGCAGCTCGTTGAACAGTGAAATCAGCTTTATTTATAGAGTGAGAACAAGATAGGATGACAGCAAAACTGGGGAGCGATAGGCTCCTTTTTAAACCACGCCCAATAGTTCAGTAAGGACCAATCAAAATATATACATAAAGTCCAATCACATTGTTTCCCTCCTACACATATCTTGTATCCTGATTGGATAGCTGCACAGAGTGTCCAATCAGATTTCAGGCTTCAGGATACCATGCTGTAATGGGAGCTGGAATCAAGTTCCTACATTTATGTATGTCAATACATAACATCCTTCCCACCTAAGATGGAACAATCAGGGAACACTCATAATCTTTTAGGAGAAGAAGAAGAAGAAGAAGAAGAAGAAGAAGAAGAAGAAGAAGAAGAAGAAGAAGAAGAAGAAGAAGAAGAAGAAGAAGAAGAAGAAGAAGAAGAAGAAGAAGAAGAAGAAGAGGAGGAGGAGGAGGAGGAGGAGGAGGAGGAGGAGGAGGAGGAGGAGGAGATTGGATTTATACCCCATCCTTCACTTGGAGTCTCAGAGTGGCTTACAAGCTCCTTTCCCTTCCCCTCCCCACAACAGACACCCTGTGAGGTAGGTGGGGCTGAGAGAACTCTAACACAAACTGCTCTTTCAGGAACAGCTGTGCCAGAGCTTGTGACTGACCCAAGGTCACATCAGCAGGTGCAGGTGGAGGAGTGGGGAATCAAACCCAGTTCTCTCAGATTAGAGTCCGTATACTTAACCACTACACCAAACTGGCCGTCGCGTTCTTTGTGACCATCTTACTGGTTCAGGCTGGGGAGCTAGTACAGTGTTCCTGTCTCTTTGTTTTCCTGAGGAACTGCTGTCAGGAATCGGGTTCTGCCCTGATTCTGCCTCGGCAAGTGGCTCAATGTCCCGGGTGGCCACACCAACCTCACCATTAAGAAGTTCTGCTAGCGTTGCAGCAGGAACGGGGACCTTGCTAGGCTTGGGCTCGTCCTCAGTTCGTGAGTTGGCCCATCGCTGCCTAAGCTGGTCTACGTTGCGCCTCAACCGTCTACCGCCTGCAGTCTGCACCATGTACAAAAGGGTGCCAGTCACTTCGGTGACTACTGCTGATAGCCATAAGTGCCCTTCGCCATAATTACGGGCAAAGACAGCGTCCCCTTGCTTGAACAACCTGGGAGATGGTAAGGTCTCAAGCTGTGGCGGCTTGGCTGTTGTTAAGTCAGGGTGGAGTCTGTCTAACAGCGACGTCAGCCTGCGTCCCATTAGTAATTCAGCAGGGCTCCTCCCTGTTGCCGAATGGGAGGTAATGTGCTGGTAAAGCATAAAGGAGGCAAGTCTCTTGCCCCAGTCCCCATGGATAAGCCGCTTGAGGGCTTCCTTTGTGGGCTGCACCTTAGTAATTGTACATTTATAATCGGCACAGATCTGCAAGTCCCCGTTTGGTTTCAACGGAGTCACGATGGGGGTTTCCCAATGGGCATGCAGCTCTGGTTCCAACACCCCCTGCTCTACCAAATGGTCCAGCTCAGCCTTGATCTTGGGCCAGAACAACAGCGGGGCCCATCTGGCCTTCATGTGGATGAGCCGGACTGCTGGGCCTAGGTCCAGGGAGATCAGGGGCCTGGAGTAACAGCCAAACTTGCTGTCATGCCCATCATCACAAATCCCAGCGGCCCAAACCACACCAACCCCAACAGGCTCATGAGTTTCCCTTCCACCACCAGCAGTTCTAAGAGTCTGTTAAAGTCCCGAAACTTCACCCGGAATTTGCCCCAGCTCTTGATGGCCATGGGGTTCTTTTGGAAGTCCCTGAGAGATAGACCCCGTGGCTGCTTAAGGCGGGTCCCCCCCCAGGCAGAATTTCTGCAACGTCTCTGCTGAGATGATGGAGAACAAGGAGCCCGTGTTCAGTTCCATCTCACAGGGGGACCCCTCAATTACTACGGTAACATGCATTTTATTAGGGGCTTCTGGGGGCAAATTCATTACCTGGTGCTGCTGGTGGTTGACAGTTAGGGAATGTAGGTCAAGGTCCTCCTGGTGCATCAAGGTTGTCCTCCGATTTCCCCGTGGACAGCAGACACAGATGATGTAGCCTTGCTTCCTGCATGTCCGGCAGATGGCGTCGCAGAACCAGCAAGACTTGTGCTCGTGGCCATCCCCACAGCTGGCACAGGCCATGGAAGGACTGGCGTCCCGGGGTGCTGCCATTGTTGGTGGCGGTCGCTGATTCTGGTGGTGGGGCTGTCTTTCTTACAGGACCTCTTCCTTGTCAGAATTGTCTGTCACTGGGACCATGTGGTGTGTTGCAGATGGCGGACGGTCCCGGTGTGAGCCCTCAAACAACGTGGCCATTTGCAGGGCAGTGGCCAGCTTGAGATCAGTGGTACTGACAAGCTTGTGACGGAGCTTGGCATCTTGGATGCCTCAAACAAATTGGGTCAGCAGATTGTCTTTGACCTTCTTGAACTCACAGTTCACAGCAAGCTGGCAGAGTTCAGCCATGAAAGCAGAAGCCATCTCACTGGGCTTCTGAAGGCACGGTTGAATGTCCATACAGTTGGCCAGCATGGTGGGCTTTGGCATGTAGTATTTAGTTAGGGCATCTATGATTTCCTTATAGGTGTCCTCTGTAATTTTCTTTGGCGCCAGGAGGCTCTTTGCTAGGCAGATGGTGGCCACTCTACATGTGCTGAAGAGTAGGTCCCGTTTCTTGCCGGTATCTGTGACCTTGTTGAGCTGGTCTACCCATGATTCCCAAAACTCGGGGTGAGTGGAATCAAAGACCACGAGGGTTCCCAGAGCAACAGCCATGATTCTGCGATGTGGCGGTGAGTGGTGTTCCGTGGATCGGTGCGCAGTGCGTTGCTGCTCGGGAGCGGTGCAGGGCACGGTGTCCATTGCTGGATCAGTGCTTGGTGCTGGGTCGGAGTCAGGCCTGCTCATCGGGATCCCATCCTCATTGCCAGTATAAAGTACTGAGACTGATACATGCAGAGTGATTTCAGCTCATACTTTATTGTAGATAGTTAGAACAAGAGATGCCTTTGCTGGCTCGCAGGCCGTTTTATATTCCCAACTGACACCACACCCAAACAAACACCCACACCCGTGATTGAATATTTACAGTGCACCCTTGGACCCATAGGTCCCTCCCAGGATCCTAGCCTCCTGATAGGTGTGTGCCAGGATTCTTTCAGGCTATTGTCTCTAGAGATGAAGGTTGGGTCCTTCGCCTGACCGCATGTTTGCCCGACCACGTGTGCGGACTTCCCAGTAGGTTTCAGAAAATGCTACTGGGAGAGTGTCGCTCAGCCCCTTGGCCCATGGGATCACACAATGATTCCCAGAACTCGGGGTCCTCCCAAGCTTATTAACATCTGAAACTGCTGGGAGAGGTCATCTGGAGATTTGTGCTGACTTGTCACCAATATGTGGATCAAAGTCCATCTTCAGTGATGTATAGTCCCTCTAAGCCATGAACTTGATCTTTTCAACTGATATCCACTTTATTTATTTATTTATTTACTTATTTATGTATTATTCACATTTATATCCCGCCCTCCCCAACGGGCTCAGGGCAGCTAACAATAAGGGCTCGAAGCCATAGTAAAACAGTTAAAAACCAGATAAAACGATACAAAATTACAGTAAAGTGCTGGTGCTCTAAGAGTTCAGAGTTCCAAGATGGGTTCTGGAAGATGTACCCAGAATGGCGAAGCAGGTTCCAGGACAACCCCGCCTTCTGATCTTTGGCTCCAGGACCATCATGCACCACGATGGCCTCTTCGCTCTTTGCGGTAGCAGTGCAGTGGTGGTACTGTGGCGGCAGCAGCTCCTACTCGAAAGCCTGGTGGAAGAGCTCCATTTTGCAGGCCCTGCGGAGCTGCCCAAGGTCCTGCAGGGCCCGGATCTCCTCCGGGAGCTCATTTCACCAGGTAGGAGCCGCCACCAAGAAGGCCCTGGCCCTAGTCACAGTGAATTTGACATCCCTGGGTCCTGGGATAACCAAAAGATGTTGGGCCCCCAACCGTAGTGCCTGTGGGGGAACATATGGGGAAAGGCAGTCCCTCAGGTATGCTGGACCCTGGCCATAGAGGGTTTTAAGGTAAGAGTCAGCATTTTGAAGCAAATCCGGTACGTTATTGGCAGCCAGTGCAGCACCTTCAGCACAGGCCTGATATGGTCTCTCCTAAAGAGGCCCATCAACAGCCTGGCTGCCACATTCTGCACTAGCTGCAGCTTCCGGATTTGCGCCAAAGGTAGCCCCAAGTAGAGAGCATTACAGTAGTCCAGCCTCGAGGTGACCGTTGCATGGATCACTGTGGCCAGGTCATCACGGTCAAGGAAGGGAACCAACTGCCGAGCCAGCCGAAGATGATAAAAGGCCGACTTGGCAGTGGCTGCTACCTGGGCCTCCATTGTTAAAGAGGGGCACAGGAGCACACCCAAACTCCTAACCTTCGGCGCTGGCACCAGAGGCACCCCATCAAAGGTTGGGAGAGGGAGTTCCAACACCGAACCGGCCCGATCTAGCCCCAGGACATCCGTCTTCACCGGGTTTAGTTTCAGCTGACTCAGCCTGAGCCATCCAGCCACAGCTTGCAATGCCCAATAAAGGTCATCCGGGTCGGAGTCTGACTGGCTGCCCAGCATCAGATAGAGCTGGGTATCATCCGCATATTGATGACACTTGAGCCCATACCTCCGGGCAATCTGGGCAAGGGGGCGCATATAGATGTTGAACAGCATCAGGGACAGCACTGCCCCCTAAGGTACCCCACAATCAAGAGGGTGCCTCCGGGACTGCTGATCCCCAATCGCCACCCTTTGTCTCTGACCTTGAAGAAAAGAGGCAAACCATTGAAGGGCAAGCCCCTGAATCCCCACGTCGGTGAGGTGGTGGGTCAGCAACTGGTGGATGACCATATCAATGCGGCCGAAAGATCAAGCAACAACAGTGCCGCCACGCCGCCTCAATCCAGATGCCTTCAGAGGTCGTCAGTCAGGGCGACCAGCACTGTCTCCATCCCATGACCCGGGCAGAAGCCGGACTGGAAGGGATCTAGGACTGAAGCATCTTCCAGGAAGCCCTGTAGCTCTATCGCCACCGCCCTCTCTATAAGTTTGCCCAAACAGGGCAAATTGGACATCAGCCAGTAGTTAGCCAATTTGGCCGGGTCCAGAGATGTTTTTTTTAGGAGAGGACGGACCATCGCTTCCTTGAGTGCCCCAGGGAACTGTCCCTCTAAAAGGGACTTGTTGATAATCTCCCGCAGGGCACCTCGGAACCCCTCGTGGCCCGCCTTAATGAGCCAGGAGGGGCACGGATCAAGGTCGCACGTGGTTGGGCATACAGATACAAGCAATCTGTCAACTTCATCCAGGCTGAGTAGCCTGAAACATTCTAAACCCAGAGTTGAAAACGCACAAGGGGCCTTGAGTTTGCTCACTGTATCAATTGTGGCAGGGAGTTCACGGCAGAGTGCCAGGCCTTTATCTGCGAAATAGCTCGCGAAAGCCTCACAGCCAATATCCAGTTCCCTGATGTTTTGCCTGCCCTACGGCAGCGCTGTCAAAGATCGAATCGTACGAAACAATTGGGCCGGGCGTGAGCTTGTAGACGCAATCTTGGCCGCATAGAAATCTTTCTTAGCAGCCTTGACTGCCATCTCATAGGATCTCATAAATGTCCTATAAGATGCTCTTGATGCCTCGTCGCAAGCGTGATGCCACCGTCTCTCTAGCCGTCTCAGCTCTCGCTTCAGGTGCCGCAGCTCCTGGGTATACCAAGGCGCTTGCCTAGAATGAGTGCAGAGAGGGCGCCTGGGAGCAATCCCATCGATGGCTGTGGAGAGCCAGCCATGCCAGTCCTCCACAAGCTCATCCAACGAGCCGCCAGGGGGCCTCGGGTCCCACAGAGCCATCTGGAGCCGCCTAGGGTCCATTAGGCTCCACGGGCGAGCAAAAATCTGCTTGCCACCTACACAGGGTCAGGGTGGCACCCTCAGACGGGCCTTTAGGGCCCGGTGGTCCAACCATGGCACTGCCACAGCAGTGATCCAGTCTACCACCACCACCCCCGCAAAGATCAGATCAAGTGTGTGACTGGCCCAATGCGTGGGAGCGATACCAGTTGAGAGAGTCCCAGTGCCGCCATGGACGACACTAGGTCTGTAGCCCGGCTGGAGGTCGCGTCCTCAGCATGGACATTGAAATCACCCAGGACCATCAGCCTAGGGTGCTCCAATGCCCAGCCTGATACGGCCTCCAGCAGGGACGGCAGGCTATTGGCCGGTGCGTTAGACAGTCGGTACACCAGCCAAATCTGCTCTTTGGTCTCAATTGTCTGCTGGAGAAGGAAGAGGCAATCCTTGTTCCATATCAGTAATTCGAATACAAAGTTTTTCACCTTTTTTCATCTTCTGCTCATATAAAAATGAGGGTGAGAAAGTTTCTTTACTTTTTTTAGTTTTGTTTCAATCTTTTCCCCTCTCCTCAGTCCTAAACATTTTCTTGGGAGTACATCCCATTTATCTCAATAGAACATACTTCCAAATAAGCATACTTACAACTGCTATATGCCTCTCCCCCTTCCCCCTGTCTTTCTCCCCAAGCCATTTTTGGTGTTAGTTATGTTTTTCATGTGAATCCAATAATCTTCTTGGCTGGCAGCAAGGTGGGGGTGGAGTCTACACATTAAAGGATCCACAAAGATCGCCAAGAGTGCAAGATTTATAGAAAACACGATTTTGAATCCTGCATGTGGCGACAGCACTCTGTTTGGATCTGGCTGAGAAACAAGACACACAGTGGGCATTATATGCAATTTCATACATGCAAACAACCTACACACAAAGCATGAGGTCTTGGCCAGCAGTGGGCGAGAAAAGCTGTTATGTATTGGAATGGCCACACATATTTGTGCACAAGCTCCTACCGCTCACGCGAATGGATACATGTACTTGTGCACAAACTCCTACTGCTCACGCGAATAAGTGCAGCTTCGGCTGCATAACAAAAGCTGGCTAGGATTCTGGAACAGACCTATAGGCTCGCCTGGGTTCTAGAATTAACAAATGGCTGAACCTTGCACTATACATAGCCTATCATGGGGAGTGTGTGTGTTTGGGTGTAGTGTGTTGCAGGGATTTAAGCAGGCCTCAGACCCAACTTGTCTGTCTTGAGTTTGAGCTGAAATCACAATAAACCATGAGCTGATCACTCTACATGTCTGAACCCAGTATATTTCACTGACAACGAAGGTGGGATCCCAATGAGCGACCCTGACCCAGCCTCCAGCACCGCACCGCTCAACGATCTCCAGGACTCCACGCCTCGCATCACTCCACGGGTCATGGCTGCCATTCTGGGAATCATTCCTGTGTTCGACCCTGCTCATTCTGAGTTTTGGGAAGAGTGGGTGGAGCAGCTGCATTACTTAGCTAGGTTCCAAGGCATAGACGACATCAACAAGAAAAAATCACACCTGCTCAGCACATGTGGTATCAACACGCTACATCTAGGCCAGGGCCTCATCGCTCCTAAAACCCTTGAAGAAGCCATGTACAATGAACTCGTCAAGGCCCTTACAGGCCATTTTGTGCCTCAACCAACTAAGTTGGTGAAGCACATAGACTTCTTGGCACGCCACCAGAAGTCCAGTGAAGTGGCCACCAACTTCATGGCTGTTCTCTGCAGGCTGGCCATCAACTGCGAGTTCCCAGGTCTCGAAGACATCCTCTTAACACAGGTCGTCTGGGGCATCCAAGAACAGAAACTCCACCACCTTCTCCCCATCCGGCTGTGGGCCCTGCACCCGACACAGTTCCAGAACCCGCAGCCCCATCAATGGAACCCCACAGCTCGAACTGGGAGTGGCACAGACCAGCATACTTAAAGGACTTTGTAAGCTAAGGGTATCTGAACTATGGGGGGAAGAGGGCTAGTGAAATATAGTGGGTTCAGATGCATAGAGTGATCAGCTCATGGTTTACTGTGATTTCAGCTCAAACTCAAGACAGACAAGCTGGGTCCGAGGTCTGCTTAAATCCCTGCAACACACCACACCCAATCACACACACGCTCCCCGTGATAGGCTATTTACAGTGCAAGGTTCAACCATTGGTTAATTCTAGAATCCAGGTGAGCCTATAGGTCTGTTCCTGAATCCTAGCCAGCTTTTGTTATGCAGCCAAAGCTGTGCTTATTTGCGTGAGCGGTAGGAGTTTGTGCACAAGTACATGTGGTCATTCCAATACATAACTAAAGCGTCCTTCGTCTATTTTTAGACAACTACGTATGAGAAATCTAGTCCTTTGTTGAACTGCTCTGTGCTACTGGGTGCTACCAGATCTGTCAGCTGCTGATCAATGATTGACTGATAGCCTCTTATAGCAATAGCCAGGCCTGCTGAAACAGGGCTGGTACCCAGCAGCTGGATGAGCTGCTGGGATCAGTATTCCACCCTCACCCCCCAGACATTTTGAAACTGTGTTGGGAAAGATAGTGTTTGTGACTGTCTTTGGATTGGATGTTTCTTCTAAGCCCCCTTCCCCCACACACACCCTCTGTCTGCAGTACTGAGGCATTCCCATGATATCCATCTGGCAGACTGGAACGCTGCTGAGGAAATCATCTGGTTAGTGGGTGAGGCACCCCAGTGAGTCTGGTTTAGCAAACACTTCCAATTCCTCTCTGTGCAGACAGGGAGTGGTGAATAAGCAACGCGGAGTGCAATGTTGTGTGTGGGTGGGTGGGGGAGATACGTGCTATCCTTTTCCAGGACAAAACCACCCACTGTGTGGCCCCAAGGACATGTCTCTGTGAACTATTAGATGCCTGCATGTTTATGCATGTGCTGAAAGGCGCACACCTCTCCCCACTTGGCCTCTAGGAGGCACAGACACAGAGTGTTCATAATGCTACTACAATTTGCAAGATACTATGAGGTTTGTCAGTGTTATATCTTAAGGCAGATACCATGAAATGACTACAAATGCTCACGTAGTTCCTAGTTAAATAAAATACTATTTTACTAGCCTCTTCAGAGACAAAATTGTAGAATTTATCTTACTTGAACCTTAGTTTCTTATTAATAGGGTAGATGAAGCAAGTCAAGAAATAATTATCCCCCAAAGTGACTTCATTATATTAATAGCCTTGCGGGGAGCTATCAAAAATTTTATGTTGTACAATACCCCACTCCCCTCTTCGGGTGCCAGCAGGCTGCCATGAGCATAGGAGAATAATATTTGCCTCAGTACTTATTATGCATCCATTTTAATACACTCTTTTTGCTGCCTGGCTGGCAATCTTTTTTTTTCTTTTTTTTGTCCAGATGCCTGCTAAGCTTCTTCCTCACAAGCAGGTGAGTAAGGGAGAGTGGTGTTGAAGCTATTCATCCCACTAATTAGCAGCCACTTTTCTTTAGAATGAGAGAAACAGGAATGTTTCCCCCAGCCAACAGGGCCCCAGGAAAGAATTGGAGGCAAACAAGCCAGGGGATAAAAGGGTAGGCGGGTGTTTTCCTGCCTCAGTTGGCAACTGTTTCCCTAATAAAAAGAGAAACATACTTGAGGAGGGGGCTGAAGACCCTAATTAGGGGGAAGGGGATTAGAACAGTGAAAAGGGGGCTTCTTTTTCCCTCTGGCCTGCATACAGGATCTCTGAGTTAATAGAAAGAGCTTTTGGGGAGAGGATGGAGGCAGCAAGGGAGAGTGCAACCCATTCAAAGGCATAGCTCAACTGCCACTGTCATCACCACCACTTGGAAAGGATGGCCTGATTTTGGAAAGGGGATTGTGCAGGGAGGCAGCAATGCTTTTGATTCAGCAAAGCAAGAACCAAGTATCAATAAGCTTGTGTCTTAGGAAGGGTACCACACAGCTGTATGGCATGGAGAGAGAGAATGCTTTCCCCCCACTATGCTAGCACTCAATGGCACCCAATAAAATTAATGGGCAGTAGATTAAGGACCAAGTCCATGAATGACAATATATATTTTGGCCACCATCTTAAAAACTTGGGATATGAGAAGAAAAAAGATAGCTCCTCCAATTTTACCACTCTCAACCTTTTTAAGGCAAAGTTTGTTTGTTTGTTTATTTATTTATTTATTTCCATTTATACCCCGCCCTCCCCGCAAATGGGCTTAGGGTGGCTTACATTGATTGGTACCCAGTACCATAAAACCATATACAAAAGTTAAAACATAACAAGCATTAAAACAAGGGATTTATCAGAAAGCAAGAAGTAAAGCCAGTCTGGTGTAGTGGTTAAGTGCGCGGGCTCTAATCTGGGAGAGCCGGGTTCAATTCCCCCACTCTTCCACTTGCACTTGCTGGTGTGACCTTGGGTCAGTCACAAGCTCTGGCACAGCTGTTCTTGAAAAAGAGCCATTTCTGTCAGAGCTCTCTCAGCCCCACCTGCCTCATAGGGTGTCTGTTGTGGGGAGGGGAAAGGAAAGGAGTTTGTAAGCTGCTCTGAGAGTCCTCTGGGTAGTGAAGGGTGGGGTGTAAATCCAATCTCCTCCTCCTCCTCCTCCTCTTCTTCTCCTCCTTCTCCTCCTCCTCCTCCACTTCCTCCACTTCTCCTCCTCCTCCTCCCCCTCTTCTTCTTCTTCTCCTCCTCCTCCTCCTCCTCCCCCCCCAACAATCTTAGCAGCAGACAAGAGAGGGCCTATCAGGTGATGGCGTAGGAGAGAATAATGGGGTCAACAAAGAAGGATGTGTTGTATTGAGTCAGGTTCATTATAGAAGCAGGTGCAAACTCTTATCCTTTTAAGGGGGACTCTTGTATGTGTCTGTCAAAACAGCTGAAGGGAATAAATTAAACCTGGCCAACATAAAGACTCTGCGATGAAGAGGGATTGTCAGATTGTGAAGATACTGAGCCTTTGAATACTGTAGAGAGTGGAGACCAAGAAAACGCAGGGAGCATGCTCCAGAGCTGCCTGCATTGATTACTTGGACCTCAGTGTCCCAGATCCTCCTTTGTATAAACTGAAAAATGTCCCTTTCTCCTGCCTTATACTGAATCAGACCACTAGTCCATCACAGACAGTATTTCCTACTCAGACTGGCAGCAGCTCTCCAGGGTCTCACGCGGAGGTCTTTCCCATCACCTACTGCCCAGTCATTTTAATGGGAGATGCCGGGGATTGAACCTGGGACCTTTTGCATGCCAGGCAGAGGCTCTTCCACTGAGCCACAGCCCCTCTCTACAGCTCTCCAGGGTCTCAGGTGGAGGTCTTTCCCATAACCTCCTGCCTAGTCCTTTTAACTGGAGATGCCAGGGTTTGAACTGCAGGGCCTGCAAGATGGAGCTCTTCCACCAGGCTTTTGAGTAGGGGCTGCGACCACGATTGGACCATCACCGTGGGATACCATGAGGCATCCTGGCCCTGGGATGAGATTATAACTTGGTGGGACTTTTTGGGGGAAGGGGTAACATGCCACCAGAGTGTTGAGTTGACTAGTTTTAATTGAGTTTACTTGTTTTGTTTGCCGCTGTTATAATGGTTTTATTGTTTGTTCATTTTAGTGTTTTTATGTATTTTATATGTCATTGCCCTATGTGTTGTCGGCAATGTATGACTTGTGGCCTCTTGTTCGCCACCCTGAGCCCTTGTGGAAGGGCGGGTATAAATCTAATAATAAATAAATAAATAAATAAATAAATAAACATTCTAGTAATTCAGTGATAGTGATAATAGACATCTTTCACTAATTAGGATGGCGTTCTATATGATGTTCAACAATTGTGTCCAATTCAGTGATCCTCAGCTTTGTGTAATGGTCTGGCACAACCTCCAGGGCAGATCCGACCCACAGGCACAGGTGGTGGTGTGGCGGCTCCTAATTGAAAGCCTGGTGGAAGAGCTCCGTCTTGCAGAACTGTAAAAGGTCCCTCAGGGACCTGATCTCTTCCGGGAGCTCATTCCACCAGTATGGAGCTTCCACTGAGAAGGCTCTGGCCCTGGTGGCTGCAAGCCTGGCGTCTTTAGGGCTTGGAATGGTCAGCCGATGTTGTATTCCTGACCAGAGTGCTCTCTGGGGTATATATGGGGAAAGGCAGCCTGGACGATACCCAGGGACCTTTCAAGTGTGGGGAACAGCTAACCTTACTGGCCTAACTGATATAATGAAATAAGGTAATATACTCGATAAAAATGGGCAATTATCACACAATGGTATTGATAGCAAATCAAGCATTTTATAGAGCATCTAAAACCTAAAAGGAGCCTGATATGGTATTTGACTGTTTTTGAAAAACTATTTAAACTCAATGCCACATCTAACAGAAGTATTCTTTCGTGCCTTACAAAACTTTACCTGCTTTAGAAGTAACAAAATTATTTTCTTACGTAAACTCCTGGCACAGAGATCTGCATTGGGTTTTATCGGACAAGCAATGGTCCATGATTTGGCGTTCTCTACTCTTAGGTCTAAATCCATAAATATGCAAGTACATGCCTTTAAGTTAACTTCAAGATGGTATCTTACACTGTCAAAACTACACTACATTAATTCTGAAATACAATCTAATTGCTGGAAAGGATGTGGAGAACGCGGTTCTTATTTTCATAGTTGGTGGAACTGTACTTAAATCAAGGGTTTTTGGATAGTCCATTCTCAAATTCATAAAATTACAGGCTATCTAATTCCTTTCCCTCCTGAAATAATGCTTCTGAATCTTTGGCAATCTAGTACAATCCCCTAAATTCAACGAGATTTGATAGCCTTTCTATGTGCAGCTGCAAGGACAGTACTTCATGGAAAAATAATAAACCTCCATCAATCTCAGCCTGGTACCAGCATGTTTGGGATTATTACATAATGGAAAAAATATTAGGTCAATAGTCACAGCTGATAATAGCCTTTATATATCTCAGCATATGCGGTATCAACACGCTATACCCTGTAATAGAATTTATAGAAAACAAGGAATCATTTTTTCACTTCTGTCATCCGATAGAAGTGCTAATACTATAAGGTTTTATGCATGTTTATCTCTCTCAGATAGTTAGTATAAAGACATGGTATGTTTACTCTTTTATTAACTGTTATATTGGTTAACTATTCTGTATTACTCTGTAAATACTGATAATGTTATATAATATAACATGTATTACTCATGATACTTAAAGTGAAATCAAAAAGAATTAAAGTATTGGGCAGGAAGGAGAGAAAGAGTTCCAGAGCTTTGGTGCCAAAACTGAAAAGACCCTCTCTTGGGTGCCACCAGCCTGATCTCAGAAGATGGAAGATGACTGTAATGGTCAGGCAGGTTCATAAGGGATTAAATGATCCTTCAGCTATGTTTGTCCTAATATACATGGCTGTAAAAGTCAGCATCAGCATCTTTAATTATGCCTAGAAACAGACTGGAAGCCAGTGTAGACAGGCCAAGACTGGAGTCAACATCTGGGCTGCAGCATTCTGTACCAACCAAAATTTCCAAACACTTCAAGGCCAGCCCCATGTAAAGTGCATTGCAGTAATCTAATCTAGATATAATCCTGGCCTGTACAACAGTGGCCATATCTTTTCTGCTTAGGAAAGCCACAACTAATTAACCAGTTGAAGCTAGTGAAATGCACTTGTGGCCACAGTTGCCACCTGCTTATCCAGCAGTAGACTAGGTCCAGGAGCATCCCTGAACTACAGACCTGTTCACCTAGAAATGTCATGAAGATGTTAACAGCATAGGGGGCAAGATGGAACCTTTCAGAACCCCATAGGCCAAAGGCTAAGGGACAGAGCAGTAAACCTCCAGCACCACCTTCTGAAACTTACTCTGCAGGTAGGACCAGAACTACCACAAAATGGTGCCTTCCATTTCTAGCCCAGAAAGATTATTTAGAAGGATACCATGATCAATGGCATCAAAAGCTGCTGAGAGGCCCAGAAGAATCACCAGAGTCTAACTCCCTCTATCCATCTCCTGGTGCAGGTCATCCACCAGGGCAACCAAGACTATTTCAGTCCCATAGTCATTGTGAGTTGTAAAAATGCTGTATATATAAAAAAACAAATAAAGGTACAAAGTGGACTGGAGTCCCTGAACATTCCTATGCCAAAAGTTCAATCAGCATTTGCAGTTTTGCAATCGAGATCTGACAGATGAAGAAAGCAAAGAGAGTAGAGAAGAAACAGAATATAGTGGCTGACCAGACATTTTGTTACCTCTGAAAGTACTTTAAACTGGGACATGGCAACATGGGCATGGGACGTGGTAGAGTTACAGTGTATGTTTTCACTGTATGTCTTCTCTGTGTTATTTAAAGACAAGTGAATAGCTTAGATTGCTGGCTGGGAAAATCCAAATGTACCCATCCCATCTGGAGCAAGGGAAGTTGTGTAGGGTAATGGTGTTATAAACATAATGTAGCTGGTAAAGAAGGGTAGTGTTGAAGCAAAACCCTATTCAGCCAATGCTATGAATAAACTAACATTCTGGCTTAGCTAAAACTAATTAAAGAGTTAACTCAGTCCCTGGCAAAGTTCTAGCCTCAACTAAGGGTGGAAGTGCACTTGACTATACAGGAAGTAAGTGGGCTGAACTGAAGGGAAAAACCTCCGTCATGACGAGGATCTGATAAAGAATTTTCTCGATATAAATGCTTTGTAATTGCAATATATGGAGTTCAGCTATTTTATGAGCTATTCTGCTCGGCTGAACCTGACGTCATTAAAAAAACCTTTTCTCCTCTCGTTGACTGGTGGCTTATTTCTTCGTCTGGGCTCAGGCCCGCTTTCTGTGCTACATTTACTGGTCCCCTGACAGGGAAGTGAGGGAGCACCCAAGTGAAAAGGCTGGATTTTTTTGGGACACCCCCCCCCAGTCACGGCTCCAGGGAGAATCATGCCAGCTGAGGATCATACATTGGTAGGCGCCACTTTCATTTTTGAGAGTCCGATTGTTTGTTCCTCTCTGGAGGCTGGTTCTCACTGGCTCGCTCTTCGGATCCTGCCAGGAGGAGAAATTCAGGAAGACTCTGGAGTCAAATCAGGTCTGTATAATCGGTTATCGGTCCCCTCCAGCTGGAGGGAAGAGAGAAGTTGATCACTTCTCTAAGGGTTAGTTTCTGTCAGGCAGAAAAAGGGAAGCCGCGGGTTTCCCACTGATCGGGGGCAGAGAGTTTGTGAGTGTGTGCGTGTGTGATTGTGATTGTGCGGTTGTGCAGTGGCCTCCTTCAGGAGAAAGCTAATCTGAGTGTGGACACTCTATGTTCGCAGTTCCCAGCCAAGCGATTGCGTTTGGGTCAGATATGGGTGGAAGCGCAAATATAGGAAAAATCCTTTTGTCTCAGAAGCTGCAGACCCCTTTCACTGCACTTTCTGTTCCCCTCCCTTTTGTATACCCAGTTGTCTGTCTTTGTTTGTTCTCATGGGGGGGAGTCAGGCAAAGCTCACTACCCCTCTCCAGTTCATGTTGAAAAATTTCCAAGACATTTTTGGCAATACAGATTATGGGAGGTATTAACTCCAATCAAATTGCAAACGTTATGTGAAATAGACTGGCCAGAGTTTAGAATTGGCTGGCCCCCAGAGGGCTCCATGGATCTAACTCTGCTGTGCAGAGTTTACATGGCTGTTACAGATCCAAGGGGAGACCATTCAGATCAATTTCCTTATGTTGATTGTTGGTATGAATATGTAAGGAAGAATCCTTTCAAAGCCAGGTCTTTTAAAACCCAGAGGAGCCTTGCTTCAGCAGCCAATCAACCTATAGTCCGACCCACACCAGGAATGTTGCCTGCAATCTGCCCTGCTCTGCCTGCCCCAGAAAATGAGCCTCAGAGATCCCAGGTGGCTTGCCCACCACCAGAAGATGATTGGCCTCCTCCTTACTCCGCTGGACCTCCACCACCCCCCTCCCAACACCACCGCCCAGCCCAATGATGACGAGGTTAAGAGTTCGTGCCCAGGAGCAAGAAGAAAGGGAGGGACAGGCAGTTGCTGAATCTGACTCTCCAGTCTCAGTGCCAGCTATCTACTCATCACTAGAGGGCTGTTCAGCTCCTACTTCTGCCTTTAATATTGAGACCCCTGCCACTCCAGCACTCAAACCATCTGTCAAGAAAGACCCAATAACAGGGAACTGGAGCCCTGCCTTAAGAAGGAGTCCAGCCACCTATTGGAGACCTACTTCAGGACTCAGTGAAAACAATCCTTTTAATGAGGCATGTAATGTTCCAGAAGAGGCCCCCACCTTGCCAGAACAGCCAGCAACAATCTGTCCTCTCAGGCAAGTCCCAGCAGGGGCAGCAGGAACCCTGACTTATGTCTACTCACCTTTTAGTACTATGAATCCCTGCAACTGGAAAATCCAGACAGTGCCCTATAGTGAGGACCCTCGCCCTATGACAGACCTTTTTACCACAATTATGACTACTCATGCTGCCACCTGGCGGGATTGCAGCCAATTGCTCTCGGCTTTATTAACTTCAGAGGGAATGAGAAGAGTCATGGCAGCTGCCAAAAAGTCTGTTGAGAATCGAGTACCTGCTGGATAGGCAGCACAGGCCAATGCTTGGGTTCAAGCCCAATTCCTGGATGCAGATCCCAACTGGGATCCCAACTTACCTGTACAGCTTCAGAGCTTAGAAGACTATCGGGCAGCCATTTTAGTAGGGCTAAGAGATGCAGGCAAGAAGCCAATGAATATGGCAAAATTAAGAGAAGTTATCCAAGAACCCACGGAGCCTCCCTACAGTTTCCTTGAGAGACTGTACAAGGCCTATCACCTCTACACTCCTTTCAACCCAGAAGAAGAAGTTAACCATACAATGGTGAATGCTTCATTTGTCAGCCAGGCTGCCCCAGACATCAGATGCAAATTACAGAAACTGGAGGGATTCCAAGGGATGAACATGACCCAACTGATTGAGGTGGCCCAGAAGGTTTTTGTCAACAGAGATAAAGAAGAAAAGAAGGAAGAAGAGGCAAAGCACAGAAGAAAATCAGCAATACTAGCTGCAGTGATCCAAGGCCAAGGGTACATCCGACCAACCCCAGGGCTCAACTCTGAACTGGGGCCCAACCTTGGACCCCGTGGCCCCCAGGCCCTAGGCAGAGATCAATGTGTATACTGTAAGCTGGATGGGCACTGGAAAAATGAATGTCTGAGCCACCAGCCCAGGTCACGGGGGAGGGGAGGACCCAGAGGCCGAGGTCAAGGTCAGGGTTCTGAACAGCCTCTGAGGGGACAGGTCAACGATGGATGGTATGAACGTTCCTACTCCACTGAAGGACCTGGAGATGCTTTTATTGGTCTAGTTGGAACGGCCTACGAAGAATAGAGGTGATTGGGCTCTGTCAGATGTGGTCCCCAAGAGCCCATGGTCCAAGTGTATTTGCAGGAAATCCTGTTGATTTCATGATAGACATGGGAGCCGAAGTATCCATTGTCACTACACCAATCGCACCTCCATCAAAAGATGAGATGGTCCTGTGGTCCCGAACCCCTGTACTATCTTGACATTAATCCCATTCTTGGCCTGGTGGTTTACTGTCCTGGATCTTAAAGATGCCTTCTTTAGTATACCTCTTCATCCCAACTCCAGGGACATTTTTGCCTTCGAATGGAGATCTCCAGGAGCTTCTAGTCCTTGCCAATATACCTGGACTTAGCTGCCCCAAGGTTTCAAAAATTCTCCCCCGCTATTCGGAAAGGCCCTCAGCCATGACCTAGAAAACTTCGACTTGTGTGATGGAGTCTTGACTCTCAATCAGTACATTGATGACCTTCTTCTTTGTGCCTCCAACCGGGAACAATGCTGTGAGGGAACTGCGCCTTCTTCGACTCCTTGACGAGTGTGGTTACAAAGTCTCCTTCCAAAAGGCCCAAACCTGCAAAACTGTGGTCCAGTTCTTAGGCTTTGAAATCTCCAACAGCCAGAGGTCCCTCAGTGACGATTGAAAAGAAGGTGTATGCCAAATCCCGCCTCCAAGGAACAGGAAAGATCTGCGTGGATTCCTAGGAGCAGCTGCCTATTGTCGTCTTTGGATACCATCCTTTGCCTTACTGGCTAAGCCATTATATGAGGCCACCAAAGGAAGTCCTCAGGATCCTTTTGTTTGGGGACCTGAACAAGAAACTACTTTTAAAACTCTTAAACAACGACTACTGAAAGCTCCAGCTCTCAGTCTCCCTGACCCTGAGAACCCCTTCTATCTTTGTGTTGATGAAAAGGAGCATGTCGCTCAAGAAGTCTTGCTACAGAAACTGGGCCACCTAAACCAACCTGTTGCATATCTCACTCAATCTCTGGACATCATCAAGGCTGGCCTGCCTCCTTGTCTACGTGCAGTTGCTGCCTGCTATCGTCTGATAGAAGCAGCTAACAAGTTCACCTGGGGAGCCCCCTTAACTGTGTATGTGTCTCATGGAGTCAAGACAATCCTTGAAACTTGAGGGCACAAGTACCTGACTGTGTCTTGCATGGCCCACTACCAGGCTGTCCTCCTTGAAAACCCTGGTGTCACTCTTGCTCCTGCAGTAAATGTTAACCCAGCAATGTTGTTTCCTCTGCCTTTGGAAGATACTGAGCACGACTGTGTAATCATTACTGATCAAATCTTCACCTCGAGACACGATCTTCGTGACCAGCCACTAAGGAATTCAGTTCTTACTCTCTATTGTGATGGGAGCAGCTTTCTCGACCCCCACGGAGCCCAAAGAGCTGGCTACGCTGTCGTAGATGACCATCAGGTAATCCAAG
Organism: Gekko gecko; assembly: GCA_029375565.1. Classification (NCBI taxonomy): domain Eukaryota; kingdom Metazoa; phylum Chordata; class Lepidosauria; order Squamata; family Gekkonidae; genus Gekko; species Gekko gecko. The sequence goes on from JAPDNY010000006.1 coordinate 97,043,276, forward strand.
CTGAAACTCTGCGGGGAGGAACATCTGCTCAACTGGCAGAAATCATCGCCCTGACAGCTGCCTTAACTCTGGCCTGTGGGAAGAAGGCCAATATCTATACTGATTCTATGTTTGCCTTCGAAGCTGCACATGCACATGGAGTCCTGTGGCAAAATAGAGGCTTCATCAGTGCTGCTGGAAAAGACATCAAGTATGGCCCCAATTTACTCCTCCTGATGGAAGCTGTTAACTTGCCAGAAAAGATCACCATCATCCATTGCCACGGACACCAGAAATGAACTGATCCCATTGTGCATGGAAATACCAGAGCTGACCAAGCTGCAAAAGGTGCTGCAGCCCAAGCCCGAACCCCAACCACAGTGCTACTAGCCTGCCCAGTGTTCTCTACACCCATCTCGTCCTGGACTTCCAGGTACACTAAACAAGAAGATGACTGGTTGGACAAGCAGGCAACAAAGGAAAATGCCGAAGGTTGGTAGATTCTACCAGCTGGAAAAGTCTGGATTCCTATGTCAATGGGCTATGAAGTTACGAAAGCACTTCACACCAATACTCATTTTGGCACCATCGTTCTTCTAAAGTCTCTGGACCACTGGGCCCACCTGGATCAGAAAACTGCTCTTGCTGACTTAGTCTGTGCCCAGTGTGTCACTTGCGCTCGGAACAACCCTAGGGAAGGTCCTTGAAAGCCTCCAGGTAGTCAACCCTCTGGCCCTGCCCCATGACTCACCTCATTGTGGACTTCACTGAGATGCCTAAAGTTGGCTGTCACCGGTATCTGCTTGTCTTTGTGTTCCCACACCGGCTGGATTGAAGCATTTCCTACTGCCTCTGAAAAAGCCACTGAAGTCACCCAAACGTTGTTACGGGATTTAATTCCGCGATTTGGATTGCCCCTTGCTTTGTGTCAGAGACTACCCAGTTGGTGGCTAAGGCGCTTGGCATCATCTGGAAACTAAACTGTGCCTATCGACCCCAAAGCTCCGGGGCCATAGAATGAGCGAACCCGCACACTTAAAACCGCCATGTGCAAATTTACTCAAGAAACTGGCCTGCCATGGACTAAATTTTTGCCCCAGTGCTTTTCAAGCTACATTGTCTTCCATCTAAGAGAACCTCCGTCTCTCCCTATGAAGCAATGTTCACTCGACCACCACCTCTTACACTGGGAATCCAAGCTGATGCCTACAGAATTGGACAACTTATCACAGAAGCAGAATTACAAGCTCTTGGTCAATAAGTCCAGAAGCTCAGAGCCAATTATTCTGCCTGTCTCCCTCTCCCAATCTTTGACTCTGTCTGTCATGTTGGTCCTGGGGACTCTATATGGGTTAAAAATTGGAGACCAGAGCCTCTTGGGCCAAGGTGGGAGGGACCTTTCACTGTTATTCTCAGTTCCCCTACAGCTGTCAAAGTTGCAGAATGAAAGCCTTGGATCCATTGGACCAACCTGAAGCTTGCCCATACTAGATGGTCTGTTGAACCAGGCTCTCATCCCAACAGCGTCAAGCTCAAGAAAATAACATCTGGTGATTCTTCTGGCTCTGCTTCTCTTGGGCCTGCGCCTCAGGAGACCATAGCTGAACACTAATTCCAGAACCCCTGCTGAGGCCTACCGGGAACGGTCTCCCTGAACACAGGTGAAAATCTGATCTACATTGAAACTTCTGGCCTTGCTCTAGTTACTCCGGAGGCTGATTAGTTTACACACAGGCCTAAGATGAGGACATTCCTGCTGAACTGTGCCTTTGTATTTTTAATAATTTGTACCCCAGTTATAACGCTTCCCATTTGTACCCCTTGCATTGCCTCCACTTTCAGGGAAGGTCAGGTTTCACAGACTCTGGTTTATCATTCTGATTATGACTGCACCTCGGCCACGGTTACTCAATGTTTGCATCAAAATACTTCATATAGTGTATGTGTAGGAAAAGGTGTAAGTTCTTGCTTTTGTTCTCAATTAAATGCAGTGCAGGCCCATGTTAATAACTATGCATATGCAGGCAAGATCTAGGTAGATTCTAAAACTGTGTGCCCAAATACTCCTGCCTCACACCTCATAGCATCCAATGTAACTACTCAGCCCCGTCAAGGGATCCAAGTTTGCATTGATGTATGTTATGCCATTTCTCCGGCAGAGGAGGAACAAATGCCCTGGAATGAAAAAAGAAGGGTCTGTGGGGGAATAGGCTGGCAAAGGAGCTATGTTAAAGAGAAAAGGTATGTTTACATAAAATGTGGAGAGTTCCTAGCTTTGATTTATGACACTTGGTACACTTCCCGAGGCAGTGGCTCAAAAGGACCTCATGGTGGTTCCCACTTAAATTTTAACCTGTCTCCGGGATCCAGTTTTAATCACTGCACCCCCTTGTGTCTGCATTTTGGTACCTCCATCGCCCATGGGGTAAAACGAAAGATGTATGGCATTGGGGTAGATGGAAAAGGGAGAGATCCTCATGGAACAATTGTCATAGAGACAGTGGGTTATGTAGTCAAGAGTGCAGAAATGAAAGTACACACAACCTTTTGGACAGAAATGGAAAAGGTTATCGAGATTCCCCCGATTACTAAAACTTGTTCATGGATCTCGCTGAAAGAATTGCAAGTGAATTGTCTGTTAAGAATTGCTATGTATTTGGAGGAACGAACAGGGGAGAAGAATGGTCATGGGAGGCAAGAGAGGTACAGCTAGATAACCTCACTTTTGCCCTCAATATCACTTGGAAAGATAATAACCACCCTGTAAATGGCTTTTGAAAAATCCCACCTGTTCTATGTGACAGAAATTTCCCTTTACTGTCTCAGTAGGATAGTTGGATTGTGAAAGAGGTTGGTTCTGTAGTGGCTCTCACCCAAAATCTTATGTTAATTTTGCTGACCCTAACAACACTCAACCACCATTCTATGCTAACATGGACCACTTGCAAGCCCTCTGGGATGACCCATGCAATGCTGCTTGGAAATGGAGGGCCCCAGATTCTTTGTATTGGATTTGTGGTACTGCTGCTTATGCTTTGTTACCTCCTGCGTGGAGTAGAGCTTGTATACTAGGAACCATAAAACCTAGCTTCTTTCTCCTGCCCTTAACTGTTGGAGAGAGGCTTGGTGTTCCGGTATATGATGAATTGGGACGATCAAAGTAAGAGATCCAAACACCTGTTACAGGTAACTGGAAAGACACTGAGTGGCCCTCGGAATGCATAGTTCAGGTGGCCCAGCTACCTGGGCAGCTGATGGTACCTATGGATATAGAACTCCTATATATATGTTAAACCATATAATCAGACTGCAAGCTGTTCTAGAAATTATAACCAATGAAACTTCTATGGCTCTATCTTTGCTAGCTAAAACTAAGACACAACTCCGCACTGCTGTATATCAAAACCGATTAGCCTTAGAATTTCCTTTTGGCAACAGAGGGAGGAGTTTGTGGAAAGTTCAGTCTTACTAAATGTTGTCTCCAGATTGTTGATAATGGAAAGGCTATCGAACAGATTACAGACCGTATGCATAACTTGGCCCATGTCCTGGTTCAAACCTGGACAGGAATATTAGATACTGAAGGATGGTTTGAAGGTATGTTTGGAGACTGCGAATGCATATTGTTCTTGGTGGCCTTAGCTTTTGGTGGCTTACTACTCCTCCCTTGCTTAATTCCTTTGGTTAAAAATCTGTAACGAAAACTTAATGCGATGCTAGCACATGACAATACCATAAAGCTTTTGTACTTAGCCACTGCTAACAAAAACAGGCTGCATAACACTGGTCCGGCTTTCCAGCCAAAGGACAGAGTTAATTGCAGTTATGCTGCACTTCCAAGTCAAGAACCTCCCCTGAACCAAGGCGTTCGTCTGTCACCCCCTCCCTGAAGGAGAGGGGACCGAAAGGGGGGAGTGAAGCAAAACCCTATTCAGCCAATGCTATGAATAAACTAACTTTCTGGCTTAGCTAAAACTGTAACTAAAGGGTTAACTCAGTCACTGGCAAAGTTCTAGCCTCAACTAAGGGCAGAAGTGCACTTGACTATACAGGAAGTAAGTGGGCTGAACTGAAGGGAATTTGATAAAAAACTAACGAGGATCTGATAAAGAATTTTCTCTGTATATATGCTTTGTAACTGCGACACAGAGTTCAGCCATTTTATGAGCTATTCTGCTTGGCTGAACCTGACGTCATTAAAAAAACCTTTTCTCCTCTTGTTGACTGGTGGCTTATTTCTTCATCTGGGCTCAGGCCCGCTTCCTATGCTACAATGTTTTGTTATACGGCTTCTTTTGATGTCATCTGGTTGGCTGCTGTGAGAAACAGGATTTGCAACAGAAGGACCATTAAGCTGATCTAGCAGAGATCTCCTTATTTATGTACTAGGAATAAGTTGTGGAAATAAATACAACGGGCTCTAGAAAGAGGCTCTGGGAGAGTGCTCCGGCTTTGGGCACTCAGTGAAAATTTGCTGTGGCAATCTCAGCAGGTTATAATGACAGAGTCCACCATTTTCTCCAGAGGAATGGATCTTTGCTACCTGAAGAGCAATAGTAATTTTGAGTGATCTCCAGCCCACCCCCAAGATTGGTAACAGTGGTTCCCCAGGAGGGAGTGGCTGGTTTGGAGGGTGGAGTCTATGGCATTGTACCTGTCTGAGGTCCCACCCCTCCTCAACACTCACCCTGTCCAGGTTCGACCCCTCAAATCTCCAGGAATTTCCCAACCTGGAGTTGAGAACCCTATCTTGCTCCCAGCCAACCATCAACCTACCTTTAGTTTTCCATCTCCTCCCCCCTCCCTCCTAGAGAGCAGTTGTAATTTTGAGTGATCTCCAGCCCCTACCTGAAGATTGGCAACAATGGTTCCCCACCAGGGAATGGCTGGATTGGAGGGTGGAGTCTATGGCATCATACCTGTCTGAGGTGCTACCCCTCTTCAAACCTCACCTTCTCCAGGCTCCATCCCTCAAATCTCCAGGAATTGCCCACCTGGAGTTGGCAACCTGATCAGGACCGGGCCCAATGAGTTTTCTCCCAAAGGCCAACATAGGTGTGGAAAGGGCCTTTTACTGACAGAGGAGAAAGTACAGGTGCCAACTCTGATTAGGGAAATACCTGGAGATTTGGAGGGGTGGATCCTGTGGAGGGCAGCATTTGGGGTGTGTGTGGAAGGACTCAGCAGGATATAATGCCATAGAGTCTACCCTCCAAAGCAACCATTTTCTCCCGGGGAACTGATCTCTGTCAACTGGAGGTCAATTGTAACAGTGGGAGACCTCCAGGTTCCACCTGGAGATTGGCAACCCTAGGGGAAAGTCAGCCACACAGCAGGGAGTTGAAGATAATGGTTTGATGGTCGCTGGTCCACCTCATTAGCCAGTCAGCCATGCTGAAGCTAAGCAGGAAAAAGAGCCTTTTCCCATTTATTCTGACAGGAAAGTGGCCACTGGGGAGGGGGTTATGCTGAAAGTCCTTTGTTTTTTTACTCACAGAACCAAGCTTGGTTGCCTGCCAACAGCCACTGAGGGGACAGTCCCTCACAGGAGTCAAGAGAACTGTCTTCCTCAGGAGAGAGAGCTGTCTGCCAGTAAATCTGACATGCAAATCTGTCTGAAGGGGGAGTGGGTGGGGAAGAGGAGCAGACCCAGCACCCGACCAATGGGACACGAGTACTCTTGAGTGGTGGCTGATGGGCCAATGGCTGAGGGAGGGCATTTTACAGCCAATGGGAGCGCATAGAATCTTACAAAACCAAAAGATAATTATTATAAGGAGAGATGTTCTCTATGGTCACCACTAGGAAATGTTCAGAACAGAACTACATAAAATTGAGACTACAGCAATTATTTCAGTCTTGAAAGATATTTGGGCCACAAAAAAGGAATGTTTGGGACCTAGTATAAGAGATCAGCTAAGGAATATAAGAGGGGCAATTATGGTCACTTAACAGAGGGAATTGTGGGAGGATGGCTGTCAGCTGTTTAAGATGTAGGCTGAGCTTTTATTTACCTCCTGCTGCCAGTGCTTAAGGCTGGTTGTGACCAGAAGCATAAGCCTTTTGGGTATGATTCAAATGGCTCTTGGCCCTTAGCCCATGGCTCACAGCCTGTGGCCTTGAAAGAGATGCCTCAGTTGATCCCAGCTCAGAATGTACCTTTTGTGTTTTTGTTTGTTTACTTAAATTGTATTGATTCTTTGTGTAAGTCACTTTTGAGACACCACTGGGGGGAAAACTGCAATAAGGGATGCCCTGAAGAAAAAAAAATGTAACATAGCTGATGATAGCCCTAACACTACTTTGAAGCCTTATTGCTCACTCACATCTAGAAATGTTGCTGAGGAAGAGCTTCAGTCACCACTAATTTCTTCTGGGTCAAGGAATAAGACCCAACCAATCATCTCATTAACAAACCATATCTGGTCAATAGTATGTCAGTTGTCTTAGATGTATGCTTGATCTCACAAATTTGTTAACAGAGAACTAGTTCTAGTAATTCTGAAAAATATGACATTTGGAAATGAGTGTGATTTTATAATAAGTATGATTTTCGGCATGATACAGGCAAGCTTGGGGAGAAAAACAAAAAGTAACTCCAACACCACAGCACATAGGGTTGTCAATAATCTGAAGAGAAAAATGACCTGTTCCTTTAAGCAGAGGCTTACTGTGCGGAAATGGAGAGCTGAAACTTTTCATGGCTAGAAAGTAAATAACACTAGTTATTTTACATCCCATTATGCTTCTCTTCAAGGGGCAGAGCATTTTTTCTTCAGGTTGTTGGCAATCCTACACAGCAAAAGTATGTCATGTGTCTAACCTATATTTCTAATAGCTTATGTGGCAGTGTGAATTTCAAAGCACAGCTAAATGTGAGGTTTCCTGTCTGAAATGGTCTTGAGAAACCTTACCTTTGTCTCATAAAATTATTCCAAGGTTCCACCCTTATATCCATACTTAAAATCAACTTCTTCCAATACACCTCTCTTTATTGCCAAACCTTGCATCAAAGGCTCTCAAGATATTTCCTTCTATACTTTGATGTGTTTATTCAACTTGCAAATATCTGGCATTGTTCTATCGACATGGACAAATCTAGGTCGATTTCACATAACCTTTTAAAACCACATTGTTTCCCTTATTGGGATGGCTGTTTCACACAGCATTTCCCTTCCAGTTAGGAGCCATCTCTAAAGCACTGTGGCCATTTCAAACTGTGCTGCTTTCTTTTCCTGCCATTTTCCTCTGTGTGCACAATCTCCCTGAGAGGTGTTTTTTTTTTTACATTTTATTGACATTGATTTGACATCCTGTTATAGCATTATAGCATTCCCAATAGAACATTTTTTAAAAAGAGGAGAGATTGCGTACTGGGGGGAAAATGGCACAAAAAAACCATCAATGCAGGAAGCACTACGGGGCATTTTACACAGCCCACTGTAGCAATTCAGATCTGGAAGAAGGGATTGAAGACCTGAGGAAAGCAGTTTTTGTCAATAGCACCTCAGACACACTTCCCAACCGGGAGACAACCGGCATTGTATGAACAAATAAATATATTCTGTTAACAGCCGGTTACTAAAATGAGTCTGCCTGAATGACTGGGGGGACACACACGTTAGTAACCAGTTCCTGACAGAATAGGCTGTCTGAAATCCTTCCTAATTAAGTGCAATCAACAAATCTTATTTAGGAACATCAAAGTAATAAGATTTTCTGCAAAAGGTGAGTGTTAAGCCACCTGCTTTTGTCTCAGTTAACTAGAGCCGAGCTAACTTACAACAAAAGTACTTCTTGCCTTAGTGAGACAAGGCTGTTATGCTGTCATCAGGTATTGCCAGCCTGTAGGGGTGCCATTCCTGTATATCTGGGGGTGGTGCCTGGAGAGGGCAGTGAGCTTAAGTAGGATGTGATGCCGCAGAGTCCACCCTCCAAAACTTCCATTTTCTCCAGGGGAACTGATCTCTGTTGTCCAGCAATGCACTGTAGTCCCGAGATCAGTTGTAATTTTGGGGAAACTCCAGCCCCTCCTTGAGGTTGATAATGCTACCAGCCTGATAGGGAGTGAGGCTTGAGTTTTGCCTTTGGAGATCTGGTATTTATTCATGAAACTGCCTCCTGAGCAGGAGTATAAGTGCAAGTTTTATTGTGCATACTGCAACAACTTAGGACAAGGATTTAAATGAAAGGGTTTTTCCCCCCTTCCCCCAACCTTGGGCACTTGCCAATAAATGCTTCTTGTTTAAAGTTTTGTTCTCAGATGATTCTAAATAAGCTTGGTTACTCCAAACTGTGCTCCTACCACTTTGGTTAAGCTACTAGAATAAACAAATTAAATAGGAGTAGTAAGAATGGTTCAATAGTACTATATTAATATATGACAGACTGCCTATAATTCACATTATTCCCAGTAATTCGCTTGGTTGATTGTTACCAGGCACCTTCTCTTGCCTGAGAAGTTGATTAAATACTTTGTGAAGAGATGGCAGCTGGTATAGAGTCAGGATGCCATTTTCTCTGCAACCTATATCACATTTTGAGATGTGTTTCTTTGAGATCTGGTACTGTTTCACAGTTTTGTAGCACTGCTCCACTGCCTTGTGGAATATGTAGTTCAGCATAGCTGAGTGACAAAAGTAACCAAAGTAACCAGGAACTATCACTCTCAGAAGATGTCCTGAATATTTACATTTCTATCCTAACTCACTATTTCCCCTGAAATATTAACTGTTAACATTTCAATATATAATACACAGTAACTAAGTCGTGAGATTCTCTTCCCACATAAGATAAACACTACTGACAGCCAAATAGGTACAGTGAACAGTCTATCAGTAGAAGGCTCAAACATAGTACACACCAGCAAACTGCACACAGAGTGAGGAAACAGTGCATAAACCACCTGGTGTGTGTGTGTGTGTGTGTGTTTTTTTGTTTTTTTAAAAAACACCCAGTCCCTGTTTATTTTAAGGGCATTCTTTAGGCCTGTTAATCCCATCTATTAAATAGGAGGATCTGGAAAATATGCTACTGCTTGTGTATTGTGTCAAGGTGAACTTGCAGGGTTCCAGTGTGTGTGTGAGAGAGTATTTAGCCCCAAAAACGGAATTGTTTTTAGTGTGTGTGTGAGTATTTAGCCCCAATTCTGTACTTAATTTCTTAAGGTTTAAGAAACTTTTTCTTTGTTTTTATACAGGTTAAATGACTCCAAGGTTACAGAGCAGACACGACATGCCTGACTGAAAAATTATTTATTTATTTATTTTATATCCCACCCTCCCCGCGAAGGCAGGCTCAGGGCGGCTCACAATCATATATATAAAAATATTATACAACTTTTAAAACAGATAAAACAGTCAAAACCGAAATGCAAAGTGCTAGCAGTGCAGTAAACAATGGCAGCATTCTTTCGGCATCCAGATATAACAGTCACCATATTCTGATCCTTGCCAGGCTGTCAAATATTACTTTGGTGCTGATGTTACTTTAGTGCTGATGTTGGGGCCAGGGCCACGATGTTACCGGCAGCCCCTAATCAAAAGCCTGGTAGAAGAGCTCCGTCTTACAGGCCCTGCAGAACTGCAGAAGGTCCCACAAGGCCCTGATGTCCTCCGGAAGCTCATTCCACCAGTGTGGTGCCGCCGCAGCAAAGGCCTTGGCCTTCGTCACTGCTAGCCTGGCTTCTTTAGGGCCTGGAAGGACCAGACTGTGTTGGGATCCAGATCTTAATGCCCTCTGGGGAACATGTGGGGAAAGGCGGTCCCTCAGGTAAGCATATAGGGCTTTAAAGGTCAAAAACAGCACCTTGAACTGAATCCGGTATGCTATTGGCAGCCAGTGCAGCGCTTTTAGGGCAGGCTGGATGTGTTCCCACACAGGAAGACAGAGCAACAGCCTCGCCGCTGCATTCTGCACCAGCTGCAGCTTCCGGATCTGGGACAAGGGCAGCCCCATGTAGAGAGCATTGCAGTAATCCAATCTCAAGGTGACCATTGTGTGGATCACTGTTACCAGGTCATTGCATTCAAGGAAAGGAACCAACTGCCTAATCAGCCATAGATGGTAAAAGGCCATTTTGCAGTGGCTGCTACCTGGGCCTCCATTGTCAAGGAGGCATCCAAGAGCACTCCCAAACTCCTAACCTCTGCTGCTGGCACCAACGGCACCCCATCGAAGGTCAGGAGTGGGATCCCTAACCTTGGTCTACTCCGACTCAGGCACAGGACCTCTGTCTTCGTCAGATTCAATTTCAATCAGCTCAGTCTAAGTCAACCAGCCACAGCTTTCAATGCCAGGTCTACATCTCCCAGACTAGAGTCTGACTGGCTGCCCAACAACAGATAGAGTTGGGTGTCATCCACATACTGGTGACAACCCAGCCCATGCCTCTGGGCAATCTGGGCAAGGGGGTGCATGTAGATGTTAAATAACATTGGGGAAAGTACTGCCCCTTGTGGCACTCCACAGTCTAGTGGGTGCATTTGGGACAGCTGTTCCCTCAGTACCACCCTTTGTCCCTGACCCTGCAGGAACAAGGAGAGCCACTGCAAGGGAAACCCCTGAATCCCGGCGTCGGTGAGGTGGTCGACCATGTTGAACGCCGCCAACAGGTCTAACAACAACTACACTGCCGTGTCGCCTTGATCCAGATGTCTCCGGAAGTCATCTGTCAGGGCGACCAGGGCCGTCTCTGTCCTGTGGCTGGTCAGAAACTGGACTGGAAGGGGTCTAATATGGACCTAATTAGTTCAGTTTGGGACTAATATCTGTGCCTACAATTTCTTATGATCTAGGTACCAACTGTTTTGATGAGATTCTCTAAAACAAATTCATTTATCTGTCTTGAAACTATAGCTAAAAGTACAGTATCTTTTCTGGACATATTTTGTATGGGCCTCTTCTCTTTTTTCTTTTCAAGATTTCAATATTTTTAAAATGTTTTTGCATTAAAATGAGATAGGGAGTTTAAAAAGAAAGTTTATTGGTGCTTCACAACATTGAGGAATATGTAAACCCACAGAGTGCATAAGAACATAAGAGAAGCGGCTTCCGGTCTGGGATACATGGCGTCCTGACGTGTTCTGGTTCTACTCCCAGAACATACGGAGGGTCTTTATGACAAGGCAGGCTATACAGCCTGCCGCAGATCTCCCCAGGCAGGGGGATGACTAGCAACGAGCATTGGCCCGAGTGGGAATTGAGATCGGCTGATAGCGGGGCTTTAAAGAGCACCGTGACCAGCCTTGATCCCCTCCCCCCAAGAGGGCACTTCAGAATTTCTCTAAAAGACCCCACCGAGTTGGATTCTCAACATAAGAACGCATGACCCAGACCTCCAAGACATTCTACGGAAACTGATACCAAGGAAACACTGCTATAACAACATATGGACTTTGAAGGTAACTTTTTAAAATTGCTCACTGGAAACGCGCTGATCCCGAGAATAAACAACACCCGATGAAGCGCATGATCGTGCTGTATTCTGTGTACTAACACCAACTCCGGAAAACGCGGTTAAACAGCAAAAAAGAGCCAAAAAGCTGGTTTGTTGATCATTCCTGTGGTCGGGATATTGACTTTAAAATAGAAACTAACACCAAGTCCCACGAGAATCAGTGTGGAAAATTACTCAAGCTGCGACAGAAATCACCAGAACAGGAAGTGACCTCAGACCAGACAAGTAGCATTTCCTAGAGACGACCAAGGAGGCCGGAAGAAGGGAGGAAACCAGAAGTCAAGGAGGACGATTAAGATTGCCGGACAGGAAGTAAACAACAGGAAGAGCTATTTACCATAGAGAAATTGCGCCCGCCATTTTGAGAAGGTCGAAACAATTTATTCAGATTTTGGCTAAAAGACCTAACAGAAAAAAGTGAAAATAGAGTGGTTTAGCTGGGCACAAGAAGAGCTTTAATTTGGTAAGTTTTTGATAACTGTAAACAACGGCTTATGATCTTCGGCAAAGACAGAGGGCAAACTCTTGGTCCTCCCCAAAAATGGCTGCTAAAGAGGAGAAGAAACTACAGGGCTTGATGGAAGCCATGGAAAAACGGATGATGGATGCTATACAAAAAATGGAAAAAACTCTAGGTAAAGTGGCTGATGAAGTAGCTGATTTGAAAAAAGACCTGGCTGGGATTACAAAGGAAATACAGATGCTGAACAAAAGAACAGATGAGGTGGAGGAGAGAGTGAAAGGAGTGGAAACTGGCGTATCTGAGGCTGCTAAAGAAGCATTAAAAGCCAATGTAATGGTGGAGTACAATGGAATGCTTAACCATCTGAGATTCAGGGGAATCCCGGAAGACAAAAATGAGAATATCCACTCAGTCATGGGGGATGCTGTTGCAGATTTTCTAAAAATAGAAGAGGAGAGGGTGGCGGTTCACATTGATTTGGTATACAGAGTCAACTCTGCGATTGCCCAAAAGAAAAAATTACCCAGAGATGTGATTGTCCAGTTTATATCTAAAAGACTGAAAGAAGACTTGTTTAAGCAACAATTTCAGGAAGACTTCACAATTGACAACAAGAAAATTATGATACTAAAGGAACTACCCAGAACAATTCTTCAGGACAGACGACTTTTCAAAGACTTGACCGACAAACTGAAAACAGAGGGCATTAGATACAGATGGGAAATTCCAAAAGGTATCAGCTTTACATTTAAACAGAAGAGAGTCACCATCAAGTCAGTAGAGCAAATGACCAAGTTCATTAAAGACAATTTTAAAGACTCTGATAAATAAATACAAAGCCAACATGGAGAGTCAAATTATCTCATGGAATGTTAATGGACTTAATTCACCCCCAAAAGGAAAAATATTAGGCTATGGTTGGAAAAACAAAAATGTGATATTGTTTGTTTACAAGAAACACATATTAAAAAGACTGATGTTAAATTTCTGATTCAAAGTAGATTAGGAGAGGAATTTTATTCCCTCTCCTCACAAAAGAAAAAAAGGAGTCGTTACATATGTAAAAAAAAGAGTTGGAGCCAAAGGAAATTTTTAAAGACAAAGAAGAAAGATTTTTGACAGTGGAGGCTATGCTTCAGAATAAAAAGACCTTAATTGTAAATCTCTATGCCCCGAATGGAGCCAAGGAAAAATTATTTCAAGATTTGTGGGAACAATTACAACAGTTAACCTATGAGCAAATGATATTGATGGGTGACTTTAATGGTACTGTTAATAATGCTATTGATAGAAAATCCAAAAAAGGAAATGAAGGTATAGGCAAACTTCCAAAAGTATTTTTTCAAATGGTGAAACATGAACACCTGGAAGATGCATGGAGAACTAAAAACCCTAAAGACAAAGACTACTCTTTTTACTCATCAAGACATGAGTCTTTCTCAAGAATAGACATGATGTGGATGACCGAGAACTTGATTTTGCAAACACGTAAAATTGAAATATTACCTAGAATTCTTTCTGACCACAGCCCAGTAAAGTGGTCAACATATGTTAAAAGAAAGAAATTTCGATGGAGACTCAATGAGGATTTACTGGACAAACAAAATATTGTGGACAAAATAAGGACGGAAACCAAAACGTATTTTCAACTAAACTTAAATAAAGATGTACAGACGCAAACGGTATGGGAGGCATATAAGGTTGTGATGAGAGGACATCTAATTGCAATTAACAACAATGAAAGAAAACAACAATTCAAAATAGATAAGGAAATTATGGAAAATATCCAAAAAAAAGAAGCAGAACTCAAGAAGAGACCTGGCAAAAAGAAAATTTTGAGAGAGCTGAGGATCCTAAGGGAACAATATGATGCGAGGTTAAATAAAGAAGTATATTGGAATTTGAAAAAATTGCAACAGAAGTCCTTTGAAGGAGCGAATAAACCTGGGAAATATTTGGCATGGCAATTGAAGAAAAGAAGAGAGAACAAAACAATAATTAAATTGAAAGATGGGAATAGAGAAATTATAGACCCAGGAGGGATCCGGAGATAATTTTATAAATACTATGCTACTCTTTTTCAAGCAAAACCGATGGATCAACAAAAAATTCAAGATTATTTATCAAAGGTGAATTTGACACAACCAAGCTCAGGAATAAAAGCAATGTTAAACGCTGTGATAACTAAAGAAGAAATCAGCAAAGCAATAGGAGAAGCAAAAATCTCCAAAGTTCCAGGAACAGATAGTTTTTCAGCCAAATTTTACAAGAAATTTCAAGAAGACCTGGTACCGGTTCTAGAGATTCTTTTAAATGAAATTAGACAAAGTGGGAAGATTCCAGATTCCTGGAATGAAGCAGCAATCACCTTAATACCGAAAGAGACCCAAGATTTAACTAATGTTAAAAATTATCGACCAATTTCACTCTTGAACAATGATTACAAAATTTATGCAAAAATCCTAGCAGAACGCCTTAAAGGGTATTTGAAAGACACTATTGCCGAAGATCAGGCTGGGTTTTTGCCAGGCAGGCAAATAAAAGACAATATGAGGGTTGTTTTAGACACAATAGAATATTACGATAAGCACCCGGAAAAAGAGGTTGGCTTTTTATTTTTAGGCGCGGAGAAGGCATTTGATAACTTGAATTGGGAATTTATGTTCAAAGTGATTGAAAAATTGCAGATGGGCGTAGAATTTACAAGAATGATTAAATCAATATATAAAGAACAAAAGGCTACGGTGATTGTAAATGCGGAATCAACAGAAGCGTTCTGGGTCAGAAAAGGAACCAGACAGGGCTGTCCCTTATCGCCATTGTTATTCATCTGGATTTTGGAGATTCTGCTGCAAATGATTAGAGATGATGATAATATAAAAGGTTTGAGTATTAGAGGTTTCTCATACAAGTTAAGAGCATTTGCTGATGATATTATGTTTATTGTTGAAGATCCTGCCAATAACATGCCTTTGAAAAAGTAAAAGAGTTTGGTGATCTCGCAGGGTTCTATGTAAATAAAAATAAATCGAAAATATTGTGTAAAAACATGAATGTTACAAAGCAACAAATTTTACAAAATCTGACAGAATGTGAAGTGGTTAAAAAGGTTAAATATTTGGGAGTTGACATTACAATGAAAAATATTGATTTGTTTAAGAATAATTATGAAAAACTGTGGGCTTTGATAAAGTGCGATTTAGAAAAGTGGGGAAAACTTAGATTATCTCTTCTTGGAAGAATTGCCGTTGTCAAAATGAATGTACTGCCCAGATTAATGTTTTTGTTTCAGACAATACCAATTGTGAAAGACGTGAAAGCGTTGGTGAAATGGCAAAGAGAAATCTTTAAATTTATCTGGGCAGGAAAGAAGCCGAGAATTAAAATGAAAATAATGTATGATGTTAAAAACAGAGGTGGCTTCCAAGTCCCGAATTTGCGTTTGTATCATGAAGCTGTATGTATGTCTTGGTTAACTGACTGGGTTAATTTGGAAAACAGAAAACTATTGGCCTTTGAGGGTCACGATTGCAGATTTGGCTGGCATGCCTATCTTTGATATGGAAAAAATAAAGTAGACTCAATGTTTAAGCATCATTATGTAAGGAGAACATTGTTTGATGCATGGACCAGATACAAGAACACAGTTCCCGATGAGAGGCCTTTGTGGATTGTTCCTGCTGCAGTTATTCATCCCTTTTCAGAATATAAAGGTAATGATTGGTTGAAATACCAAGAGTTGCTTCAAAAGGAAGGGAAGAAATATGTTTTAAAACCAAACAATGAATTAGAATTTGAGTATGGATGGTTACAATATTGCCAAATACGGGACATTTACAAAAAAGACTGTAAAGAGGTTGGTTTTAGAGCTAAGAACGATGAGTTTGAAGATATTTGGTTGAAAAGAGGGCGAAAAATGATATCAAAGATGTATAAAACCCTGTTAACTGTATATACTTTGGATGAAACTGTTAAAGAGCAAATGATAAAATGGGCCATAAATATGAATAAGTAAATTTCAATGGAATCTTGGGAATTTTTGTGGAGAAAAGCTTTTAAAATGTCAACCTGTGTCAATATAAAAGAAAATTGCTATAAGATGATGTACAGGTGGTATATGACACCAAAAAAGATTGCTAATATAAGTATGGATAAGAACTTGAGTAATAAGTGTTGGAAATGTAAAAAAAGTGGAGGGTTCTTTTACCATATGTGGTGGTCATGTGATAAAGCAAAGGTATACTGGTCAAATGTACATTGTGAGATGCAGAAAATATTAAAAATTCCTATTAGGAAAAGTCCGGAACTTCTTCTCTTAGGTTTGACAATGGAAAAAATTCCACAAGAAAAGAGGACATTACTATGGTATATGATTACATCGGCGAGAATGGCTTTTGCTCAACAATGGAAAGCGGAGAAGGTGCCAGATATACATGACTGGTTAAGAAAACTGTTGTTTCTATCCAAAATGGACAAAATGACGAAAAAACTAAATGGACAAATGGCCGAACAATATCTAAAAGCCTGGGAAGGCCTGAAATTGTATATGGAAACCGAATATAGAATGAAAGGAAAAATGTACAATCTTGATTTGTATTGAAACTGAATGAGAAGTAAAATGAACACTTGATTGTACTGTACCTTTATTGGAAACTATGTTTGAAAAAGTCAGGCTTTTATGTATCAGAATTGTGTTACCTGGTTTGTCGATTGTTATAAGTCTAAACTTGATTACCTTTTAACTTTTTCTTTTTTGTTATTAGCAGTGTTGGAAGCCTATTAGGGGGTGGGGGGATGGGATGAAAATCTTTTTAATTGTATTGGTAATGATGTTTAACAATGTTGAATGCATCCCAATAAAAATTTTGTTTAAAAAAAAAAAAAAACATAAGAGAAGCCAATGTTGGATCAGGCCAATGGCCCATCCAGTCCAATACTCTGTTACATAGTGGCCAAAAATACCAGGTGCCAAGAAGTGGAATAAAATCAGAATAACCAAGAACTACAATTCATAGAATTCCCTACAATTCAGGGTAAACAGAAGATTGGAAATCCAGATCTTTACATGTCAAAAAATGGCTTCGATATCAAACTTAAACGTCTTACAGATTTAGGTTATAATGGAAAAAACCCTCAGTATTTCCCATTTCACATTGAGATGAAAATGAATTTTGAAACTTTAGCCACTTATCTGTGGTAGAGATTCCATTTCTGGCTGAACTCTTGCACAGACCTGCTCAGGAGATTTACATTGTTCAGAAAACTTCCAGATGTGGGGTTAGAAAAGGAGCCTTGAAGAAATCAAGCATTCAACAACAAAAAAGGAGGCTCAGTCAGGAGAAAACATGGAGGCATATTGCCCTGCCCAACTGCCACAAATGTTTCACACTTGTCCAACACCTGCTAGAAAATTCTGCAGTACAAACTGCTGTCCAGACAAACAAAGGTGGAGATTCTCTATGATGCTAGATCTATTGTGAATTCAAAACTTAAAACATGTTTGAAAACCTTTGGATTTGTTTAACTATCAGGCTCCATAGAGCCGCAGAAGCAAATCTAAAGAGCTCTCCAGTTCTTTAATTGCTCCATGCTGCATAGCTAGACTCTTCTACATCATGAATTTTGTGTACTTTAAGTGATTATCACAGGAAACAGACAGGCATTCTTCATTCCTGTTTGGAATGTAGACACTGACCATAGCTCAAAACCATACAACATGGGAGGTCTGTAAAACCTGGTCCAAACTGCTGTTAAATACTGAATGATCCAAGGACTTCCGGTTTTGGCAACCAGGCATGTTATTGGCAGGATCTTCAATAATAAACATAATATCATCAGCAAATGCTCTTAACTTGTATGAGAAACCTCTAATACTCAAACCTTTTATATTATCATCATCTCTAATCATTTGCAGCAGAATCTCCAAAATCCAGATGAATAACAATGGCGATAAGGGACAGCCCTGTCTGGTTCCTTTTCTGACCTAGAACGCTTCTGTTGATTCCGCATTTACAATCACCGTAGCCTTTTGTTCTTTATATATTGATTTAATCATTCTTGTAAATTCTACGCCCATCTGCAATTTTTCAATCACTTTGAACATAAATTCCCAATTCAAGTTATCAAATGCCTTCTCCGCGCCTAAAAATAAAAAGCCAACCTCTTTTTCCGGGTGCTTATCGTAATATTCTATTGTGTCTAAAACAACCCTCATATTGTCTTTTATTTGCCTACCTGGCAAAAACCCAGCCTGATCTTCGGCAATAGTGTCTTTCAAATACCCTTTAAGGTGTTCTGCTAGGATTTTTGCATAAATTTTGTAATCATTGTTCAAGAGTGAAATTGGTCGATAATTTTTAACATTAGTTAAATCTTGGGTCTCTTTCGGTATTAAGGTGATTGCTGCTTCATTCCAGGAATCTGGAATCTTCCCACTTTGTCTAATTTCATTTAAAAGAATCTCTAGAACCGGTACCAGGTCTTCTTGAAATTTCTTGTAAAATTTGGCTGAAAAACTATCTGTTCCTGGAACTTTGGAGATTTTTGCTTCTCCTATTGCTTTGCTGATTTCTTCTTTAGTTATCACAGCGTTTAACATTGCTTTTATTCCTGAGCTTGGTTGTGTCAAATTCACCTTTGATAAATAATCTTGAATTTTTTGTTGATCCATCGGTTTTGCTTGAAAAAGAGTAGCATAGTATTTATAAAATTATCTCCGGATCCCTCCTGGGTCTATAATTTCTCTATTCCCATCTTTCAATTTAATTATTGTTTTGTTCTCTCTTCTTTTCTTCAATTGCCATGCCAAATATTTCCCAGGTTTATTCGCTCCTTCAAAGGACTTCTGTTGCAATTTTTTCAAATTCCAATATACTTCTTTATTTAACCTCGCATCATATTGTTCCCTTAGGATCCTCAGCTCTCTCAAAATTTTCTTTTTTGCCAGGTCCCTTCTTGAGTTCTGCTTCTTTTTTGGATATTTTCCATAATTTCCTTATCTATTTTGAATTGTTGTTTTCTTTCATTGTTGTTAATTGCAATTAGATGTCCTCTCATCACAACCTTATATGCCTCCCATACCGTTTGCATCTGTACATCTTTATTTAAGTTTAGTTGAAAATACGTTTTGGTTTCCGTCCTTATTTTGTCCACAATATTTTGTTTGTCCAGTAAATCCTCATTGAGTCTCCATCGAAATTTCTTTCTTTTAACATATGTTGACCACTTTACTGGGCTGTGGTCAGAAAGAATTCTAGGTAATATTTCAATTTTACGTGTTTGCAAAATCAAGTTCTCGGTCATCCACATCATGTCTATTCTTGAGAAAGACTCATGTCTTGATGAGTAAAAAGAGTAGTCTTTGTCTTTAGGGTTTTTAGTTCTCCATGCATCTTCCAGGTGTTCATGTTTCACCATTTGAAAAAATACTTTTGGAAGTTTGCCTATACCTTCATTTCCTTTTTGGATTTTCTATCAATAGCATTATTAACAGTACCATTAAAGTCACCCATCAATATCATTTGCTCATAGGTTAACTGTTGTAATTGTTCCCACAAATCTTGAAAGAATTTTTCCTTGGCTCCATTCGGGGCATAGAGATTTACAATTAAGGTCTTTTTATTCTGAAGCATAGCCTCCACTGCCAAAAATCTTTCTTCTTTGTCTTTAAAAATTTCCTTTGGCTCCAACTCTTTTTTTACATATGTAACGTACTTTTTTTCTTTTGTGAGGAGAGGGAATAAAATTCCTCTCCTAATCTACTTTGAATCAGAAATTTAACATCAGTCTTTTAATATGTGTTTCTTGTAAACAAACAATATCACATTTTTGTTTTTCCAACCATAGCCTAATATTTTTCCTTTTGGGGGGTGAATTAAGTCCATTAACATTCCATGAGATAATTTGACTCTCCATGTTGGCTTTGTATTTATTTATCAGAGTCTTTAAAATTGTCTTTAATGAACTTGGTCATTTGCTCTACTGACTTGATGGTGACTCTCTTCTGTTTAAATGTAAAGCTGATACCTTTTGGAATTTCCCATCTGTATCTAATGCCCTCTGTTTTCAGTTTGTCGGTCAAGTCTTTGAAAAGTCGTCTGTCCTGAAGAATTGTTCTGGGTAGTTCCTTTAGTATCATAATTTTCTTGTTGTCAATTGTGAAGTCTTCCTGAAATTGTTGCTTAAACAAGTCTTCTTTCAGTCTTTTAGATATAAACTGGACAATCACATCTCTGGGTAATTTTTTCTTTTGGGCAATCGCGAGAGTTGACTCTGTATACCAAATCAATGTGAACCGCCACCCTCTCCTCTTCTATTTTTAGAAAATCTGCAACAGCATCCCCCATGACTGAGTGAATATTCTCATTTTTGTCTTCAGGAATTCCCCTGAATCTCAGATGGTTAAGCATTCCATTGTATTCCACCATTACATTGGCCTTTGATGCTTCTTTAGAAACCTCAGCTATGCCAGTTTCCACTCCTCTCACTCTCTCCTCCACCTCAGTCGTTCTTTTGTTCAACGTCTGTATTTCTGTTGTGATTCCAGCCAAATCTTTTTTCAGATCAGCTACTTCTTCAGCCACTTTACCTAGAGTTTTTTTTCCATTTTTTGCATAACATCCATCATCCGTTTTTCCATAGCTTACATCATGCCCTGTAATTTTTTCTCCTCTTTAGCAGTCATTTTCGGGGAGGACCAAGAGTTTGCCCTCTGTCTTTGCCGGAGGTCGTAAGCTGTTGTTTACAATAATTATAAAACTTACATCAAATTAAAGCTTTTCTTGTGCCCAGTTGGACCACTCTATTTTCGCTTTTTTCCATTTAGGCTTTTAGCCACAATCTAAATAAATCGTTTCGACCTTCCCAAAATGGCGGGCGCAATTTCTCTATGGTAAGTGGCTTTTCCTGTTCCTTACTTCCTGTCCGGCAGTCTTAATCGTCCCCTTGTCTTCTGGTTCCTCCCGTTTCGATGCAAGTCTCAGCACATTTCTTCCGGCCTCCTCGGTCGTCTCTAGGAAGCGCTGCTTGTCTGGTCTGAAATCACTTCCTGTTCTGGTGTTTTCTGTCGCAGCCTGAATAGCTTTTCACGTTGTTTCTTGCGGGAATTGGTGTTAGTTTCTATTTTAGAGTCAATATCCCGACCACAGGAATGATCAACAAACCGGCTTTTTGGCTTTTTTTAGCTTTTCAACCGCGTTTTCCGGAATTGGTGTTAGTACACAATATGCCGCACAATCATGCGCTTCAACGGGTGTTGCTTATTTTTGGAACCAGCGCGTCTCCGGTGAGCAATTTTAAAAAGTTAGCTTCAAAGTCTGTGTTTTGTTATAGCAGTGTTTCCTTGGTATCAGTTTCCGTAGAATGTCTCAGAGGTCTGGGTCATGCGTTCTTATGTTGAGAATCCAACTCGGTGGGGTCTTTTAGAGAAATCCCGAAGTGCCCACTTGGGGGGAGGGGATCAAGGCTGGTTGCGGCGCTCTTTAAAGCCCCGCTATCAGCCGATCTCAACTCCCACTTGGGCCGATGCTCGTTGCTAGTCACTCCCCTACCTGGGGAGATCTGCAGCAGGCTGGATAGCCTGCCCTGTCATAAAGACCCTCCGTATGCTCTGGGAGCAAAGCCAGAGCACGTTAGGACGCCATGAATCCCAGACCAGAAGCCCCGGTACCCTAAAGTTTACATAGTTTATCATACCATGAGCCTTTATAGACTGGATAGTTACCAGTGAATTATGTGAATCCTAAACCTGTCAGAAGCCAATAAACCATTCTATGGATCCTGGGTTCCCAGAAGGTGGATTCTAGAGATGGTCCTTTTTGCTCCTAATCAAAGTTGCTTGTATCCAAATTACTCATCTCCCTTACATACAATATACACACAACCAGCCTCAGACTATTACTCCCTAAAATATCCACTGTGTAGAATTACATGGATGAGCTATATTGGCTGCCAGCCTGTTTCCAAACTCAATTCAAGGCACTGATTAATGACCTTAAAAATATTTCACAGCCTGGGACCCACATATCCGAAGAACTATCTCCTTCAATATGTTCCTGTGCACCAACTATGGTCATCAGGCAGTCAGCTATTAGCCAATCCCACCACTTAGGGTGCCTCATCTGGCATGGACCAGAGTCTGCACCTTCTCTACCATGGCTCCAGTTCTGTGGAATAGACTTCCTGAAGAGGTGAGGGGGGACTCCTCTTTGGAGATCTTTGGAAGGTGCTGCCAGAGCTTTTGAGGGGATTTAAATGGTAGGCATCTTTTAAGGGAGGTGGGGAGAGGAATTTGGGGCTTGCAAATCTATCTTTGGTTTTAGCTGGGGATGTTTCAACTATCATTGTAAACTGCCTTGAATCAAGAGGAAAGGCGGGATATGTTTTAATAAATCTGAAATCCAGTTTCATGCACTTGCAGACCAAATTTGATTTGCAATTATCTCTGTAGCTCTAACAGTGCATGGTAATTTTTCAGTACAACACCTTGAAATAAAGATGGGGTTTCAGCACTAGAAAAATATTGGAGGGAGTAGAAGGAGAGGATCACAGTCAATGGTTTTGCCCTAATGTAAAGCAGAGTTTTCTTCTGATACTGAAGTCTTCTCTCTAAAACAGATGGAAACCATCGAAAGGGAATCTGAAAATCTCAAAATGAGTACCAGCTTGTAAGCAATAGTTAATCTAGTGCATCTGTGATGGATCAGATACCAAGTCTAGAAACATGAGCCATTGCCATTATCATGACAATATTATTTAGTTCAGTTTTTAACTTTCAGCCCACCCAATTACTCAGGCTCTAGGCAAGCAACAAGCATTTTAAAATACAAATATTAACATATCAGCTATGTAGATAAAAAGCAAGTAATTCTGGCACCCATACAAATTCCTATTCACGGACAGCTTGCTTAATTTAAGACTTCTATTGCTTCCAGAAAAATGCCTAGATTTGTATTTTGGTGGACCTTTCAGACCTGGGAAGCATTCATCAAAGTAGCGCTTGCTTAGGGTGTTCATATTATTCTTACATAATATTCTTATCATGAGGATTTATTTGGATAACTGCAGTGATTGTGATGAAACTTCAGAGAGACTTTAGAGCTGTTTATATATATTTTTAGCACAAAACCACCATCTTTGATTTGTGCAGAAACAGCACAGGAAATCAAGAGTAATAGTGTCCCAGTATTCTGACAGGAACTAGAATACCAAGTTCTAAAGCAGGTCTCCAAAGAATCCTGAAGACTAATCTGACAACTAGCACATTGCAATTGCTTGTTTTTGAAGTTGCAAAGCTGGGGAAGGGTAAATGTAACTAACGACTGCCTTTCTCAAGGCTTGTGTGGAGGGCCAAAGGAAATGCGATGCTTAGAATTTAATTCCTCCATGATTCTCAGTTTTACTAACCAAAACTGATTGTGGTCTTCCATTCATATTTTTTCCTTTCCAAGGCTAATGACCAGGGGGGCAGGGTAAGCAACCAGTCCGAGATGAGGGGTGGGGGCATGGGGGGCTGTCAGCAATTGTGTAATGTCACTTCCAGGAAAACTCCCAAAGTCACATCTTTCTAGGAATCACCAGAAACTCTACTAGACAGGATGCTGCTTCTGGTTTTTTTGCCAGAAGTGACATCACACTATTATCTGAGGGCCAGTTTAAAAAAAAAATAAAAAATCTCCCACTGCCACTCTGAGCAGCAGTAGGAAATTAGAGGTGAGGGGATTACCCACCTGGGGCTTGGCAACCCTGGGTGGTAGTGAAACTGTACATAGGGTGGAAGGGGTGAATTCCCCTCTTTGTACCACAGAGCTAATCTGAAATGGGGTCCCACATGGCATCTACTAGCCTTTTAAAAATGCTGGGAAGATCCACTGTGTCCTCTAGCTCTTTCTTAGAACAAACTGTGGAGTGGAAAGAATAAGAGCTCATGACTGAAAAAAACATTTTTGGAGTGCAATGGAAAGCCAATGAAGCCAAAATCAGAAGAGCATTTTTGTTTCAAAGGAATGTAAATAACACAAGGCCCTTTGTTGATGAGAAAGAAACCCAGCTGGACCCTTTTACTGGGAATTAATTACTCAGTCAAGGATATATTTCACTGATAAGTGAAAACTGTTCAGCAACAATATCTGTATAGTAATAGGGATAAATCTGAGTAACATACATTTAAATAAAGATCTGAACAGGGGGTGGACTAGCCAAATCAGGCAATCCAAGACTGCTGAGATGCATATGAGCTGGCCCTAGTGGTTTCTTCCACTTTCATGTGGTTCCTTTGAGACACAAAAGGGAGGGGTATGAAACTTTTTTTTGGCCAAACTGCCAAATCTGGGAGAAATCTGGGAGCCAAGCAAGATGGGCTGGTGTGCCGCTGTTGATAAACATGCCAGGTGTTGCCTACCCCTGACCTAACTAGCCATCTAACTGTCAGGACAGACTGAACATCTGTTTATCTACATCTGCATCCTGCCTCTTCAGAGAATCTACTTGAGGTGGCTCACAAAATAAAACACAAAATCATAAAATGTCAAAACTAACTAACCATTACAAACCCAGCCAAAGCATAAAACATTCAGCAGCCTAAAATGATCCTCCTAAAACAGTACTCAGGCTAGAAGCAAACTGTGAAAACAATTCAAAGAGATCAAACCCTTTAATAGAAAGCTTGGTACTAAAAAAGGTACTAAAGTAGGCACCAGATGAACCTCAAGAGGAAGGGCATTCTGCAAGAAAAGTACCCTCACTGAAAAAGCCCTGTCACTGGTCATCACCCATCTCACCTCTGAAATTAGGAATACAAAGCAGGGCTTAAGAAAAAGGCTCTAAACTGGCAGGGTACAGGAGGAGGTGGTCCTTCAAGTATCCCAGCACAAACCCATGCAGGGTCTTAAAGGTAATTCTGCCTGGAAAAAAAAATTGTAGCTGGTGCAAATCTTTCAGCACAGACGCTGTGATGTATGAACAGAAACATAAAGACATTTAGTGCAATTCTGCTTGTGCAAAAACTTGTGCAACTCCCAGCACTTTCTTTCCTTTATCTTATAGCACCCATCATTGCATGCACAATCATAGAATCATAGAATGTTAGAGTTGGAAGGGACCTTGCAGTCCAACCCCCTGCACTCTGCAGGAGCATAGCCGAAAGATAGCCCTACCTACCTACATACCTACAACATACCCAAAAGATGGTCGTCCAGTCTCCACTTGAAAATGTCCAGGGAAGGAGCATCCACCACCTCCCAAGGCAGGTTGTTCCACTGCTCAACGACTCTTACAGTTAGGAAGTTTCTCCTGATATTTAGCTGGTAAAACCTTGTAATTTCCACCCATTAGATCTAGTCTTGCAATTCGGAGCAAGAGAGAATAGATCTGCTTCATCTTCTACATGACAGCCCTTCAAATACTTGGACTCCAATCATGTCCCCTCTAAGCCTTATCTTTCCCAGGCTAAACATACCCAACTATTTCAGTCTTTCCTCATAAGACTTGGATTCCAACCCTCTCACCATCCTGCTCACCCTCTTCTGGACACGCTCGAGCTTGTCCACATCCTTCCTAAAATGTGGTGCCCAAAACTGGACACAGTACTCCAGGTGAGGCCTGACCATAGCAGAATAGAGCAGAACTACCACCTCCTGTGATCTGGACACAATGCTTCTGTTAATGCATCCTAAGATTGCATTAGCTTTCTTCACAGCCATATCACACTGCAGGCCCATATTTAGCTTGTGATCAACCATAACACCTAGATCCCTTTCACATGTGCTGCTGTCAAGCCAAGTCCATCCCATTTTATATCTGTGCCTTTGATTGTTTGTACCTAAGTGTAGGACTTTGCACTTATCTCTATTGAAATTCATTTTATTTGTCTCAGCCCACTGTTCCAGCCTATCTAGATCTTTTTGAATCCTGACTCTGTCTTCTTCAGAATTAGCAATCCCACCCAGCTTTGTGTCATCTGCAAATTTGATAAGCATCCCCTCTATGTCTTCCTCCAGGTCATTTATAAAAACATTAAACAACACCGGGCCTAGGACCGAGCCCTGTGGCACTCCACTCAAGACTTCCCTCCATGTAGACGCAGAGCCATTTATGAGCACTCGTTGCGTTTAAAATGTCTTGCATAAGTGCAAAAATGACTTGGGATACACCATGTTTAATTCAGCACAAGGAAGTAGTGTGTTTTCCCCACACATCCGATTGTGCAAGGACCCAAGCTCATGCAGAAATTTTCCAGTGGATCCAGGGCCCCCTGTACCTGTCTCCAAATTGCAGCTATTTGAATTTTTAAAAACAGTCATCAAAGGCAGGTCCACTAGAATGCATTGCAGTAATCTAACTTGGATGTATCTACAGCATGAATCATGGGGCAGATTGCACTATCTTCAGAATGGCAATTACCTTGAACATGTAGTTATATGTTTCATTATGCTTGGATCTACCTTGGTCTGCCAGGAAGACTTTCCATAGAAGTAGCTTGCAAGTTCTGTGCTCAGAATTCCCAGGCACACAGGGTCCAATTTGGATCAGTACCACGGCATATGAGGAGTGGGGAATTATGTCTTCCCTTCCATGCCATTTCTCCAGCAAACCCAGGAAGCCTCTATATTTGCCCCATTGGGGAAATCTAAATGTAAGCATATCCAGACTCTTCTCCTGACTTTTGTTATAGTGCCACCCCCTGTAGCCAGGAACCTTGAGGCTTCACACTTTTTCATCAGGCTCCTCTTTGTTTGGCAATCCTACGAACCCTATGAATAAAACTCTATATGATAGAACAAATTTAGAATCCAGTGGCACCTTTAAGACTAACAGAGGTTTATTCAAGGTATGAACTTTCGTGTGCATGCACACTTTTTCAAATACATTGGAAAGAAGGTAAGGTTCAAACTTATAGAAGGGCTAAACAGCAAATTAACAGGTAACACGATGAAGATGTTTTAAGATATGTGAAGACAAAAATAAATAACAAGTTACGGTTATAAGGTCAACAATTGCAAAACAATAAATATGTCAAAATGAGACTGAGACTCTCCATTCACTCCTCTCAGGCGTGGAGGTCACCCTATATGATGTAACTTTAGTAATGTAATATATTAAAGTGATTTTCCTTTCTTGTA
The DNA here is from genome assembly GCA_029375565.1 of Gekko gecko. Taxonomy (NCBI): domain Eukaryota; kingdom Metazoa; phylum Chordata; class Lepidosauria; order Squamata; family Gekkonidae; genus Gekko; species Gekko gecko. The sequence goes on from JAPDNY010000006.1 coordinate 97,070,292, forward strand.
AGCTGAAAGCATTCTTTTTATCTTACACTTTTGATTATAGGCGTGCCAGTGGTATCTGCCCTACTGCATCTATCCTCGAGCAAATACCCACCGACCGACCGCCGCACGCACAGGCGGAATCAGATGAAACGGTTAGGCAATCGATCGCTCTGTGTTCCGCTCTCTGCCCTTAGTAGTCAGGATCGATAGGCTCGCCCTCTAGGGCTGGCTTATTCTCTAAATGAGAAGTAGGATTGGTTGTTCGGCGTTCTTCTCCAGGCTGCCCATCGATTCGCTCCAGAAGCGACCACGTTCCTCAGTAGCGCAAGCGTGGAAACCCGTAAGAGAAGGAGGAGGGTCTTCGCCATTGGTTTCTTGTCACAGTGTTTGGGCTTGAGGTAACAGGTAGGAAAGGGCGAGTTCTGAGACGGGAGGGGTTTTCACTGGGAGGCGAAGCCCTCCGCCTGCCCCGTGAGGGTGCCGGTTGTTTCTCTGCTCTGATAGTGGAGAAGATGACTCAGTCATCTTCAGGTTTCCAACATGAAAGGGGGCTTCGTCCATCTAACTTCTTCATGGAATCCCAGACTCCTCGCCTGCTTTTGGGATAGGGAGTTGCACTCTCTGGGCTGTGCTAACAGAGCTTACGTTTCTGCTTGGTCTGATGACAGCTTCTGTTTTTAGTTGTTTGAATAAAAGGGGAGGTACTTGTGAATTTCCTGCATTGTGCAGGGGATTCGACTAGATGACCCTGGAGGTCCTTTCCATCTCTGATTCCGTGTTTCTCTGTGAATTTATGGTCTGTCCTAATCCAGAGGCTTTTAAGGCTGAAATCCTAAACACATTTATTTGGAAATCTGTCCCGTTGAGCTCTGGGAGTTTGGCTTCAGAATAATTAATTTTAAGGTTTCGGTTTTAGGCAGGACACTAATAAACCAAAAACTAAATAGGAAGTAATAAAGAACTCCAGAGTGGTAGCAGGTTAATGGTACTGGCATGAGTACTCCCATATGCTAGAACATATTCCTCAGCTCTTGTCCCCAAAAGCTTTTACTCTGCTTGAGGTCCAACAATGGTAGACTTACCATCTGGTCCCATGTGAAGGAAGTCTATGAGAACTTACATGAGAACTTGAAACAGCTTCAACCCCACCTGACCCTAGATCAGTTCATGCAATAGGTTCATTTTGTGGACACTGCTGTGCAGGTTCACATGGGCAGATAAGTACCGTGTATACTAGATACCCACTACACAGACTTACATGTTTCCAGTTACCAACCAGAGCACACTGTGCAATCCATTGTTTTCCTGCCAAGCTCTAAAATCAGCTGGATTTGCTTCAGTTCTTTGGACAGGGATACTCACTTGAAGGATTTATGTAAGGGAGTCTTAAAACTATTAATATCCACCCATGAAGTAAAGAAATGGATTAACAAGGTTAATAGCTACAGGTAGCCAGGAATAACCTACTGCAAGGCTGTGTCATCTGTAACATCCAGCTCAAACCCCTCAATTGTATCACAGTCCTTTCTTGGGTAGAGCTGGCTTTTCCTGGCTTAGAACCTTCCTTTTAATCTAAAACAGCTACTCATCAGCAATAATTAGTCATTTAACAGAAGCACGGGCCCTGGAACCAGATCCCACACCAAAGCAGATGTCAGCTGTGTCACCATGCTTACTTGTTATTACGGTACCTGATAATATCAGCCATACTATCAGGAGGTCATTCACCTGCTCATCCTCCAACATAATGTATACCATAAAATTTCAACAATGCCCTTCTGTATGCATAAGATGAAGGTCACTCTCTATGCAAAAAGAATAAATGGATGTAGTACTATGTCAACAGTGGTAACATTTTCACTGCAGAAGGATATTTCAGTCTATCATAACACTACTGCAGACCTGGAAGTTGCAGCTGTTCAATAAAAGGAGATCCCGGCATGAAACAATTGAGTTTAGAGTTCATCAGGAAACCTGACATTATTGCATTAGGACTATGACAGTGTATTCCCATCAAGTTATTGCTGTTCAGTTAGCATAGCGTGTCTGTGAAGACTGTGTTACCACTTATTACTGCTGTTGTGAATGGTCACTGTTCTTATCTATAATTATTCTTATCTATAATTAATCATTGCATAGAAATGTCAGGCTGTACCTCTTGAATTTCATTGCCTTATAATGCCGCTATTTAAAATTCTTTTTTCTTTATCCAATTTGTATGTATCTTCCCTTGGCTTTGAGGACACACTTTGTGCATCTGATAAAGTGGCGTAGTCCATAAAACTTACATCGCCGGGGTCTTTGGGGGAGCGCACCGGAGCGCAGCTCCAGCAGCTTCTGAGGGCAGAAATGCTCCCACATGTCAGTTTAGGGAGTCTTTTGGCCAGCCGAATGTCAATTTCAGCCCCATTATATCCTATGGGCCATTGAAGTCAATGGCGAAAACATAGGGTATATTCTGGGGGCTGGAAAGGAGGGGGTTTGACGAAGAGGCTCCAAACTCACAGGGTAGCTGCTGGAGCCTCTCCCCAAGATACCCACCACATTTCAGGAACATTGGACCAGGGGGTCCAATTCTATGGGCCCCCAAACAGGTTGCCCCCATCCCATCCATTGTTCTCTATAGTGGGGAAAAAAGTTACTTTTCCCCCACAGTGCTGTTAGTAGCTCTGGGGGGAGGGGGTTTGAGGGAGAGGCTCCAAATTTTCAGAGTCACTTCGGGAGCCTCTCCCCACATACACCCCCACATCTCAAAGCAATTGGACCAATGGGCCTAATTCTATGGGCACCCAAACAGGTTACTCCTATTACCTCTATTGTTTCCAATGGGGAAACCCAGCCAGCAGCACTTAAGGCAGGCAAGCAGGCAGCCACCCAACAGTCAATATTCTTTTTGAGGTGTGTGTGGTGTGAGTGGTCTAATGAGGTTGCACCATCAATTTATACATGTATAAATGTTGTTCCTTTTGGTCTTTTGGGTTTCTGTGTGGCACTCTGGCATGCTTGCACTGCCACAGTGCCACTTGTTCTGGAGTGTGCCACTTGTTCTCATGGCAAGCAAGCACCTCCCAAGACATTTAACTTTCCCTAAGATTGTCTGGGAGAGTTTGACTGCTGGGTGGCTGCGTGCCATAGAATTAGGCCTATTGGTCCAATTGCTTTGAGACATGGGGATGTATGTGGGGAGAGGCTCCTGAAGCTACCCTGAAAATTTGGAGCCTCTCCCTCAAACCCCCTCCCCCCCAGAGCTACTAACAGCATTGTGGGGGAAAAGTAACTTTTCCCCACCATAGAGAACAATGGAGGGGATGGGGACAACCTGTTTTGGGGCCCATAGAATTGGACCCCCTGGTCCAATGTTCTTGAAACATGGTGGATATCTTGGGGAGAGACTCCAACAGCTACCCTGTGAGTTTGGAGCCTCTCCCTCAAACCCCCTCCTCTCCAGCCCCCAGAATATACCCTATGTTTTCGCCATTGACTTCAATGGCCCATAGGATATAATAGGGCTGAACTGCTGCCAAATTTCTTTCATTCCCTCCTTTCCTTCTCTCCTTTTCCTCTTTCCCGCCTTCTCTTCTCTTTTTTCTCCTTTCCCTGTTTCCCTCCTTCTTCCCTTCTCTCTTTCTTTCCCTCCTTCTTTCCTTCTCCTTTCGTTCTCTTTCTTTCCCTCTACTCTCTCTTTCCTTCCCTCTTTCCTCCTTCTGTGGCCCAACTCTAGTGAGAAGGGGTTTAAACTTTAAATCCCTTCACTCCCACCACCCAGGCCAGCTGGGAAAGGGAAGGGGAGGCTTTCAAAGATGCCTCCCCCTTTTGCTTCCCTTCTGACATCACTTCTGGTGATGTCAGGGGGCGTGGTATATGCTAATAGCCTATTAGCTCATAGGATACCATATGCTAATGAGCTCCTGCAGCTCTTTTTCTACAAAAAGACCCCTGTGCATCGCAATATATATGTTATTCTAAGAAGTCTCAGGCTATCTAATATAATAAAGAAGAGACTCTGAGCGTGTGAAGAATGTCTTTTCTTCAGCACAGACTGCCCACATTCAGTCACTTCCCAGTTGGCTTGAACTGTTTTTCTAAATATCATTATTGTGCTCAAATACTGAGTGTAAAAATGAGAGGGGCATTCTGTAGTAGCATCATATTCTCTTTGGGAATGAGTAAATGGTCCCACACCCGGTAAAGAAGGTTGATATTGTTCATATTGAGTTCAGGGATAGTTGCTTCTAAGAACATTAAAATCTAACTGTGAGTGTATGGAAATGGTTAACTCTCTACTTCCTTCTTCTAAGGGACTTTAGTGGGGAATGACACTGCCTGCTTGCTGATTTCGTTTTTGAATTGTTCTTGGTTTTATCTTTCCAGGTTTTTGCCATGGAGTTCCAGGCAGTGGTGATGGCAGTTGGTGGTGGATCCCGTATGATGGATCTGACCTCAAGCATCCCTAAAGCTCTCCTACCTGTGGGTAATAAGCCTTTAATATGGTATCCACTCAACTTGCTGGAACAAGTTGGTTTTGAAGGTGAGCAACAGATATATCCTGTCAGGCTATGTTATTTTGTAGAAAGTTGCCAATTTCTCTAAGCATTTTTCAACCGGAGTTGAATTGTTCATATGGACAGTCTATTTCCATATGAATCTACCTAACCATTGTGGTCATCTTCAGAGGTCCTGCTTTGGATGCCCCCAACATCTTGAGGCTAGATGGGTGGCAACCCAAGAAAGGATCTTTTTGGTCATAGCATCAAACTGCAGCATTCCCTCTCCAGGGAGATTTATTTGTGTGTGTGTCCCCTCCATTGTCTTCCATCAGCAGATGAAGATTTTTTTTCTTTAGCATTTCCTTATTGATTCTCCTTCCTGTTTGTTTTAATTGATGTTTTACATATATGTATTATGCTTAAAGTGATTTAAAGTCTTTTTAACTGTTTGGCATTCTGAGGGCCCTAACTGGGTGGAAAAGTGGGATGCAAATGTTTTAAATTAAAAAAAAATGTAATCAAATGTCTGCTAGGCCAGTTATTCTAGAGTATTCATATTTTTAATGATTACCTTTTATTTATCTGCTTCATTTATACCCTGCCTTTCTCCCCCATGGGAACCAAAAGTAGTATACACTGTTTTCTTCTCCATCCATCCTCCCATCAACACTGTGAGGTAGGTTAGGCTGAGAAGGTGTGTTACTGGCTCAAAGTCACACAGCAAGCTTCCATGGCTTCCAAAGCATGATTCATCCAGATCCTAGTCTGACACACTAACCACTGCACCATGCTGGCTATGTGGGTTATAGTTTACTTACAGTGCAATCCTAACCAGAGTTGCACCCTTCTAAGTCCACTGAAGTCAATGGGCTTAGAAGCATGTAATTCTGCTTAATATTGTACTGTAAGTGTATGTTTCACCCAGGGTGCATTGGTTTGAAATTTTCCAGTTACAGTAGTGGTACTCACTCCATGTTCTCAGTTATCATCAATCAAAAGAGCCACATTTACTTCCATCTGAATGAAGCTGTCACAGCTCACCTGTTCCTCTGGCAGCAGCCCTTTTATGGTGAGAAGCAATTACCCGTACTTGCATGAGTGTCTTCTTGTTTTCTGCTCCCAAAACTGGCAACTTTTTAATGCTGCAAGGAAAAATGAAAGAACCGTGCGTGCAGCTACCATACCTCAGCTCTGTATAAACACAAAGCAGCACTTTGGCATCTTTGTTTCTGCAACAGCAGGTAGCTGCCTGCTGGGGGATTCTTAAAAAGTGACTCATAATAAGCCACTAGCTTCTGGCAAGTAGAAATGCCAGAAGGGCAGCTCAAGTATATGACTTTTATTTCTTCCCCCTCTAATTTCACTGATACCAAGTATTATTTCTCTCCTACGTTGCAGGCCTTTTTTCTTTTGTGGTGTGTTTTGGAATTTGCTGGTTTATTTTATTGGTGTAGTGTTACTTGTTTTTAATTCAAGTTGTTACTTGCACAGGGTCCCACATGTGTGGGAGAAAGGTGGGATATAATATTGCTGTCCAAATATCGCTGTATTTAGTGAAAAGTGGGTTTTCTGAAAAACGATTACCTGCCACTTTTCATACTGTTTAATGTTTGTTTTCTGTGGGTAAATGAAAAGGATAAAAGAGAACAAAACCCCTAAGATTCATGCCTTTGCACTTGGGTCAGCCCTGCTCAATTATTGTTCGGACAACCTTAACCCACCTCACAATCCTCCTCTTCCCAGAGAGCTCCATGCAGGCAATTAGGTATGAATGACCTAAACAGCATGTTCCTTGCCTGCTGGGCCACCACCTGGAACTCTGGATTTTCACAGAAAAACACACATGACTCCCTCAAACACAGGAATGCCTTGCTGCCTGAGTTGCTTGTTTGAAGGAGTCCAGTCTGCCCAGGAAACTTGAGTCTACCTGTCCTACCCTGGCTCCACAGTTTTCACTGTTTCCATTCAGGACTCTAAACAGACCAAATAAGTGAATGCAAAGCAGCAGCCAGATTTTGAGACTAGGGTATCTATTGCCCCTGTGGCTCAGCAAAGAAGTCCAGAAAGGGCTTCTGAATCTGTACCACAGTGAGACAGTATTCAGTTGGATCTCCAAAGAGATAGTCAACTGCGCTCACCTTCAATGCCATGAAGGTACCAATCTCCTGAAAAAAATTAAGGAGATTCCTAGGGATGAGCACTTCAAAAAAATGTTTGTAATAATTTTGGATCCCAGGTTCTAATATGGCACTGGTTTTTGTCATCCTTGGTTGGTTGTTTTTTTTAAAAAAGTGTTGTTATTGGTTGAGGATTTTTCCCCAGGTATTTTTTCAGGACCTGAAAATTGAGGACCATTAGTTTTGTCCCCCCCCCCCCCAAGGCAACAGGAGCATGAAAGGAGGGAAAGAGAGGAAGCCATCCCTGAACATATCAGGCCCACATTGTCCCATCTGGGTGCTTCTCTTGTCTGCTGGCACTGATGACAGCAGAGCCTGCCACACAGCCAGAAAATGGTGGGTAATCTGGTGGACTTCTGGACTCTTGCAAGGCTTGGCTTTCACAACAACTTATTTCTCCCCCACCATGGGGAGATTATTATTTTTTAAAATGGCAATTGAATAGTGTTATATCAATATAACAGTATAGCAATATGTGTGCCTGGCTCTCTGAATTCTCAGCATTCATCTTTTTAAAATGTAAGTGTCTAGCTCCTTCCAGGCTTCTACTCCAGGAGAATCTACTCCTTTTGCCAAAGAGCACTGGATACCTTGACAGGTCATTCTCATCACTGTTGATGACTGGGGAAACCTCACTGTCAGTGTTATGAGAATACCATGTGAATGGTATAGGAGATTGATCTGCTTCCTGAGCAAATACCACAATTCCTAAGGGGATTGGAAATTGGGGAATGCCTCAAGAATTGACTGTGACTCTCTTGGACACCATGGTTCTTAATATACAATGTATGCTCTATGGACCTTTTTGAGGATTATTGTCTGAACCTTCTTTGCTGTATCTGAGAAGTTGCCTCTCTACCTCAGTACAGAGGGAATACTATACCAGTGCACCAGCATGTACTTTATTTAACCAGCAATTAAAACACTGGTTAAAATTGGAAGGAGGGATCATTGAGGGAATGTCAAACAAGTCTTCAGTCACTAGTGGAAGATGGTAGCGGAAGGACACAGACAAATCTCCCTGGGGAGAAAGTTCCAGAGTTTTACTGCCATGACTGAGAAGGCCCTCTCCTATGTTGCTACCTGCCTAATCTCAGAAGGCAGGGGCTTCCAAAGATGGCCATATGTCTTGCTCCCACTGAAATGCTAAATAAACAGTTACAAACAATAGCATAGATGGGCACAACGCTGAATACCCATGTATTTTGGCAAAAGTTTCATCAGATGGAAAATAGAATAAAATTTCAAGTCCAAAACACAGATAGTCAATATACCAAGGAAACAAATTCAAAAGGGTGAGCGTGGAATCCAGAGTCGAGGCACAGTTCAGGGTTCACAAGGAAAAGACAGTCACAATGAGCAGCAAAGGCAGCAAACATGATGGGCAGCAGCAGAGGTAAGAGAACATGTTGCTGCCATGCCAGTCTGCCTCTTGTCTGCTTTTTATATCGGACCGTCCAGCCTCAACCCATGCTCAGTCGTTCTCCAACAGGTGCAGATAATTAAAGCCCAAAGGCATCTCGGAGTGGCTTACAATCACCTTCGTTTCCTGTCCCTACAACAGATACCCTGTGAGGTGTGTGGGGCTGAGAGAGCTGTGACTGACCCAAGGTCACCCAGCTGGTTTCATGTGGAGGTGTGGGAATCAAACCCGATTCTCCAGATTAGAGTCCTGCTGCTCTTAACCACTACACCAGACTGGCTCAAAGAGGAACAAACTGAAGCACAGAGGGTGTGCCAGCTGGTGGTGGAGAAGTATGTCTTAGAGGTGAAGTGGTCATGTAAGGACCAAGAACTTTTAAGGGAGGTACTCCAATTGTGGAAACCCCATGAAGGTTATCACAAGGAGGGAGTAATCCATGAGCAAGAGCAGAGAGGCTTATTTTGGACAAATGCATAAGTTAGGAAGATAGACCAATTACAGCTAGCAAAATTTCTGGTTACTGAAAAGTGCTCATGAGTAACATAGACATCTCTGAATCTCAAAGACAAATGACAAGCACATGCTCCAGACCATGATGACAGCCAGCACATACTCCTCTTGTGTGCATTAGTGAAGGATTTGGAGGTGAGCTTTGAGTAGGCAATGGCAACTCAAATAGTTCATCTAGAGTGCTTCATTAAGGTTATGTATGAGAGAACACACTGTGCAATAGCAAACACCTCCACCTAGACCTAGGAAGAGAAGCATACCCCTGCCAGTTGGAGATGTTCCATGTGGTCCCAGTTCAGAAAAGAGACCATCATTGTGTACAAGCTGGCCTTCAGTGTCTTGTAGTGGGAGTTGAGCAATCTAATATACATACTATCTACAACCTGCAAAATCTTCTGTGTATGATTAATGAACTTTTCCCGCAGTCAGTTATTAAAGTGAATAATGAGGACACCTTTCCAAGGAGGAAAGCGTTCAGGTTTCCCTGCCAACCAGTGATTAGGGAAGTTGGTGGTACAGTGAGGTTTTGCCCCTGAATCAGCTGCTGCAGAGATTTTGCACAGAAGACTGAAGGGAAGGGGGAAGGCGAGACAAACCAGGGCTGAATGACTGACTCATGTCCTAATTTCACAAAGCTAACTGCCATTAAAATAAATCATGTCTTTCCATTATGACTTCACTGAGCCTTAGATATCCTTAAATTTTTCTCCTTAAAATAACATGCTCATATTTAGTATCTAGCTGGCTTATTAAATTCATGGAATGCCATATTGATCAGTACCGTCACTATTTCTTATTGTTCCTTTGCTATCTATTTCCTCATACTTAATTGTTGTGTCTTTAGGGTAAGATTTTTTTAAATATCAGGTCTCAGTTGCACTAATATGAAAATAAAATTTATTATAAAATATTTAACTTCAGGGAATGTTAACCATATGTCTCTTGTACTTTCTGAGTTTTAAAAAATAATTAAAAAGTGAATTATGTAGCTCTTTCGGTATTCATCATTAATAAGAACCTTGGAGACTTGAGCAACTCAGTCAAATTACTAAACTACTGGCAAAGGCTGTAGAGAGCTTCAAAGCATGTACATTCAGCTCAGGTGACAAGCAGACTGATATATAATTTTTTCCATAGTTTTACTTACCCTGTCTCTTCTTTTTCACCTCAGAGGTCATTGTGGTTACCACAAAAGAAGTTCAGAAGTTGCTAAACTTGGACACAAAGCTGAAGCTGGATATAGTGTGCATTGCTGATGATGCAGATATGGGAACAGCAGACTCTTTACGGCATATTCATCAGAAAATAAAGGTATAATATGTTTTTAACAGCTTTTCAAAATACTCATTTTCAGTGTTCCATGATTAATTATCAATAGCATACATATCCATTATAAGAAGAAAGAATATGTACATGTAAGTGTTCAATTAGGAGACCCAAGGAATTCAGTAAGGAGGTTTGATTCCCCACTCCTCCACATGAAGCCAGCTGGGTGACCATAGGTCAGTCACAGCTCTCTCAGCCCCACACACCTCACAGGGTGTCTGTTGTGGGGAGAGGAAGGGAAGCCACTCTGAGACTTCTTCGGGTAGTGAAGGAGTATAAAACCAACTCTTTTTCTTCTTACATAAAGCAAACAGAGTCTGAATTCAAGAACATGAAAGATCATAGTGTTTAAAAGAGGACTGAAGACATCATTATTGTTCTTGAGTGCTGATATCTGATAAATATTTGCCTTCTATCCTGAAACTTATCCAAAGTTTCATGTACACTCAGGATCAATTAACACATTATGAAGTCCTTTTTGCACCATGGGAACTTTCTGTCAGGTGTACATCTGGAGTTTTCCATTAGGAACTCATATCCTAGATGTGTGGAGCCTGATTTGGATTAGACACGTGAAGAGAAGGGGCATAAGTCTTCCCCCTGCACAGTTCTTCTGACATGAAGTGACCCTGGGCAGTCACTATTTGCACCAATGAGCTAATATTTACTGATGGATACAGGCAAGTTTCCCCAGTGAGGCAAGTAACAGGTTCCTGGGGCCATTTCAGGTCAGGAGAATGACATGAGAGGAACACTTAAGCCCCTTCTTCCCATGTGCCCAATCCAAATTGGTCCTGCCTGGGCCTGGAGATTGAGTTCCCAAAGGGTAACTCCAGATGCACAATTCACAGAGAGTCCTTGTGATGACTCCAAGGACTTTATAATGTGTCAATGGGCCGTCAGGTAAGTCACTCTTACAATTTTAGCACAACCTTTGTAAAGCCATTCTTTGTATTAATGGCACTTTTCCTCCAATGCATTGGGGAAGGCTCTTTGCACCAGAGAACATCACCACTACTTGTGGTATGGATCTGTGGGATCAAGTCCATTATTTCTAAAGTATCTAGCGGTTGAGATATTTGTTCCAATCCACAGAGGTGCTGTTCACTCCTGTTCATCATTGAAGACAGAATCTGTAGAATAAATGGATCATATGGAATTAGTACCATTATTTATTTTCAATAACAGAACCGTTATTCCAAAATCTACAGAATAAATTCACTTTCTATGCCAACCATCTCCTGTAAAGGACTGGATCATTTTGAACCATAACAACAAAAAGTTTGGTTCAAGTCCAATAGTGCATTAGAGACCTGATGAAGGGAGCTTTGACTCGTAAAAGCTTAGACTCTGAAAATCTTGATGGTCTCTAAGGTGCTTCTGGATTTGAATCTGGCTCTTCTGCTGCAGACTAACCCAGCTGTCCTCTGAAACAAAAAAATTAAATTTCAAGTTTATGCAAGGCAAAAACAGTCTGTATTCCAAATCTTATACTAAACCATCAGACTGTTTTGTGCCTAGACTTCTGTTCTGTTTCCTCTTGTGAGAGTATTTTTAATAGTTTTTTGTTTTAAAAAATGTAATCATAGACGGCCTTGTTAATAACTACTTAAAGTACTGGTTAAAATGGTTGTCTCACCCAGTATTGTGTTATTTCCTAACATGAAATAATTTTATTTTGATGAACAATATTCCTGTGTCGTCTTTATGTGTTGCTTTGGCAAGGGTGGACAAAAGCCACCTCCCAATCACCAATATAAGCAACAGCCCACTGTGATGTTTTCCTGTGAAATCTCCAGTGAGATGAGTAGGAGCTATGCAAGAGCGTTATCTGATATAGGACAGGAGATTTGCTGTAATCTCCATCCTGCTTCTGTTAAAATCTGCCACTTTAGGCACCTGTTTCACTTCACCATATAGGATAGCCACAGCCACCTTTTACTTCTTATTCCGTTTATCTTGTTTGTTGTCAAAACAAAACCAATAAAATCCTCACCAGTAGAATCATAGAGTTGGAAGGCTCATCTAGTCCAACCCCCCCTGCACAATGTAGGAAATTCACAAACGCCTCCTCCCACATCCCCAGTGAGTGACTTCTCCATGCCCAAAAGATGGCAAAAAAACAAAACAAAACAGGATCTCTAGCCAATCTGGCCTGGAGGAAATTGCTTCCTGACCCTAAGGTGTCACATATGTGACTTATCATATGTTTGTATGGAGCATAGGTTGCAACGTACGTATTTTTTAAAATCCTAACACATTTTTATTCCCCCCCCCTTCCTCTGAGGAATTCTAGGCAGCAGACAACATTCTCTCTTCCCTCACTGTGCCCTAACAACCATCTTGTGAGGCAAATACGGCAGACTGACTGACTGACCCAATAAGGCAGACTAATTGACTGACTGGAATGACAGGCCCCAGAGTGGAATGATAGCCCCTGGCGTTAGCAGGAGTGTTCTGTGACTAGAATGATAGACCACTCCCGCTATTTCCAGGGGCTGTCATTCCACTCCATGGTTTCTCATTCCAGTCTCAAAACACATCTGCTACCCGATCTGTCATTCCATTCCGTGGTCTCTCATTCTAGTTACAGAACACTTCTGCTACCCCCCAGGGGCTGTCATTCCACTCTGGGTGTCATTACATTCCCAGAATACTTCTGCTACCCCAGGAGCTGTCATTCCATTCCGTGGTCTCTTATTCTACTCACAGAACGCTCCTGCAACCCCCCCCAGGGGCTGTCATTCCACTCTGGGGCCTGTCATTCTAATCACAGAATGTTTCTGCTACCCCCTGGGGCTGTCATTCTACTCTGGGGCCTCTCATTCCAGTCCCAGAACACTTTTGTTACTCTTAGGGGCTGTCATTGCAAGTTGGGACCTGTCATTCCAGTCCCAGAGTAGTCTATTTGGGCCTAGAGACCCTAATGGAAAATCCATTCCACATTTTCTTTGCAACTCTACTTGTACTGTAATGTATTTCAATGGAGCCCATGGAAGTCAGTTGGTATTCCTGGTTCCCATTATTTCCAGTGGGCCTTCAAGTGTCTCCCATTGTTTTCAATGGGCAATCCTGTCCTTCCTTTTAGTACATCCCATGAATTATTCCTTATGGTGATAATTTCTCTCAAAGAGTCTCATTAAACCAAAGCCTTCCAATTACTAATCAAAGAGATTTAGCTTACATGATACGTTTACTACATTGGGGTGCATGAACTGTTTCAAGGTCACATACTCTATGACTCTTTATGGAATCAAGGATAATAATTAACCCTTCACAGCAATGTTTTTTGTGACTACAAGCCTACCATGAATAACCATCCGTTAACAAATTCAGTGACCATTTCCATTGAACAACTCAATTGTGCTTCTCCCTGGGGAAAGCACAAAAGAAGGAAACCCCGCAGCACATAAAACCTGGCTCTAACCCACAACCAGTCATTATGTCATGATGAGGCTGCACCTTTTTAAAAGACTATCACCTTCTTCGCTGCTTTCACTGCTGACAGGCTAAAAAGGATCAAGCCCTGGAAGAGGACTTCCACGGGCAAAGGGCCCAAAGGGGGATGTGAAAACCATTGAGTGGGAACCTTTTTCTTGATTGCAAGTAGGAGAGGAGCAGCCTAGACCTGTTTCATGGCGCCCTCACCGGGTCTCCTCCCCCTTCCCGGGTGTCAGCTCAGCCTCTCTCATTCAAACCTCTCAGCAGACATAGCGACAAAAGTGGATCTCCAAACAGTTTCATTAGCTGGTACACGATTCTTTTCTGCTTCCTCTCTTTCTCCCTACCCCCCATCAGTGCTTGCAACACCAGACCATATACATATTCAGCTCACCAGTCTTGTTAGGAGAAAGGCTTCTCTCAGTGAAGGGGAAAACACCCCTGCTTACAAGTGGCTGAGGGGTTTTTTTGCAACGGAGAGTACAACCAAATGGAAATGAAACGAGTCTTGTAGTACCTTAAAGACAACAACTGTATTAAAGTATATACTTTAGGGGACTGGGACCAATTTCATTTGCTGCATGCTTCAATAAATCTCAGTTTGTTGCAGCAAGAACAAAAGATTGAAGTGTTGGTTGCAGTAATCCTTTTTAGTGTATCAGATTTAACACTTAAAGTACCCTGTCCCCATCAGAAAAGTCGGGAGTCATTCAGACGGGCCAGGTGTCAGAGCCGTTTGGGGGTGGGAGTGAATGAGAATAGATCACCTACCATCCTTGGCTGCTACTTAAGCACACAAACTGGCTGGGGGAGCTTTCACTGGCTTCCCAACGGCTTCTACTGGGAGGCTTGGAAAGCGCTAGGCGGCCTCAGCAGTTCCCTCCGGCAGCTGGTGATTTTTAGGGAACTCAACAGGAGTCAAGAGGAGGTCAGAGGAGGGGTGTACGGCTGGTAGCCGCATCCCCTCGACCTTTGCGGGCTGGCGGAAGCCGAGTCAAGGCGCCCAAAGCTCTTTGGGGCCGTTCGGAGGGAGGGAAAGGAAGAGGCGCATACTACCCGGGGCAGAGGCTTGGAGGCTGGGGGGAGACAAGGGAAAGCACTGTTCTGGCAGGCACTTGCTTGCTCTGGGGTCCAGGCCATGCAAATGGCCACGTGCTGCTGCCTGCTGGTGTGAGAGGGCAGGAGGCATGGCAGAACAGCAGACTGTAGCTATGCATGCATGTGGGTGTGGCCAACTTGGAACGCTGTTCCGGTGCGTTTCTGCCCCAAAATAGTCCTGACAGTCACACTTGATGTATATTTTCCAATTTTAAAGATAAAGTGCAAGTGCTTCCTCTGTTCAAAGCAGATTGCTATTTGTGGTTTTTTAGTTATTTTAGAACATTGGTTCTGGTAGAGTTTACTAAGGGGAGTGATCAATCATGTGCTTCTGTTAAAGGGAACAGGTTTGTTTATCATACATTTTGGTAGAGTCATGTTAGACAGAAGATAACAATGACATCCCAATGCAACTACTTTCCTGATGCTTCTGCGGTGTCTCTCTAGAGAATTTCTTATTTCACTATTGTTATTTTTAGATTATTATAAACACATTAGTTGCCTCAGATGGCAACAAAAACAATTGTGTTTGTATGGGACAACTGAACATATTGTATGAATTGGTTATTCGTATCTCTCTCTGTGTCTGTCTTGGTGCTTTCTCTAAGTTCCCTTCAGAGGCTTGAAGAGGAGCCTCTAAAGGGAACAAGTATACTTATAAAGTGACAAATGGGATGAAGGAGAAAAGGTGTGCTATGTGACTTGTTGGTAATATGATTCTGACAACAACATCTTGAATGTCTTCTCAACCTGTGGAACAAAGGTAGACACAGGTCACTCTAGTTGTGACCCTGTTCAGATGGGACAACCTGAGCAAGTTGCTGCCTATTATGGATTTTGAAGGCGTTATTTAGGAATCTGGAAAAAAATATATCTATATACACACACACACATTGTAGACACTTTGTTTTGCTTGCATGTAAAAATAGTTCACAATTTTTGTCAGTAATTTTGGTTAGGTGGTGGTTTAAGAAAAGGAAGGTTGGAACTCATGAGAGGCAGTGAGGAAGCCATAAGGAGGAATTGGCAATCACACTAAATGTATTTATTAAAATACTAGGGAGCAAAGCCCATTGTGGTGGAAGACAACGGGCCCTAGAAAGAAAGAGAGGGAGGTGGAAGGGAGAGAGGGTTGGAGAAAGGAAGGAAGAGGGGGAAGAGTGAAAGAAAGGAGAGAGAAAGAAAGGAAAGGGGGAAAAGGAAGGGAAGAGGGGCAGAAAAGGGCTTCTCTGGGCCCAGAGAAGCCCTTTTCTGCCCCCCCACACCATCCCCTGGGCCTTCTATGGGGGCAGTAGACAGTGTGTGGGGGGAAAGGGCTTCTCTGGGCCTACTGCCTCCATAGAAGGCCCAGAGGATGGTGTGTGGGGGACAGAAAAGGGCTTCTCTGGGCCTACTGCCCCCATAGAAGGCCCAGGGGATGGCGTGTGGGGGATGGAAAAGGACTTCTCTGGGCCTACTGCCCCCATAGAAGGCCCAGGGGATGGCATGTGGGGGACGGAAAAGGGCTTCTCTGGGCCTAGTGCCCCATAGAAGGCTCAGGGGATGGCGTGTGGGGGGCGGAAAAGGCCTTCTCTGGGTCTAGTGCCCCATAGAAGGCTCAGGGGATGGCGTGTGGGGGGCAGAAAAGGGCTTCTCTGGGCCTAGTGCCCCATAGAAGGCTCAGGGGATGGTGTGTGTGGGGGCGTAAAAGGGCTTCTCTGGGCCTAGTGCCCCATAGAAGGCTCAGGGGATGGTGTGTGGGGGCGGAAAAGGGCTTCTCTGGGCCTAGTGCCCCATAGAAGGCTCAGGGGATGGCGTGTGGGGGGCGGAAAAGAGCTTCTCTGGGCCTAGTACCCCATAGAAGGCTCAGGGGATGGCGTTGGGGGGCAGAAAAGGGCTTCTCTGGGCCTAGTGCCCCATAGAAGGCTCAGGGGATGGCGTGTGGGGGGGCAGAAAAGGGCTTCTCAGGGCCTAGTGCCCCATAGAAGGCTCAGGGGATGGCGTGTGGGGGGCGGAAAAGGGCTTCTCAGGGCCTAGTGCCCCATAGAAGGCTCAGGGGATGGCGTGGGGGGCGGAAAAGGCCTTCTCTGGGCCTAGTGCCCCCATAGAAGAAGAAGAGATTGGATTTATACCCTGCCCTTCACTGCCCAAAGGCGTCTCAGAGCGGCTTACAAACTCCTTTTCCTTCCCCTCCCCACAACAGACACCCTGTGAGGAAACATGCCTCAGAGTAACTAACCTGAAGTCCGAAACACTGATCAATACCTAGGAAAAGTGTTGGACATCTATTCCAGACTTCATTGCTTCCTTCTGAGAGATTTCTATTCTGGACTTTGTTCTTTCCCTTTGGGATATATTGGACTTGTATATTTTCCTATGATTGATTACATGTGTTGAATTACTTATTGTATTGAAGTCTCTTATTGTAAGCTTTGGTGCTGGTTTCTGCAGTGCCCAGTTGTTATTTTTTGTTTTCTCTTGATCATTGTTTACTGTGGACTGTATTATTGTTGTTGTTGTTGGTATTTAAGCTTGGGCATGGCCAGAGGCATGGGGGCTGAAGGGCCCTTAGCCTGTAGCTTGCAGCTCGTGGCATTGCATGAGCCAACCATGTGGAACCAAGACCAGACTAGGATGTGGCTTAGTTTTTGGGGTATGTGTGTGTGTGCTTATTCATTTAAAATAATTTTAAAATAATTTTGTTTATTTAAATAGTATGTTTAGTTAACCTGTCTTTTTATACATTAGGCCTAACTCTCCATAATTTTTACAGTGTGATACTAAATAGCATTGCACCCTTCTAAGCGCATTGACGTGAGTAGATTTAGAAAAGCGTAACGGCTTAGGAATGCACTGGCAGTCACCCACCCAACACCCCTCTGAATAGCACAACGTTGCATGAGTTCCAAAAAATTTCTAATGTAGGGGTCCTTCATGTATGCTTTGGGAGAGTGTTCTGAAGGGTTGGGGCCACTGCTGAGAGCGAACAAGTCCAGGCAGTGGCCAATGGAGCAGCTTTAAGGAAAGCTTCCACTAGGAGGATTGCAGATGACACACAGGCTTAAACAGGAGAGAGATTCCTTTGAGTAGAGAAATTAGTTTTCTCTTGCATTTAAAAGAAGTAATTAAATGACTTTTTTGGTGTCAAGATTCTTTAGATATGCAGAAAATATAAATATTGTTGACACACACAGCATATGGTTGATTAATGTTGTTGTTTCTTTGCCCTACATTTCTCTCCCTGCCCTGATTTTTAAATCTTAAGCTGTTCTTCCTTACATATTAATTGAAACATCCAGAATTTGCACCTTGTTTTGGTTTCTGTTTGGCTAGTGATCCTACAGGATGCAGTTATAGTATCATGTAAGATGGTAAGATGCCAAACAGAAATTTTCCCTCTTGATTTTATTGGCAGGTGTTGAAAAGCTGTGTGTAAATAATATTTCAACATCCTTCTGTGATCCTTTTCAAGGCAGCATGGCTAAACCCCAATGACTCAGTTGGATTCAGTAGCTGAAAACCATTGACTCTGTATTGTTGATAATTAAGAGTAGCCACAGATATGTTATCACACTTGCCGTTTCTTCATTGTGTGCATTGATTGTTCATTCACACATATTGAAATTGTTCAGAATGCCCTGAGATAATGTGTTACAGTATTATTCTAATTAGGTAAATATTGGAATGTTACATCATAGGGAGGTGTTGCTTTTTCTTTGCTTTTGTCAAGGAATTCAAGGCTTGACCCATCAACTGGTAGTAGGTGCTAGCATACCCAGACGCATGGGTCTGTATGTGCTCAGGCTTTGTAACCCTTTTCAAGTGTAGGAGGGAAAGGGGGTGTTCAGTATCAGCCTGTATGCAAGGTTGGCAGGAAGCATGAAGCCTCTGATTGGCCCTGGTATAAATATTAGGAGCTTAGCCTTCTCTCTTTTCCTGCTTAACAGAACAATCCCTCCTGCCTGCTACCCACCAGCCTCCAGTTTCAGCAAATGGACTCTGTGATGAGAAAGTTTATTGATAAGTTTAAGAAAAACTTGGGGAAGACATAACAAGGTAATAGTGAGAAGAAGAAAAGAAGACAAGAGAAGAGATTGGATTTATACCCTGCCCTTTACTACCTGAAGGAGTCTCAGAGTGACTTACAATCTCCTTTCCCTTCCCCTCCCCACAACAGACACCCTGTGAGAGAGGGCTGAGAGAGCTGTCTCGAGAACTGCCCTTGAGAGAACAGCTCTGAAAAAACTTATGACTCACCCAAGGTCACACCAGCAGCTGCATGTGGAGGAGTGGGGAATCAAATCCGGTTCTCCCAGATTAGAGTGTGCGCCCTTAATCACTACACTAAACTGGCTCTAGTGTGTGATAACGGGAGTAATCCATTCAACCTTGGTGACTTCCCAGTTGCCCAAGAATAATTCAATACACAGTACAAGTTGCATTTCTTATATAGGAGCACTGGAAGGAGCAAGGATATACAGACAGGTTTGGGCCACTGCTATGTCATGATTCACTCAGTCCTATGTAGCTCTTTATGCAGGATGCAAAATCAGTTAGATGGACCAGAAGAGATCTTTTTTGGAGCCATGTAGGGTGCCCCATGATGGTGTCCACTTCTCTTATGGTCCATGTAACTGTTTTGTGAGGTCAGGACACCACCATTCGGGTGATTCTCCCCCCCCCCATTTCTTTGTTGCAAGCACAAGCCCCTGCAATCCAGTGGAGAAATTTCTTGCATTAGTAAGCATGTGGGAAGGAATTTCCTAGTTGGATACCAGTTACTTGCAAATGCTAGTGCTGGGATCCTAAGAGGAAATTTCTTGGGCA
Organism: Gekko gecko; assembly: GCA_029375565.1. Lineage (NCBI taxonomy): Eukaryota > Metazoa > Chordata > Lepidosauria > Squamata > Gekkonidae > Gekko > Gekko gecko. The sequence continues at coordinate 97,089,539 of JAPDNY010000006.1, forward strand.
GGGGAGAGAATGTTGCTGAGTATTAGTGTTCTGCATACCCCTCCCAAAGTGTGTGCCTATGGGGGTCAAAATGCTACTTCTTGCCATTCTGGTCATTTCTCCCCTGAAACCTCTCACTGGGCAGGTAGGGATGAGAATGCTAACTCTCAGTGACAAGAAGACTGAGTGAGGTTCAGCTGGGGGAGTGGGGTCCAGCCATGGGCCGCACAACATAGCTGTACTGGGTTAAACCTTTGCTTCAGTGTAAGAAATTCAAGGTCATAGGGGAGGAGTCCATCATACAGATGCTTCTCGTGTTAGCAGTGCTCCTCCTGGGAATAGAAGCAATAATTGCATGGGAAGGAACCTCTGAGCAAGCTAATCCCATCTCACCTCAGATTTCTTACTTTATTGAGCAGCATACCGAAGATGATGATATGAGAGGGGGCCTTTTTTCTATGTATTATGAGCTACAACCACATAGCATCACAAATATGACCAGGAAGTCATGGCTCCTCAGTGAGTATAAGATGGTATATGTTGTCGAAGGCTTTCATGGCCAGAGTTCATTCGTTGTTGTAGATTTTCCGGGCTATATGGCCATAATCTTGGCATTGTAGTACCTGACGTTTCGCCTGCAGCTGTGACTGGCATCCTCAGAGGTGTTAGTTGTTTTTATTCACTGTAAGATTTAGCCCACCAAACATAACTGCCATTTTGAAACCATCTGTGCTGGTATATCAGTGACTTAATGGGAGACTAGGGCATTTATGTTCTGGCCCTTATGGGGGTGAGATTCAGAGAGCATCTTGCATGAGCAAAATGCATTTCTGCTTGCACGGTGTGTGTATGTGTGTAATCCCCTGATTTCTTCAATTCTCTCCTTACAGTTGCAGCTTCCTGTGGCCCAGCCTGTCCCATTGCTGAGAGTCCCCTAACCATTTTGTTGAGAGGGACACAATGGTCTACAGTGGGGAGAAGGAAAGTCCTTTTGTATGAGCAAAGCTCTGCTTGTATTTCTCTATATCCTGCCCACTATATCAAAAATCTGTCTTCTATAAGTATTTTTCCTGCTGCTAGATTTTCCTCTGTCTGGTGTCATTGGCTATATTGGATTGGATATTACCATTAGAACCTCAGTGAAACAATTTAACATTCTCCATTCTTGATGAGCCTTTAGTTGGGTTAATGAAAGCCCTTCCTGAGTCAGACTACATATAATTGTTGGTAAGATTTTACAGATGAAATAATAATACCTGGAGTGGCCCATCTGCTTTTTCAAGTCTCTTTAAACTGATTTTTTTTAAAAAACCTCTAAACTAAAGATCCTTGCAAAAAAATTGAGAGAAAAATAATTTCTCTCAACAACTAAACAAAGACTGAGAGTCCAGATCTTGTTTGGTATGTACATCTTTTGGAGCCACATTATGGAAAGTGTGATGTCACAGCGGTGGTCTGTATGCTGCTGAGGGTCACTGATCCATGTAGTCTTGGACGGGGTGGCTTAGCGCTTCACTTCCTCTGTTGAAAAATCTCCTTTCCAAACACATGATGTAAGAAAGCTCACTGTAACGGCTGGGAGACAGAATCTGAATCCTCATACAGTTGAAGAGAACTTGGTGACCATGGAAAGAAAAACTTCTGCTCATATATATATATAATATTTAGACTGTCAGTGGAATTTTTTTAAGTACTGTGAAATTCATCTAAAAGGAAACAAATGGGACCTTTCCCTCCCTCATTTAGGAGTTAATTTTGAAATAGATAAACAGAGCATTTTGTTTTCATTTAAAAGCATTTTACCAGACCCCTTTTGTGAGGCTGAAAGGATGTTCTCAGTATTTTAGGGCTGGAGTGTGTCTCTCTGAAACAAAAATAAAAAAAAGCTTTGCCTCGTTTACTCTTTTGATGGCTCCAAGGAGACTCTTGTCCTTTACATATGTTGTTAACACACTGAACAGCAAAAGTAGAAGAAAGTTCCAAGCATTTGGTGATGGAATACATAAAATTAAATATCAGAAATACCCCAATTTAGAGCCAGTTCTGACCAAGGACCACATGTGAAAGACACCCGGAGGCGATATAAGTTCCATGGACAGAAACAGGCAGGAATCTGTCTCCTTGCAGATCTTACTTCTTGCATTTTAAACATTGGAATGCAGTTTATAATTACCAAATGTTCATCTGAGGGCTTAGTTGGATTTTGGATGATGGTTGGTCAAACATTGGTTTGTGAGCCTCATGTGGTTCTCATGTCACTTGAATGATGTTAATGTTTAACATTGATTTTAAATATTTATATTATGCCTCCATTAAATTACAGACAGTTTACAGAGAATATAAAATAATTGAATCCCAATATAAAATACCACCCACATAAAATAGTACAAGCCAATTCAGTGGTAGCTGTCATTGCAATAACAGTAGCACCAGCCTAAAAGTCAAAGGGTCATTTAAACAGGTTGGCCTTACTTTTGGAGTGGGGGGCAGTGAACAAAAAGGTATGTTGACATACCTCTCCACACAGCTTGTTCTACACCCTTGGGGTCAGGCTACAAGGACTTTGCTGCAGGGCCCTGCTCATAGATCTTACTAGGCAGAAGGACTTTATATATGCAGGACCTTGCTATGAAATATGGAGGTCAAGTTCAACTGCTGCTATGCTAATCCAGTTTTCCTGCATGAATACTATTTTCTTTTATGGACCATTGAAAATAATACAGACGTTCCCATCATATCTTTGCTGTGATACACAGTTGTTTATCTAGCTATGGGTCAGTATGTGAATTTTATCCTTCCTTGCCCAGCCATTGGCAGGGGGCAGAAGCAGAAGGTCTGGCTCATTCTACCCTTTTTCAGATGATGCTGTGGACCATTGGTTGCATGTTAATTGTCCAGGGAGGAATGATTCAGGCCAGAAAAGCATGTTTTTTGTTGCTACTGTGAATGAGGAGAAACCTAAATGACTGCTTCCCCTGGGAGTACATTCTTCAAGGCTGTCCTTAGGGCTCCTTATGCGTGACACATATATTTATTTTGGCTATTGTCTTGCCCTATCATTAGGTCTTAGATTGGACACTGAAAACCTAAAGGTACTGCTCATTAGGGTTTTAAGGAGGGGGCAGTATTCAGAAACAACATTCAGTAGTGTACAAGATGATAGGCAGCACAAGAGGAGACTGAATGAGGTCTTAATTGTGAAGTTGTTGGTCACTTTTGATCTTGTGGAGTAGTGTTAAGGATAAGGTTGAAGTTAAACCTCACAGGCACACCAGTATCCAAACTCATTAAGCAGAGAAGATATATGGGGAGAAAGACCCCCCTCTAAAGTGCACAGAGCATAACAACCATTCTGCAGTTCACCAGTCAAGGAGTGGTGGTGTGCTGACTGCTCTCCTGTGACAGGCAGAAGCAGCTAACAAGCACTTCCCCCAACATTAGGCTGCTATCACTCACGAACAGAACACAACAAGAGAGGGAGAAAAGGAAATTGCACCTTCCTTTAGAAGGGGGTCTGTGTTGTGACCAAGAGGAGCACTGGAGTTTTGCATATTCTTCAGGTATGGTTTCATGTTCCCTTTTGTCAGGCATGCACATAGGGAAGGAAGCAGGGCCATTCCAGCCATAGCACTCATGTGCTTCTACAATGTACTTTGTGGAGGCAATCCCAATAAAATGCCAAAGTAGACCTTTCCCATACAAGAGTTCAAGTCTTGGGGTGCAGGAGCACTGAGTATTTTTGGCCACTGTGTGACAGAGTGTTGGACTAGATGGGCCATTGACCTGATCCAACATTGGCTTCTCTTATGTTCTTAGCTTTGATAGGCCATGGGAATGCAGACACTGAGCAGAAACAAGGGAGCACATGAGCACACATTAATAGAAGCCATTCCTTTCAACTCTCCAGTATCTCATTGGGGCAAAGCACACTTGCATCAGTTGGAGGCCATGGGCTTGGATACCACCAAAGGGAATGCTGACAAGAAAACAAAGTTCACCTTTTGGCTGGCAACAGGCTGCACAGCAGCATAACAGAAGGAGGAGACCAGACTAGAATCCCAAGCCTCACACACTCTAGAGAGGTTTTGTAATCACATACCCAACAAGATGCATCATGGGCCTCACAGTGCCCTACTGTTGATACCAGCCAATATGTATACTAGGCAGGGGAGGATTAAGGCTCACTGGTACCCTAAGCACTGACCAATCTTGGTGGCCCCTTCCTTTCCACACTGACCCAGTCCATTTTAGTTGTTGACCTGTCTGACCAGATATACAATGCAGGTTGCAGCAATACAAAAATTTATTCGTATGATAACATAATATACTGTACAAACTAAGCCAAGCTTTGGCTACATAAAGTTCTCTTTTGCACACCACACAACTGAACACGCTTCATTTTTGATGTTTACATGGGGCTGAAATTAAAAAGGGGCAGAGAGGGTCATTGAAATGACTGTCATGACAACTGAATTTGGCTCCATCGTTTTACTTTTAAACACATGCATTTTACTTTTAAACATAGCCTATGACACTGCACCTCACCAACAAAAAATAGAAGATAACCCTAGGGTGCACCATGATCAATTTACACTAGTTTTATCAAAAAAAAATTTTTACAAATCTTTTTTTTTCTTTTCACCCTTTTCCCAACTTTGTGTGCCCCCTTTGGCCCTGGTCCCCTAAGCACATGCTTAGTCTGCTTAATGGTTAATCTGCCACTGATACTAGGTCAGGAAGGGTTGCAAAGAATGGCATAACACAACAGCAAGGCACAGGCATAGCGCACCCAGGATTCCTGATTCAAGCCTCACATGTGACTGGAAAGCTCCAAAACCACTCCCAGCAACACCTGAGATTGTGCACCATTGGATACAGGCATGGGCTGCTTATATTGATTGACTGTATCACATGCCTGTCAGTAATTACTCATGTACCATCTCCCAGCTGTGCTTAGAAATCTCATACAACCACCAACTCCCATTCTTCTCAGCAACCGTTGTTCTCTGTCTGTTCTCCCTCCCCCAGTCAAGTAGACTACATATCTTTATATGATTCCAGCAGTGATTGAAAGAGTGCTTGCCCCTCTGTCATGCAAGAGCATAGCTGTGCACACATTGGACAGTACTCTCAGTTCATTTTGGATGTGAGGAGCATGCTGAAGACAGCTGAGATCAGTAACAAGAAAGTGGTGGCAGTTGATTGATCTACCCCCATCAATCAGAGACACAGTTGTATGGCAGTCCACATATTCATTGCACAGCATAGGGAATACTGAAAGCAAGTAAAATAATTATAGGGTTTTCAGCTCTCTTGTTCTGATAGTGCTCCTGCCTATGCAAGTTGCCCTGATGGACCTCAGGTAAAGCTGTCCCTATCACTTATTCAGTGAGATGGACAGCTGTTCTGTCTGAGCAGTATTTGCAGTGGTGCAGGAGCTAGGTTACAAAAGAGCTGTCAGCCCCACAGGGAGCAGCTGGAAGCACTGTGGTTACTGTGGCCTCTTGTTGTATTGTAGATTGGCAAATGATTGTCACTGCACTGTGAATACATTCCATCCCAGCCTCTCACCCTCTTGAATACCTGCTTGCAGAGTCCAAAGAGACAAAAGAACAGCAATGTGTAATACTTCACAATAGCAATAAGTAGGAAGTTGAGTCCCCACAGCTGTGCACTTGGTGCTTCTTCAGTCCATTAGCTCCCCCTTCCTCCTTGGGTGGGTTGTATCTCTGGGGTGACATAGCGTAGCCATTGTTCCAATTATTACCCATTCCTTGTTGGGCGTTGCTGTAAAACTCTTTCTGCACTTCTGCTACAGAGAAACAGGCAACATAGGTGCTTGGCCACAGTGGCCAGCAGTAGCAAAGATTTAGAGTGGAGTGACTGGTCATCATCTAGGATTGTATTTCGTACTTCACCCCACAATGGGCAGAGTAAGTGAATGTGAAAGGCAAGGAGAAACAGTGGCAACACTTACTGAGACAGGAATTCCCTCGCCCTTGCTCACCTGTGTGGGGTGCATTATTCTAGCATCCCCGGTTGGAAGAGCAGAGACTGCCCTTTGGTGTCTGTGTCATCTGAGATGGAGAATCTATAATGGATCTGAGCAAAACTGTGTTAGCAATATGCTACAACAATGTTCTCCTCCTTGCTTTGGGTGTCCCGGCTGAGGTTTACATAATGCTTAGGAAAGCAGTGATTGGCTACAGACTTAGTTTAGGTACCCTAAGCTGAGCTGGAAGGAGATGAGAGGCTGTGTGTGGGGATCTTATATTTTCATCCTCCATGTGTTCTGTGTGACAGTAGGGTTGTTGTTGGTATAATGTTGTAGTGGTTTTGAAATGGACTGGAGACACCTGAACCCAACTTCAACCCCCACCCTGGTGCTGGAGTTACCCTGGCCTGGCTTGGCAACAGCAACTTGAAGATACATTGACACATCTTCAAGATATGCTGGCATAGGGCTTAGTTGCCATCCTAAACTGTTCAGAGGTAGGGCTTAGGATAGCGGCCTTTGTTGTCCAGACAATAGTGTCAGCCTGGATAGAGAATCTAGGGGAAATGCCAAGTTGATGATGGGCAAGTAGCAGCTGAAGAAAGGAGAAATGGAACACGGGGAAAGTTTTTCAGACTATCGACTCTCTGCAATCTAATTTTAGCTTTGGAAGGTTCTGTATATCCATATAAACAACAGATGATTATAGAGGTTAAGTGATTTCTCAAAATTATTTATTTTTTTATTTGCTTCATTTATACCCCACCTTTCTTCCCTCGGGGTCCCAAAGCAGCTTACATTGTTCTCCTCTCCTCCATTTTATCCTCAAAACAACCCTGTCAGGAAGATTAGGCTTAGAGAGTGTGACTGGCTCATGGTCTCCCAGCAAGCATCCGTGGCACAAGTGGGGATGCAAACCTGAACCTCTCAGATTCTAGTCTGCCAATCTAAGCACTATGCCTCACTGACATCTCTATTGTTGGATTCAGCAGCAAAGGTAAAATTGCTTCTTCTTACTGTCCTGTCTACCACTTTATTACATGGGGCACTTATTGTCTGCATGCAGATCTCATTTCCCGCCCAGAATCATCTACTCTAGGAAAACTTTGAAGGACTTGCATTTCATGTTGAATTAAAAACTCAGCAGTCAAGAAGGTGCCCTGCCCTTTCACTGATTAGTTAGCTTTTTGGTTCTACAGGACTCTGTCTTCTTTAGACTTCTCTTCTTTACCACATAAAACAAGTCACTTCTCCAATTATTTTCATGAGTAGATAAAAAGCTACATGGGACAGGACAGCAGCAAGGAGGGGAACAGGACAAAATTACCCCCCTTCTTCTTGTGCCAGTGGAAAAGCTGGTAGGGTCCAACCCTCTGTAAGCCTGTGGGCAGAACCTATTTGACTTTTAGCACCTAGTGTATTTTAGGTGCTCTCAGAAATAAAAGGAATGTCTGCTTGCACAGAAGAAGACTTTTGTGTCTTCTTAATCGTGAGAGCAACTAACAGTTCAGACTTTTAGTTGGCCACTGTTCGAACCAGAGCATCTTGAGGTTTCTTGCTTTAATCTCCGTTCGTTTCCATCAAGCATCATGTTTTCAGTGTTCACTGGTTTTTGAGACTTTGATTTTCTATTTTTGAAACTTTAGGTACAATGTCCTGTTTTCATATCAATGCTGATATGGTGAAAGAAAGAAAAAATATATGTAATCTGGGAGGTCTGAAGTTTGTCTTAGGGCCAGTCTCATGCTTCCGTGATTCTTTTGATGTTTTGAGCTGGATCTCAAGGTTTATACTGAGTATAATATTTTTCCCTTCTCCAAACTGTGGAATGGATGTTATGAAATTACAATTGATTTTGCATGATTTTTATCTCCGCTTGCACTGACTAAACCTGAGGTATGTACATAATAAGTATAGCACATACTTCAAACCATGTTGATTCTTATCGTATACTTTTTAATAACTGGGGAGTGCTGCAGTAATTAGTGCTGCATGCATTTAATTAAGATGTGCTTTATCTTTTCATTTGCATATATTATGAAACACAGCAGGGTCACATTCCTGCCCCCCTTGTCACATGAACCTATTCTCTGTGTCTTGTCTCCTTCATATCAGTGGCTCATCATGAAGGTGTGCTAGACTTACATAGTACATATCTTTAAAAGCAGAGGCTGTACCATTTATTTTCTTTTTACTACCCCAGCCATAGAAAGTAAAGGAAAATACACCCTTCTGCTAGGGTGCTGGCCTGGTTTATTTTTTCATTCAGCCATTAGTTTATCCTTTCAGGGGTTCCACACTGGAAAAGGGGCATCCATCAGACAGTAAGGGCTTTATTTATGAGGGTGTTGGTGTTTCAAAGGGGAGGCTGTTGAGTCCCAAAAGAGCCTTTCATGGTATACTCTCAGCGTGCATCTGAGGCCACTGCTCTGTTCATCAGGAGGAGAGGCAGAAATGTGGGCTTCACTTAGCAACCGTGTGTTTCACTGGTCCCTGTGCTCTCTGACGTTTATTTACATATCGAGAGAGTAAATGGGTAGAACAGATGGCAACCAGACATTTGGTGGTTCTGTTCCCTTGCGCTCCTCGGGGGTCTTGCATTCAGTCTTTGCCAAAGTTTGTCCTAAAACAAGAAGCCTGTTCGCAATTATGAAGCCTTGTTGGCAGTTCACTAGGGTGGCAGATTAAAGTACATAGTTAAATAATTACAAGACTGAGTTTATAAGTCCAGATAGTTACTTCTAAAGCCTGGTCCATGGGCCTGATGTGGGTTTTGCCATTGATGTGAATGTGTTTCAGTTGTGAAATAAAGAAGTTTCCTATTGGAAAAGGAACAATTTGGTATTTAAAAAGTAGCTAAATTGCAACCTTTTCACCACAGCATTTTGAACAGATTTTGTGCTGTCATGATGAACTTGTCAGGTACAACTTTGTAACTTTCAGGACCCCATGTGTGCTGCAACTTGCTTAAAGTTATTGACTCAGTTTTATTTTCTGCTTGACATAAACCCCACCCTAGTGTGGGGAAACCATGGGGAATGTTATGTCTAAGAAGTAGGACTAGAGGAGGGATCTGGGTGAAGTTTTCAACTCTGAGAATGTTTTATCAGTAAAAAATGCTTTTGCTCTGGAAATTTATTGTCGGTTTACTACTGGAACTACTGCAGAATGTGTTCCTGCTTTCATATAGGTTGCACTTTACCAGGGAGGATAATTTAGTGTTAAATCACTTGAACATCTAGTAGTGGTCCATTGCTTTTCCCTAGGTTGTTGAAAGAGACAATTTGACTGGCATTGTTCTCTTCAGCAGATATATGGTTGGATAGGGTACAAGGGAATAAAAGATTGCTGGTTTCCTTCTCCACCTGGATGCAAAGTTTAGGAGAACGGAAACACTTTATTCCCTACCTAAATGGAATTCTGAACAGGGTGGAAATATTTTAGTGCTTATATTAACTGTGAGTAAATTGTTGCTGTTTAAAAAAGGAGGTATTAAAATGATGAGTTTAAAAGATTTTATTTTGTTTAGGATAAAAACTAATAATGGAGTTGCTTTAGTCAACACTGACTGTCTTGAGGAAGATCATGCTAATGTGTTGTGAGTCTGTGATGGAAATGAGTGGGGGTGATGTACATTAGCACACTTAAGTAACTCCCTGTAATGATTTGTTTTATTTATTCTAATCTTAATTGAGTTAATTTCAGTCTACTCAGAAACAAAATGTGATTCCTTTACTAGCTGCCCATTTGATTCTGGACACAATTCAAAGTGCTGGTTCTTACCTTTAACTGCCTGAATGGCTTGGGGCCAGGGTATTTGATGGATTGCCCCCTCCTACATTATCTAGTCCATGAGTTAAGATATGCCTTACAAGTCCTGTTAGAGGTGAGGTGGGTGGCAACCAAATACAGGGCTTTTTCAATAGTGGCAATTAGCCTATGGAATGAGCATCCCCTTGAGTCTCCCTTGGCACCTATGATACTCTCTTTTAATCTGCAGGCCCAAATATTTCTGTTACCCTGTCATTTGATTAAGAGGCTAATCTTTTAACAACATTTTAATGGTGTATTTTTAGTAAAACTGGTATTAATCTTCAGCTGCTCAATTATCTTTATGATCTGCTTATTTTTTAATGCTGAGTTTAAGCAACAACTGTTAATATTTTATGCTTTCATTATGTTTTATTTTGCAAGCTTCCTCAGGCAGGTTTCTAATAAATCAAATAAATAAGTGAATTAATGGATGAGATTTGAACAGGTTTTTGAAGTGGTAACATCAATTTTTAGATTAATTGGCTCAGTTCCTTTCCTGTGTGTTACCTCACAATGTGATAGAAATTTCATAGAAATAAGATGCAGGTTTCCTTTCGAAGCAGTGGGACTTCAGTACATGGATTGGGATTTGAACAGGTTTTTGGAAGGACCTCCTGCTTATACTTTTGTGTAACAAGGGCACTGTGCTTTCTGGGTCTGTTGTCCACACAAAGTGAAAGGAATTTCAGGATGAGATGAGGTCTCCCTGTGATGGAGAAGTTTCGCTTTTAGCACAGGCATCTTTCCCCCCTATGTAAGCACAGGCAAGGAGCACGGGATAACTGACAGAGAGGGAAGGGTGACTGGGTCGTGGGGAGGAGGGAGGGAGAGAAGGTAAGGGAAAGCTTTAACAAGAAGGGGGTCTTTGCCCCTGTCTGTGTTGTCTTGTTCTTCAGTGTGATATACCTCCAACTGCTCAGCTTGTGTTGCTATCTCTGGTTCTTGTGGTCTGCTGTCCTTGGTTATTACCTTTACACTGGCAAGTGTGACACTGAGGTAATGTGAGTTCCTGTCACTATGTTGTGATGTTATGTGTCTTCCTGCTACAAGCTTGCAGCTTAGTGGATCCCACGCTGCCACCTAGATGTTAAGAGTGGCTCTAGGGTCTGGAAAGGCTGAAGTTCACAGTGTGCAAAACTTTAGAATCTTAGCGTTTTCAGGAATGAAATTCCTAGTACAAGCCTTTCTTACCCTAATCTAAGGCAGATCTTGCAAATAAGGAATAACAAAAGCAAAAGAACTCTGTAGTATAACAAAATCCAAGGTATCTTCTTAATTTTGTATAAGTGGATTTGTACTGATGGTGTTACAACAATGCTAGAAAATATCTAGGTGATGCAGAGTAAGCGAATGCTGGCTTTGAGATTTTGTGGAGAGCATTCTGTCAAATTCAGCAAAGCTAAGGTGCCTGCCAGAATTCATACTTTTTGAGTTCTAAATATGAGGTTTGGTGATATCTTGTAATATGTACTGACCTGACAAATGTGAGTTTTACAGGTCTGAATGTTTCTTTGGTACAGTTATATAATGCAAGCCAGGGAAGAACTGTCTTTCCTTCCATTTATATCTGCTACTGTCCTGCTGCCCTGACAGGCAAGGTGGTGATGGCTGATAGGCAACAAGCCTCTTTCCCCCTCCATCTCCCACCCCTTCACCTATGCTGAATGCTTAATGTTAGGAACTGTGGGAAGTACATTTCCATGGGGTGCAACTGAAGCAATGCTTGAGATGCTGGAGGAGAGAAAGAGAAGAAAAGGGGGAACATAGAGAAAGGCTCTTTGCTTAGTCATTTGTCTGCTGGCCAGTCACTAGTTCCCACCAGCCTGTCTGGACAACAGAACAGCACCAATCGCAAAGTAAGTGGGATTGGGTTGAGGGTGAGTGGATATGAGGTGGTTGGAGAACAAATGGAGGCTCTTGGTGAAGGCCCAAGTCATTACAAGAGAAAGAGGAGAGTGCAAAAGTTGGCTTGAAACTCAACCTCAAAAAAACTAAGATCATGGTATCCAGTCCCATCACTCCTTGGCAAACAGAAGGGGAAGTCATGGAAGCAGTGACAGAATTCACGTTCCTGGGATCCAAGATCACTGCAGATGGTGACTGCAACCATGAAATTAAAAGATGTTTGCGCCTTGGGAGGAAAGTGATGGCAAACCTAGAAAGCATAATAAAAAGTAGAGACATCACCCTGCCAACGAAAGAGAAAGGAGCACTCACTGGAGAAGACCCTGATGCTGGGAATGATTGAAGGTAAAAGAAGGGGACAGCAAAGGATGAGATGATTAGACAGTGTTATTGATGCATGAACATGAAATTGAGCAAACTCCGGGGGACGGCAGAAGATAGGAGGGCCTGACGTGATGTGGTCCATGGGATCATGAAGAGTTGGACCCAACTGTGCAATTGGACAACAACAAAGAGAACAATTTGAGAACAGAATTGCCCCCCTCAAAGAGCTCACTGTAAATTGTTTTTGTGCCTGATGAGTTTGTTCTCCTGTTGCACTAGGACTACCTTTTCAACATAAAATACTGAAATATTTATATACATTGACAGTCCCCAAGTTATGGTGAGCCTTTATGATGGTCCAAACGGTGTTAGTTGGACAATATTCAAGGATTCCCTATTTTGAAAGAGTTTGCTCATGCTCTGCAGGAAGAATTGAGACTGTAGCACATATTATATTTGACTGCCCACTGAAAGCTGAATATAGGAAGAAGTTTCTTTGGTTTCTCTAATTCTGGAGTCTAGTTCGACTATTGAATTGAAGATTCTCATTTCAATGTTACCTTCTGTATGGCAAAGTTTTTTTGCAACAACTGTATTAATTGTATCATTGTTCTGTTGTAGTCCACGTGGCTTTTAACAGAGTAAATTCAAGTTCACCCATCACTAGCAAACACTAGCAAATATTAGATAGTGTCTGTCAGGTTCAAAAGCCAGTAGATCCAAGCATTCTTACAGTAAAGATAAGCTTTATTGGAGTACAGTGCTATAACCCACAGTAACAAGGTTATTGTCAGGAATGACGGGGCATATTGCTCAGGCATAGTTATAGTGTGATGCAAAAGCGCAACTAGTGAAAGAACTTTTAGCGCGTGCGCGGGAAACTCCCGGTGGGAGAGTTACTTAATGGTCGAGAGAACGCTCCCCCCACCCCTCGGATTCACAAGACTGGAAAATTCCCGTAGACAAAAGAATAGCCCAAAGCCTGTACTCAAGGCTACCGTGATAAGACCGAGCGGCAGTAGCAAGGCTCCCACGTTGCAGCTGGCAATGCTACGCAAGCGCATAAACAGGGACAAGATAGGGAACAGAGAACAATGGATTCAGTGTGATGCTATACTCAAGTTGCCATTTCTGACAGTGTCTAGTCAACTATTAACATGTTTAAGAAAGTTGTGTATCTTCCTGGGAAAGGGGGGCAGAATGTTGATAACAGTGGTGTGTACCCATGCCCTTAATGAGCAGCTTCTTGATGGAAATGATACTGAGACTGATATTATTTATAAGGCTTTCTTATTTTGTTTACCCTCCTGCCAGTTGTATGTGCAGCAAGGAGCTGTGTGATATGCTGGAACATACAACACATCTCTCCCACCCAGTGCTCCTGTACTGCCATGTCTGAGGGTTAAACTTTATAATGTGGAGAACACAGAATTCTTCAATTATCGTCATATATGTTATAGCATATTAACTGTAGACAATATTAGTTACATTTAACAATGAACATTGAGTGGTATCCTACTTTAGGCTAGAGGAAGTTCCTCTAGTTTCCTCCCATTTAAATGACTCTTTCAATAGAGAAAAAACCACTTGAGTTGAAGGAAGGCTCATATGACTGGAGAAAGGCTTCAGACTTGCTTACTGGAGTGGTATGATGGAGTCTATTTTCTACACCTACAGTATATAAAGGAATTATCATAAAGATACACATTTTGCATAATACCCTGTCTTAAAAAGCATTTCGCTCATTCCCAAAGAGAAAATATTTCATATGGGTTTTTTTCAGAGCTCTCCACAGTTTTCAATTTTTCTGAGTAAAAATTGAGAATGACCCCCCCATTGTAATACCTACATTGCACTGGTTTTCAGTGACTCTTAGGCCAATGTGATGGAGAGAAGACATTCTTTCGTATTTTTAATAAATAAATAAATACACACTTTATGCGTTAGTTTTACATGATTTTCCTAGAGGCCTCCTGTTCAGGTTTATGATGCGCTCTACCTGTGCTTAGCTTCTGCAGTCATTATAGTATTAGGTGTTCCTAAACCATATAATATTGCCCCCCCCCCATTCTGAGGTCACTCAGTAACATTAGGCTGCTGATTTGTACTGCTGATACATTATGTTCATTAGTATAAGATATGAGGATGGTTAAAATAATGTCAGCATTTCTGCAATGGAAGATTGTGTACAGTGCTAATACTCTCAAAACACAAGGCTTAACTGTTCTGTCGATTTGACCTATTCTAGAGACTGTGTTAACAGAAAAGGAAAAATGTCTTAGTGAAATGACCCGTATCTTGGATAAGAATGCTTTATAACAGTTGTTTGAAAGCCTTCCCATATTGACTTCATCTCATATGTATTTCTGAAGAATGTTTATGTTGTTCATATATATGTTCTTTTATTTTCTGTTTGATAGACAGATGTGTTGGTGCTAAGCTGTGATCTGATCACAGATGTTGCTCTTCATGAAGTAGTGGACTTATTCCGGGCTCATGACGCCACACTGGCTATGCTGATGAAGAAAGCCTGTGAACCTACAGAGCTGGTACCAGGTCAAAAAGGGAAAAAAAAGCTGGGTAAGCAGACGCTCTCAGATTCTGACAGCCAACAGTACCATAGAAATTGGCAGCTGCGACACAATTTTACAGTTTTCATGACAGTCAGGCAGAATTATGTTAACTGAAAGGGTATCCCATATAGCTTCTTTGTGTGTTTTCCAGCAACAATGTGTTCTTAGTACATTGTCATGATAAGGATCCAGTATCCAGACATACTGGAGGTGGGGGCAGGGACAGGATTCAGATTCCACAAACAACCAAAGTAAATCCTACATCCAACAATAAATATAGTACTCTTGCTTGTGCTATGTTTTAATTGCAGAATCTAATGATTTTACTATCTGAATTTGTATTCTTCATTGTAGAATATTGGAACTTTTTTCTCAATTAATTTTATTAAAATTTTGTAAATAATGCAAAATATACAGCAAATTTATACAGCACATATAATGGAACTTAACATCAAGACAGTAGTACATAAAAGGACCAGAGACTGATTATACAACTGGAAGAAAGAAATTATTAAATACCAGATATGACACTATGTTGTTTAAAAGATAATTATTGTCCACTATGATAGCTTAGTTTCTGATGCTTATATTGACTGTTTCTGAGCTCCTCCTGCTTAGATTCCTCTTCTCTCCTCTTTGGGCTGAGAGTAAACACAGGCCTGCCTGAACTAAACTGCTGCTTGCCCTGTTACCTGTATCTTCCTGTGTGCCATGGCATGGAGCAGGTGCAATCTGTCAGAGAGCTGGGTTAACTGTAAAGTGTAGAATTTAAGTGTGTGTCGGAACTCCCACTTTCAAGGAGACATCACTTGGTTTGGGCATTTTCTTCTGGAAACTCCAGCATATATGTCCAGGATTCTGCCTGTTAATGAATATTCTTGTATGAAAAAATAAGCCTTTCCACAGCTACCAAAAGAAGTTTGGAAAAAATAATCTGATTTTTCAGTGAGATAAGAGGAGCAATTAGCCCTGACTTCCCCAGGATCATTGATTCTTAAGAATGCAGGTGTAGAGCAATAATACTGATACAGTGTAAGGCATATGAAGTGCTCTGTTTTTAATTCACTAGCTGTTCTGGGGCTTGCATTTTTCCTCTGCCACTTCCAGGTACAGGTAGCTGCAGCAGCCTCACATAATATTTCTTCATCTTTCTTTGGTTCCTCCTCTGAATGTGTTTGAGAATTTTTAGGAATGCTTTCAACTTCATTGAACAAACTTAACTGACATTTATATCTGCTATTTTCTCAGTGGATTATTTGACTAACTCTGCTCTCGTTAGATTGCATTAAAACAGGGCTGTAAAATTATGATGTTATAACTTTGTGTTTTAGTGGAGCAACGAGATTTTATTGGTGTGGATGGCATGGGAAAGAGGTTGCTCTTCATGGCCAATGAAGCGGATTTGGATGAAGAAATTATCATTAAGAGATCCATCCTGCAGAAGTAAGCTTTGGTGTTCCATTTTAGTTAATTCATTTGGTGTAGAACCATGTAATTGAGAATGCTAAACAAATAGCTTATTTAATGGGAACAACAGGCAAGGAATCATTTCCCAGATTTGAAGGGTCACTTCTGTATGGAGTTGTGAATGCATAGGGAATATCCATATTTGAAAATAATTGAATTTCATGCCTAGGCAAATGCTGCACACACAAAGAATCTGAATTCTGGGACCCATATAAATGGTAAAAATGAATCAAATTGCTTTTTTAAATATTTTGCATAATTTATTCTCCAGTCCTTGCTGGTTTGCCTAATTTATTCTGGTTAGGGTAGTCAAGGAAGGGGCAAGCACCATTTTCTACCACTGAAAATATAATTTAGCCCCATTCTTGCTTTCTGAGATTTCTTCCGATATTGCCACATACTCTGAATATCTTCCTATCCATATGGGTTAAAATCTTGCTGTTTTAAAATAGAAACTGAGATTCTCAAAGAAGCTTAATTCTGTGCCCACTTCCATTCCTTGGTCCTGGAGAACTGTGCAGAATACACAGAAGCAAGGAATCCCAAAATATTTGTGGCTGTCACCATTTAGTGAACAATGGAATCTGGTGCTTTTAATCAAGGGCAAAATATCCAGAGACTAACATTTGTTAGACTTCCTCTTAGTTTCCTATGATGAACTAGAACGGCTACCCCCTGGAATTTTATTTTTAATCTGTAGTATCTGCTGCCATAAGACAAACCACTACTGTGAGAGACCAGGAGATTTCCTGTTCAAAATCTTGTTTTAGAGGCTAATGGAGAACAAGCTACCGTATATTAATAGTTTCCAGTGTGAATACAGCTTCCAAGACCTGGTGTGAGATGTAAAATTGATTGCACCACTTGGAAACAGTGACCATAATGTTATTGAGTTCAACATTTGTATAAATAGGGAGTTGCCCAAAAAGACTGACACTACCACTTTTAACTTTAAAAGGGGTTTCTCTGAAATGAGGGGACATGTGAAGAGGAAAGTGAAAGGAAAAGTAAAAAGGGTCAAAACCACTGGGGAAGCTTAGAGGCTATTTAAAACTGCAATCTTAGAAGCTCAGATAAAGTATATACCGCAGGTTAGGAAAGACACAAATAGGCAGGGGTCATTTGGGGCAGGAGTGGGGCGGGGCGGCGCTACGCTACTGCAGTAAACAGTGAAGCCTCCAGCAGCCCTGTCCTCATGCTGCCCCCTGGAGCTAGAAAGGTAAGTTGGGCTGGGTGTTGGTAGCAGGGACTGCTTGGGGTGGGGGGCTGGTGGGGACTTTTTTGAGGTGGCTAGGAGTGCACGGGCTGCAGCAGGCCCATAGCTACATTAAGGTCCCTGGGGCTTGCCCCCCCCAACTTACTCCTAAGGGCCCCTGACTTCCCATCCAGTTCAGGCCCCCTGACTACCCATTTTTTATTTTATGGTCCAGCAGGTTTCCCTCCTCTCGTCTCCTGCTGCTGCCCACCCTCTTTCTCCCAGCTGTGCAAACTGTCTCATTGCATACAGCCACTGAGCACGGCTGTGTCTCTCCCCCTCCCCCGCCGTCTTCTCCCTTCCCTCAGCCTTGAAAGTGTCTCTCTGTTAACTGAAGTGGGCTTTCCTCTTCTCTCCTCCCCGTGCTGCTACCTGCACACTGGTCTGCGGTGGCTGAGGCCAGCAATGTGAGGTGGAGGTAGAGGAGAAGGAGGAGGTGTGGGGGAAGAGGAAGAACAGCCTAGAGGCTGGCAGCCCAAGCGACATTTGAGCAGCGTGACCAGGCTGGGACTTGTGCACTCCCAGACTCCTATCCTCCATGCAGGGTTTAAGTTTGCCTGCATGTGAGAGGGAGTGCGCTTCCCTTCCCTTTCCAGTCAAGGGCTCTGCTTGCAGCTGACCAGCCCCTCTGCTGGTCTATTGCTGCCTGCCAAGGGCTCGGCTGGTGTTGTGGCCTGGGAGAAGGCGGAGCGCACTGAGCCTTCCCAAGAGGAAGCGAGGGGTGGAGTGAGCTGCATGGTTGTGGTGGAGGCTCCCCAGGTGCTGGTCCACAGCAGCAGGGGCATGCTGAGCTCCCACTGCGTGCAAGGCTTCCGAGCCAAGGCAGCTGTGGCACCCGCCTGGGGGCTCAGGGAAGAAGAAGGCTTGCTCTGCAGCTGGGATGGCGAGTCTGACTGCAAAGGGGTGGAGGCTCCTGTGAGGTAGGTTAGGCTGCGAGCATGTGACCAAGATCACCCAGCAAGCCAGGTTGGGGTGGGAAGGCTGTGGGTGCCCTCTTTCTTCCTCCCTCCCTCTCTCTCTCTCCCCTTTCTGTCTTTCTCTCTGTGAAGAGGGAATTGGCTGCATTTGAGCCAGAACTCTCAAAGCCCTCCCACTGTTGCCCCCCAAGCACCAAGAATACGCCCCCAAGCACCATCACTGCCCCAGACATAGTGTTACCCATCTATCCTTTGTGACTAATAGCCATTGATGGGCCTCTGCTACATACTCTTCCAGTATGAGTATTATTGACCTCTGATATCACTGACCTCCACTAGCTTTCCAGGAACCCTTCAAACATACAGTGCCCTTTAGAGTAATACAGACCTGGAATAAAAGGAGAATCACAGATCATTCAGTCCATCACACCTGTGCTCTGTTTCAGCCACTCAGGCTGTTTCTGCACATTGATGGACATTGCGCTATTGTTACTCTGTCACCATCCGTTGTAAGTGATATGACTGTCCACACAGGAAAATTCATTTGCAAATTATTGCTACAGAGAGCGTGGATGCACTCTGTTGTTTGTGGTTGTGCAGCCAAATAGCGAGGAGACTATTGTTTGATCAGAAATCTGGGGAAGCAGGAGAAGAATGAAATCTTCCTTATCCACCACTCAAACAAGAAGGTGTAGGAGATCAGTTTTCCAGGCAGCTTTGGGCAAATGTTCGTGTTCTCTCTCTCTCTCTCTCACTCTCACTCTCAGGATTGGAAGGTAGCTAATGTCACTCCCATCTTTAAAAAGGGCTCCAGAGGAGATGTGGGAAATTACAGGCCAATCAGTCTGACCTCAATACCAGGTAAGTTGGTGGAAACCGTTATTAAGGAGAAAATTAGTAGGCACATTGATGAACAAAAACTATTGAGGCAGACTCAGCATGGGTTCTGTAAGGGAAGATCTTGTGTCATTACCTCTCTCACCATAACTTGTCGAATGCAGGAGCTGCAAGCCGCTCTGCTGCAAGGATCCAAAGCCATTAAATCTGCCTGACTCTGTTACCATTAGTCCTATTCCCATCTTGATTAAAAATAAATGCTTGGCATTTAGGAAGCACCTTGAAGTGCCTGAAGCACTTTGGCACATGTTGACAGTAATTCTCAAAACAATCCTATAAAGTAGCTTAATATTGTCCTGTTTCCCATTGCAGTTGCAGGGCTGAGACCAAATGCCCCTAGCTTGTCAAAGGACACATACTCAATTCATTGCACGTCAAAACCCATCTTCTGGATGTGGAACAGCAGTCACTGGGTGTGTGTGTGTGGGGGAAGATATTTGTGAAGGGGGTTGGATTGGACTAGATGACCCTGGAGGTCCCTTCCAACTCTATGATTCTGTTCTGATTTGTACCAGCAGGGAAGTACCTAGCCTACTGCCGTCCATCATCAATGTCAGCTGAAAATCATTGGGTCACCCGTAATAGAAGCACCTGTAGCTATATGAGGAATTCCTCAGTGCCATTGTTTGTCAACCACAGCAATATTTCAGCCTTCAAGCATTTGTTTTCAGTAAAATGTAGGGGAGAGCATGTCAGGCCTGGCATCAGCCACTGGACAACTTGACACCATGCCACTTGCATAACTCATGCAGGCCCAGCTGCTTGCTACTGCTCAACAGCCGCCACCCCATGAAGTGTTGTGTAGTGGTTAGTGTTCCAAACCCAGGTTTGAATCTGAGTTGGGAAATACCTGGAGATTTTTGGGGTGGAGCCTGAGTGGTGGGTGTTGCCTTCTGACACACTTCCGGTGATGTCAGGGGGTTTGGCATATGCAAATAGCAGTTATGCTAATGAGCTCCTGCACCTCTTTTTCTATGAAATGACCCCTGCAAATAGGTATTGAAAAAGGCCTGCATGGGTAACAATCAAAGTAATGGAAGCTGTAAAAGGTAAGAAGGATTTCTTTAAGCGGTGGAAAGCTAGTCAGTGAGGTTGATAAAAAGGAACACAGGCTGTGGCAAATGAAATGCAAGTCTGTGATCAGGCAAGCAAAAATGGAATATGAGGAGCATATCGCAAAAACATAAAGGCCAACAATAAAACTTTCTTCAAATACATGAGAAGCAGGCAACCAGCAAGGGATGCAGTGGGGCCCTTGGATGATCAAGGGGTAAAAGGATGGCTGAGAAGCTGAATGCATTTTTTGCCTCCATCTTCACTGTGGAAGATGAGAAGTGCTTGCCCACTGCAGAACTGCTGATTTTGGGAGGGGTGTTGAAAGACCTGAGTCAGATTGAGGTGATAAGAGAGAAGGTCCTATGACTGATAGACAACTTAAAAACTGATAAATCACCAGGCCCGGATGGCATACATCCGAGGTTCTGAAAGAACTCAAATGTGCACTTGTGGATCTCCTGACAAAAATCTGCCTCCATTCCTGAGGACTGGAAGGTAGCTAATGTCACCCCCATCTTTAAAAAGGGTTCCAAAGGAGAGCCGGGAAACTACAAGCCAGTCAGTCTGACCTCAATACCAGGTAAGTTGGTGGAAACTGTTATTAAGAAAACAATTAGTAGGCACATTGATGAACAAAAACTATTGAGGCAGATTCAGCATGGATTCTGTAAGGGAAGATCTTGTCTCACTAACCTGTTAGTGTTCTTTGAGAGGGTGAACAAACATGGGGGACCCAATAGATATTATTTACCTTGACTTCCAGAAAGCTTTTGATAAAATTCCTCATCAAAGCCTCCCAAGTAAGCTCAAAGTCATGGGATAAAAGGCCAAGTCCTCTTGTGGATCAAAAACTGGCTAATGAATAGGAAACAGAAAATGAGTATAAATGGGCAATTTTCTCAGTGGAGGGTGGTATGCAGGGGGTACCGCAGGGCTCAGTACTGGGTCCGGTGCTTTTCAACTTGTTCATTAATGATTTGGAGTTTGGAGTAAGCAATGAAGTGGCAAAATCAATGTGGCAAATGGGGTTCATTGTGGCCAAGTGCAAAGTGATGCACATTGGAGCCAAAAATCCTAACTATAAGTACATGTTGATAGGGTCCAAACTGGCAGAGACTGACTAAGAGAGAGATCGTGGAGTCGTAGTAGATAACTCACTGAAATGTCGAGACAGTCTGCAACTGCAATAAAAAAGGCCAATGCTATGCTGGGGATTATTAGGAAGGGAACTGAAAACAAATCTGCCAGTATCATAATGAAGAAAAGAAGAAGAAGACATTAGATTTATACCTCGCTCTTCTCTCGGAGTCTCAGAGCGGCTTACAAACTCCTTTCCCCTCCTCACAACAGACACCCTGTGAGGTAGGCAGGGCTGACAGAACTCTGACAGAAACTGCTCTTTTTCAAGAACAGCTGTGCCAGAGCTTGTGACTGACCCAAGGTCACATCAGCAGGTGCAAGTGGAGGAGTGGAGAATCAAACCTGGTTCTCCCAGATTAGAGTCCGCACACTTAACCACTACACCAAACTGGCTCTCCAATAATGCTCCTATATAAATCGATGGTGCAACCTCATTTGGAATACTGTGTGCAATTCTGGTCACCACACCTCAGAAAGGATATTATAGCACTGGAAAAAGTGCAGAATGATAAACGGGTTGAAACACTTTCCCTATGAAGAAAGGTTAAAGTGCTTGGGGCTCTTTAGCTTGGAGAAATGATGACTGAGGGGTGACATGATCGAGGTTTATAAGATTCGACATGGGATAGAGCAGTTAGAGAAAGAAGTACTTTTCTCCCTTTCTCACAATACAAGAACTTGTGGGCACTCCATGAAATTGCTGAGCAGTCAGGTCAGAACAGATAAAAGGAAGTACTTCTTCACCCAAAGAGTGATTAACACATGGAATTCACTGCCACGGGAGGTGGTGGCGACTACAAGCATGGACGGCTTCAAGAGGGAATTGGATAAACACATGGAGCAGAGGTCCACCAGTGGCTATTAGCTACGAGGTATGGATAGGAACTCTCAGTCTGGGGCAAGTGATGCTCTGTATTCTTGGTGCTTGGGGGGGCAACAGTGGGAGGGCTTCTAGTGTCCTGGCCCCATTAGTGGACCTCCTGATGGCACCTGGTATTTTTGGCCACTGTGTGACAGAGTGTTGGACTGGATGGGTCATTGGCCTGATCCAACATTGGCTTCTCTTATGTACTCTTATGTTCCATACGGAGAGATTAAAGTTGCCTTTTTGTGGTAGGTATCGTTGCCACCATCTTTTAAAGATGAAGAACAAGGCTTTACGTGTTATGGCAATTAATCATTTAAAGGCAGCTGTTCAGAAACCTAGAGCTGGGGGAGGTATCAGTGTGAACTTCAGAAACTGTACCCACAGTACTGAAAGTGGCTGGGATTGATGTCACCAAGTAGTAGACAGGTGCATTAACAGAATTGCTTTGGTAGCACAGATAATGGCAGGCCCCCACTGCTCAGGTGGCAGGACAGGGAGGAGGCAACTCTGCTCAGCAACCATGCATCCTGGCTGTGAAGAGGGGCTCATTTGCTTATTTCTCAATCTTGGGAGGGGGGGGACAGAGAAAGTGTCTGGGGATGTTAAAGGGGGCTCACACTTCAGAGAGCACAGTATCACTTTTGTAGCCCTCCTCAGGGCAAACCTAAAAGCAGTCTGTTTCCACCTTTGCCACCACCCTCAGGGATTAGAGAGCAGTGGCAACTGAAGGAGTCTCAGCAGGCATTCTTTAACTCTGAGGATGGTTGTAAAAGATTCAGTGATGGGGACTCAAAGGGGGATCTTATTTCCTCCCCCACTGGCTCATGCTTCTCCTCCTTTTGCTTGTCTCTAAAACAGGGGAGATTCCATTCCCTGAGTTCACTAGCCCTTCCTCTATCCAGTTCCTCCCGATTTTTTCTCCACATCCCCTCCCACAAACTCATTTTTTTCTTCCTGCCATTCAGTTCACTTGTTTCCTCCCCCACAAGCTGCAATCACTTCTTTTCCCCCCTCCTTCCCTCCTCTCCTCCCCTTTCCATATTCCTAAATGGCCCCATTGTGTGGATTTTTTGATTTGCATCATTGGGCCAGAATTAGATGTATGATAACAACACTGCCCTTCCAGATCCCCTAATTTTCTACCAGGATCTGATAAACAATATTTCCAATATTTAACCGAACCAGCTAACAGGAAATTATACCAACTGCACAGAAACTCTAAACCTTGGTTCGATAAGGAATGCACTCATGTGAGAAAAGAAATGAACTCCCTATATGCTCAGACTTTAATTATGGACCAGGGAAATAGAGCAGAGGTGCAGAGGGCTCTTCTGAATACCAAGAAACTATATAAAAGCATCATTGTAAAGAGAAAAAAAGAGTATACTAGAAGACTATGGGAGGACCTCATCCAGGCTGTGAGACAAAAAGACTCTTCACCTTTTTGGAAATTTGTTAACGTAAGGAGTGTTAGGACAATCTCCCCCTTAGATCTGCATATTACCCCTGATAGATGGAGTTCCTTCTTTCATAATTTATATGATGACTGTATTGAGACCCCTTTTCCTGATATGAAGGGGGACCTTCCTTTATGGCCTCCAGTTAGCCACCAAGAAATTAAATCACATATAGCTTGTTTAAAAAATGGAAAGGCTCCAGGTCAGGATGGTATTCCTCCTGAAGTCCTAAAAGAAAACCCAGATTGGTGGGCACAATTTCTTGCACCTCTGTTCACATACATTGACCAAATGGGTTGTGTTCCTAAGCAACATCTATCACAGTTCCTATCTTTAAAAAAGGTCAAAAAAGTGATCCAGCAAATCATAGGTCTATTAGTCTTATAAGCATCATCAGTAAATTGTATTCGAGACATCTATTTCATAAGTTTGAAACGTGGTTAGAACAAGAGGAGATTATCCCACTGGAACAAGCTGGCTTTAGGGCAGGGAGATCAACAATGGAGCACTGTGGACTTCCGGTCGGCACAGCGTGGTGATGGGCGACTTGTCGGCTTGCTCCAAGCCGCCTGCTCTCTTTTCGCTCTTCTTGGAGCCCCTCGATTGCGAGAGAGGTCTGGTGGCAAGGGGCTTGGTTTTGGCCCCCTCCATACCAGGCAAATGTGGGGGGGTGACCGGTCCTGCCCCGAAGCAGGAGCGATCTGCAGGATAGAACATGGCCACCATGTTCTTTTCAGCCACGACCACCCATTTCTTTTAACTTTTTTTTGGATTTATAAGTATGTTTCGTCTACAACATCTACAGCAATGCACCAGTGTACATAGGATATCGTGAATCTATGAGTACGACTACTTCTAAGATTTAATAGAAGAAACAACTTTTTATAAATGTACCCCGAACTTTTATGCCCAAGTGTGAAGAGGAGTGGCGGCCAGAAAAGGAATGGGGAAAACATTGTCGTTGTCTTTTTTTTCCCCCTTTGCGGGGATGAAAACTTAGTAGGAAAGGACTTACAACTATACATGACATCTTAGCTGGCTATTGAAAATTGAGTTATTTGAATCGAGAGTAACTGTGTAGCTAAAATGGCGCCTGCAGAGGGAACAGAGGAAGAGGAGTTTGATGGCAATATGGAAGTGGGAGAACTAACTGTGGAGTTGTTGAGTTTTCAAGTTGTTGAGAGACGGAATACAAAAAGGCTTCGAGGCAGCATGTGCCAAAATACTTAAAAAACGGCAGAGTGAACAACCAAGTATGGAAAATGAGGAGGAATTGCAACAGGAGGTACAGAACAATGTGGAACAACAGGCTTGTCAGTTTAAAGAGACACTCGTTGATAATCAGCCTGCAGTAGCTATAAAAACGGAAAAGAAAACAATGAGAAAGTTCTATGTAAAGACAGAACTTAAAAAAAAGAAAATGCCAAGAATGATTTGTAAAGAAGAAAGAAAGAGGAAAGAAAAGAGACCAAAATGATATGTTTGGAAAATGGAGACTGAAAATAAAATGTGGGTCATAGTGAGGCTGAAACCTAGAGAGGGGAGTCCAGGAGCAACTTTGTGTACATATAAAGGAAGAAGACACGTGGACTCTTTGAGGCTAAAAAGTAGGCTACAAATTCAGAGGAAAAAAGTTAAGCTATATAAAGGACGGATATTATTTTTACTGATTCTTGCTGAAGTGGAAAATGAAATTATGGATCCTGTCTTAATATTATATTGAGTAGTATGCACTAGGAGTTTTTTTTTCTTTTGTCTACTCTCCTTTTGTTTTTATTTTTTTGTTTTTTTTCTCTTGTTTTCAAATTGTCTTCATATAAGAGTGAATTATAGAGGCAGTTGTTGAAATAAACAGTAATAGTAAAGATAGATTAATTAGGATTAAGAAATGTTAGAGACAAATTAATAGGAAAGAAAGTTTTTTTCCGAGGTTGTTGTTGTTCAGTCGCACAGTCGAGTCCGACTCTTCGCGACCCCATGGACCAGATTACGCCAGGCCCTCCTGTCTTCCGCTGTCCGCTGAAGTTTGCTCAATTTCATGTTCGTTGCATCGATGACACTGTCTAACCATCTCATCCTTTGCCATCCCCTTCTTCTTTGACCTTCAATCTTTCCCAGCATCAGGGTCTTCTCCAGTGAATGCTCCCTTCTCATTTGGTGGCCAAAGTATTCCGAGGTATACATATCTAATTAGGCTGAAATAATTAGTAAGATATGGTATTGTGCTTTTGTCTCTTGGGAAAATTTGGAAAGTATTTGATGGGCTATTGTTGATTTATACTGAATTAGAAGAATTGTTCCTTGTTTCTTGTTTAAGGGGATATAAGGTAATAAAAGTTTTGGAAATCTGGATTAAGTTTTGGAAATCTGGACAGAAATAATTTGAATAAGAAGGGTAGTTTAAATTTCAAATGGTGATAAAAATGGGTCTAGAATTATGATAAATCTTAAGTTATATATAAGTTGTCCTTTATGCATAATATGTAACAGGAGGAAATTGCTTTATGGAAGGAAATATAATGTAGGGGGCGGAACTGTGTATTTTTGTTGATGTAAATTATTTTAGGAAAAATCTATATATCTAATTCCCAAGTGGCCCCCTGCATGCAGATATCTAAATCCGCACATCGGGGGCACCTAGGGGGCAGAGAGATTTTCCTGTGCACGCAGGGCAGTCCCCACGTGTGTAGAAAAATCTAAAAAGTTTTAAAAACTGTATGGGGAATATTTAAATCCCCCCAAAAGTACGAGCATTCCCTGTGCATGCGCAGGAAACGCTTTGGGACCTCTGCGGCAGTCCGGTGGCTGAGAGGCGCTCAGGCCTCACCACCAGTGCCGGGGGGAGGGAAAATCAGCACGGGGGGAAGGACGTTGGCCCGGTGGTTGGGAGGCACTTGGGCCTCACCGCCGGTGCCTGTGGGGGGCAGGGAAAATCAGTGGTGGTGAGGAGATCATCAGGCCCGGCGGCTGGGAGGCACTCAGGCCTCGCCGCCGGTGCCGGGGGGAAGGAAAATCGGTGGTGGGGGGGATTGTCGGGCCCGGCAGCTGGAAGGCACTCAGGCCTTGCCGCCGGTGCCCATGGGGGGGAGGGAAAATTGGCAGTGGGGGGAAGTCAGTGGGTCAGAGGGGGGAGAGAAGGCTTACCTGAGGAGCTGCTTCTGCAAACCGGGAGCCTTTCAGAATACTCCCCCCTGCAAGTATCGTGGGTCCTGCTTCTTGTGAGTATATAATTTAGAAGTAGAAAACCTTTGGAATATGACAATGAAGAGTAGTGTAAAGGGATAATAGTGTTTAGTTATAGCGTGAAATGTTGTGAGAATTATACCTAAGAAATAGTGTCGGTGAGGAATTGTGAAATATGATCTGAATAATAAGTGAGTAGCCATACTCCAACTAGATGTTATGCAAATGTGTGTGTGGGGGGGAAAAGACTTAACTTTATGTTTAAGAATTGAGTTGTGTTGCTGTAGATAGATAACAAAGATACTTTATGTATACATGTTTGTTTGTTCTTTTGTGTATATGTGGTGTGTCTTATGCATAAAAACCAATAAATACATTATAAAAAACAAACAAACAATGGAGCACTGTATGGTACTCCAACAGCTAACAGAGAACTATTCGGCCAAAGGTACACTATGAATATGGCCCAATATCTTAAAAACATAGAATACCCTCCATATAGAAGGGCTTTTACTCTTGCCAGGTGTGATGTTATACCATCTAAGGTAACAGAAGGGAGATATCAATGGATTCCATATAGCGAAAGAATCTGCACATGCCCTATCGGTGAGGTGGAAACACTGAACATATTTTTATCCATTGTCCTTTCTATCAAGAAGCTAGGGACAAGACAATCCTCCCTGTTTTGAAGCAAGTTAAGGTGTGAACTAACAAGATGATTGTGGGGAAATTGTTAGCGGATGAAATACCAATAATCACCAGAGTGACAGCTAGATCTTGTGCCCAAGTAATCAAACAGAAGTATAGTTTTAAATTATAGGAGGCTTCTTTCATGGTGTAGTCATAGTGGAACTATTACATATTTCAAACCACTATTTATATTGGAATGAAGCTGTTTAATATGGTCATGTGTTTTAATGATATCTTGATAGATTTGTAAGTTTATTACTGATAGACTTGTGTGTGTCATTGGTCGACAATTGTTATAAGAATAAGAAAATTCATATTAATTCATAAGAATATTATATTTAAAGCAGGAGATTTTTGCTCAGGCTTGCCAGATTAGATAGGAGAATAGGGTACATTTTAATAAATTTTAACTAGCAAGTATATAATTTTAACTAATATAATTAATGTTATGTAACCACTGGAATGTTATGAATTTTCTGATCTCAGAGCATAATAAACTTGTCTTGACTTAACAACACTGAATTGCTAACATTTGGAGCATATTGTCCAAATGGGGTGGGGCATGTTTATAGCAAGTTCTGTATTTGCTGCTGCCATGTCACAGGCTCTACAAATACCTTAAAACTGGACAGGGCAGGGGTGGTAGAACTATGGCCAACAGAGTCTATTTTGTGTTATTTTCCCTATAAAATTTTCCTGATGTCTGCAATAACTGTTGCTGAGGCATGGATACATATTGATCTTCAGTCCTGCAAATTCTCCTACTTCTTGCAGCTGTTACAGAAAACCCAATGCCAAACTGCATGGGGATATCAGATACCATCCCCTTCTTACCTAGCGTGGTGGCATCATTGCATTATTAAAGCTCAGATGGTGGGAAAGCAGTTTTCTTTTGATCAGTATAATGTGTTGTGGATATGATCATGCAGTAGCCAGTGTTCCAAAGGCTACTTCTTGTCTTTTTTAAAATTGACTTTGACTTTGTTTATTTGTCTGTTTCATCTTTGGTTCATTAACGCCACAAAGGCTACACTTTATTCTCTTAGCAAGTGACATTCATTTAAATGTAAAGATATGGCAGCATAGCCATCTTTAGATATTTACAAGCAGGGGACCCTCAAAGACTAATGGGGGTATCTCATCTATTCCCCCACTATTTTCTCTTTTCCTTTCCTGAAAGCCCCCTTAGCAACTCTCCCTTTTCCTGCTTCCTTCTCTCCTTCCCATTCACCCATCCTACCCTACCTTTATTCTTCCCCCATCTTCAGCTTACTCCTGATAGCTTCTCCCTGGGAAAACTGTGTGGTGCCAGCTGCTAGGCTGCACCACAAGTACTTGTATGGGACACCTCACTTTCCCCCATATCTTTTCCTCACACTGTTTCCTCTTTTTCTCCTCCTAGCAGTCTCTGCTTCTTTTTCTTTTTCCAAGCAACCTTTTATCTCCCCTCCATCTTCTGCTATACCTATGGTTTTCTTCATTTGTATCGCACCTTTCTTCACAGTGTGGACCCAAAGCAGCTTATTCTCTTCTATGTTATCTTCACAACAACCCTGTGAGGTAGTTTAGGCTGAGATTATCCCAAGGTCACCCAGGAATCTTCTATGGCAGAGTGAGGATTCTTGTCCAACACTGTCACCACTACACCATGCGTGCCTTCTTTCCATTACATGCAGTCTGCAAAGAGGAATGCGACATCGAATTTACACTTCTGGATCTTCTGTCCAGTCTTGTTTCTGCTTTGGGTGTCTTTCTTCAAGCAGCTTACTGGGACTTTGTAAGACACAGTGTTCACAATGCGGAAGAGGATGGAGAGAATAATATCTTTGAGCAAAGAAATAATATTTAAAATTGAGCTATCAATATCTAAAGAATCCAGAATATCTGAATTTTGTACTTCATATTCTGAAAACAAGATCTACACAGTGTTCAAACAGAGTTCCATAGGAAGTCTTGGCCACATATTTATACTGTTTATATTTATTTCCATAGTTCCTTGCCCAGTTTTAGATGAATACCAGTCTGCAGATCACAATGACTGTATCTTGGTTAATTGACATAAATATGTAATTTGTGCCAACAGAGAAGAGCTGAAGTAGTATAACTTCGAACACTGGGTATAGAGGTGAGATGGATGTTTGGCTCTGAGCAGTTAGTACAGACTTTGAAGCCTTACTTCCCCATATCTCTTCTCCCTATGCATTTGGCAAGTCATATGTTTGGAAAGATTATTCCTCTCCCCCCCCCCAAGAATGAGGGCTGAGATATTTGTTCTCAAGGAGTGATTATTACAGGCAGGGAATTGTTTGCCTCACCTTAGACGTTTATGGTTGCACAAAGAAAGACAGTAAAAGACACCTGTTGGAGCAGGTCTAAAGTTAGAAGCATTTCCTTTTAAAAATGCTGTGGGTTGTTTGAGGATGAGTCGCCCCTAATAAACCACTATCTTCGTGGGTGTTCCATCTGTGCAAATGCAGGTGCAGAGCTGCTTGCAGAGGATATGCTAATAAATCACAGTGACAATCCAGTTTGCTCATTACCTCATTCCGAAAGGAATACCTCCTAAATAAATGTATGGGCTAATACAAGATGGCTTTGAAGTATCAGTGAAGTCTGGCTTTCAAGGATCTTACTTTTACATATAAAAAAGTATTTTTTTCTCTCTCTTCCCTTGTCTTAATCTGAGATGCAAATTAAAAAAAATAGTCCTGTAAAATTCTAATTGAGTGGAAGGAAAACAGCATATTCAGGAGCTACTGAAATTAAAAGATGTGTTTCAGGCATCTCTAAAACACTAAAAAAAGCTGTATCAGCTTACTTGGAACCTCAGTTTTTGTTGCCAGGATCTTCTCATTAAATTTCCCCTTACATGGCAGCTTGAATCTTATTTTATCTTATAATTCCATAAGTGTAGATCCTATAAAATACATTTTTCAGGTTAATTTGTGGTTTTATGTTGAGGTTTTTAAAGTTTCCTCTGATATGCTGTTGGAAAAGGGATATCTAATGGGGAAGATGTGTTAAGCAGCTCAGAGAATTTTCACTTGTGGAGACTGAGTGAATTCCTTCCCTACTCATATGCAGTTAATTACTATAAGTGGTATGTAGAAGAAACTCTCCTTGATGTCAGTCTGGCTATTGTCTATACAGGAATTCTTTTCCTGTCATTGTATACTTTCCCATCTTGATTTGTCTGGGTTAGCTGCAATTTCCATATCAGCATCCTGGAGAAATAATTGTCCTTGGACTGTCTCAGTTTTCAACAATATTAAGAAACATTTCTAAAAATCATTTTTAAAATTAAAAATATAGTATTGCTGTGTGCATTCATTTTCATGTACAGTGCAAGTTTGCCTCTAAACTAAGGAGAGAGAGTTGGCTTGGTACAGTGTGCCTGTATTTGCAGTAGAGACAGGGGTCTTTTCGTAGAAGAACAGCTGCAGGAGCTCATTAGCATATGGTATGCTAATGAGCTATTAGGCTATTAGCATATGCCACACCCCCTGACATCACCGGAAGTGATGTAAGAAGGGGAAGCAAAAGGGGGGCGGCATCTTCAAAAGCCTCCCCTTCCCTTCCCCAGCTGGCCTGGGTGGGGGAGCTAAGAGAGAAGGGGTTTAAAGTTTAAACTCCTTCTCATGAGAGTTGGGCCACAGAAGGAGGAAAGAGGGAAGGAAAGAGAGAGAGAGAGTAGAGAGAAGGAAAGAGTGAAAGACAGAGGGAAAGAAAGAGAAGGAAAGGGGAAGGAAAGAGAGGGAAGAAGGAGGGAAACAGGGAAAGGAGGAAAAAAGAGAAGAGAAGAAGGTGGGAAAGAAAGAAAGAGAGAAGAGAAGAATGAGGGAAAGAGGAAGAGAAAAGAAAGAAGGAAAGGAGGGAATGAAAGAAATTTGGCGGCAATTCAGCCCCATTATATCCTATGGGCCATTGAAGTCAATGGTGAAAACATAGGGTATATTCTGGGGCTGGAGGGGAGGGGTTTGAGGGAGAGGCTCCAAACTCACAGGATAGCTGTTGGAGCCTCTTCCAAAGATACCCACCAAGTTTCAAGAACATTGGACCAGGGGTCCAATTCTATGGGCCCCCAAACAGGTTGCCCCCATTCCCTCCATTGTTCTCTATGGTGGGAATAAAAGTTAATTTTTCCCACCATAAAGAACAATGGAGGGAATAGGGGCAACCTGTTTAGGGGCCCATAGACTTGGACCCCTTATCCAATGTTCTTGAAACTCGGTGGGTATCTTGGGGAGAGGCTCCATCAGCTACCCTGTGAGTTTGGAGCCTCTCTCTCAAATCCCCTCCCCTCCAGCCCCCAGAATATACCCTATGTTTTCACCATTGACTTCAATGGCCCATAGGATATAATGGAGCTGAAATTGACATTCGGCTGCCTAAAAGACTCTCTGGGACTCCGGCTGGGGGCGGGGCTTGGCTCCTAAGCTCCCGGAGCTGCGCTCCGGTGCGCTCCCCCCCCAAAAGACCCCTGAGTAGAGAGATAACAAAGTTTCAGTTGGCAGAATCACCATCCATCTTTTAGGTCCCCTGCCCCATGTTCTACTAAACAGCTTGGGGATGTGAAGCAGAAAGGGAGATGGCTGTAGTTTCAGTAGTGGAAAACGCTTACTGAATCTGTCCAAATATGCCTTAGATCCCATTTTTAGGTCTCTGAAGTGGCAGTGATAGTGACAAAGAAATCTTTCTTCTCTGTTAGTGTTACATCAACTGGGATGAGTCTGGATGAACTTTTCTGGGAGAATCAAAGTCATATCTGAACCCCTGGCAAAATTGCTCATATGTTGTTTGACTTGGATTCCACATTGAGTGCAGAGTTAATATTGTTTGGTGCAGTTGCTTGGATCAATTCAGTTTACTCATTCTGGCTGATGTAGATAGTTTTGTCATACAAACTACAATTAAAATTTAGTACAGATGTTCCTTGGGGACAGAATTCTCAGATGAACTGGATCCAGGCATGATTGAGGGATGTCTGGCTGCTTTCTGCCATCCTTCTGATTGCTATGTCATTTTGGACAGAATTAGTAATTTTTACTATGGCAGCATTTTCTGAAGAGAGGTACTTTAAAATCTTCTTTACCTCTGCTTTAGGAATTACTTTTGTAAGCAAATGTTGGATTTAATTATTTGTTCAGTGATTCCAGATCAAGCCTGCTCATTCTGATTTGTAAAAAATGACTTTTCTAATTATCTCTCTATATAATAATCCTGTTTTGGAGTGGCCACATTCCATGCACTCCCTCAGCCATTGGCCTGTCAGCCACCACTCAAGAGTACTCACGTGCCATTGGCCGGGTGCTGGGTCTGCTCCTCTTCCCCCTCCCCCACTCCCCCTTCAGCCCCCTGTGCCTTGTCAGAATTACTGACAAATGGCTTTCTCTCTTGACAAAGATGCTTTTCCTGCTTGCTTCCAGTATGGGACTAACTGTACCCTCAGTGGCTGTTGGTAGGTGTCACGAAGTTACCTGTGTTTGTAAGATGGCTGTGGTTCTTTGTTTAAAATGTTCCCCCATAAGGTTTAATTGTGCTGTAGTTCCAGAGAGGGGCCTGCAGGGGTATTACCCACTGGGTTGAATGGGGCTTCCTCATCTGCTGGCCTACACTTCCCAGCATCTCCAAGGCAAAAAAGTGTGGGAAAACAGGGACTGTCCCAAGGTAATCTTCATCCCTGGGAGGCGGCAGAAATTCAGCCACTCCACAGTCGGCTGGACTGGGGAATGAATGAAAGTTTCCCTGCTCTCTTGGGCAAGAGACTCCACCCTCCAAACCAGCCATTTTCCCCTGGGTAACAATTGTTGCCAATCTCCAGGTGAGGGCTGGAGATCACTGAAAATTACAACTGCTGTTCAGGTAGCAGAGATCAATTCCTCTGGAGAAAACGGTGGACTCTATGTCATTATATCCTGCTGAGGTCACCACAGCGCATTGACACTGAGTGCCCAAGGCCTTGGCACTCTCCCAGAGCCTCTTTCTAGAGCTTATTGTATATATTTCCACAACGAGCCTTATTCCTAGTTATCTATAATGAAAATTTGGTCTAGTATTTGGAGATACATTTTAATTCATCCACTTTTAGGAGCTGAAGTTCTCTGGTTAGTAAGAGTGAGATTGCCTTGATTTAAGGGTGTGACTATGAGTTAGATTACATTTGGCATGTTCCTTCCAACCCTTATTTATAGGACTCTTAACTATTTTATTGGCAATTTGTAAACCAGAAAAATACTGTTTCACTTATTTCAGAACTTGGTAGGTGACAACTCATTTTTAATCCAGTATAACTCCAAATTAAAGCAAGTGAACAGGTGTGCTGATAAGGACTTTGAAAATCTTTTCATAGATAGAATGCTAATTTGGGAAGGGTACGGTTCAGCCCTGTAGACAGACAGTTTTTTGTGGGGGGGCACAGAGGGGGCACAGTAGCTAATCAAATTAACTAAATTAATTAGTTAATATTTTTACTGCTGACCTCTGGTGCAGAACTGGTCACAGTTTTATACTAAAATATAGATTTCTTAGTTCACTGTGAAGACACTAAGGCACTCAACATGGTGCCTATGGTTGCCATGGTGCCACCAATACTTTTCCTGGAGCCTGCCAAGTGTTTATAGAAAATGGGGGGGGCCTGGCCAGGCTTTTGATTAGCTATTGGAAATTTGATTGGTGGTGCAGATTTTTAAAACTGTTGCTTTGGTAGCAGCTGCTACCACAGCACAAGGATCTTCACTGTGTGACTGAAGGTAAGCTGTGGCAACCATTTTGTTGCTGCTCCCACCATACTGTGCCAGAATTGCTAAGATGCCTGCAGGTTCAAAAAGGTTAGGGGCCTGTGCACTAAGAGATACAATTTATTACTGGCATATATGGGTATACTGGTTATTCTTAGATACTAGAATAAAAATGAAAATTACTCTGTTCTCATCAGTACTGTTATTTCAATACAGTAAATTAAACTAAAGGTATCTTCATGTAGGGACTCAAGTTTTAGAAATATTTCTAGACTAATAGTACTGTGCTACATTTTCCAGAAATTATTTGCCTTTCTATATATGACACATTTAAAGCCATTTGTAAACAGGTATTAAAGCAGTAAAACCATAGAGGCATGATCTTGTCTTCAGGAACCTCTTCTCCCTCTTTGAGCCAAATCTGGCTTGCACTATAATGTCCATTATTGAGAAAAAGAGGTCAAGTGTGCATCCCTGTAAAATCTGTGTGTGTTCAGGCCGGTGGGAGGTGCTCAAGCGAGCCCTGTTGTGATTCCCTCTCAGTGCCCACAGAAGAGTTAGATCAATAAAATACTGAAACAATTTCTGTAAAGTACAAATAAGGTGATTGGGGGAAAAAACCCTGCAGTGTTCTATAAACAATTGGATCACTAATAAAATCCATCTTGTCTAATGTTTTGGAGATACTGAAAGATCAAATAGCCTGGTTCAGTGAAAATGAGCATGTTGGATGGCCTCTTGGTATATATAGGCCAACAAGTGTGTGATTCTGTTTCTTGCAATATTAATCATAATGTTTCATATGGAAAGGCAAGGGTGAGTGCCGTAACATTTGTGATGTAAATTTTATCTCTGGAAATTCTGAATATTCTTGAGCCTAACTTTTGAAAGTGTTTGTGATGTGAATGTGTTTGTGTGTGTATGCCGAGTATATATTATATATCATATGGGAATCTACTGAAATTGTGCACAATCACTATTTTTGGACCATTTTAAAACTGTAGAATCAGTTTCTGTGCTGTAGCAATGGCACAGAAGGGTGAGTATGAGGTCAGAGAAGTTATCCATGCTTGTTTGAACACAGTCTGAATGTTCTTTGCCACATGTTAGACATATGTTACTCATCAGTGGGTTATGGAACTCCATGACGCAAAGCAGACTGGAATGTAGTCAGTTAACACCTCTGTCCTGGTCGGAAATATATTGACAAATGTAAGGAAATGGGATGGAGAAAAAATATTACATGAAGCACTGAAAGAGTAACATAAGAAGTGTGGCTGCTTCTTCCTAAAGTCATTGAGTTCTGTTGTACCAAATTTAGTCCAAGTTCTTGCTCCAGCTTTCTTTATTGTTCAGTGAATCATGAAATTTGTGCTTTAACAGGGCATTTTCCAGCTAGCTACAGGGAAATACCTGTGGGATTTTTGCAAGCAACTAGCAATTCGTCTCTTTCCAAAGGAACCTTGGCTTTAAAAAGCTGTTGCTGAAATCTCATCACTCAGTTCTCAGATGCATTGTACTTTGAAAGAATACAAAATTGAGCTCATTGTTTTCAAAATTAGCTCCATTTGGTTGAATTATATAATGCCAGTTTGCTACACATACTGTGCTGACTGTTGAAGAAATGGTACATGACTGACTGGCCCATACACTGTGGCACAAATTGATGCCAGCAAGTTGGGTGAAATACCTTAAGCTCTTTTGGGGGCAAAGACCCAATATAAATATTTAAAATGAATAAAGCAAATTAAAATATTAGCAAGAAGCATTGTCTGCAGTTATTTATTTATTTATTATTTATTTCATTCGATTTATAGTCCGCCCTCCCCATAACGGATAAGTTAGACTCTCCATCCTTGCTTCTGCTATTATCCTACTTGGTGGCTGCCATCTTAATATTTCATGGAATTTTAGTAGGCAGTTATTATAATCCCAAAGTAATTTTCCCCAGCAGTTAAGTGTACTGCCACTGTAATGTGGAAGTGTTATGATCCTTCCCATTTGCAGGATCCAGGAGAAGAGCCAAGAGTCTGGTTCTAAGCTAATCAGTTTGAGCCCAAATCTACACTAAAATAGCCTAAGTATAAGTAAGAAAACATTTGTTATGCCATTTCTCGCTCCAAGGAGTTGCTGACAAGTTCTATACCTATAATCTAT
Organism: Gekko gecko; assembly: GCA_029375565.1. Classification (NCBI taxonomy): domain Eukaryota; kingdom Metazoa; phylum Chordata; class Lepidosauria; order Squamata; family Gekkonidae; genus Gekko; species Gekko gecko. Next base: position 97,125,952 of record JAPDNY010000006.1, read on the forward strand.
GAAGATTCCCTCAAATCTAGTCAGTAGCCATCACTAGTAAGGAATATTTGCCTAAATGGTGAGGTGCTGCTATGAGCTTGGAAGGAATGCCAAAATCTGGACCAAGTGAAAGCAGAAGTCAAGTTTATTGAGAGAAATAGTACAAATACCTGGGCTAGGAAATTGGCACATCTCAAGCAGTCAAAATATCAAGTATTCAGTGATATTACCCAAGGTTAGAAAGCCCACAAACAAGCAATCTGGGCCTCCAAACTCTATGCATGATATTCCTTTCAAGAAGGGAGGAAGAGTACAAAGAGGTAGGAAGTGCAAGAGAGACAAAGCAGAGATGACTATAGTTTCTGATCCATGCTTGTGCTTGTGGAGGTCTAAATGCCGGGGGGGGGGGGTCCAAGAAAATAATCCATAAAGGTGAAGCAAAGCAAATCCACATCTCAGTTTAACTGCTCGTAAGTGATAGTCTTAGGCTGGAAAAAAAATGCAAACCAGGTGGAGTATGCCAGGTCTGTTATCAGTTTGGGTCAGACTGGCCACAGTTGTATGACAAGCAGCAGAGTTGAAAAGCAATTGTATGACAAGCAGCAGAATTGAAAAGTGTGGGGGCGTTCTTTTTAGGCTTGGAAAGAGGGGGCAGGGTGGTGAATAGGGTATGTAATATAACTGGACAGTGGGAAAGGAGGAATGGTATGGATACCTGAGAGAAATTTCAGAGAAGGTTTTAAAAAGAGAAAGTTTCCAACTGGGGAAGGGGTATGTCCAGAGTCAGCCGTGATTCTCATCAGTAAAATAGGATTTTGGCAGGCCATCTAAAGTGGATTGTTGTTGACAGCAAGTTACAGCTGGGAAAACCTTTCTTTGGAAGCTGCTAATGGAACAGGGTCCATTTGTGGCTAAACACAAGCCAATTAGTCACTGATGATCCTTGATTAACAGTCTAATGGCCAGACAGAAGATAAGGCTTCTCCCTGTGACACCCATTTTACTCCAGTTAGCATGACGGAATCAGGCAAGTTCATCTTCATGGCTTCTGTGCAGCCTTTTCTAAGACAAAATGGAAGAAAGCCTGCAGATGAAGCAGAAAACAGGGTTGCACTTACCTGTAACTCTTCTTCATTGAATGGTCTTCTGTGCAGTTCCACAAGGGAGCACGCTTGCACAGGCCTGCTGCAGAGATCTTTTCAAAAGCTCTCTAAGAAGGTTCGGAGTGCTCTCCACCTCCCCTCACAGGCTGGCTCATAAGAACATAAGAAAAACCCTGCTAGATCAGTCCATCTAATCCCATCTCACACAGTGGTCAACTGGTTCCTCTGGACAGCCAACAGTAGGGCATAGAAGCTGAGGCCTTCCCCTGATGTTGCCTCCTGGCTCTAGGATTCAGATGATTAGTGCCTCTAAATGTGGAGGTTCCCCTCAATCACCATGGGTAGTAGCCATTGCTAAACTTATCCTCCATGAATCTATCTAATCCCCTTTTAAAGCTGTTTATTCCTGTGATGGTGAATTCCATATTTTAATTACTCTCTGTGTAAAGTAATACTTCCTTTTGTACATCCTGAACCTACTGCCCATCAGCTTCATTGGATACGCTCGAGTTCTAGTATTTGGGAAGAGAGAGAAAAAGTTTTCTTTGTCAACTCTCTCCACCCCGTGCATAATTTTACAAACCACTATCACGTCCCCCCTTAGTTGTCTCCTTTCTAAACTGAAAAGTCCCAGACTCTTCAGCCTTTCCTCATAGGGAAGGTGCTCCAACACCCTAATCATTTTGGTTGCTCCTTCCATCCCAGCCTGCACGTGACAGGGTGGGGTGAGCACTCCTTCAGTCCTTTCTTTGCCACTGTGAAGATTGGAAATTTCACTCTATCGGAAATTTCATGCTCTTCTGCTACTTGCATGCTGGTCTGTTTTGCTGGCCCCTGCAAAGGCAAGGCTGCCTCCTCCCAGACCCTCATGCTGGATGATGAGGGCCATACAGTTAGGCTACTCCATTTCCAAGTTTGACTGCCCATTCCACCTCAGAACCCAGTCGGCAGGGGTGTAGCCAGGAAATTTTGGGTGGTGGAGTGTTGGGAAATGCTGAGGGGCAGAGGAGCCAGGGGAAAGAGAGAGAGAGCTGCAAGCCTGCATGCCGCAGAGGAAGAGGACTTGGCTTAGTGGCGGGAGCCTCACTGTGCCTTTGCCAAACCAGCCATGTGACCTGCCGTTATGTGACCCGGGCTGGTTCAGCTGGCGCAGGCGCAGTGAGGCCACCGCCGCTAAGCTGAGTCCTCTTCCTCTGCTATGGTTGGGCTTACCACTCATGGCTTGAGCAGCATTTAAAAGGGGAGCTGACCTCTTCCTCATGTACTGACTTCCTTACCTACATGAGTCAGAGAAGGGGGGAGTCTCCAACTTTCTCTCTTTTGCATTTTGAAGTTTTATTTTATTTTTTGCAATTTTATTTTATTCTGCATTAAAAAAAACTATTGATTTTTTGGCTTGGAAAAGAGACTGAAACTTCCTTGATTATGCCCATGGTCATTTTGGAAATCCCACCTGCATCCTACATTTTTAAATTTTGTAAAATTTCTTTGACTTTTTTGAATTTTCCCATGGAGCGGTGCTCATCCAGGGGGGATATTGTCCCCAAATGCCCCATCGTGGCTACAGGCCTGCCACTCAGCCAGGTCTCAATTATCTTTTGTGGCATTCCTCAGCAGTATCCCCTTGGACAGCATCTGCAAGACGGCCACTTGGTCTTCCCTGTCAAATACCCCCCGTGGCTACAGGCCTTCCACTCAGCCAGGTCTCAATTATCTTTTGTGGCGTTCCTCAGCAATATCCCCGTCAAAGTTCATCAAGCACTACATGGTCAATGTTAACTCCAGACAAATGCAGTTATGGGGAAAGTGGTCCTTCAGTCCTTGTTTCACTGAGGATTCCATCCCACCTCTTTCCAGTAAATGAGTTTGCTATTCTCCCATGTGGGACTGCACAGAAGCCATAAAGATGAAAACAGTGTTGTACTTACCTGTAGCTGTTGTTCATTGAGTGGTCTTCTATATAGGCACAAATCCCTCTCTCCTTTCCCTGCTCTGGGATCCTTGTGCTCACAGGGTCTTTCTACAATGGCAACAAAAGGACTGAGGGAAGAAACACTTGCCCTGCCCATCACATGCTGGCTGGGTGGGAAGGAGCCAGCCCATGAGGGGAGCGGAAGAGCACTCTGAACCTTCTAGAGAGCTTTGGAAAAGATCTCTGTGGCAGGCCTGTTCAAGGGTGGGCCCATGTGTGCCTGCACAGAAGACCACTTCATGAACAAGAGTTACAGGTAAGTGCAACCCTGTTTTCTGCTTCATCTACTGGCTTTCTTCCATTTCGTCTTGGAAATGGGCAGGAGCCTGTTTACTGGCCTCATGCAAAGACAACAGAAGCGGATCCTGACACCAAGAGGCGGTGGGGCATGAACAAAATGGAGACATCTTAATAACAGGGTGTCTCATCACCATCTCAGTATGTCCAAGACTGAAGTTTTCATCTTTCTTCCCACTCCTTACTTTCCTTATGTATTCTTCATATACCTTGACAACATCACCATTCACTTATTGAAGCCTTTATCTTTGACTCTTTTACCTTTGCTCTGAATCATGTTGTCTCTTGCTTTACCCTCTTCCTCCCTTAACAAGAGCTCTGGTTCATGCTGTGGTCAACTTGACTATTGGTCCTTCTTTCTGGCCTTTGTTCTCACCTTTTGACATCTATCATTTCTATCCACTCTGCCATTAAGATTATTAACCTCTGTCATTATTCTGATTATTTGACATTGTGCCTTAAATCCAGGCCCTCTATGTCTTTGCTCTTGCCATAGCTTACTGCCTCTTCTACTGAAAACAAACGAAGGCTGCAATCACACATACTAAATAATCCACTTTCAATCCACTTTCCAACTGGATTTTTACTTTGTGAACTGGCAAAATCCAATTCAAAAGTGCACTGAAAGTGGATTGAAAGTGGATTATTTAGTGTGTGTGATCACTGCCCAAGACTACGTAAGGCTGATCTTTTCCTCATGTTTATCTGTTCCTTTGCCTTCCTCCTCTCCCTTTGTTGTCCTCCTTGTCTTGAATGTTAGATTATAAGCTTCTCAAGGCAGGAACCTATCTTTTTGTGTTTTGTGAAGTGTCTTACTCATTGATATAATATGTGAGATGTGTATACCATCATGTGCATTACAGGTGCACATAAGGAAAAGCTACTGGGCTTTCAGTTTCCAAACTTTCTTCCTCAGGTCCCCTTGTGAACAATATGAATATTAATGTCCTTTCTCACAAAGTGGTTGTAAAGATGAACAACAGAGACCTTGTAAAACTGCTTTCATAATGGAAAAGTGGAATAGAATTTCTATACAAATTATTAATATAACAGTAGCAAAAGGACTATCTTTTTGGATGCTTTATATAGCTTCCACTATACTTGTTAAACATGACACCATGCTTGTTAGGTAAGCTGCTTCTTGCTATGGCCAATTAAACTGAACATTGTTAAGAATCTGTAAACTCACCACTTGAAAATTGAGTCTTAGCCAGGTAGACGGTAATAACACAAATCAGGCCAGGGTTCCTATAAATTTCACCTGGAACCTAGGAGGGAAAAAATGCCCATTTCTGTTTGCATTATTATTAATGCTATTTATGTAGGAAAGGTCTTTCTGCATGCTTGAATATTTTTCAGAGGAGTCTAGTTTTCAGTTCTTGCAATAGAATGGGTTAGGGCTGCACTTGGAAAATTGCATCCAAAGAGCAGCTTCCGGATAGAATGGCTAAAACCCCTCTGAGAACAGGGCCTCTTCAGACGACTTTTTTCTGCAGCTTTTGCTTTTAAGAGCACTTGAAAAATATTGTTTCTCAGGTAATGTCCTGCTCTGTGCTTGGTCTGTGTCTTAGCATTTCAGTGAGCACCTCTTTCCCAGGCCAAGCAGCTATTGAAATTTTTTAAAGCTTTTCAGGAAGGAAAGTATGTGAGCACATATTTAGCAGCACCAGACGCTATTGAAAGAATAATGGATTCTTCCCACATTCAACCCCATTCTTATCCTAATGGCCAGACCACTGAATCTGAAGTTGTGTCGAAATTATTTTATTTCTGTGCTTTGGTCGTATTTTATACTCAACCCTTCAACCCAGGTTTTTTAAATGAAACCTTTACTTCTAGAATTTATATTTATGTATTTGGCAAACCCTGTTATCTGTTTTAAGTAGAGATTATTCTGTGGTCTTTACACTCTTAATAATTATTTACTATCTCTTCATGCAGAAAAATGTTGTTTATCTCCGCTATTGTTATTGAACTAATTGCATTGCTGTATAAAGGACGAGAATGGAAACCTTTTTGAAGTATTCTTACAATTGCATGACTCATGTTGCAGAAAAGAGGTAACAGAGAACAAAAACCTAGCAAGCAATGAGTGCTTGGAATTCAGTATGAACTAGAAACAGAGGGCCAGGGAAATATCCCTGAATTTTCTTCCCTGATTTCTCTACCTGTATGAAAGATGTCTCATCTTGCTACCGCTGAAACTTTCCATCAGAAATTCAGCTGCTCCCTTGCTTTTGAAAACCCAGTCAGTTTACAAAATATGTTTGTTCTTTGCCAAAGAAATAATATGCCTGTGGGGTTATTGTAAGCATTCGTGGGTTTTTGCATATTTGATCTTCCAAGCAACACTGGTTGCATTAGAGGAGAGGCTAATTCACACTGCCTGCATTTGTATAGGCCTGTTGTGTGTGTTGGGTCTACACTAGTGTGTACGCTCTAAGAGCTGGCTTTGCATTGCATTGAGTAAAGAATGGAGTATCTGCAGTTCCTGTTAGGACCTGAGAATCACAGCATCATTATTTTAAGAAAAGGAATTGAACATTCCTTGCCAACATTTGAAGGAATGATCTTGAAACTCTGTAGATTTGTGTTTAAATGACCAGATATTGGAGGACACATGAGGAATCTCAAAACCTTAAGATTTCTAAGTACATTTTTGAAAAGTTTATGCAAGGATTTTTATATCCAAACTTAACAGTTCCAAGATCCATCAGCTGTAGCTTGCCATCTAAAACATTTGTTTTAAAAAGTTAAGTTATAGAAACTTCTTACTTGGGTGGAGTGGGGTGTGGTGGAGCTGGCAAAAGCTCTTAGAGCTTCCCTTATAATCCTGTTTCCTGTAACCATTCTGTGTTTTCACAATGTCATCATGCATCTAAAATTATTATTAAGACAGTGAAACAAAGATGGTGATAGTGATACTTAATATTCAGCTGAAGGATTCGGTTGTCAGGTGAATCATTTGTAATATTGGTATGCATTGGGTATTTACTGCAAGGTGTCTGAATGAAGCCATCATGGAATAGACAATATATTTATATTGATAACTTATTCTAATTTTAAGCCATTTCAAGAGGACTCTGATGAGGTAGCATAGAAATTCTCTAAATAAATACATGAATTCACAATCAGTTACATAGTCTTCTGCATGTTCAGCTTTGTCTCATCCAAGAATAGCTTAACTGGGACACAGAAGTGCCAAAACAAAAATTTGCAAACAACACTTTGCATCCTTAGGGAAATGTGCAAATTGGGGAAAGTGCATACACTCTTCCCTGCTGTTGTATAATGTTTGAAGCAACTGAAAGAAGTAATGTTTGGTTAGCAGAGTCAGAGGGCAGTTCTGTAAGCTTCTTCAACCTAGAAATGCCTTTACTCCTTTGGGATTTTTTCCCCTTTACTTAATATGAATTTTATTCTCACCTTCCTTTTGGTGGTAAATTTCTTTTCTCTCTGTGCTAGCCTGTGTTTCATATGCTGTTTGATGGAAGCAGCTGTATATATGAGAGCAGAAGTGATGGGGTTAGGAACCATGTATTCAGATTAGGTTCTGGAGTCTTAAGTGACTTCCTAATATGGTCCTTGTTTCTAAACATACATCCCTCACTGGTTTATCCAGTTGTTTTGGTGGTCTGTCTGTTCCAGGGGTGGCCAAACTTGCTTCATGGAAGAGCCACATAGACTAAATGCCAGATGCCCAAGAGCCACAAGGTGACATTGAAGGAAGAGGCAGGGGAGTGGCCTGAAAGTGACATCACATGAAAGAGTGGGGTTTTGTATAGGATGTGACATCATCAGAAGGGGTGGAGCTTAGGAAGTACCATCACCTGACCTTTGACTTGGAAGTGACATCACAGGACATCACAAAGTGATGTCACATCCTTGCTAGGTGGCACCCTCGTGGTTTGCCTAGGGGTTGTTTGCTATTGCCTGCCTCTGTGTAGTGACCCTGGACTTCCTCGGTGGTCTCCCATCCAAGTACTAACCAGGGCTGACCATGGTTAGCTTCCAAGATCTGAAAAGATTGGGCTAGTCTGGGCTATCCAGGTCAAGACAAGAGATGAAATATGTGGTTTGCCATTGCCTGCCACTATGTAGCAACCCTGGACTTCCTTTGTGGTCTCCCATTCAAGTACTAACCAGGCCTCCCTGCTTAGCTTCTGAGATCTGATGATATCAGGCTAGCCTGGACTAGCCACCTGAGGATGGAGACAAATAAGTATGCAGGATTCTGCAAGATTCCATTCTGACCCCTTGTGCTGTTTAACATAAGCATCAAACAACTGGGGAAGTTTTGACAGGATTTGGACCTCATTGTCACTACTGTACAAGTGACATTCATAGTAAGACTTTCAGGTTTTTTCTGTGTGTTTTATTTGATGCCATTACTGTTTGTGACTTACTGCTTATTGATAGAATTTGTTCCTTGGGGTACATGACTGTTCTGTGGTGTTTCTGGCTTTTACTACAGAAGAGCCAACTTTTCATGAGTTTAATAAATTATCCAATTGAAAGTTGGTTTGATAAGGAAGGGCTATTTCACAAACATCTAAGCACGTTGCACAACATCACAAGTTGTTTGATTTCCCACTCCTCCATATGAAGCCAGCTGGGTGACCTTGGATTAGTCACAGTTCTCTCAGAGCTCTCTCAGCCCCATCTACTTCAAAGGGTGTCTGTTGTAGGGAGAGGGAGGAAAAGCAATGGTAAGCCGCTCGGAGACTCCTTCAGGTAGTGAAGAGCGGGGTATTAAAACGAACTCACAAACTCAAGTATTTCTTTGCTTTTCATTGAAATCATGGGCACTCATCAGGGCTCAGAAAGCAGTGCAAGTACCCCCCAAAGGCTGATTTTTAAGGCATTAGGGAACTGTGCAAGCTGACCCCTGACCAAGCTCATGAGACTTGATAGCAAGGGAGTTATACATTCCCTTGCTTACCTGATAGGATGAGTAGGAGGGAGACTGTTCTCCTCCCAAAAGGTTTGACAGAGTCCCAAACGCATCCATTCTAGTCTATCAAAATCCCACCATGGATTGCCAAACACAAAAAAGATTTCTCTAATTTGCTTCAGATCAAGCTCAAGGACATCAATGTGATTTAACTGTATGCGTCATTTGTAGCATATGAAGTGGGCTGTTCTAGGAAGCCATTCTCTCCAAGCTTCCAGCAGTCACTGGCTCACTGCACTGCCTGTACTCACGGAAGGTGAGGCAGCTTTCTAGATCTCTCTGAGGGATGCGTTACTACAGACTGCTAACTACAGCTGGTGTTGTCAGCAGGCAGTGAAAACTGCACTTGCTCTCCACTGCCCCCCGCCCCCCAACATTACCTGCCAGCCTCACCAGAGCCCCAGGCTGTGGGTGAGCTGAGTTTGCTCCTACCCACCCCCCCAAACAAACCTTGCCACCCACCCCAGAGCGGCTCGGCCACAGGTGAGCTGAGCACAGTCCAACCCCACCACCACCAAACCCTGCCACTCACCCCAGAGCAGTTCTGGCTGGCTGGCTTGGGGAGGCTGTGGGTGAGTTGAGCATGCTCCAACCCCCCCTCCCCCTGCCAAACAAACCCTGCCACCCACTCCGGAGCAGCTCAGCCGCACACAGCCACCTCAAGCTGGCTGGCTGGCTTGGGGAGGCCATGGGTGAGCTGAGCATGCTGCAACCACCCCCCCAGCCAAACAACCCCCCCACCCACCCCGGAGTAGAGAATACTGTCCCCCCACTATTTACCTTTCAGGGTGGCGGTGGTGAGAAGATGAGGCAGCACACAGCCCCCAGCAGCCTGACAGAGGGCTGCTGAGAGCAGGGTTTATTTGCCCTGGCTTCCCGGCTGCCTGCCCACACAACTGAAAGCCGGGGGAGCGTGGGGGGGGGAGGCTTCGTGAGCCGCAGAGAAGGGCTCCAAAAGCTGCATGTGGCTCACGAGCCACAGTTTAACCACGCCTGGTCTGTTCTAATCTTTATGAAATTTTGAGGGTCTTCTGCATTAGATCTGGAATTGGGAAATATGAAGCTTACTTTTAGAGTTGTAGATCTCCTGTCTTAACTTGTCTGATCTTTCTCCATACCTTCTGAACTTGTGTGCCAATTCTTCTTCTTTACATTCTCGTGGGTATGGCTGCTTCAGTTTTCTGATGCTAAAAGATGAATACCACAAATAATTATAATATTGCTACTACTCAGGAACAGATGAATACTCAGATGATCTACCTTTTAAAAAATCCTAAGGAGAGGTTACAGCACAATTCCTTTTTTTTTTTTTACTACATATGGCAAAATAACAGTTCCTGTTTAAAAACCTGCATTTTCAGGCTTGGCTCAAGCAATTCAGTGTTTGTCAAAGCCACCAAAACATCTAAATGTATTACTCACTGGTTTATTATATACAAGTATGTTCCATGCTAGTGTTAATATAATTAATACAATGTGTGTGTAATCTCCTCTTGAATTACTCTTGTATGTGCTGAATGTTCACAATAAAACTTCAAAGATGCTGAGTGAAAAACAACAGCACTGCCTAAAAATTGGTAGCACTTGATATATGCCTCGCCAACTTTGTGTTTCATTGTTGTTTGAATGGATGGTATTTTCAAAAGGTGCCTTAAACTCAAGGGCTTGGGTCCTATGGTGCTGTTCTGTCAGTGCAGCAGCAACTCCTCCAATGGAACCTTCCATGTACAGAAGAGGGAGGATGATTTTTGAGTCCTTCCTACTGCTGTAGAGCACCAGATCCCCCAGCCCAAAGGAGCATGAGTCTAGCATGCAAATAAGGCTACAGTGAGAGGTTGGCATCATAAGGTATCTCAAAATGCAAAACCAGACATGGTGTTGAGTCAGAGTGAATCAAAAGGCAAGCATGTTGCAGTGACTGGGCCATCGGGCAAGGAGATCCTTAATTTGCCTGCTTGCTTCATCATGGGAAGAGGTAGGGAGTGAGTTCAAACCTCCTGTTGAAGTTGTGCATACCCCCATAGTTGTTTATGTGTTGAGGTAACATTAGTGGTATCATGCCTGTGCTAGTCCCATTACTGACATTCTGTCACATGTAAACAATAAGAATATTGGACTTCTTCCCTTGATATTTGTACATTAGAAGTTTGAAATTATGCCTTCATGACACCACAGTAAAACAAAATCTGAGTCCATCCTTGTCTGCCTCCGCTTTGCCCAAGTGTCTGTCTTCACTAAGTAATGTTTGTGTGATCTGCTCTATTAAAATATTTACAGTAAGTCTGACAATCTAGCCTAGTCCCATATCCAGTTCTGAAAAAGGCTGTGGTTAGAAGAGAGAAATTAGTACAGTACAGTTAATACATCACTAAATAACATGAGTTGGATCCACAAAAATGTGAGAAGAGTGCGCCTGACTGAGTGGGATCTTTGCCATCTTCCCCTTCTTGTTGCAGATCCTGAATCACCCAAAAGCCACCCCTGAATTTTTGGGAACATATGTGAATAGCATGATGTGCAGTGTAAGGGGAAGATGAATTTGGCAGAAATGAGACCCCTTTGTGTCGGTTAGTAGAAATGCCATTCTGCTTGTAGGGTGCAGGGTGAGAGGTTGGCTCCAGCTGTCTTGCTGGTACATGATGGTTTCTTTCTGTCAAATTTACACCACTGTTCTTCCAAGGAACTCAGGGGGGCATCTATTATGTTTCCCTTCTTCATGTTATCACAACAAATCTGTGAGGTGGGTTAAATCCCGAAATATGGTGACTGGCTCAAGGTCACCCAGTCCTAGTCTGACATGCTACTCATTATACCACCCTTGTTCTTTGTTTCTCTGTCTTACAGTCTCCTTCATCCTGCTCATTGTTTCATTTACCTTTCTACAGGATTGCCAGGCTTTTAAAAGAAAAATCTGATCATAATTGACAATCTGACATAATTTCCAATTTCCACCTCATTCCCTCAGTGCTTTGCAGGTTTTTTTGTCTCCAAACTTGTACAAATCATAACTATTTTCCAGTCCTAGAAATATCCTATCACCTGTCTTACTAAGAAGTGGCTACCTCAGTCTAATAAGCACAGACATTTTAACGACAGCCGCCTTCAGCGGGGAGAAAAAGCTCCAAAGTCTTAAGCCTTCTCCCCATCCCAAATCCTCAAATTCAAGAGAAAAGGGCACACATACAGGCGGTGCTTCACAGGAACAAAAGCAGCAAAGAAATGTTTAGTGCTATAGTGGAAGATGGCCTCTTGCACACATTGAAAAGATGTTGCCTGTTCACTGAATGCAGCCCCCTTGTTGCTTTTTAAACTAAGTCTCTATATTTTATGGGAATGTAATTTTTAGCAGTCAGCTATGTAGTTACTCAAGATTAGTTTCATTGTTGTATATCAAACAGAAGAGGGAAACTGAAAATTTAGGCTGTAATTAGAGGCCTGAATGTTGTTCAATTACTATTTATTTGTAATATGTTCAAGTCTAGATTTAGCCTCCAACTCTGAGGGTCCATACTTGTTTGAACTCCATGGGACAATATTCTTTTAATCCTGCTGCTGCTGGATTTGTTTTAACACGGAATGCTGTCTTTGTTGCCAGAAACAGAGTTGCAGTGCTGCAGGGGCTGTACTTCGAAAAATCCTTTCATGACTTTTAATTTGTATTTGATTGTTGGCAAGGTTGCAAGATTGTATGATCTGATTGACTGAGTAATTTTTTTTAATTAAATATAGTTTGGATGCATTTAAAACATGTAGCATTTGATTGTAAAGTTTAAAATGTGCTTGAAATATCTTCCTCACACTTGGTCACCTTTTAGTAGTTGAGCAAGCAGTTAACATTTATGACTCCATTTTAATAAATGCGTTGGAGGTCTTTAACACAAACAAAATGTGCTATGCAGGCTAATTAAATCAATACTACCATGTAGGAACTTGCCGTTTCTGGAATTGCTCTTTTAAAGCTTAGATATAAACAAAAACCTCATTATTTTGTGGTGTGTAACTCAGAACAAGGGAGGTGTTTCCAGCTTTCTTCTTTTAGTAGACTGCATATGGGATTATGATTGAAGTGTGATGTGTAGCTGCATTGGACTTGAACAGAGCTATGTGGATTGGCGGTGTATGAAAATGCCAGGTTCTCCATCATGTCATCTCCATTTTACAGGCGTGAAGCATAGACTCCTTTTCCAAGAGTTCCCTGCCAGTATGGGTAGATTTCCAGACTTGGCTGAACAGCCAGTGAATTAAATAGGAGACGTACTTTGAGTAAACTGTGAATAACTCCAGATTATCTAAAGAGAAGACAAAATTCCACATCCTGGCTCTAATCCAAAATTCCTTGTGTCCTCCATGAAGCATCACATCTCATGTGGAAGCAACACTTCAGGCTGTCCCCACCTCTAAAGTGAACAGGGAAAGCCCTTGCATACGCTGACCTCCCACTGCTTATTGAAGGCTGTACACATACAAGCAGTCCCTGGATTGAATGTGCTGGCTGTATTCAGATGTCATGACAAATTCTAATGTGCTGAGATTGTGCACAAGCACAGTTTATTTCCTGTACTCCCCTCTTACTCTTTCACTTCCCTTTAGCATAGACTTAGATTGAACATAGCTCCCTAGATTGATAGGGAGCTGTGGTGGCTCAAGTGGTTAAGACACTGAACTGCAGGCTGTGGAAGGTCAGTAGTTCAGCAGTTCGAGACCCGGGTGCCGCATGACGGGGTGAGCTCCTGTCTCTAGTTCCAGCTCCTGCCAACCTAGCAGTTCGAAAGCAAGAAATTGCAAGTAGATGAATAGGGACCACTTCGGTGGGAAGGTAACAGCGTTCCGTGCACCTTGGTGTTTAGTCATGCCGGCCACATGACCACGGAAACGTCTTCGGACAGCGCTGGCTCTTCGGCTTTGAAACGGAGATGAGCACCACAACCCTAGAGTCGGATTCGACTGGCTTTCGAGCAAGGGAACCTTTACCTTTACCTTTACCTAGATTGAACATGTCCTGGTTTAAGCACGTTGCAGTGTGCCATGAAATCCTAATGCAGGCACCCTGAAAAATCATAGTGTGCCCCCCCCAAACCAGGATTATAAATTGGGGTTTATTGAGGTTTCGAATCCTATTTTATAGGGGGAAGCAAACTCCAGTTTACTGAAGCGTCTGTATCCAGGCATTAAGGCAAATTGAACCTTGATCAAACTGGAAAGCATTCAAACAAGGTACGAATGTGAGAGGAGGTGGAAAGTTGGAGTGAATCGAATGTGTAAGCACACCAAAGAGCTCTGTTTGTGTATGTTGCTGACAAACCTCTGATTAATTAGCGTTTGTTGTGATGTGTGAATGCCACCTAAATTATGCAGTTTTGTTGGTGATAAAGTAGACTTTGCTCTTAGATGTAAGTAGCAGAATTGATTATTCTTTCCCTTTTTATCCATGAACAGTAACATGCTTCCTTCTATTCTGTTTTAAGCCCTCATTCCTGATAAACTGTGTCCTTGAATGTAGTGCTCATAATGATCTAAGAGGTCACCATCTAGATTCTTGCCAATACCATTTTTCTTAACATGCAAAAGACAGAGCTGGCATGAAACAAAATATAATATACTTCTGTTTTGTCTCCCTGTGCTTGTGGGCTGTTTCAAAAGCTAGTAATATAGTAGCCACAGGCAAAAGGAAATGTGTCCAGAAACCTGTCTTATTTAATTAGTGCTAGTAAACAACCAGAGTTTAAATTTAATTCTTCCTTTAAAAAAAATCTTGTAAGTCTCAATGCATTTAAAACTCAATACCCTAGAGACAGCTGAGAATACTGTAGCAGGGCTTTAGTCATCATCCACAGAGAAGGGCTTGGTCTCTTTGAGACATTCAAGGGAATGGAAATCACTTGGTTTTAATAAGATTTGAAATTGTCAAGCAGCAGAATTTAAAGTGATAACTGGCAGGTCATCAGCCACACAGATTCTGAAGTTGTTAGAGTTGCAGTAAGTGTTTCAAGATGAGTTTTCATCCGGGGCATCTGTTGTTCTTTGATACAGCATTTGTTGCAACCTTGGGCTTCTAGTGAAGGAGTTATCTTAAAGCACACCCCTCAGAACCCTAGATTTCTACACCCAAATATAGTCACTATAGTCAGTTTGTTTTCTGTAACAATTAATCAACTTGTGTTGATAAAAAAAAGTTTCACATCTTTGTCATCTTCCTGTGCATATCATGACCTGCAGTTGTCAGATTTGGTGAAGGTCTGATAGTCCATGCTAGAGGGGGGACAGAAAGACCGCCTAAGCCCTGAGCCTTTTCTCTCCTTGGCCACACACTGCTTTCCACCCAGCCTTTCCTTTGAACAGCATGGCTGACTTCAGATGCAATTTTCAACAAAATGATGGGGGGAGGGAGAGTTTTCTCAACTGCTGTCTTAACTGCTAAAAGGTCTACAGAGAAGAACATTACACAGTGGTTCCCTTTGTTCAGGGAGAAACATATGTCCCAGAGGATTTTTAAGGTTCTTCAAGAAGATTATATTCTTTTGGCAGTAAGACATTAATCCTGTTCTCAATTGTATGCAGGGAGAGAGACTGTGTAGGTAATAAAGGAAAACAGGGAATAAACCTGGAACACATTGTGACCATACATATATGAAGAAAACTGTTTATAATTTATATACAAAAGAACGGGGGTATTGTCTAGGCTGGGCAGAACACTCAATGGTTTCCTTTCCATTAAGGCAGATTTAGTAACAGTACTATGCAATGTATTTCAAAGGTTTGCATTTTAAAATAAAGTGGAGGAGAGGAGGCATAACTCCATAGCTAACTATGTCAATAAGCTATATGGAAACTATTTGGTCATCTTTTTCACTTAATGCTTTTGCTACCTTGGGACAACACCTCAAATTAAAGGCAAACACTACTTTATCTCTGGGTTTTGTGCCCTCAGTTTGCTTCTGTGTAGTGTGTATTACTCCCTAGTACTGCTGTTAATTTAGTGCCTTGTTTTCCAAGGAGGCTTTTTTCCTTTTACAATATACAACAATACTGTATATTCCCTGGAGATTTATAGTTTTGACCCCAGAATGGTACTGCTTAGCTGTCTAGAAGCATGAGGGCCGGACTAAAAAGATCTTGTTGGTCATTCACCACTGAAATGAATACTGAAAGATTTTCAAAGGATAATTTAAATTACCAGTCATTCCTTTGTGCTGTGTGTGTGTGTTTGTGGGTGGTAATCAGGATGAGATTTTTTTGGTTTTGGAAAAAGCCAAGTCCCATCAATGCTACCAGCATCTCAGGGATCCACTTTGGACTTCGTTGGGGACTGTGCAGCTCTGGCAGGCACAATCCATTCTCCAGCACTGGTGGTCCTAGTGGTGCTGCTAGTGCCTTGGTTACTTGGACACAGATCTGGCCCTGAGGGTCAGGCAACATGGTCTGGTGTGCTGTTCCCAGCATGCATGTTATACAATCAAGAAAGCTCTCAGGACAGTGATTGGCAGAAGATGGAAATGACTATGGGAGCAATCTTCTTTGGGAACATATACTAACTTTTCTGATTAGAATATACCCCCAAGAAGTTTATCTGTTAAATCTCTTGTTTCCTCAAACTCCATTTGCAAACCTTATTCTACATTGGTAAGCTAGTTTGGAACTTTTTTGGAATTTTCACAAGTGACCTACAGGCATTCCTTCTCCTTTTAATGGGGCTTTAAATCTCCTGCTACAACTAGCTTACTGTTTCATTGAGTAGAGGCAGAGCATTTCTGGGTTTGCTTGCAGAGATGATTACCACATTTGAGAAGGGATAACAACTCATGTTTCTCACAGTGTTTTTGGCAGGCTGCAGTTCACAGGGTTCATTCTACTATATAGAATCTATCCAGTTTTGCTTGCCTCTGTTGTAGATTAAATGACAATAAGTAAAAAGACAATTTGCCTGTAAGTACGGTTCTTGAAATATGTCTCTGTACGTTGCTACACTGTGTCCCATATCCCTATTTAGTAGTCACGCTTGGCAGAAACTAAGTGCTGATTTAACTTTTTCGAGACATTAATTAAACTGAAGTAAGCAAGGTCCCTGCACTTACAGAGATACACACTTACAGGGCATGTATAAAACCTTCCTGAAGGAGACCCATGGTAATAGGTAAATGTACTCTATGTGGAATGGAATCAACAGAAAACTCGGTCAGTAGGTGTGTGTATGTTGGCACACTGCAGTTGTGGAAACCATCACAATTCACCTCTCTACTATTTCCATTAGCAGAGACTTAGGAACACAGATGTCTCTTATAAAGTTTTACCATCCAGTGATTTTAAAATGGAGCTATTAAAATGGTTATGAAATGTAGAGCTGAGTGACTTCACTCTTTTATTTCCCTTCTAGGCATTCCAGAATGCACATCAGGACAGGACTGATGGATGCTCATCTGTATTGCTTGAAGAAATATGTGGTAGACTTCCTTGTAGAAAACAAGTAAGAAAAGCCGCTAACATCACATGTGTGTTTGAAAGTGCTGTAATTATAACTCTGGAATCTTCTCCATAACTACATTTTCCTTCAGGAAAAGTTACCCCTCCCTTGCCTATCTTGGAAGCTGGCCCATACTGCTTTGTGACTAGACTGTGATGTAATCTCCTCATACCCTACAGGTATCCTTCTAGCATAGTGTGCAGTTTTAAATTGTGTGACATGCATTGTGGGATTTCTTTTCTGTTTTCTGCTTCAGGACATGCACACTGTTAGAGGTTGAGAAAAAAGATACTTTCAAACCCTGCCCCTGCCTCTGAAGCCTCTGCTTCAGAGTTATGTGCACATCTTAAGGTTTCTGCTCTTGTAATCCTTCTGCTTTTCTGGTTCTAGAAGTTGTAGAGTTCCTCACCTTCATTCATGAAAGTTGTGTCTCCTGATGCACTTGTTCCCTGTCTGTTGATTTTCCGGCTCCAAGTTGTCAAGGAGCAGAGATAGGCACAGGGCTCAGAAACAGTAACTCTGAAACAATGGGACTGGGAGATGCTGCAGCTGCTGAAATGGGAAAGCAAAAAAATTCAAAAGGAGGTTTTACATACATACACACACACGAAGCAGCAGCTAAAGTTTTGCTAATTTTATTTTAGGTGGCATCATTTAAAAATCCTCGGTTGCAGATGGTTTGTCTGTATGAATGGTAGCAACCAGGCACTCTGTTAGAAGTACGTGTATTAATCTGGATAGCAGTTTGCTCTTCTTCCTTCCCCCCCTTTAAACAGCCAAACAACAACCAGTAGAGAGCCTTTAACTGCACAGAAAAGATGGACTGCAATTGGTCCTGGTGCTTTTCAGAGCTCAGTTTCTGGATCTTTCCCCAGCCCCCATTTGTTCCTTGCTGGCTTCAGGAGTAGAAGATGTAAAGGGCCTATGGAGGCACTAGTTCTGAATCTGCTAGTGCATTTGTTCAAACCACTTCATGTACAGTCCTTTCTTCCTGCTGCAGACCACTGTTCTCCCAGAAATACTGCTACTGGGTTTGGGGCACTCTTGGAACAGTATGGAGGGTGATGCAGATGTTTACAGTGGCAGAGGGGAAATTGCCTACCTCCCACTAGTGGAAGACAACTTTGAGACCCCTTGGCAGCTTCAACTTAGTCATCAGAGGGCTGCCAGGGAGGCACTGCAGAGGCCTTCTCAATCTCAACTATGCTAGTTATTTATTATTAATTTTTTTTGTATACATTATGTTTCTAGTGCTACAAATATGGCCTTACACAGACTCTTCTTTGTGAAGCAGTAGCTTCATGGTTAAGGCAAGCCCTTTAATTTTGGTCATATATTGGGTAGACCCTAGTGTGCCTAGTTGATGGACTGATTTTTTCCTATGGACGATTGAGGGGCTGTGAAGCAAGGGGGCTGAGTAAAATTACAAAAGATGGTTGGTTGGGCATTCAACAGAGATATTTCCAGTGTCATTATGTCTGTTAGCAGCTAACAAATACAGGCTGTTTGGCCAGAAGAAGTTTTTAGCTTTTGCCAGCAGTCTGTGCAGCAGCATTGCCCCAAAGCTTTCCTGCTGTTTCACTACATCTTCCACTTGGACTGGGGGGATGTATTGCTGAGCAAGGAGATGGAGGAACCAACTTGAAGAAGCCATTTAACCAGCATGTAGTGGGAGGGAGGGGAAATGGCAGCCCAGGCTGTACACATGAGAACATCTTCCTTTTCTTTCTGCCAGCACCTTATAGATGCTCAGTACTGCAGAAGAGCTCCACTTTCCACCTGAATCCTTTATCTTTTCCAGAGAGATGGGTGATTGAGGAGAAAGATGAAGTAAGGGAATGGAGGCCTGTGCTGAGATCCGAAATGCGTCCAAGGGCAGTTTCAGGAATGGGTGTATTCTCCTGAGATCATTTACTTTATGAGGCATTTGGACAGAGTGTGCAGCATCAGTGAAATGAAGAAACTACCCAATCTTGAGAGTGTCCCTTTTCATGTGTGTATGTGCCTTAACACATATAGCAAATAGATCTTTTTTTAAAAAAAATGCACCCCAGAAAGAAATTACCTCACTTCTTTTATCATTCATACACATCTCTACTTAAGGAAGAGCCTGATCCTTCTGCTGGCTTGGTGGATGCTGCCACTTGGAGATTGGCACTTCCAGGGGTCGTTTCCTGCCAGAGTGTCCCAGAGCAGTGCTCCGGCAGTAACAAGCCCAGGCCCCGCCCCCTCCCGAGGGGGGAGAATTAAATGCCTGGCTTCCCTGCATGATCTTCTCTGAGTGCCCCTGCGCGATCTTCTCTGAGTGCCCTGCAGCTGCGGGGCACTCAGAGAAGATCGTGCAGGAAGCCAGGCATGTCTGCTGGGCTCCCCTTCCTGTCCCCAACTAGCCCAGGCTGGTTGGAGACAGGAAGAGAACCTGGGCAGACATGCCCTCTCTTCCCCCTGATCCGCTCTGCTTTTGCGGAGAGACTTGGCGGGGATTTAAATGCTTGCCTTCCCTGCCCAACCTTCTCCAAGTGCCCCGCAGCCAGGGAACCCAGACATGCCTGCCTCTACCCTGAGCCACTCCGCTTTTGTGGAGAGACTGGGGGGGGATTTAAATCTGAACATTTCCAGCTCTCCCTCCCTTCCTCTCTCCCTATTTTCTTTCTTTCTTTCTTTCTTTCTTTCTTTCTTTCTTTCTTTCTTTCTTTCTTTCTTTCTTTCTTTCTTTCTTTCTTTCTTTCTTTCTTTCTTTCTTTCTTTCTCTCTCTCTCTCTCTCTCTCTCTCTCTCTCTCTCTCTCTCTCTCTCTCTCTCCTTCCCTCCTTCCTTCCATCCCCTCTGTCTTTCTCTCTCTCTCTCTCCCTTCCTTCCTTCCTTCCTTCTTTCTTGCCTCCTGACATACTTCTGGTGATGTCAGGGGATGTGACATATGCAAATAACATATGCTAATGAGTTATGCTAATGAGCTCCTGCACCTCTTTTTCTACGACATGACCCCTGGGCACTTCTATTCTGTCTGCCTCCCCAAAAAACCCAAGGAAGGTTGATATGAGTTTAGAAATGTATTTCCTTCCATGGATATCAGTTTTTTAAATACATGGATGGAAAGCACATTTAAAATGACTTTTCTGCCTCTCACACATATAGCAAGAGAGAGGCTCCAAAGTAGCTTGAAGTGGCACATGTAACATTGGTCAGAGGAGTCTACAGTGCGCAGCTGGTTTTGATTGATGGATTACCAGACAATTAACACTAACTGTCAGGATCAAAGCAAGGTGTTCAAACCCACAAATCTTGCTTTTTTAAAAAATGTAACTGTTAACTCCCCACCCAACCGCAGCTGCAGTGGAAGGTGGAAGGTTACCACACTGCATTAGTAATCTTACTGCCTTAACAGATTTCTCTATACAGGTCTGCGGTTTCTCTTCCTATCTACTGAAGTTTCCTTGTTTTGTAGTGAAGAACTCACTTTTATTCCTTTTGGTTTTTTTGGCCTTTATGTGCACTTTTGTTTTGTCCATCTGCAAATCCCTCCTCTCCCCACCCCCAGCCTTGCAAGTGGGCTATCATTGCCACATCCTGTGTTTTTAACTTGTAGTGTTCCTACTATGAAATGTAGACCACCCACTGAGAGGAAGAAAAACATCCATTTATGGAAGAAGAGAGAGATCCTGGCTCTAATGCTTCACAGGAAAAAAGTTAGTGTATTTACCCTAAACCAGGAGCGGCCCACAGTTGAGCCCAAGGGCATGGATTTCAGTGCCACCTGCTATACCTGCTGTAGTTACTGAGTCCCATTTTATTCTATGAGCCTTACTGTCAGGCAAGTGTTCTTAGGATTGCAGCTGGGGCAGTACAATGCAGAGGACTGCCTCTGCCTCAGTGGGCAGCCACCAGCACACCTGTGGTGCCTCTAGGCCACTCCCCATTGGGTTCTGGCAGAGGCCAGTAGACAGCAAAAAAACTGAAAAGCAGAGCCATATGGGCCACAATACTGTTGGCATCCCCAGCAACCACACTGTTGCTGCCTAAGCGGGTCATGGGGTGTGACAGCAGGGCTGTGATGGACAGAACAGGCAAAAGCTATCACAGACTGCCAGGAATGGAGATGAGCCCAGAACACATCACCAGTGAGGGGTGGGAAAGAGGAGAGCCATGGACTGTGGGGCCATTTCTACAGCATACCCACTCACCCTTTAAAAGACCAGGGCCCTGCCTAGCAGTAATGGAGCAGCTGACAAAGACAGTAGTTGGTAAGTGGCCTCAGCAGCCTGCCAACTGGTGGTGACTCCAAACAGGTCCAAACCGCATGTGGCTGAAAAGCTGCAACCACCAAGAAAGGGGAGATGACAAGGAGAGTACGTCCAGCCAGGGGGAACCAGCACTCACTGTTGGGGTACCTCCCAGTGGGCTGACCATGCTGCCAAGGCCCCCTGGGCTTCCTCCTCTGGTGGTGGAGCACGGGGTTTGGCAGGGCAAGCCTGGTGAGGGATGCACAGAAGTGCTGACAGATCCCCCCCAAAGCCTGTGAATGTACACCATCTCTGGCATCTCCAATGGCAGCTAGCAGCCCCTCCAGGTGCCCAGCAGCCACCACCACAGACACTGCCAGCCCCTCCAAGAACTGGTGACCCCAGGAGAAAGTGTATTTCCAGTTACGGCAGGTCTCCAACTGCTCCCACTCAATTGTTGCCCGCATAGAAGAGAGGGTGTAGAAGATGAACTGTGCTGGCTGTGGGCACTGTGCCCAGGACCCTAGCAAGTCCTGTCTCTTTTGCTAGCTCCCTCCCCATCCCCTGCCACCACCACCCACTGGTAACAGCAAGTCCATGTGCTGCATAAGCCCCCTCCTCTAGCTGTTGGCTCTGGAGGACCCCTTGATGCCCATCATCTAAAGAACAACCATCCTGGCTTCTATGGCTCATCTCAAAGAGATCAGAGTGCAAAGATGGTCTATGAGGTCAACATCTTGCCAGGGGTCTGTCTCATCCACCTCCTGCCTGTGCTGTACATTTGGGTGACTCAGTGACGGCAAAGGAGGCACTATGTCAAGTGGTACTAAGAGCACATCAGGATTATGCAGCACTGTGACAGCATCTGCCTGAACAGGGTAGCCATCCAAGCCCTGTGTGAGGATATTGGGGCAGCACTCCAGGGACAGGCCCCACCTCCTGCACCATCACTGTCCTGCAGAAGGTGCTGCTTTTCCTCCATTTCCTAGCCACTGGATCCAAGAGGTCATGGGCAAAGTCCTGGAGGTGTCCCGGTCATTGGCAATCTGCAGCCTGTCCAGCTTCCTGGATGTCATGCTGGGCCATCTGCAGGAGTATATGCAGTCCCCTACGAAGGAGACTGAGCTGGCACCCCTCCAAGTCAGATTTGCCTCTTTTGCAGGCTTCTCGGGGCCATGGACTGCACACACATCACCCTTCTTGCTCCCCAAGAGGAACTGCAGGTCTATTGCAACCAGCATCATTTCTACAGCCTGAACATCCAGGCTGCCTGTGACCACCAAGACTTCTTCACACACCTTTTGGCCAAGTTCCTGGGCAGCATGCATGATGTGCAAATCTTCATGGCTTATGGCTTCAACCATCTGTTGGCCACCTCAATGGAGGGCAAAGGCTGGCTGCTGGGTTAATAACCCAGGGCAGTTCCAGAGAGGCCTCCAGGTAGGGGCCTCAGATCCTGATCCTCTTCCCACTGCAGGTTACCGAGGCCAGTAACCCTTTCATCCACTTTGGAAAATTTAAAGAAGACCTGACTTGGCTCCGTGGCTCTTTTTTCTGTTCTTCATAGCCTTTTTCATCTTTACTGATCAGGACACTGCATACTCTCTGGATTTTTTGTTTGGACTTAAAAACTTTGAACAGACGTGATTGCAACGATCTCAGTTTTTATTTGTATTCTATTGGGGGGGGTTGGCTTTCTCTTTCTATTATTTTTTCTTTCAGTATTTTGAAGAAGGAACTAGTGCTTTGCAGTTTTCTTTAAAAGGGAAAAGAGATCCCTTTGGACATGAAATAGTTGTTTGACGCTGAAACCGTTTAAGTACTGACTTAGAAATATATTTATTTTCTTTGGTTTGAAGGCACTGCACAGCTGAGCTCTTATTAACTGTGGGGCTTAGGATTTGCCCAATACAGACTTTGATATCTAAACTGTCCACTGCTTTGGGCTTTGGGAACTAAAAGATACACCTATATTTGTCCTTTTAGAAAAAAAACTTGGATATTGAATTTATAAACTATCTTTACTTTAGTTGAAGATAGGTAAGAGAAAACAAAAGTTGAATTAAGAAATTTAGAGGAGTGTGAGTGATTAACATATTTATTTTAGTGATTGATTGTGACACCGATAGTGCTAGTGAATTTTGGGTTGCATTTAAGTGTTTATTATTTAAAAGTTTTGCTAGTTAATATTTATGGATAACTTTCTACATATTATAAAAATGTCTGGTCCAAATAAATTCTCACCGGGAACCCCCAAAGCAGTAACAACTACTTTGTCTGTGGCAGCGATGAAGGACCTCCAAAATCTAATTCAGGACACTATAAAGACAGCACTAACCCAGGCGGTAGATCCGATAAAGTGGCAATGAATGAAATGTCAGTACAACTATCAGCTAAAATGGACAATCTACAGAAACAACTAATAGAAAATAACCAAAAGATAATGGAACTCAATAATACAATTAAAAAGACCAAAGAAAAGACAGAACAAAAAGAGGCCAAAGTGCAAATAATTGACTCAAAACAAACTGAGATAGAAGAAGAGCTTATTAGGATTCAATTAGACAAGGCGGCATTTATTTTACGTTTTCAAAATGTACCTGAAGAAAAAGAGGAAGATTTAAGAAACAAAATGGTACAAGTGATAGCTGTTTATATAAAAGTGGACAACCCTGGAAAAATATCCGAAGATATAGATGTCATTTACAGAAGAAACTCGATGTATGCAAAAAAAACCCCTCAGATCCCTAGAGAGATACACATGAAATTTTATAAAAGATCAATTAGAGAAGAAATTCTGAAACTTGCGAACAAGACTCCACTCTTTATAGGCAAAGCAGAAATAAAAATATTGAAAGAAACCCCCTGGAGAGTAAGAGATAACAGGAAAGACTACCAGGAAATGGCTTTGTTATTGAGAAAGAACCAAATTACATACAGATGGCTTATACCAGAAGGTTTGTTTTTCCAATATAAAGGAAGTAGATTCAAAATTAACTCTACTTGAAAGGCAGAAAATTTCCTTCAGAAATACGAATCAGAAATTTTAACTGACGAAGGAGATTCAGACCCATTTGACCATGAGGAAGAAGAAGAGGAATATGACCTACAAGGAGCAACGGCGATAGAGATACCAAACATTACAGGGAAAAGCAAACCAATAAAGACCACTTGAGCTCCAAAAATATTTACAAGGAAGCAGAAAAGAGAGGAACAGGCTAAAGAGCAACAAACAAAACTGTAAGATGGAAAGGCAAAAAATAAAAATAGTTTCAATTAACATTAATGGATTAAAGATACTACAAAACGGGAGAAAGATTTTCCATTAATTGGAGAAAAGTAATTCAGATATTATATGTCTTCAAGAAACACATATTAAAGAAGCAGATCAGAAATATCTGCAATCTAAAAAATTAGGTAAAAACTTCTTTGCTTCAGATAAAAAGGGGGCCTAGCAATATATGTGAAAGAACAGTTGCAACAGTTGCAAGTTAATATATAAAGCTGATGATAGAAGAATTTTAATAGTACAAATTGCAAGGTGTTCAAAGAAGACACTTCTGTTTAATATCTATGCTCCAAATCAACAGAAAGAAAGATTTTATAAGCTGCTGAATAAATTTCAACATGAGGAGGTATGTATTATGGGAGACTTTAACATGGTCTTTGATAACAATCTGGATAGAAAATCAATAGAAGGGAAAAGTAAACGCGGGAATCAATTGCCGTCCATATGTTATGAATTAATGGAGGAGAATAATTTAATAGAGGCCTGGAAAGTTAGAAATCTGCACAAACAAGACTACACTTTCTTTTCTGCTAGACATGGTTCATGGTCCAGGATAGGTATGTGCTGGATTTCAGCCTTGATGACAAGAGACACCTTAGAAGCAGAAATACGTTCAGCATCATTTGCCGATCACAATCCCATAAGTTTGGAATTACAAGACACTCCAAGAAAGTCCAGGTGGACTTTAAATATTTCGATCTTAAAGAATAAAAACTTTATAAAATATACTAAAAAAGAATTTCAGATTTTTTTTCAAAGAAATATTCAAGCAAGGATTGCAATGAGTACAGTTTGGGAGGCCTTTAAAGCCTATGCAAGGGGCCTACTGATTAAAGAGACTATATTTCAAAAGAGGCAAAAAGAGAGAAAGTATTGTTTACTAAAAGAACAAATCGGACTGGAAGAAAAAGAAATGAAACGAGGCCTAAATAATGATCAGAATAGGAATAGACTCTACATTTTACAACACCAAATGAATTGTTTATTGAGTCAAGAAATAGCAAGAAAACTACAATATGCAAAACAAAATTTCTTTGAAAATGCTACTAAACCCACTAGGTGATTAACGTACAGATTATGTAAAGAAAACCAAAAAAATCACAGAGTTGGAAGGTGCCATACAGGAGGATCAGAGAAAAACTTTAAATCAGCTAAAGAGCAACCTTAAATCAGCCAATTACCATGGCTGAACTCATGGAAGCATTAAGGAAACAAAAAAAGGGAAAACCCCAGGTCCAGATGGATGCCCAGTGGAATTTTATCAGCTCTATGAAGAACAATTGATGAATCCCCTAAAAATGGTTTGCCAACAGATTGTAAGAGATACCACAATCCTGGAGAGAAGCATTGATATCCTTAATTCATAAACAGAATACAAATGAGACTGAAATCAAAAATTACAGACCATTCTCCTTACTGAATGTGGACTACAAGATATTCACATCGATATTAGCATTAAGATTGAAAAAAGTACTGTCGGAGACAATTCATTCAGACCAAGCATGTTTCCTCCCAAATAGACAAATATCTCAGAACATAAGAGTAGTACTACATGTATTAGAGTACTACAAAGACAACCCAGGAAAACAAATGGCGCTCATTTTTTCAGATGCAGAGAAAGACTTCGATAATGTATGTTGGAACTTTTTACGTGAACTGTTGTCAGTCTCCCAGGCAGGACTCCAATTCAATAAAATGGTGGGCACAATTTATAAAGAACAGAAAGCTAATATAAATATTAACGGAGACCTATCAAACAGGATTGGAATAAATAAAGTTACTAGACAGAGCTGTCCCCTGTCACCTTTACTGTTTATTTGGTCACTTGAAGTCTTGAATGATCAAATTAGAATGGATACCCAAATTAAAGGACTAAAATTGAAAGGACAAGAATACAAACTTTTAGCTTACGCGGACTATTTGTTTTTTATTTTGGAGGAACCACAGGATACAGCTACTAAGTTGATCTCTGCTATACAAGAAAATGTTAAAGTAGTGGGACTCAAAATTATTAGATTTCAAGCAAGATCTAAAATAAAAACTTCCAGAGTACAACTGGTGGCAAGTGATGCAAATCCAGTCTAGCTTCATAAAAGATAAAAAGATAGGATTCTATGAGGATTACTTAAAAATTGATCAAATTTTGTTGTATACAAAGCAGAAATTTATACGTTGCTGCTTGAGGGCAAAATGCTTGATGAAGTAGTCAAAAATGTGATGATGATGGGCTGAAACATAGGTCATAATGTGGATCTTGAAGATTGGTCTCAGATCTGGAAAAAGAGTTTAAAAATGACCAGAGCGGTATCATATAAAGAAAGCATCTATAAAATGTTTCATAGGTAGTACATAACACTTGACTTACTCTCAAAAATGGAACCCAACTACTCTAATCTTTGCTGGAAATGTCAGAAAAAAACAGGAACCTTTTACCACATGTGTGTTATTCTGTTGTATGTGTTTGGATGTCCGTAGTGTTACGATTAAAAGGATAAAAGAAGTAATTTTAAAAAACAACAATACAGAACTATATATGATCAAAACTGTATATTACATTCATTAAAGTACAAAGACGGGTTAGTGGTCATAACCCAACAGAATGTATAAACACATATCCAACAGATTGCTCATAACAATTAAGCATTATTTACAAAAAGAAGCTCAAAACCAACAGTAGGCTCCTCTGTAATTCCGTACATAAATAGTGTCCATAAGACCTCTAAACAGAAAGTAACTGCAGCAGAAGACGCCCACTGTGGAATGAATAACAGCCGTACATCACTCACAGGTATAAATCAAGACGTTAGTAACTGTAGACAACCCAGCAGGGGCATCCCTGCTCAGAGCCCACTTGCTTGGACATGTGAAGAGGCAGCCCTGGGGTTGGGAGTCACAAATGGAGGGGGGAGTGAGGCAGAAACCATGGAGCTAATTTCATCCTCTCACAAACAAAATGACAGGGACAGAGTTGTCAAACAATCCAAACTTTATTAAATTGTAAATCATGAAGGAGTTTGATGAGAGAAGTTGCCAACTCTTTCTGTCCAGTATGGCACCTCTGCATGTGAGAGCGGCTCCCAAGGGCCACAGGGAGACAGGGTGAGTATTCCCTAGTGCAGCATGTTCTGAGTGAGGCAGAGTCCCAGGCAGAAAAGCTGCCTAAGGCAGAACACTCCAGGGGGCAGGCTGGACCCAGAGACTGAGCAGGGGTTTATCTAAGGCTCGGGGGACAGTGATGGGGTGCTTGGGAGAGGCTGGCAAGGGAAGTGATTGGGTGTGGCTGTAGTTGGCATTCTGTGCTTCACCAGGCCTTGTGGGCAGGGCCATGACAGTGGGGGGTCAGTTGGATTTTTGCTTTGCATGGGCATCTTTCAGCTATGCTGCAACATTTAATGGCATAACTTTCCACTGCTTTTTGGGGGGGGGTGTTCATGGGCTTGAATGGCTTAGGAAGCCAACTAACTCCCACCGTGCCCCCCAGCCCACCCACTTCCATGCCAGCGTATACCACTGGTGGCTGGCATAGTCATGCTGGAGCACTGCACCGGCACACATCCTACTGACAAAACTGATGAAGGGAAGGTAGGTCAGGTTCAAAAATGCATCGCTATGCAGGAAGTTTTCTTTAATATAAAATTACTCAAGAAGTATAATTGATTTGTTTCCAGTTCATCTTTCCATCATTATGATGGGCCACTCTGTAGGGCTGCTGGGGAGGAGGACAAAATTTCCCAGACCTGGAACAGTCTCAGTGGCCCAACAGGGGAAAGAAAGAAATAGGTTACCTGCATTTCTCTGTCTTCTCTTTACCACCACCCCCAATTTGCACCCTTTCATTTTATTATTTTATTTTTTGGCAACAGAATAGCAAGAATGTGGGCCCACAACCTCTCTTCTATGTGTGTGCCTAGGAAAATGTGTACCCTTGCTTTCTTCTTTGCATTTTCTAAAAAGTGAAAGGTGTTGCCCTAGAATCCAGGCATAGAAGCAGAGAAGAAGCAAGAAGGGACAAGAAGAGGGGGCAAGGTGGGGAGGCATCCCAAATTCTGGGTGGAAGAATTTATGTGAATGAATTAGTGGTTGAGTTATTGCTATCAAGAAATAAATATGAAAGCAACTGTAGCACAATATCTTTATTGGCAACAGTGAAACATCGAAACTAGTGAGCAAATTTTCAAGTTCACCAGCACAGTGATAGATGTTAAACACAACAACAAAAGGGGAGGCGGGAGATGTGGCTAAAAGCAAGGTGTTTCAAAGAGAGAGTCCATGTACTATATAGATAATAATTAATTTGTTATGTTGTCTGCTCCTATGAATATATTTTGTATACATGGATCTCTACACATAATGAAAACTGAAGCATGTGACTATATAATTTCATTTATTCTGTGCCTTCCTGCTTTGTATTGTCTCGTGACCCTTCACTAGACTCATTTACTCTCTGAAACATTCTGTCTAGACTTCTGATGTGCTTGTACATTGGCCCACACTTGCTTTGAATGCCCCTTGTGCAATGTCACTTTGGGGACCTTAGCAGTAGAGCCACATTTTGCCAAAATATTCATGTTTAATATTGTGGAGTGGAACTAGTAGATGGCCAGTGTGCTCTATGGTCAGAAAACTGCAGCAGGACTAGGGAGGCCTGGGTTTAAATCTCCTTCTCTGCCTTGAAGTTCTTTAGTGATCTTGGGCCCGTCACTCCCTCTCAGTCTTACCTAAGAAACAGCTATTAGCATACTCAACAGTAAGAGCAAGTTATGTAATTTGTTTTCCTATGATGTTTGGTTTGGGTCTGATTGTGCTGTTTCAGAAGGGTTGCTGTGTTTAATCTGTTGCAGCAAAAATTAGTTTTCATGGACTGCAATCTACTTCATCGTATGTATAGGTTATGAGAGACAGAGTTACGTTTTTATATTTTTTTTCATTTTCAGTCCCTTCAACCATAGGTTGGTGGGATTATAGATAAGATGAAAACAGAGAAAATCAATAAAACAATAAATACTAAGATCAGCTTCTGTCCATATACTTGAAGAAATTTTATTTTACAAAACGTGGACAGTCTTTTCCAGCATTACTCAAATTATACAATTCCAAGATTTTACCTGCAACCCTATATGGGGCACCATTATGGCAGCATGTAATTGCTAAGGAACTTGAGAGGCTGCAAACTAGCTTTTTCCAAACCATCTTGGGGATTCCCAATTGTGTCTCCAACTCAGTAATTACATTAGAAATTGGACTGTGCTCCTTACAATCAATCACATGGAAATATACTATTAAGATGTGCTTAAAATATTCTTATTAGAACCCTGAGTCAACTAATACATTTAATGAAGCAAGACTTATTTTTATCATCAAGTACCAGGGGTCTTTCGGGGAGGGGAGCGCACCGGAGCGCAGCTCCAGGAGCTCAAGAGCCAAGCCCCGCCCCCAGCCATGTCCCAGGGAGTCTTTCAGGCAGCCGAATGTCAATTTCAGCTCCGTTATATCCTATGGGCCATTGAAGTCAATGGTGAAAACATAGGGTATATTCTGGGGGCTGGAGGGAAGGGGGTTTGAGAGAGAGGCTCCAAACTCACAGGGTAGCTGATGGAGCCTCTCCCCAAGATACCCACCAAGTTTCAAGAACATTGGATCAGGGGGTCCAAGTCTATGGGCCCCTAAACAGGTTGCCCCTATTTCCTCCATTGTTCTCTATGGTGGGGAAAAAATTAACTTTTTCCCACCTTAGAGAACAATGGAGGGAATAGGGGCAACCTGTTTTGGGGCCCATAGAATTGGACCCCCTGGTCCAATGTTCTTGAAACTTGGTGGGCTATCTTGGGGAGAGGCTCCATCAGCTACCCTGTGAGTTTGGAGCCTCTCTCTCAAACCCCTTCCCTCCAGCCCCCAGAATATACCCTATGTTTTCACCATTGACTTCAATGGCCCATAGGATATAATGGGGCCAAATTGCCGCCAAATTTCTTTCATTCCCTCCTTTCCTTCTCTCTTTTTCCTCTTTCCCTCCTTCTTCTCTTCTCTTCTCTTTCTTTCTTTCTTTTTTCTTTCTTTCCCACCTTCTTCTCTTCTCTTTTTTCCTCCTTTCCCTGTTTCCCTCCTTCTTCCCTCTCTTTCTTTCCCTCCACTTTACTTCTCTTTCTTTCCCTCTTTCCTTCTCTCTACTTTCTCTCTTTCCTTCCCTCTTTCTTCCTTCTGTGGCCCAACTCTCATGAGAAGGAGTTTAAACTTTAAACCCTTTCTGTCTTAGCTCCCCCACCCAGACCAGCTGGGGAAGGGAAGGGGAGGCTTTTGAAGATGCTTCCCCCGCTTTTGCTTCCCCTTCTGACATGACTTCCGGTAATGTCAGGGGGCGTCACATATGCTAATAGCCTAATAGCTCATTAGCATACCATATGCTAATGAGCTCCTGCTGCTGTTTTTCTACGAAAAGACCCCTGTCAAGTACAAATGCCTTCTTTGACAAATTGTGTGAACTGGGATTTTCATTAGATAATAACCTATTTAATCACTATTCAGATCACCTATTGGAAACTATAACAGAAGCAATTTTGTCACATGATTGATCTGGGTTACTTACTGAGTCATACAGGAAGTGTTCTCCTTGGTGTTATGTCTATGTCCATATAACTTCCTTTACAGTTCTAATTATTTGGTTACTGAAGAAGAGAAGAAGAGGTTGGATTTATACTCTGCCCTTCACTACCCAAAGGAGTCTCAGAGGGGCTTACAATACCTTTTCCTTCCCTTCCCCACAACAGACACCCTGTGAGGTAGGTGGGGCTGAGAGAGATCTCCTGAGAACTGCCCTTGAGATAACAGCTTATGACTGACCCAAGGTCACACCAGCAGCTGCACATGGAGGAGTTGGGAATCAAACCCCATTCTCCCAGATCAGAGTCTATGCGCCTAACCACTACACCAAACTGGCTCTCCAAACTGTAAAAAAGATCCCAAACACAGGAATTTAATTCTTTTGGCAAGATGTAACTCACTCCCAACAGCCAAATCTACAAGAAGGCTTAAAGATATTCCCTGGATTGAAAGAAATTGTTCTTGGGCATCTGGAGCAATAAAGATTGTCCTTTGTTTATTGAAGCTAGGCATGATATATTGGGATCTCTTGTCAACACTGATATTCAGTGCTTTAATAATTATATTATTCTCAAACTGTTGTTTTCAAATTATGTGAGCTGGCTGGAAGCGGTTGCTAGATTTCTTGCATATGATTTTAAATGAGGGACAGAGCTGAAATCAGCAAGGTCAAAGAGCTACAAAATGCAGAAATGTAGGGTGTGACTTAGTTTTGAAAAATTCCAGTGTAATAAAGAAAAGTACAGCAATAGTTTACAAGAGAAGTAACAGGTGATAACACAAATTCCCTAGTGTTGTGAAGATGATTAAGTGCTGTAATGGCTCAGGAATCTGAGATCTTTGTAAAGGCCATGAGAAATTGAGTCAGATTTCTTCTTCCTGTTGAGCGGTTTCATGATGGAGTTTGCCTTTGAACTTCTTTCATTGGAGAATGGGACTCTTTGATTAACCAGAGTATCCTAGCAGATTGAAAATTTCTTCTGCTGGTTTCTGATTATCTTTTTAATGTCAGGTTTGTGTCCATTTATTCTTTTGCATAGTGACAAAGGATTATTGTCCTTTATAGAGAGCAGAGAGATATTTGTTGATGTGTGGATGTTAAGTGCCATGAATTTGCTTCTGTCTTATTGTGATCCTATGAATTAATGATGTCCAAAATGTCCTGTGTTAGATTTGTCAATTAAAGGAGGGCAGGGAGCTGTTCCTGTTGGCAGCAGAGGCTAGAACTCGTAATAATGTGTTTAAATTAAGGGTGGGAAGATACCAGCTGGATAGTAGGAAAAACATTTTTACCGTAAGAGTTGTGCAACAATGGAATCAGCTGCCTAGGGAGGTGCTGAGCTCCCTCTCACTGGCAGTCTTTAA
Source organism: Gekko gecko (assembly GCA_029375565.1). Taxonomy (NCBI): domain Eukaryota; kingdom Metazoa; phylum Chordata; class Lepidosauria; order Squamata; family Gekkonidae; genus Gekko; species Gekko gecko. The sequence goes on from JAPDNY010000006.1 coordinate 97,158,185, forward strand.
GCAGTGTCTGGACAAACACTTGTCCTGCACTGAGCAGGGGGTTGGACTGGCCTGTATGGCCCCTTTCAACTCTGTGATTCTATTATTCTATTGTTAACAGCCTTGCTCAGGTCTTGCAAACTGAGTTCTGTAGCTTCCTTGATTGATTGAGTCAGTCCATCTCATGTTGTATCTTCTTCTTTTCATGCTGCCTTCAACTTTTCCTAGCATTATTGTCTTTTCCAGTGACTCTTGTCTTCTCATAATGTGGCCAAAGTTTGATCTTGGTCAGCAGTGACATATCCTGACACTTAAGAATCTTTTCTAACTCCTTCATGGTTGCCCTTCCCAATTTCAATCTCCTTCTGATGTCTTGGTTGCAGTCTTCCTTTTGGTTGATGATGGAGCCAAGGAATAGAAAATCTTGAACAATTTCAATTTCTTTATTGTCAAACTTATAGTTGTATTAACCATCTAAATCTAATCCAGTTTTCTTAATGGTATGTTCTGCATATAAAAGGAAGAAGTAGGGAGATAAAATACATCCTTGTTTGATACCTTTGCCAATTTGAAACTATTCTATTTCTCCATATTCTGTCCTCTAACAGTAGCATCTTGTCCAGAGTACAGATTGTGCATCAAAACTATCAGATCCTGTAGCACACCCATTTCTTTCTAAACCAGCCATAGCTTTTCATGATCCACGCAGAAAAAAAGTTTTGCTGTAGTCTATGAAACACAAACTAATTTTCTACTGAAATTCTCTCATGTGCTCCGGTAACCAACATAAATTTGCAGTATGATCTCTAGTGCCTCGTCCTTTTCTGAAAGCAAGTTGAACATCTGGCATTTCTAGTTCCATATATAGTAACAGTCTTTGTTACAAGATTTTGACCATTACTTTGCTTGCATGAGAAATTAATGCAATGGTCTGATAGTCACTGCAGTCTTTGACATCTCTTTTTTCTGGAATCGGAATGTAAATCAACTATTTCCAGTCTCTGGGCCTTTGTTGGCCCAGATTTGTTGGCATATTCTTGTTAAAGTTCTAATAGACTCTGTTTCTGTGGCTTGGAATAGCTGTACTGATATCTCATCTGCCCCTGGTGATTTGTTTCTTCCCATTGCACTCAGTGCAGCTTTCAGTTCACTTTCTAAAACTATATGTTCTTCTTCAAAAGTTTTGTCTTGGAAGGTATCTGTCCTCCTTTAATCTCTTCTGTATAGTTGTTCAGTACATTATCTCCATCTTTTCTTTATTTTGTCCTGTGAAGTTAATCTATTTCTGTGTTGACCTTTCAGCATGCTTAACTGTGCTTTAAATTTCCTTTTGATTTCTTGTAGAACAGATATATCACAGCGGAGAATGAACCAATGGCTCAGCCCAGGATGGTAATGGCCAATGGTGTTATGTCCTGTCATGGTATTACCTAAATGAATATGGGGACAGAGTTGGTATTTGAGTGAGTCGCAGGGTCTGATTCCTGGTTTGTGTCTCTTTTGGGAGACTCAGTGTTGCTGGCAGGAAGCTGTTCTTGACAGGGCCATGGGCAAGCAAGGAGAGGCTGATCACCCAAGCTTATGATGGTGAAGTAGTATTGTCAATGATCATGGATGGTTTGTGAGACTGATTTGGGTTGAGCACTATAGATAACAACTACTGGTCTGTTACTGTCTCTTTGGGGCCTGTCTTGTAATAAGTCATTTTGAAGTACCAATCTGAGTTTGTCAGTTTGTTTCTTTGCAACATATGCTTTACAACAAGGTTTTTTTTTACTATTTCTTGTCTTGAGATGACGATCATAAAACTCAACATTATTTATTTACCTAAATTATTGTTATGTGACCTTTCCACCCAAATAGGATCCCCAAGGCAGCAAACATGAAATCAGCATTTAAAATTATATATATATATAAAATATTTCAAAAAAAATGTAAACTCATAAACACTGAACACCAAAACAAGGGAGGAGAAACATTAACAGTTACAGGGGATATGCCAAATTAAATTTTAAAGATCTTCACCTGGGGAGAGAGTTCCAAAGTTTTGGTGCCATGACCAAGAAGGCCTTTTCTCAGGTTACCATCCATCTAGCCTCAAATGGCAAAGGGATCAGAATCAGGGCCTCTGAACATGACTGGAGTGGGATGGGTAGGTTCATATGGGAGAACATAAGAGAGAGAAGCCAATGTTGGATCAGGCCAATGGCCCATCCAGTCCAACACTCTGTCACACAGTGGCCAAAAATACCAGGTGCCATCAGGAAGGTCCACCAGTGGGGCCACAACACTAGAAGCACTCCCACTGTTGCCCCTCCAAACACCAAGAATACAGAGCATCACTTGCCCCAGACTGAGAGTATTTATCTATACCTTGTGGCTAATAGCCACTGATAGACCTCTGCTCCATATGTTTATCCAATTCCCTCTTGAAGCCGTCCATGCTTGTAGTTGCCACCATCTCCTAGGGCAGTTGAATTCCATGTGTTAATCTCTCTTTGGGTGAAGAAGTACTTCCTTTTATCCGTGTCACGCCTCTGGTCCAGTCTGGGGGGACTGGCGGGTGGTCCCCGGGTAGGCCGGTCGAAGAGGAACGCAAAGGGGTTCTGCCACAAGCCTCAGATGCGAGAGGGACCTGAGGTTTCATCACCTTCAGTATCCACTTCTCCTTTGGAGTAGGAACAAAGTGAGGCCTCGTCGTCTCTCTCTGGGTGTGCAGGCACTCTCTCTCCAAACTCCTGCTCTCCTTCCCGGCTCTGGCATTCTACCCCTCTTTTTATTCCCTTCCACCACACCTTACCCCTCCCTCCCCCCTTTGTCAAGGCTTCATTGGCTCCTGGGCTTGTCTGTCAGCGTGCCTCCTTCTTTCCATTGGTTCTCAGTTGTTTCCTTTAAGGGTGGTGTGCTCCGCCCCTTCCAGCCTCTACAGTTGGGTGTCGGCTGCATCCTGCTGGCCCTTCTGCTGGGGTCTGTTGGAGTAGAGGAGCAGGTAAGGAGGTTGCTCTAAGGTGCAGAGGAAGGAAGGGACTGCGGGGCTCGCGGGGTTTCTTCCGCGCCCGCCCTGGTGAGGAGGGCTTGGCCCCCGTGCCCTCTGGAGCTATTTTAGACGCCCCCCCCAGCGAGTCCTCCTCCCGGGCTTGTTTCCATCCCCGAGCCTGGGGTGGCTGGGCCAGCAGGGGTGGGATGTCTTTGTGCAACGGTGCAGCCCAAGCCCCGTCTGCTGGCGTTTGCCCTCGGCCCCTCTGTCCTCCCGTGCCCGCCCTGGCCGGGTCGGGCACGGCTTGGGGTGGGGCCGACCGTGGCTCCCCTGAGGCCCGTCCTCCGTCCCCACTCGCCCCTGCCCGGCGCCGCCTGTTGGGAGGCGACACGGGACAATCGGGGGAGAGGCACGGCGGCGGGCCCGGGCATGCAGCCGGACTTCCCTGCCTCCCCTGCGCCAGCTCCTCGCGTTCCTGGGGAGACGCGGCCCCGGGTGCGGCGATGCTGCCGCGTTTCCCGTTTGCCGCCTCCCCCGCCCCTTGAGGAGACGCGGCGCTGGGCGTCGCGGCCCCCCCGCGTCCCGGCTCGGACCCCCGCCGCAGCTCCGTGGCTCGGCGGAGTCGCTGGGAGTCGGGACAATCCGTTCTAACCCGACTGCTCAGCAATTTCATTGACTGCCCACGAGTTCTTGTATTGTGAGAAAGGGAGAAAAGTAAATCTTTCTCTACCTGCTCTATCCCATGCATAATCTTGTAAACCTCGATCATGTCACCCCTCAGTCATCATTTATCCAAGCTAAAGAGTCCCAAGCACTTTAACCTTTCTTCATAGGAAAAGTGATCCAACCCTTTTATCATTCTAGTTGCCCTTTTCTGCACTTTTACCAATGTTATAATATCCTTTCTGAGGTGTGGTGACCAGATTTGTACACAGCAGGGGTCTTTTGGGGCCAGAGCGCACTGGAGCACTGCTCCAGCAACCCAGGCACTGGCACAAATGGCAGCAAGCCTCACCCCCAGCTCCCTGCACTGAAGCGCTGCGGCCCGGGGGCGGCCTGAAGAGGCCCGTCTCTGGCCTCCCAGGGCCCACGCTGGAGTGCTGCGGCCCTGGGGGAAGGCATTGATGGCGGTAAGTAAGGGATATGGGGGGTGGGGGCTTGATGGGGGGTGGGAGAGCCTTCCTCCCTCTCCCCATCTCTTTGCCCTCTTTCTGTCCCTCCTTTCCTTCTCTCCTTTCCTTTTCTTTCTTTCCCTTTTCCTCCTTTTTTCCTTCTTTCTCTTTCTTTCTCTCCTCTCTTTCTTTCCCTTTCCTTCTCTCCTTTTTCTCTTTCCCTCCTTTTGTTCTTTCCTTTTCCTCTTTCCCTTCTTTTTCCTTCTCTTTCTTTCCCCTCTTTCCATCCTTCTTTCCTTCTCCTTTTCCCCTTTCCCTTCTTTTTCCTTCTCTTTCTTTCCCCTCTTTCCATCCTTCTTTCCTTCTCCTTTTCCCCTTTCCCTTCTTTTCCCTTCTCTTTCTTTCCCTCTTTCCTTCCTTCTTTCCTTCTGTCTACTCTCTCTCTCTTTCCTTCCCTCTTTCCTCCTGTGGCCCAACTCTTCACTTCCCTTCCCCCCCCCACAGGCTGGCCGGGGAAGGGAAGGGGAGGCTTTTGAAGATGCTTTGCTTCCCCTTCTGACATCACTTCCCCTTTGCTTCCACTTCTGACATCACTTCCAGTGATGTCAGGGGGTGTGGCATATGCTAATGAGCTATTATGCTAATAGCCTCCTGCAGCTCTTTTTCTACGAAATGACCCCTGGTACACAGTATTCCAAATGAGGTCGCAGCATTGATTTATACAGGGGCATTATGATACTGGCGGATTTGTTTTCATTTCCCTTCCTAAAAATCCCCAGCATAGCACTGGCCTTTTTTATTGGAGTTGCAGACTGTCTTGACATTTTCAGTGAGTTATCTACTACGACTCCAAGACCTCTTTCTTGGTCAGTCTCTGTCAGTTTGGACCCCATCAACGTGTATTTATAGCTAGGATTTTTTGCTCCAATGTGCATCACTTTGCACTTGGCCACACTGAACCCCATTTGCCACACTGATGCCCACTCGCCCATCCTCAACAGATCACTTTGGAGTACCTCACAATCCTCCCTGCTTTTCATCACCCTGAACAATTTAGTGTCAAATTTAGCCATATCACTGCTTACTCCAAACTCCAAATCATTAATGAACTAGTTGAAGAGCACCGGACCCAGTACTGAACCCTGTGGTACTCCAATGCTTACAACCCTCCACTGTGAAAATTGCCCATTTATACTCACTCTCTGGTTCCTTTTAATTAGCCAGTTTTTGATCCACAAGAGGACTTGTCTTTTTATCCCATGACTTTGAGCTTACTTAGGAGCCTTTGATGAGGAATTTTATCAAAAGCTTTCTGGATGTCAAGGTAAACAACATCTATTGGGTCCCCCTTGTTCACACATGTTGTTCACCCCCTCAAAGAACACTAACAGGTTAATGAGACAAGATCTTCCCTGCTGAGTCTGCCTCAGTAGTTTTTGTTCATCGATGTGCCTACTAATTCTCTCCTTAATAACAGTTTCCACCAACTTACCCGATATTGAGGTCAGACTGACTGGCCTGTAATTTCCTGGATCTCCTTTGGAACCCTTTTTAAATATGAGGGTGACATTAGCTACCTTCCACTCCTCAGAAATGGAGGCAGATTTTAATGAAAGATTACATATTTTTGTCAGGAGATCCATAAGTGCACATTTGAGTTCTTTCAGAACTCTCTGATGTATGCCATCCAGGCCAGGAGAAAGCAGTCCTTAAAGCAAGCTGACCCCCAAGCCATATAGGGCTTTAAAGGTCAATACCAGCATTTTGAGTTGAGCCCAGAAGCAAATTTGGAGCCAGTCTAGACAGAAATAGTCTCTGCAACTCATTCCAGTCAATGCTCTGGCTGCAACATTCTGTACCAGCTGTAGCTTCTGGACAGTTGTCAGTGGGATTTGGCTGGAAGGAAGCTCAATCTGCTTCTATGGGACAAGTCAACTGTCCAGCTTAAACCTGTACTGTGTACAGGAGGTGCCACCATCTTGGATGGTTGGACCGGAAGCTGCCGTTTCTTGTGCAAAGGATCCAAAGTACAGAAAGTCTATGCAACTGTATTTTATTCTGTTCCCTTCCCATAAGCATGAGAAAAGGAGGCTTCCTTCAACCTGACGAAACACTTTTTCTATCCACATAGGTTGTGCTTCACCCTCCTCCACACCCCCAGCCTGTTTAGGTTTCGAGCATGGATTAGTGTATTTTTACATAGTAAATTATCCTGAGATTACAACTGAAGTGAAATAAGAGGATTTGATTATCATTTGACTTGTATTTATTTTTTTAGCAGCTTCAGTTTCAAATTTTCTCTTGATTGTGTATACAAACACAGGGTTGAAGCAAGTTAAAGAACAAGCCTATAAAAATTAAAATTGAGGTATTCATAAAAATACATTCCCTCTTGAGCACTTCTGGCACAATCCCTATTGATTTTTTGAAGGTTAGTTGAAACCTTTCCCTTCAGGCTTTCTCTTTGGTTTACTTATCCTTCCCTATGGTTTACTTAATCCTGAACTGAGGTACATCTGGGCTGCCATGGCTCTTTGATTATTCATACTTATTCTTCCTTTTGAAAGAAAAGGTTATTTTTTAAAAGTTATTTTCAAGATTTTCTGGGTTGATTGCTCAGTAGTTGGGCTGATGTGTTTGTTGAGGTCTTAGCATTGTGTGTTCCTGATCATATGTAAATTGCATATACAAAAATGTTATTTATATTATGCAAGTCATTTAAAATTGATACTGTACCAAAAAGCAATATCTAAATATTTCAATAAATATGTCTGTATGTTAATATGAAAGGGAACTGTGTCCCCAAAACTTGACCCTAAGGATGGGTCTGTTTATATTTTTATTCCAAGTCAAATTCTAGGTTCTAGGATAGCTGCTAGCCACAGTAAACCTTGAAAATACCAATTCAAAAACAAATCAACAGCTGAATTATTAGCATACTTTTTCATTTTGTACAAAAATGTCATAAACATTTCATTTCCCTCAAATTTCGCAATTGGCCCCCATCTATATGCAATATATCCACTGTGAGAAATCACGTCATGCACGATTGTCAGCTCTATCCCATGAAAGCTTATGCTTTAACAAACCTGTTAGTGTTTAAGGTGCCACAAAACTTCTTTTTGTTTTTAAATCACAGAGGTGTAGTATATTTAACCTGACTTATCAAATACCTATATGAATTAATATATTTATAGTTAATTTTAAAGGCCTGAAGTTTGTCCTTAGACCTCTTCTGAGAGAGATTGCCGTAGTTAAGAAGCCAGTTGCATGTAGTAGATGTCTACCTTTGGGGTGTGTGTATTATTTTTGTATTTTTCATGTGTATGTGTGAGAGAGACAGAGAGCACACCTGGAAGTCATGGCGACCTCTGGTGACTGACCCCTACTGGGGGCCTGGAGGATATTCAGAGAGGTGGCTGAAAAAGTTCTCCCCCTTCCGCCTGCTGGTATTCCAAGGAGGTCTTCCATCCAAGTACTTGCCAGAGTCAACCCTGACAAGATTGTGCTTGCCTGGGCTATCCAGGTCAGGGCATAGATGTTCACATTTGACCATAACAGTGTCACCTTCATCAAGGCATACCAGGGCAGTTTCACAGGCACCATGTTCTTTTGCAAGGAGCACCTCTTCCTGTACAATGATAGCCAATGCAGGCAGTGGAGCAGTGGTATCCTATATTTTTTACTTCTGTTGGGAAAGGGGCTGATTTATTTTATGCTTGGTGAAACTTTGGCACATTTTGTATAGACAGACCCATATAGAGATAACAGATAACTCTGGAGGCTGCAGAGGCATGAATGACAGAGGTGAAGAATGCTCTTTATTGTTTGATGTAGATCCCCCTTATCAGATTAACTCATCTAAGGCCTGCCAACATCTGAAAATATGAGAACAGAAATCAATCCCAGCATACTCCAAAGATTTTGCAGCTCTTAGTGCGGTGCTGGGTATTAGGTAGCCAAAGGACAAGGAAGTAGCTGAAACTACTGTTGCTCAGGCAATATCCCAGCCTGACCTTGAAACCCTCTGATCTGTAACCCCAGTGGTTCACCATATTTCACAGCAATTCACAGGTATAAGGGTTCTGAAAAGTTGTTGTCTGTAACAGGAAATCCTGCCCACCCACACCTCACCATATCTCTTTACAGTTCTTCTAAGTTAAAACTGAGGTTTGAGTCTTATTGAGAAAATAGGACTTTAAGTTAATGAGATGGTTTTCATCTTTTCTACAGCCAAGGCAGACATAGATTTAGTACTGGGATCACTGAGCTAAATTCTGAGGGAAAAGATGTATAAATGGGTATCACCAACATACTGAGAACAGACTGCATATAATCTTTGAAGTAGGCCAAAACAGAAGGCACCCACAACAAAGAAAAGGCCTGAGGAAGTTGTGAACATCTTTCCCAGTTAATAACCTTCATGCGTAACTTCTAGAGCCAAAGGAAACTGAGCCAGCATGAGATTGTGAAGACCTGGAAAAATCAGGGGGAAACTCAGGGTCTTTTTTTTTTCATGAGTTTTGTTTAAGGACTTCCATTTGTTTTGAACAGAAAAAATTAAAATTTTTGAGGAGCACTAAAAAAACCCCTCTATGAGATATTTCATTTTTTTGGAATAAGTAAAATGCTTCTTAGGGCAAAGGTTTACTCACTCAAAATGTGTAGCAGGAAGATTTTTTGTAAGGCAAGCAGCAGGATCAAAGAACAGTAATTCTTTTGTATACTACAACCACATATAACATATTTTTATTGTTTAGATGTGACTCATTTTGTCCACCACTAATGTACTATAATTTTTATGACAATGCATTATTGTTCAGTGTTTTTCTATATTCTAAAGTTTAAATTAATATCCATATGTGCTGGTAGTAATATTTGTAACTGTGTGAGACTTTTATGTCCAAGTAAGAACATATACAAAGGTAACATAAGGCATGGCTGTTCGTAGTGCTCTCTCAAGTATTTATTTATTCACCATTTTGTTTGTTAAATCCCAGAAATACACCAAATAGTAAGTTATAATTGATGGGTTGGATCTAGTGCAGCATTTCTGTGGCATGAGGATTTCTTTTCCTGTAGTAGCTTGAGATACCCCTGAAATCCTGCTCCTAAGGGAGCCAGGAACAGGATTGGGGGGGAAGATTTGGGCTGGGAGGACTATGAAAGTTGTGCTCCATGGGCAGAGGTACCTGCAGAAATGCTGCTCTGGATCCAACCTTGTGTATTTTATAGTGTTGAAGCTTTAAAATAAGTTTGATTTTAAAAACTATTGCATATATTTCAGTTTTTCCTTAGAAAAAAATGCTTTTCTTCCCCATGGCTTCAAAATTTCAAGACACTTACATCTGTAGCTAGAACTGAAGAAGACTTATCATCTCTCTTTTTCAAAGTTTTTAACAGTCTCAGCTAGGGTTGCCAAGTCCAAATCCAGAAATATCTGAGAACTTTGGGGGTGGAGCCAGGAGACTTTGGGGGTGGAGCCAGGAGACTTTTGTGATGTCACTTCCTGTGATGTCATTTCCAGGTCAAATGGCAAGTGATGTCACTTCCCCTTCCAATGGTGTCACTTCCAGTACACTGCACGAAAACTTCACCTTCCTGTGATGTCACTTTCCAGGCACTCGCCCATACCCACCTCCCCTCTGAAGTAACCTTCTTTCAAAAAATAAAATTTAAATTCAGTGTCATATATCAATTCCCACCCCACCTTTTCCCCTATGTTACATTACCAATAGGCTTTTAGGCCTCCTTCCAGGGCAAAAATAACAAAAAGCTTTAAGAAACATAAAATGCTTTAAACATTTAACAATCAGAAGGAAAAACAAGCAAACAGCACATGTCAAAAGTGAAGCCCTTTTCACTTTTTTCAGTAGGAAAGATAAGCACACACTGAAACATTACACTGAAATCAATAGGATTCAATGTGCTTAATTCTGACCAAATGAGACTATATGTATTATAATGAAAACAAAAAGTATATGTGCTAGGTCCTAGAAAAAGATCACCAGACAACATTCCTTCACACTATGCAAAATACACAACAGAATGGTCTAAGAACTGAAGGCTGAATACTCTGCCAAAATCCTCTACCTAAAACCCTGGAGAATCACTGCCAGTCAGAGTAGACAATGCTGACATTGATGGACTGATGGTAGAGAGACCATGCTTTGTGTGCATTGTATGTGTGAGCTGAAGAGAAGCCCTTGATGGATGAGGCCAATGGCCCATCCAGTCCAACACTCTGTCACACAGTGGCCAGAAACACCAGGGGCCATCAGGAGGTCCAGCAGTGGGGCCGGGACACTAGAAGCTCTCCCACTGCTGCACCCCCCCCCCGAGCACCAAGAATACAGAGCATCACTTGCCTCAGCCTGAAAGTTCCTCTCTATACCTTCTGGTTAATAGCCACTGATAGATCTCTGCTCCATATGTTTATCCATAAAACCTGGAATTGGCTCGGGTATTTCTGGAATGTGTGTAGCTATCACCAGATCAGCTCCATCTCAGCTTCTTTGTTTCCTTACAAATTCATGAGGTTGATGTGAGCCACCTCCTCCATTGTCAATTATAAATCTTGCCCTTGTCCCTCTACCAGTTCCAGTGTCCAGTTCTGCTGCCTTCCTTACCTCCATGTTCCCTTAACGTGTCACACTCTCCCAGATTTCTTTGCACACTATTGCCTACTCTGTTGACCACTGAACCAGAGAACCCCTTCCATAGTCTCTGTGAAATATCCCAACCTGTAGTCTAGCTTGGGGGTCTCCAACCTTTTTGAGTCTGTGGCATCTTTGTAATTCTGACACAGTATGCTGGATGCAGACACAAAATGTCTGCTGCAGGAGCCAGCCAGGAATAGATGGCCACAGCATACCTTCAGTCCTATAGTAACAATCCTGTAAGGTGGGGGCCAGATTCTTCCAACTCCTGCTACACCCTGGGGCTGTCATTCCACTCCATAGTCTCTCATCCCAGTCCCAGAACATTACTGCTGCACCCTGGGGTTGTCATTCCACTCTGTGGTCTCTCATTCCATTCCCAGAGTAGTGCATTTGGGCCCAGAGACCCTAATGGAAAATCCATTCTGCATTTTTATTGCAACTCTGCTTGTACTGTAATGTATTTTAATGGAGGCCATACAAGGCAATAGGCATTCCTGGCTCCCATTATTTCCAACGGGCCTTCAAGAGTTTCCCATTGTTTCCAATGGGCAATCCTGTCCTTCCTTTCAGTACATCTCCAGAGAAACTCACTAGCTCAGCTTTCTGTCGTGAGCAGTCAGAAAGGGGGGGGGGTCCTTTCTTTTTAAAAATAAAAGTTAAGTAGAAACAATGAGTGGAAAAGCTGGAGAAATCCAAAAAGGACTGGGGGGGGGGAGACGAAGGCGAGGGGGAGGGGGAAATGGAAGCCACATTCAACAATTTGTACTGCAAATAGTAAGAAGCCTGATTATTGTTTTTAATTCAATTTTTTCTACTCCTTTCTCTTTCTCTCTCTGTCCACAAACACACTCCACCTTCCTTTCTTCTTTGGCGTTCAAAATAAAAGGGAAGGGGGACCGGCCATAGGAAGAGCTGTTCTCCATCTCCAAGGATTTCCACATTTACAACACAAAAGAAGAAGCAAGGCTTTTGGGTAGAGGACTCTGACCCCCCACCCCACCCCACCCCACACACACTATAGGGAAGCTACTGCTTGACTCCTAAGACATAAAAAAGAGGGATTTCTCACCACCACTCAAGCAGGATATCGGAGAGGCTGCAGAAGGAAAGAGCTGCAATGCCAGAGGCAAGAAGGAGGGAAATTTCACTGTACCTGAGTGGAGCAGAGCTTCTGAGGAGGGAGGGGCTGCTCGAAAATCAGCCAGAACTGTGCTCCAGGCGGAGCACACTAGAGGGAACACGCTCTAGCCCTCATCTCTATGGTTTTTATAACCATAGACTTGGAGGACTTAAGTGCTAGAGCGGCAATTTCCGGCTGCCATTTTTCCCCCCGGGCTGGAATTTTTAAAAAGCGGGTAAGGGGCTTTCAAATCGGGGGTTCCCCGCCCTCAGCGGGGGCTTGGCAAACCTAGTCTCAGCAACCATGCAATAATTTCCCAAGCAGGAAATCTGCTTTGCAGAAAAGCTTGTTGCATTCACACTGAGACTCTGACTAGCTTGTATTCAGTGTAGCTAAATGACACCTTTAGGCACTGTTGAAAGAAGCAGAAACACAAGTGTGTGGGAGACTGAATTTTGCCTTTGATAAGCTATTTCCTCTGCAGTTCCCTTTCCTCCTCCCTTTACCTTCCAAGGCCTCCAGATTGACCTTTTCTGAAACACTGCTCTAGAAAAGATAATTTCTCCCACCTAAGCTAAAGTTTGAAGTCCTTCCACCAAAGAAAGAACTGACATGTATCCTATATCTCCTATTAAGAGTATCAGAAGCTCTGCTTCAGTCGATGAAGGTATATTTTGTCCACAGGCTTCTGCTTGATTTGCTGTGTGGTATGCTGTATACAGAGGCCCCTGCAGGTTTACATTAAGATGCTGCCCAGACTAAACTAGTGTGTAGTTTTGCTTTCCCCTCTCAATGCCTTTTTATCATTCACACTGTCACCTGTGTTTCCTGGCAGGGTCTACAGACTGTGAGGGAGGTCTGGCAGAGGCAAACTCTTAGCTTAATGCAAGCTTTCTCTCTCCCTCTCTCTTTTTGCCCACTGAAAAGATGGCTGCAAAACAGAGCTTGCTCTGTAGACACTTCGGAGAGAACATATCAGCCTTATGGCTGGAGTGTATTTTTCTATCCTGTTAGACTGGGTTATATAATGAATACTTTCCCTGTGGTTGATGCATAGAAAAGCCAATTTGTGATCTTTCTAGCAATTAAAATACAAAAGCCTCATGTGACTAACAAATTAAAATTTGAAATAGAGAAATATCAATTTTAAAAGAAAGGTTTATTGAAACGTGCTCATGCTATTAACAGTGCCATCTATTTTACTACATTATAGGAAGGGGGGGATAAAGGTTTTACAACTGTCACAGGACTTTATCAGCTTATACAGGGTTTTGGGTTTATACAGTCTCTCTCTCTATGGAGGCAAATATATCATGCAATGAAACTTGTTTGGTGTGTTTATTGTTTCAGCTGATTTAAGTTTCTTTCACTAGTTCAGCCTACGAGTTCAGTACCACAGATTTGCCTGCTTCTCTGGTAGCCACAGCTTCTCTTTCTATGTACGATGTAGTTTTTCTGAGGTAATGAATGCTGCTTCATAGACACTGGGGGGGGGGTTAAAACTGATTGTATAAAGTAAGAAGAGAAGAGACATAGTAAATCAATGTGAAACTGTATGTAGAAGGGTTATCAACTCTGGATTGGAAAAATTCCTAGAGATTTGTGGCTGGATCTTGAGGAGGGTAGGCTATGTGGAGGGGAGCAAACTCAGTGGGGTATAATACTATAGAGGTCATCCATCAAAGGAGACATTTTCTCCAGAGGAACTGATCTCAGTTGTCTGGAAATCAGTTGTAATTCTGGGAGATCCCCAGATTCACATGTAGGAATGGGCATGAACCTAAAAAAATTGATTTGGTTTGGGGTTCAGGGCAGCTCCTGAACCGAGATAAAAAGTCTGGCAAGTTCAGTTCCCCCTTTCTCCCAGCCAGAGCGAGCCATGGCCAGGAGAAGGGGGGGGACACCCAGGAAGGGTTAAATGGCTGGCAACTGTTTAACCTATCCATTTCAGTTCCCCCTGCTTTGAAGCAACAAAACCAACTGGTTTAATCGCTCACAGCCACTTAAACCTAGCAGCTGATGGGCAGATTCTGAAATCCCAAATTTTGCAGTTGTCTAATAGATCCAAACCGAAAAAAGTGGGGGAGGGGATTGCACACCCCTATTTCTGATATACTGGCAGTTCTGTGCTCCCTCATTCTCTCCACATGCACTCATTTCATTCTGTCCACGTAACAAAGTTTATTTAATCCACTTTTAAATCCATCTGGCAGTGAATTACACATTTTAATCACTCATATTTCCTTTTGGCCATCATGAATATGTTGTTGTTGTTGTTGTTGTTGTTGTTGTTCAGTCGCACAGTCGAGTCCGACTCTTCGCGACCCCATGGACCAGATTACGCCAGGCCCTCCTGTCTTCCGCTGTCCGCTGTCCGCAGAATATATGAATATACTGTCCATCAACTTCATTGGATTCCCCCAAGGTCTAGTATTTTGGGAGAAGCACAAAAAGTTATATATATCCATTCTTCCTACCCAGAGCATAATTTTATAAACCGTATCATGCTCCCCCTTAATACTGATAGGAAAGGTGTTGCAACCCCTTAATCATCTTGGTTGCTCTGTTTTGTACTTTTCCTACCTCTGCAGTGTCCTGTTTGAGATACAGTGACCATAACTGCACACAGTATTCCAAAATAGGCTGCACCATAGATCTATATTGGCCATTTTATTTTCAGCCCATTTCCTAATAATCCCCAGCATAGAGTTTGCCTTTTTCACTGCTGCAGCACACTAGGTTGATTTGTTCATTGAGCTGTCTGCTATGAACTCAAGGTCTCTTTCCATCTCAGTCTCAGCAAATTCAGACCATATTAGGATATCCTTGAAGTTGGGATTTTTTGAGTAATGTGCACCACCTCACACTTAGGTTGAACTTCATTTGCCGCATTGTTGCCCACTTATCCAATTTGTGGAAATTGTCGTGGATTTATTCACACTCAGCCCTGATTTTCACCATCCTGAATAAGGATGGTGAAAATGCTTCTCTATAATTTGTAAAAGAAAGTGTGCTCTTCCAAGATATGCATTGGATCAGGAGGAAAGCTTCTACAGAGAACTGTCTGTGGTACAGGAGGGATTCCTCTGGAAGGAAAGGAATAAAGCAAGCAGTTACTAGCAAGAAAGGGAAGCAGGGAGGGAGGCCACCATATAGGAATGTAGGCTGCTGTCCGCAAAGGGGATGAGATTGATTCCTGAAACCTTAACAAGGTCCGTCAAACTCCCTAGGTAGCACTTCTGTCACTGATGCAGTCTTAAACTTTTGACATTACCATGTCAGAACTATTTTTGTCCAGGTTTTGCTTCCCATATCAAAAGCTGCCTCTGCATAGGCACAGTGAAGTCATTTTGGGTGGCTGCAGCTTTACCTTTGAACATGTTTGTAAGTTAGTACAGTGTAGTTATTTTTTAGGGGACATTTGTTTTGTTTTGGAGTTTGCTACCAGAAGCAACAAATATTTGGAAAAATCTGTGTTCTGGCATAAGCACGTCTAAGATATGGTGGAACTCCAAATTTGGCATTCTAGGTCTACTTGCACTGTATATCTTTCCAGTTCCACTCCATGGTGAAGACTTTTGCCAGTGATTGTATCATAAATCATAGGGACTTCAAACTGAAGTCCCTGCTTTGTGGAAGTGTCGCTGGGCACAAACTGTGATCACTAATGATGTCATAGGCAATAGACAGTAAATAAGTGTCACTTCATGCCTCTTCAGATAGATAAAAGTTCTAGTTGGCAGAGAAAATGTTTTTCACACTGCCAGAACATTACAGTTTGAATGACAAGGTGCGATTTCCCCACAATAGAGATGCTGAATGATCAGGAAGATTTCTAGATCCACTGCAACAGCCGAGTAACAACTGTTCACCTATTGTACATTTTTTAAAAACTATTGTGGAAAGGCACATAGGTGTTGACTGTCTCAGCCTTCTATATCACTGTAGGGCTTGAGACATAGCACTAAGCCAGAAAATGAAGATGGATACCACAAGCAACTTACCTTGCCAAAAGATGTAGATAAATCTTTGCCAATAGAATTCAGGCTGCAAGTAGATTCCCCACAACCTTCAAGCTCAATTACATCAAAGCCAGGCAAACGGTATTGATACATGTACCTTATATTGGGGTACATTGTTTCAATTACCATTGCCATTTAACAAGTAGCCTTACATTGACTAATATCTGGCCAGGTACAAGCTGCTTTCAATATATGGTGAAAGGCAAATGCACAGTAGCAGGTAATATATATCTTTAACAGAACAATAATAAATGCTTTGGTGTATTTTTTATATTTCAGAAGTATGAACTAAAGACAAAACGTTTTCTATGTAACCAGAAGGCAGTCTTAAACTTGTTGTTCTTACATTTATTAACTTTTACAGCCAAATGGCAAGAAGATAGGCATGTTGTTAACTCAGAGTATTTATTTATTTATTTAAGTAATTAATTTATACCCCACCCTCCCTGACAAGCAGGCTCAGGGTGGCTTACATAAAAAATTCAACACATAAATAACAGTTATAAAACAATCTTAAAACAGTCATAAAAATTCATTATTAATACCGAAAGTTCTGTTAGGTAAGGCACAACGTTAAGTAAAAGCAACTGCTTAGTAATTTATTGGTCCACCTGGCTATCTCTGCATTTCCATGTAGTAGGTTAAAATTAGATTTTGCTTTGAGGGGGGAAAAGAGATATGGAGGGGGCAAAACTGTGTACAACCTGTCCGGCTAAGTTCTTTAATTCCAGTCTTTCTCCCCCACTATTGCATGTAACATACAAGTACTATCATTGCATTCTTTGCATGTCTCTTAAATTCCCAGCCTTAAAACAGTGAATAAATAAAAAGAAAGTAGAATTGCTCATAATGGCTTCTTCTATTATGCTCACTAAAACCATATTGTGGGAAATCAACCCAACCCCTGTCTTTTAAGGAATGTTGAATTGAAGGCAGGTGGTATTAACTGGGAGCTGCATTAACTCTTTTCAAATCTCTTTCCTGTTTCCTTGAAGAGACATGCTTGATGTGTATATATGGTAGGGGCTGTTTGACCGCCTCTAGCATTGACATTTTAATTTAGTCCATAATATAAATATCATTTCCCTAATCCTCCTTTCTTAGAGTTGTTTTGTCTTTTTTCTTCAAAGTGAGTTGACTTTTTTCCTTTAAAGCGATGGGGATGAGAAAGGAGAATGGTGACTGGTTGCTCCACTTTGGAGCATTAGAGATCTGGGGAAAACCTCCAAGTAACTGTTGTTTCATTATTTGTATTCACATGGAAATTTTTAATCTCCATCAAAGGATCAGGAGAAAATAATGTTAAGATCCAACAAGAGTGCGCCTGGCTTACACGGCATTTTTAAACGTTATTTGGCTTTATCCCTTAAAATGATGAGAACCATGAACTATGTACCTACAGGGCTCATAATTAACTTTTCTCTTTCTTCTGCCCCCTTTTCCCCTTTCCTTTTTCGTCTCTTCCTTCCGTTCTCCCCCCTTGCATGTTTGTTATTCTGTGTGAACCTGCAATAGTCATCATGTCTGAATTTGTGGGAATCATTTTCTTATTTAATTAACATCAATCTCTCTGTTTAAATATCCTGTGCCCCATGGAATTATTGGTTTAAAGAAAGCAATAACCCCTTGATAATAATAGAGATAGAAATCTAAAATCTCTTCCTTTGTTATAGCCAGGTATTCTAGCACAGTGCTGTAAAAGACATAGAAAGCTACAGGGCATGTAAACTTCTCTAAGGAGGTGCAGCTGGTTGGTATGGGGAACAGAGACAGATAATGGAAGAAAAGGGCTAGCAATGGATTTGGGAGGGGAGAAACAGTAAAGGAACTAGATATTGAAAATGAACCTTCTTTAAATGTCTCAGGAAAGTAATGTAAAATGGTTTCTTGGACCTCTTAGTATACTAAGAATTTTTTCTACAATCCAATGAACCTTTGAATAAAATGGATAGTGTGTGTGGAGGACAAGATTCTGAGATTTAGAAAAATATTTTTCTCTGTAACTTTGGTTTATAGTTACCATTGTACCTGAGAAAATGTGTGGTGAAGTTTCTTTTAATGAGGAATGCAACCTTCTGATCCTGTAACTGACTTCTAAGAAAGGAGGCCGATTTTACAGGTGGAGGCTTACAATAATAGAAGATTTCATGCTTCATCACAGATCAGTAAAACTGAGGGAGCTATTAAAATGCTAATACTCATTAATACGGTTTTCTGGTGTTTAACTTTAAACACAGAAAATAAAGATAAGCGACAGCCAGTAAAATGGGAGTGACACTTGTAGTAAAAACATCTCAAGCAAGCAAGAAGCATTGCGGGGAGATATAAGCAGTGGCTGCTTCCATACCTGCTGGGAGTCAGGCCAAAGAGCACCCTCTGATCACCTGCTGTTAGTGTGTGTGTGGGTAGCAAAGTAAAGAAGAGCCATACAAAATGGAACAATATGTCTTTCAGTTTTGCAGTAATTAGATATATTGCATCATGACACTGGGATTATTTGGTTATTAAAGTCCCGTCAGATATTTGTAGGATTTAGGGTGTTATTGTTAAAATACGGTTGTTGGAATCCTATTTCTGCTGCAGTTGGCATCATGTTCTGCATGAAGGCATCATGTTCTGCATCTCAGCTATGGCTTAGGGCAGAACTGTATAATACATGATTCTTTTAACCAATTTTCTTTTTAAAAAAATTAACAGTATAGCCACTGGGGCTGTGAATTCAGAGTAAGATGTGAGGGAGACTATTTAAAATCCATTCCCCAGACAGTTTCCCCAACAGGGCGAAAGACACCCGAGGCAGTGTTCCCTCTAAACTGAGTTAGTGTGAGCTAGCTCACAGTTTTAAGACATATTTTTGTCTTAGCTCAGGAAGGATGGCTCCAGAGCCAACCAATTTATGCAGCAGCCAAATTGCTCGCTCACAACTTTAAACTCACAAAGTAGAATTTTTGCTCACAGGACTCCACAGCTTAGAGGGAGTATTGACCCAAGGGTATGTTATTTAAATAGCTGGCCATGCCATTCTTTGCCTTTAAATCAGAGCCCTGCCAGTTGCATTGTATATAATATAGTAAAAAGGATTATGAAACTATTTGAGAAATTATAATCTGAAATGCATTTGGTTTGAGTTAGCTTTAAAGTTTTATGTCCATAATGCTATTAGTCCATAGTCAGAATACTTCTTTTTCTTTTTTTTTTAAAGGAAAGAAATCAGAATTTGTGCACCAGAATTTGTACACCAGAATTTGTACGTGCTTTGGGGGGCAATGTTGCAGTCTGTTAATCATCACCACTGTTCAGCTTCCTTATATCCCCTCTCTTCCTTCTGCTGATATGGAATCTGTTGGCTGCAACTGTTATAGCTGCAATTTTCACGATCCTAAGGTGGTTAAATTTTTCCCTGCATGCAAATCATACAATGTAGCTACTTGAAGGCTCTTTGGAAAGTTGTAGGATCTTTAATAAAAGGGAGAAGTCTCTGGATTTTATCAGTTTACCTTTTCTTATTGGTTGTAAACAGCATCCACTTCTTATTCTTGTGTCTTAAAAAAGCAGTCATTTTGGGATCTCTCTTTTATCTGAAGAATCTCAGTACAGGCCACTTTGGCCATGAGTTTCCTTTTGATTAAAACCTTTCATAGTTATTTTTCCATCTTTCCTTTTTGATCTAGCCCTGTACTTATCACATTGGTGGACTAACTTCCTTAGAACATTCTAATTTCATCATCCATGTTGGCAAAAGTCTTGAAAAAAATACTGAGAACTTTATCACTCATGGCTTCTTTGCTAATAAAATAATACCTTCCAAAAGCACAGGCTTTGGAACAATCCCACATATTCCTTGTTTAACCAGTAACCAACGACTAACATTCAGATGCGGTTTGTTTTTCTTGCAAAGTGTTTAGTAATAAGGAAGCAGTTGAACAGTGTCATTCTACAGATCTGACAGAGGATTGTCAATCCATTTTTATTTGGGACTATGTAACATTAGGTGGATGTCAGAACAATGAAAGTTTTTGTCAAGCCAAAAATGCGATTTTCACAACTGAGTACAAGTCTGCTGCCTTTAGTTTCCAGTTCTTTCACTCCCTCCTAGACTGTGGTGTTCATTGCATCAGGCTGTGGAGACCTCTGCCAAATACTGAGATTTTATATGTAATGGATCCCATAAATGCCCTGGCCAGCTTCTATGGGAAATACAACACTGTCGGTTTTGGACACAGCATAAAACCCAAGCAGGAAATCATTTCTGAATGGCACAGCTGCATGCAAACATTTTAAGCTAGTAAACTGCCCATCTGCACACCCACATGCATGGCAGAAGGCAGGGCTAGGAAGGAGGAACCATGTTGTGCACAGATTGTAAACAGCAGGGAGGGATTTTTGTGACTCAGGAACTAAGAGTTATTCATTAGCTCATGAATTATAGCTAATTTAAGATCTGTAAAGATCTGGAAAGATTGCAGAATGCAATACATAAAGGAGGTAAAATAATGACTAAATAATGAGATTATATTTGGGATACATCAAATTGCTCCACATGCTGTGCCTAAAAATTTATAGGGTACAATTATGAAACTTCAGTTGAAAACCTCAGTAGTACCCACGCCAGGAAAATGCTGGGTTTAATCTTTACAGTAGGTTGGGGGATCAAAGCTGAAATATCCCATGAAAGTCTGAGATGGAAAAAAAAATCATCTCTGGCTTTAAATAGCCAGGGTTTTGTTGCTGGTTTTGTTTTGTTTTTTTAACTTTTGAAGGCCATTTTGCACATAGCTTTTTTCAAACACAGAGGTCAGTCACTGAGCAAGAAGAGAACATAAGAACAGCCCTTCTGGATCAGACCAGTAGTCCACCTAGTCCAACATCCTGTCACATACAGTGGCCAACCAGTTCCTCTGGAGGTCCAATAACAGGACACAGAGGCCAAGGCCTTCCTCTGATGTTGCCTGTTGGCACTGGTATTCAGAGGTTTACTGCCTCTTAAAGTGGATGTTCCCTTAGTAGTCACTGATAGACCTATCCTCTGTGAATCTTAGTAGCCACTGATAGACCTATGCTCCATGAATCTGTCTATTCATCTTTTAAAGCTGTCCGTGCCTGTAGCCATCACTTCATTCTTTCACATTTTAATCACTCTCTGTGTAAAGAAGTACCTCCTTTTTTCCAACCTGAATCTAGTGAATCTATAGGTGTTGTGTGAAGGTGGTCTCATATACCATCAGCAGGCTAATACAGCCATGGCTATCTGATGCATATGCCTGAGATGACAATGACATTGTACACACACACCATCCTGTATACCCAGGAACTAGCCATTTCAAATAAGCAGAGTTAGCCTAATAAGATGTCAGCTTGACTTCTCTTGTATATCTCATTTTATAAGGCAAACAAATTGGCACCTCTGTCTGTTTCAAGAGGGCAGCAAATCAGGTATCCTGAGTGCAAAAATATCTGTGTAAAGTGCTGTCAGATCACAGCTGACTTATAGTGACCCCAGCAAGGGGATTTCAAGACAAGTGAGAAGCACAGGTGGTTTACCGTTGCTTTTCTTTGCAGAGTCTTCCATGGTGGTCTCCCTTCCCAGTATTGACCCTGCTTAACTTCTGATGAGACTGGGCTATACCATGCAGCTTTCTCTCCTGAGTGTAAAAACAGAACAAGAAACAGAAATCTCCAAAGACTCTTTTAATCCTTTCACCACAGAATTACTTACTTATCAAGATGCTTAATGAAAACTAATCAGTACTAGAGCCCTTTCAATACCTATTTAGATTTTAAAAAACCCTCATTCTTGAGGTACATTCTTTGTGGGGGTCTCTGTGAATTCCACAGTTAGATTCTACATGGGAACAGACTAACTCCAGGACCTTCTAGAGTTCTGGGGAAGGAGCTGGAGATCCTGCCCCTTCCCTGGAGAAGAGAGAACTAGCTTCTGTGCATTTATTCTGAGGGCTGGTGAGAATGCCTTTCCATACAATTGTCTTCTGTATCACCACAAAAGCAGCATTACAGAAAACTTGTTGGAACAGTTTCAGGAGGGTCTCCCTTATCATTGAGAAGGGACATTTTAGGGATCAGCTTTCAGAAGCAACCAGCAGCTGGAAGGTAGTGGTGAGAATGAAGCACTAATGTCTGGGACTCTTTCCTCCACCCCACCCCCCAGTCTCTAACAACTGACAGTCTCAGCCTCTCCATGTGCTGTCATGACCCAATAGATCCTGCAGTATTTGATGAAGGTTTTTTTTAATTATGGAGGGGCACACAGAATTCTGCTTCTTGGGAACTGGTGTTCATTTAAAATCATAATAGATTTTAATTGTAAGTTGCTCTGCTCTTTAATAAGGTTTAAAAAATGGGATATACATTAAATAAGTTAAATAAGCTATCTGGGAGTCATCTCAGAGATCATCAATTTTATTAGTTTATAGTAGTGGCTCCTTCCTTTTTCTTAGTAATTCTAGTTATTTATTATTTATGTATAGCATTTCTATGCTGACTGTCCACTCAAATAGGGATTCCAAGCTGGTGGCCATCAAAACATTTCAACACTAAAACAGCATTTAAAATAAGGTATATATAAAATAATTCAAAATAAACATTTAAACCCACATAACACACAAGCAGTAAAGAGGGCCAATAACAGGTACTGGAGATATGCCAAACAAAACAAAAAAGTCTTCACTTTTTAACTGTACATATTGAAACCAGTATAGAGAAGCATCTTTCAACTGGGATGCAATTTCAAATCTACTCAAGGAACCATTCTCATTCAATAACATATTTAAGGATTACAGTGCTAGATAAGATCCCACTGGATCAGTCAAATAGAAAGATTGACAAGTTAATGGGGATATCTTTACTTACCTCTGCTCTATTGGGAAAAGTGGGAGATACTCATCCACTGAGTGGTGATTCATACCACACTGCATAAAAATAATGAATAATATTTGGCAAATTAAGTTCACCTAAATTTTCAGAGCTCAGCCCTTTTTTTTATTACTCCAGATATAGTTGATCAACATATGTTGCCAATTTGACAAGATTAAGGAAGGTATTGATATTAAAATGATTTTAAACACAAACCATTTTGGAAGTATGTTCATATTAATTGCTGAAGTCTTCCCCAACCTCTATATGTTTAATGTAGAGGCCTTGGCTTTCATATCTTGTATGTTGCCTCTCCAGGGCAAGTAGTTTATTTATTTCATTAGAGTTGTATCCCATCCTCTCCACATAGCAGGCTCAGGGCAGGTTCCATCAATATAATATACAATAGTTAAAAACAGTTTAAAATACATCAAATGGATATAGTGCAATTTCTATATCCCATCAAAGCTTGAAGATGTATCCTATCATGATTGGATTCCAGATGTTACTCAGATCTGATCCACTGAAGGGGGGCCCTAGTAGATGGATAAAAAGGAGGATGCCCGCTGTCTCAACTAAAAGCCTGATGGAAGAGCTCTGTCATAGTTGTCCACTATGTGAAACAGGATGCTTGAATAGATGGACCACTAGTGTGATCCAGGAGGGCTGTTCTTATGATAAAGGCAAATAATAAAGGTAAAGACATTGCAGCTTTAGACAGGGTAGATATAATAGCATCAGCATCCAGTGTTTTGAAGTTATAAATCTGCTATCATACCCAATATTATGCTCTTTTCCCAGCTTATAACTGAGAACAACAAATATAGCAGGAGACAGCTTTTTCTTGTTCCTCAGCATAGCTGGAATGTTAGAGAAAATTTCCATTAACCTGTAAAGATGTTCTATGTTCGTTATTAAACTGTCTTAACAGATTTCACATGTTTCTTCAAACCCAAAGCAATAAATTACCTCAAATAAGTATTGCCACTCAACTTGATCAAATGCCTTCTCAGCATCAGGAAAAACAAGTATGGTTTCTATATTACTTTCATCAGTTTTTAACTCACTTCTTATTATTACAAGTAATAAATCCAGTTTGATCTAAATTAGTATATTTTGCTATAAACTTATTAATTGTCTTGTGTTAGTCTGTTATTGTTTTAAAGAAATATTGGAGATATATGTTATCTTGCATTCTCACAAAAGTATGAATAGTATGATCTACTATGTTACTTAATGCTTCGTAAAGTTTAAGGGTTTTTCTAGGTTCAGTAGTATTTTATGGTTTGATAAACTCTTGCAAGGGTTTAGGTTTCCCAGAAGATTTCAGTGTAGAGAATTTGTTAATTTTTTCTTCTATTTCAGTATTTTTTAAAAATTCTGTTCATTGTAAAATTCAGATATGCTTATGATTCCAGATACTTTAATAGCATCCAGAATCATTTCCTAAGGTATCTTTCCTGGCCTGTTAATCTTACCAAAACAAAGGAAAAAACTTCACTCATTTTTAAGTACTTGTACAACATCTACATTTCTCAACAAGGTGATATTCAGTCTTCATATTCTTTTAGAATTCATAGAGTGTGAAAATTCTAAACTATTGATATGCACAGTCAAAAACTTCATTAATTGACCTATTTCAGAATTAATAATAGCAGGCAAGAGATCATTGCAAAAAACTGCTCAAGAGTAACGCCTTTGGAAGGGAGAATAAAAAATATAAACCTTATTGTGAAGATTATGTTCCTTCCAAACATCTTTTAAATGCAACAGATCATGTCCAAGACGGAAATTACAGGGACGGAAACAAGAGGTTTGGGAGCATTTAGAATTCCTTCTGTCTATGCAAGAATAATTTACATTGTCAAAGCCTCCACCTGATACTGTATCTTGTTGCACAAAATCCACTATGTCTTTAAATAATAAAGTATTGCGGTTTAAAATTTGGAGCATACATATTGAGCGTCAACCTCCTCCTTTCAAATAAAAGTTTCAGTACCAGAAAGTCTTTATTGCTTTCAGCTGAATGCCATTACAAGTTACTAAATGGGTGGAGGGGGGATATCTACACAGATGCCTGCTAAAGCTTGATATTCATATCATTGCAAGATCTTTAAAGTAATTTCTAGTCCAGCCTCTTTAGTTGGTAGACCAGTTGTTTTTCATTTGAAGTAACTAATTTATCCAATTTACATTTCAACATGAAACACCTCAATTTTGACCATTCCCTTCTGTATAACTATATATTGAACTGTTGAACTTGGGCCCTTTCCACAGAGACTACTTGCCCTGGATTCAATACTGTTGGGAAGCTGCTTTTTTCCTGTTTCCCCTTAGCAGACTGGTGTACCTCCCATTGCCAGAGTTTTCCTGGCTTTTATACAATATTCGCAAACCTGCTTTGCTCCAAAGTTTTGGGAAAGATCACAGCAAGACTTGGATGGCTGCCATGTGGGCAGGAAAGTTTGGATTTTCCTGGTCCCACCCATATGGCAACCATTCCCCCCACAGAAACCATTTCCTCTCTCCACCACCGGGGTCTCTTTTGTTTGAATATAATTTTATTGGTAGAATATTATAACAGTACTAGGAGTAAGGCCTGTTGTGGGAAGAAATACAACGGGCTCTAGAAAGAAGCTCCAGGTGAATGTCCCAACTGTGGCTGGTGGGGGCGGCAGAGGGAAGGGGAAAATAGAGGGAGGTGAACCATGTTTATCTCCTTCTGCTTAGCTGTAAGGCAAGGCTGTCTCAAGTCATTTTGCTGCCCCAAGTGGGTAGTATGGGAGGAGAGCCACATGGTAACAGGAGTGGTTCCCTCCACCCCTGACTTACATTGACTCGGGGCTATGCAGTGAAGAAGAAGAAGAGATTGGATTTATACCCCACCCTTCACTACCCAAGGGAGTCTTAGAGCAGCTTACGAACTCCTTTCCCTTCCCCTCCCCACAATAGACACCCTGA
Organism: Gekko gecko; assembly: GCA_029375565.1. NCBI lineage: Eukaryota > Metazoa > Chordata > Lepidosauria > Squamata > Gekkonidae > Gekko > Gekko gecko. The sequence goes on from JAPDNY010000006.1 coordinate 97,183,888, forward strand.
CTAAATTTCTATAGACTTCTAGAAGGTTCAGAATCCCATTGTGTCACTTTACAAATGGTCATTTGAACACCAGTTACAGATGATTATCTGTCTTTTCAAAATATGCTTATATCTCTGTTCATTTTTTCCTAGATCATTCACATCAATCAGGAGTGAGCTGATTCCATATTTAGTGAGGAAGCAATTCTCCTCACCAGGACCTTTGCAACAAGGGCAAAGCAACAAAGAGCAGGATGAAAAGAAAAAGGATCAGAAGTCATTAGGTTAGTGTAAGATACAGAATTTTAGAAAGCCTATGTGAGAAAGCAATCTGAAGCATATGGACAAAACTGAAATTAGTTGGGCAAATTACATTGAGAATATGGCTTGGATCCAGCAGATTATTTCCGCTAGTGGAAGGGATTTCCATCAGCAGAGCAGCTTTCTCTCACCCACACCCCTTCTGTACCCCAAAATACCCCTGAAATGCTGCTGGTTACAGGGAGTTCCTGGAAATGGCATGAAGCAGAAGTTGGGGGTCTGCAGGGGGAGGAGGAATTTGCAAAAATTGCCTAACTTCTGTTAAAAGGAAAATTATGACATGATCTAAACCTGTACTTCTCATGTAGTGCTTGCCTGCTATTTTTTAATCTATGCAAGGCTTTGTGTCAGTAATGTGACACAGAGGTATCTGAAGGCTGAGTCTTTACACCGAGGCCATAAAGCTCAGCAGTTCTTTTCTCCAGCGTCAGTTTAGTCTGTACAATGGAAGGAAGTACACATGCAAAGATGTGCTATCCTTTTAAATACCCTACAGTGGTGTTCGATCTAATCTCACTTTTATGTGTATTTTTATAGATATCTATAGCTTCATGAAGGATGATAACCTGTTTGACTTAGATACGGACAACTTTTGGTGGAATAATCACAGAGGAGATATGAATGAAGTGTTCCACGGAGAGAAAGTTCGTTGCTATGTTCATATCATGAAAGAGGGGCTGTGCTACCGAGTAAACACTCTTGGACAGTACATCGAAGCTAACAGACAGGTGAGGCAAAAAAATGGCATTCAACACAGGGCAAGAACACTTACACACTTGTTTGTCTTTTTGGACAATTGTGAGATTTTGCATGGCTTGACAAAAGTGGAGGTACCTACATATACATGTACATACAAAAGTACCTACATATACATGTAGGTACACTATTTTACGGTCACAGATGAACAAATTCAGAGAATTGCTTTATTAGTTCTTCCTGTGGACAACCACATAATCAGTCTGAAATCTTAAGATCTGGAGACCAGTAATTACTTCCAGTCCAGCAGGCTCTGGTCATAGTGAGGGGTTAGGCAAAGAGAGGTTGGATTAGGGTTTCAGGGAACTCATGTGCCTGCCTCATTCAGAGAAGAAATTATTTTGAGGTCCAGAGATGTTGGACAGAAAGTGTTTTTGCCAAGTGGGAAGAAATGATCTTTTGAAGCCCTTGTTAGGGCATAACTAAATAACAGACAGAATAATTTATTTTTGGCAGGGATAGGAGAAAGATGCTCAGATGCTAGTAATATTAATTTTAAACATAAGGATTAAAGGGAAGCAGTGTGTGCTGCAATAAGTGACTCTGTGTATTTGACAACCTGTACAAAAAAGTTACAAAGGTGAGCTAGTTGAAAATGGTGGGTTTTCTGTCTTCTCTTTTTAAAAAATTGCCTTAATAGTTAAAGCATTTCGAGTCAGTATGGAAAATGTATTTGCACCTAGGTGGGTAATCCCAACTAATCTGTAAATTCTCAGAAAGGTCTTGGTGGTCAGAGAAGATATTCCTTGAATGTTTAACTTTCTGGGATGGTAACATTACTAAGGAAACTATGCTGAGGGAAAACACCACAGCAAAAGTTAGTGATATACTGATACATTTTTTTTACTCCCACCTAGTAAAAGATGTTCATTTGTTTGCTTTCTGTGTTTTCTCCTTTTACATCTTCCGCTTTTTTCTGATGTGAGAAGTTTTGCTCAGAATCTATCTATCCTAGTTTCTCATGAGCAGAGTTCTGTCCCTGGGTGCCATTATGGAAAGCATATTGCCTACAATATGTAAGCAGTTGCTTACATTTTACTGTTGGGGAACTTAGGCTGAGATATAGTGCTTTGTTATTCTGAGTTTAGGACTGAGAGTCAAATTACATGTGATGGGCAATTCTGTGATTCTTCTGTCCAATTTTTTTAAAATGAAAAACTACTAGAAGAGGCTGAAATCAAGAGGGGAGAACTGGTAGAGAGGAGGACTATTTTAGTGCTTTCCTACTATTTTTCTATTTAAAATCACTGCACCCCACACTGATTTTCTGTCTGCTTGGGAAAGATGTGGGGATCCCATACACTTTCAGTCACAAATAAACAGCCAGAAGGGAAAGAGGCAATCACTTGCTTCTGATTTCTGGCACTCAAAATTGCAGTATTAAACAAATGGTCCTGGAACTGCCCACCAAGTGTAGTTTGGCTGTGAGCTAAGAGTTGAATCCAAGCTGATCACAGCACTTTAGTCATATAGTCTCTTACTGTATTGTTTAGTATGTGCAGTTGAACAGTATGCAGGTTATGTATGGAAGGGCTTCTAATTGCTGCCCTGCGGAATCTCCTGGAATTGGCCTGATTGTGACTTATTAAAGGGTAGAACAGAGTCCAGTGGCACCTTTAAGACCAACAGAGTTTAATTCTGGGCATAAGCTTTTGTGTGCTTGCACACTTCTTCAGATACAGGATAGTCAAACATGGACTAGTGGGTGCACCGAAATTGCCTTATGTATTAACCAGTACAATTCAGTTCTCTGTCTTCTTTGGTCACCTGTTGATGATAATTAATTTTCAGTGTTAGGTCCAATAAGTTGAGGATCACTGTAATTTAGTATAATACAATGGGAGGCATAATTATCAATGGTTTACTAGTGATCTGGGATTTCATCTTCCAGGTTCCTAAAATGCTGCCTTTATTTTGTCCAGAAGAACCTCTAGTTCACAGCACTGCACAAATAATGGACAAATACCTGGTAAGTATTAACTTCTGCACATACAGGGTGGCAAGACAAGTTTGCACTGGGTGCCCTGCACTTTGTTTTTATTGCTACCCTCTCATTAAGAGTTTGCATAATAAAATGAAAGTTTGTGGTAGATTTTCCAGGCTGTATGGCCGTGGTCTTGGCATTGTAGTACCTGACGTTTTGCCAGCAGCTGTGACTGGCATCCACAGAGGCATAACACAGAAAGATGGAATACTCTCTGTGTCAAAGTGAGAAGAAAAATGGTAGGCAGGTAATTTATATGTACTCAGGAAGGTGGGGTTGGGCTGAGTCATTATCTTGTAGGAGTTTCCCAGGCTGTGACGTGCTAATGGAGGAGCTTTCCTGAGGAGGTTCTTTTGCATATGGATTGGCTGTTGAAATGCTAATCTAGATAAGATAGTAGTGCTGTTGTATGATGTAGAGCATTTTGTGTTTTTCAGGACAGGAAACCATGCCCTATTTATTTTTTAAACTCTCTTCTTTTCTGTTGACATTGTGTTTATGTTTATGAATTTCAATGGCTTCCCTGTGTAATCTGACATGGTAATTGGATGTGTTGTCCAGCATTTCAGTGTCTTGGAACATTTTGTAACGTTTTGAAAAAACAGCTTTAGAATCTGCTCCCCACAAACCTACAGTAAACATAAACACAATGTCAACAGGAAAGAAGAGAGTTTAAAAATAAATAGGGCATGGTACTACAATGCCAATACCACGGCCATACAGCCCAGAAAATATATACAACTAATGAACTCCAGCTGTGAAAGCCTTCAACAACAAAATGAAAGCTGTTAGTTTGTCTCTTGGACAAGACAGATTCCCTCCCAACATGTTTCTGATACATTGGGCTAATGGGTTTGAAATGCGTTTCCATTTTTGTGCATTGTGAGATAAGCATTTTCATCCAACTGCCATACTCCAGTGGATAGGATTACCATTTACAGTACGATGGACTGGAGTTACAGTAGGATGGAGTTCTCTCCTCCTGCTCTCTTGTATGGTTGTTTGTTGCCTAACATTTTGTCCATTTAAATGCCATGGCCTCTGTGTGGCAGTAATCCAAAGACTCCCTGGCTCTCTTCAGTGCCTCAGAACTTACTTTGGGACAAACGATCCTGAAGAGGAAAAAGCAGTCATTGCTTGTATAGAAAAACCCTTGAAGCTTTCTTTCTTTCTTTTTTTAATAAGTATTTTATTGATTTTGCAATACTACGGGATTTGGGGAAAGGTTACTAAATCCGTACCTCTAAATTCTATAGGAAACGGGGAAGGGAAAACTAATACAACACAAACTATTGGAATGGGGGAGGGAGACTACCACCCTAACTCTAAGCCAGCTAATGGTTATAGATAAGGGAAGACTAACAAGGTGACACGATCTGGTTACATAGGTATATATCCCTGTCACCTAGTGATACAGCGCTGTTATTGCTTGTAAAAATTTAACAAAAAATAATAAAGAGTTGCATTAACTAGCTGGATAACAAAAACTGCATTATCAACAATTATCTTGGTTTTAGAGTCTTTTCTTCTTGCGTTTCTTTTTTCCTCGGGTTTTGGGAGCGGCTGCTCCTTTCTCTGATTCTGATGTATCTGAAGAACTATTAGGTTTGTAACTGTCGCTTGATGAATCCTGTGAGTAGGATTCTTCTTCATCTTCTTCTTCCTCCTCTTCTGTTTTAGATTTCTTGTCTTTGTTGTGTTGCTTGGGATTAAAGTATCGGTCTATAAACTTCTTCGCCTTAGAAACAGTGTCAATGTTGAATTTCTTATCTTTAAATTTGAAACTCAGTCCTTCAAGAAACGACCATCTATAAGGAATTCCTTCCTTCTGAAGAGAGCGAGTGAGATCCCTGTAAAGTCTCCTCCACTTTCTGATTTCAAAGGGGATATCCTATAAGATTTATATCTCATTTTTGATTTTCAAGGGTTTCCCCTGTGTAGATTTCAGCACCAGATCTCTGGTAGACCGTCTCGTAAATTTCAAATATATTTCTCCCGGGAGTTTATTTTTTTTATAAAGTCTGGATAAGTTCTATAGGCCCAGTCCATCTACTTCATTAAGTCTTCCTGTTTGTAATCCATTATTGGAGCCAAAGTCTCTGCTAAGAGAGCCTTCAAATCTTCGTTCTTTTCTTCTGGGATTCCTTGGAAATGTAAAATGTATATGGATCTTTCCAGCTGGAGCTGTATTAACTGAGTTTTATTGGAGGATCTCTCTTTCTCTGCTTCATCAGCTCTTTTATTAATACTCTCAGTCTGTTTATCCATCTTTTCTAACATCTTTTCAGTCATGGAAGTCCTTTTATTTATTTGGGACATTTGCTTCTGCAAATTATCCATTTTAAGGCTGAGGTTAGTCATCTGTTCCACTAGAGGGCGCAATGCACTCACCAGTAGTGTAGGTATATCTACTGTTACTTCCTGGTTGTGGGAGGGAGTTGCTGCTTGGCTATTTCCAGTTTGCGTATTCTCCAGCACCACCTTCCGCCCTCTCCTAGCCATAATATCAACAAGAAGTAAGTTTCCCAGAACAAAGTAAACTTTGAGTGAATTTTACCCACTTTGCGTTATTATGCAGTTTTCAATTTCGCTGATATTGATGCATTTAGCTTAGTTCAGAAAGTTTCTAAATCCCATTTTAAAACCGTCTTACTTTAAGGGGGTGGGTGGGGTTTCTTGAGTTTCCTCCCTCCCATGCCGCTTTGCACTTAGGCGCTTCTAATTGCTACCAAGGTTCTTGTAGACGCTTTTAATCACCTGAGCTTTGCTTAACTCACACTTTGAAGCCTTGGAAGTCTTTTAGGAGCATTTCAAAACTTTTGACCACATCCGCTCGTCCGGCAGTCATCTCTTGTTGCCATGCTGGCTCTGCAGCGACAGGACCTTTCGGGGAAGAAGGTGAGCCTCAGTTCCTTGGCCATCGCCTTGGAAGAGGCTCTCCTCAGCTCCCCAGGCTGAGGATCTCCTACAGAGATCCCGGGAGGGTCCAAGACAAACTCAAACCCTTTCCGTCAGCCGAGTCTCGGCTCCCGCCCATCAGAGCAAGACGGGGTGCAGCCAAGCAGCGAGATGCTTAAACCGGAACCTCAAAACACTTGAAGCTTTCGATGCTTTATAGTTGTAATGGAGAACAAGACAAATAGCACATCTAGCATTTTCCCAGAGGTCAAAGCCTCTGTCTTTGTTCACACATCTAGTTCAGCTCTCAAGGGTCTCTCCTCACCTCTGCCCTTTCAATGTTCATCTGCATTTACCTGGATCTGACTCATCTGCTCTATACTCATCTGTCTGCTATACAGAAGTACAGGAAAAGGCAACTGGGGGGAGAGCCAGCTTGGTGTAGTGGCTAAGTGCGCGGACTCTAATCTGGGGAAACGGGTTTGATTCCCCACTCCTCCACTTGCAGCTGCTGGATGACCTTGGGCAAGCCATAGTTCTGTCAGAGCTGTTCTTGAAAGAGCAGTTTCTGTCAGAGTTCTCTCAGCCCCACCTACTTCACAGGTTGTTTGTTGTGGGGAGGGGAAGGGAAAGGAGTTTGTAAGCTATTCTGAGACTCTGAGTGAAGGGCAGGGTATAAATCCAATCTCCTCCTCTTCCTTCTTCTTCCTTTGCCAATCTATGTTTTTCTATTCCACTCTAGGTTGGATCTGATAGCATCGTGGGTGCATCTACACAGTGCGGAGAAAAGACTGCAATTAAACATTCTGTCATTGGCTCTGGATGCATGATCAAAGACAAAGTTAAAATCACTAACTGCATCATCATGAACTCTGTCAGAATTGAGGAGGGGTAAGTCTTCTCTCAAAATCTATGTGGTCTTCATATACACGTGTTTCTTATATCACAGAATGCTGATCGAAAACTATTGCAGGCATACTTGACCTAGGGTGAAACCTGTTTCTCCAGTGGTCTGGGGTGGGGCAGTCTGTACATCTGGGAATAAGCTCCTTACCCACAGTGTCTATATCCTTTGGGCCAGGAGCTTCCCCAGTCACTCTTGCATTTGGTGGAGTGTCAGTGGCTGCAGCTACAGGAGTGCAACAGCCCTCCCTGCAGCCATCAGAAGCCTGCCAGGCTGGCTGGGTCATTCAAGCTGTAGCCTTCACTGTTTGTCCAGTCCTCCAGCCACTCTCCTGAATTCCGGTAAGGCAAAGAGGCCCTTGCTCTAAGAAATCCAGGATGAGTTTTTTATTTGTTTTAAAAGGTGGGAAATGGCAGCATGGGCAGGCCTCTTCAAGTCTGCACCTCAAGAAGGGTTGGCTTCTAACCTAGAGCTTCCCTCCTCGACCTCCCATACTTTTGTCCAGGATTCCCAACATAGTTTGGACCTGACTGGAATCCCTAATCTGGACCTTTCAGGGGATAATGCCCAGGCCAACTTCATAGCCTGGATTAAGGGGAAAATGCATAGGGAGATCAGTGAAGCCCTTTCCAAAGTTATTTCTGACTTGAGAAATTTCTCCAGGTCTTTGAGTAGATTTGGATGCCACTCTCCCTCTCTTTGAGTGTCTGGTAGTCGGGGGGTGGGTAGAATTCCTCCCTCACCCCCTGACCTAAAAGAAGGAAAATAACTTACTCTGCCAGACACCCCAATAGAGAATCAAGTCCTCAGCTAGGCCTTGACTCCAAAGAATTGGACTGCTCTCATTCCTCCTCCCTCAAAGAGAAGGGAGAGTTTTTGGAGGAGAAAGATCCTTTAATTACTGACTTGCAGACCTGGGTTTTCTGACAGGAGGTGTTCTTTAAGCTCCTTTCTAAGGTGCTGTGTATCCTGGAAATTGCTATTATCAACAAGGAGGTGGAAGCACCTGACCCAAACAGGCCAGCTGGTACAGCCAGAGCCTTCCCTGGGGGGGCATGCAATGTGACCGAGTGGGGGAGCGTGTCTTCTATTCTAATATACTGTACACTGGATTCAGATTATCACTCTGCTATACCTCCTTTCTGAGGGATGACCAGTTTTCACCTAAAAGTCTCTTCAGGGTTTGTATCTCTTGTAGATGGAGGATATCTGCTAGTATAAATCCTTATCAAGAAGTCAGGCACCAGTGCTTTTTAAAGTAAAACTACACAACACTTTATTTCACAGAAACACAGCAGGGGGTGGGATATTTACACAGGATATATTGTTGCTGTTCGTATGAGTGTTTCTCTCTCTCTCCCTCCCTCCCTCTCCCTCTCCCTCTCTTCCCCTCCCTCTCCCTCTCCCTCTCCCTCTCTTCCCCTCCCTCTCTCTCTCTCTCTCTGTATTAACATAGGCTGTAGTTATAAAACACTAAGTTGGTCACAGACTGTCTTTGGTACAGGTTTCACTCTCCAGAAGCTATCTGTGGTTAGACCTTGGACTTTCTCCGTCTGGCTCTCTGAGACTGACTGATGAGCCTATTCCAGCTATTTCCCAGTCTCTTTCAGGCTCCTAGTCCTTCCCTTAACCACCTCTCAAGTTCCCTTGGAGAAGTGTGTGTTTTGCTTTGTGGCTACTGAGGAGTTATTTAGTTTCTCCTCTCAGCTCACTACCCTCTCTCTTTAGAGATGACCAGTAGGAGTGTTATTCAGCCCCAGTTTTCCTCAAATGGATGGCTTGCTGTATCATTTGGCTTCAGAGGCTCCTTCGCTCTCAAGAGCTCTCCTGCTAACTCCCTGTCAGCTGTTAACTGTTAACTGTCACTTCACTGAGAATTCTGAGCAACTTGCCCCCCCTCTCAGTCATGTGACCTACCAGCTTTCTTGCTTTGCTGCTGTTTATCAACAAACCTTTAGTCCGTCACAGGGGTTCTTTCTCCATAAGGATTTCCTTTCCATCCATCTTCAGTAAGGTAGTCAAGGCTGAGGGGGAGACACTCTCAACCAATCATAGTTGACAATCCAGTGGCCAGCCTGTGTTGAATTCAATTATTCCTTCAGAAGTTAATGGTCTTACAAGGGATCCTTGTGACAGAAGGATCAAACAGAACTTTGAAGCCTCCAACTGCCCTGAGGGCCTCTACAGCAAGGGGCCCTGACCTGGATATCTCAGGCAGGCCCGATTTTATCGATCAGAAGTTAAGCAGGGTCAGTTCTGAAAGCTCACTCTTTTCAAGGGCAGTCTATTCCTGGGCCTCAAATCTCTCGGCAGCAGGTAGTGACTCCTCCAAGGAACTTAAGGATGATCTAAAGAAGATTGCCCTTGCAGTAGCCTTCTCTGCAGAGACGTCATTAGACACAATCCAGCTGTTGGCTAGACCTATAGCCTTGAGCATCTGGCTCTGCAACTGGGAAGTGAACCTGTCCTCTCAGGCTCAAATGGCTAGTGTCCCCTTCAAAGGCATTCATCTCTTTGGGGAAGGAATGGATAGATACCTGGTAGAGGATAAAGACAAGAAGAGGTCTTTGCCTTCATGCAAGAAAGATCATAAGCCCAAGAAATACTTCTCTTCCTTTCATGAACCCAAGCACACCTCTGGATTCCAACCATCAAGATCTGCAAAAGGGAGATGGCAGCCCAAACAACCAGGCAGCACTAGTTCCTCCTTTCACAGACTAACAGGCTGGAATACAGAGTCCCAAAAAACATCTCTTCAGCATGACTACTACAGGGGCTTAAACCCACCAAAAATAGGAGGACATCTTCAGCTTTTCGCAGCTTAATGGAAGTTAACAGTTGGCAACAGGTGGTTCCGGATATAGTTTTAAATGGCTGTTCTCTGGAATTGAGTACCACATCTCCCAACTGATTCCTGCAAGTCCCAAGAAATTATTGTTCAAAGAAACATCTACTTCTCAAGGCCATTTAGCATCTCCTCAACATTGGTGCGATAGGACTGGTACTGGAGGCCCAAAAGGCTTTGAGGGTTTACTCAGTTTTTTCATAGTCCCAAAAAGAATGGGGATGTGAGAGCCATTTTAATTCTGAAATGGCTAAACCAGAGAATCATAAAGAAGTAGTTTCTGATGGAAGTCTTGAAATCCATAGTCTCATCTATTCAGAAGGGGAGCTTTCTGGCATTGATAGATCTGTCAGAGGCCTACTTACACATCCCAATTTGGGAATCGCATCAGAGGTTCCTGCACTTTTCCTACAACAGGCTTCATTTCCAGTTCCGGGCACTTCCCTGTGGTCTCAAGAAGGCCTTAACAGTGTTCATGAAGGTTCTAGTCTCGTTGGTGGCACATCTGAGAACCCAGGATGTCTCCATCTTCCTGTAGCTAGATGACATTCTAATCAGGTCTCCCTCTTATCAACAAGGGATGGTGGATGTACAACGAACTGTCTCTTGCTTTCAAGTCCATGGGTTCATCATCAACAGGGTCCTTCCCCTGGGAGTCATGATCAACATAGCTCTAGACAAAGTTTTCCTTTCCCAGGAAAGACAGGAGAAGTTTCTGGCTTTGATTCAGGAAATCACCCAGAAGCCCCAGGCGGAGGTAATGCCCCTAGCAAGGCTCCAAGGCATGCTGGTGTCTTGTCAGGATGCTGTTCTGTGGGTCAGGTTCCATGCACGCCTGCTCTAAAGGTTCCTCCTACCCTTCCAGGGTATAATAGCCAACAGATGGTTCTGGTTAGTCAGGCTCCCCGGATCTCTGATCCAGGAGCTTCAATAGTGGATAAAGGCTCCCAGGCTTCTGGAAGGGACTCCACTCTGCAAACAAAAGAGACAAACAATGACCTCCAATTCCAGTCTTAGCGGTTGGGGGGCCCACTCCCAAGGGAGGATGACACAAGGAACCTGGTCTCAGGAAGAGTCTGCTTGCAGCATCAGTTTTGTGGCTTTCAGAGCAATAAGATTGGGCTTAATATTCTTCCAGGGTCTCCTAGTTGGGCAGGATGTCTTTTTCCACATGGACAATATGACTGCAAAGTCATACATCAACCATCACGAGGGCACCAAATCCAAATTGCTGTACGTGGAGGTAGAACTAACTATTCAGTGTGCAGAAATTCACCTGTGGTCTCTCAAGGCTGTCCATGTGGCAGGAAAGGACAGTGTCCTAGCAGACTGGCTAAGTCGGGGATCTCTCTACCATTCAGAATGAATGCTGATCAGAGAAACCTTCCAGCGGATCTGCCTCAAATTTGAAAAACTGGAGGTGGACCTCTTTGCCACAGGACACAACCACCATGTTCCTCACTTTGTCTCAAGAGCAAGGTGCCCAGAAGCCATTAGGGTAGACTCCCTAAGCTGCAACTGGCCAGATCAACTGCTGTATGCCTTTCCTCCCATGCAACTGACCTTAGGTCATTGGCAATATGACCTTTGAGGTCATAGACCTTAAAGCAGAGGTGGTACTAATAGCTCTGTTCTGGCCATGGAGGTCCTTGTTCCAGGACCTGCTGAGGCTGTCTTAAGTGGAGCCTTGTGCTCCCCAAGCAGGAAGGACCTTCTTCTCCAGGGGTCCCTCACTCATCCCCAGCCCGATATGCTAAGCCTCACAGCCTAAAAGTTGAGCGGTGACAATGTAAGGAAACAGGGTATCCCAGTAAGTTCATTGATACTCTTATAGCCTCTAGAAAAGATTCTACTGATAGAGTATACAATTACACCTGGCAGGTTTTTCAGACATGGTGCTCCAATCAAAGGTTAGAGCCTTTTTCTGCCAAGGTGGGAGATCGCCTTTCTTTTTACAAGAAGATTTAGATTAAGGTCTTAGCACCCCTAGCATCCTGAAAAAGCAGGTGGCAGTCATTTCTGCAATCAGGGGAACTAAGAAGGGGGGAAGGTTTTCATTCATCGCCCTCATGTTAGAACATTTCCCAGGGGTACATCTCTGATTAATCCCTCTCAGGCTCACTGCTTCCCTTCCTGGAGCCTGAATACAGTGCCCAGAGCCCTCTCACAGGTGCCACTTGAACCAGTATCCTTTAAGACCATCTTGCTAGTGGGTATCACCTCAGCTAGAAAGGTATCTGAACTCAGAGCTCTCTCAGTGGAAGAAAAGCTCTGTTATCTTTCATAATGACAGGGTAGTGCTCCGTCCAGATCCAGCATTTGTACCAAAGGTCACTTCTTCCTTTCATAGGTCAGAAGATCTGATACTCCCTTCGTTCTGCCCTAATCCTAAGCATCCCCAGGAAAAGGAGTGGCACTGTTTAGATATTAAGAAGGCCTTGAGCTTCTACCTCAACAGGAATAAGTCCTTTATAAAATTTCTATGTTTGTCTCCTTTTGGAAAGCTCCACTAGGACACAGGGTTTTGACTTCTACCATTGGTAGATGGGTTAGAACAGAACAAACTCATTTGTTATGAGGGCCAGATCTGACATAAATGAGACCTTGTCGGGCTGGGCCATGTATGTCATAGAATGTAATGGCAGGTAGTGGAGATATGAACTTTATAAAGGACACAAACACAATTTTAAAAAAATGAACTTAAAATAAAACATGCTTAAAACATTATCACTCTTGCAATATTTTGTTTATTTAACAGTCTCTGATAACTGACACTTCTTGCTCTGAATTATTGCATCAAAATATGGAGACAATGGCTGGTGTAGCAATCTTGAGTATGCTCTTCAGGTGTTGTTCAGGTGTGTATCTGTAAGTTGCAAACCTACTTTTTTGATTTATTGACATTTATTACTGAAATCTTATGGTCAATGCTTTGAGCCTAAGACAGACTGAGGGCTAAGTATGTTGTTGAAGGCTTTCATGGCCAGATTTCATTAATTGTTGTAGATTTTCCAGGCTGTATGGCCGTGGTCTTGGCATTGTGATACCTGACATTTTGCCAGCAGCTGTGACTGGCATCTTCATAGGTATAACACAGAAAGATGGAGTACTCTCTGTGTCAAAGTGAGAAGAAAAACGGTAGGTAGGTAATTTATATCTACTCATAAAGGTGGGGTAGGGCTGAGTCATTATGTTGTAGGAGTTCCCCAGGCAGTGACATGCTAATGGAGGAGCTTTCCTGAGGAGGTTCTTTTGCATATGGATTGGCTGTTGAAATTCTAATCTTATCTGTAGTATTATTGTAAGAAAACTCCAATCACCACCCTTGGCAAAAAAGAGGCACAATCAAAACATTAGTAGACCATGCAAGACGGATATGTGAACCACACTTTCTCAATGATGAACTAAATAATCTAAACCACTCACTTCAAGCAAATGGCTACTCCAGGAATGAGATCAGAAGATCGATTAAACCAAAGGTAAAACAAACAACTGAGGAAAAACAGTCACCCACAGGAAAAGTGTTTTGCCATTCATCAAAGGAATCACTAATCAGATGGGAAAACTTATGAAAAAACACAACCTACAAACAGTATTCAGACCCACCAGAAAAATACAACAGATGCTACGTTCGGCAAAAGACAGAAGAGACCCCCTCACTTCTGCAGGAGTATACCGCATACCCTGCAGTTGTGGACAGGTTTACATCAGGACCACACAGCTTAGCATCCAGACAAGAATAAAAGAACATGAAAGACACTGCAGACTTGGCCAACCTGAAAAATTCTCAGTGGCTGAACATAGCCTAACTCAAAATGGACACAATATCTTATTCCAAGACACAGAAATGCTGGACAACACTTCCAATTAACCTTGTCAGATCACACAGGGAAGCCACTGAAATTCATAAACATAAACACTGTCAACAGGAAAGAAGAGAGTTTAAAAATAAATAGGGCATGGTTTCCTGTCCAGAAAAACACAAAATATTCTACATCTTATAATTGTGTGGACCTGTGCAATAAAGGGGCAATTAATATTCATTTATTACATTAAAGGATTGGCATTAAAATCCCGATCATAACATACACAATCATCCAAAATTTTAGTGACCATATCTCCTAATGAATGTCTTTCTCTTCTCCTTTTCTTGCCTTTTCTTCATGTAACTTTATGAAAATAGTGCATGTACTTCTGAGTGTTCAACTGACTTACCTTACAGTAGGTGCCCCAATTTTTTTGAGCCTGCAGTCACCTTTGGAATTCTGACACGGGCACAACCACAAAATGGCTGCTGCAGGAGGCAGAGCCAAACACAAAAATGGCTTCTGCACACAGCAAATCCAATCATGAAATGTCAGAGTGTGAGGTTGTTCATAATTATGGTAATAACTCTTTAACCCACCTTGGGGACCCTATTTGGGTAGAAAGGTGGCATAGAAATGTTTTAAATACATAAATAAACATTACAGGCATAAGCTCTGGTTAACAGTATGCCTTTTAGTTTCCAATGCCAATCAAATCTCCACTGGCCAATTAGAAGCCCTGCTGAAACACCACCAGGCACCACTTCCTAAAAACACTTGGTGGGCACCAGGAAGAGTGTCAACAGGCACCATGTTGAGGACCCCTACCTTACAGAGTCGTTGTCTGGTTTGTTTGGGTAATGCATGTGAAATGCTTTGAACGTCTGGAATTCTGTACAAATGCTAAGTAGCAGTATTTATTATTTGCTTCTGTGAGGCGTATATAGAAGTTCGCAAAGAACTGCAGTCTACCTTAGTGTATTTGGCAGGGTCTTTCCCCAGTGAATTCTGTTATTCTGCACTTTAAATTATACAAAAATAGTGGCATTACTTAATGTAAACAACTGCCTAGTAGTTGCTGCAGCATGAGGGTCCCATGTTCCTTTTACTGGGCAGCTTCCTGTTATTAGATAAAGAACCCTATAGGCTTTTATTGATCACTGCCTCTTCGAGAGTTGAAGCTGGCTGAGATTCCATGTAGTGAGGTCATTAAAAAGGTGAAGTTCTTTAGTTATATGTTTTGGTGGGTCAGAGACAGCAAAAAATGTCAGATCTTTCAGAGAGTTTTACAGTTACCGAACTAAATTACAGGTGAGTGTGGAACCTAGCTGCCCAACTTAAATTGCATCTTGTAAATCCACAGTTATTTCAAGCACCTCATAAATCACAATTCCTTAGTACAAAGATAATAGTCTCTGGTTCACTTGTAAATTGATCCTGTAGAATATTGCTATTACAGTGAAAATTCACTTGATAAAACGCACTCTGAATCGGCTAAGAGTTTTATTTGGGAGGGTAAAAGTTGTATCAATAAAAAGGAAAAGTTTATGAGACCAGGTTGTATAAACAAAGGAAATATTCAGAATAGCAGTTCTCAGCTTTTGTTTGGCCACTTAATTCAGTATCTTGCCTCTGACAGAAGGCAGCTCTGACTGCTTTAGCTTAAATATTTATTTATTTATTTACTTACTTACTTACTTGCTTACATTATTTATAGCTCACCTTTCTCACAGGGACTCAAAACAGATTACAAATTGTGAGTCAGCACAATCAACAAACTGGGACATTCAGTAAACAATGCATTAGGATTGTGTATGTCTGTAAAGTGCCATCAAGTCATAGCTAATTTATGGCGACCCAGCAAGGGGATTTCAAGGCAAGTGAGAAGCACAGGTGGTTTGCCATTGCTTTCTTCTGCAGAGTCTTTCTTGGTGGTCTCCCTTCCAAGTACTGATCCTGCTTAGCTTCCAAGATGTTACAACATTGAGGCTATACTATGCTGCCTTCCTTCCCTCCCTCATTAGCATTGTAGAAGCCTGGAATCACCAGAAAGAACTGAAGCATAGCATAAATATTAACATGACACATGAAGCCAGAGGTATTGAACTAATTTGTTACAAGGGCCGGATCTGACATAAATGTCACTTTTTTGGGTTGGGCCATGCATGCTATAAAATGTAATATGAAATACTGGAGATATGAACTTTATAAAGGTGATTTCAGATACCAAATGGCAATTGCAGGTGAATGACAATAGCAGGCTTGATTGGATATGCAGAGGGGTAGTAGGCATGAAGATACCAGTGTTGGTAATAAGACAGGAAACCTAGGTATCAATTAGATCCAGGAGGATTCAGCCCAGGAGGATGCAAAGAATAAATAGGCATAAGTCCGGCATTAGAAGACACGACATTAAAAACACAGTGGAAGAACATTTAACCTTCCAGGACATTCAGTTGCTGACCTAAGAGTAACAGTTCTCTTACAAAGGAATTTCAAAGGGAGATTAGAAAGAGAGACTGCTGAATGGCAACTCATAATGAAGCTCAGAACCTTCAGGACTTAATTGAGACCTAGGTTTCCTGTCTCATTACCAACACCTGCTATTGTCCTCTTGCATCTGAAATCACTCCGCCCTCCAAGTTATAAAGACCAATGGACTCACATTCTAGCTGTATCTGAGGAAGTGAGCAGTGACTCATGAAAGCTCATGCCCTGCCACAAATTTTGTTAGGTGCCACTGGACTCTTGCTCCTTTTCACTAATACAGATTGCAAGCGGTGCTGTTAGGTTTCTTTTTTTTCGTGTGAAAGGGAGACATGTTGGACTGGAACATATGAAACTATAGATATCTTTTTAAGTACTTATTTCCAGTCATTAAACAATGGAATCCAATCTAAGTGTTCTAATTCCTAATCAGGGTCTTTTTGAAAGAAAATAAAAACAGAGAAATCTAATCTTAAAAAAAAGCTTTTCAGAATACGTCAAAATAATTTCCTTTTAATTCTCCTTTCCCCTTATCCCAGCGCGCCCCTTCCTTTTTAACACACATACGTGTGTGTGTGTGTGTGTGTGTGTGTGTGAGAGAGAGAGAGAGAGAGAGAGAGATCAAGTCTCAAAGAAAACAGCAGAGCACAATGATCTCAATGTAAATTATGCTTGTCAGAAATATCCTCCCTCCCTCCCTTTGAAGAAGAAGAAGACGTATGCATGCATATGAAAGCTTATACCAGAAATAAAACTTTGCTAGTCTTAAAGGAGTCATAGGCATTGCTTTCTCTTGCTCTTCCTGCCCCCTCCCTTCCTCCCAAAGGAGGAGAGCTCAGGCAATGGAGTGAAGCAAGGCTTGGCTTTGTATCTCTCCCATGCAAACAGGAAACAGCAACTGAGGGAGCTGTGTGTATATGAGAGAGTGGGAGAGAGAGAGAGAGAGAGAGAGAGATATGAAGTCTCAAGGAAACAGGAGAGGAAGTTGTGTAAAAGTGAGCTGCAGTGTGGAGGCGGCAGCAGCAGCCTCGGGGAAGGAAGCAGGAGACGGCCAGTTACTCGCAAGCCAGATTCAAGCCCTGCAGGGGGTGGATCTGGCCCATGGGCAGCATGTTTGACACCCCTGCATTAAGCAGTGCAAAAATTACATAATAAGATCCTACTTACAGTAGGCTATACACAGTATAGACGACAGTCCCTAATTTATACAAGAAGGTTGTGAACCATTTTGTACAGTGCAGGTCTCCTACCTGCACAGAAAGGCCCTCTCGAATAATTCAGTTTTGCATGCATTGTGGAAAGCCAGGAGACTGAGAGTTTTCATGTCCTCTTCAAGCAGGCTATTCCATAAGGCAGGCTGTTGGATAAGGTGGGAGCCTTAACTGAGAAAGCATGTGGACAGGCAGTTGTTGATTTTGCCCATTTGTAGGTCGGCACCTGCATAAGCCCTTGCTGGCATGAACAAAGCTGTTGTGGTGGAGCATAGGGAGACCAAGGCCATGAAGGGGTTTTGTATGTAATAGCCAATACCTTAAATTGAATGCAGGACAAATGGACAGCTAATGGCATGTCTGCAGAATGGGAATAATATGCATACCCTGTTTAGCTACCAATAACAGCTGAGCTGGACCAGTTGGCATTTTCAAATTGATTCTGAGGGTAGACCAATGTACAGTGCATTACAGTAGTGTGGTCCAGTCATGCTGTAAAACCATTGCTGTCCCTAACCAAAAGCCTGGTAGAACATCTCTGCCTTGCAGACCCTGTGGAACTGCATAAGGTCCTGCGGGGCTCTGACCGTAGTAGGCAGAGAGTTCTACCAGGTTGGGGATAGGACTGAAAAGGCCCTGACCCTGGTCAGGGACAGCCAAACCTCTTTGGGGCTAGGGATCACCAGTAAGTTGTTATCTGTGGAGTGTAATACTCTTCTGGGGACATAGTGGAGAAGACGGCCCTGTAGATAGGTCCCACACTGATGACAGCTGATTTTCCATAGGAACCCTTTGAGTCTTATCCATGAGGAATGATTTGAACCAATTCAATGCACATCATCTGATAATTACTTCTGCCTCCAGGCACCTCAACAAGATGGCATGATCTACTATGTCAAAGGCTGCAGATAAATCTAATAAGAGCAACAGAGAGGCTTGGCCTTTGTCTACCCTTAGACAGAGGTCATCAACTGGGGTACCACAGGGATCAGTACTGGGTCTGATGTTTTTTAACTTGTTCATTAATGATTTGGAGTTGGAAGTAAGCAGTGATGTGGCTAAATTTGTGGATGACACAAAAGTGTTCAGGGTGGTGAAAACCAGGGAGGATTGTGAGGCACTCTAAGGGAATCTGTCAAGGCTGAGTGCGTGGATGTCAGTGTGGCAAATGGGGTTCAATGTGGCCAAGTGCAAAGTGATGCACACTGGGGCCAAAAGTCCTAACTATAAATACACATTGATGGTGTCCAAATTGGCAGAGACTGACGAAGAGAGAGATCTTGGAGTTGTAGTAGATAACTCAATGAAAATGTCTAGACAGTATGCAACTGCAATAAAAAAGGCCAACACTATGCTGGGGATCATTAGGAAGGGAATTGAAAACTAATCCACTGGTATCATAATGCCCCGTATAAATCGATGGTGCAGCCTCATTTGGAATACTGTGTACAGTTCTGGTCACCACACCTCAGCAAGGATATTATAGCACTGGAAAAAGTGCAGAAAAGGGTAACTAGAATGATATACGAGTTGGAACACTTTCCCTATGAAGAAAGGTTAAAGCTCTTGGGGCTCTTTAGCTTGGAAAAACAATTGAGGAGTGACATGATCGAGGATAAGATTATGCATGGGAAAAAGCATGTAGAGAAGGTGGTACTTTTCTCCCTTTCTCACAATACAAGAACTCGTGGGCACTCAATGAAATTGCTGAGCAGTTGGGTTAGAATGGATAAAAGGAAGTCCTTCTTCACCCAAAGAGTGATTAACACATGGAATTCACTGCCACAGAAGGTGGTGGTGGCTACAAGCATGGACGACTTCAAGGGGGAATTCGATAAACATATGGAGCAGAGGTCCATCAGTGACTATTAGCCACAAAGTATAAATAGAAACTCTCAGTTTGGGGCAAGTGATGCTCTGTATTCTTGGTGCTTGGGGGGTGGCAACAGTGGGAGAGCTTCTAGTGTCCTGGCCCCATTGGTGGACTTTCCTGATGGCACCTGGTATATTTGGCCACTGTGTGACAGAGTGTTCGACTGGATGGGCCATTGGACTGATCCAACATTGGCTTCTCTTATGTTCTTATGTTCTTAATTAATTGAGATACTTTTGCCAAGTTTTTTTTGCTGATAAAATATCAAGATTATACTACCTCTTTGAGTAGTCAAGGGAAGGTGCCCTGAGTTAGTAACTGATTTATAATAGATACTAAGGATTTGTTTCTATGACGTTTACATGATTTTAGCAGCTAAGATGGGCAAGGATCCAGAGTACAACTAGTGGTGTTCACAGATTCCAGGATCTTTCCCACATCCATCATGGAAACTGGGTCAAAATTGTTCATAAATAGACCAGGTGGTGTATTAAGCCTTTGTTCTGATGTACCTATTTTACAACTGACATGCAGATCGGAGTATAATCTTGATATTTTATCAGCAAAAAAACTTGGCAAAAGTATCTCAACTAATTAAGAACATAAGAACATAAGAGAAGCCAATGTTGAATCAGGCCAATGGCCCATCTAGTCCAATACTCTGTCACACAGTGGCCAAAATATACCAGGTGCCATCAAGAGGTCCATCAGTGGGGCCAGGACACTAGAAGCCCTCCCACTGCTGCCTCCTCCAGCACCAAGAATAGAGTGCATCACCTGCCCCAGACTGAGAGTTCCCATCTATACCCTGTGGCTAATAGCCACTGATGGACTTCTGCTCTATATGTTTATCTAATTCCCTCTTGAAACTGTCCATGCTTGTAGCTGCCACCACCTCCTGTGGCAGTGAATTCCATATGTTAATCACTCTTTGGGTGAAGAAGGACTTCCTTTTATCTGTTCTAACCCGACTGCTCAGCAATTTCATGGAGTGCCCCACGAGTTCTTGCATTGTGAGAAAGGGAGAAAAGTACTTCTTTCTCAACCTGCTCAATCCCATTTATAATCTTATAAACCTCGATCATGTCACCCCTCAGCCGTCGTTTCTCCAAGCTAAAGAGCTCCAAGTGTTTTAACCTTTCTTCATAGGGAAGGTGTTCCAATCCTTTTATCATTCTAGTTGCCCTTCTCTGTACTTTTTCCAATGCTATAATATCCTTTTTGAGATGTGGTGACCAGAACTGTACACAGTATTCCAAATGATGTCACACCAATTATTTATACGGGGGCATTATGATACTGGCTGATTTGTTTCCAGTTCCCTTCCTAATAATCTCCAGCATAGCATTGGCCTTCTTTATTGCAGTTACACACTGTCTAGACATTTTCAGCGAGTTATCTACTATGACTCCAAGATCTCTCTCTTGGCCAGTCTCTGCCAGTTCAGACCCCGTCAACGTGTATTTATAGTTAGGCTTTTTGGCTCCAATGTGCATCACTTTGCACTTGGCCACATTGAATCCCATTTACCCACTCACCCATCCTCGACAGGTCCCTTTGGAGTGCCTCACAATCCTCCCTGGTTTTCACCACCCTGAACAACTTCGTGTCATCTGCAAATTTAGCCATTTCACTGCTTACTCCCAATTCCAAATCGTTAATAAACAAGTTAAAAAGCATCGGACCGAGTACTGATCCCTGTGGTACCCCACTGCTTACCACCCTCCACTGAGAAAGTTTCCCATTTATACTCACTCTCTGTTTCCTATTTATAAGCCAGTTTTTGATCCACAAGAGGACTTGTCCTTTTATCCTGTGACTATTGAGCTTACTTAGGAGCCTTTGATGAGGAACTGTATCAAAAGCTTTCTGGAAGTCAAGGTAAATAATATCTATTGGGTCCCCCTTGTCCACATGTTTGTTCATTCCCTCAAAAAACACTAACAGGTTAGTGAGACAAGATCTTCCCTTACAGAACCCATGCTGAGTCTGCCTCAATAGTTTTTGTTCATCAATGTGCTTACTAATTCTTTCCTTAATAACAGTTTCCACCAACTTACCTGGTATTGATGTCAGACTGACTGGCCTGTAATTTCCTGGATCTCCCCTGGAGCCCTTTTTAAAGATGGGAGTGACATTAGCTACCTTCCAGTCCTCAGAAATGGAGGCAGATTTTAAAGAAAGATTACATATTTTTGTAAGGAGATCCACAAGTTCACATTTGAGTTCTTTCAGAACTCTCGAATGAATGCCATCGGGGCCTGGTGATTTATTAGTTTTTAAATTGCCCATCAGTCGTAGGACTTCCTCTCTTGTCACCGCAATCTGATTCAGGTCTTTCAAACCCCCTCCCGAAATCGGTGCTTCTGGAGTGGGCAAGCACTTCTCCTCTTCCACAGTGAAGACAGAGGCAAAAAATGCATTCAGCTTCTCAGCCATTTCCCTATCATCCTTCAGTCGTCCTTTTACCCCTTGGTCATCCAAGGGCCCCACTGCCTCCCTGGCTGGCTTCCTACATCTAATGTATTTGAAGAAAGTTTTATTGTTGGCCTTTATGGTTTTTGTGATATGCTCCTCATATTCCCTTTTTGCTTGCCTGATCACAGACTTGCATTTTATTTGCCATAGTCTGTGATCCTTTTTATCAACCTCACTGAGACTAGCTTTCCACTGCTTAAAGGAATCCTTCTTACCTTTTACAGCTTCCATTACTTTATTTGTTAACCATGCAGGCTTTTTTCTATACTTATTTGTGCCTTTCCTAACCTGCAGTATATATTTTTTCTGAGCTTCTAGGATTGTCTTTATAAATAGTCTCCAAGCTTCCCCAATGGTTTTGACCTTCTTCACTCTTCCTTTCAATTTCTTCCTCACATGTCCCCTCATACCAGAGAAGTTACCCCTTTTAAAGTTAAAAGTGGTTGCGTCAGTCTTTTTGGGCAACTCCCTATCTGTACAAATGTTAAACTCAATGACATTATGGTCACTGTTCCCAAGCGGTGCAATCACTTTTACATCTCTCACCAGGTCTTGGGTGTTACTTAAGACCAAATCCAAGATCGCCTCTCCCCTGGTAGGATCTGTGACCATCTGTTCCATAGCACCATCACTGAGCGTGTCTAAAAACTCAATCTCTTTTTCCCGACTAGAACTCATATTGACCCAATCAATGTGTGTGTAGTTAAAGTCGCCTATTATGACACAGTTATTTCGTCTAGCCGCTATCTTTAATTCATTCATCATTTTATAATCCTCCTCTACCTTTTGATCTGGTGGGCGATAACAAACTCCCACTGTTAAGCCTCCTTTTGGACCCACTATTTCAACCCATAGCATTTCCAGTAGGAAATTGCCTGTTCCTGGGAGAGAAAAGACACTGGTTTAGGCATCAGCAGATGCCGAGCTATCTTGAACAACAGAGATGGACATGAACTAGCTGATGCTGTAATAGTAGAGAAGTAACCTTCAGGAGCTGCGGTGGCTCAAGTGGTTAAGATGTTGAACTGCAGGCTGTGGAAGGTCAGTAGTTCAGCAGTTCAAGACCCGAGGGTGCCGCATGACGGAGTGAGCTCCCGTCTCTAGTTCTAGCTCCTGTCAACCTAGCAGTTCGAAAGCAAGAAATTGCAAGTAGCTGAATAGGTACCACTTCAGTGGGAAGGTAACAGCATTCTGTGCACCTTGGTGTTTAGTCATGCCAGCCATATGACCACAGAAATGTCTTCGGACAGCACTGGCTCTTTGGCTTTGAAATGGAGATGAGCGCCGCAACCCTAGAGTCGGATTCGACTGGCTTTCGAGCAAGGGAACCTTTACCTTTAACCTTTATTTGCCGTCATCACCACTGCTTCATAGGTCTTGCAATGAAGAGGCTCTTGGCTCCAGGTCTGATGATGATGGAAGTAGAGTGCCTTAGTTATTACCTCTCCTTCCTCTGATGGACATGGCAAGAGCAGTTGGTAAGAGCAGAGGCTCTCAAGTAGAATATACATACATACACACATGTGCGTCCACATACACACATATTTAGTAGTGGGTTTCACAGTCTGATTATTCAGAGGGTGAGAAATGTTATATATTTTGTGAATTTAATCCATATCTTCTAGGACTTCTTACTCGAATATCCAATTTCCCATTAACTATCTATTTTGCTGAATCTTAATTCACAGTGTTCTTTACAGTGTTAGAATAAATTCTTTAAACTGTGTGTGAAATCTCAGCAACCAACTCAAAATAGGTTTTGTATAGCTTGCCTTGCTTGTAGTGTAAATATCCATCATGGAAGGACTCTTTCATCCCTCCAAGGAGCTCAGGCTTCATTGTTTTTCCTTCATTTCACCCTCAGAACAATCCTGTCAGGTAGATAAGGCTGTAAGAGAGTATGTGGCCCAAGGTCACCCACTGAGCTTTATGACGGGTTGGGGGATCTCCTCAGCCCTAATCTACCACTCTGACAACTGTAGTACCCTGGCTCTTGGGAAGAATTGTAACAGTGAGGATCTTGTCCCTAGAATTATGAACATGGTGAAAGAAGACTCATGTCAAAGCTCATCAAACACAGGGGAGAGCCTATTGAAGAGCTTTGGAGGATGGGGATGGCAGTGAAGAAAATGTATCTTTCTTTTCCTGTTGGTCTGGTAATACCATCCAATAGTGCTGTTCATTTACATCTCCCCTGCCGCCCCGGGACATAATAGCAGCTACATCACCAGCTCACTATGATTAATTCAGTGTTTGATTTGACAAACTCCATTTTCATTAAAAGATGGAGAATGTTCCTCGGGCCTTCTCTTGTCACATTCATATGTGCAATCTGAGGATGATACAGATTTCTATATTCTTTTCAAGCAAGTTTCTGGACTACATCCTGATCAGTTATCTATGCCAGTCAACTGACAGTAAGTGTGCCCCTGTTGGTTGTCCTGAAACTTTTGGTAGCCTTCAATCCCATTAACCATGCTATCCTTCTAAGAAGAAGAAGAAGAAGAAGAAGAGGAAGAGGAGGAGGAGGAGGAGGAGGAGGAGGAGGGGGAGATTGGATTTATACCCCTGTCTTTCACTCGGAGTCTCAGAGTAGCTGACAAACTTCTTTCCCTTCCTGTCCCCACAGCAGACACCCTGTGAGGTGTCTCAAGAACTCAAGAAGTCTCAAGAACTGCTCTTTCAAGAACAGCTCTGAAAGAACTATGACTTGCCCAAGGTCATCCAGCAGCTGCAAGTAGAGGAGTGGGGAATCACACCTGGTGCTCCCAGATTAGAATCTGCACACTTAACCACTACACCAAACTGACTCTCTTAGCCACCTGGCCAGGATGGAACCTTGAAGACAGTGTTTTATGTCTGTTCTGTTCTGTTCTTTATTGGAGGGTAGGTTGTAATGGATGGTCTTAAGTAACTTGTGTTACTTCTCCTTTGCCCCTTAGCCATTGATCTGTGGGCTGTTACAAGGCTCTTTCATGTTTTCCATACTGTAACACTTACATGAGAGATCATTCAGAAATTTAGAGTGAAGTGTCAGCAGTATGCTGACGATACACAGGTGTAGCTCTCCTTTCCATCCAGTTCCACATAAGCTGTAAGAGCGCTGTACTGGTATCTGGAGGCAGGGAAGGACTAGATGAGGGTGAACAAATAAACTTAATAAAAGTAAGAGATACATGCCATAGATCAGGGATAAAGCTGATCTATGAAAAAGACGTACAGTCTCTTGTAGACAGAATTGTATTTCCCCTGAAATATTAGGCACAAAATCTGGAAGTACTCCAGGAATCTTCCTTATCTCTGGGTAGAGGTGTCTGGCAGTGGTTTTTATCAGTTTAGGCTGGATTGCCAGCTCTGGCTGTTCCTGGGGGAAACTGACCTAGCCGTAGTGTCATATGCCTTGACAAAATCATGATGGACTACTGCAACATGCTGTTGCCTTTGAAAATGAACTAGCAACTTCAGCTGGTACAAAATGCTATGGACAGAACATTAACAAGAGTCTTCCACTGTGAGCATATAAAGCCAGTACTATACCATCTCCACTGGCTTCCTATTTGTTTCTGAGACCAATTCAAACTGCTGCATTGAAAGCCCTATGTGTCTTGGCTCCAAAGTACTAGAAGGACTGTAGGAGCCCAAATTTTCAGTTGACAGAGACTTGTGGTCGGGTTCCTCAACTGCTTCCCCTGAATTGTAGAACTCCATCCCACAGGAATTATGATTGGCTCCATCATTACAAGCCTGCATCAATTGTTTTGATAATCATTTAAGGAAATGTGATTGTTCCTGTGGTTTTATTTATTTTAAACAGTGTTTTTCATTGATAGTATAATTTATGTTTCAGTTTGTGAGCTGCTTTGGGCATTTTTTAAACATGGCCTGACAGTATAGAAATTCTTTAAATAAATAAAAATATTTCCTGCCTTTATTCTCATATATTTTCATAATCCATGACAATAATTTTGAAAACAAAAAAAATGTGGAGGCATTTAGAACTTTGTACAGAAGATGAGTCCCTCAGGTTGGAAGGTGTCCAATATGCTACTGGGGAAGAGTAGAGGGCAAGTACAAGTAACCCCAGAAAGAGTAAACTGGCTGGGCCAACGCCAAAAGGATGCTCAGCTGTGGATGTGTCTGATGGTGAAAGGAAAGTCCAATGCTGCAAAGAACAATACTGCATAGGAACCTGGAATGTAAGATCTATGAATCTAGGTAAGTTGGATATGGTCAAAAATGAGATGGCAAGACTGAACATCGACATCTTGGGAATCAATGAACTGAAGTGGACAGGAATGGGCAAATTTAACTCAGAAGACCATTACATTTACTATGGCAAAGAATCCCATAGAAAAAAATGGTGTCACCAAGAGAGTGAGAAAGGCAGTAATGGGATACAATCTCAAAAACGACAGAATGATCTTGGTCCAAATCCAAGGCAAACCATTCAACATCACAGTAATCAAAGTCTATGCCCCAACCACTGATACAGAAGAAGCTGAAGTGGACTGGTTCTATGAAGACCTACAACACCTCCTAGAACTAACACCAAAAAAGATGTCCTTATCATCATAGGGGACTGGAATGCTAAAGTAGGAAGTCAAAAGGTAACTGGAATAACAGACAAGTTTGGCCAGGCAAAGGCTAACAGTTTTGTCAAGAGAACACACTGGTCATAGTGAACACCCTCTTCCAACAACCTAAGAGGTGACTCCACACATGGACATCACCATATGGGTAACACCAAAATCAGATTGATTATATCATTTGCAGTCAAAGATGGAGAAGCTCTATGCAGTCAGTAAAAACAAGACCTGGAACTGAGTGTGGCTCATATCACAAGCTACTCATTGTAATATTCAGGCTTAAACTGAAGAAAGTTGGGAAAACCACTAGGCCATTCAGGTTTGACCTAGATCCCATCCCTGATGAATATACAGTGGCGGTGAAGAGTAGGTTTAAGGGACTAGATTTTATAGAGTGCCTGAAGAACTATTGATGGAGGTTTGTGACATTGTACAGGAGGCAGCAATCAGCACCATCCCAAAGAAAAAGAAATGCAAGAAAGCAAAGTGGCTGTCTTGATGAGGTTTTACAAATAGCAGAGGAAAGAAGAAAAGTGAAAGGCAAAGGTGAAAAGGAAAGATTTACCCAACGGAATGCAGATTTCCAGGGAACAGCAAGGAATGATAAGGAGACTTTCCTGAATGAACAATGCAAAGTAATAGAGGAAAACAATAGAATGGGAAGGACTAGAGATCTCTTCAAGAAAATTGGAGAAATCAAAGGAATGTTCTGTGCAAATCTGGCTATAAAGGTAGGGACCTAACAGAAGCAGAAGAGATTAGGAAGAGATGGCAAGAATACACAGGAAAAACTATACAAGAATGACCTCAATGTCCACGGTGTGATCACTGACCTCGAGCCAGACATCCTGGAGTGCGAAGTCAAGTGGGCCTTAGAAGCATTACTAATAACAAAGCTAGCAGAGGTGATGTTATCCCAGCTGAGCTTTTCAAAGTCTTAAAAGATGATGCTGTTAAAGTGCCAGCAAATTTGAAAAACACAACAGTGGCCACAAGATTGGAAAAGGTCAGTTTACATTCCAATCCCAAAGAAGGGCAATGCTAAGGAATGTTCAAACTATCGCGCAGTTGCACTCATTTCACACACTAGCAAGGTCATGCTCAAGATCCTACAAGCTAGGCTTCAGCAGTACGTGGATACAGAACTGCCAGAAGTACAAGCTGGGATTTGAAGAGGTAGAGGAACTAGAGATCAAATTGCCAATATTTGCCAAGAGGTAGAGGAAATAGAGATCAAATTGCCAATATTTGCTGGATTATGGAGAGAGCAAGGGAGTACCAGAAAAACATCTGCTTTATTGACTATGCTAAAGCCTTTAATTGTGTGGATCACAACAAACTATGGCAAGTCCTTAAGGAGATGGGAGTACCTGACCACCTCACATGTCTCCTGAGAAACCTGTATAAGGGTCAAGAAGTGACAGTTAGAACCAGATATGGAACAACTGATTGGTTTAGCATCGGAAAAGGAGTCCAACAAGGATGTATATTGTCACTCTGATTATTTAATTTATATGCAGAGTACATCATGCGAAATGCTGGCCTGGATGAATCACAAGCTAGAATTAAGATTGCCGGGGGAAACATCAACACCCTCAGATATGCAGACGATACCACACTAATGGCAGAAAGTGAAGAGGACCTAAAGAGCCTCTCGCTGACAGTGGAAGAGGAGAGTGCAATAGTTGGCTTGAAACTCAACATCAAAAAACTAAGATCATGACATTCGGCTCCATCAGTCCTTGGCAAATAGAAGAGGAAGTCATGGAAGCAGCGACAGACTTCACATTCCTGGGGTCCAAGATCCCTGCAGATGGTGCCTGCAGCCATGAAATTAAAAGATGCCTACTCCTTGGGAGGAAAGCTATGGCAAACCAAGACAGCATAATAAAAAGTAGAGACATCACCCTGCCAACAAAAGTCTGTATGGTCAAAGCAGTGGTATTCCCAGTAGTAATGTATGGCTGCGAGAGTTGGACCATAAAGAAGGCCGAACACTGAAGAATAGATGCTTTCGAATTATGGTGTTGGAGATAACTCTTGAAATTCCCTTGGTCTGCAAGGAGATCAAATCAGTGAATCCTAAACAAAATCAACCCTGACTGTTCCCTGGAAGGCCAGATACTGAAGCTGATGCTCAGATACTTTGGCCACCAAATGGGAAGAGAGCACTCACTGGAGAAGACCCTGATGCTGGGAAAGATTGATAGTAAAAGAAGAAGGGGATGACAAAGGATGAGATGGTTAAACAGTGTTATTGATGCAATGAACATGACGTTGACCAAACTCCAGAGGACAGGAGGGCCTGGCGTGATGTGGTCCATGGGGTCATGAAGAGTTGGACTCAACTGTGTGATTAAACAACAACAACAACAACAGAAGTACGTCAATACTTAAAAAAAAGACAGTGTGCATATTGCCTTTGAGGTTACTGTGGTAGAATGGATTATTTTATCCATAAGGCAGTCTTTTACATTGAGACTAGTTTACTAATTTGCATGCAAATGACGGAATTTGCAAATCAAAAGACTGAAGCTAATGTACTCGAACCGGACTGGTAGTTCTCTCCTTAATGCATTTCCCCCTGCACTGCTTGTTCTTCCTTTTCAGAAAACAATAAACTAATGCATGTTCTACAAGTGCTGAATGAGAGGCATGCTTGACCAAGTTTTTTGGATTGTGGAGAGAGAGCAGCTTAAAGCTGCTCGAGGAGATAATTTATAGAACAGTACAAGTGCTGAGAGATGCTGGCTAGTCGGGTGACAGGCTGGGGCATGGAAAATGTTCATGTTTCCCCTGCACATTCCCAAAGACAGTGACAAATGGCCACACTGAGTTGTGCAATCAGGAAGAACTAGTAACCAAGCTACAGAACCAGTTCAGTTGCCAACTGGGCTTTATCTGTGCATGTTGCACAATAGACAAGTGGACTCTTTCAGTCTCTCTAGCAGCTGTTTTTGAGCACTGGCTTTGTTACTTTGGTTGAGGTTCAGCAAACAGTGGTCATATGATTTATGCTTCTGAGACCCTCTGTTTTAGGCCACTTGCAACACAAGCAACTATGACCTCTGACAGTGACTGAAGGGACTATATTGAAGGGGGAATGTCCTGGTATAAATGTCCTATAACTGCTTCCATTCTGCTCCCCTTAGTTAGTATGTTACCAGCTGAGGAAATGTAGGTTACACTAACAATGATTACTAAAGTTGTTTCACTGCAGCTTATACAGCAGTCAGAATCTTAAGACTAAACCCAGTTCTGCAAAATAAGATTCAGTTCCCTCCTCACACACAACAGTGAATACTTAGGGATAATATTGCATGGAACTCCGTTATCCTATTGCCGACAGGTTGTGTTTGGGTTTTTTTAAAACAGAACAGAACAGAACACAGCTTCTGGAGTTGTGATTTTAAGACAGAGACCAGCATCAGGGAAGAAGTGATATTTAATCCTGTTTTTCTGATGAAAATGATCCCCAGTAAATTTTCTCAGATATGAATCAAAGCAGGTAGCTGTCTTCAGTGAGGAGCCAGAATCAAGGGCAAAGAGTTAAATACCTCCTCTTCCCTGTAAAATTGCAACACAGCAGCTGCATTCTGTGTTTTTGTTTTGTTTGTTTTAAGTTGGAGATAAAAGGATCATGGAACCACATGTATTCTGTTCCAGTATAATTTTTACGTTAAAATGGGCAGACAGTTTGAACCCATCCATAATCCAGAGGGAGGGTATCTTAACTGTTTCCCCAGCACTGTTTTCCAGATAGGAATTGCTCTGCCTCAGTGAGGAAAACAGCATGGAGATAAAGGGTTAAACACTTCATAGACCAGATTGTCAGGGCAAGGGGCAGTGCTCAGCTGCTTTTCAGTATCAAAAATACACTGGGAAAACCCTTACCTCCTCTGTCTCTTTACTGCTAAATATGATAAGGTGGAAAACAGCATTATACTACCTTATTGGCAAGAACAGGGTTCCTCCCCAAATTGGAGTGTGGTGCATATTCTCAGTCTTGTCAGGTTTAGACAATGGGCTGCTCAGCAGATTTTCTGTCTGCAGGCATTCCACAGTCAGTTAGAAACTTTTCTTTTTTCACAGTCTGTGGAAGTTAACCTTATATTCCTGGTCACCTTTTGATATTGTTGTTAACTATCTTATTGTTGGCCTGTATATTTTGATTATTTTATTTTTATGTTTTATGTTTTAGTTGATTTTTTTTTACTTCAATGTTTATTTTAATATTGTGTTATCTACCACTTTGAAAACATTTTTTTAAAAACAGTATTTATTCAATTCACTTATACTCCACTTTTCTCCACAATGTGAACTCAAAGCTTCTTACTTTATTTTCCTCTCCTCCATTTTATCCTCACAAGTTAGGCTGAGTTAAGTTAGGCGGGCTTTATGTGACTGCCCCAAAGTCACCCAGCAAGTTGCCATGGCAGAGTGGAGATATGAACTAGGGCAGAGGTGTTGAACTCATTTGTTACAAGGGCCAGATCTGACATAAATGTCACTTTGTTGGGCCAGGCCATGCATGCCATAAAAGGTAACATGAGGTACCAGAGTTATAAACTTTATAAAGGCAATTTCAGATGTTGAATGGCAGTAGCAGGTGAATGAAAATAGCAGGCTTGATTGGGTTAGGTGTGATATGCAGAGGTGTAGTAGTCATGGAGATACCAGCATTGGTAGTGAGACAAGAAACCTAGGTCAGTTCCACCCAGCAGGATTCTGTCCAGGAGGATGCAAAGAATAAATGTACATAAGTCTGACATTAGAAACCAGAACATTCAGATCTTTGTGGTCTCTGTGCATCACACTTATGGGATCCAGTGCACCTGTGTTGATCCAATTGGTATTGTAAAAAGCTCACAACAGGATTTTTGCACCTCCACCCTGAGTCGGCACGGGAACCCCCACTGCACATGCCCAGGAGGGTGGGGCGTGGACATCCCACCAGTTCTTCTCTGACCGCCACACTGTTAACAGCTAATCTGTTGGTCACTTCACGTCAGGATCTCTTGTTGTTTCTCTTTTTTGTCCTCAATCTTCGTCTACAAGGAATTACCATCTTTCCCTACACAGACTATTGGCTCCTAGTGGCAGACTATTCAGTGCTTCTGAAAAGCCATGTCTCCCAGACGCTGCATACCTTGTCATCCCTGGGACTGCAAGTCAACCAGCAAAAGTCTTATCTGCAGTTGGCACAGTGGGTGCAGTTCATTGGGGCTGTCCTGGACTCGACAGCATGCAGGTCTTACCTGCGTATGGACAGAGCAGAGACTTTGTTGTCTCTCGCGATGGAGGTATGAACCAACGCCTCGTCCACAGCTTTTCAGATCCAGTTAATGTTGGGCCATATGTCGGCCACCACGTCTGTACTACCATTCGTCAAACTACACATGAGGCCTCTATAGATGTGGTTCCGGCAACACTTCAGGCCACTCCGGATGAGCCAATCCATCCATCTTCAACCTCCTGTGAAGGTGCGGGACGCTCTCTTATGGTGGTTAGTCGAAGCCAACCTAACTCAGGGAGCACCTTTCCACCCACCAACCCCACGTCTCACACTTACCACTGATGCTTCCCTGTGGGGCTGGGGAGCACATCTCAACGGCCTGTGTGTCGGACACAGGTGGGATGCCCTCACTGCATCCAACCACATCAATTTACTGGAGCTGCTAGCTGTAAAGCTAGTTCAGCACTCCTTTCAGCCCATTCTCCGGGGGAGTTGTGTGTCTGTGCTGATGGACAATACCACGGCGCTCAGTTACATCAACTGTCAAGGCGGAACGGTATCCCGGAGCCTATGCCATCTGGCAATCAGTCTATGGGAATGGTGTATAGACAACAGCATCTTCCCTGTGGTCACACACATTCCTGGGACTTGCAATGTACAGGCGGATCTCCTCAGCAGAGGTCTCGCGCAGCACCATGAATGAGAGCTAAACTGGACTTATCTCCGTCCAGTCTTTCACAAATAGGGCAGGCCAAGTATCGACGTCTTCACCTCCAGAAGAAATACAAAGTGCCCCCCTTTTGCAGTCAGGGAGGTGCAGACCCTCTCTCCCTAGGAGACAGCCTCCTTTACCCCTGGGGTCAAACACTGCTCTACATGTTTCCTCCTCTTCCTCTCTTGCTACGAGTGGTTCAGAAACTAGCCAGGGTCACACCGAACTGCATTCTAGTGGCTCCATGGTGGCCCAGGCAACCCTGGTTCCCCATCCTTCTCAGCCTCTCCAGGGGTCGTCACTATCATTTCCCCAGAGCACCAGATCTGCTTCTGGCGGAGGGCGGGCCGTTGCTTTATCTGGGAGTAGACAAAGTGAAATTGACAGCCTGGAGAATAGGCCTGTAACTTTCTCCGTGCGAGTGTCAGAGGTTCTGCTGAATGCGGGGGTTTCGGTTTCGGTGCTGCGAATGGCGGCCGCTTCTCGGGACGCTCCCGGAGGCGGTCAGCCCACGCGCGGAATGGGGGGGTCTTCGCGTTTGCGAAAGACCCTAGTGAGCCTTAGTCAAAGGCTCCGAACCGGGGGCGCATAGGGGAGTAGCCTCTTTGCCGGCAAACTGCCGGGAAATTGAGGCTTTCTCCCCGCCCCAATCGGCCCCGCCGCGTAGTGCGTCCCGAATGGGACTTAGCAGCCCTACCGACTTCCAGGAGTGAGGAAAAGCGGATGAATTACCATGAAAAGAAGAAATGGCATCTAATCGTGAGTTGAAGATCTATACTGAAGCGAAAATTAAAACCCCCCGCAAGCGGATAAGCGTATGGGAGGAGGGAGGAGCTTCCACCCTCTCCGAAGAAGCGAATTTTTAAAGGAAACGCGAAGGGGGGTAACAAGAAAAAAATGTTGGTGAAAGTACCGTTGGGGTTTTACAGAAGATTGCGGCTTTAGTTGCTTTCTGGGGGATGTGACACGAACTTTGAAAAAGTAAATAAAAAATAAAATGTCGATGCTGGGGAATTTCTTGTTCAGAACGGAAGAGAAGAGAGGAGGGACTTCCGTTCCAGCCAACCCCCCCAGAGCTAGCTGTCAATCACAAGAGACTGAGATACTGCGCCACCTGCTGGAGTAAATGTGGAATATCAATGGAAATTGTTCTCATCAGGCTATAAAAACAAATGTTGGAATTAACAAGGTTGAAGGCAGAAAATGTATAGATATTAATTCGATGCTAAAGTTTCAAGCTATGGAAGAAGAAGGGAAAGAAGATCTCAGATTTATTTTGACGAAGGTCTTGACACCTCTATCTGGCAGTGGAGCGAATAAATAAAAAGAAGAGGCGGATAAGGCTTTCAAAGCCTACTCCGCCTTTAAAAAAAAAGGATATACTCTGCCAGTTGAAAAGGGTGTTGAGCTTAGCAAGTAATGGAGATCTAATTTCATCTTGAGTGTTAATGGAGCCAGCGAGAATTGACTGCCAGAAACAACAAGAAAAAAGAAGCGAAAGAAGATGGATTAAAAAATTTCTGAAGAGACATGCCAGCATAGAGGAGGAAGCAGCACTCAAAATTTGGAAGAAGATGGCGGCCCGGGGGAGGGAAGTGGCGGAACGGGAGGCACTAAAGTTCAAATGACTTAATGATAATTGGAGAGACTTAAAAAGGAATTGGTTCGTGTAACATTTGAAAAGATTTGATTAATATCTAACCCCAGTGGACTTTACTAACTTTACTAACAGAATTGATTTGGACTTTGTAAAGCTGAAAAGAAGATCCTTCAACCGTGATGGATGCCGACAACTGGAAGAAATTTTATCTAAAATTAACCTTTACTAACAGAAAAAACTCACTCCGCTCTTTTTTCTTTTCCCATCTATCTACCCTACCCTTTTCTTATAAAAAAATAAAATTCTCTCCTTTTTAGGAGAGTTATTTCAAAAAAAAAAAAAAAAAAGAGGTTCTGCTGAATGCAAGGAAAGTGTCCATTCGCCGTTCCTACCAAAGGAAGTAGTCTCGCTTTCTGTCCTTCCTACAATCCTCGACTACTTCACCAATGTCAGTGGGTCTTAACAGAATACTGGACTTCCTGCTCTTGCTCGCTGACCAGGGCCTTTGCCACTCCTCCATTAGGGTCAATTTGGCGGCCATCTCTGCATACCATGATGGCTTCTCTATCTTCTCACACTCTACCTCAAATAAGTTCTTAAGGGGGCTCATTTGCCTATATCCCCCTGTGAGTGCCCCAACATCCCTGTGGGACCTACCCTTGGCGCTCCGCCAACTCAGTAGAAAGCCATTCGAGCCTATGGCAACCTGTGATCTACACTACATAGACTGCAAAACTGCGTTCTTGGTGGCGATTACATCGGCCAGGAGGGTAGGTGAACTTATTGCACTCCAGCATGATCCTCTGGTGTTTCTCCTGAATGGAGTACATCTAATAACAGACTTTTCCTTTTTGCCTAAAATCGTCTCAGAGTTTCATCTACACTCTGAGATTTTCCTACCTGATTTCTTTCCGTGCCCAGAGGGCGATGAACAATGCCAGCTCCATACCCTTGATGTCAAACAGGCACTACTATTCTACTTGAACTGAACACACTCAACTAGATGGGACGCTACTCTGTTTGTGTCTTAGTCCAGCACTTCGCTGGGATTGAAAGTTTCGGCTCAGCGCCTATCAAAATGGATTGTTGGGACAATATGACTGTGCTACCTGCTAGCAAAATGTCCTCTCCCTGTACATTTGAAGACGCATTCTACCAGATGTATGGCAACTTCCACAGCTTTCTTGAAGGGCGCATCATTGTCCTCTATCTGCAAAGCTGCCACGTGGTCCACGCCAACCATGTTTATTCGACATTATGCACTAGACGTTCGTGTACAACACGGGATGGATCTGGGTCATTTGATTTTATCCTCTGCAGTGCACTGAACTGCCAGCACCCACCTCCAGATGAGCCATTGCTTTTCAACATCCCATGAAGAAGATAAACAGGTTGCTTACCTGTAACTGATGATCTTCGAGTGGTCATCTGTGCAGTCACACCACCTGCCCATCCTTCCCCACTGCTGTCATCCTCAGTTGTTTCTTTTACATTGCTTTGGTTGATGGCAGTCAAAAGGAACTGGCGGGATGTCCGCACCCCACCCTCCTGGGCATGCGCAGTGGGGGTTCCCGTGCAGACTCAGGGTGGAGGTGCAAAAATCCTGTTGTGAGCTTTTTACAATACCGATTGGATCAGCGCAAGCGCACTGGATCCCATAGGTGTGACTGCACAGATGACCACTCAAAGATCATAAGTTACAGCAACCTGTTTTTGCTGACCTAAGAGTAACAGTGCATCTGAAATCACTCCACTCTCCAAGATATAAGGAGTGTTATAATTCCTAATCAGGCTTTTTTTGAAAGCAAATAAATCCAGATGGGAACAGAGAAATCCAATCTTTTTTTAAAAAAAAGCCTTTTCAGAATAAACCAAAATAATTTCCTCAATGTACATTATGCTTCTCAGAAGAATCCACCCACTCTCCCTCCCTCCCTGCCTCTGAAGTGTGCTTGCATACAGAAACTTAAACCTGGAATAAAACGTCATTGGTCTTAAACCTGCCATGGGACTCCAACTTTGTTTTCTCTTTCTCTCTCTCTTTCCTCCCCGTCTTCCTCCCCAAAAGAGGAGGAGCAGCCCCGGAAAAGGAAGCAGAAGCTGCATATGTGTGTGTGTGTGTGTGTGTGTGTGTGTGTGTGTGTGTGTGTGTGTGTGTGTAGAGAGAGAGAGAGAGAGAGAGAGAGAGAGAGAGAGACCTGTCTTCATATTTCTCCCGCACAAAGCAGGAAGCAGCCACAGAGCTCTGTGTATGTGAGAGAGAGGGAGAGGGAGGGAGGCAAGAGGCAGGAAGCAAAAATTCACTGAGGGAGCTGAGAAAAAAGCAAGCTACAGTGTGTCTGCAGTAGCAGCCCTGGAAAGGAAGCAGGAGAAGGAAGTTGCTCAGGGGCTGGATTTGAGCCCTGTGCAGGCCAGATCTGGCCCACAGGCTGCACTAGAGTCTCCCAGATCATAGCCTTACACTCTAACCAGCTTGGCTCTCATATATAAATGTAAATAAATTACTAGAAAGGTCTCAGTTGTAGCTGTATGATATGGTTTAAGGATATATATAAAGTGTTCAAATACATTATACACCAAATAGGATTAGTGAAGCTAATTGAGTTTCCTGGGAGTTTAACTCATAAACTGGGAACATTAAGATCTAACCCAGATTTCAATTCCTATTACATAAACAAAAATGTACAGCAAACATCTCTGGGATAGTCAGTTGGATATCACATTGCATTGTTTCGTAGGAGTGATTAAACCTCTAGTTGTATGTTCAATCATATCCTTTAAAAGGGATTTTTTTGCTATACGCCATGGTATGCAGTATCATTACAATTATTTAATGTTTTAAAATCTTATCATTAAAAATATTCAGTGCAGTACTTATACAATGGGCAAATAACAGTTAAATTTCATTGAGAATTTACGACTAAGTTTGCATACCACTGGGCTGGCTTTGAGTATTTTGTGGCATGCCCGGCATATCTGAGAAGCCAGCTTACCAGATGACAAGTTCAAAGTACCAGTGATGTCATTGGTAGCAAGAACATGTTTGGCCTGGTTTCATTTGATGATTTAAACAGTTTTATTATGAGCATATTACTGAATACTGAGTACAAATACTGAATGTGCTCAGCTGTATTCTCAGAAGCCAATGGTTTAAGCTGATTATATTTGCATACAAAATGCTTGCCTCTAGGCCTCATGATAGTTCCATTTGAATGGAGACATTAGAAGACAAAGTTGGACCAGCAAAGCGCATTCTGGACAAGTTTGTGATTAGTGAAGACCTCTTCTTGCATATGCATGTTATAATCTCTGGAAAACCTATAACTGGTCGACTGCATCTAATCATGCATGTTGTGTTTTCAAACCTAGCTTTAGACCCCAAGATGGACCACATTTGTGGTATGTAAATTAATGGTTATACTCAGGGCTTCCCCCCCCTTTGAAAAACAGGTGCTGGAACTCTCAATAGGGAAATGAAGTTTTCAACCTGTATACTGAAAACTCATAAACTTTTAAACATTTTTAAAGAGTTTTGTCAAAGAGTTTCTGAAACTCCATTCCAGTGTGTTCCCCCAGGAAAAAAGCCCTGGTTATACTGAAGACCAGCAGCCAACATTCTAATTCACTCACAACCCTCTCCCTTCCCTGCAGTGGATTGTGGATGAATCCCTCCTCCGCCATCACCTTCTCACCTGTCTCCACCTTGGTTCATAAGATGATAGTAGTAACAGACATTGCATAGAGGGAAAGCTTTTGCAAGCCCCTACCATCCATATGTACCTCAAAGAAGGTGCCATCAACAAATTCGCATCAGTGAGGAGACCAGCAAGAGCATAAAGAAAAATGAGAAAAGGGGAAAACAGAGAATAACTCTTGGTTGATACTTTGGAGACTTAACAGTTCCATGCTTAATGACAGCACCTGTTTGTGTCTGTTTCATGCAGTTTTTTTCCTACCTCTTCCCTGGCACAGTGAAATCTCATTAATGGAAACCTTTATGTGAGTGATGTCATTGTGGAGGAATTTCTGGTTCACTCTGGAGAGAGGATACTGAAAGATAGTGGTGGCTTTATAGTGCCATCCTATAAGTCCTTCTAAGTCCACTGAAGGCAGTGAGTTCATAAGGGCATAACTCTGCTTATGGTGGTGTTGTTAGCCTCCATTATATCAGCCAAGAGTTATTCTGCTTTCCCTTCTCTCCTTTTTCTTCACTCTCTTGCTTGTCTTCTCATGGTACACTGTTTATGATGGCACTTCACTGCCACAAGCACAATGCAGTACAAAATGGTTTTAAGAGGGTTGTTCACTAATGGTAATAGCTTTCCATCTCTTTGTACGTATGCTTGAGTGTGGGCACCCAAGCTTCAATTAAATTGAATGTTCAGGCAGGCCCAAAAAGTTTGAAGTAATAGTAACAGTAATCAGCAAAATATTTCAAGCTTATTACTGGGGACCCTGAAATGGGAAATCCAGTTGAAACTAATAGTGGGGAGTCTATAAGCCTGGGTACCATGGATTTTACGTAAGGAATATGAGTGAATAAGAGTGAGAGAATGAAGGAATTCTGTGTATAACAGGTGCTTAGAGCGAGTGATGGGTTTCCCTAGGTGATGTTAGGGAGTATATATTCTCCTCTTTTCTAATCTCTTTAGGCTCTTTGTAGTGAAAGTCCCTCACCACCACCACCCTGCTGTTTTTATCTTCTCAATGGACTGTCATAGTTGTAATCTACCTGGAGACTCAGAGAGAAATGCCAACTATAAATGAAGTAAGTGACTAAATAAATGGTTAGAAGTTTATGTAGCTTTGCAACTTCATGTTGCTCTCTAGCTGGATTGAATAAATATTATAAATCAGTACATAAATACATTGTGCCCAAAGTTCATCTATCTGCCATCCTGCTTCCCTTAATGGTGCTCAAAATCTGTTGCTTCGTCTGAGCACAAATGATAAGTGATCAGTGCAGTAGGATACAGAGTAGTCAGAAAAAGAAGCTAAGGCGGGACTCGTTGGGGAAGAATAAGGAGCAACATTTGTGTACAACCTGGATGAGATATTTGAAATTAGTTGCTGGCAAAGCAATATGGAGTTGGATCCTCTTTGTTCAGTTATATATTGGAAATCAGTTGCTACATTGTGTGTGTTTTTCTAAAACATGTTCCAGCTTACCTGTCTCAGTGGATGGTGCTGATGCATTTACTATTGTTCAGGCTACATGCCTATATGGGAGAGAGAGAGAGAGAGAGAGAGAGAGAGAGAGAGAGAGAGAGAGAGAGAGAGAGAGAGAGAGAGAGAGCATGTGTGTCTAGTTAAAACCTACTGCTGCCTACCACATGTCTCCAATTTAATGCTCCTTTCTATGAGAATATATTCATGGAAGAAAACAACCAGAAAGACAAGAGGAACTGGCCACTAACTGCAGATTGACTGTGAAGTTTACGGGTTATTTCCTCAATAGTGCCAAATCAGCACCTGATGTACATAGTTGTGAGTGATCTGAAGAAAGTTCTAATTAAGCCTAGGGTGGTATTGGGGATTTATAGGCATATAGCACAGAAGCTTTCTCCCATCCTCCACCTTGTTTAACACATACAAGAGAGCAAGTCTGCTGCCAAGGCAATATTTGTGTGGCATCATAAAATATATTTTACAATACAATCCCTCATGAGAAGGAATGAGAAAATGAAATTGTTTCCAACCTCATGGTTTGCAAAGCTGCAAATAATATGGAGCTCGTGTGATGATCAAACATTTTATATTGTGGTGATCTGCTTTTTGAGCATAAGTGTTCACATGAGTACTTCCCCCTCCTCCAGTGTTATTTCAGCATGTTCGTTGTGCATCTAGCCCTGTGATGATACTGTTCTCATACAGGCCACAGTAATGTAAGCTAGTTTAGTGCAATGTTAAATGGTAGCAGTAGGATGGCTTACAGTTTGCCGACTGTAATGCTTAGTCTGTAGTGTGAAATATGATATGCTAGAGGAGTCTACATTAACTGTTAGGCTGTGTAATTCATCGTGGAGGGTATCTGCCATTTTAAAAATACAGAAAATATCCTACATATAAAATTTAAACTCAAAACAGCTTTTTTCCAAGGAAAGACAAAAAAACAGTCAGCAAGATGCTTGCTTTGGCATTGGGCCTGGCCAGTTATGCCTCTGGAGCTTGAGGATGAGCTCTGCACTGCATTACAGTAATAGAGAATGCCACTTCTTGACACCTTGCATGTCCTTCGCCATTATGAATGATCCAAGTCAGCAGACCACCCAGAAATGTTGCATAATGACTTATAAACTCATGGGAATTCCTATTGGAATAGGCTATTTTTCTGTGTGACATTTTCTGTTCCTGTTGCCCTGCCAAAACACCAGGTTACAGACTGACTAGTTGAGTAATTTGGATCAGTTACACTCATCTCTTATTTGTGCAAATAGTTTAACGGTTTCAATTTTTCTTTGCCTGTTTCAAATAGAGCTCAGCACCATCTGTGGAACAGAAACTGCCTTGGTCATTTTGATGGAGAGCCCATGCTGAGAGATGTGAGGGTGCAGTACTGTCCTGTTGATTCCCCTGGATCTATCAGTGGCCTTTGGTACCACTGACCATGGTATTTCTAGGTAGTCTCTCAGAGTTGGAAGTGGAAGACACCATGTTCCAACTCAGTAGATGGGTTTCAGAAAGAGATTCTCAGAAACTTTAGTTCTGCCCCATGACAAATGTCTTGTGGGATTCTCTAGGGTGCTACTCTGTCCCCCTTATATTTAACATGTACATGAAACCATTAGCACATTTCATCAGGGATATGAAGTAAAGTACCTTCATTATACTGAACCTAGCTCTGTTTCTCCCATGTCAGTCAAATAGGGCAGTGGATGTGCCTAGAGGTAGTAATGAGCTGGATGAGAGTGAATGAACTGAAACTCAGTCCAAATAAGACTGCAATGCTGTTATTTAGGAGTCTTTAGTGCTGATTGTTCTGAGTGGCGTAGCAATCCCTCTTTAAGAGAGCAGATGTGCAATTAAGAGGTGCCTTATCTTTGAATGACATTTTGCCAACTTCAGCAGTTTAGTAAAAAGGGATCTATTAGACTTTTTCTTTAAAAGTAAACATCTGGCTACATGCAAACAGAGGGTGTGTATGTAAAATTCCTTTCCACTACTTACAAAGATTGCAGATAATTTGTTCCAGGGCCACAAACATGGTTTATGATAGATATGTTGCTGAAATAAATATGTACATAAGTATATAGGTCCATACATAGAGAACATAAGATATATAGGAAGATAGATCCACCAATGGATACTGGCCATGATGGCCACACACATCAGACCTGGGAATGCTAGTGCTGGGAGGCATAATTTGGGAAGGCTTTGGCCCCTCTGCCATGTTTGTTGGTCCTCCAGAGTAACTGGTTGGTCCCTGTGTGAAACAGAATGCTAGATTAGATGGACCACTAATCTAATCTAGCAGGGCTCTTCTTATGTTCTTATAGGTCTATTTATTAGTGAGTAAATTAACTGGGCAGGCTGTATAACTGTGTTAATATCTATTATGCAGCATCTAAGCAGTTGTGACAAGCAGACCCTTTGGACATCTGTGGCTTGGATTCTGCTTCAGTAGTAGTGCATGAAGTGATTTTTTTCTACAAACTATGTACGTGAATGCTATAAAGTCACAACTGACATGGTGACCCCAGCTAGGGGCTTTCAAGGCAAGTGAGAAGCAGAGGCGGTTTGCCATTGCCTTCCTCGGCAAAGTCTTCCTTGGTAGTCTTCTGTCCAAGTACCAACACTGCTTAGTTTCCAATATCAGATAAGAATAAACTATACCATGCCATCATCCTTCCCATCCACAACATGCCTATCAAAAAATCACAGTGAGCTTCAGAAGTCATAACTGAGAAAGAATGTATAAATGCTCAGAACAACTCTCCATGATGTAACCATGGCAATGCCCTTGTTAATGCAAAAATGTTGTTGTTGCCATACCAAGAGCCTTCAAGTGGGCTATCATGTGTCTCTAGTCAGATGCAGCCCCAGTTTCCCATCACTTGCTTTCTGTCGTCCTATCTGCTTTTTTATCCACTGCACTCCAATAAACCAGGGAGTTGTAGGGTTTTGTGGGGGGTGGGCCTAAGGAGCAATCCTGTTAACATGTAACAATTTTCCCATTCCAGAAATTGGTCCAGTCATTGACAGGAGGACTACTGAAGTCAATGAACAGTTCTGGAAACCAATAAGATCTACAGGTCTCCAGTGGGAATCTTTTTAAGCAGTCCAGCTGTTCAGAGGTTAACAGTTCCTCAGATTCATGTACATACAGGGTAGTCAGTAGTGACATCAGTCTTGCTACACTGGTTGTGCTGTCAGTATATTTGTTGAGTCTCATGATTAGCATGGCAGCCTTGAAGACTTGAGCCAATTTGATAATGCACTCTTGACATGGATGTTGAACTTTGTAGGGGCATCAACATCATCTCTAAGACAGGTCAGCCAGGAATCAGTTAGTTGGAGTCTGTGAGTGTTGAGTCCCTAAAATGAAATGTATACAATTAAAATCTGCCATAATTTCCCATCATTTACAATGGGATGATGAAACTTCCCTATCCTGGTTATTTTGACTGTTTGGAGTGGTATAGCCTCCTGTATTCTCCAATTCACCATTCAGTCAAGTCTTGTTTATATATTTATTTACAATATTTATAGTCTGCCGTTCTCCCTGAGGCTCAAAGCAGATTACACCAGTGGAAGTCAATAGAATCAGTATGAAAAGACATCTAATAGGCAATGTATTAGGACTAGATTGCAGAAATCTGAATAAGCATAACATATTACATATGATACAGAGTGCAGATGTAATGCGGAAAAATGTACTGCATCAGTAGAAAACAAGGCAGTGACAACATGCTAATCCATGCAGCAAACAGA
Organism: Gekko gecko; assembly: GCA_029375565.1. Taxonomy (NCBI): domain Eukaryota; kingdom Metazoa; phylum Chordata; class Lepidosauria; order Squamata; family Gekkonidae; genus Gekko; species Gekko gecko. Next base: position 97,226,495 of record JAPDNY010000006.1, read on the forward strand.
TAATCCTTATTCTAATTCCAGACCTTTTTTTTTTCTGTGCGGATACCTATTCCCTCCAACAGGGGCCTCACTCTCCCCCAACAGCTTTTCCTACATAGTCAGTAGACTTCCTGGGTTTGTAGAAAAATCCAAACAGTGAGGAAATCCCTTCAGGGACGGTTGAATTCCCCCCAAAATGCCTTTTGAAATGGCCTCTGCAGGGACCTGACTCCAGGCATCAACGGTGAGAGATTAGAACGTTGGGGGGGGGGGGAGGAGAGGCTTCTGACTGGCTCTGTCAGTCAAAGGGTGGGGGAGGGCCCTTTCTTTCCAGGCCTCTTTCGGCCTTGGAGGGGGGGAGGGAGGGAGCCTTGGGGCCAGGCTGGGGGATTCCTAGAGGTTTTGGGGTGGAGTGCAAGGAGGGCAGGATTTGGGGAAGGGAGGGGCCTCAGCTGGGTATCATGCCACAGAATCCACCCTCCAAAGCAGCCATTTTCTCCAGGGAGACAGATCTCCGTTGTTCACAGATCTCTGGAGTTCACTCTCCAGCAGGCCCCACTTGGAGGTTGCCAACCCTAGGCCTGGCAGCAGTATAGGGTTGCCAAGTCCCCCCACGGGCACTGGCAGGGGATGGGGGTAGTGGGGTTGCCAGCTCCAGGTCTGGAAACTCCTGGAGATTTGGGGATGGAGTCTGGGGAGGACAGGGACCTCAGTGGGGTACAATGCCCTAGAGTCCACCCTCCAAAGCATCAATTTTCTCCAGGGGAAGTTATTTCAGTAGTCTGGAGCTGAGCCGTAATTCCAGGGGATCCCCAGATCCCACCTGGAGGCTGGCATCCCTAGGCAGCACCCTCTGGGTGACTTGATACCACCTAATTTGCATGACTCAACTTGGCCTGGCTGCTTGCTGCTGTTCAGCAGCCACCCTATGAAAGCCAGCAGTGATGCAGCAGTTAGAGCCTCAGAGTAGGGTCTGCAAGACCCAGGTTCAGATCCCCATATTGCGGTGGAAGCTGACTGGGTGATTTTGGACCAGTCACATACTTTCAGCCTAACCAACCTCACAGGGTTGTTGTGCAGATAAAAAGGAGGTGAGAATAATGTAAGCTGCTTTGGTCCCCACTGTGGAGAAAGACTATAATTTTCCTTGGTAGAAGCTGTGGGGGAGGGGGTGGAGACAAAAAGCTGAAGACAGATAAAGGCAGATAAAGGTTAAGTTGGCTGTTGGGTGGGAAGGAAATAGGGTTGCCAACTCTGGATTGGGAAACTCCTGGACATTTAAGGGGTGGATCCTGGGGATGGTGGGGTTTGAGGAGGGGAGGAACTTCAGACCAGTATAATGCCATAGACTCCACCCTCCAAACCAGCCATTTCCTCCATGAGAACTACCATTGCCAGCCTCTGGGTGAGGGCTGGAGATCACCCAGAATTACAACTGTTGTCCGGGTGACAGAGATCAGTTCCCCTGGATAAAATGGCTGTTTTGGAGAGTTGAGTCTATGGCTCCACCCCCAGAAGGGAGAAAGAGTGTGAGATAGGTAAGGGTAGAGGGGAGGAAGCAAAGGTGTGAGGAATGGGATGACCATCCCGCAAGTTTCTTGCGGGTCTCCACTTGTATGACCTAAATGCAGTGGTGTATCTAAAGTTCCTTTCTGAACCATTCTTAGAATGTCCTTCCTTTATAGAAAAGCCCTCCTGAACATCTGTGTTTTACGTAGTTTGCAGAATGACAAAAGCATGGGACCCTTCCCAGCCTCCTCAGGCAGACCATATCACAAGGTGGAGTCACAACAAAGTACATGTTGTTGATCTTGACCATTTGCAGGGTGGCACCTGCAGAAGGCCTGGAATAGATGAGCAAAACCATTGTGGTGGAACATGTGCCTAGTTACCAGTCTCATCCAATACCATATGATGGCTAACCACTAATTTACTAATCATCAGCCTGGCATTTAGAAGAACAAGCTAAAGGTGTGGATCTGTTATGCTTTTCCATGTCTACAGACTGGCTGCAGAGCAAGTATGTGTCTTTTATACCTTTCTGGCTTGGCAAGTCTTAGACCAGGGATATACTTGAGGACTTGACCTCAGTCATCTAAGCTTCTTTGCCTCCATGACTGTTCATTATTTTAATTATTTTAATCACCAAGTCCTAAATAATCCGTGGGTAGCCTGAAATTATGGGCTGTGTTTTGGATTTCTGTGGACTGTTTCTTGTGTGCTGAACACTGCAGATTTTGGTCTCCCTTTCTTGTCACTCTCTGCTCTCCATAGTATGTTTGATTTCACTCATTTGTGTTTTTCTGGGGCTCAGAAAGAATAGAATACCACAATTTCTTGGCACTCTCACTGCCTTAGGTGGTGGTGGCTTGGCTTTTTCTTCTTCTTAAGTATAGGGTTAACTTTCTTCAACACACTTGATTTATATACAGATAGCAAGCTTTGAAAGCCAGCAGTGCTGGCACTGTGTAAATCAGCCTTCCTTATTTATAGTTTCAACAGGAAAAGGAATTATTTCCCAATTCTTTACATTTTTTTCCAAAGCTACCGACCACCCTGTCCTTTGGTTTAGAACTGCGTAGCTTTACCATATTTTTTTTTTTTTGAGGGAGGGGGAATGAGTCCTGGGATTGCTCTACTATAAAAATCTCCAGATTGTGTGTTCTTGGACATCGCCTTTAAACAGTTTCCTTTAAGCCCACACAAGAGATGGCCTGTGTCTTTAGCTTCCTTCCCCCCTCCCCTTTCAAACAATCTCTGACCTCTTAGAAAAATAAATAAAAGATAAAGCAAGGCCTGGAATGCTGCAAAATGAGTGTACATTTTACTCTCTGTTGTTTTCTGCTGGGATTAGTTGTTTACAATGGAGGCATGGGGGAGGAGAGGGGGTGAGTTGTGGCTTTAGTGAAATTAGTAGCATTTCAGAGTCATCTTGTTAGGTGGTCTGCACTTTAAAGACTTAAATCCTTGTAATCTACATGTACCCCCCCTGCCTTCTTGGTCATCACTCTTCTTCTCCAGAGTTCTCCCCCTTTTAAAAGTCAGTCTCTCAAACCCTGTTTCTTCTTAGTGCATCTGGCTATCTTAGCATCTTACAGCTACCTTCCTTTATAGAACTGGCATCTGGTATTTTTGGCCACTGTGTGACAGAGTGTTGGACTGGATGGCCCATTGGCTCGATCCAGCATTGGCTTCTCTTATGTTCTTATGTACCTTTATGTAAGTACCACAATACAGGACTTGTAAGATCATTCCTTTCTTTAGCATGTAGCAGCAGACTCGCTCAGCTTTTGGACATTGCTCAGTTACAGAGAAATTTAGATGGAAATTTCAGTCCTAAATCAAGCTTGTGGATTTGAAATTCTTCCTCAATGTTTTTAATAACACTTTTAAAATTTATTTATGTTACTTACTAGTGAGGAAAGCCCGTTGTGGTGGTAGACAACGGGCCCTAGATAGGAAGGAAGGGCGGGTGGAAGGGAGGGAGGGAGGGAGGAAGCAAGAAGCAGAGGTAGAGGCAGAGAGAGTTAGAGGGGGGGAGAGAGGGGGGAGACAGAGACAGAGTGGGGGGTTATGATAGTAAGTTGGAAAGAAAGAAAGGAAGGGAGAAAGAATGAAAGCAAGGAAGAAAGAAGGGCAGAAAGAGAGAGGCTGAGAGAGAGTGGAAGGAAGGAAGGAAAGAAGGGGAGAAAAGAAAGGGGGAACAGTGAGTGAGAGAGAGAAAGTGGGGAGGGGAGTGAGAGAGAAAGGAAGGCGGGAGGGAGGAGGCGTGGGGTGGGAGAAGCAGGGGGCACCAGCGCGGCTTCTCCCATGCGCCCGGACTGCCGAGCGGCAGGAGAAGCAAAGGGGGGGTCCCAGTAAAGGTTCTCCCGTCCGCCCGGCTTGCCAGGGAGGGAGAAAACACGAGGTGTGTGGGGAAGGGCTTAGCCAGGCATCCAGCAGCTCGCTCGAAAGCCACCGGCGCCGGCTTTCTACTGGGCAGGCAGGCAAGGTCCAAAGCCGGGTGTGCGGCAGCTCAGTGGCCGCCACCACTGGCTGGCTGTGTGCTGGGCGGGTGGGGGGAGGGTAGGCTGAAGCTAGCCGTGCAGCGGCTCAGTTGCTGCTGGCACCAGCTGTGTGCTGGGCGGGGGGCGAAGTCGAGCGTGCAGTGGCTCAGTCGCTGCTGCCGCCAGCCTTCTGCAGGGCAGGTGGATGGTTGGGTGGGGTGAAACTGGGCGTGCGGCAGTTCAGTTGCTGCTGGCCTTGTGCTGGGCATGTGGGGGGTGGGTGGGGTGAAGCCGGGCACGCGGTGGCTCAGTTGCCGCCAGCGGCCTTGTACTGGGCAGATGGGGGGGCAGGTGGGGCAAAGCCGGCCGTGCAGCAGCTCGGTCGCCACTGTTGCTGCCCCTGTGCTAGGCGGGTGAGGGGAAGCCAGGCGTGCGGCGGCTCAGTCAATGCCGGCCCTGTGCTGGGCGGGGGGGCAGAAGCCAGGCATGCAGTGCTTCAGTCTCTGCCGCTGCCGGCTGCTGCCTCTGGAGCCTTCCGTAATTGGGGCTGTGGCAAGTGGTCTAGGACAGCTGCAGCCACCGCGGCTCTCCCTTGGGCCCCCCGAGGGCCTGCCTCATGGGGGTGGTTGGCAAAATTGTTACCCTTACCTGGGTCCCCTTGCTCAACTATGGGCTGAGTACAGACTGGCAGTTTGCTCCGGTAACCAGTCGTAGCAAAAAAAGCCCCGGAATAAACTATACCGGGTTTTCCCGTTCACACAGCGGGGGCTGCTGCCGGAAGATACGGGACGGAGGCACGTAGGAGCGTTCAGACTGCCGCGCCGGAGGCATGCTATATTCGCCGTTTCCCCATTAATTCGGCTGTGGGTGTATGGGTGCATGTGCGCATGAGCACCCATGCGCTCATGCGCATAAGCACATTTTGACGATTGGGGGAGGACCCCGCAGCGCCGGCACCGCATCAGGCAGTGGAGCGGAGCACAGCCAATCACACCGCTGCTGCCTTCTGCCCAACGTGGGTTGCTCCCGGCTTTTCGGCTGCTCGTTCAGACTCCCCAGAAGCGGAGAAACGCGCGACACACGCGGGCTTTCGGATTTGCTACGGGTTTTATCAGGTATCTTTTTAATTCGGTGGTGAAGCGCAACAGCATGGGTTGGCTACGGGTGGGGGACGCCAGGCAGATGTGCCTGTGTGAATGCCCCATTTACTCCGGGATTGAGTTGTCGCTGGCCCAGGTCCCTACCGGGGCAAATTGCCAGTCTGAACTCAGCCATGGACTCTTTGGGGCTTCTCCAGCTGGGCCAGCTGGAGAAGCCCCATCCCCACGCTCAGTCTGCACATCATCCTCTTCTTTCGGAGGTGCAGAGCAGAGTGAGCGGAAGACGCTGGCCGGGCTGGTGTGGGTGGGACTACACAAAGCAGCCAGCCAACCCAACCAGCGTCTTCTAAGTTTTCTAACTGACAGTTCTTGTGGCCAAACACTGTTGGCATGCATAGAACATTCTGGGACCAAAATTCAATTATATATAAGGAAGGATAGTCTGCCTTTCTCATTGAGATTTACGGCAGCTTATATTGTAGATTACATACAATCAACAGGATGGGACATCCAATAAACAAAGCAATAAGTGGATTGCAGAAATCTGAAAATGGAGCTGAAACAAAGCTGAAGTGTTAACATGGCATCTTAAATGATGCAGAAATTACATAGTGGGATCATACTTACATCAACATTAGGTAGTATACACAGTACTATAGTCTATAGTCCCTACCCGTTTATCAAAAAGTTCTGAAACGTTTTGTTACAGTAGAGCTCTAACCCATGTAAAAAAAATCTCTCCTGAGTAATTCAGTTTTACATCTTTTGCAGAAACCCAGGAGGGTGGGAGCCTTCCTGACCTTGTCAGGCAGGCCATTCTATAAGATGGGGGCCACAACAGAGAATGTACTTATTAAGGCAGTTATCGATCTTGCCCATTTGCAGGGTGACACCTGCAGGGAGGCCCTGCTCCAATGAGCACTTCTGTCTTGGTGGAGCGTGGGGCAGGTGGTCCCAAAGATATGAGGACCAAGGCCATGAAGAGGTTTGCATGTGATAGTCAATGCCTTGAATTGGACCCAGTAACTGATGGGCAGCAAATGGTGCCTTGGAAAAGGAGCATTCAAATCACCCAGAATAATCAGTTTAGGTGTCTCCAGCACTATGTACAAGAGCACCTCTGCCAACTCAGAGATAGTACCCACTGAGAAATTAGGCAGCCAGTAAACAAGTAGAATGCCCATTCTGTTGTTAGTCACCAATATCAGGAGCATACAAAACTAAAAACAATGAATAAAATTTACTGTATGAGCAAAAAACAACGTAAATGATATTACAGCATTGAAAATAGATAAATACAAGTGGGGACTTGTAAGAAACTTGCAGGACTGGCTATCCCATTCCCCTCACCTCTTCTTCCCCTCTCCCCCTACTTCTCTCACACTCTTTCTCCTTCCTGCCACCCCTTTTCTTTCTCTCTCTCTCCCCCTCCATGCCTGTCACTTTGTTTCTGACCCTACCCCATCACTCTTTCTGCCCCATCACTCTCCCGGCCTCCCACTTCCTTCCTCCCCCCCAGCAGCAGTGGCAGCAGCCGCACTCTAGGAATTACAATGGATTGCTCAAATACAGAGATCAGTTCCTCTTAGGGTTGCCAGCTCCATGTTGGGAAATTCCTGGAGATTTGGGGGTGGAGCTTTGGGAGAATGAGGTTTAAGCTTGGAAGTAACTTCAGCAGGGTATAATACCATAAACTCCACCCTTCAAGGCAGCCATTTTCTCCGGGAGAACTGATCTCTGTCTTCTGGAGATCAGTTGTAATTGCAGATCTCCAGCCTTCACCTGGAGGTTGACAATATTGGTTACCCTGGAGGAAATGACTGCTTTGGACAGTGGAGTCTATTTATTTATTTATATTTATTTATTGTTTTAACTTTTACCCTGCCCTCCCCGCCAAGGCAGACTCAGGGCAGCTTCCAAAAACTGACACACAATATACAATTTACACATAATAAAATACAAGTTATTTAAAACACAAGACAAATCAATTTAAAACATGACTTCAATGGCGATAAAAATAAAGTGCAGTTTAAGGACACATTCAGCGGTGCCACCGCGCTAAGTCATACTAGGTCTGAGTTCACTCAGGGAGCTGCTGTTAAGATGCCACTCCTAACAGAACGCCTGCCTAAAAAGCTCTGTTTTCATGGCCCTGCGGAACTGTAACAGGTCCCGCAGGGCCCTGATCTTGGCAGGGAGCTCGTTCCAGTAGGACGGAGCTACAAACAAGAACGCCCTGGTCCTAGTTGCCATCAACCTGACTTCTTTGGGGCCAGGGAGATCCAGGCGGTTTTGGGATCCTGATCGCAGTGCTCTCTGGGGAACATGCAGGGAAAGGTGGTCCTCAGGTAGGCCGGTCCCTGACTATAAAGGGTTTTAAAGGTCGAAACCAGCACTTTGAAGCAAATCCGGAATGCTATCGACAGCCAGTGCAGAGTCTTAAACACAGGCTGGATGTGCTACCACCTGGGGAGACCCATCAGAAGCCTGGCTGCCGCATTCTGAACTAGCTGCAGCCTTCGGAGTTGCACCAAGGGCAGCCCCATATAGAGAGCATTATAGTAGTCCAACCTCGAAATGACCATAGCATGGATCACTGCGGCCAGATCACTGCATTCGAGGAAGGGAGCCAACTGTCTAATCAGCTGAAGATGGTAAAGGCTGCGTTGGCAGCAGCTGCTACCTGGGCCTCCATTGTTAAGGAGGCATCCAGGAGCACTCCCAAACTCCTGACCCTCGGCACTGGCACCAATGGCACCCCACCAAAGGCCGAAAGTAAGATCTCTACCCCCGTACCACTCCAATTCAGGCACAGGACCTCTGTCTTTGTTGGATTCAATTTCAATCGACTCAGCCTAAGCCATCCAGCCACATCCTGTAACACCCGGTCGAGATCTTCCGGGGTAGAGTCAGACTGACTGCCTAACATCAGATAGAGCTGGGTATCATCCACATATTGGTGACAACCCATCTGGGCAAGGGGGCGCATATAGATGTTAAATAACATCGGGGAGAGCACAGCCCCTTGGGGCACACCACACACTAGTGGGTGCCTTTGGGACTGCTGCTCCCCGATGGCCACCCTTTGTCCCCAACCTTGGAGAAAGGAGACAAGTCATTGCAAGGCCAGCCCCTGAATTCCCATGTTGGTGAGGCGGTGGGCGAGCAGCCGGTGATCGACCGTGTCGAACACCGCAAACAGATTTAACAACAGCAGCACCGCCGTCCCGCCCCAATCCAGATGTCTCTGGAGGTCATCCGTGAGGGTGACCAGTGCTGTCTCTATCCCGTGAACCGGGCGAAAACCAGACTGGAAAGGATCTAGCATGGAAGTGTCATCCAGAAAGCTCTGCAATTGTCTATAGCAATTATATGTCTAAAATCCCTCCCCACCTCAATCCCCACCATCCCCAGGTTCCACCCCTCAAATATCCAGGAATTTCCCAACCTGGAGTTGGCTCCCTATCTCCTTCTCACCCAATAATAACCTACCTTTATCTACCCCTCTAGTTTCAGTTTTGTCTCCTTTCCCCCTGCAGCTTCTACTGAGGAAAACTATATTGTTTCTCCACAGTGGGGAGTAAAACAGTTTACATTATTCTATCCTCCTTTTTATCCACACAAAAACCCTATGAAGTAGGTTAGGCTGAAAGTATGTGACTGGTCCAAAATCACCAAGTGAGCTTCCACAGCAAGATGGGGATCTAAACCTGAGTTTCACAAACCTACTCTGAAGCTCTGACCATTCTACTACACTGGCTTTCATAAGGTAGCTGCTGTTGAACAGTAGCAAGCAGTCAGGCCTAGTTGAATCATGCAAGTCAGGTGGTAAGTCACCCATAGGGTGCTGCTAGGCCTAGGTTTGCCAGCCTCTAGGCAGGACTCGGAGATCCCCCAGAATGACAAGCTGAACTCTAGAAAACAGAGATCTGTCCCCCTGGAGAAAATGGGTGGACTCAGTGGCATTATATCCAGTGGAGGCTCCTCCCCTTCCCAACTCTGCACTCCTCAGACTTCACCACAGAATCTCCAGGAATTTCCCAACCTCGAGTAGGCAGTCCTAGTCCCAGGCCTGGCTCTAAAATAGGCCTGGAAAGTGCCCTGCCCCCTTCTCCTGCCTTTTTAACCCAACCTTCCTGCTATTTAGCCATTCATATTGCAGGAAGAATCCTCCCAGTCCCAGTCCCAGTCCCAGTTCTGCTTTTGCTTTCTGCCCTCTTCCCCCACTCATCATCTCTCTCTGCCTCTGTCTCTCTGGCTTTCAGCCAGTCTGTCACTCACTGTCAATATGGTGGGGCCTGGAGTAGATCCCTGCAGCAGCCATTTCAAAAGGTATGGGGGGATTCAACCCTCCCCAAGGGTTTGTTTTGGTTTTACTTTTTAAATTTCTTTTTAGACCCACAAATTCCCCTGAGTCTGTAGAAAAACCTATTGGGTGAGAGTGTGCTCTTTGTTTGTGAAATAAGTATCTGCACACTGAGTTGATTGTTGAGAATTAGATATATAGATCATGTCAGTATTGTATTTGGTGGTGGTGGTGGTGGTGGTGGAGGAGGAGGAGGAGGAGGAAAGCACTGTCAAGTCACACCTGGGCTATGGCGACCCTATAAGGTTTTGAAGGAAGAGATGTTCAGAGGTGGTTTACTATTGCCTGCTTCTGCATCATGACCCTGAACTTCTTTGGTGGTCTCCCATCCAAATACTAAGCAGGACTGACCCTGATTAGCTTCTGAGATCTGACAAGATTGGGCTAGCCTAGGTCATCCAGGTCAAGGCTTTTGTATTTATTGTATTTAGACTTTCAAAATTAGACATTTTTTTTTACAAAAGCTTCTATGCTTGGTCTTTCTTCTCTAATTTGCAGCACCTCAGTAAGGTTAGACATTTGTGGAGTGCCATACCTTGGTAATCCATTCCTTTATTGCTGAGAGTTTTTGCTCTGTGCCAGTTTTTAGCAGTCTTAGCTGCTTGTCTCTCATGCTTAGTTATGCACTTATGATAAAAGTCTGTTTAGAATTGCACTATTGATCTCCCTTAATATTTTACGCAATACATCATCATTTGAGAACATTTCCACCACATACACAAATAATCAGCAGAGGATAAACAATCTCACTGACATTTATGAATGATGGTACCATATATTTTATTCATATTAGAAGGGAGGTCACATACCAATCAGAAGTTACTTTATAATGGCCCTTTTTCATATTACAACCAATTGGATTGTAAGAGCTTTTAATAAAGTAGTAGTCATAAGGCTGGGTCCAGACTGAACTGGCAATGTCTGCCGGTCCCCCCTTCCTGTTGCAGGCCCCACCACAGTATCATACTTCAAGATCCCCATCCCACAGGACAAGCGTTTTGTGGATATCAGTGATTAGCAGTGGGAGAAGAGAGGCAGGAAAGTTCTGTTATGCCCAGGGCCGGTGCCAGGATTTCTTGGCAGGGGCTACCAGTTAATGCCATGACCTATGAGCAGGCCTGCTTAGTCCTTGGATGGGAGTCTGGGAAGGAACTCCAGGCTCACTCTGCAGAATCAGGCAATGGTGCACCCTCCCCCCCGCTCACCCGAATAGCCCAGGCTCGCCAGATCTTGGCTGCTAGCCGAGTTAGCCCTGCTGAGTCTTTGGGTCGGAGACCACCAGGGGAGCCCAGTGTTGCTACACACAGGCAGCCAATGGCCAACCACCTCTCTGTTCATCTCTCATCTTGAAAACCTCCATCAGGGGTTGCAATCCATCAGCTGTGACTCGACAGCAGTTTCCCCTTGCCCACCTTCAGGTGTCCTCGCCACAGAAAACATACAGTTGCTGCACTTTCAAGCCCAGAACTGCATTCCTGGCAATGCCGGCTCTCTCAATCACTCAGCATTTATTGCAAGACATGCTTTTGGGGTCTGAACAACAACAGCGGCACTGACTGCAGTGAATCTATGGCCCGAAGGTCGCACTGTTGCAAGCAGTGCAGCTTGCCTTTCAACTGCAGCTGGACTTTAGCACGGGGCAGCAACTGCCTCTTTCTGCTCCTGAGCCCCAGAGACCCCAGCCATCCCCCCTGCCCACACCCCTCTCGGCCTGGCCTCTCCTCTTCTGCCCCACAGGAACCGGTGGAGCCAGTCCCCCCCCCACCGCCCCCCTGGTCCTGGGCGCGGACTGACCTGCCTGCCTGCCTTTGTGCACTGAATCTCCTCTCGGCCTGGGTGCCAGCACCAGCCAAGGAGGGAGTGAAGGAGAAAGAGAGGGAAACTTCCTCTGCCGCCTCCTCGTCCCCCTTCCATTGCTCCTGCAGGGCCTGCCCTATCTGCATGGTTGCAGCAGCCTCCTCTTCCCTGGATCGAGTAGCATGCAAGCGGCTCTCAAAAGGCAGTTGGCTTCGCCACCTGGCCTGTGCACCTCCACACCTCTTCCTGCTGTGCTGGGGACTGGCAGGCGGGGGGCCACGGTGGTGGCACTGACGCTGGAAATGGTGAACAAACTTTCTTTCTGGCTCCATCCCCCCTCCCTGAGTGAATGGAGGAGCAGGGCTTTTGGTGAGGGAGGGAGTGGGGCGGCAGGACAGTGGGGCGCTCTCTTAAGCTGGTACCCTAGGCAGTTGCCTAACCCCGCCTTATGGAAGCTCCAGCCCTGGTTATGCCATTAGAAAACTTAGTCAGGATCCAATCCATATTCTGTAACAGTTTTTTCTTTATCCATTCAAAATTAGTTCTATCCAAGTTGGGGACATGTGAAGACTCACAGGGGAGGGCAAACCTTTTCCCCACTCAATGACCCATCTCTCCCTGGTGGTTCCATCTTATACCCTGTCTCCCTGCTACCTTTGTCTCCATTTCTACCCTTCCTCCCTCCATCTGTGTCTTGCTGTCTGCTTCATCCATCCTTCTGTTATTGTTTCATTTAAGTTTTACTTTCCCTCTATCCCCCATCACCATCAACTCCTCGTTATAGTCTCTGCATTGTTTGGGGTTGTCTCAGCAACCCAACAGGGCAACTGAAATCTTGCATTGTGTTTTCACAAGACATCACATGGCAAGGAACACCAATACTTGTTGCATGTGTACATATCACTTCTCTGTTTGGGGAGTCTAATTCCCTCATCTTTTTTTTTTTTTTTACCTTACGGAATAATTCTGAAAAACTGAGAGTTCCCCTTGGTTTGTAGAAAAATCTCTCTTATCCTTGCGTGACCCATTGTGTGAAATCTTTTTATTCACAAGGTGAAGCGGCTGTTTAATATTAGATACATGATTGGTAATCAATGGGTATAACTGATAGTTTAGGTAATTCCCTATTGCAGTTGTAAAGATCAAAAGAAACACTAGGTGTATTCACTGTGATTAAGCAGGTCTGCTCAACCATGGAACTTCTAAGTTTATCCTTCTTTTATTATCAAAAAGGTTGTCAGCATTATTTTTAAAAGCTCAGCAAGATATATGGGTTTTTCATTCTAGTGCTATGCTGTTATATAATTTCTTTCTTGATTTCCAGATTTATATTCACACTCAATAATTAATTTTTGTGTCAATTTTCTATCAGTGCTTTGTATTGCTTGTATTTCTCAAAACAAAGCTTTACTTCCAGTGTGTGCAAGGTTGGTAAGAGTTCGCACCACCAGTTTATTGGCTAAATTTATGTTCATTATCTTATTACAAAATTTATAGCCCATCTTTCTGCCCTCACAAAGGCCACCAAGGGAGCTAATAAATTAAAATTACATTTTAAAACCATTAAAAGCAACCAAAAACCCCAATGCATCATTAAGTTCATTAAAACTAGAGCTAAAGACATAAAAACAACAAAACATTGGGCAGAAAGGCGGAATCACTGAGGGAATGCCAATGGAAACAATAAAGTCTTCCCCCACTGGCAGAAGATGGTAACAGAAGGGTACAGATGAATCTCCCTGAGGAGAGAGTTCCAGAGTTTTGGTGCCTCAACCTAGAAGGCCCTCTCCTGGGTTGCAACTTGCCTAATCTCAGAAGGTGGGGGCACCTGAAGCAGGGCCTTGAAAGATGACCACATTGGTAAGGTAGGTTCATTAGGTGTGTTGGTCCAAAACCATATAAGGCTTTGAAGATCAATACCAGCACCTTGAGTGTTACCTGGAAACAAAATTGGGAGCCAATCTAGATGTACCTCGACTGGAGTGGTATGGTCCCTACAACCCATTTCAGTCAATATCCTAGAGGAGCATTCTGCACCAGTTGAAGTTTCTGAAGACTTCTCAAGGGCAGGCCCATATAGAGCACATTGCAGTAATCCAATCTAGATGTAACCAGGGCATGTACAACAGTGGTCAGATCTTTCCTACCTAGAAAAGGCCATAGTTGGCCAACCAATCCAAGCTGGTAAAAACACTTCTGGCCACAGCTGCCATTTGCTTATCCAACAATAGGCCAGGGTCCAGGTGCACCCCAGACTACAGACCTGTTCCTTCAAGGGGAGTGTAGCCCTCTCCAGAACAGGTGACACCTTAAAACCTGAGTCAGACCTTCTGCTCACCAGTAGCACTTCTGTCTTGTCAGAACAAAACTATGGCTATTTCCATATTCTTAATCTTTTGTAAATTTCTGATAAAATGTGTCCATCAGATTTTAAGATTCAGAGATAACCCATTTAATACTGCTGGAAGATATTTTCATTTCAGAAATAATAATGATTCCTTTTAGAAACCGCTCTCTCCAGTATACAATTGAATACTTTACTACTGTTAAGGATTGATCAAATGTAATATCTGTGGTTGTTATAGGGGAGCAATACTGAAAACAGGAAAACAGGCTGCCATGAAATGTGATGAAAGAAAATACGCCTCCTAGATCTTTGCACTGGATTGTGGAGTGGGTGTAGAGCTTGAAATTGAATAAACACAAAATTCTTCTGTTGGCAGCCTTTATGGTTTGATTTTTAAAATGCACACAAAAAAGCATTTGTAAGTAATTTCCAAATGGCTGTATTACATCTGTCAGTGAATGGAAGGAACACCCACAAAATATGTTTTAGCTCTTCAAATTTTTTTCCACTCCTGTGGTAAAGGCTAGCCCAACTGTTCTATTGTGTGGCAGGAGACACTGTGAGAGCTTAGAATTATCCATATGAGTTTGAAATCCTGTATAGATTGAATTCTAAAACATTACCAGCCTTGGTATGCTTTTGTCACTCTGCAGCCAGAGAATACATTTTCCTATTTCACTGACATCTGGCATCCAAAATGAAATTTCTTTTCTTTCACTGATTCTTCCAACCTAACAAATATTGTTTAAAACAGAATTTCTTACCCAGAAAAAACTAACATGAACAGTATCATAAATTATAATACATTTATTAGGGCTAGTTTAAGAAATCACACAACAGTGAGCTAGCTTAAAAGTTTCATAAAATTCTTCCTTAAATTCCAAGTTTAAAGGGGGGATGCTGTTTAGAATCCCTTTACATGCAAATTATGTTTTCACAAAGGAGCATAACCACTGTCCCTTTAGAAATATAAAAGCCACAATAAGTATATCCTAAAATCCAGATCTCTCAGCCCTGACATCACAGTAATTCTAGTAACTGTGTTAATCTGCTGCAGCAAAAATAAGCAAGAGTCTTAGTGGTGCCTTAAAGATGAATAAGATTTTATTTCAGCATAAGCTTTCATGGTCTAGAGGCCACATGCAAGTCTCTGCTATACAAGTGGAAGCTAGTTTAGAGGCTGGCAGAAAGTCACCCACCAGCCTGTGAAAAGCACTGGTTCCTTCCATCCATGACATCTGTGCTGGAGTCAGTGCTAGCCAAGCTGCTGAGAACCTTTCAGGAAAAGTTCTTTATAAGGCTTGGGCAGTTATTGTTTGCAGTTCCCTGCCATAAAAAAAAACAGGTAAGACAACTTTTTTTGAGTATTACCTCAGGCAGGAACAGCTTTTGAGTATTACTCCTGTGTGCCTGAGGAAGAAGCAGAAACACCCTGGGCTCCTTGTGGGTCCCAGCCAATTTTTTTCCTGCTGTCTAAGGGAGGGTGGTTGGTCTTTATGCTATCATTGCTACACATTAAGTGGAGCTGTTGAAAAGGAAGCAGCTGTGACAGTGCAGCAGGAATAGGGAGCAAAGGGCCAGCCTGGGCTGCCTATACAGCCTTTCCCCATTAACATCTCAATAAGAGGCCTTGCCAAGGCAACCTGAGCTAGATGACTCCATCATGTATAACCCTGCAGTTTTCCTGTGTTAGAGGGGGAGGCAGTTGGGCAAGGAGAGGCTTGCCTGTTCAAAATGTCTCCCTTTTCATAGTATAGGCCTGCTCCTCTCTGAACCCTATGATGTCTTAGAGAGGGAGTTAAATTCTTTTTAACAAGAGGATTGTCAACTCAGCTTTGACTGCAGAAGCTCTGTTTCTGATTGTGTGACTGAGATGGGAGTCGGTCTCCTTAGCAACCCAGGGCATTATGATTGTATTCCTGCAAATTTTCATTAAGTCCAGTCAGGGTCTCTCTTGATGGTTGAATCCCTCTGTATGCCATTGGCTCCGCAGTGATGGGCTGTCTTGATTCCTAGACAGCAGTGGAATAATGACTGTGGCAACCAATAGGGGGAAGACTTTCCCAGGAGCTGAATCTACCCTGTGTAAGCTTTAAGAAAAGGTGGGACTTCAAGTGTGAAGTATCTAGAGTTCCCAAACATGTTTCCATTGCAATTTGGAGAAATAGAATTTAAAACCTTTGGTTTTACTTGTTATGCTGGCTAATTCTACAATCAGAAAGCACAAAACACCCTACATTTGCAAAAGAAAAAAAAATCCATATGTATCCTAGTTGCAAAATTTAGGATTTTATGCCAAAAACAAGAATGGAGGAAAGAAATATAGTATTATGGCTCAGTGTACAGAAAAGGCTGGGATCCTTAGAAATCCCAGCAACTACAAGCCATTCATAAAATACCCTATTGGTTCTGGATTTATTTACATTATTTATAGTCTGCCTTTCCTTAGAGGGACTTAAGGCGGATTACACAAAGTAAATCAGTACAGTCAACAAAATGGGACATTCAATAACCAATGCATTAGGAGTTTAGAAGTCAGCTACCAACAGAAAGAACTGAAGCATAGCGTAAGTATTAAAATGACACATTAAGTGGTACAAAAATGGCACAGCAGTATAGACCACAGTCCTTAATCATTTATCCAAATAAGTTTGTGAACCATTTTGTACAGTGCAGCCCTATTACCTGCGCAGAAAAACCCTCTTGAATAATTCGGTTTTGCACAGTTTGCCAAAAGCTGGGAGAGTGGGAGCTTTGCAGACCTTCTCAGGGAGGCTGTTCCATAAGGTGGGAGCCACAATGGAGAAAGCACAAGTGTGGGCAGTTGTTGATTTTGCCCATTTGCAGGTTAACACCTGCAGAAGCCCCTGCTGACATGAGTGAAGTTGTCATGGTGGTGCATAGGGGAAGAGGCAAATACCGCAAATAAGACAGGCCAGATCCATGAAGAGCCTTGTATATGATATCCAGTCTGGTAATGAATGGGCACCCAATGGAGCGTGTGCAGAATGCGAGTAATATGCATGCTTCCATCTAGGTCCCGATAATAGCCAAGCTGCAGCATTCTGGACCAGGTGAAGTTTCTGAGTTGATTTTGAGGGGAGGCCAATGTACAATGTGCTACAGTAGTCTAGCCCCAATGTTACTGTGATATCAAGGTAAGGAGCCATTTTACACGTTAGGCTTAGTTGGTAGAAAGACTTTTTTGCAGTTGCATTAACTTGCTTCTCTAGTATAATGCTGAGGCTTTTAACTGAATCAGCAACTGTTGGTTGAACTCCGTCAGAAGCGGGTAGAACAGTGTCCTTCAACACCTCTGCCTTCCCAGCCAGCATTACCTGTCTTTTCAGGGTTTAGTTTCAATTTGTTTACTTTTAACCAGTTAACCACAGCAGCCAGCTAGTGATTCAGGACCTTCAGACTGAAAGGCATGAGGGATAGAATTGCACCCTGTGGAAGCCAACAAGATAGATCCCACACTGATGACAACTGGTTTCCAATAGCAACCATTGAATCTAATCCATGAGGAATGCTTCCAATCAGTTCAATGCACATCCCCTGATACTACTTCTGTCTCCAGGCACCACAACAAGATGGTATGATCTACTATATCAAAGGCTGCTGATAAATCCAATAAGAGCAACAGAGAGGCTTGACCTGTATCTACCCTCAGATGGAGGTCATCAACTAAAGCTAAGAGAGCTGTCTCTGTTCCATAGCCCAGCCTGAAGCCTGACGGAAAAGGGTCTAGAGCAGATGAGTTATCAAAGAAGATCTGGAGTTGGTGCACTGCAGTTCTTTCAAAAACTTTGCCCAGAAAAGGTAGATTAGAGACTGAGCAATAATTGACCACATTATTTTTCTGCAGGGATTTTTTTAAAGTAGAGGACAAATAATCACCACTTTGAGTGGCTGAGGGAAGGTGTCCTGAGTTAGTGACTGATCTATAATAGATACTAAGGGTTTGCTGATACTAAGGGTTACATGATTTTAGCAGCCAGGATGGACAAAGATCCAAGGTACAAATAGTGCTTTCACAGAGGCCAGGATCTTGTCCATGTCCATTGTGAAAACTGGGTCAAATGATCTATAAATCACCCAGGAGGTGTATTAGGCCTTTCTTCAATTGACATCCAGATCAGAGCATATTCTTGGTACTTTATCAGCAAAAAAACTTTGCATAAACTTGGTAGCATACCACAGATAAGGCAGTAGTATTCTTAAAAGTATGTTAAGAAGGAAGTATAGATTGCTTTTTTATTGGTTTAGAGTTCGTGCAGTGTGGAGTAAGCATGCATTGATTAGTTATATGTTACTGCCTTCTTCTGATGTAAAACTTGCTATAAGCACCAAAGATGAACAATGGAATAGTGTCAGTATTAGGGGTGTGCATTCGGCTAAATCCAAGCTGAAAAAATATGTTGTGGGTCAGCCAGGGCCCAGTGATAGTGAGGACTCCTCAGGAGAAGAGAAGCCCCATTAGCCAGCCTTGATTTAATAGAAGCTGACTAGCAGGAAAATGAGCTGCAAGCTTGTCAGGATTCACAGCCAACAGCTGGTGCAGAGCCACTGACTCCCTCCAGTCCTGATTCAGCAATGAACCTCAGTTGCCTGTTCCCGGCCCACTGGTATCACACACACCTTTAGAGCGATACAGACAGAGGTTGAGAACAGAGCTACAGACAAGATAGCATAGTGCATGCCTCCTAGCCCGATGCCAGCTGCTTGCTGGTAACAAAGATGAGTAGTTGCATGATTGTTTCTGAGTAGTTGGCTCCAAGCATGACTCTTAGGCATGGGACTATAAAAACCAGCCCAGAGAGGCTGTTAGATGCTGACACAACAAGGATGATAATGCTAAGCCACCGACTCAGCCTTGCGTGACTTCTGGACCCCTGACCTTGGACTGAACAACTCTGCCTTGTCTGACTTCTTGACCCTTGACTCTGGGCTGAACAATCCTACCTTGCCTGACTTCTGGCACCTGCCTGCAAGCCAATACAAAATATCCAAAAATACCTTATCAGTATTTTCTGGATATTCTTTCAGCGGGATACAGATTTGGCTATTTTTTGGCTCTCTGAAATGGCCAAACCCCCCAAATCCCAAAAATATTCAGGATTTTTCAGGACCGCTGGATAGTCAAAATTGAAGGGTGTTTAAAAGGACTGTAGTCCCTTTAAATGCCTTCTGGGTGAACTCACACAGAATCCGTTTGAACACCTTTTTTCCTCTATTGAAACCAATGGAGGATGTGGGCATCTTCTTCAGGGGCCTATAGAATTGGACCCCCTGGTCTAATCTTTTAAAATTGGGGGGGGGTTGGAGGAGAGACACCAGAAGCTATGCTGCAAATTTGGTGCATCTACCTCAAAAAACAGCTCCCCCCCTCCCCAGATACCCCCAGATTGATTCTCCATTGTACCCTGTGGGGACCATTGACTATAATGGTCCCCATATAGGGTATAATGGAGCCAAAACATTCAGGATTTCTGGAAAATCCTGAATTCAAATTCCAGTATTGGGATTTGGGAATATCAGAAAATACTGATATTTTTCGGGTTCAATATACCCAACCCCCCAAAATACCAATTTTTTTTTTTTGCATGCCCCTAGTCAATATCTTGAACTTTCTTCAGAATAGATATTTCCCTTCATTGTGGTCAATCAATAAAGAAAGGAGTTAGCAGTGATTTGGACCGAGCTAAAATTTGTAATTCCCATCATAGCAGAGCTAATTACCTGTTCCTGGTATGTTAGAGGCTCAGATTTAGGCATCAGCAAATGTTGAGATACAGCGAACAACTGGAATGAATGTGAATAGCTGATGCTATAATAGTAGAGAAACAACCTTTTGAAGAAGAAGAAGAAGAGATTGGATTTATACCCCGCCCTTCACTTGGAGTCTCAGAGCAGCTTACAAACTCCTTTCCCTTCCCTTCCCCTCCCCAAAACAGACACCCTGTGAGGTAGGTGGGGCTGAGAGAACTCTAACACAAACTGCTCTTTTTCAAGAACAGCTGTGCCAGAGCTTGTGACTGACCCAAGGTCACATCAGCAGGTGCAAGTGGAGGAGTGGGGAATCAAACCCGGTTCTCCCAGATTAGAGTCCGCACACATAACCACTACACCAAACTGGCTCTTTGCTGCCATCACTGCTGCTTTGTAGTATGATCTGTAGTATGATCTGTCAGATTCAGCACAGTTTCTCCATCAGCACCATTCTACATGTCTCCCAAACCTTTTCAGATCACCCAGCTCTGTGGTATACCAGGGGGCTGGGTTTCATCTCATGGGTGGGAGAGGTCAACAAGGGGCAACCTTGGTGACCGTTTCAAGGAACTTCACATTTCATGTTTCCACTCTGGCCTCAACAGAATATATGTTTGGAAGACTAATATCCCCCAAAGCATTCTGGAATCCAGTAGGATTTATGAGCCTCCATGGGCGGACCATTTTAACTGGGTGCCTTCTCATACAAAATGTTGGAGCCACATTCACTTGGTTTTAAGAGGCAATGGATAAACCATAGTCCAGAATGAATCTCCAGTCCTGAAACCAAACCTTCAATCAAAAGCTCAATGAAAGGTTAAGTTCAGGGTGTGACCTCTTTCATGTGTTTGGCCAGTCATGATTTGGCAGAGATCCAAGGCAGTCAAAGAAGCTATAAATTCCTGGCCCAGTCCTTGTGAGGTATTGTCATCATGAATGTTGAAGTCCTCTAGAACATAAGTCTAGGAGTCTCTAGCACCACATCCGACAGTACCTCTGCCAACTCAGAGGGGGTGCCCACTGGGGAACTAGACAGCCAATAAACAAGCAGAATGCCTAATCTAGCCTTAGTTCCTAATGTAAGGAGTATACAGTGAATGCCAGTGATAGTTTGCACTAAAAGTCTGAGGAAGTTGAAAGTTTCACAGAGATAATAGCTATGCCTCCTCCCATGGCCAGTGTGTAGGGCTGGTGGAGGGCCATGTAACCAGGGTGTGTTAGTAGGGATAGAGATGCCATGTCATTTCCCACCAACCACAGTTCTGTTACCCAAGCCAAGTTAATTTCTTCTTCCTGCAACATCCCATAGAGGTGAGCAGTTTTGTGCTTCATTGATCTGGTATTGCACAATATTAGTATAGACATGGGTGTTTCATCAACTCTGCAGATGCAAGGCAATGAGCATCCTTGCTAAAAATAGGCCGTCTATGTGGTTTCTGAATTACTATACCCACTTATTATCTATTTCCATCAGTGTTAGAAACACTGAAGTTGTTATTATTATCATAGTGCATCCATAAGTAGCTAGATACCTGAGATTTAATTTTCTTTTTCCAACAGTAGTTCATACACAATGAAAGTTTCCATTACTGGACTGTTGTATGTGTGAAAGGACGGTTTAATGTCAGTGAACATTTCCAGTATGTGGGACATTGATCCCTGCTGTGTCTAATGGGGCATTCTCAAGGGACAGATAGGAAAAGACACACTGCAGCTCATGTGTATGATTTTGACAGGCCAGGCACTAAAAAACCTGGAGGTTATTTCTTTATCCCCAACCATATTGAAAACAATGTCTTTTAAAATTATCCTTTGCAAAGAATTTGAGAAAGATAAGCTACCCTTCTCCATATAGGTTATGTTCTTGTTATTCTAGAAAGTAGTGTGAACAAGGTAGCACCAATTGGAAATCTATGAACCAGAGAGCATTCCAGGCTTTATTCCCACGGCTTTTGTTGGTTTAACATCACAGGGTATTTGTATGTGCATGAATACAAAGTTAGGGGCAATATTTATCCTAATACAAAGGGGGGTGGGCTGTGTAAGGCTGTAGAGCTGCAAATAGAAAAGTATCCTGGATGTGAAAGATGGCAACTGTCTTTGTCCTTTTGTGTGCATCCTTTGTGACATCTGGCAGTAGAACTGTCATAGCAACTAAGCACCAAGGCTGGGAAAAGAGAAGGCTGGAATGTAGAGAAAAACAGGTTTTATATCATAGGTCCTTCCCATACACAAACACACACAGTTCAACAAATTATCCCCTGATGTCCTTGGCTGTTATGGTACTGGTTGGTTTGAGTAGCTGCTACTGTGCTTGATCTGATTTCCAGCTGCATTTTAAATTCCCATTTATGTTTATATTACAGGTGTATTCTACAGAATTGTGTTGTGTGCCAAAATGCAGTGATAGAGAAAGGAGCTGACATCAAAGACTGTCTGATTGGAAACAGCCAGCACCTGGAACCCAAATGTAAGCAAAGCGAATGGTCTTTTTACTCTACTGGTGGTGGTCAAAAGGCTTGGTATTCCTAACCCATTATCTCCTCCAGAATTTCTTTTATCCTTTCTCAAGTGTATCAGTATACAAGCGAACCAGAGAGAGTATGTGGATTTAATTAGCCAGAGTGGTTATAAAAATAACTTCTTGAAATAAGGGTGGTATACAGATGAATCCTTCTCTAAGTGAAGACAGCAGCAAAGCTTTTCATTTAGCAGATACAACAAGGAGCTGTCAGTTAACTGTGGCTATCATCACATGCCCCAAACCATCACTGGTCAAGCCAGAGCAAATACGATTGGTGGAATGCATATTGATCAGACATGCAGCATAGCACTGGGTGTGGCGAGTCATTTACATATAATGTCCATCTACATACCCACCATCTGATCCCTGTCATGTTGTACTGTCATGTTTGTATTTTTATATGTTACATTTTTGTATTGTTCTTTGCCCAAGGATCAGAGTGTGACATACATGCCCACCCTTCTTTATTGCCACAACAACCCAGTGAAGTTGGTTAGGCTATAGATACTGACCTAATCCCCCGGTGAGTTTCATGGCTTGAGTGAGGATTTGAACCTGGATCTCCTTGCTCCTAAGATACTGGGATGATCACACCACAATGGCTCTTTAGAGCTGTGATACCCTGAAACGGCACCAGTCTGGGACCAATTTTAGCTATTTGAAAGTATCTGCTGCCATACAGGCACACATGTGTGTATATCACAAGCTTGTCTTCTGGACACAAGCAGCTTGAAAACTATACAATGCAACCCAGAGCCTCTGAGATCTTTGAAAGTGTTGCCAGTAGAGACTACAGGGGGCAACATGCTGCTTTCTGCCTGGATCCAGGAGGCATGCAGTGACATCAAGGTGAAGCTGCACAGAGGTATGAAATAAAAACCAGCCCCATCAGCCTCATTTGGAGCATGAGGGCTGGGCTCTAGAAAGAGATTTATACTACAGGTCTGGCAATTGCTTAAACAGAACAGGTGAACCCAATCTTGACAATGGACAGGCTGACTAACAATTTGCTCTCAAACCAGGTCTTGACAATTAATATCTGTTAAGGATATTTGGTGATTTGTTGTTTTGCATGTGGAGCTGTTGTAAAAATATTGTATTATGTTGTTTGTTTTGTGGTGGGAATAGTTGCCTTGTGCTCTTTTTTCTTTTCTTTCAAGCAGTGTGATTTTTAGGTTTTATCTGCATACAATGGAAAGGCTGGCTGGCTTTATATACACAGTTTATACCTCTAGTTCCAGAAGTGCTTATAGTATATTTTGTCTTCTAGTTTGGGCATAAATCGATTTAGTAGTCATGATAGTGACTGTGCAGGCTCTCTGGTTAGTAGTATTTCTTCATTATTTCATTCATATTTTTGTCCTACCATATCCCCCCAAATTTGGGTTGGGTAACATTTTAAAACAATGAGTAATCAGTCTTCTAAAATCTACCATTAGAAAAATCCCGTGCCCATCCCTGGCTACACCACGTTGGGGGGGCACCAGAATGGAGAGCAGCCCCCAAGAATCTGTCGCTCTCTGTTCTTTAACTCCTCACATTTTAATATTCCTGTATTCACTTCACTCAGATGAGAAGGGATCTCAAGAGCAATCTAATTTTACCAAGTCTGTTCACACTGACCAGTACCCAAACAAACATTAAAGGACCTGCACTTAAACGTAACATGATTCTACTAATGTACCATGTCCTGCAGATGAGCTAAATAACTTCCACAAGCTGTTCCTGTGATTCCTCATAGTCTCCTGTTGCTTAACCATACAGTGTTTCTGCAAATTAACTCATTCTAACAATCTAACTTCTCATTCAGATTCATTCTAAACCTTCCAGTTCTTGTTGATGGTGCTGCAACACTTTGAGAGGTTTGTCTTGGTTCTGGTTACTTTGAAATTGGGATTTGGATGAACTTTTCATTTGCTAATAGTCTTAGACACTAAGGAACTAGGACTTTTGAAGACAAACCAGTTATAGCTTCCCATTACCCATTTTGGTGTGTACTATTATTTATGGATGTGGAAGCCCATAACTATTTGTGGTAGTCAGCTTGTCAGGTAGATGATATTGAAGAATGCCAAATGTTCTGATTTCCTAGGTCTATAGTCAACTATGTAAGCTGATTTGCCATAACCCAAAGTTGGCACTAGCCTTGTGGTCCAATTTTACTTTCTTGGAGGAAGCCAGAGGCTTTAATCCAAAGGTTTTAACATGTCTCTTAGCTCTTCTGTGCTAATGATCATACTTTTGTAGAGAGGTCAAGAGACCGCATTTTTAATACAGAGATCTGTCCTGGGCTAGAAATTACCACAACAGCAAATGGTTTTCTGTAGCCTGAGGTTCTTTGTAAACCGCATATGTGAGTCAGAGAACCTGTTGTTAATTGTCCACATCATCCCATGATATTTGTATAACAGCAACTATGCATCTGGAAGATTGTAGGAAGTTTAACTCTTAGGAGCTGGTGAGAGGGGCTTTGTACACGCAGCCAGTAGTGGCATTTGCACCTGTATGGCTCTGCAACAATGTAAGGAAAACTTACTATACAAGAGTTTGTATCCCCCCCCCATTTTTGGTGTGTGTGTGTGCCTGTACGTGGAAGTCATGTTGACCTCTGGTGACTCCTCCTGGGGCACGGAGGACATTCAGAGAAGTGGCTTGATAGCCTGCCTCTGGCCTCCCAGCCCTGGTGTTCTCTGGAGGTCTCCCATCCAAATATTTGCCAGGATCGGCCCTGCTTAACTTCTGAGATCTGATGAGATCGGGCTTGCCCAAGCTATCCAGGCCAGGGCAAGTTTGCATTCTTATTAATCTCCTAGTCTGATTTCCTCCTTCAACCTGAGAAGTGGGCCAAGGAGTCCTTAAAATGTGCCTGGCACATATGAGAATGTTAACAGTTAGACCACTTCCTCCAATGCTTGAAGTAAATCCTCAAAGACAGACAGACATATTCTATGAATGAAAAAAGTTGTAAACAGAAAGTTCAAAAGGCCATGAAATACAAGAATTCCAGAGTGTGATATATATCATTCAAGTGGTCTTTGTTCAAGTCTCAGAAAAAAGCAATCAAACATCTTGATGAATCTTCATTCTGCAGTTTTACGCTGCATTCTCCCTTTGAAGTTCATTAGTTGAAAAGTAAGTCCACAGCAGTGTGTCCTGGAAAACTGAAATGTTTTCTCACTGTTTTCTGAATATTACCTTTTAATATCAGATTTATTTCCATTTATTCTTTTGCATAAAAACTGACCTGTTTGTCTTACATAGAGAGCAGAAGGGCAATGTTGACAGACAAGCAAATGAATGAGCCTTGATAGTGCGGCTGATGGTACTGACCTCTAACATTTCCCCTGAGTAGATATGGACATCTGTCATGTCATCAGGGGTTCACTTATTCACTCATCCTCCTGTTTTGAACCTGCACTGACTTTTTGATAAGGCATCTATGATAGCCAGGGGTGCTTTTTACCAACTTATTTTGTTGCCTGGGCTCTCGCCCTTCTTAAACAGAGGAGACTTTGCTTGTACATAGTAGATTCAAGTCAAACTTTTGGACGTGACTACTATAACGATCTGGCATCACTGTTACAGAACACAGAGGACTGCTGGGCGAAGGGGAAAGAAAGAAAAGTTCTCTTTCACCAGCATGTTCCACTGGTGATGCATGGGATAATCCAGCCTTAAGACAAGTAAAAGTCAACAATAAAACCACAGATAATAGAACTCAAAGTGGAGGCATCATGCCTATTGGTTAAAAGCATAGATAAACAAAACTAGCACCTAAAAAGAGGCCAGGCAAACTTGACTGGGGAGGAGTATCACAGCTGGGGTGCCACTGCAGAGAAGATACTCTCTCTGTTAGCTACCCATCTAACACCTGAAGGTGGAGACACTTGTAGAAGGGCCTCTGATGCAGATCCCATACTAAAGCAGGTTCAGATGGGAGCAAATGGTCCTTGATACACCAGTTCCAAAACATTTACGGCTCTGTAGGATGATGCCAACACTTTGAACTGTGCCCAGAAATGAACTAGAAGCCAGTTAAGGTCTTTCAGTAGAGGGGAAATGTGTTCCCAATGGTTATTATTTTGCTTAATTTATAACCTGCCTTTCTCTGTAAGGGTGACCCAAAGTGGCTTACATCATTCTCCTCACCTCCGTTTTTATCATCACAACAATATCCTGTGTGGGAGGTTAGGCTGAGAGTATGTGACTGGCCTGCCATCACCCAGCAGGCTTCCATGATAGAGTGGGGATTCTAACCTCCTAAGGTCCAGGTCCAGCACTCTAACCACTATACCACACTGGCTCTCCAGCAGTATGGCCATTTGCTTCTGAACCAGCAGTAATTTCTGAAGCATCTTCAAAAGTAACCCTGTGTATATCATAAGAACATAAACATAAGAACATAAGAGAAGCCAATGTTGAATCAGGCCAGTGGCCCATCTAGTCCAACACTCTGTCACACAGCGGCCAAAATATACCAGGTGCCATCAGGAGGTCCAGCAGTGGGGCCAGGACACTAGAAGCTCTCCCACTGCTGCCCCCTCCAGCACCAAGAATAGAGTGCATCACCTGCCCCAGACTGAGAGTTCCCATCTATACCCTGTGGCTAATAGCCATTGATGGACTTCTGCTCCATATGTTTATCTAATTCCTTCTTGATACTGTCCATGCTTGTAGCTGCCACCACCTCCTGTGGCAGTGAATTCCATATGTTAATCACTCTTTGGGTGAAGAAGTACTTCCTTTTATCTGTTCTAACCCGACTGCTCAGCAATTTCATGGAGTGCCCACGAGTTCTTGTATTGTGAGGAAGGGAGAAAACTACTTCTTTCTCAACCTGCTCAATCTCATTCATAATCTTATAAACCTCGATCATGTCACCCCTCAGCCGTCGTTTCTCCAAGCTAAAGAGCCCCAAGCGTTTTAACCTTTCTTCGTAGGGAAGGTGTTCCAATCCTTTTATCATTCTAGTTGCCCTTCTCTGCACTTTTCCCAATGCTATGATATCCTTTCTGAGTTGTGGCGACCAGAACTGTACACAGTATTCCAAATGAGGTCGCACCAATGATTTATACAGGGGCATTATGATACTGGCTGATTTGTTTTCAGTTCCCTTCCTAATAATCCCCAGCGTAGCGTTGGCCTTCTTTATTACAGTTACACACTGTCTAGACATTTTCATTGAGTTATCTACTATGACTCCAAGATCTCTCTCTTGGTCAGTCTCTGCCAGTTCAGACCCCATCAACGTGTATTTATAGTTAGGCTTTTTGGCTCCAATGTGCATCACTTTGCACTTGGCCACATTGAACCCCATTTGCCATGTTGATGCCCACTCACTCATCCTCGACAGATCCCTTTGGAGTGCCTCACAATCCTCCCTGGTTTTCACCACCCTGAACAACTTCGTGTCATCTGCAAATTTAGCCACTTCACTGCTTACTCCCAATTCCAAATCGTTAATAAACAAGTTAAAAAGCATCAGACCGAGTACTGATCCCTGTGGTACCCCACTGCTTACCACCCTCCACTGAGAAAGTTTCCCATTTATACTCACTCTCTGTTTCCTATTTATAAGCCAGTTTTTGATCCACAAGAGGACTTGTCCTTTTATCCTGTGACTATTGAGCTTACTTAGGAGCCTTTGATGAGGAACTGTATCAAAAGCTTTCTGGAAGTCAAGGTAAATAATATCTATTGGGTCCCTCTTGTCCACATGTTTGTTCACTCCCTCAAAAAACACTAACAGGTTAGTGAGACAAGATCTTCCCTTACAGAACCCATGCTGAGTCTGCCTCAATAGTTTTTGTTCATCAATGTGCCTACTAATTCTTTCCTTAATAACAGTTTCCAACAACTTACCCGGTATTGATGTCAGACTGACTGGCTTGTAATTTCCTGGATCTCCCCTGGAGCCCTCTTTAAAGATGGGAGTGACCTTAGCTACCTTCCAGTCCTCAGGAATGGAGGCAGATTTTAAAGAAAGATTACATATTTTTGTCAGGAGATCCAAAAGTTCACATTTGAGTTCTTTCAGAACTCTCGGATGAATGCCATTGGGGCCTGGTGATTTATTAGTTTTTAAATTGTCCATCAGTCGTAGGACTTCCTCTCTTGTCACCGCAATCTGATTCAGGTCTTTCAAACCCCCTCCTGAAATCATATTATAGGAATCAAGCCTGGATGCCACCTGAATGTAGATAACCATAGCAAGACTATTTCTGTCCTCTAGGGGCCACTACTGAGGGACTGGCCATAGCTTATCACAGTCATTTGTGCCATGGATGCTACCTGAGCTGGATCCTTAAGGGGGAAGGAACTGTGCTGTTGATCCTTAAGGGAGAAGGAAACCCCATCCAAAGTGAGGGAGACTCCATCATCTTGATATAATCACTTACCAACAGCACTTCTCTCTGAAACCGAAGTTCAGTTCAGGTATTAGCCTTCATCCAAGCATTCCAACAGATTAAGAGTGCAATCAGTGGAGTGTGGTGTTTCCCACTCCAGAATGGTGCCATTTTTGATGATATCAGATGTTGCTAAGAAACCTAAGACAGTCCACAGGGTCACACTTCCCAGTCTCTCTCATGGTACTGATTATCCATTTATCAGTGGAATTTTAAAAGCTGCAAATCCCACCCTTCCTTCCTTTGCATGCCCGTAGATTTAATCTGCCAGCTCTGCCTCCTTTAGTGTAAGTGCATGGGAAGCCAGCAGTCCTTCTCCAGGATTATGGGCATAGTTTCTGCATTGTTCCTCTCCTCTCCAGTAAGTGCAACATGTGGCCTTTAGTCAGAGCTACATCTGGGATTTGAGCTTATGTTTTGCCACAGTCAGATTAATAGATATTTCAGGGCCTAGCTACACTTTTACAAAGTCCTTGCATCCTGTTCATGTCCACTGCAAGGACTTTCAAGGAGACATGTGGTTTTTGAGTTCTGTGCTTGGAACTCAATTCCCAGGCACACACAGAGAGGACTCTATTCAGATTGGAACTGAACTTAAATCTTCCCATCTGACTCCCCCATGCTATTTTCCCAAGCTGAAATGGCCCTGGGGAGTCATTGTTTGGTTCATTGGCAAAGTTTATATGTGCTGATACATACATGTAAATTTCCCCTGTGAGACAATGCAGTGAGTGACTCCCCAGGGCTTTTTCATGTCTGAAAAATGGTATCAAGGGAGGAGCATAAAGTCCCTCTCCATGCATACTGCAGTCCTGTTTTGAACAGGATCTGTACATGCCTGGGAATTTAATTCCAAGCATGAAACTTGCACCACATGTCTGATTGAAAGTCTTCATAGTGGACTCAGATGAGACATGAGGACTTCATAGCGTGTAGTTAGTCCCTCAGTCTTCAACATATCTTTGGAAACTAACTTCTGCCCATCCCTTTGTTACTCATATGAGCAGTCTCCTTTTAATTGGGGGAATTAGCTAAGGAGACAGAGCTTGCAAGAGGGGGCAACAAGCAAGATCTCCACCAGCATTTATGGGGATTTTCCCCTTGAGAACTCTTGAAATAGAACAGTCCAAATTAAATGGAAAGGATTTTATTTAAAGAGAATGAAAGAGCAAATCATACACAAGAGCACAAAAGGGAACTCACATACAAGGCTAACAAAGATAAAACAGAGTAGCAGGGATATAGATTGGGGGTGGGTGATATTTACCTAGCTAGAGGGACGAAGTCCGCAGAAGAGCAAGGACAAAGCAATCTGCATTTTGGGCTTGAGGTCTGGATCCAGGAGAACACACACACAACTGAGGCTCAGAAAAGCCCAGTTATAGGGAAAATTCTCCCTAGGGCAGGATGATGTAGGTGCCCCCAAAACAATACTCCTGGTGAGTTCATCCTGAGATGAATAATGATTTGGGCGAAGCTCTGGTTGCTTCGTCTGGGGCAAACTGTGGTGGCTAATAGTTGTGTGTTTAATACAAAGTGCTGCTTGATGACCTGTCCATTGTACTGGATGGGAAAGCTGTCAGTGTTAAGCATTGCTATTGAAAGGTAGGAGTGGGAAAGGGAAACTGAGGTCCGGTAATTGATAGGATATGGTCCAAAGTTAATTTGGGTTGAGGTAACCTATTCTGGGAATCCCTTTGTTCCAACTAATGCATACCATTTAGAGTGGGGAGGAAGGTCGCAGTGGGATCAGACACCTCGACATTACACTTTCCAGAATCTGTGCCCAGACATGTCTGTCTCTCTGGCCTGTTAAACTGGCATCCATTTTTGTGTGTTTTTCGATCAGACTGCATGGCATGTATGACTCTGGTATGTTATTAAACAAAGGGTGTTCGCATGCAAACTCCCCCTCAATAAGAGGAGGGGCCTGCCCACCAACACCTTCACTACCTTGCTTTGGGATAAAATATATTGCTCTTTTCCCCAGGCTCCAAGTTTTGTTCAAGAAGACTTAGTAACCAGATACAATGTAATCATGGTTTGGCAAAGTATTCTTCTGCATAAAGATACCTTTCTTGACGTTTGGCCACAACAAAATGGTTGTCATCTAGCAGGAGGCTAAAGATTATTGTTTTAGTGGAGAGATTTTGTTAGTGGATACTTTGGCTTGTGAATGAAAGAAATATGG
The DNA here is from genome assembly GCA_029375565.1 of Gekko gecko. NCBI lineage: Eukaryota > Metazoa > Chordata > Lepidosauria > Squamata > Gekkonidae > Gekko > Gekko gecko. The sequence goes on from JAPDNY010000006.1 coordinate 97,256,964, forward strand.
CTTGTTTTAATAGGTCTGTTAAGCAACTTGTTCCTCTGAGAATATTCCAGGACCCTCAACCAACACCCAAACGTTGCTTTTGCCAGCTCATGAAGCCTCAAATCTAAGTGGAGAATTGCATTCTGTGAGCTGCAGTTGCTCCCAAGAGTTGGGTTCTGAGAGCTGTACCATACAGTCCTGTAAACAGTGTGGCTCTACCACAACTGTAACTGTCTAAATAAAGCTTGAGAGGAACAGAGCAAGTATTCACTAGAAGATCCCACTCACCCTACCAACATAAACAAGCCAGCCCCACCACCTGTTTCTCCTCTCTATCATCACACAGCTCTTCCAGAGCTATCCTGCCTCCTGACCTCTTGCTGCAGCTGCTCTCCTGTGTCCTGAAACCTTGGTGGGTATCCCCTCCATTCCAGCTCACATCCACTAGGCCAGTTTGGGAGAGAAGAGTTGCTCTTGCTCTCCTAGGGAAGCATCAGCTGGAGCCACCCACAGTGTGTTTTTGTGTTTGCATTTCTTGCAATCTTATTTCCACCCTCCCCTTCCTTGTTCCCTTTTAAAAAAATTATTATTATTATTATTTAAACTATCTCCGGCTTCTAAAGAGTACAAATACACAGCAGAGTCTTTCATCACTGGTATATAATAGAGCAGTAATTCTGTGCCAGGGACTGTTTTCTATTTTATTTTAAAGGGTTTATAAAACAGTGTATGTAATTGAGTGAGTAAACTGAACCTTTTCTGAACACCCTTAGGGCTGAAACTTCGTGGTGGTCCTGGGGTTTGGCCGTAACCCCTTCTCTCCCTGCCTTCCTCCTCCTCCTCCTCCTCGTTTCCAACGCAGCCTTGCCACCACCACTAGCAATCTGTCTACGGCTAATTGAGCAAACAACAAGGAGATACTTTCATATCCCTCCCTAAGGCGGGGCTCTCAAAGAGGGAGACTGCCAGCAAGTATCTGCTGTCAGGTGGAGGAAAATACTTTGCCATTAATGCTCATGCCATGGTGGAGTTTTTTGCTGCAGCAGAGACATTTCTGTGCCTGTGTTTGTTCAAGTTACAGTTTATTTGTTACAGAAGCTCAGCAGCCTGCTAGGTCCCAAGCTTTCTGCTGAGCTCTCTCAGCCTGTGTTTCCCAAGGAGCTTGCTTGTTGCAGCATTCATCAGTTCCCACCAGAAATTCCTGTGTCACAAGTCACACCATTCTCCAAGCCATTCAGGTTGGAGCACCCAGAACAAATGGGCCAGGCACTGCTCCCTCACCAAGTGCTAATCAGAAATTTTGATGTGAGCTCTGGATCTGCTTGGCACAGATGCTCACAGTCAGAAACAATTGTGCCAAGTGGAGTCCAAATTCTGGGACCCTTTTGACAAGTACCTTCTTTAATCCCTCTCTTTTCTTTGTGGCTTGAATGCATCTGTAACCCTGCCAATGGCAAATAAAAGACAGCCTGGTAACACATTTCTGGGAAGACGGAGAATTTGCAAAAGCCTATCTGGATACTGAAAAAGGGGTAAAGCCAGCTGAAAAGAACTGCCTCTCGACCTGGGCCTGAGGTCTCCTAGATAGCCCGTTATTTCTGGTAACTCTGAGCATAGTTCAGTAGAGGGCTAACACAGAAGAGGTTTCAGCTCCTTGCCAAGAGGGAGCTGAGGAGGGGGAAGCAGACTAAGCTGTGCTCTCATTTCCTTTGGTCCTGTGTGGTTCCAAGGTAGTGCTCGTATATGTACCTGTCAGCCACAGCTGCTGGTTCCTCTGTGCCTTTGTTGTTGTTAGAGTCACCTTCTGCTGTTTGATCAGTTGTCTCTGGTGGAATAAACCGGTTTGTTGTAACACAGCAATCTATTTCTCTCCCCCCCCCCATGTCCTATCCTGCATTTAATTTGAAAAGGCATTGGTTGTAACTTACAGCTCATGTTCCCTTTCTCTCTTGCAGCTAAACACATTAATGAAATTATTATGGGAACCGAACAGCTGATGGAAATCTGAGTTTGGTGGACTTGGAGGTTGATATTCTTGCCACGTGAGGCGGCAGCACAACTAGATATTCTGCTTCACGAGCTCTGCCCTGGCAGCCTTCACATCAGCACCCTTTCCTGCTTCAGTTTTCCATTTACACCTTAATAAAGAAATGTTTACAGAGATGTCTTTCTGGCTTTTCTGTTTGGCTCTTCTTGGATTCCTCCCCTCATTGACATGCGTGCAGCTTTGCAAAGGGTGATATTGGTTCCTGCAAATCCAGTGAATGCACTGCGTTGCCAGCCAAACAGCAGGGACCACACAGATTGTGTTCAGTCAAAAGAACAGCTTAGCCGATCTCACTGTGATGCAAGTGCCAGCTTTCTAGTTCCAGTACTGTTGAGAAGTACAAGATACTACAAGATAGTTCAGACTAAGACTAACTACAAGATATTACAAAACTATCACATAACAGTTGAATGAAAGGTTGAAATGGCAGGGTTAGTTCAAGGTGGTCCATATTTTAAAAATAACCAAAATTCACTTTTATTCTGAATTAGCTGCTCTTCTCACACAAGAAGGGTATCACCTAATCGGTGTTTGTAGTCTCTGAAAACATCAGCACAATGTAAAGCAATCCCAATTAAGCAAACAGAAAGGAAAAGGGGAAAAATGTTCCAGAAAACGTGCCTAGATATGTAGGTCAGCAATCAGTATCTTTATAATTGCAAAAAAAATGCACAAGGACACAGAGAGTTTGGTTCACAGTGGATGGGGAAAGTCCCAAAGCTTGTTCCCTAAACCAGCCCCAAGAGAGCATTTATTAACCAACAAGACTGATGGAAAACCAAAGAGCTTTCAGGTCTCACACTGCTCTTTAGTGATAGAGGCACATGCTTACATGTGTATAGATATGTTTCAAAAGCTGATAAGTTGCTGTAGAAGATCCATAGATCACTCATTAAGTGGTTCAATAAATGGTTATTCAGTCCAATTTGTGTAATCCACAGTTATTCAGTCCAATTTGTGTGGACAGATATTCACCCAAGGAGAGGGCACACAACGTACCACATCCTATCATCTGTCCGTTTTTGTTCTCCAGTTGCTATTTTTGCCTAGTAATACAAGCTGAAAACCTGGCTTCTTTGTGGTTCTGCCTCAAGTTGTTCCACCACCACCTGTTTTGGGCACAGAATATGGTTGAATACATGTAATTCAGTACATTCAATATTTATTAAAGAACAACCTTAAAACCTTGTGCCAGCAATTTCAGGAGCAGGAAGCTTACAAGTGTGTATATGGGAGATGCACATAGTTTGAGTCACTAAAAGTAAAATGCAGAAGCTGGTATAAAAATATTCTTTTTTTTTTAAGCGCCCCTAGAGGAAATTTTTATTTTTATAACACACCACAACATATAACAACATATACATAACATACAAACATTAACAATAACACCAACCAAACAAATAACAACATTGAACATTTACAGGGGGGTATATAACCACTTCATTCTACTATCCAGCTTAACTGCCATGTCATTACATAGCTCATACCTAAGTATCTTTACATTCTACCTTAATTACTATTACTTCAAACTACATAATAATTTTTTGTTTCCGTCAAAAGCAGTTCCATCCTGTTTCTCTGCATCGTACCATTCATAAAACCACTGCCAAGTATTCTGAAAGGCTGAATCTTCATATCCTCCACTCCAGAAGCACCGATTTCGGGAGGGGGTTTGAAAGACCTGAATCAGATTGCGGTAACAAGAGAAGAAGTCCTCCGACTGATGGATAATTTAAAAACTAATAAATCACCAGGCCCCAATGGCATTCATCCGAGAGTTCTGAAAGAACTCAAATGTGAACTTGTGGATCTCCTGACAAAAATATGTAATCTTTCTTTAAAATCTGCCTCCATTCCTGAGGACTGGAAGGTAGCTAATGTCACTCCCATCTTTAAAAAGGGCTCCAGGGGAGATCCGGGAAATTACAGGCCAGTCAGACATCGATACCGGGTAAGTTGTTGGAAACTGTTATTAAGGAAAGTATTAGTAGGCACATTGATGAACAAAAACTATTGAGGCAGACTCAGCATGGGTTCTGTAAGGGAAGATCTTGTCTCACTAACCTGTTAGTGTTTTTTGAGGGAGTGAACAAACATGTGGACAAGGGGGACCCAATAGATATTATTTACCTTGACTTCCGGAAAGCTTTTGATACAGTTCCTCATCAAAGGCTCCTAAGTAAACTCAATAGTCATGGGATAAAAGGACAAGTCCTCTTGTGGATCAAAAACTGGCTTATAAATAGGAAACAGAGAGTGAGTATAAATGGGAAACTTTCTCAGTGGAGGGTGGTAAGCAGTGGGGTACCACAGGGATCAGTACTCGGTCCGATGCTTTTTAACTTGTTTATTAACGATTTGGAATTGGGAGTAAGCAGTGATGTGGCTAAATTTGCAGATGACACAAAGTTGTTCAGGGTGGTGAAAACCAGGGAGGATTGTGAGGCACTCCAAAGGGATCTGTTGAGGATGGGTGAGTGAGCGTCAACGTGGCAAATGGGGTTCAATGTGGCCAAGTGCAAAGTGATGCACATTGGAGCCAAAAATCCTAAATATAAATACACGTTGATGGGGTCTGATCTGGCAGAGACGGACCAAGAGAGAGATCTTGGAGTCGTAGTGGATAACTCGCTGAAAATGTCTACACAATGTGTAGCTGCAATAAAGAAGGCCAACGCTATGCTGGGGATTATTAGGAAGGGAATTGATAACAAATCAGCCAGTATCATCATGCCCCTGTATAAATCATTGGTGCGACCTCATTTGGAATACTGTGTACAGTTCTGGTCACCACATCTCAAAAAGGATATTATAGCATTGGAAAAAGTGCAGAGAAGGGCAACTAGAATGATAAAAGGGTTGGAACACCTTCCCTATGAAGAAAGGTTAAAATGCTTGGGGCTCTTTAGCTTAGAGAAACGACGGCTGAGAGGTGACATGATCGAGGTTTATAAGATTATGAATGGGATTGAGCAGGTTGAGAAAGAAGTGCTTTTCTTCCTTTCTCACAATACAAGAACTCGTGGGCACTCTATGAAATTGCTGAGCAGTCGGGTTAGAACAGATAAAAGGAAATACTTCTTCACCCAAAGAGTGATTAACATATGGAATTCACTGCCACAGGAGGTGGTGGCAGCTGCAAGCATGGACAGTTTCAAGAGGGAATTAGATAAACATATGGAGCAGAAGTCCACCAGTGGCTATTAGCCACAGGGTATAGATGGGAACTCTCAGTCTGGGGCAGGTGATGCACTCTATTCTTGGTGCTGGAGGGGGCAGCAGTGGGAGGGCTTCTGGTGCCCTGGCCCCACTGCTGGACCTCCTGATGGCACCTGGTATATTTTGGCCGCTGTGTGACAGAGTGTTGGACTAGATGGGCCATTGGCCTGATTCAACATTGGCTTCTCTTATGTTCTTATGTTCTTATGACAATTTATCCATCTCTGCTGTCTCCAATATCTTCATTGTGTATTCTTGTTGTGACGGTACCTGGTTTGTTCTCCAGTACTTTGCATATACAATCCTGGCTGCTGTTACCAGATATATTATTAAGTAACGATCATTTCTGGCTATATCTTGTGGCAGTATACCCAATAACATAGTTTCAGGCTTAAAAGGTATAGCTTGCCAATAACATAGTTTCAGGCTTAAAAGGTATAGCTTGCCCTAAAATTTTTTGGACCTTTCTATGAATCAAGATCCAGAATTTTTTAACAATGTCACATGTCCACCACATATGATAAAATGTGCCTGTCTTATTTCCACATTTCCAACATTTATTAGAACATTTCTCATCATAGTTCGCAATCCTGTCAGGCGTAATATACCATCTATAAAACATTTTATACATATTTTATCTATATGTTACTGCCCTAGTTATTTTAACATTTTTATTCCAGGTCTGATTCCATTGTTCTAGCTCTATATTATAGCCAAAATTTTGTGCCCATTGAATCATATTATTCTTAACCACTTCATCTGCCATGAGATCTGTCAACAGTAAAGCATATATTTTTTTCTAAACTTCTCCTCCGGAGCATACAATATTTTTTCCATATCAGAAAGAGATTTTTCAAACCCAATTTTTTTATCTTTCGCAAATCTTGATTCGATTTGTGCTCTTTGCCACCATGTAAGATCTTCATCAATTTCAATCTCACCTTTTGAGTTATTTATATCTAAATATCTCTTTGGAGGGTTCTCATTATATACCCTAGGAAAAGTCATAGCCTCTAAGGGTACGACCAATTTAGATGTTTTAGTAAACCATCTCTTTCGAATTATCTCCCATACTTGGTATAAAAATATTCTTACTTAAAGGCAGTTTCTGCTACTCTGGGTTGCTCTGTACATTTGTAAGGTAAATGCACTGATGACTTTGATATTAACCTTAACATCCTTCTACAGGTGCAGGAGAGACCGCAGAAAGACAAAACCAGGTGAAAATTCCTAGTCCTGTTAGAGGACAAGTATCTCTCATATAGGAAAGTTACTTCAGATTCAAGCTACATATATGATACCAATATAACCAAACAAATTACAGGGCAATGTTATATACTGAAGTCAGTTTTTAATCTGCCTTTGCGAAGTGTCTATAGAATACAAATCTTGTGAGTCAGAGGGGAGTTCTTCTTCCCATCTTAAAATGTTTCATTTGCAAACATCTGATAGGTTTTCCCAAGATGTACATCTGAATCAGGCTGTTCAGTGTCTGGAAATGCTTCCAGCTATTGGCCCTGAGGAGTATTGATTCATTTTCATTAGGAAGGTGATAAACATGTTCCTGATCTTTTACCTCCCTCAGAAGAATATTGTTTTTCATTTTATTCAGAGCAACAAAATTATAATCCAGCCCTGCCCAAACTTTCATAAAAGAAAAATAAACCACATTAAAGAATTGGCTCAGATTGGGAAAATGGGGAGCAGCAGCTGGCTCAGATGAAAGATTGCTTACCTCTCTGCATGCATCCTCATGTTTCTCAGTGTTCCTACTTGGGCACGATTACCCCCAGATCTGCCACATCTGGGCTACTCCTGTGCCCAGTTCCCTGCTGTTTGTTAAATGTAAAAAGAGTCAAGTGTCTCTTTTCCACCAGAGAAAATTCAGTGCCCCATTCAAATTTTGCTGTTTATGCTAAGTGGCACCAGATCTCACCAAGGCATTCTCATATTGGGGTACGTAACCTGGAAGCATATGTTTAGGGTTCTTTTAAAAAAACACAGTGTAGTCAAAGAATCTAGTCATGTATAGGACATGATGGTGTCACAAACTGAAATCCATCTTAAATTCAGCATCTGGGGCACTGGGCAGGACACAGCAGGCATCAGTATTCCCTTTAAAAATATCTAGAGTCTAATTCATTATCCCTTTATTTTATTCATCTTATGTCCCAGCCTTGCTTTACTCCACATATTGGGCGGGGAGTGATCTATATCATATCTGTCATATGATTTAGATATAAAGGTAAAGGTTTCCCTTGCTCGAAAGCCAGTCAAATCCGGATTTAGATATACCAAAGTACAAAATGTACATTTTTCACATTAACTGGAAATGTTACACATTGAAATTGCTGGTTTCCTTTGTGAAATACACAGCAGCAGCAATTGGGAAAGGTCCTGCCCATCAATTTTTCTCTAAAAAGGAGTGATTACAACGCAGTGACTTTTCACACTGCACATGATGCTTACATTTCACACTTGGGTGTACATGTTCAAGTATGAAATGTAAAATGATAAGTGACCCTAAGTAGGTTGGCACTATAGTGTCTTCTTCTATGAAGATTTGCCACTTCTGCCTGAGACATTAACGTCGTGTCTTCATACTCTCACTTTGGTTAATATGATGAGAGAAGATGGGAAGCCTTGGTGTGCAAATTAGAAGGGGGTGGGGCTTAATCCATGTTTTGCTTGCAAGTGTTGTCTGTTAGAGGAACAGACTTTTCCTTTTGCCTTTTATGACCTGCAGGTGTTTGGGGCAAGATAAAAGTAGATTATCAAAGCAAAAGCTTGCTCTTGATGTAGTCATCGTGTGTGGCAGCACTGCAATTATGAAGAATAATTCCAAACAGTGGTTCTTCCAGCAATCACAAGATAAATGCTACGAATTTAACTCTCTCAATCTGACAGTGAGGATCTGGGGGTTTAATCTGAACAAGGTGCATGAAAAATTCACCCTTCATAAACAGGTGCTGTGGCCTCTGAAAGCATGATACTGCAACTCTGTCCTACAGGAGAACAGATGGACAGCCTCTTAGTCCCCCAAAGCAGAGCAGTTTCCTTTTTTTTTTTTTCAGGTGTAAACCAGCAACTTGAGTCTTCCCTTCTAATTTAAGTTGAGTAATGCAGTGGACTGACTGCCATTCACTCATCACCAGTTTAGCTGCCCATTGGGGGTAGCTGTGAGAATGAATGATGACAGTGTAATTATTTGCTTAGTAAAAGCACTTCATATGTTAAAAACCTTACCATCTCTTGGCCTCACTCACATGCACAAGACACCCCACCCACATGAACAAAGGCTTACAGGTCCCTGTCAAATATAAGCTGCTGCTGCAAAGTGAATAAGAAAGAGGCTTCCCTTCTTCACTATTGCCACACAGCAATGTTGTAAACTATATTGAAGGAAGTGAACTTTTCCTTCCACCAGCAGGGCATGGTCCAGCCTAGTCTTACCTGTTGCCTTGCATCTTGGTCATGTGGATGAGTGTGAAAGATTTTCTTCTTGTCCACAGCCTCATGCTGAACAAGAGGATGCTGACCTGGGGTGGGGAGTAGGGCTAATTCATACAACATAGTCCTTATAGTTGCCACAATTACTTTGTATCTCATGCAGGCTTCCCATGATTTTGATGGGGACCATGGCACATGTGAGGAAGGGGCTTCAGCCTCCCCTCTATCACTTTCCTGACCAAAAATGGCTTTGGGGAGCATTCCAGGTTGAGAAAATGACCAGTGAGGAGGGAGGCTGAAATCCCTTCTCCACATGTGCATTAAGATAACTGTTATCACGGACAGATCGCCACTTGGTGGTATTTACTTTAGCAAGGATTCAGAACTTCTGATAGAAGATGTTCTGATGGAAGAACAATTAGGTGGGCCCTGACCTGAATAGCCAGAGCTAGCCTGATCTCATCAGATCTTAGAAGCTAAACAGGGCTGGCCCTAATTAATATTTGGATGGGAGACCACCAAGATAGTCCAGAGTCGACTCAAGACACAGAGGCAGGCTATGGTAAACCATTCTGATGTGAGGTCCACCACTTGTTTTCCCAACCGTTGTTCATCCTGACTAACAAAATCTGCCAGAGAAGGATTGGTCATCTAATTTCAGATAGGCAGTGGAAACCCTGAATCCAATACTTTGAGACAATGAATGGTTGGCTGTAGGTAAAAAACTGAAACTTTATCCTGAAAAGACAAAAATGTTGTTGACTAGAACTAAAGTTGACTTGGGAATAGGTATGCAACCTTTTACTAGAATGGTTCACCATTTGCAACTGTTCTGGAGAGAATGAAACGGGACTCATGTCACACATGTCTGGGTGGCATCCCTGGATAGCGTTCTGGGTAGGGTTAACTTTGAAGAATCTCTAGAAACCTCAACTGATACAGATTTATTCACTTTCTGTTACACATCATAAATCATAATAAAATCTAGTTTATGACACTTGCTTCAGCAATTCTGGCACTTGGGACTCAAGCAGGAATCCATAGGTCAAGTTCACCATTACCTTCAGTTTCCAATGCTCTGCATATTTGTTTTCACCCCAATCTGGGGCAAAGGAGAACCCACCCATGAACAAAGAAATCATATTGTGCCAACACCACAAGTTCCTAGTACCTGATACTCTTTCTAATCCAGATCACTGAGGATCAGAAGCAGGCAATAGTACACATCCTTCCACCTTTCTCTGTCTCCTGTTCTCATCAAGCACACTGAACCTGCAGATGTGCACTAGCACAAGTAAGAAAGTGTTGCCATTTGAACCCCACTCTGCCTTTAAGGATACGGGATGGAGCACATTTTAATATTTTCACCCCTGGCTAGAATAAATGTGAAGTCCCTCTGCTCTAGTGTAGTGCCTTGCAGTGTAGTAAAATTAGTGTGACCTAGTCTTAAAACAGGCATGCAGTCTTTCCATCCACTTTTAAGCAGCCACAAAAGAAGGCAGTTAAGCTTGTTTTATTGGCTAATTTACTCTTTATGGGACATTTTTACTAATATCCACTTTAGGCCTACTTTCCTGCAACTTTAGACTCTTTGGACTCTTGTCCTTTTGTTTATGATAGTGAGAGGCTACATTTTCTTCCTTTCAACAGACACGGTTCTTTTAAATGTTTTTTTCATGGAATCAAAACTTTGTCTGCATTGTCAACTCAGTTCTCTATAGTTTCTTGACAATGGTCTCCAAAGGGGGCTATCAGTCTGGAATTTGGACATACTCATATGCTATGATGTGAATCAGAGCAATGGGGAAGGAGTACACATACTGTGTGCCTGTCTTCCTTCTCTACCAGGGCTTAAAGCAAGGTGGGCAAATATTTCCTATTGGGAAAACTATGTCAAGAGAGTTCAGTCCCTTTCTTGAGAACTGCAAACTGATCCATCTTCCCTCCTCCCCTCCACAGTTGCTTTCAAAGCCGCCCTGAGCCCATTCGTGGGGAGGGCGGGGTATAAATTGAATTAATAAATAAATAAATATTAACAAGTTTGGTTGTCATCACAAAATACCAAAGCTGCAGGTCATTTTGTCCCTTCTTTAATGGGTTAATATAACAGACACAATATTGATGCCTGTCTTTTTTCTTGCCAGGACATAAAGCAACCTAGGGAAGACCCATTTTCAGAACACACACACCCCTTTTAGACTTGCCAGCTCTGGGTTGGGGAATACCTTGAGATTTGGGAGGTGAAGCCCAAGAAGGGGAGGGGAGGGACTTCAATGGGGTATAATGCCATAAGAGTCCACCTCCTGATGAACTGAGCTCTGTCACCCAGAGATCATGTGTAATCCCAGGAGAGATTTAGCTACCACCTGGAGGATGGCAAGCCTAGCCCCTTCTCCAGCACCAGAACCCCAGTCTGTACCAGTACATACACACACCTCCCACTCAGAGAGGGGGGGGGGCTTTGTAGAGCCCCAATAACATGTTTGGAGATCTAATCATCATGGCACTCCAAACATCATGTGTAATTTGGTTCTTTGCTCTTTTTGAGGACAATTTTTTGCCCCCAAGGAAAAAAACGTAACTTCATGTGTATTACTTTTACAGGCCAAGAGAGCAGTGGTGCCCTGCTCCCAGACACCACTGCTTTTGTCACTATAAAATGAAGATGATCTTAAATCTGCTGGCTCACAGACCATATAGCCCAGTGTACACCACTTAACCTTGGAGAAGGGTGAGGGAAAAGGTTTGACTATGTGGTATAATATTACCATTACAAAGCCCCATCTCCAGCCTGCTAGTCATCAGCATGTTGTCTGAAACCTGTGTTAAAAATAGTTAAGAAAGATTAGCTACTCTCCCCTTTGGCAAGTGGGTATGTAATTCATTCATTTATCAGTACATCACTGGAGGTGCCCATTTTCCAGCCTGAAAAACTAGCTGATAATTCATGCTTGAACACAACACCAATTTTTAGATGTAATTTTAAGACTTAATCTGAGACAAATCTTACCAGTGTGCGTTTGGCCACACCAGGTGTGTGGCCAAAAGTAGCAACATTGCTAATCCATGGTTCTAATTTTGTCATGATGAAACAGTATTTTCCTAAACATTCTAATTGCTGGGGAGTTGTGATTTTATTCATTTATTCATTTTAATGACAGACAAGATTGTTATAGCTGGAGGTCTAGAACTTCAATCAGGCCATATAAAAATCTAGCACATGGTCTTTACCAGCTCTGGATTTAGAATTACCTGGAGATTTTGGGGGTAGAGCCTGAGAAGGGCAGAGTGGGGAGGGGAAGGACTTCAATGGGGTATAATGCCATAAGAGTCTACCTTTGAAGGCAGCCATTTTCCCCAGGGGAACTGATCTCTGTCACCTGGAGACCAGTTGTAATAGCAGAAGATCTCTAGCCACCACCTGGAGTTTGGTAACCCTACTTATAGGTTTTTGAACATTTTCGAGAACTTCAAATCTCTGTACCTTTTTAAAGAGCCAGTTTCAGGTCTTCATTATAGTGGGGAAAATCTTGAAAATATTATAATAGTGAGAGGCTAGGGGGCTTTCCATGCTTAGAGAATGAGAACCCTGCACTATGTGCCACCCTATTTCTTTCTTCTGCACATGGTTTGCCCTTGCACAATACTACTCTCCAGTGCTCTCTTAATCCCTTGCCCTCCTTTACCTTAATCTTTGACAATATGTCATATCAGGAATACATATTAAAACACGTACATTTCAATAAATTTGCAGTTATCAGTTGCTGAACTCACATATGCTGTTTCCAGCCTTGAAGACAAAGGTTTTGTGAAGAACTCTAAGGGCACATAACATTTTCACTATATTTAGCAGGGCTATTTTTGGGCAGGAACGCACAGGAACGGAGTTCCGGCTGGCTCCCAAGTTGACCACACCCACCAGGAACTCATTAGCATAATAGGCCACACCCAACAGCAGAAACTCATTAGGACTGGCTACATTAGGGCTGTGTGGCCTAATATGCAAAGGAGTTCCTGCTACAAAAAAAGCCCTGGGTTTTGACAACAAACAAGGTAAACAAAATAAGAAGCAAAAGGTGGGTGTGGCTGGATGACCACTCTTCTGGTAGCATGGGTTTGTGGCCTAATATGCTAATGAGCTGTGCTGTCAGGGGTGTGGCCTAATATGCTAATGAGTTCCTGTTGGGCTTTTTCTACAAAAAAAAAGCCCTGATATTTAGAAAAACAAAGTTAGCTTCATGGCCTCAATCCTTTTGGGACTTGGTAGGAATTACGTTACACATGAGATCCACTTAAGCCAGCATGTGCAGCAGCTTCCTTACTTTCTACCCCTGCATGTGTGGGCATTTGATATCAACTGCACAAAAACAGTACACTGAAGAACCACTGAGCCTACTGAATTTCCCTCATTCATATTTACATCCTTCTCCTCTTGTCTATTTTTTTCTCACAGCAAACCTGTGAGATGAGCTAGGCTGAAAGTGTGTGACTGGCCCAAGGTCACCCAACAAGCTTTCCTGGCAGAAAGGGGATTTGAACTCGAGTCCCCCAGATCCTAGTCCAGCACTGTGACCACTATACCTCATGGGCTTGGAGGGAAATGAGATCAGCCCAGAACCTCTTGGAACACTTTGGGCAGCAAGACCTTGTGAATATTCTTCTGTTTTGTAGACAAAAGCACAAGCAAGTAGCCCCGAGAAAAATAGTTCTGGCATGTTTTTAGGCATTCAGTCCCTTCAGCCTTCCTCCCATTTAGAGACTATAATACAGCTGCCAAACCACATTTCAAATGAAAGCAATTGTCAGGCTCTCAAGAGAGGAAGCACCTGCATATACTTTATGAAGAATCTCACTGCTCTTCAGTGCTGTTAATACATAGTTAATACAACATATGTAAGAAGAGATTTGCTGGGTCAGACCAATGAACCATCTAATTCAGCCTGCTGTTTCCAGTAGTGGCCAACAAGATATTGTCCCCCTTGCCCTCACTAGCAGAACTTCCAGGTTTTGTCTGTTATTGTCATATGAGGTACAACATTTACACATTCGTAAACACATGCATCTTTGCAATGCATGTACACATATCTGGAAGGTGCCTGTTTTGTAGACACAAGCGCAAGGAATCATCCTTCAGTTTATATGGCATTGTCTCCAGAGTCTCACCTATTGTGAAATAGTCATTCCATTTGAGAACATAGGTTAGCAACAGATATGGAAAGTATAACAGATGACCAGTGAGGGGAAATCAGTGGGTGGAAAAACAAGTACCTGCAAAAGGCTGTTGTCACAGCAGTACAATGGCTGCATAAAATGCTATTTTCTCAAAGACTTATAACCAGATAATCCATTACAGCAAAATTCCAGTTTTAAACCTACCAAAATTTCTGGATATCATATAAGCAAGGCAGTTTCAGGCTGTTTCAGCACACACCATAAAGATAAGAAAGCAATGAGCTTGTGAGGCCAAAACCCGAGGACAGCTGAGGAGCCTGCAGTTGGGCCTCTATCATTCAAGGAAAACTGGAGGGTTTAGGGGATTTTCTTGGCTTTTGTTTTTTAGTGGAAAGTAAAAGATCTGCCCCCTGGTTCCTTGCCCCCACCCCCTTCCGCCCCCCAACCAAAGGGACTAGCGTCTGGCCTTGTATGCATAAACTAATCCTTTGTGCAACATCTAAATGGTTAATTGTGTTTGAGGAAGACATACAGGCACATGGGGGGGAGACCACCCAGCATGAAACAGACAAGAAAGAGCAATCTTTGCAATGTTTAACCAGGGAGAGAGCAAAGTCGTTTAAAAATATTTAATTTACAACATTCCACTCTGCTGATTATAAGCCAGGCAGCCAAGAAAACGCCACTGCGTGTGGGGAACCATGCAGGAAGTTTGCAACAAATTCCTCCGATTGTTTTTAATCTTTCTGTGTCGGGTGTTTTTTAACCCAACCAGTGCTACAGTGTGGTGGCCAGATTCCAGTAAACTAGAACCCAGCCTAAGGGTTGCCAGCCTCCAGGCTTTTACAACTGATCTCCAGTCTACAGAGATCACCTCTAGAGGCAGCTTTGAAGGGTGGACTCTGTGACATTGTACCAGGCTGAGGCCCCTCCCCTCCCCAAACCTCGCCCTCTCCTGGCTCCACCCCCAAAGTTTCCAGGTATTTTCCAACCCAGACCCGGCAACCCTAACCCAGCCCAATGCTTCCTCTTCAAAAGTTGGGGGGGGAGACCCAAATAGAAAATAGCCTGTTTTGACACTTACATGTCAATCACCGAAATCTTCAGGAGTCCAGGGACCCCTTGCTGCTTTTGAGAGGACTCTTACAGTCTTGGTAGGGTTGCCAACCTCCAGGTGGTGGCTGGAGATCTGCAGGAATTACAACTGATCTCCAGGGGACAAAGATCTGTTCACCTGGAGAAAATGGCTGCTTTGGAAGGTGGACTCTTATGGCATTATGCCCCATTGACATCCCTCCTCTCCCCAAACCCCATTCTCCTCAGGCTCCACTCCCCAAAATCTCCAGGTATTTCCTAGCCCAGAGTTGACAACCCTAGCCTTGGGCCAAATGCTTGCTTCTCCCCCCCCCGCCCCGCAGGTATTTGTCATCTTTAACCCTGAAGATATTACCTTTGCAATGCCAAAAGATGGCAGCAGACCCCATTATTTAGTGTTGTATATTTACTGTTGCTATAGTCATGTGCCTTTTCAGGGGTTCAATGAAGTATCTCCACCCATCCCACAGTAGTCCACATGCAGCTTTCTGGATTTCCAGAGTGGTGCCTCTGCTGATATGGGTGCCTTTTCTCACATAATGGATGCAGCCAGGGGTCTTTTCGTAGAAAAACAGCTGCAGGAGCTCATTAGCATATGGTATGCTAATGAGCTATTAGGCTATTAGCATATGCCACGCCCCCTGACATCACCGGAAGTGATGTCAGAAGGGGAAGCAAAAGGGGGGGAGGCATCTTCAAAAACCTCCCCTTCCCTAGCTGGTCTGGGTGGGGGAGCAAAGAGAGAAGGGGTTTAAATTTTAAACTCCTTCTCACTAGAGTTGGGCCACGGAAGGAGGAAAGAGGGAAGGAAAGAGAGAGAGTAGAGAGAAGGAAAGAAGGAAGGAAAGAGGGAAAGAAAGAGAAGGAAAGTGGAGGGAAAGAAATAGAGGGAAGAAGGAGGGAAACAGGGAAAGGAGGAAAAAAGAGAAGAGAAGAAGGTGGGAAAGAAAGAAAGAGAGAAGAGAAGAGAAGAAGGAGGGAAACAGGAAAAAGAGAGAAGTAAAGGAGGGAATGAAAGAAATTTGGCGGCAATTTGGCCCCATTATATCCTATGGGCCATTGAAGTCAATGGTGAAAACATAGGGTATATTCTGGGAGCTGGAGGGGAGGGGGTTTGAGGGAGAGGCTCCAAACTCACAGAAGAGCTGATGGAGCCTCTCCCCAAGATACCCACCAAGTTTCAAGAACATTGGACCAGGGGGTCCAATTCTATGGGCCCACAAACAGGTTGCCCCTATTTCCTCCATTGTTCTCTATGGTGAGAGAACCTTGACAGGGACATCGAGGACAAGGTAAAAAGGAGCCAGCCCTGCCAGGCCTCACACCCCGAACCTCCGTGAGCTCCGGAGAGAGCCTGGGAGTCCTCCCACTGCCTCTGGTCTCGGCTCCACTTGGATTTCGCGAGGCCATTCCAGGGACAGCTGTTCTTCATACTAGTGGACACCTACAGCAAGTGGCTAGAGGTCATCCTGGTACCGTCCACCTCCTCGAAATCTACCATCAGATCCATGTGGCGGATCTTAAGCACCCAGGGCCTCCCAGACATGCTGGTCACGGCCAACGGAGCCGCCTTTACCTCCCGGGAGTTCCAGGACTTCACCATATATTACGGAATCCGGCATGTGCATTTGGCGCCGTTCCACCCCGCCACAAACGGCCATGCGGAGCAGATGGTCCGGACTGCCAAGGACGCTCTACATCGGCTCGATTCCCCGGACTGGGAGTACAAGCTAGCGGCCTTCCTTTTCAGACAACGCATCACCCCACACTCCATCATAGGGTGAAGTCCGGTGGAACTCCTCCTAGGGTGCCGCCTCATGACACGAATGGACAGGCTGCACCTGGACCGGGCCCCAGAGCGGGAGCCGGGAATGGAGGATCAGGAGGCCGCCCAAGGTTTCTTCCCCGAGGACCCCGTGTACGCTCAGAACTACGCAGCGGGCCCACCGTGGGTCCTGGCATAGGTGGTTCGGATCAGGGGGCTCCGTTCGTACGAGGTCTCCTGCGAACATGGTACCATGCTGCACTGCCACATCGACCAGCTCCGCCGTCGGGTGGTGCCATGGGAGCCAGACAACTTTGAGGATCCCGACCCCCAGGAGGTGGAAGAGCCACGACCATCACCGCGGGAACCCAGCCCGGCAGAGAGCACCTCTGCCGCACCCATTGTCCCGACTCCCAACGCTCCAACCCCCGCGGATGACACCTCGACAGCTGCTCCTCGTCCACTGGCACTGGTAGGCTCCCCGACCAGGGCCCAGGCGTCGGCATCTCCATCGGCACCAGCTCCTCAGCGCTCAACAAGGGATAGGAAGCCTCCAGTTTACTTGAAAGGCTTTGTTTGTGGATGTATCGCGGACCAGGGGGGGAGGGGTGTAATGTATCCACTTGAAAACATGGGCTCAGGATGGCCATGTGTGTGGACTGGTTCTAACCGGTCCGCCATGCGGCCAGGTGAAGGGCCGGAGCTTCAGCCCCAAAGACAATAGACTGTAGGCTCCTAGCTCCCTTCCAATCGGGGAGCCGGGGATAATTCAATCACTGTAAATAACGAATCACGGGGTGTTGTGTGTGTTGGGGTGTGGGTTCACTGGGAATAAAAGCCGGCCTGCAAGCCGGCTTCTCTTCGTCTTGTTCTGCAACTAATAAAGTATGTGAGAGCTGAAATCACTCGTCAGTCTCAGTACTTTTCAGAGTGAGGGGATATTTCAGAGGAAAGGATGCCTGCTGTTTCTCTGAGCGCTTCCTACACTTCTGGTTGTGTGCTGTGTGCATATCTGAGCCCATTCCTGGAAGATGACCAGATATAAAATGGGCCATAAACCACATGATCCATGGCTTACTTGCCATAGTGTAGAAGCAAGTTATGCTGGCCAGATAGTCCAATGGGCTTACTCTACCAGTAACAGAAGATTTTCCATAAATGCTTTGCCCTGTAGTTCACTTCTTTAAAGGAGCATCCATCCATAGCTAGCTGCTGCCAGGGGGCAGAATAAGGAGATGGGACATCCCTTGGTCAGACACAGTAAGAACTTCATCATGTTCCTGGTGGAGATCCCCCAAGGTGTTTGATGGCTGAGACTAGGCAAGTGATTTTTGTTTGTTGTTTGGTTTCACTCACTGAGCCAGGTCTTAATGCAAAAGGATGCCTCTTACCAGGGCTATTTTTGGGCAGGAACACACAGGAACAGAGTTCTGGCTGGCTCCTGAGCTGGCCACGCCCAGCAGGAACTAATTAGTATAATAGGCCACACCCAACAGCAGAAACTCATTAGGTTTGGCTACATTAGGGGTGTATGGCCTAACATGCAAAGGAGTTCCTGCTACAAAAAAGCCCTGGGTTTTGACAACAAACAAAGTAAACAGAATAAGAAGGCTGGATGAACACACTTCTGGAACCATGGGGGTGTGGCCTAATATGCTAATGAGTTTCTGCTGTTGGGTGTGGCCTATTATGCTAATAAGTTCCTGCTGGGCTTTTTCTACAAAGAAAGCCCTGCCTCTTACTGATTCCTCTGAGGGTAGGGAGTGATACCAGCCATTCAGCAGCCTTGGAGCAAGAAGCATCACAACCATATCCAGGTAAGGGTTACTCCAATAAGTAAAGGCCATGGTGTTGGATGGTGAGGGTTAACTCTTCCCACCCTGTGCTGTTTCCCTAGCTCAAGGGTCTCCAACCCTTTTAAGCCTGTGGGCAGGGCACCTTGGGAATTTTGAAAGAGGACAGTGAGTGCCACCACAGGAGGTGGAGCTAAACCAAAACGTCTGCCTCGGTTTTTATATGCATATAAAAATTTTTAATTAAAAAAGTTTTAAAAAACAAAATGGCTGCCTCCGGAGGTGGAGCAAAACGGAATATTTCCCTCTTCACCGCCACTTGGGAAGAAGGAAATCTTGAAGGGAGAATGGAATTATATACTGTCTAAGGAAAGCCCAGATGCCTGTCCTCCTCATCCTGCTGTGGAAAACCCTTTCATTTGAATAAGGACAGCCAATAACAAGCCCTGCCTCACAATGGCCACACAATCAAAAGTTTGGCAGGCACCAAGTGAAGTACTAGTGGGTGCCATAATACCCACAGGCACCGTACTGGGGAACCCTGCCCAAGTCCCATAAGAAAAAGAGATGGCTACCACTACAGTATCTGTTTTCTTCCTGAAAGCAACCCAGGGAGGGACATTTTTAATTGGAAAAATAGTGGGAACTGAGAGATAAACCACCCTTCTACAGCACTATAACCCTGATTCATATTGCCCCTCCTGGGCCATGGTTGCTTCCTGCAGCTACATTTTATGTCCGGGGATCATAAATCCTCAACACTGCAATATAAATTGACCTTAGTTGTGTGTATTTGACCATGAATCCTGATTAGATAGCCAACAAATTTAGTACTCTTCTTGCTGACTCCTTTCTCCAGCCCTTTCTTTCCCTAACCCAAGTGTGTTTTAGCTAATCTCCAATACTCTGCTGCACCCTGATTTCTCAGTGCTTTAATTCAGATTGCTCTTTCCAAGAGCTTTGAATCAACCCTTGACCTTGCCAGCTGTTCCAACTGGCAACTCCTCTGGATTCAGTCTACAGCTCTAACCATTGCCCAGCACTTTTGTGAGGCGTCTCAGGAGGAAGTTGTTTGCAAGAACTTGCCAGCAGCTCTGTGTGTGTGTCATGGACCCTGGCTGCAAGTTTTATCATAGAGCCTAGTTTGTGTAGTGGTAACCTGGGCTGACACTGCAGATTGCTTACTTGGCAGACCATAAAAGCATTTCTTCCCTGTTAATTAACTCCTGGTGGGAGCTAGAAGCGTCCTTGTTTCTGCTGGTGGCTTATTAAGAAGAGGGAGTCCTGGGACACTGGTGAACCACTGTGGGTTTGGCTTGTTCTGTTCACCATGGCAAAGGACGCTGAGGTGAGTGCTGGGCTGCACGGAAGAGGACAGCCAGCTTCAGTAGTTACTAGGTAGAGCAAGACTTGGAACAACAGTGTTTCTCTCCTCATGCCAAGAATAAAATGCCTTGCCAGCCAACTCAAACCTCCATGCTTCCCATGATGCAAGGTGCCTGGGCCATTTTAATAATCTCAGCCTTCCCTTTTCTGTGTGGAAGTACAGAGTTTTGTTTTTTTCACTGAGAACAAATCAGAAGGAGCATACCCAGGGAAGGCTCTGCACACAGCCATCACTCCCCTATTATCTTGATTAGCAGCAGTGGCCATTTCAGGAGCCACCCCAGCTATCTCACTCTCATGTACCAGACACACATTCTAACAGGAACATCTGCTTCATACGGGATTTCTTCTTTCCTTGGCTTTAGGCCTTTGTTCCCATCTCTGCATTCCCATAAAGAGAGAAGTTTCTGGCTAATTTTCTAGCACCACCTCCAAGTCAAATCTGCTTACTGTCCTGATAGTCATTCTCTTTCTCTCAGAGAGGGCCTCCTCTAGGGATGCCAGCTCTGGCTTGGGAAACTCCTGGAAATTTGGAGGGTGGAACCTGAGGAGGGGAGGGTTTGAGGAGGCGAAGGACCTCAGTAGTGTATAATACCATGGAGTCCAACCTTGAAAGTAGCCATTTTCTCTAGCCAGGGGAACTGACCTCTGTAATCTGGAGATCAGCTGTAATTTGGGGAGATCTCCAGACTCCGCGTGGAAGTTGGCACCCCTAGCCCAAACAACTGGCTATGAGTCCTGGTCCAGAACATTATAACATAGCAGAATGATCTTCCTGTTACTACCTTTCTGTTTTGCATTTGCCTTTCTTGCCTTTGAAACATTTGGAAAGGAATTTCTCACAGTGTCCAAACACCTGATCTAATATTTTTGTTTGTTTGATTGATTTGTAGACCGCCCCCACCCCACCCCCCGGGCTCAGGGCAGTGCACAAAATTCAGTAAATCAGAACAGAGAACCAAAGCCACAGAAATACCAAAGAGAGACCAAAATGGCTGTGTACATGCTCTAAATAAGCAAAATGCATTGTAATACAATCAGGGGTCTTTTCGTAGAAAAAGAGCTGTATGAACTCATTAGCATATGGTATGCTAATGAGCTATTAGGCTATTAGCATATGCCACACCCCCTGACATCACCGGAAGTGATATCAGAAGGAGAAGCAAGGGGGGGCATCTTCAAAAGCCTCTCCTTCCCTTCCCCAGCTGGCCTGGGTGGGGGAGCTAAGAGAAAAGGGGTTTAAAGTTTAAACTCCTTCTCACTAGAGTTGGGCCACAGAAGGAGGAAAGAGGGAAGGAAAGAGAGAGAGTAGAGAGAAGGAAAGAAGGAAGGAAAGAGGGAAAGAAAGAGAAGGAAAGAAGGAGGGAAAGAAAGAGACAGAAAGAGGGAAACAGGGGAAGGAGGAAAAAAGAGAAAAGAAGAAGGTGGGAAAGAGAGAAGGGAAGAAGGAGGGAAAGAGGAAAAGGAGAGAAGGAAAGGAGGGAATGAAAGAAATTCGGCAGCAATTCGACCCCATTATATCCTATGGGCCATTGAAATCAATGGTGAAAACATAGGGTATATTCTGGGGACTGGAGGAGAGGGAGTTTGAGGGAGAGGCTCCAAACTCACAGGGTAGCTGATGGAGCCTCTCCCTAAGATACCCACCAAGTTTCAAGAACGTTGGACCAGGGGGTCCAATTCTACAGGCCCCCAAACAGGTTGCCCCCATTCCCTCCATTGTTCTCTATGGTGGGAAAAAAGTTACTTTTTTCCCACGGTGCTGTTAGTAGCTCTGGGGGGGAGGGGGTTTGAGGGAGAGGCTCCAAACTTTCAGGGTAGCTTCAGGAGCCTCTCCCCACATACACCCCCATGTCTCAAGGCAATTGGACCAATAGGCCTAATTTTATGGGCACCCAAACAGGTTACCCCCATTACCTCCATTGTTTCCAATGGGGAAACCCAGCCAGCAGCACTTAAGCCAGGCAAGCAGGCAGCACCAGCAATCAGACTCTCCCAGAGAATCTCAGGGAAAGTGAACTGTCTTGGGAGGTGCTTGTTTGAGAACAAGTGGCACACTCCAGAACAAGTGGCACTGTGGCAGTGCAAGCATGCCACAGTGCCACACAGAAACCCCAAAAGACCAAAAGGAACAACATTTATACATGTACAAATTGATGGTGCAACCTCATTGGACCACTCACACCTCAAAAAGAATATTTATAGCACTGGGAAAAATGCAGAAAAGGGCAACTGCAGATGAAAGGATGTATTTCTTCATCCAAACAGTGATTAATACATGGAATTCACTGCTACAGGAGGAGGTGGTGGTGGTGGTGGTGATGGCTGGCATGAACAGCTTCCAGATGGAATTTGACAAACGTATGGAAGCTGGAGCAGACAGGAAAAAAACAACCCAACACCCCCCCGCAAGCAACAGCAACCAGCAGAACTTTTTAAAGTTGTAAATCTGTAAGAACCAAAAACCTTTCATCTGTTCTAACTTCTAACCTGACTGCTCAGCAATTTCATTGAGTGCCCACAAGTTCTTGTCTTGTGAGAAAGGGTGAAAAGTACTTCTTTCTCTACCTGCTCTATTCCATGCATAGTCTTGTAAACCTCTTATCATGTCACCCCTCAGTCATTGTTTCTCAAAGCTAAGATCCCCAAATGTGATAACCTTTCTTCATAGGGAAAGTGTCCTCCTCTTATTATTGCAGTTGCCTTTTTCTGCATGCCTGCCTTAAGTGCTGCTGGCTGGGTTTCCCCATTGGAAACAATGGAGGTAATGGGGGTAACCTGTTTGGGTGTCCATAGAATTAGGCCCATTGGTAAAATTGCTTTGAGATGTGGGGGTGTACGTGGGGAGAGGCTCCCAAAGCTACCCTAAAAGTTTGGAGCCTCTTCCTCAAACCTCCCCATAGGATATAATGGAGCTGAAATTGACATTCGGCTGCCTGAAAGACCCCCCCCGGACGCCGGCTGGGGACGGGGCTTGGCTCCTGAGCGCTTCCCCCCCCCAAAGGACCCCTGAATACAATTAAATACAAATAAGTACAAAATACAAAATATTTATAACGTGTATAATAAAGATCCAAAGCTGAATGAAAACATGATGAAATTTCCAGATAATATTTCATTTTGTGAGTCTTCTTCTGTGAAGGACTAATTTGTGACTTCCAGGGCCGGATCGCCCATTGGGCGAACTAGGCGCTTGCCTAGGGCGCCCCCGGCCTCAGCTTGCCTACTTAGTGCTTGTACACAGCCTTTTTGGTCTGTCTTCAACATTCAATAAATACATATACTAATCAATCAATAATAATTAAATTTGGTTAAACAATTAAGCACTTAAAACAACTAGAACAATACAGTACAAATCACAACTAGTTCAGATGGCACTGGATACCAATTGGAGCTCCATGGCACTTTGGATTTCCCAGTGGGAACTTGCAGCTGCAGTAATGGCTGCCAGTCCCCATGGTAGACTGGCATATGTTGTAACATACCAATTTATACTCATTCCCCAATGGGGTGGGGAGCAAAGAAGGCCAGGGTTGATGATAAGCCATTGCTGTCCTCAACCATAGGCAATAGAATCATATTCCTCATTGCGGGGGCAGGGTTGGCCTACACAGCTATGATCGTGATGAGACACAGCTAGCCTTCAGTCTTTTTGTGACATACTGAGTATTAGCAAGGCAATCTGCAGATTTGTTCTACTGGGGTCCACACTCTGAGGATGCTATATAGATAGAGGCAAATAAAAGAGAGGAAGTGGGACGATCCTATCCTACTAACTTGCTAGCGACAGCTGAATTCCATCCGGGCTGAGTTTGTTTTGTCCTCTACATGGAGGTACTTAGCCTGAATGTGACCAGAGGTACAAGTCGTTGGGTGTGAGCCAAAAGCCAAAGGGCTCTTGGCCCTTGGCTCTAACTCTGTTGTTCGCACCTTGGGAGCTTCATCAGGCAGTTTGATGGACCAGTACCAACCCAGAATATGTTTGTGTTTTGTTTTGTTAGATTGAAATTTTTGTTGTAATAGCATTTTGGAATTTTCTGTAATTTGTGGGATCCTTTTGGAGAGAAAACTGATACAGAAATGCCCAAATAAATAAAATAAGATGAAAAAGCACAGCCAGTCCCAAAAGAGAAGAGGCTTTAAAATATTTATATAAGTGAGTGACAATTCCAAGAGAATGCTGCAAGTATCCCCAAACAGGGAACCTCCCAGTGATCTCAGCCCCCAGCTGTTCCAGTGATTCCACCACACTGTACTGCCTAGTGGCATCTAAGGCCTTGCATGACAATTTCAAATACCATGACAAGGTAAGGCAAATGTTCACAACCAGCAATCTGCACTTTTATTTGCTATGCAACATGCTCAGAGCTGGCCACAGCATATTTATTCCCATGGGCCAAAAGAGGTACAAAATGCATTGTCAAGTTGCCAACAGTTTCCCTTTTATTTTCAAGGCAGGAACATCAGTAGGCTCTTATAAGCATCATGTCCACAAACATTTATCTTTATAAGACCAAGCCAAGGTCCTTTACACTGGCACCCTTGCCCTGGCTGACTTAGTCTGTCTTTTGTAGCTTTCTCTTTCCCTGACTCCAAGGAGCTTAGGGCACTGTTAATAGTTTTACCTCCTCCATTTTTTCTTCACATAAACCTGTGAAGTAGGTTGGGCTGACAGGGTGGCTAACTAGGGCTGCCAGGTCCCCTCAAAGTCCCCAGTGGGGGACTTTGGAGGGCGTTACTGGAGGGAGTGGGGATGTCCCTGATGTGATGCTGTTACACAGAAGTGATGTCATCACATTGGGGAGCAGCACCCCCCACCTCTCCCTAGCAGCTTTTAAAGTTTAAAAGGCTTTAAACGCTGCTGGTAAGAGGGGGGAGGCCATGAGAGCTCCTACCTCTCCCCAGCAGCTTTTAAAGGATCTCTTAAATGCTTCTGGGAAGAGGTGGGGGGAGGCTGGGTGGTCCCTCTTGGGGGTGTGGCTTCTGCCAGCCAGCTGGCTGGCAGCAGGAAGGAGCCCCCCCAAATTGGGAAACTGCCGGGGGGTTGGCAACCCTATGGCTAACCCAAGGTTACATGGTAAACTTCATATCTTAGTGGGAATTTAACTCAGATTTCTGTGATCCTAAGCACATATTCTAATCAAAAGGGCCAAAGTACATGTTACAACATACGCCAGTCTACCATGGGGACTGGCAGCCATTACTGAAGCTGCAAGTTCCCACTGGGAACTCCAAAGTGCCATGGAGCCCCAATTCAGATCAGGACTTTGATGAGAGGGAGGAGAGGCTCCTGCCTCCCCTGTGTCATTTCCCCAAGTCCACACAGTGCCAAAGGTGTTATTTGCCCCATTAGGAGCTGTACATGCAAGTGTTCAGTGCACATGGACCCCCACAAAGAGGCAAATTAGAGCTCCTGGCACCATTTTGGCTTGGGAAAATGGTGTGAGGGGGGAAGTAGGACTCCCTCTTCCTCACACGCTGAGTTCCTGATCTGAATCAGGCCTCTGTAACACTTTTAAATTGAGTTACCATCAGGAACTTCCAGCTGCTATATGGCTGCAATTCCCCGTGGCATACTCATATACATTGTAACATGTAGTTTTCCTGAAGCTCCAGTGACTATTAAAGCACAGAGAAAGCATCTGGAGATTTTCTAACAAGAAACTGGCACATTCCTCATTCTAAATGCAGCTGAGGAGCACATTGAACAGTTACTGAGCATGAAGACAGACGTTCATTCTAAAGTGTGTGGTGAAGTGGTTTCAACAAATTCACCACAATCTGAAACATTCCTTTTCAGGGCAGAGAATGGGGGCTCAAATCACTTCCCCCACACTTAACATGATACAAGAGGTTTTCCTGTTTACTGCAGCTGGCTGGTGATATTTCCTGGTCATGCTAGGATTCCATGTCACTTAGTGCCATGTGCAGCAAGATGGTAATACCTAGTGAATCTCATGTGCCGCTGCCATAAATATTATTGCAAAAACTCCTCATAGGGTGCATTTAATTGGTCCTGCTTTCTATTTAGGGCATACTCCTCATAGGGTGCAGTTAATTGGTCCTACTTTCTATTTAGGGCATACTTTATTCTGGATTATATGGATTCATCTGTAAAGTGGTTGACATGTGGGATGGATGGATGTCATTTTGGGGGATTCATACCTTGAATTTCTGGTGATGTTACAGAAATGGCAAAACCCCAGAGAATGGCATGCAAAACTCCTAAAGACCAATGAAAGGATGATACCAAAGATAGTTGTCTGCCCACCTGCCGGACAGGTGGATGGATGACAGAATCTGATGCTAAGACATGGGAATTCTGCTGAAGAACACTGTACTATTAGAGGAGATTCAAGCATAAACTGGAGGGCATGTAAATAATGCTTGTGTTCATCCTGTTCTGCCACAAGCAGAATGCTGAATTAGAACAGACTTAGCTCAGTTCTCAGCAAAGGTTGCAGAGGGAAATAATTTTTTTCTTGACCCAACAGGTGCTCATGGCCAAGTCAATGTTAGGCTGCCCAACAATCTTTTGCACTGCGCCTAGGACTGCTGGGCCTTCTTGTCTCATCTCCTATTCTCTTCCCCCATCTGCATAATCCCTTTTCCACCTACCAGTCTGGACTCTGATGTCACAGCCAGTAAATCTGATCCACAAACATTTTTGAGCTGGCACCTTGTTAAACACTGGTGGGAGGGTCATGCTCCCAGGGCTTTTACAGACCTACTCCTACTTTCTTTTTTTGTTCACTGCAAAGTTTCAGTTGGCAGGCAGTCCCCTTGTGCTATTAGGTGTCTTTCAAGGAACAAGGAACCCAGATCACTTACAAATTAATTTGGAGTTAGAACTACAGAAAATTAGGAACATGTTCCTTCACAGGAGACATGACTTGGCTGGCCCTCAAGAAAAATACATGGAAAAGTCCTTCATTTGTAAATTTGCTGTGTGCATAAAAGGGTGGGGGCATATAAGCATTCCTGTTTCCTTTCTCTCAACTGTTGTCAGAGGCCTTCAGCAGCTGTTTAATGGTCTGAGTCCTTACCTCCCAAGGAAAACTGAAGCAAACAAACAAAACACAGGAACTGCTTTTTAGGGGCCCATGATGCTGAAGAAAGGGTAGGTTTCAGACAGTCTGTGATGGAGAGCTCAATCTGAAATGCTTCAGCAGTTAGTTTTTCTTGAAGGCCCCTGGAGGCTGGGGTTTGGAGGGAAGCAAACAGTCCTTCCTAACATTCCTGTCCCACATTCCCACAACAAGGCCGAATAGCAAGTCCCAGTTCTACAGCCATCACTTCCCCTTATCTCTCTTTCACTTTTATATTGGTAGCTGAATTTGGCCCCAGTTTTAGATCTAATTCTATATGAGCAATTGCACAAGCAAATGCAGGTTCAAGACTGTACACTCTTACTATTTGATTGACATACTTAGCCTTTTCGCATGTTCAGTACACAAACTGAACACAGATAGACTATGTGTATATACAGTGAGCCATTTTCAAAACTGTACATGTGCTCATTCAGTACATGCACATGAGTACACACAATCTGGACCCTGACATTCAGGGTCCTGATCCTAGAGTACAAAATCAAAATTAAAGTGCATCCAGAATTCACCCAAAACAACTGTGCCGGCAATCCAACATAACATCTGAAAAGCCCTATAGTTACAACCTGTGGCAGAACACAAGCACTATTGCATGCATTATTGTTGAAATTCTTTTAATGTTTTGTCTTCCTGAACCCACCAAGTCATTACAAGGCTGATGCAGCTGAGTGCATCTACATGCCTCATATGGTACATTTCCTCCAGCTTTAGTTATCTGAGGAAATGTACCTTATGGGTCATGTGCATGTACTTCAGTTTGCCTTTCTGTTTTTTAGAAATCTTCTAACAATCACTGCTCAACTGCTGGGCAGTACAACTCAGAAGCCCATGCAGGGAATAAAATAGATGAGATTACCTGCTTCACCACCAGCAGTCAGGCTGTAATTTTTATCCTGTTGTTATATGTTACTTTTGCTTTCAGTGCTGAGTAAGGCAATTAAATCCGCTATTGATCCGCCCAGTGTGGCTGTCCTACTGTCTGTTGAATCTGATACAGTAGATGAAATCCCCAATTATTTTGATTTTGGTGATGAGCAGGAAACCTAGAGGCCCTGCACTGCTAAAGCTTGTGTGTGTGTGTGTGTGTGTGTGTGTGTGTGTGTGTGTGTGTGTGTGTGTGTGAACAACAAGGAGAATAATGCATGTTCTTTGGTATGTGCAGATCTATACTATGAATCGAAGTGGGTGAGTTCACTACTACTGCTGTCCTGTCCCTCTTCCTCTCTTCCCCCTCCCCAGTTCAATGCCCTGCTGCAAAGAACTACACCCCCATTGTTTCTCTCATGCAGATTTTTTTAGTGTGAGGAGAGGAGGGGTGAGAAGGGAAGAGTAGGGACAAGATAAAAGCTTTTCGCTGGGCCGATGAGGCAGAGGCAGAGCCCACCCAGGTTTCAAGGAGTTTGCCTGGGCGTCTGACCTCTGTGCCTTTGCAGGGTGCTCTCTTACATTTTCTCCTGTGCTTCTGAATCACAACCCATTTCCTCCCTCATAAACAGGCCTTGGCATGAAAGGGATGACTGGGAGACATCCCAGACTCTCCTTCACAGGGTTATTTGTCTGTCTGTTGAAGAAGATGCACAGGGGAAAATAGAAAACATGAAGATTTAAGGCCAGTGAAGAAACTAGGCTGGAGTTCGGGTCTTGTCGCATTCGATTGCCAACTCAGGAGCCATCCTAGTCTCTTTCCCAGGCTTTAGATTCTCCCCTGGGGCTTCTGAGCCGAGTGCTGCATTAACACTGCCTTTCTGAGAGTTGGATTCCTGCATCTTGTTGTCTAAGAGAATGCGAGATGCAAAATAAAAATAGGTGAAATGGAAGCGGAAAGGGCTTCCGAATCCTAACTTAGTTTGTACGTTGCCCTAAAGCCAAAGAGGGCAGCACAATTGAAGTACTATATTTTCTGGACTTGAAATATCTGAGACTGTCCAAGGGGGCAGGGAATCACTTGCCTTCTCTCACCCACTGGGCATCTCCTTGCCAACAGATCTTTTGTCAAATCCTAAATGTTGGAAACCTGATGCTGTTTCAGAGAGGAAATGCAAAAAAACCCCAACAACATGTGAAAAGAGTATTTTCCTCTTGCCTAACCTGGACTCAGAAAGGGCTGGCTTTCAGAGCACCACTACTGAAAGTTGTAAGCACCTGGAGCATGTATAGCCTGAGACATTCTAAGTCCAGAACTCACCCAACCTAGTTTCCTTAGTACTGATATTCCAACTTAGAATTGTTTTGCCTATCCATTGTAGTTGCTAGACTTTCTTTTCACTCAAGAAAGGCTAAAAGATTCACTGGTCCAAACCTCAGTCCCTGAAAATCGTGCTGTGTACAGACCAAATAAGCTTATTTAGTATTCATTCATCTAAATGACAAATAATTTAATAGTTCGTTGGTAGCTCCTTCCCCAAAAGCGGTTTGGCCCATACTGTTCCATGGAGACCTTCCCAATGGGCAGTGCTGCCACTTTCATGTGAAATGTTTGTTCTTGTATAAAATGAAGGAGCATTCTTTATGGGCTTCCTTATATTTATATTATTCTGTATATTTTCCTTATATTTAGATGGTGTCCCACTATAGCCTCAAAGCAAAACTATTTTTGTGAGCATTTGTAGCACTTGGTGTTGTTCTCTGAAACCTGAATTTACCACCAGAAGCATAATCAGTAATGCTGGAGTCTGTCACACTAGAACGGGTACAGATTCTAGCACTGACCGAACTGGACTGGCTGCCTTAGACTCTGATGTAAACTAAGGGCTTCTAGAAATTCCTTTTTAAAAGGAAGGATCATCATCCTCATTGCCTTATTAATTCACTAGGAATAAGGCCCGTTGTGGAAATAAATACAACGGGCTCTAGAAAGAGGCTCTGGGAGAGTGCCCCGGCTTTGGGCACTCAGTGACAATTTACTCTGGCAATCTTAGCAGGGTATAATGACAGAGTCCACCATTTTCTCCAGAGGAACTGATCTTTGCTACCTGAAGAGCAGTAGTGATCTCCAGCCCACCCCCAAGATTGGTAACAGTGGTTCCCCAGAAGGGAGTGGCTGGTTTGGAGGGTGGAGTCTATGGCATTGTACCTGTCTGAGGTCCCACCCCTCCTCAACACTCACCCTCTCCAGGTTCGACCCCTCAAATCTCCAGGAATTTCCCAACCCGGAGTTGATAACCCTATCTTCCTCCCAGCCAACCATCAACCTACCTTTAGTTTTCCATCTCCTCCTCCCTCCCTCCTAGAGGCAGTTGTAATTTTGAGTGATCTCCAGCCCCCACCTGGAGATTGGCAACAGTGGTTCCCCATCAGGGAATAGCTGGATTGGAGCCCAATGAGTTTTCTCCCAAAGGCCAACATAGGTGTGGAAAGGGCCTTTTACTGACAGAGGAGAAAGTACAGGTGCCGACTCTGATTAGGGAAATACCTGGAGATTTGGGGGGTGGATCCTGTGGAGGGCAGCATTTGGGGTGTGTGTGGAAGGACTCAGCAGGGTATAATGCCATACAGTCTATCCTCCAAAGCAACCATTTTCTCCCAGGGAAACCTCAATGTCATCTGTAGGTCAATTGTAACAGTGGGAGATCTCCAGGTCCAACCTGGAGATTGGCAACCCTAGGGGAAAGTCAGCTGCACAGAGGGGAGTTGAAGAAAATGGTTTGACGGTTGCTGGCCCACCTCGTTAGCCAGCCAGCCATGCTGAAGCTAAGCAGGAGAAAGAGCCTTTTTCCATTTATTCTGACAGGAAAGTGGCCATTGGGGAGGGGGTTATGGGCGGGGGAGGGGGTTATGCTGAAAGTCCTTTGTTTTTTTACTCACAGAACCAAGCTTGGCTGCCTACCAACAGCCACTGAGGGGACAGTCCCTCACAGGAGTCAAGAGAACTGTCTTCCTCAGGAGAGAGAGCTATCTGCCAGGGGGAGTGGGTGGGGAAGAGGAACAGACCCAGCACCCGGCCAATGGCACGCGAGTACTCTTGAGTGGCGGCTGATGGGCCAATGGCTGAGGGAGGGCATTTTACAGCCAATGGGAGCTCATGGAATCTTATGAAACCAAAAGATAATTATTATAAGGAGAGATATGTTCCTGACATCAAATCATCCCACCTCTTTGTACATGAGATAGTCCACCCAGGGTGGCATCTTATTTCACACAATGCCAACTAGATACCAACAGAAGCAGGACATGGGGATCAAGGTACCTTGTGTTGATGTCCTGTAGCTCTAGTATTCAGGATCTGAAGATTCCATCCTCTGAATTTAGAGGTTCCACTGAAGGAGGAGGAGGAGGAGGAGGAGATTAGATTTATACACCACCCTTCCCTCTGAATTTAGAGGTTCCACTGAAGGAGGAGGAGGAAAAGGAGGAGATTAGATTTATACACCGCCCTTCATTTGGAGTCTCAGAGTGACTGACAAACTCCTTTCCTTTCCCCTCCCCACAACAGACACCCTGTGAGGTAGGTGAGGCTGAGAGAGCTCTCTCAAGAACTGGTCTTGTAATAACAGCTCTGACAGAACTATGGCTTGCCCATGGTCATCCAGAAGTTGCAAGTGGAGGAGTGGGGAATCAATCCCGGTTCTCCCAGATTAGAATCTGCGCACTTAATCACTACACCAAACAGGCTCTAACTAACACACTGGCCATTCTAACTAATAGGTATTGATAGATTAGCTATGAATTTGTCTAATCTCATTTTAAAACTATGTAAATTAGTGGCCATCACTATATTCTGTGGCAGTGAATTCCTCTCTGGGCCTTTTCCAGGGCTATTCCACTCTTATTCCACAGTCACCTGGAAGAGCTGCTGAGGGCCTGGTAGTGTGCTTGCCTGGAATACCAGCCTAGTGCAATCTGTAGGGCCAGGAGATGCTGGCCCAGACTAGCTTCCTGTGGCATGGTACCACTGCCCAAAGGAAGCACCACCAGCTGCACCCCAGGGGAAGGGGCAGAAAGAAGCAAAGTAGTGTGGCCTGATGGGAGGGGCAAACTTCCCGCATAAGGTTGCCAACTCTGGTTTCAGAAATTCCTGGGATTTGTGGTGAGGGACCTCAGCAGGGTATAATGACCTAGAGCCCACCCTCCAAAGTAGCCAGTTTCCCCAGGGGAACAGATCTCTGTAGTCTGGAGATCAGTTGTAATTCCAGGAAATCTTTGTGCTCTACTGGAAGGTTGGCATCCCTACTCCCATGAGACACAGAAATATTGTGAGATCAAGGGTGATGGGCTGGAACTCACTGGAGCTGTGAAGAAGTATTTAAACCTCCCCAGCTGTGGGCCAAGGTGGGTACCCTGCCTGACTCTCAAGGTAACTAGAGAGAGAAGGGGAGTGACCATTAGGAAGGAGGAGGAACATGGGTATAGCTGACCACTTCGCCTTTGGGACTGAGGCTTTGAAGGAGATCAAGGATGTGGTATGTCAAGGATTCCTGAGCCTCTCATATTCCACAACTTAATCAATATCTCTGATTCTCAACACGGCCCCATTGGTGAAATGTAGATGGAAGGGATGTTTCCCCACAAATATGGGCAACCCCCTCTGTTTTACAAAAAAAATTGAAACATTTTTAAATGGGGGGGGGGGTAAATCCTTCCTAATGGAGGAGCATTGTCTGTGCTTGCACAGACAATATACCTCCATCGACCTAGCCTCAGGCAGCTGGAGTAGAAGAGGAGGACAAGTGGGCAGACAGGAGATGAACGAGAGCTGCTGCTGCCCCTCCACCCTGCTTGGTGAGCCTCAGAGGGGTGGGAGAAGAAGGAACTGCCACCACTACCCCCCCTTCTGTTGCATCAGCTATGGAGGGGCAGCAATGGAGTCAAGCAGACAGACAGGTGGGTGAGAAAGGAAGCTACCACTGCTGCCCCCCCACACACTGCCTGAGCTGCAGAGGGATGGCAATAGAGATTGGCTTATGGGTGCGGGAGCAGGAATTGGGAAGTGAGTGGCCTAGTGAGCCAGCAGGGTGGGGGGATTGGATCCCCTCATGAGTCTTTTTGGGGGGGTTGGTTTTTTATATGGGTGTGTGCCTGGAAGTCGTGGCGACCTCTGGTGACTGACCCCTACTGAGGCCTGGAAGATATTCAGAGAGGTGACTGAATAAAGCCTGCCCCTGCCTCTGGTATTTCAAGGTCTCTCATCGAATTATTTACTGGAGTCAAGCCTGCATAGCTTCCGAGACCTGACGAGATTGGGCTTGCCTGGGCTATCCAGATCAGGGCCCCCCTCGTGAGTCTTAAGGAACTCATTAGCATAATAGGCCACACCCAACAGCAGAAACTCATTAGCATATTAGGCCATGCCCCTGATGGCACAGCTCATTAGCCTATTAGGCCACACCCCACACCTTCCCTTGGCTTGCCCGGGCACCCCGTGGCTGCAGGGAGCCTGGGCAAGCCGGCCCTTAGACAGGTCAGCAAAGGCACAGGGAGGCATTTAAATGCCTCCCCAATCCTTCCAGCCCCCCTCCTGGCCCGCCTGCCTGCCTCAGAGTTGTTGGGGGGGGGTCACTCTCCAGGCCTTCCCTCTGAAGCCACGCACGCAGAGGTTTTGGCTGTAGTGGGCGTGGCCAACTCTGAAGCCAGCTAGAACTCCGTTCCTGTGCATTCCTGGCCAAAAATAGCCCTGGTCCTACTTATTTCTTTGTGAATCTACTGTCCATCGATTTCATTGAGTACATGCAAGTCTAGCATTATGGGAGAAGGAAATAAAACCTTTCTATTCACTTTATCACTGTTTATAAACATCTATTATATTTCCCCCACCCTTAGTCATTTTTTCTCCAAACTAAAAAGCCCCAAATTCCATAGTCTTTCCTTGTTAATCATATTGATTGCCCTTCTCCAGTGCCATGGTATCCTTTTTGAGATATGACAAATAGAACTGTACACAGCATTCCAAAAATCCACATGTGGCCATTGCAGTGCTGTATTTTAAAATTTTTCAGTCCCTTTCCTAATAATCTCAAGCATATAATTTGCCTTTTTTGCTTTTACTGCTGCTACATATTGAGTGGACATTTTAACTGAACTAACTGAACCAAGAGCTATTTCCGAATCAGTTTCTACCAGTTCACACCCTATCAGTGTATACACGTTAGGATTTTTCTTCTTCTTCTTCTGTGGATCACATTACTTCGTAGCAACGGATGGAGCAGATTTTAGCCAGGCCCATATCCAAGGGTGAATCCCGGACTGATAACTCGAATTGAAAGAGAGGATGAGTCCCACTCCACGGCAGCCATGTGAGACATGTGAGTGAGAAGATGATTCTCTCCAAAGTCTTCCACAATGAAGGAGGTTTCTCTCTCTTGTTGCTACAAGTGCAATGAAACTAACTGAGGAGCTTCCCTGCTCTGCTGTGCCTCCCTGCATCCTGAACCAGCCCCCCCCCCAACCCACCACAGGAAAAGAAAAGCCCCCAAAGAAGACAAAAGAGCCTGTTTTGGCCCTGCCACCTGCTATCCCCTGCGCTACAATACCGCCTTAAAAACGGAACAAACAAAAGGCCTTAAAATCTTAAAGGGGCCCATTCATTAGGGTGACAAAGGGGGAAAGAAATACATTATCATAATTAATCCTGTGGCTGGCGGTGGGTGGCGAGGCCCTCTGTCTCCCAAGGTGGCAGTGGTGATCATGTCATCAAGTCCTGCACTAACGTACACTGTGTAGGCAGGGATGAGAGCAAGGGCCTATCTTTGCCAGCCTCCACTGCCCCCCACTCCACTCCCCCCATTGTGTTGGTTCCTTCCCAAGTTTTAGCCCC
This sequence comes from Gekko gecko, assembly GCA_029375565.1. Taxonomy (NCBI): domain Eukaryota; kingdom Metazoa; phylum Chordata; class Lepidosauria; order Squamata; family Gekkonidae; genus Gekko; species Gekko gecko. Next base: position 97,291,729 of record JAPDNY010000006.1, read on the forward strand.
CTTGCTACCTACCAAGTCATCCCAATTTTGCAGGACTGAAGCAGACTCTCTAAGCCTCATTCCTCACATGAGCGTGAATGTACACCTGGCATTCTGACTTTGCTCTACAGTCACAGCCTTCTGTGAGGTGAAGGAATTTTTCTCACATTATCTGGCTCCTTAGTTGTGCTTGCGGTGGAGAGGTGAGGTGCCTTGCTTGGGTCCCCCCCCCTTCATTGCAAATAAAAGCTGAAATTTAAATGCTTTCAAACCAGCATCCTATCTCTGGCAGTAGCCCAGATCATAAGCAGGCATCCCCAGGCTATCACACTAACAGAAGCTAAGGAGTTTGCCAAATCCCTCTTTCTCTAAACTCAGACACTCATATTTGATTTCTGTTTTTAAAAATCATCAACGCTGCAAATAATTTGTAGACAAAGCAATTAAACCTGCCTGGAAGCCCTCACTCTATGAAGGCGACCTGTCCCCTAGTCTCGTATATGTGGGGTCTGGCTGTGATTACTTAGTGGTGAAAAGTACTCTGCACTTTCTCTGAGATACTTTCTTCCCAAAATAGTGTACAAGAATGCTTTCCCTTTAATGCATGGTATGGGAAATACAAACCCTAAGCAAGCATTTATTTCATTGTTGAAATCTACAAGAGCAACTTGTGCATGTGTGGATTCTTTGTTGCTCACTATGAATGTGAAAATTCTGCGCACAAAACCCAGTATTAATTTTTTTCACGATGCTTTATTTTAGCAATACGATATTTCAGTTTCAGGGATCCCCAGCACGGTGCCCCGGGGTGCCATGGTGCCTGCCACTATTTCCCCCCAGTACCTGCAGAGCTCTTTAGAAAGGGGGAGGGGCCACTTTAAATCAAGGCCTGTTATTGGCTGCCTTCATTCAAATGAAAGGGTTTTCCATGGCTTGAATAGCAGCCACAGCTACTAAAGGATCAGGACTGGTAAGTACCCGGGCTGTCCCTAGTCAGTGTGTGATTTGAGTCCCTCTTGAGGCTTTTCTTTCTTTTATTCTTATTTCTCCCTTCCTCCTTCCTTGAGCATTCTTCTTTTCTTTTGTTCTACCTTTTTACACCCTCCAGCTTTCCTCGATTTATTTTAATTTCCCCCTTCTGCTATTATTTTGCAAATATTATGTGTGGTTCTGCCTCCTGTGGTAGCCAATTTATTTATTTATTTGATTTATACCCTGCCCTCCCCTCCCAGTTTGGCTGCACCTGCAGTGCACCTGCAGTGACAGCCATTTTGGGGTGGTGCTTATCACTCATAAATCTTGAGGACTCTGCTATATTCTCTTGATTTAATTTGGTCATCATCTTACTGCAAAACCATGCCATTTATATTGGATTTAAAATTCACAGCTTGTGTGTTCCATAATACCAGATGCAAAACAAGTTGCATTTATACCTTTGCTTTTCTGCACAATTCTAAAAAATACAGAAGCCCTGTCTTCTATTTCATCTGTCAGTTTCCATGATACATAGGACTGTGGAAACTAATGTGTTGCTTGGTGTAATATTACTATGTACCTTACTTGCTATGTCCAGACATTAACGATGTAATCCTAAAAACAGTTACGACCTTCTATCTCTACTGAAGTCAGTGTGTTTATAAGGGTGTAATTCTACTTAGGACTGCACTGTAAAAGTGCTTCTGTATCCATAGAATATTACCAGATATGGCAATTATTTTCATAGTAATTTTCTTTAGGGACGCCATTATCTTTGCCACAAACAGTTTCAACCAATAAACATACCATGTTCTGAGGTTTGGTACTTGTAAGCCATGACTCAGATTTCTTTGGTTCACTGCAGTTCAAGTCAAACACATATTGAATAGCTTTGTGGCTGTGCAGCACCTATGGTGGTGGAATTTCACTGCCTTGTCTTGCAGACACTTTATAATCTTCAGAGTAGGTAATATCAATTTTTCCCTAGGGTCAGGGATGGCTAGGGCAGATAATTAAATGATGTGGGAGGGACCCTGTATCTGCCATAAGACTGTGAGAAAATGAGGATGCATGAAATCACCTTGATAACTCAGACTTAAATGAACACCAAACAGTAAGAGTTTTCTTTAAAATACATTGGCTGTGTTATATTACTGGTTGGATTATTCGTTTGTTCATTGTTTATTGATATGATCGGCTGCTGAGCAGCATGCAGTGGTGGCACTTCTGCAAGGGAGGAGAGAAAGTAAAACTGTCACTGGGTTGTGTGAGAATATGCATGCACTAAATGTTTATGATTATGCCAGGGGTGTTGAACTCATTTGTTACAAGGGCCGGATCTGACATAAATGTCACTTTGTTGGGCTGAGCCATGTGTGCCATAAAACATAATGCCAGCTGCTGTATAAAGGACAGCAGCTGATATGCTCCCAGTTGTTGTATCCTCACTTCAAGGCCCCATGGCCTGGGAAGGGAGTACAAAGGAAAACCCATATGAGCGGACTGGAAAGCCAGCAATGCAGTGCTGGGCACACGCTCCCATGCTGCTTGACTGTCACAGATGAGGTTGTTCCACCATGCTGAAGCCACAATCAGAATGGTTCTGCCCACTTTCCCCTAAGCAGTCTCTCCCTTGCACTAGTTGCTCACAGGCCTCATAAGAGCCCTGGGCAGCCTGGTTCCGGCCCCTGGGCCTTATGTTTGACACTCCTGGATTATGCTGTAGTATACGGTACTGTTTAAATAGGAAGAAAGGAACCCAAGAAACTGTTTGCAGACAGCTGAATTGGTGAAAAATTGCCTCCCTGTTCATGACCTGAAAAACAGAATGTCAACCAAACCAGCCGGTATTTGAGCATCCCTACTTTTCTTGGTGCTGTGAGGGAAGCATCAGATAATGGAAGTTCCCCTTCTATGGAACTCTTAAAGATTCCTCTCAGGATTTAGGACTAATAATGAAAGTGATATAGGTCTGAAGATGTGGAAGCCGCCTCAACTAAGCTGGCCAAATATAAAGGGAGAATGTTTTCCTGACTAGGCTTTGGTAGTTTGTGTACTACCTACAGGCCCAGTTTGTTATCTGAAGACAATTCTGCCATTTTGTCTATATGGTTATATCTATACATAGGGTTTCCAACTGCCATTCCTAGTGATTGGGTTCAACAGTGCATACTCAGAGGGCCTGACTACATGTGTTGGGAGTTCTGTGTACAGAGTTACTGGAAACTTTTAAACTCACATACCAGGTGTGCGCGTGTGTGCACGCGCGTGTGTGTGTAAAGTGCTGTCAAGTCACAGGCGGCTTACGGCAACCCCTCATGGGGTTTTCAAGGCAAGTGATTAAAAGGTGGTTTGCCATTGCCTTCCTCTGCAAAGTCCTCCTTGGTGGTGTCCCATCCAAGTACCAACCCTGCTTAATTTCCAAGATCTGACAAGATCAGCCTATACTATACCATTCTACATCTCCTTACTAGGGATGCAGGGGCCCAATTCAGATTTGGACTAAGGTTGCCAGCTTCTTGGAAAAAAATGGCAATGGAAGAGAATACCTTTGTCCTGGATATGTTCACAGGCAGGACAGAAGGCATATTGAAAGGAAGGAAGCAGGATTTAATTTTACAGTTTGTGAGTTTCAGTTTTTCTAACCTGGTTAACCACTTAAAGATCTCTTACACTGTAATCCTTCTCCAATAACATCAGTGGGAGTTTTGCCATTGACTTCAAAGGTAGCCAACAGGCCTGGAGAAAAATGTCCTTTAATAAAAGATTAATGTATGGAAATGGGCAGCAGAGGCTTTTTATGGGATGGAGGACAATAAAATTCCATTAATCCTCTATTAAATGGACAGGACTTTTCTCCAGGCCTGTTGGCAATCTTATGGACTGTCCCGGATGCCATTCATACTGTTTAGCATCTTCCCATGTAGTCACCATTCTCCTGGATTCATGAGGTAAATAACTGATGTTCAGCATCCCAGCAACTCTTGTTCTCCATTTCTTCTCCTTAGTATGCAGCTGTCAGAGTCCTTACGTCAGCAGCCTTCCTATGCCATGGCAGCATTAGCCAACATTCTGCCCCTTCAAAGACCTCCCCCCAAATTTGTGAGGATACAATTCATGAAAAGTGCATAAAAGCCTAGGAGCATTACCATGGCAGTGTTCTACCCATTCATTATGGCCTGGCCCCAAGTCCTTCCACTGAACAAGGTCTTCAGGCTCTTTAGCTTGGAGAAACGATGGCTGAGGGGTGACGTGATCACAGTTTATAAGATTATGCATGGGATTGAGCAGGTTGAGAAAGAAGTACTTTTCTCCCTTTCTCACAATACAAGAACTTGTGGACACTCAGTGAAATTGCTGAGTAGTCGGGTTAGAACAGATAAAAGGAAGTACTTCTTCACCCAAAGAGTGATTAACACACGGAATTCAATGCCGCTGGAGATGGTGGCAGCTGCAAGCATGGACAGTTTCAAGAGGGAATTAGATAAACATATGGAGCAGAAGTCCATCAGTGGCTATTAGCCACAAGGTATAGATAGGAACTCTCAGTCTGGGGCAGGTGATGCACTCTATTCTTGGTGCTGGGGGGGGAAACAGTGGGAGGGCTTCTAGTGTCCTGGCCCCACTGCTGGACCTCCTGATGACACCTGATATTTTTGGCCACTTTGTGACAGAATGTTGGACTAGATGGGCCATTGGCCTGATTCAACATTGGCTTCTCTTATGTTCTTATGTTCTCTTATGTAGTCCCAACACCAGCACTTTATAAAGTTCAGTTTATTGAGAAAGGTAAACATTGGTCATCTGTACACAGGTTCTGTGTCAGGGATACAGACTAACAGAGAAAAGCAATACTTATACATGGTTCATACAGTACCCCCTGGTGGGAATCAGCCAAAGCAAGCAAGCGCACCTAACACAACGGCTATTGCTTCCCAGTAGGAAAAGCCGAGCAAGCAGAGCAGAGCCTCAAGGACACCTGTAAGATAAGGAGCAAGGAGAAGAACCATTCACATTCCATTCCACAATGTAACTCTCCTCCTGCCCTCCTATGCCATGGCGGCGTTAGCTGACATTCTGCCCCTTCAAAGACCTCCCCCCAAATTTGTGAGGATACAATTTATGAAAAGTGCATAAAAGCCTAGGAGCATTACCATGGCAGTATTCTACCCATTCATTATGGCCTGGCCCCAAGTCCTTCCACTGAACAAGGTAAAGCCAAATGCCCACGTTTAATTTTGGAGTCCAGGATCTGGGCTATTTCTTAGTATAGTTTGCCATCAGGGCCAGCTGGAGGTGTTTCTGTGCCCTAGGTGTCTCTGCGCCCTAGGGCCGACTGGAGGTGTCTCTGCGCCTTGAAACCCCCACCCCTTCCATCCCAGCACCAGCTTGCCTGGGCACCCCACAGCTGCGGGGCACCTAGGCAAGCCAGGGAAGAGGTGGAGGGTTTAACCTCCACCCCTTCCTTCCCAGCGCCAGCTTCCCAAGGGGGGAGGGGGAGGGTGGGCAAGCTCCACCGCTGCCTCCTGCGCCCCACTGGGGCGCTCTTCACTGGCGGCGGCAGGGAGGCAGCGGTGACGGGGGCTTTTCGCGGGGGGGCGGAGTGCAGTTTGGCGCCCCTGTGGCCAGTGTGCCCTAGGCAAGTGCCTAGCTCGCCTAGTGGGCAAGCCAGCCCTGTTTGCCGTCCATCAGCAGAGGGGTGTGTGTAGAGCATTGCAGTCTCCAAGCATTTGGCCCTGCGTTACGTTTTAACAAACTGTGGTGAAAAACAAAGTGTACAAGTTTCAGGCTTTTAGACAAATCAAGTTCTACAGTCACATCATTCAATTTGCCCACCATCCTAAAAGGGCCCACATACATCCACCTCAACTTGCAACTCAGTTGCAACCCCTTCAGTTTTTTTGTGGACACATACACGGAGTCCCTGGGCTCGATAGCCCATGCAGGGGCCCTCCCCTTATCAGCCTGCCATTTGTAAGTGTCCTTAGCTTTCACTAGAGTTTTTGGGATGAGGAGCCACCGATCCTGAATCTCCTTCCACCACATGTCAAAGTCTCCAGGCTTGGAGGCAGTGTCACCACTGGGCAGGGGCAAGGCCCCCCCATACCCATATAGCGCTTTAAAAGGCCACATCCCCATTGAGGAGTGAACAGAGCTATTGTAGCAGTATTCCACGAAGGGCAACAATTCAGCCCAGTCATCCTGCTGATAATTGGTGAAACACTGAAGCAATTGTTCAAGGACCTGGATCACACGTTCCTTGTGTCTGTCAGTCTCTGGATGATAGGCACTAATCAGTCCTTGTTCTACCATTAGACCCCCATGAGTTCTTTCCAGAACTTGGCTATGATCTGAGACCCCGTCAGATATGACCTTGCTCAGGACCGAATACAATTTGACAATGTGGTGCGTGAACATCTGAGTCAATGCCTTGGCTGTAGGCAATTGACGAAATGGCACAAAGTGGGCTTGTTTGGTAAATAAGTCCACCACCACCCATATTACAATTTTTTCCTTGCTAGGTGGCATGTCAGTGATGAAGTCCATGGACACCACCTCCCATGGTCTGTTCAGGGTAGGAAGGGGGTGTAACAGACCTGGAGGCTTGCCAGGTCTCGGTTTGCTCATAATAGAAGTTTGACAGGTGCACACATACTGGGACACATCCTGTCGCATCCTCGGCCACCAGAACTGTCGTTGCAACAAATGCAGAGTTTTTACAAAACCAAAATGTCCAGCAAGTTTGGATTCATGAGCAGAGTGCAAGACATCCCCCCACAAGGAGCATGGCACAAAAATCTGAGCACCCTTATACCAGCAGCCGTTGTCTCTTTTCATTAAGGAACCATCCGCCCCCACTTCCTGATGGTCAGCATCCAAAAATGCAGAAGCAAATTTGTACTCTCAGGAAATTGTCTGCCCCCTCCCCACTGCCTTAGCTTGGCTTCATGTGAGTACTGCCCCTCCCAACTGGGAGGGCATGAACACTGAGTCAATCGCCTCCTCCTTCTAGCTGTCATGCTGTGGGAGATACAAGAGGGCATCAGCTAGGGAGTTCGCCTTCCCCGGGAAGTTATGTAGCATGAATTGGACCTTGGAAAAGAAGTCTGCTCACCGAAGTTGCTTGGCATTCAGGCTCCGTGGGCACGCAACACCTCAAGGTTTTTATGATCAGTCCACACCTCGAATGGGACCCATGCGCCCTCCAACCAGTGTCTCCAGGTGGAGAGGGCCAGCTTAATGGCTGCCACTTCTTTGTCCCACACTGCCTAATTACATTCCATGGGACTGAATTTTTTAGAGACGTAAGCCAAAGGGTGGAGGCACCCATCCACTCCCTCTTGCAGAATGGCCCCTCCCATAGTGACATCTGAGGCATCGACTTGAACAATATTTTTTTTATTTTCATCTGGATGGGCCAGGACCAGCTCTGAGGTGAACAAAGTTTTCAACTTGTCAAAGGCCACCTGACATTTGGGAGTCCAGGTAAGTTTCACCCCAGGTTTGACACTCTCCACACCCTTCCCCTTTGTTTTTAATAAGTCTGTAAGGGGTAAGCTGACTTGGGCAAAGTTAGTGATAAAAATTTCTGTAAAAATTGGTGAATCCAATGAGCGCTTGGAGTTGGCACCATGTGCGTGGCGCCTCCCACCTCAGCACATCTCTAACCTTACTGGGATCCATTTCCAACCCCTTAGGTGAAATACAGTAACCCAGAAACTCCACCTCTTCATGGTTGAATTCACACTTGGGATAGCTTAGCAAACAGCTTGTGCTTATACAGTGTCTGTAGCACCTTTCTCACCAATTTGACATGAGATTGTTTGTCAGGGGAATATAAAAGAATGTCATCTAGATAAATGGGAGCCCCCTTGAATAAGTGCTTATGCAAAACTTCATTAAGTTCATGAAGACCTCAGGAGCCCCCTGGAGCCCGAACGGCATTACTCTGTATTCAAACTGACTCAGTGGAGTATTAAATGCCATTTTAGCCTCATCCCCTTCCCAAATGCGCACTTGGAAGTACGCGTCTCTCAAATCAAGTTTCGTAAAAATCTTCCCTTTAGAGGCCTCTGCCAACAGGTCTTTGATCAAAGGGAGAGGGTAGGCGTTCGTGGTCAACACCACATTCAGACCCTGGTAATCAGTGCATAATCGCTGCCCCCCATCCTTCTTTTTCCAGAAAAGGACAGGGACCGAAAAGGGGGACAAAGCCAGACGGATAAAACCCCGACCAGGTTTTTGTCAATGAACCTACGCAACTCTTCCTTCTCTCGGGAGCTCATCGAATATAGTTTTCCTTTGTGCAGTTTGTGCCCCGGGAGCAGTTCAATTGCGCAGTTGGAATTGCGATTGGGGGGGGGCAGCCCCTTCCACTTCAAAAACCTTAGCCTAATCCCGATACTCCTGGGGGATGGACGACAGCTCCTCTTGTGCTAAACAAGCTCTGAGCTGTTCCTCAGGATGTGAAAGGCCCCATTGCGGGTCCCATGTGTGTTCTTTACACCTAGGGTCTACAAACTGGACTTGCCCCTCGTCCCATAATAAAAGGATTGTGACTAGGGAGCCACGGGCTGCCCAGCACCAAGGAGAACCAAGCCAAAGGGTTAATTACAAAGGACCGATGTTCCCAGTGGCTCCCAGCTCCCAGTCATAAGGGCACTATTTGGTATTTGCACAGCTCCTTCATGGTTGAGCCGTCCACCTGGGTGAAACTCAGGGGCTCGGGTAATCTCTCCACCGGGGCACCCAACCCTGTCACGATAGAGGGGCTGATTAAGTCTCTGGCACACTCCGAGTCTATAAGTGCCCTCACCTTCACATGGGTCCCCAGCTCAGGATGAAGGATTGTGACAGTCACAAAGAATAGGGGAGGGTAGCTGCTCACTGTTTGAGGCTCCGTCTGCTCTCGGACTTGCTGTTTTGCACCTCTTACAACAGGTCCTGGCTTTTTCCTGCCAGTTCCTCCTTGCTGCTGGAAGACAACTCCTCCGCTTGGGTGCCAAATTGCAAAGCCTGGGGAAACTTTGGGTGTGCCGCTCCCTTCTGTGACGGGGTGGTGCAATGCACTTTCTTGGAACCCCCTGCCCCCATTGGGGTGATGGTTGCAGGACAGGATGTGGCGTAATGCCCAGCCGCCCCACACTGGAGACATAAGCCTTGTCCCATATGCTGGTCCTTCACCGTCTCTCGGGGTTTCGGTGTCTTCACCTTGGTTCCTGATCCCCCCCCCCTTTCGGGTACACTTTTGATGCATTGATCTTGATCATTTGCAGCCGAGCTTCGGCATCTGCCGCCTCTCTCACCCAAGCATTCAGTGAGATGGGATGCACACTGCAGAGCACAGTCTCCCAAATTACCTGGTGAAGCCCCAGGCGGTACTGTTTAGCCAGGACTCCTTCAGGCCATCCCTGTATCTTGGTGGCATACCTTTTGAATTTGTCTGTGTACTCACATACTGATTTGGTGCCTTTCTTCAAGGTTCTGAGATGGTTACGGGCTTTGTCCCCTTCCATGGGTCCTCATATTGGCATTGAAATGCCCACATGAATGCTCTGTGTCAGGGACAGAGACTAACAGGGAAAAGCAATACTTATACATGGTTCATACAGTACCCCCTGGTGGGAATCATCCAATAAGCAAAAGCAAGCAAGTGAACTAACACAATGGCTATTGCTTCCCAGTGGGAAAAGCCAAGCAAGCAGAGCAGAGCCTCAAGGACACCTGCAAGATAAGGAGCAGGGAGAAGAACTGTTCACATTCCATTCCACAGTGTAACTCTCCTCCTGCCCCCCATGTCATGGCGGTGTTAGCCGACAGCAGCCTGCATGGGTTTCCTACGAACAGTCATTGCGGGGGTGGTGGTGGTGATGAACCAAGGAACCTGCTCCTCCCAATGGTTGGAACACAACTGTTCAGACTACAGTAGAACCTCTCAGCCCACTCCCAGTGTGAGTCTCTTTCTGAAGACAACTTAGTAATGAGCAGGGGCCAGGACTACATCTCTTATCTGTTAAATCCCATTGATACCGCCCTTACCTGGATAGCTCAGGCAAGCCTGATCTCATCAGGTCTTGAAAGCTAAGCAAGGTTGATTTTTGATGTAAATAAGGCTGATCAATAACCAAGGCCCAGACTCTATCTTTGAACCATTTCCGTTATCATTAACAGTTCTATGACCAGAACCGAAGGCCAAGGCTGTTGGCTGAAAGAGTAAGGATGCAGCCCTCCAGTGGATCACAAATAAATATCAGAATGGTTCCACCCTTGTACAAGTGGAGGAAAGGTGAAGACAGAGTATGGGACTGTGCGTATTTTATTTGGAGGAGCTCAGCAGGGACGAAGAGGCAGGAGGAAATGTAATGGGATGGAGAGGGTAGGGGGGCATGACAGAGAAAGGAGGATAGAATTTGTAAAGGAAAGAATGGGGGCAGTTCAGAAAAACTGAACGAGTTGTAAAGATTTGGGGGGAAATTGTTTTTATAATTGTTTCAATATAGGATTGCTGTACTGTTTTAATATAGTATAAGAAAGATGGGGGAACCTGAACTTTTCAGCATCCAGCTATCTTTTGTTAGGCTCTGATTGGTTAGTGTCTATTCCACTAAACTTCCCTAGGTAAAACTTGATCTTCTTTTATCTGTTTTTTTCTGACAAAATTTTATCCCAAAGCAGTTAATGGGAATAAAAGAACAGTGAGTACAAGTGACGTGAAATATGAATGTTCCATAGGGAGGAGATTCTCGGCTGAGGAGGATCCAGACATGAGGGAGTGGTGTCTCGATGGCTCTGTTGGTGGCAGAGGAAATCGGGAAGGGGAGGGAGGTCAGCTGGAGTTAGAACCAGGCATGACAGAGGAGTGGCACATGATGTATTGTATTACTTGAGTGAAGGTCAGAAACAAAGCTGAAATTGGTGATTACAAAAGAAGTCCAGCATAAGTGCATCCATGCACACTGATTTAGTGAGTGCTCAGAGAGAGTTGTAATATCATGCATTGTTTGCAGCAACAACCTGTGGGTATGTAGGCTAAAAAGAAAGTAGTTTTTGTTGCTTAGCAGGAGTCACTGCTACTGATTCACAACAAATCTCACTTTCCATTTTGACACCCCCCACACACTATATAAATCCTGTACACAGAACCTGCTTATTAGCCCCAAAAGTACCAACATCAGCTTAATAGAATCAGGTCAGGTCAGGTAAGCAGTGTAAGATTGTTGATCTGAATCAATATCCCACATGCCTACTACTTTAAAAAAAACAACTTGGGAGCTCTGTGCTCATCAGATTTCCAGAGCATTACATCTGTTACAACTTTCAGTCAGACAAAAATTGTAGATAGTTCTGTTGGGGGAAAAACAGTAGTAGAACATCTTTTATTAAAAACCCCTAAAAAGTCACTAAACAGGAAGCAGGTATTCCAAGTTCCCACTCTCAGATAGGTATTCAGTTGTGAAAAAAGAGAAGGAAGCAAGAGAAATCCTTATTCCTTGATGCACTAAAACATATTTTTCTCCCCTTTTTTTGTACTGTAATTTAGCCTGAAGAAAACTGTGGGGAATTTGAATGCTGCTTACTATTTCATACTGTTTTTGTTGGTTCTAACAGATGGTGTTACACTACTGTGCTGCTTTTGGATAACTCCTAGTGTCTCTCTAGCCACAGTCTTAAAACTCTAAATGCATTCCACACTTAAAAACACAGGCACCAGAAGCTTCCTCTGAAATCTCAGTGTCAGGTCATTCCTCCTGATTCAAAAAATTGTAAACAGTTCAGCTTCTGACAACTTTAATTAGCTGAGTGGGAGAGCTATTCCCTCTTTCAGTTACAAGAAATCTGTCCCAGTGCTGTCCCACTCATGTATTCAAGGAGAAGGACTACATAGCTGCAGGGGCAGTTAGTTCTACCACAGTCCACTAGGGGTGTTCTCGCTCCTTTTTCATTGTCTGAAATCCTTATTAGAACAAAGCTTGAGTCCAGTGGCACCTTTAAGACCAACAAAGTTTAATTCTGGGTACAAGCTTTTGTGTGCAAGCACACTTCATCAGATAAATTGAGACAGTTTCCCTCAAGCCTTACATATAGTGGGGGGGAGTTAGTTGATTCATATTGACCAACTGAGGAAGTGGATCCATGAAACAGCTGCAGACCATGGTAGGCCTGTCATATTTCGAACCCTAATGTTAACTGCTATGCACAGATCTACCATTTAATATACTGATATGTTATGTCATAGAAGACATCCATTGACACATATTTAGGTGGGCCATGAAAATGCCTAGCAAACCATCTAGAAGACTGAGATACTGGAGATTACCAAAGATGAAGGGGGAAAACCCCAGCTAGAGAATTCCACTTCTGGCTAGGAATCGGTTGGTTAAAGGAAACAAAATCCCAAAGTTTTAGGCCGCTTTCCCACAAGCTGCTGCTCCACACTCACTCTTCCCTTTGCCCTGATGGTACGTGTCAATTTCACACTAAGTGCTGCATGGCCACATTTTGTGCCACAGCTTTGCGTGATTTTAACCGCATCTACTCATTCCTGTTTTTTGAGGATTGAGTAGATGCGGGGGAAATCGTGTGAAGCTGCGGGGCAAAATGCGGCCATGCAGCATTTAGTGTGAAATTGACACGTACCATCGGGGCAAAGGGAAGAGCAAGCGTGGAGCAGCGGCTTGTGGGAAATCTCAGTTAGTCATTTGCCCTGCTGAACAGTGTGGCACAAGCGTGCTTGTCAGTTTAACTACCAGGTTATTCCTAAAACTCTACCTGACAAACTCATGTTAAAAAGGGAAATCAATTTTGCCCATTAATAGCTATAGGTATATGTTGTCAAATTTAGAGAAAGATGCCAATCTTCCTGTTCAGAGTTTGATGCCTTCCTGGTGACAGATTATCCTGCAAATGTTTAATAATGTAATATCTGACACTTTCACCTGCCCTGGCAGCTGTTGTTGTCTCTGTTGAAGATGGCAACTTGGATTGGGTTGGTCATAGGAGAGAGTAATATTGGTGATTGTTGGGTTTCTGTGAGAACATCAGCACTGGGGGTCTATTCTCTCCTGTGGATGGTATGTATTTTGAAAGGTGCAGAGGCTGGAGTAGAAAAGGAAGGGTTCCTTTTTAGGCCTCCATGGAAGAAGCCCTGAGGTCTTCATGTTAAATGGTCATACCAAATAGGCAGGCAGCCAATAAATGACAGATTAATTGCACCTAGAGGAGGAAAGTCAGGAATCCTCACTGACATTGTTCCCTGAGCCTAGACCAAGCTGGTGGTTGCAAAGTAGTTGCATTTCAACATAAAGTTGGGGGTGGGGAGGAGAGTCATCCTTGCAGCTGGTGTTGCATACAGAGACAGAATGTATGGGATGTTTTACAAAGGGCTTCTTCTTGTCCGCTTCCTGCCTTGAATATGTCAGCATCTTATTGTTTCAGAAGAAAGACTGGAAAAAATAATTTGTTAATAGGGGACAGAGGCTGAGATGACACACACTAAATAATCTACTTTCAAACCACTTTCCAACTGGTTTTTACTGGAAAAACCCAGTTGGAAAGTGCATTGAAAGTAGATTGAAAGTGGATTCTTTAGTGTGTGTGACTGCAGCCTCAAGGTTGTTAAAATCCTATTGTTATCCTTGCAATTTTGGGGGCCAATTCTGAGTATGAACTTGGTGCAGAACAGGATGACCAGAGAGGGCACAGCATAGTATCAAAACCTGTATGTCTACTGCTTCACTCTGCATAATGGATCTTTCATAGTGGATTCCAGAATGTGTTATGCAATACCTTGATCGAAGACAAAGGCCACCTGTAGGACATGCCAATTTTCCAGACTTCAGGTACAGGGGGTTTCTTTGAATGTTCTCCATCCCAAGGGTGGTAGAACAGTTATTACAGAGGGAAATTAAGAGAGGCAGTCCATTTTGTAACTCACGCTTCCCAGGGAAACAAGGTAAGACAGAAGATTTGGTTTGAAATGTAAAGACAGTGAATGTTGGCACAGGTCTTGTGAGGCTACCCATCCAAACCTTCAAGTCACTTTTGAAAAAAAATCTGTCTATTTGCTTGGAAATCTTTTTTGTCTTCTAGTTGGGTACTTTAGAATTCATAAAATGCAATGTTCCAGTCTTGCAACAGTGCTACTGTTAAGTCCCAAATGCGTGTCTCCAAAAACCACAATGTACACATGGCCGTATCTCTAAACACTTTGGCAGGAACAAACACACAGCCAGTACAGTGTGTGTGTGTGTGTGTGTATATGTATGTGTGTGTGTGTGTATATATATACACACACACACACACGCACACATACACATTGTGTGTGTATGTGTAAAGTGCTGTCAAGTCACAGCCAACTTATGGAGACCCCAGCAAGGGGCTTCCAGGGAAGTGAGAAGCAGGGGTGGTTTGCCATGGCCTTCCTCTGCAGTCCTCCTTGGAGGTCTCCCATCCAAGTACTAACCAGGGTTGATTCTGCACAGCTTCCAAGATCTGATGAGATCGAGCTATACCATGCCAACTTCCCTCCCATATATATACTGTAATGCACATTAATGAATTTTAGAACACACTGCCATACAGTCTCACGTACTTGTTTCTTTCCCCTTAACACCCAAGCTATCTACTAAGACACCCATAAGAGTGGCTCTATCATTATGCCCTGAAGACCTCCCTTCATCAATGGAGAGCAGTAGAAATGCAACAAAAAATAACTGCATCACCTGGTTTTATTTATTTGGGTTCTCCAAACTTATAATCAGTTCAAATTCAACCCAGCAGCTGGGCTGAGTGAGCCAGTCAGGCTCTCCGTTTGAAAATATTAGCAGCCCATGCCTTGCAAGTAGAATCTGGGCTTCTTGTTGACTGCCTGTCAGCTCCTCCTCCTCTCATTCCATCTAAAAAGACAAACACAACAGCTGCCTTGAGAGGCTGAAGAGTTCTTGGAGAATCTGTTACCTGCTCATTGGAACAAAGGTACAGGCACACCTTTGCCTAGCTGCTGCCCAAAAAGAGAACAGGATGTCTGAACTATTCAGACTCCCTCCTCTGCTTTCCAAGTTTGGACTGCACCTTGGCCAAATTTTTGGACTATGTTCCCTTGCCATGAACCATGTTCCCCTGCACTTCTCCCTGAATGACACTGAGATCATTGTCCTAACAGGGAGTGTTACTTGTGCCTTAGTTCCCTAATCTTTGTTATTTAAAATGGGTATATTGAGGGAAGAAAGAGATATCAACTTGCACTGCTACACTTTCTGTAGAGAGAGGGTGTCTTGCCAGGTTATTTTTAAAACTTAGATTATTTAGATTAAACTTTGATCATGATGTTTGGGGTGGCGCAACTCTCTGTCCCTTGGGATTAGCATGGTTTGGGGTTCTCATTGGTGGAAAGCAAGGCAATGACTTTGCAGCTTTCTTGGTGTTGCCCAGCTGTCTTGTGGGTCTGTCTTGGGGCAGTTTGCCCATGAACTTCTCAAATAAAAAAGGTGGGATTTCAGCCATGCTTGGATACCACACTGACAAATATCCTATTTCCTCTCCTAACCTGAAAGATATTCTCCCTAATACCTCAGGGATGGGAGGGGGTTACTCTCCACTTGCTCAGAAGCTATTCGTTTGAATACTGAGTCATGCCAGGCCTGCTTTCTGATGGGCCTGTTATGTATTTGCCTTGATATTGCCATTGTGAACTAATCTGGAGCTTTAGTCATAAACTCCATAAACTCATAGTATTCTAAACCCTAGAGTCAGATTGGTAGCTGTGAGACAGACCAATCCGGAAAGACTCTGACCTTCAGCAGGAACAAATTCCATTGGTCCTAAGATTGCAAATGTGATTGGACATTACTGTACTAGGGGTGTGTGACCTCACTAGTTCAAAATGTATATAGTTGGATCGTTCTATGGTTGTTGTTGTTGTGTTCTGAGCTGAATAAAGAAATCACTTGTGCAAAACGCTGCCTTAATCTCAGTACATAATACTGGTGATGAGAATGGGATGTGTGGGTAGGCAGCCCCACAGAATTTGAGCTGATCACTGCAGCGGGCAAGAAATTGTTGCCTAGGCCCACTGGAGCAACCAACAGGACACTGAAACCTGCCGCTCCAGCGTGGAAATACAATGGCTGCCCAGGGCCACTTCGAACTGTTTGATGCAACCACAGAGGACTGGGACACCTATGTCTCCAGGTTTGAAATCTACATCACCACTCAAGAAATTACAGATGTAGCCGTTAAGAAAGCCATTTTTCTCAGCATCTGCAGACAGAACATCTTCGATGTGGCTAGGACATTAGTAGCACCTGCTGAACTCATGGCGACTACATTCGACACAATCAAGGAAAAACTGCATGAACATTTTTCACCTAAGCCTTCAGAAATTGCATATCGGGACGCATTTCATAAATGTGACCAAACCCAAGGTGAGTCCATTGCTGAGTATGTGATGATACTTCGGAAAACAGCATGACAGTGCAAGTTCAGAGACTTAAACGAGAGACTCTGGGACAGGCTAGTATGCAGCCTTCTGAATGAAAAGCTACAATGGATGAATGAAAAGCTACAATGGCGGCTTTTTGCCAAAAAAGAACTTACATTCCAAATCGCATATGAAGAAGCTGTTGCTGCAGAAACTGCTGAACAGTCGACCAAAGAAGTGCATCAGTCCAGAACTCCACCAACACCTCGCAAGTTGCGACCGGTACATCAGGAGAATCTGGAAGAATCGGACAGAGAGGATGACCCAGTCCACCGAACGCAAACCAAGAGACGGAAGCACTCCAGTCTACAACCCACTCCCAGATCGCAATGTGCCAGTTGCGGAGGTGAACATGAGCGCCAGACGTGTCGATTCCATGAGGCCCAGTGTCGTGATTGTGGAAAGATTGGACATCTTGCCTGGGTCTGCCATTCTTCTAAGGCCAAGATGTAACCTAGAACATAGCCCAGCAGGCATTGATCATCACCCAAGTACACCTCTGCATCAGCTGGCTGTCACTCAACAACCAAGTGCCTCTACATTCGGCGGTGTCACGAACGCACCTAGAAACAAAGATCAAGGTACGTCCCCTGCGAAATGGAGGTCGACTCAGGGTCTGCACTCACTATAATATCAATGCAAACTCTACACTGGCTGTTCCCTGGATGGAATAAACGACAGCTCGAGCCCTGTGACGTCCACTTAGTCGATTTCCAAAGACAGCACATTCCTGTTGTGGGGATAGGTACATTCACAGTCTGCTACAAGAACTTTTTTGGTCCACTGAATCTTATAGTAGCAGAAGGGCATTGTGCCAGTCTCCTGGGACTTGAGTGGTTTGATGCACTGGGTATCCACATTACAAGAGTCCAACAAATCGACCAGTCTAATATGGACTCTGTTTGCAAAGAATTCCCTGCTGTTTTTGATGGGTCCCTGGGCTGCTACACAGGGCCCCCAGTTTCCTTCAATCTCGATCCTACTGTGATGCCAGTTCGACTTAAGGCCCATCAGGTGCCGTTCACATTGAAACCACACATAGATGAGGAGTTGGATCGCCTCATTGCACAGGGAGTGATAGAACCAGTCTCACATGCAAGGTGGGAGACTCCAGTCGTCGCAGCCATTAAGCCAAATGGGACTGTGAGGATTTGTGCAGACTACAAGTGCACCCTAAACAAAGCCTTACAACAGCATGCATATCCCATACTGGTAGTCAGCCATCTTCTAGCTATGCTCGCGGGTGGCAAGATCTTTGCCAAGCTTGACCTGGCACAGGCATACCAGCAGTTGCCTGTAACAGAGGCCACAGCCAAAGCAGAAACAATTGTTACACACCGGGGGGCTTTCAGGGTGAAGTGTCTGCAGTTTGGAATTAGTGTCGCTCCTGGACTGTTCCAGGGACTCATGGAAGGTCCGTTCCAAGACATTCCAGGTGTCGTTTCGTATTTTGACGATGTCTTGATTGCTAGTGAGTCTACAGAGGAGCTGGCAAACCACCTTTGGGAGGTTCTGCACCATTTCCAGGGAGCTGAAGGTGAAGCAGGAAAAATGCCAGCTTGGGGTTCCTCTAGTTGAATTCTTGGGATTCCTCATCGATGCTGACGGCATCCATCCTATGAAGAGTAAGGTCAAGGCCATCCACAGTGCACCAACCCCAACTTCAAAAAGGGAACTGCAATCTTTCCTTGGCCTCCTCAACTTCTACCATTCGTTCTTGCCACACAAGGCATCAGTAGCTGAACCGTTATACCGTTTGCTGGAGAAGAAAGCACCGTGCAAATGTGATTGGATATTACTGTACTAGGGGTGTATGTCCTCACTATTTCAAAATGTAGTTGGATCATTCTATGGTTGTTTTTGTTGTGTTCTGAGCTGAATTAAAAAATCACTTGTTGGTTTCGGTTTCGACGTTGCGAATGGCGGCCACCTTTCGGGGCGCTCCCGAAGGTGGTTAGCCCACACGCGGTTGGGGGGGTCTTCGCATGTGCGATAGACCCTAGTGAGCCTTAGTTAAAGGCTCCGAACCGGGGGTGCTTTGGGGAGTAGCCTCTTTGCCGGCACACTGCCGGGAAATTGAGGCTTTCTCCCCGTCCCAATCGGCCCCGCTGCGTAGTGCGCCCCGAATGGGGCTTAGCAACGCCGCCGACTTCCAGGAGTGAGGAAAAGCGAGATGAACTAACATAAAAAGATGAATCGGCACTGAACCGTGAGTTGGAGGTCTAAACTAAAGCGGAAATCTAAACCCCCCCCCCTTACGAGAACAAGCGGGAG
Organism: Gekko gecko; assembly: GCA_029375565.1. Taxonomy (NCBI): domain Eukaryota; kingdom Metazoa; phylum Chordata; class Lepidosauria; order Squamata; family Gekkonidae; genus Gekko; species Gekko gecko. The sequence goes on from JAPDNY010000006.1 coordinate 97,310,435, forward strand.
GAGGGGAGTTTCCCCTCCCACTAAGGAACGGGACTGTTAAAAGGAAAGGGGGAGGTGAAAGAGCGGAGAGGGCTGGTGAAGTACCTCTGGGGTTTCCGAAGTAAAGTGTTGGCGTATCTCCGGAGGGGCGCGGCACGAACTTTGGGAAAAGTAAACAAAAGTAATGTCGGCAATGAAAAAAGCCCCGATCAAACCGGAAAAGAAGGGAGGTGGGACTTCCGGTCCGGGAAATCCCCCTCAAGAGTCTGCTGTCAGTCAACCGAAAAGCGAGCTACTGCACCCTCTGCTGGAGCAAATGCAGAAAACTAATGAAACATTAAGCAGCATGCAAGGTGTTCTCAACAGCCTGCAAAAGCAAATGAATGAAACGTCAAAGAAGATGGAGGAATTAGTACAGAAATGTCTGGTCTCAACGGAAGATACTAAGAAAGTAAAGAAAAGGGTCAATAAGTTGGAAAAACATCAGGATGAGCAAGAAAAAAGGATTCTGCAATTGCAAATGGAAAAATCAAGTCTGATACTCCGTTTTCAGGGCATTAAAGAAGAGGAGAAAGAAGATCTCAGACTGTTACTAGCGAAGGCCTTGGCACCAGTAACTGGCAGAGAAAAGCGAGAATTACAAGAAGAGATGGATGTGGTCTATAGGGCCTACTCCACTTATACAAAGAAAAATAATCTGCCAGCTGAAGTGGTTGTCAAGTTCACTAAACAGCGTACGAGAGATCAAATATTGAGAGCAGTTTCAGCGACGCCCTTGAAGATTGAGGAACAGACTATAAGAACACTGAAAGATGTGCCATATGAAATTCGAATGAAAAGGAAGGCTTACAAAAATCTGACCACTTTCCTACAAAACCATCAGATCACTTACAGATGGAGATTTCCTGAAGGACTGGACTTTAAGTTTAAGGACAAAAAAGAGAGAATTGACTCCATCTTCAAAGCACAAGAATTTCTGAAGAGACACGCCAGCATGGAGGAAGATGCAGCATTCGCAACGTGGCAAGATTTGAGTAGCGAAAAAGACAGCGACTCAGAGGAGGAAGGAGCCGGAGCGGGAGACGTTGAAGAGAAAAAGGGCCCATCATACAACTTGAGGGACACTAAAGGAAGACATCCCAAGAAGTAATAGTTCGTAGACGCGGAGGAAAGGAGATGATTAATGACTAACCCCAGAGGACATTACTAACCTGACTAACAGATTGTTTTTGGACTCTTTAGTTGACTAAAAGAGACTCTCTAACCATGGTGAATGCCAAAGCGATTTTTATATTAATTAACAGTAACAAATTTAACAATAAACTCACTCTCAACTTTTCTTTGTCCAACTATATACCCTCCTTTTTTCCCTATATAAAAAGAATAAAATTCTCTCCTCTTTAGGAGAGTTTTTACAAAAAAAAAAAAAATCACTTGTTCAAAATGCTGCCTTGATCTCAGTACACAATAGGGCCCAGCTCAAAGTAAACACTTAGCTTTATAAATAACAATTATTTCAATTTTAGGGAAATAAATTATTTGTTTGGGGAAGGGAAAAAGCACCCAAGTGTATTCAGATGAAGTGTCATTTTACACATCGGTGTGTTTGGGGCCACCAGTGCAATCCTAAACAGAATTACACTTTTCTTAGCCCACTAACTGCAATGGACATAGAAGGGTATAACTCTGCTTAGGGCATGCTTTTGGGAGGGACTGTGGTTCACTGGTAGAGCATCTGCTCAGAATTCAGAAGTTCCCAGATTAAATCCCCGGCATCTCCAGTTAAAAGATCTGGCAGTAGATTATAAGAACATAAGAACATAAGAGAAGCCAATGTTGAATCAGGCCAATGGCCCATCTAGTCCAACACTCTGTCACACAGCGGCCAAAATATACCAGGTGCCATCAGGAGGTCCAGCAGTGGGGCCAGGGCACCAGAAGCCCTCCCACTGCTGCCCCCTCCAGCACCAAGAATAGAGTGCATCACCTGCCCCAGACTGAGAGTTCTCATTCTATACCCCGTGGCTAATAGCCACTGGTGGACTTCTGCTCCATATGTTTATCTAATTTCCTCTTGAAACTGTCCATGCTTGCGGCTGCCACGACCTCCTGTGGCAGTGAATTCCATATGTTAATCACTCTTTGGGTGAAGAAGTATTTCCTTTTATCTGTTCTAACCCGACTGCTCAGCAATTTCATAGAGTGCCCACGAGTTCTTGTACTGTGAGAAAGGGAGAAAAGTACTTCTTTCTCAACCTGCTCAATCCCATTCATAATCTTATAAACCTCGATCATGTCACCCCTCAGCCGTCGTTTCTCCAAGCTAAAGAGCCCCAAGCGTTTTAACCTTTCTTCATAGGGAAGGTGTTCCAACCCTTTTATCATTCTAGTTGCCCTTCTCTGCACTTTTTCCAATGCTATAATATCCTTTTTGAGATGTGGTGACCAGAACTGTACACAGTATTCCAAATGAGGTCGCACCAATGATTTATACAGGGGCATTATGATACTGGCTGATTTGTTATCAATTCCCTTCCTAATAATCCCCAGCATAGCGTTGGCCTTCTTTATTGCAGCTACACATTGTGTAGACATTTTCAGCGAGTTATCCACTACGACTCCAAGATCTCTCTCTTGGTCAGTCTCTGCCAGATCAGACCCCATCAACGTGTATTTATATTTAGGATTTTTGGCTCCAATGTGCATCACTTTGCACTTGGCCACATTGAACCCCATTTGCCACGTTGACGCCCACTCACCCATCCTCAACAGATCCCTTTGGAGTGCCTCACAATCCTCCCTGATTTTCACCACCCTGAACAACTTCGTGTCATCTGCAAATTTAGCCACATCACTGCTTACTCCCAATTCCAAATCGTTAATAAACAAGTTAAAAAGCATGGGACCGAGTACTGATCCCTGTGGTACCCCACTGCTTACCACCCTCCACTGAGAAAGTTTCCCATTTATACTCACTCTCTGTTTCCTATTTATAAGCCAGTTTTTGATCCACAAGAGGACTTGTCCTTTTATCCCATGACTATTGAGCTTACTTAGGAGCCTTTGATGAGGAACTGTATCAAAAGCTTTCCGGAAGTCAAGGTAAATAATATCTATTGGGTCCCCCTTGTCCACATGTTTGTTCACTCCTCAAAAAACACTAACAGGTTAGTGAGACAAGATCTTCCCTTACAGAACCCATGCTGAGTCTGCCTCAATAGTTTTTGTTCATCAATGTGCCTACTAATTCTTTCCTTAATAACAGTTTCCACCAACTTACCCGGTATCGATGTCAGACTGACTGGCCTGTAATTTCCTGGATCTCCCCTGGAGCCCTTTTTAAAGATGGGAGTGACATTAGCTACCTTCCAGTCATCAGGAATGGAGGCAGATTTTAAAGAAAGATTACATATTTTTGTCAGGAGATCCACAAGTTCACATTTGAGTTCTTTCAGAACTCTCGGATGAATGCCATCCGGGCCTGGTGATTTATTAGTTTTTAAATTGTCCATCAGTCGGAGGACTTCCTCTCTTGTCACCGCAATCTGATTCAGGTCTTTCAAACCCCCTCCCGAAATCAGTGCTTCTGGAGTGGGCAAACACTTCTCCTCTTCCACAGTGAAGACAGAGGCAAAAAATGCATTCAGCTTCTCAGCCATTTCCCTATCATCCTTCACTACTCCTTTTACCCCTTGGTCATCCAAGGGCCCCACTGCCTCCCTGGCTGGCTTCCTACTTCTAATGTATTTGAAGAAAGTTTTATTGTTGGTCTTTATGTTTTTTGCGATATGCTCCTCATATTCCCTTTTTGCTTGCCTGATCACAGACTTGCATTTTATTTGCCATAGTCTGTGTTCCCTTTTATCAACCTCACTAAGACTAGCTTTCCACCGCTTAAAGGAATCCTTCTTACCTTTTACAGCTTCCATTACTTTATTTGTTAACCATGCAGGCTTTTTTCTATACCTATTTGTACCTTTCCTAACCTGCGGTATATATTTTTTCTGAGCTTCTAGGATTGTCTTTTTAAATAGTCTCCAAGCTTCCCCAATGGTTTTGACCTTCTCCACTCTTCCTTTCAATTTCTTCCTCACATGTCCCCTCATACCAGAGAAGTTACCCCTTTTAAAGTTAAAAGTGGTTGCGTCAGTCTTTTTGGGCAACTCCCTATCTGTAGAAAGACCTCTGCCTGAGACCCTGGAGAGCCACTGCCAGTCTAAGTAGACAATGCTGACTTTGATGGACCGATGGTCTGATTCAGTATAAGGCAGCTTCATGTGACATCACGCAATGTGTTCCACTATAATGCATGAATTCAAGACTATGGCTGCGATCACACACACTACAGATTACCCGCCCTTGATGGACCACCACTAACAGTGGCGCAATGTGTCAAGAGCTTGGGAGTGATCTTGGATGCCTCCTTGAGTATGGAGGCCCAAATCATGCACATTGCCAGACTGGCATTCTTTCATCTGCACCAGGCTCAGCAACTGGCCCCCTTCCTTTCATGCCCTGATTTAGCCATGGTAATCCATGCAACGGTCACCTCCAGGCTAGACTAGTGTAACTTGCTAGACTGCCCTTGAGACTGACCTGGAAGCTCCAACTGATCCAGAATGTGGCGGTGCAAGTCCTGAGGGGAATGTCACAGACAGCACATATACATCCAGTGCTGCACCACTACACTGGCTCCCAATGGAATATTGAGTCAAGTTCAAGATTTTGGTTTTGACCCATAAGGCCTTGAGCAGTCAGGGACCAAGGCATCTACAGAACCGTCTCCTCTGTTATGTTCTCAGAAGGACATTATGCTTTTGGACAACACACCGGTGGTTCCCAGCCTTAAGGATATCTGGCTGTCCTTGACCAGGGCCAGGGCCTTTTTGATCCTGGCCCCAACCTGGTGGAACTGTCTGCCAAATACCATCAGGGCTCTGAGGAACCATATGCAATTCCACAGGGCCTGCAAAGCAGAGATGTTCCGCCAGGCTTTTGGTTGAGTACAGCAACAGCTTTCATCTTGGCTGGCACCCTCCTTAGGTTTCCATGCTCGTCTCAACCGGCCGGCAGTCTGTAATATGGGAACAATTAATTTATAAGTACTAGTACTCACCATTTGTCTTTTTTAAATGTATTCTAATACGATTTATCGCTTTTATCTGGCCATTGTTTTTAATGTTATTGTACATGCCCAGAACCCTGCAGTAGCAGGGATGAAGCAATTCCTAAATTTAATAAATAAATAAATAATGCACTTTCAGTGCACTTTCCAACTGGACTTTGCCAGTTCATACAGTAAAATCCAGTTGGAATGTGCATTGAAAGTGCATTATTTATTTAGTGTGATTGCAGCTAATGTGAACAATCTAAGATGGTTCAGATTCTGAATTAGAGGTGCTGGGGCTCAGCTTTGCCTGGGAACCCTGCTCCTGCCATTTCTTGTCTCCATGGATACATAGGGAAAAGGTGTTATCAGTGGCAGACAGTGGCAGACTGCACATGTTTAAAGGTGCTCTTCCTTTCTTACATGCCTGCAAGCTTTGGTGTGGGCAAGAAAGAGATGTTTAAGAAGTTCAGCCCCACAAGCCCAAACAAATCACCAGTTATAGGGTCAAGGTGCCTGTTTCTCTGGTGGTGCCAGGGGTGCCAGCCTGAGCTCTCCTACTTTTGGTACCTAGAAAGCAGTCAATCCCTCCTCACACACACTTCCCTAAAGACACAGGATTCACTTTTTTTCTTCCCCAGATCCTTTGCACAGTTCACTCCCCCCCCGCCAAGTTTGCAGCTGTCCTGATGCATAGCCACGTCCGTTTGTAATAATAAATAAAAGAGCTGGTTTGGCGGGAGGGGGCAGCGGGCAGCATTTGAAAATCTGTGGAGCAGAATTCCTGTGTTGAAGGCAAGGCAAGCCTCTCCTCCCTCCCTCTGCCCTCATTGATTTGAGGCGGGGAGGAGGGAAGCGGGGAGGCGCTGCCTGGGTGGTCTCTTCTCTCTCCACTTTGGTGAGCTGTTGCTTAGCAGCTAATAATAGGAGATGTTTGCGGAGTAATTTGCCTCTTCCTCGGCCAATGGGAACCGGGGCACTTTCCCATCAAACCAAACCTTCCTCCCCCCGCTCCTCTTTTCAGGATCTCGAAGGAGCTTGTTTGTTCCAAATGTTGGTGGGACGGGATCCGAGGCGCACTGCACCGCCGGGCACCCGGGCGCCTCTCGTCTCAGGGGCTGCTGTGTGAGTGCTCGATCCCCGTCTCCTGCCGCGCGTCGAAGGGGCCATGCTGGGAGGCGCCAAGGGCGCATGGGGCGCGCTTGGATGGCCCTGGATTCGCCCCCATAATGTTCACATGGGGTCCCCGCAGCAGCCAGCCTGAACCTTCGGACCCTGCGCCTCTCCTCTCTGGATTACCGCGCCTGGGAAGCCGCCTGCACCCTTTTGCCTCCCCCCAGCACCGTCCTCGTTCGACCTCGGAGCATGGCTTCGGATCGGCCGGTCCCTGGGGCCGGGAGCATCTTGGGAGAACTCCCGCCGTCTTACGCGGCTGCTGCCAACTCGGATCTGCTCCGGAGACCCAGCTACTGCCACGCTGCCTTTGCCCTCAAGCAGATCTCCAAGGTGAGAGAAGGGGGAGAAGGCGCTTTCCCACGGGTGGGGAGAGGGAAAAGTGTTGGGGGGATCCCATCCCCGGGAAGAGGTGCGCAGGGCAGCCGCCACAAAGGAGCAGAAGGCAGGAGCCGCTCCTCTAAGGCCGGAGGCGGAGGGCTGGAGGTCGGGATCCTCCTGGAAGCCCCGCGGCTTCCTGGGGTGGGGGAATGAAGGGAGGGGCAGGATCTCGCATGCGTGCTCCAAACAGAGCCCGCTCCGTGGTCCCAGGAGTTTGTTTATTGAAAGGGGAGACGCGATGGAGCCGTCCAGGAAGGACCGCCTGTAAATGGGGCGCTTGGGAGAGGCCGGCTGGGGATCGGAGCTGCCAGAGGATGGGGTGGGTTTAGCCGGAGCCAAGGTACAAGGATGTGGGGACTGTAGGTGTTTGTGTCCCTGCTTGGAGAGGGACGAGAAAAAGAGAAGACGAGTGCAGTCAGTGACTGGGAAGCAGGAAGAAAGGGAGAGAGAGAATGAAGAGAACCCGGCAGAGAAAATAAGACCGTCTGAACCCACAGAAGTACACACCTGAGGAAAGGGGAGGCGTAGAGCATATGCACACCCCACACACCTAGCTGGGGACTTGACACTGGGCCTTCTTCACACCTTTGTTTGTGGCTGTGGGAACTCTGCAGACTGCTTTCCCACAGGGAACTTCAGAGGCTGTGGGTTCCCTGGAGATGAGAAGCTGAACTTAACTGGGAACCAACACTAGCTTTTTTGCCTGGGACATTTCTTGGTGTATGAGCTTTCACACTTGAGTATGAAGTGGCTCATGCTTTGAATATCCAGTATAGGAACAGTGATTCACACATCTCTTGAGATGTCACTTGCTCACTAGTTCTCCACAAATGAGAAAGGGAGAGGCAGCACTGCAGATGGTCTCTGCCCCCCCCCCGTTTCTGACATAGGCGAGCAATCTGGGTTCAGACACAGCCATGCCCCTGAATCTTTGAGGAGGTTCTTACTTTCCTCCAGACTTGAGGTCTGTGTGAATCCCAGTGCCAGCTGCCCTGGGGCAGGATGTTGCTATTCCCTGTAGCAACAGTGCCTTGGCTAACTCTCTGTTTCTCTCCTCAGGGTAAGGCTGTGGGCCAGAAAGCCCCGCTGTGGCTGAGGGCCCAGTTCCAAGCCCTGCTGTTTACACTGGGCTGCTGGATCCAGCGTCACTGTGGCAAAGTACTCTTTGTGGGGCTGTTGGTCTTTGGCGCGCTGGCTGTAGGACTCCGAGTAGCCTCCATTGAGACGGATATTGAGCAGCTGTGGGTGGAAGGTAAGCCTCTTCCTGGGCCCTGTGGCTGCTGGGCAAACTGCATAATACCTGAGGCGTATTGGGGGGAGGGCGTAGGAGTTGTACAGCATTGTGGAAGGCAAATGAATTTGAGTCTCATGCTGGATGGGCCTTTTAAATAGAGACTTTGGCAAAGGGCCCAATCACCAAAGTCCACACGTATGTAAATCCAGATTTGCACATAGTTTTTGCAGTCTTGGTTTTGACACCTTGTCTTCTTTTGGAGGAGGGCACAGGTATCAAGTAGCAGATCTACTGTCACTACATTACATATTTTAAAAGATTGTTCTAGTTTGGGGAACTCCCAAGACTTGCAATAAAATCATGTGTCTCCCCATTTTAAATTTCCCTATAATTAAGGCAGAGTTTCTAGCACAGAAGAAGAGATTGAAAATGTGACTGTCAAATGTGCTGCAAGGTCTCCAAAGCCAGCTGGCAAAGATATAATGAAAATAGGAGGCTTCCTTTTTATTTTTTTTAAATAAGAATCATACAGAGCTGGAAGAGAACACATGTTTGTCCTTGTGTAGGGCTCTTCAAGCTGATAGGACTTCCCTTAGGAAAAGTGTTTAAGTGGTCTCAGGATTCCAGAGTCCCAAATCATAATTCTTGGAAAGCTCTGACCCTGTGTGATGTGCAAAGGATCATCACACAGAGCACATTTGTAAATGTATTATGGGATTCTCTTTATGCCTGTGTTTTCATGTAGACTTGAGGGATGTCAAGGAATAGACATCTGGGGCTTTATTATTTTGCACTTAATTGCTAAGGATTATGCTTTGGGTCTAGACCTCTCTGTCAGTTTTGTTATTGGAAACTTCCATAATGTCACAACCATGAAAACAAAAAATGAGTAAAGGCTCTGGCTTCCACAGATTTTGAAATGTTTTTATTTGTTGCACTACTGTTTATCTGAGGAGATGTGATTGGCTTACCTGCAGTTTCTAGATGGTCTCCCATCTAGGTACCTTATAGGGCCAGATACTCATGCTTCCATAATATATCCTGTACTTCAGACCTTTTTTCAGTGAGAAAGTAATCGTGGTAATCCCCTAGATGGATTTCCAGTCTAGGTCAAGCAAGAGACCTCCCCCTCTTCTTTTTTTGACCTCCAGACACATTAGTAATGCCTAACAATTTTGGGAAACTTTTATTAAAAGAAAATATTGGGAAAATGCCTGATCACAGTCCAAGGGTTAACACCTCACCCTGCTTGGTTTCTACTCAGCATTTGTCCCCCAGAGGATAAGGGCATGTGTATCTAAATCCTTCCTATGCTGCTCTGCATGTGTGTGCCTGGGCAGGCCATGTGAATGTATGCAATCCAGATCTTTATCGGTGCAAATACATGCCTTCACATAGACAAATGTAATTAAATTCTTTTCCCCATCTTGGAGGAGATGGTTTTTCTTGCCACCGGGCCCTACTTGGTGCATTACATTACTGATATTAAAATCTTAAATTACCTTTCTGAGGGTGGTGCTGAAGGAGAGGATAATTACTGTCTATGACAGAACTGTCAGTTGAAGTTTGGCTTGGGTCACACGTGCCTGCCAGCTGAGAATGAAACTGGGTTGAATACAAACAGCCGAAAGCAAAAAGGGGTCACCCAGGAGAAAATCCTAATTTCCTCCTGGAAACATTTGATAAAAGTCCAGAGTTTGCTCTTTGCTTTCCATCTCCTGTTATTGCAGCCTCCTCTTTTTCCCCAACACCAGGTTGCTGTGCTGAGTTTTCACACCCTGGGATTTTTATTTTTTTGCAAGCAGCCTGGGAGCTTTCCAAGAGCAGATGTTTCTCTGTGATGACTGTCAGAGATCTTTGGCGTTCCACACCTCCTCCCCCTGCACAGCCCCAGCTCCATGTGTGGTCCTAAACTACTCTTGGATTTTGTTCAACAATAGAAGCAACTTTAGTCTTCCACCCTCCCACTCCCTTTTAAATAAAACCCACACTCACATGAATGCCAGTAAAGTTTACCCACCTGTTTCACACACTGAAGGGGGACTGGAAAGGAAAAAAAATGCTTCAACCTTAGCCTTCACCCCCCCTCCCCTTCTCCTTGCTTCTTGCCTTACAGAGGCTTGTAGCAAAAAAGAAGATCCATCAAAACCTGCAGCTGTTTAACATTTAAAGAAGGGAAATCCCCCTTTTGTAACCAACCCATCTTAACCCAAATTAAGAACATCCCCTGAGAACCTGCACGGTTGGGCTTGTACTTATTTATTGCTTTTGAAGCTGACATTTGCTGAGCCTTAAAAAAAAAGAAAGGAGGGAAGAGAAAGAGACTGTTCCCTGCTCCCTATTCCATGTGTTATACAAAAAAAGGATACCTGTTCTTCGCTTGTCTTGTTTTGCTTTATTTCAAAATATGATGATTTTGAGAAGAAATATCACATTGCTATAGTCTTTTTGTATACTGCAGCAAACAGGGTGAATAGTTATGTACTAGTTTGTCTTTTGTGACGCACTTTTCCAGTAGTTTGGTGTATGGTGGGGAACCTAGATGGAAAAAGGTCATAAGTCTGCTGTGACTTGACAGCAACAACAACAAGCAAAATGTGAAAATAGGGTGGGTGGGGAATCACGGTTGTAGATCTACCTGTGTGGACATAGCTACTTCCCTTCATTTTCTGTCAACTAAAATGCTTAGTTGCTGTGATGCATGTTTCTTTTGTTGGAAAACCCTCAGTGCTCTGAGGGTGCTACTGAAAAATTGGCCCCCATCCCCTTTTTTAATACTCATGGGTCACCTAACTTCAGAAATTGCCTGCTGTTGAGATTTTAGCTTTTAGATCCAAAATTCTTCAGATCAGATTCTTTTGCCTCTGTACTGTGTTTCCTCTGTCACTGGTTATGTACAAGTAACAAGCCAGTTGAATATACCTGCAAATTATCCATAGGTTGAGCCATATTATGTGTTGAATGATGGCTGTTGCTCCATGACTTTGTTCATGCCATGCCATGCTCTTTGCTACTTGATTTAAACATGGACTTGCATGCATAGCACTGGAGTGAGATTCCTTTTAGCATTTAATAACAAATAATTCTTTCCTTCCAAGGGTGCCTCCCATAGATTTAGATGAGGGAAATTCAGAGAAGCTATACAGATAGAAGGAACAGTTGCCAGTCGCTTGCCCCCAATTCTTGTGAGCACAGTTTGGAGCTTCACATTCTCCTACCATTCTTTTCTGTAAACTAACATCTATGGCAGTTTCTCACACTCCTAGACCAACACTGAGTTTTGCACCCATTTATGTGGGAAAAATCCCTTAAAAAGGTGGATATTTTCTGTGTCCAAGATATCCACACAAATTAAGGAGCTAGCCATACAGCCTGCCATGGGGATCAGCAGGGGATAATGCACAGTGAAGCACCCTTTCCTTATGTACAGTGGAGCGAACACCCCATCTGATTCCCTTATTGCAAGGGGAATTCTGGTTTGAGCACCAAAATACAGTCCACAATGTTCCTTCTCTTAAAACTCCTTCCACTAATTCTGCATGTCTGCAATGTTGTTTCAAATCACAGGTCAGAGCTATACTCTTTCCATGGCTTCAGATTTGTTGACTTCTTTTACTATGAACTCCCTCTGAGGCATTGTTTACTCCTCCAGGCTACACTTTCCTACTTCAGAACTGAACACTTTGGAAGGCCTACACTTGATCAAGAGTTAAAGCAGAGAAATGCATGTTGTGAAGGAATAGGCTGCTGTGGCCATTTTTTAAAGGCAGATGAACAAGCCTTCTTCCCTGAGCTGTTCCAGAAGAACAAACTATTTCTTTGTAGTGAAAAAGTTGTGGACCACTTATGCACCATTTGTGTCAAAGAGAGGAACTTGTGTGATGTCACTGGCAGACTTTTTTTGTGGCTCCAAATTCTATGAAAGATGCACTCAGGCTTCACACTGTAGTTCACGTGGGGAGAAGAAGCACAAGAAAGAACTGCTGTGTGAGTACTGATGTTCTGGCAGTGTGTCGTCCCAGGTTCATCAGAACAGTTGGCTTTGAGGGTTTCTTGAACTGGAAATAGATTTCAATTGTGACAGAGAGACAGTTGAGCTCCTCAGTAACACTTTGGGCATACATTCCTCTTTCTCAGTTTAAAAAAATGCCCCCTTTGAGAGACTGGCCATGTTTCATCTGCACCAAGAAACTCCAGAATATTCACCATCCAGGGAACTGTGCTCGACTGCAAAAGATTTGTTCCACAGATATCAGCCAGGCATTATTAGGATTGACATCTTATTACTGCAAGTGAGAATGCTGACGTTTGCCAATACTTTTGAGTAAAATGTGTGAGCTTATCCTATATCCCACCACTGTCCTGTGGAGTAGTATTTTAAATTATATTGTATGGATTAATGGGTGGGTCTCCAGAGGCTGTTCCAAAGTTGTTCAGTCTACTTATCCCAATACCACAATCATTCATTATATTTCCTAGTAAAGAGGGAAGTCCTTCATTCTTTAACCTGTAGGTGTTCCTGCAAGTCAGTGGTTCTCTTTCTTTTGACTGGAACATGGATAATTTTAATGTTTTCTTCCAAGGCAGTATGTCCTTCTCTTAAACTTGCAAAGAGCAGATTGATGATGGTCAATATATGTGTGGGCTGCACCACTTCTTATTGCAGCTGGGATCTCTCAAGACTGAATGCTTCCCTATTTAAAAAAGAAACCACCCAGATATCAGGGGAAGGAGTTGTAGGAAAGTCCTTTTCCTTCACATTCAAATTCTCATGTGTGCAAGGTTTTTGTTTTTATATGGAGGAACAGTCAGTCATGTGAGTCCAGGCCTGCAGTCTGAAATGGTACAGCCAGAAACAGGTTTGCTGCCTCAGCTGCTGTTTATGAGAATGAGGCCTAAGGCAGGGGTCCCCAGCCTTTTTGAGCCTGGGGGCACTTTTGAAATTCTGACAGAGGGTAGTGGGCACAACCACAAAGCAGCTGGTGCAGGAGGTAGAACCAGCCACAAAATGTCAAGAAGAGAGGTTATGCATAACTTTTAAGAATAACTCTTCAACGTTTTAGGCAGGAGCTCTGCTTAACAGGATGCTTTTATGTACGGTTTTTATTTTTTAATTTTTTTTTTGCATACATACAGCTTGCCTTCAATCACAGAGTAAACTCCTTGAACTGTGGTGGTAGCTGCTGGCAAAACAACTTTAAAAACATCTCCATAGCCAATCAGAAGCCCTGCTGGTCGAAAGCCCCATCTGGCCATGCCCACTGTCTAAAAACTCTTGGGGGGGGGTGTCAGAAAAGATGTCTGTGGGCGCGACGGTACCCACAGGTGCCACATTGGGGATCCCTGGCCTAAGGAAAGAAGATTAAGTAGTCCTTTCCCACTCCAATAATAGCATCCTGACACTAATTGTTGCAATGTTTTGTTTCCCAGTTAGGTCCCAGCTGGATTCCAGATTTCAACTAATAATCTTTGAATTTGGCCATAAGGGAATCAACCTTTGATTACGAAAGATGGGAAGAGTTATTCTGTTAAGCTTTACCTTCAGGAGTTATGAAGGGGAAACACTTGAGAGATAAATAATCTCTGTGAGAGATATACAATATATGATGATATTGACACGGATCTTTCTGGCAGCCCAGGAAAAAATGCTAAGTATTGATGTCAACATGGAGTGGTCTTAGGTACATGCAGGTAGGACTCTCTGTGGGCATTTGCTCATTGGCATCATTGAGGCCAGGGCAGACTGCTTGGTAGGAATTAAACTTAAAACTTGAGACTTGAAAGAAAACCAGCGTTTGGGAGGCAAAAGGTCATGGCTGATTTATAGGCTAAGGGTGACCTCAAAGGAAGGCAGGTTTAATCTTTAACCAGGACATTTTAGTTTAGCTGTGTGGCTGCAGGAGCTTTTTAAAGGTCTGTGCTACTGATGTCCATTGCACCAGAGGAAATGCTTTTATCTTTGAATTCCTGAGTGCATAGGGAGATGGTAAGAAATTATGGAGAATTTTTTGCTCACTCATATTGGAGCACTCATGCATTGGAAAGAATAGATGTTTAATGGATGATTCCTAGGGCAGAGGAAAGAAGACCCCAACAAGCTAACAAGATATGGAGAAGCAGTGAGTGCTCTGGGAATGTGGCAAAAAAACAGAAGTTGCTGTCCAGCTAATTTGGTTGCTAGCACACTTGCTCTTTGAAGGTGGCAGCCAAGATTCTCCTGACCTTGATCAGGTTTCTGTATCTTAAATAAGCTGAGGTAAAGTGGGTCATTGTGGTGTGTTTTCAGAATACAGGTCTAAAAGATGTCCTCTTGCTGCAAGGGGTGAAATTGGTGCACTTTCTGAATGTCTCTTGAACATAGTCATGAACTATGAAGATGGGGCTAGGGATATTCCTCCCATCAGGAGCCAGAAAAGAAACTCATTTGCCAGCATAGTACTTAGACAATCGACTCCCGGCTTGTTGCTTGAAGAGTGTTATGATAGCAGTTCTGTGTTATATGGATTGGGAACAGAGATCCTAAATCAGCTTGGAGAGAGAGGAAGAATGAAGACTTGATACAGGAGAAAGTAATTTGTGAGCCTCAGCTCAATCCCAGGTTGCATTCACTTAATTTATAAAACACCTCTTGATTTTGTTGAAGGGTTCCTTCACAGGGTTGTTGTAAAGATAAAATGGAGGAGAGAATGGGTCCCCATTGGTAAGAACTATGGGGCATAAATTAAGTAAATACTTAAATAAACTGCATGTTAGAAATGTTAGCAGGCTGTACAGATGGTGCTGAGACAGAGATGGGCAGCATTTTTCAATTCCTAGTGGAAGCTGAGGCCCATTATGTTCACAAATTTAGCCTGATATCTGCACATGGATGTGTAAACATCCTTTAATTGGGTCAGACATCTGGATGTGTAAGATTGGAGACGAATCCCAAAAAGGCAGGCCATGCAAGGAATGCTCCAAAGTCCAGCATCTGTTCAATAAGGCTTTTTTACTCTAAAGCCTCCTTCCTCACCAATAAATAAACTGTGGATGTGGGGTCTACATACCTCACTCATAAGAGCAAATAAACAAGCCCTTAAAGCTGCTGAATGCAGAGACCAAGGGGGCTCCAATGTGTGTGTGTGTATGTATATATGTAAGATTCTTGGGTGGCCAGCAGTAGAGGTGGGTGGCCTAGTGGCTAGCAGAAATCTCTGAAGCGGTCTTGGTGCTGATAAGAGGAGAGGGAGGCTCTGGAAAGAATGAGAGCGTTGGGGGAGATGGGTAAAATGGACTGGCCTGAAATATGCTTCCCAGAGTATTCAACATCTATATTCCTTAAGGCAAAGCAAGCTGGAAACAGAGGAATTAGGGGAATACAGGGATGGTATATGATCTTGCATAAGCAGCATGAAGGCTGAAATATCATTCCTCATAATAGCAGATTTAATGGCTGAGTGTCTGAAAGTAGGACAGCAAAATAGGGCCACCCACAGACAAGGTAACAATTTTTGCATACTTAGGGGACTCCCCAGGTATGCCTAAAAATAACTCTGTAAATGAAAAAGAAGCCCCCCTCCCCCTGACCTGATGAGGAATGAGCATTTTCTAGGAGCACTGAATACTGAGGACAGTTAGGCATCACTTAAACGGGGAACAAATAAAAAGAAAACAGAGGGAGATAGGGAAATTGTTCTGCTTAAGCTCACAGTAGCTTATAGTACCCAGGAAGGGGAGATTGGGGGTGGTGGTTCCGAAATGATTTAACCCCCCCCTCCTTGCAAATTGTGTAAGCAAATGGGGATTCCAGAATGTGATGCAGACTGAGTATGTGGATCAAACAGCCAGAGGCGAAATGAGGGAATGCATGGAGGCAGGGTATGAACTAAAGGCCTATAAGATTCCCTCCATAAGAAGATGCATTGCACTTTACCAGAACATACAGTCTCAGGGTCTTCATTTTGGAAGTATGTCGTAGCATCTTTCCTTGATATCCTCCAATATCCTTTAGTCCATTTCTCATTGTTTCCAAGAAAGGAATCAGTTAGTTGTTTCTTCATCTGGTAGGAACATCTGCTGTTATGTCCTTTGATGATACAGATTTGACTAACAGTACATGGTGTTACCCATTCTTCTGTAGAAGTGATGCTGCTGTGGATTAGATGAACCTCCTGTTGTAGAAGTTTTAGAAAAAAATGCCCATTTCCAGGATTCTTCCATAACTGGTTTCCCTGAGTATTCAATTTTCTCTTCCTCTTTCCTCTCTTTCACTGGGTTGGCAGTCGATAGTGGTGAGCACAGAACTTGGGGGCACAGGTGGTAAGAGAGACATTTTAATTCAGGACACCTGCAAACTAAAAAATGAAAAAGAAAGCTCATTAACAGTATTTTTCTATTGTTTGTCCCCCTTGTTAATCACCAAGTCATTTTTTTACTCAACTGGTATGGAAGTAGATAGGTAAGGCTGGTGGTAATTAAATCTAGTCGGTTGTATAACTGCTATCAGTGGTGTGTGATGGAAATGTCATTAAAATATTTTCATGTGCAACATAGATTTTGTTGTTACTGCTAATAATTACTGTGGTGGTTGCTCATGTGAACGCTGCTGTCAGTAGTTAATGACACCTATGGTGTAAAAGTGTTCTAACCTGTCAAAAAAATTAATGCATTGAGTTCTCAGTAGGATATCCTTCAGTTTCAGTCCTCTAAAGCATGCGCGCGCACACACACGGCTTTGCCCATTATCCTCTAAATCTGCTTTGTTTTCTGCCTCTGCTTTGACATTTGCTCTAAGAAGCATCTTCTACTGTGACCATGGCCAGCTTTGAAAGGATCTTTCTTTTCTCAGACTAGCTCAAACTTGCTAGAGTTGCCACTCAGGCTGTTTCAGTTTCCCAAAGAATTGAAGGGTTGGGGGAGGAAAGAGCTCCTTTTGTTGGGGGGAGGGTGGACAAGAGAGGAGTGGGAGGAAGGTTGCTTCTAAATAAACATGGAGTCTCCCCAGCTCTCTGATTTGGTTGTATGCATTGATAGTTCATTTTTAAATGATAACTGAAGGATGCCTGGTCTTGTCTTAGAGATTTTATTTTATTTTGTATTTTATTGGCAAGGGCTGTGAGTAGGGGATAGAAAGTGGAGAGAGGGAGAACGAGAGAGTGTTATTCTCTGGTCCATCCCCCCTGGCTTGGAAAAGTGGTCTGGGTTCAAAAAATTCATTTCTTGCCTGAATGAAGGCAGCAATGTGGAAAAATTTCGCCATTCAGAAGGGGATGAATGTATGTTTCAACCGCACATTAAGTCACATTAGCAGGCAGTGGAGTGCTTAATGTGGGCATTTTTCACAGCGGCCAACAGAGGGGATGATTAGCATAATTAGTCCAGGCAACTCTATACATATGGAAATGCCAAATGCGTAAATGCCAACACCAGTGGAAATTTATGTCAATGCTGACAGGAGTCTTAGTGGTGAATGGCTCCCAACTGAATCTCTTTTAGCTTCCTTTTTCGGGGGTCGGACTCTCCCCTCGTCTTTGGCCAAGGCTCCTTCGTGCTGTTCCTCTCCCTACCCGCCCCCTCCACACTGGGAACCTGAGCCCATCGGATTTCTGGTAAATAAAGACATTAATTTAGGTCTGGGATAAACAAAAGGCCAGGCCAGGCTTGGGGAATGGAGACTAGGCCTCAAACAGGCCTTTCAGTGCTTTCCTTAAAGCCAGCTCTCCTAGCCAGCCTGCCAGCTCCCCCCACCACCACCTTGTTTATTTAGAAAGCAGCCTGGCGTCTCTGTCTTTGTCAGACTAGGTTTGTTAGAGAACAAGCACGAAGGGACACGGTGCTGCACATCTCCCCCTACCCAGGCCTTCAGCAATGTTTAGCCCCAGGGTGTCAGTTTAATGGGGTGCCTGGGCTCCCTTTCTCCTTGATGGAACTAGCTTCTTTTCCATGGTGAACAGGATCCTGGTTGGATGTGTTTTGACAGCCATAGGCCAGCTAGCGGCTGGCAGGCCTTTCAGAGCAGCCAGGACAGGTAAAAATGGCTCTTTTAGCACGCCCCCAGCAAGACTTCCTCCCAAGCAGCATGGCTCCTTTCACAGCTTCCCTAATCCAGCTAATCCGCCCCTCAACACTTTGAAGGTGGCCCACGGCATGTGCATGTAGCACTGTGTTGAGGACGCTGCACGAAATCAGATTCAGCTGCGGCTGCCACTGTCACAAGGGAGTGTGTGAGTGTGTGTGTGCGTGCATGTATATGTAGGTGTGTGAGGGATGGGTGCATATTACCCTCCTCTGAACCATCCTTCTTTCTTCACTGCCTTGAGCTTGTCAGGGAATCAGATCCTCACATGGATAGGGACAGAACTGTCCTCTTGCTTTCCATTGTAGCTGCATTATTGATTTTGTTGCAGATGGGAATAGTCATAGCTTAAACAAAAATATAAACTGGCCATTGTAAGGCCTCATTTTCAATCAGGCTTAGTTCCAGTTTAGCCTAACCTATCCCAGCTTCAAACCAGGCTATTTCTAATGTTTTCAGAGAAAGTTCTGGAGTGTGTCTATATATATGGGACAATCTTCCTGCATCAAGGAATAAACTACAATGTTAGCGGTAAAAGATAAACATTGGTCTTTTTATTCATTTATAACACTATAAACATGGAGTTCACAATGTTAGTCTTAGGCTGCGGTCACACATATGAAATAATCTACTTTCAATCCACTTTCCATCCACTTTCCAATTGGATTTTGCCAGTTCACACAGTAAAAATCCATTTGGGAAGTGCATTGAAAGTGCATTATTTAGTCTGTGTGATCGCAGCCATTATGTACCTAAATCAACAAAAAATCCTAGATAACTTTTCAGGTTAAAGGACAACAAAAAACGATAGTATTTGTTCTAGATAACAAATAAGCTTTCTTTAGTCAATAATATCTAACGTTAATATTTATAAAACAAAAATCCCTGTACAGCATGACAATAGAATACATGGCATCTAATAATAAAGCATTTCTTATTTCATAGTGCTTATTTTTGTGCTTATCCTCTACAATACCATACGAAATATACTGTGTTTTGGGGGGGTCCTTGTTATTGTTTTGCTGCTAAGCCCATAAGGTTTTCAAAGACAAGAAATATTCAGAGGTGGTTTTCCATTACCTTCCTCCATGTCATGACTCTCATATTCCTTGCTGGTCTCCCTTCATACTGACCAGGGCTGACACATTTTAGCTTCCAAGATCTGATGAAATCAGGCTAGCCTCAGCTATCCAGGTCAGGGCCCTTGTTATACAGAGACAGACTTTATTTTTCAGGAGCATGTTATGTGAATATGTAGTAAATACAGTACAGACATATACTCTAACATGTGGAAATAACTCATTTTGGTCAGATCTGTTCTCATGGGATTGACCTCAGGAGAACCTAGTTTATTAAGCCTCCAGACGATTATATATTGTGTCATACCATCGCACTATGCTGAAGACCATTGAGCTGGAAACAGCTCTTAGTATACTATATAGTATGCCATCTTAACTACCATCACTAGCATTTTAAGTACTGGATTGTTTTAATGTTAATGTTCAAATGTTTTAATCTTGTATACGGTTTTATGGTACTAGTACCAATTAAGGTAAACTGCCCTGAGCTTGTTTGTGGGGAGGGCGGGGTATAAATTGAAACAATACATAAATAAATAAATATATTTTGGGCTGTGTTTGGCTTGCTGAGTCACAATGGGATTGTGCCTGGCAACCAGTGGTAACTTTGGGGGCAGGACATAGGGGTGCTGGTGGCATGTGCACCATGACATCACTTCCAGGATAAATTGGATGTGACATCATGTTGCTCTAGGAAGCACTGGAAACTGTGGAAAATCCACAGTCTCTGGTAATTCTTAGAGAGATGTGACAGCAGTTTTGGGTTTTTCCCTGGAACACACTGTGTATGGCACTTGCTTAAAAAGAAATTCTCCCAACACTGCTCAGAGCAGTGGCAATCTCGCAGCCCAAAGAAGAACTATTACATTTTTCATATTAAAGCAGTAGCTAGAATTACCCTTGTTAAATATTGGAAGTCTGATATATTATGCCAATGTAAGAATGGATTCTGAAACGTAAAAAAAAACCTTTTTATTGATCAAACTGGCATTCTTAAAAAGATGGAACTATAAATCTCAATTGAATATAGTTTTCAAGAGTTGTTCAATTGATGTAATTAAGTGTAGAAAAATTTCAGTGGAATGTTATCACAAACATTCTTGAATTTATATTTATTATGTAATCTTATCAACTAAGAAAAAGAACTATTAAATACTGGAGGTTTTTTTAAAAAAGGAAACATTATAACAGTAACACCAATGCTCCCTCTAAGCTACTGGCATTAAAGCTTGTGAGCAAGCAATTTGGCTACTGCATAAATTAGTTTGCTTTGGAGCCATCCTTCCTGAGCTAAGACAAAAATTTGTGAGCTGGAGGCTAAAAAACTGTGAACTAGCTCACACCAACTCAGCTTAGAGGAAACACTGGTAACAACATATATGATTTTGTTAGTCTTTAAGGTGTTACTGGGCTCCTGTTTAATTTTGTTGTAACAGACTAACACAGTCACTCCTCTGAAACTTAATGTGATAAACACTTTAATATCCCACCAGTATTCACGAGATCTTTACGTTACTACAGTAGTTAGGGCTAGACAACAAGTTCAGGATTATATTGTTTTCCAATTTATTTTTCTGCAATCATCCTCTGTTCTCAGTGGATAAGTTTGGATGGTACAGAAGATAGGAATGACATATGGCACAAACTGCTGTCCAACTCACCTTTTGTGTCGTGTCAGACTGTATGGGATGTTCTAATTATATTGATGCATGAAGATCCTCTGTGGTTGGTCACAAAAGGTAATACTTGTCAAGACCCCCTCCCCACTGCCTCCTCAGAGAGTATGGCTTAAGATCCTTATTCATCCTATGTTACAGAAGGTCCAAGATATAGCTGACCTAAGCTTTGCAAGACAAATACTGCAGAGCTGACACCATGACACCAAAGTCCTCTAAGTATCTGCTTAAATTCTCTTGGTGGGCTGTTTGTACTTTGACATAAGAGTTATTTATTTATTTATTTATTTATTTAATTTATACCCCACCCTCCGCACAAGAGCAGGCTTGCCTTTTTGGAGGGTTTAACATGTTCCTAGTTTATATGTCATGTCAGGCAGTAAAAAAATCTGGATTTGGATAGTCACTGAGTCCTCTAGGGTTTCCAAATCTATCTGCAGCTTCAGAGGGGTGGCCACTCTAAACTTCACCAGTATGGAAAATGGCAGTCTTGCAAGGCTAATTTGGGGTGATTAAGATTCTGTGTCTTATGATACAACTTGCCCTAGTATCAATAGAGGCAGAAAGTATGCAAAAGCCAATTCTGGGGTCATCCAGTTTTCAAATCCAATTAGAAAACATAAAACTAAGAATAAATAGTTAAAACTACAAAAGCAGAAACATTTACAGCAGTCACACTGAAATAAGTACATTAAACCTGGTAAAATGGCATGGAAGAAGAAGAAGAAGAGGAGATTGGATTTATACCCTGCCCTTCACTCGGAGTCTCAAAGCAGCTTACAAATTCCTTTCCCTTCCCCTCCCCATAATAGACACCCTGTGAGGTAGGTGGATCTGAGAGAACTCTGACAGAAACTGCTGTTTTTCAAGAACAGCTGTGCCAGAGTTTGTGACTGACCCAAGGTCACATCAGCAGGTGCAAGTGGAGGAGTGGGGGATCAAACCTGGTTCTCCCAGATTAGAGTCCGCACACTTAACCACTACACCAAACTGGCTCTCCAAAAAGCTTGGATAAGCAGAGGAAGCTTAGTTTGGTTGTAAAAGACCATGCCAAACAAACCTACTTTAGGAAGGAATTCCACAATCAACACATCAGTGGAGAAACAGCCTTTTCTCTGGCAGAATTCTTGAGTCTTATGGATGTTTTGAAGTTCCCTAGCTGAAGTTCAGTCGCTATCAGTGGCAGGGTCTCCATGTGAAGGGATCTGCATCTGACAGATTTGTTTAAATGCTTTAGTCTAGAATGTCTTGCTTCCTTTGGAACCAGAAAAATGCAAGTATTCTGCACAGGGTTGACAGCAGTGTTCCCTCTGAGTTAGTGAGCTAGCTTACAGTTTTTTAGCCTCTGGCTCACACCTTGTTGTCTTTGCTCAGGAAGAATGGCCCCAGAGCAAACTAATGTATGCAGTAGCCAAATTGCTTGCTCACAACTTTTAATGCCAGTAGCTCACAAAGTAGAATTTTTGCTCACAAGACTCCACAGCTTAGAGGGAACATTGGTTGACAGGTCTCCCACTAGCAGTTGCTGCTCCCTTCCCCCTCTCAGTAGGCTGGTGTGTGTGAGGGGAAATAAGTAAACAATTAGCATTTTGTCAAGAGCATGACATCATATTCAGGGGGAACTTGGAAGTGACATCACACTGCTCTAGGTTTCAGAAGAAACTGTATGGTAAAACCATAGCATTTCTGCTAAATCCTAGAGTGATGTGACATCACTTCTGGGTTTGCCCCAGAAATGATGTTATGCTGTTGCTGCAACCATGTCTCCCCTCCACCCCAATCTCATCCTAGGTGCCAGCCATTGGCAGGCAACTGTCTGCAGAATGTTTCACACCTGTTCTACAACTTCTAATGATAACAGTTTGTGGACAGCCTCTTCCTTCAGCTGTCACTGAGTCAGAGACTACCAGCACTCCCTGATTGCTGCCTGAAACTTGATTATATAGCCTTTAGAGATGGTTTATACTTTGTTACATCTGTACTTCCTGCCATTGGTTTGACAATTTGAGGGAGGACCAGCTTTGCTTCCTAGCCCCTTGTGTTCTCTGCCCCACTTAGGCTGGGACATGTTATTTATGAGTATTGGTAGATAGAGGGACAAAAGGTCTGTTCTAGTGTCTGTGAGGAAGAAAGACTTTAGAGGTTCTGAAGGAAGAGCTCTCATTTTCTTTTCCTCTAAACTATTGAACAGCTTGTCTACAGTTCCTCCAAATAGTTTCTCTTGTGAATACGGCAAACCAAGAAGATGTACTTTGTATGGAAGAAGGGGGAGTCGGGGGTGGAATCAGTGGTCTTTCTGACCAGGACTGGAATCTGAACTCCTAGCACATTTTAAGCCACAGGCTACCATGTAAATGATTTTATGCCCTGCCTTTCTCTCCATTTATACCCTGCCTTTCCCTCCTTGGAGTGAAGTTGTGGAAACTTGATCAGGATGCTGAGGTGCTGGCTTGGGGCTTTCTACCTTTAGTTGTATCCCCTTAAAGGGTCTCTGATGGGGGAGGGAGTGTGTTGGAGGGGGAAATAATTCTTTTTCTTCTTTCTGGATTATGTCGATCACCTGGCACAGCCTTTTGTAAATGGCCATCATAAGACATGTTGCCATGCATGGTTTCCATGCCATTGGGACATGAGTCGTGTAGTTTCTTGGGGTCAATTTAGTGTACCAATAGGAGGGGTATGTCCCATTATGGAGTGACATGAGTCTTTCTTATTCAGTCTAATTACATTCTTTCTTAACTGCCTCAGTTGTTGAAGTGTTTTCTCATAGACTCACATAAATCTGAGTACCAGTCCTGCCTTTATTCTTGCTCAAAGCACAGTAATTGCAGAGAAAAATCCAGGTAAAATTTCCATGCTTCCATTTTCACCATAATGGTATACTGAAGGCTTCTCTTATTAGTACAACTGAGCCTGCCTAGGTGCAGGTGTTAAGTATGGAACTCAACAACAAAATGATTTCAGCAAGTGATCTCAGTTTATTCGTAACAGCAACTCCAACTCAGAATACCACAACAAACACACCACAAAACAGTGGAGCACAGCTCCTTCTTTTAAACTCTCCCAGGCTGTCAAAGCCACTCCCAAAATAAGTTAAGGACTAATAGAATTACAAAGATAAGGTCCAATCACAAATGTTCCCTCTTTGATGCATATTTACAAGATGATTGGTTCTGTACAGAGGTTTCTCAGAAACCAGCCAATAGTAATGCGACAGCTGAAGAGCCACATTCAGAATCAAGCGTAACATGTGAAAGTATAGCAGTGATTCACATTTTAATACACAACAGCAGGGATCTGCGATCTTTCCTCTAGCGAAGTTATTGCCCAGGATGGGGGAGTGACAGCATGCATGATTTTCCTCTCTGCTCTGGCTGTCAAGAAAGATGTTTCATACAAGAATGAATCCATATGCTTTGGAACCTGACATACACAAATATGAGAACAGCCCAAGGAATACTGACACAGTGGGTGACAGAGTTCTGAGTGAAACAGAACAAACTGACTGGAGAGATCAGTTCAAATCTCTGTTCAACCACAAAGCTCATTGGGCAGGGGTGGTCAAACTGCGGCTCAGGAGCTACATACGGCTCCTTCACACATATTGTGCGGCTCCCAGCAGGAAGCTGGGGAAGCAAAGGGAAGCATGCCTCCCCAATCGGTCTTCTCTTCCCCAGCCAGTGTTCCCCTCCCTGGGTAGGCTTAAGGTGTGGGGGGAACACAGAAAGAAAGCAACTTTAACTTTAAATGTATTCTCAAAGCCCCTCCCCCCCAGCCAGCTTGGAGAAGGCATTTGTCTCTTTAAATCCCTTCGCCAAGCCAAGCCAGCTGGTGTGGGAGCATGGGGGGGAGCTTGGAGGATGTATTTAAAGTTAAAGTTGCTTCCATTCCACCTCTCCCTCCATCTTCCATCTGCTTTCTTTCCACCTTTTTTTCTTTCTCTCCCTGCCTTCCTTCCATCCCTCTCCCTCCCCATCTATTTGCTTTCTTTGTTTCTCTCTCTCTCTCTCTCTCTCTCTCACACACACACACACACACACACACACACACACACACACAGAGAGAGACACAAATATCATTACCAAACAAATAAATATCACTGGACAAATAAATCATTATCAATATCTGTTTTTTACCTTTTTGTTTTTATTTTTGGAAGTCTCATTTAATGTTAATAAAAAGCAAAATTGCATATTTTTCAATAAAAATATGTGTGTAATATATGTTCATGTCTTGTGGCTCTCAAGCATCTGATATTTATTCTTTGTGGCTCTTATATTAAGCAAGTTTGGCCACCCCTGTCATTGGGTGACCTAGGATTTAGCAGAAATGCTGTGGTTTTTCCAAAGAGTTTCCATTGAATCCCAGAGCAGCACTATGTCACTTCCAGGTTCCCCTGAAAATGATGTCATATTGTTGACACAATGATAGATTCAGGTGGGTAACCATGTTGGTCTGAAGCAGCAGAACAAAGTTTTAATCCAGTGGTACCTTTAGGACCAACAAAGATTTATTCGTTTAAGCTTTCGTGTTCATGAATACTTCTTCAGATACAATGAAGTGGAAATTACCAGTCCATACATATAGGTAGAGGGTGAGCAGTAAATTAGCATACAGCATAATGAAGATGTTTAACAGATTCAAAGACCAAACAGGAATAACAAGCTTAGTTTATATAGTTACCATTTGTTTGGGTTTAATTCTGGGGAAAACATAGTGAAGGAAATAAATATGTCAGAATTGGAGATTGATAGCCCATCAATCTAGAAATGGTGGCAAAAACATTCATTCCAGGCCCATGTCAGAAGGGAACCTGGAGTGTGAACAAGTTGTGGTCTGTCAAGGACAGTATAGTTTGTAATACACATGCAAGAACAATTTGCATCTTTGTAATATCAAAAGGGTGAAATATCAATATGGGAAGTATGAATTCCAGAGAATGTTCTTGACATTTTGCAAATGTTGGTCTTGCACTCACAGTGGATCCTTCCTACAAATTAAAGGATGCACAACTTTAACCCTTTTCCTCTGGCTTCCCCATAGGCCTTTTCAAACTACAGAAACAAAATGCGGCACGTGTCCTCCTTTAAGCCACTCTCTTTAGCCACTTTAAGCCACTCTCCTGTGTGCATCCATGTTAGTCACTGAAGCATCCTGAAAATCATGTATGTCCTCAATATACCTATTTAATGTGTTTCTACTGTGGCTATTTAATAGGTAGAGTATATACTTTCTTACCCTCTTTATCACTTGCTTACACATGACAACTCTGCACCAGTAATAGAGCCTGCCTCATTTCTGTATCTGTTTGAATGGCACAAGACAGACTTGCTTTGTGATTTTATCTCCTAACATTGCTGGCATGCTCTGAATTTGAAATATTTTAGTATTCGGAGAATTGCTGTTTAAATGGTTTAGCTGACTGGATGGCAGAAGGATTTTTCCAGTATACTGGCCGGAAATAAATATGGCTGGGCTGGAGGTCCACCAATGCTGCCTGGACATCCGGGCCTTTAAAGACCACCTACAGGCCAGACAGAGAGAGGCCAGGGCGGGAGAGCAGGCTTACAAGGCTGTGGATAGCTTGGAGGTGGTAGGAACTGGTGCAGAGGAGCGAACTTCTGGTCAGGCAACTGAAGCGCCTCAGAAGGAGGCCAAAGAGGAAATTCTTGGAGCAACTTGGACCCTGGTAAGCCCCAGTGTCCGGAACCCTGCCACTGGATAAGAGCCCTGATGAGCTGGCAGCCTTTAGGGGGTAGACGACTGGCTGTAGAAGCCCAGGGACAGCCCATGGGGCTATGGGCAGGAGCAGTAGACCCCCAAAGGAAGGCCTGAAGTTCAGCAGGCTCAGAGGGGTGAGAGATGGCACACAGAAGGTGATGGGCACCCTGGTATGAAGGTCCACAAGGAGACATGGGCTTCAGAGGGACAATAAAGTCAGGGGCAAAGGGATGCCTCCAAGGGCCTAGAAAGATCCTGACACAGACTGAGGGCTATGTGTTTGTCTACAAAACTATAGTCTTTCCCAGAGAAATAACTACAACTCCTATGAGGCAGTGCAAGAATAAAGACAGCCATGTATAGTGGTCACTATGTGGGAAATCTATGTTCAAAATCCCCAGTCTACAAAGAAAATGTGCTCAGTGTACTTGGTCTGGACACACACACTCAGCCTAATCCACCTCACTGGCTTGTTATTCCTCATCTAAATAGTTCACATGGCTTTCTTACTGAGAAAGACTGGATCATGAGGTCATGAATATAGGGAAAAAGAGGAGGGGAACCCAGTTGCACCCAGGAGAACCCTGGCATAATGAGCCCAACAAAACACACACACACTTTCTCAGTCTGTAGAAAGGCAAAAAGCTCATACTTTGCATAAAACTTTGTTGGTGTTAAAGTAAGCCCTTGTTCTTTCCCTCCCTACCCACCAGGGGATGAGGAGGGGGGAGGAGCCTCAGCCAATGGAGAGCAGACAGGCTTGGCTCAGAAGCTCTGCTATGTGATTGAGAGAGCCTGGTGAAGCAAGCTCTTCCTCCCCAATGGAGGAGGAGCCTCAGACAATGGAGGGAAGAGAGGCTTTGCTCTGTAGCTCCTGTGCAATTGAGAGAGCCTGGCAAAACAAGCTGTGAGGCAGAAGGAAACGAGAGAGAGGAGGAAGCGGATAGCAGCCAGTTCCTCGTGGGCCGCATACAAACCATTGGGGGCAGGATCCAGCCTGTGGGCTGCATGTTTAACATCCCTGGTCTAATGCCTTTGCTGAATCTGTAAGAGGTGAGGTGCAACCTGGTTCTCTGAGTGTTCCATGTAAATTGAAAGCATGATGTTGGGGTGGTGGTTCAGGGGGCTTGTCATTCTTGGGTCCCTGAAGTGTTTGATCTTGCCCAGAGCTGGTTCAGATGCACAACTTTAGCCATTTTCCTCTGGCTTCCCCATAGGCCTTTTCAAACTACAGAAACCCAAACAAATGGTAACTATTTTGCCGCCCTCATCAAGATACACCCATCAACTTCTGTTCTGCTGTTGGCTGGAAGCAAGCCAAACTCCTCAGTGCATGCCCCAGCCAGTCTCTCTTGGATGGCATGGCTGGAGAACTGGCCCTGATCTTGCAACCCTCCAGAGCTGCATCTGTTTCTACTTAATAGAAAACCAAGTGATGGTAGCCAGGGCTGTGTCTCTAGTAATGGTTGCAAAATCACTAATTCCAGGCCCATGCCAAAAGGGAACCTGGAGTGGGAATAGAATAGATCGGATCCTCTGTGGTATCTGTATAAGGATGTGCATAGTCCTGTTTTTGTTTGTGGTTCATTTTTGTTGTTCAAAAGATCATTTGTTTTTGTTATTTTTATTATACCCCTGTTTGTTAGTTGAAGGAGCTGCGGTGGCTCAAGTGGTTAAGACACTGAACTGCAGGCTGTGGAAGGTCAGTAGTTCAGCAGTTCGAGACCCGGGTGCCGCAAGACGGAGTGAGCTCCCGTCTCTAGTTCCAGCTCCTGCCTACCTAGCAGTTCGGAAGCAAGAAATTGCAAGTAGATAAATAGGTACCACTTCGGTGGGAAGGTAACAGCGTTCCGTGCGCCTTGGTGTTTAGTCATGCCGGCCACATGACCATGGAAACGTCTTCGGACAGTGCTGGCTCTTCGGCTTTGAAACGGAGATGAGCACCGCAACCCTAGAGTCGGATTCGACTGGCTTTCGAGCAAGGGAACCTTTACCTTTACTTTACCTTGTTAGTTGATCACTTTCATAATTTATTACTCCCCGCCCTCCTCCACCCACTTACTGTATGGGCTAGACTGGGATTTGTGCCAGAGCTGCCTGACATTAATAATGTCAGACCTCCTGGGACTGTCCCAAAATGACCCAGCTGCAGCACTGCAGATACATTAGAAGGAATGTCTAAAGTGCCTGGGGAGGTGGGAGGAGACATTGTGTGCTTGCTGCCCCTCTTTGACTTGACCTGGCCTGGCTGGGCCAGCAGTAGCAGCAGCAGCCTCAGGCCCAGCGCCAGGATAAGTTCCAGACCCAGTTTGCACAGTTAGAAGGTACTGGTGAAACAATTCTCTGCCCACTAGCACATGTAGGTTCCCTCTCCTTTGCCCCTTCTCAGAAATCCATGAATTCTACCACAGACAACCAGGTGTCAGAACTAGGGGTGTGCATTTGGTATAAACCAAGCCAAAAAAATACCGCAAAAATACCTTACTGGTATTAAGCTGAATACAGATCAGAGAATCTGATCGGCTACTGGTATAGCTGAGTCTGCATAAAGCTGAATTTTTTGGGCTTTTATTTGGGTATATTTAGCTATACTAAATGGGAAGTGGGAGCTGAGAGCTCCAGGCTGCGAGAGAGGATCAGCTGGGGCGGTGGGAGCTGAGAGCTCCTGCCACCACAGCTGATCCTCTCTTGTAGTTCAGTTTAAATGGCAGGAGCTGAGAGGATTGGCTGATGGGAGCTGAGAGTGGCCGGGGTGGTGGGAAGAGGGGCAGCAGGAACTGAGAGGATTGACCATGGCAGTGGGAGGAGAAGCCCTCCCAGTCAGGTCTGCGTACAGTGGGGAGAGATCCTGGGGCCAGCTTCTCCTGCAGTGCAGTTTAAACACAGATTAGACCCAAACCAAAAAAATACCATTTTTTTTAGTACGCCCCTTGCCAGAATAAGAACCAAAAATAAATTAATTCATAAGACTGGTGGGATTTTTTTAATCCTTTGGTTTCATTATAATTGTTTTAAATGAAAATACGTTTCTCAGTTTGTTTTTTTAATTAGTTAGCATATAAGAACATAAGAATAGCTCTGCTGGATCAAACAAGTGATCCATCTAGCCCAGCATCCTCTAACACCATAGCCAGCCAGTTCCTCTGGCAACAGGGTATAGAGGCTAAGGCCTTCCCCTGCTGTTGTCTCCTGGCACTGCTATTAAGAGGTTTACAGAATGCATATCCCTGCATAAAACAAGGATACCTTTTCATCTGTGAATGCTGGAGACTGTGACTGCAATCAGCTGCCCTGTTTCAACTGTGAGCCTTTAAAGGTTTGATTGTCTTATCCAATGGTTACCTTCTTTTGCACTCAGAATGTCGCAGCCTGCTAACTTGGAAGAAGAGGAATTTTTCCTCAGTACCCCGGTGTAATTCACACATGAATTTGATGTGGCCTGAATATTGCCAGAGGGGGCAGCTCAGGAAGTGTGTCTGTGCAGCCTGCCTGCTCCACATTCTGCCTCTCAAGCTCTCTTCTTGCCCAAAGGCACAGGGCCTATTTGTTGTAGGACCTTACCTCAGGGAGGAGTTTTGATTTTGGAGATGTTGTCTTTTCTCAGCACAAACTGTGCAGGGGCACTGCTATTTGAAATCTGGCACGATGGTGTCATAAAAATACTTGGAGGGTATGGCATTACTAATGCTGAAATTCTTTACCTCTTCAAACATGTCTTTTTAGTAGGAATGTAAATTTTGTTTTAAAAAGCATCACTTATTTTTTGTTTGTTAAATGTTTAAACATTAACAGTTAATATCACCTGGGTCTTGATTACCTTACCTTTCTCCCTGATCCCCCCCCCCATGGGTGAGGTGCTCCATGCTCTCCTTCCTGTCTTCTTTTCTTCTCCTAGCTGATTGCTGTCTCATTTTGTCTCCATCACTCCACACCAACTTCCTTCCTCCTCTTCCCAAGAGTTGATGTCTCTGCCATCTCTCCAGCTCTGACCCATGTTATTTCCTACTCTGTCTTTTATACCTCTGCTTTCTCTGCCTCTCCCCCTTGATCCTCCCATACTGCCTTCTTCTGACCAGTTGGAGGCCTCCACCACTCCCAGACCCATGCCTCTGAAGCACGATCTCAGCTACACCTACATGACCAGAGTGTGACAGCTGTGCCATAGTGTCCTATTTACTGATGTTGCAGTGGTGGTTTGAATTGGGCCATGCAATTCCAGCAAATAGCTTGCTTTTCCATTTTTACTAATGGCTATCCTGTCAGCAGTAGGGTTGCAGTTCCTCAGTACAGTTGGATAGTACAGGGGAAGATCTTGGCCTCTATGCCCTTTGTTGACCCTCCAGAGGAACTGGTTGTACACTGTGTGAGACAGGATGCTGGACTAGATGGATCACTGGTCTGCTCCAGCAGGGTTCGTCTTCGGCATGTCTATTGCTGGGTTGCAGCTAGTGTAATATAGTGCTTTGGGAGAATTCTATCGTTGTTTAAATCATTTGGATAGTCTTTTTACTGCCCTGATAATTTACTGAGGTTGGTTTGTAAAATGCTGGGCCTTCTTGTCCGGCTAGATTGGATGATTCTTTAATATGAATTATATAACCCTCACTGAAGATACAAACAAATGCACTGAAGGTCATGAATGTCTGTCTGTAAAAGGTAAATGTCACATGTAGCCTCAATTCAGACCAGGCTGCATGGAGATAAACAATTTGACTCCCTGACTTTTTTCTGTTTTGCTAACAGAAACCAGGTTCCCTGTACTTATTAGCTTACAAGAAAAAATATGAGGTTTTAAAGGACACATCTTTTGTTGTTGTTGTTAAAATGCAAATAACAGAGCAGGTACTCCATTCCAATCAGTGAAATCAGAGAGGTGTTGAAGGGTTAATTCCTCCTTGCCCTTCCCTGCGTGGCCTCAGTCTGAATCAGGTCTGCATACACATGTGCATGCAATTTCTCTTCTGTCTATTATCTATTCTCTACTTGTGCTTTGACTTTGGATTTCTTATATTGGATGAATTTCAGAAGAGCATGTTGTAACACAGGAGGAAAGGCAAACCCAGCATAATATTTCTATTTGTGGTGGTAATGCCTACAGTCTAGACCTTAGGGTGATCTGGCAGGGTAACCAGAATTGAGCGCGTTAATGGAGAAGTTGATTAATTATGCAATGGTTTCTTATTGTCTTTCAGTCACTGCATCCCTGGAGCATCCAAGGTTATGGATCTCTTGTCTGCCCTGTGTAATATAACAATCCCAAACCAGGTGCTCCCATTTTTGTAGGACCCAGGTGAAGCTGTTGATGTTTACATCCAGGCCAAATTACAGGTTATTGCTACTCCCAAAATCAAGGCGGTTATTAAACTGAATTAAATCCAAAGCAGGTACCCTTAAGGTTGTACACAAATTGTCCAGTGTTACGCTGCAATGAATTCTCTCCACATGCATGTTGCATCTGGAAGTCACAGAGCCATATGTGTTGTTGCTCTGAGTTCCCCAACCATCTTTACTTATTATCTATTCACAAGATAGTAGCCATTAGTTTTTTCTTGGACCACAACTGTTTTACATTTTTTAAAAAATGTGTTCTCTAAGAAACATTGCTTGATATTAAGCAAGGCCAATTTCTTCTCCTGGATACCTTCACTCTGATGCACTGTTTGTCCCAGAATTGCGTCTCAGTCACGTTCTTTCAGAGCTGTTCTCTCAAGAGCAGTTCTCAAAAGAACTCTCTTGGCCCCACTTACCTCATAGGTTATCTGTTGTGGAGAGGGGAAGGGAGATTGTAAGCAACTCTGAGACTCCAAGTGAACGGTGGGGTATACATCCAATCTCCTCTTCTTCTTCAAGTGAGAAAAAGGAACACACCAAATATTAGCATTTTCATCTCTAGGAAACATGGGGACTGGGGAAAACCAGTTTTGGTGGGCCTTTACAGATCCAGAATGAGTTGGTTTTTATTCAGTTGTCAGATGGGTTCCAGACAGCTTCCCTCAAGGTATTTGTGCTTCAAAAATATATCTTCCTAATACTTGAAACTGTAGGGTTTATGGGGGAGAAAATTATATTCTTCCCCCAGATAATTTATTCCTTACTGTTGAGAGTATAATGGGGAATAAAATTGCATGGGAGTCACAAACACATGGGATAGTGCTTGACATATATATTACAACACCTCTATCCCACATTTTTATTAGTTAGTTAGTTCGTTACTTGTTCAGAGTTTGGGCTCTTTCTTGCAGGGGATACAAGCAAGGTTACTCCTCGCTTTGCTGCAGTGTTTCATTATTTCAAACACATGAACCTTATGAGATGGGACCCCCCACTCCAGACGCACATGCATGCGCGTGCGCGCACACACACACACACCAGCCCATTGAGAGCTCTGAAAATTCTGCTCATGGGTGCTAGGGGACCTTCATCGACAGAACAAAGTGGGAGTCTGGAGATGAAAATCAGCCCTGCAGCATTGTTGAAAGGGCACTTCCGTGGTAGCAAATGATGGTAGGATACAAGTCATTGATTCTGTTCACTCCTCAGAAGACTATGCTTCCATTTTTCCAACAGTGAGAGGAATATTGCCTTGATTTTTTCATCTTAAGTGGAAAAGTATAGTTTCCATGCACGAAGAGTATTCCCTTGGCAGCAAGGCCCCGTGGCAGCTACTGCCATCTATTTCGGGGCTGTCAAACATGTGGCCCACGGGCCACATCCGATCCCTGGTGGGCTCTTATCTGGCCCATCAAGAACTGACTGTCTGCTGCTTCTTCCTTCCTGTTTCTGGCATCACAGTTCCTTTCCCCCAGTCTCTGCTATTTCCTGCTTGGTAGAGGAGAGAAAGGAAGCCTTCCCTTGTGTGGTTGAGGGCTCCTCCCCCTCCTCCTCTGGGGAGGGAGGGGGAGGGAAACAGCGGGGGGCAGGGGGCAGGATGGAATCTTGTAGCACTTTTAAGAAGACCAGCAACGTTTTATTCTAGGTATAAGCTTTTGTTTGCCTGCAGACTTCTGGGGGTGGGGGGAGCTAGAGCAAGCATGAGAGAGGAGAGAGAGAGAGAGAGAGAGAGAGAGAGAGAGAGAGTCCCAGCAACCTTTTATTCTAGGTATAAGCTTTTGTTTGCCTGCAGACTTCTTGGGGGGGTGGGGGCTAGAAAAAGCATGCCAGAGAGAGAGAGAGAGAGAGAGAGAGAGAGAGAGAGAGAGAGAGAGAGAGAGAGAGAGAGAGAGAGAGTCTGTCCCAGCAATGTTTTATTCCAGCTATAAGTTTTTGTTTGCCTGCAGACTTCTTTGGGGGGGAGAAAAGCTAGAGAGCATGCCAGAGAGAGTCAGTCCCAGCAATGTTTTAATCCAGCTGTAAGTTTTTGTTTGCATGCAGACTTCTTTGGGGGTGGGGGTGGGGAAGCTAGAGAGAGAGAGAGAACGATGGATTTCCCTATTCATTTTTAAAAGATTGGGGAGTGGGGGAGAAACCTAACAGTACAGCTTGCATTCCTTATTAGTGAAAGGGAGCAAGAGTCCAGCAGCAGCTTAAAGACTAACAAAAGTTTCTGTCAGGATAGGAGCTTTCATGAGTCACTGCTCACTTCTTCAGATACAGCTAGAATGGGAGTCTATCTGTCCTTATATCTTAGAGAGTGAAGTGATTTCAGATGCCAAATGACAATAGTAGGCATTGGTAATGAGAGAAACAACCTAGGTCTCAATTCAGTCCAGGAGTCTGCATTGTCTTTAGCTTCATGATCACTTGCAATTCAGCAGTCTCTATTTCTGATCTCCCTTTGAAATTCCTTTGTAAGAGAACTGCTACTCTTAGGGTGCATTCAGACAGCATGCTGGAGCAGTTTAAATTGCTCCAGTCCGATGCGTGTTTTTTTTTAATCTGGAGAATCGCGATCACACTGACCTCCTTGTTCCAAGCTCCCCGCTGTCCACACGCAGGTGGAGTTTTTTTCCTCTCAGTATGAGCATGCGCACAGGCAGCCCTCTCTAAGAGCGAAAATTTTCACACATGCACAGAACAGCAATTTCCACATGTCCCTTTAAACTTTAAATGAAGTTAAATGAAGACTTCTCTTTAAATTTTCACCCCGAAACTGGCCTCCCTGAGATCCCGGACTTGTTTAAATGCTTAAATTAGGCACCATTAAAGCTTTTCTTTCATTAACTTAGGAGCAGAGCTCCGCTCAAGTGCACACCGCCAAGGCATTAAAAAAAAAATGGTGGACGAAAAGCAGAAGCCTGAGGCGGCTTCCCAAAGGGGAGGGGGGTTGAAGCACCCGAAAGTGGCTTGATGGAGCGATCAGACGTCAGGAAAATGCGGCTTGAAACGGAGAATCAGGAAAACACCACTTGGTAAGTGGTATCAAAATACTCCGTTTCAAAGGGGGTTTGCTCCGGAAAGCCACGGCTGGGGACGGTGTGCAGATGTTGGGCGTGTGAATGCGCACATAAAATCCGTTCCTGAGGCGTGCTGAAAGCGGCTTAAATGGAGCGTCTGAACGCACCCTTAGATCAGCAACTGAATGTCCTGGAAGGTTAAAATGTTCTCTGACTGGTTTTTGAGTGCTGTGGTTTCTAATAGCAGTAGAAAAAGAGTCCAGTAGCACCCTTAAAGACTAACAAAATTGTGGTAGGGTATGTGCTTTTATGAGTCACTGCTCACTTCTTCAGACTTATTTTGATTTATTCTTTGCATCCTCCTGGACTGAAACCTCTTGTACCAAATTGAGACCTAGGTTTCCTTTCTCATTACCAGTGCTGATATCTCCAAGCCTACTACCCCTCTCCATCTCACACCCAATCTGATCAAGCTGGCTATTGCCATTCAGTATCTGAAATCATCTTTATAAAGTATTTATCTCCGGTAACTTGTGTTACATTTTATGGCACATATGGCTTGGCCCGACAAAGTGACATTTATGTCAGCTCCGGCCCTCGTAACAAATGAATTCGACATTGGCCTGACCCAACATTGGCTTCTCTTATGTTCTTATGTAGGAACTCTGAGACAAGTGATGCTCTGTATTCTTGGTGCTGGGGGGGGGGCAACAGTGGGAGGGCTTCTAGTGTCCTGGCCCCACTGCTGGACCTCCCAATGGCACCTGGTATTTTTGGCCATTGTGTGACAGAGTGTTGGACTGGATGGACCATTGGCCTGATCCACCATTGGCTTCTCTTATGTTCTTATGTTCTCTGATCTGTTTCTTGGAGACAATTGTGCAGCTAGTGCTGGGTCAGGGCTTCTAGTGAAAGTAGCACTCGAAATAAGATCTAGGTGCTTTATTATCTGGAAAGGCTTTGAGAAGGGATTCTCTTAGGAGCTTTCCTCACTGCCCTCCTTTCTATACTGTCTGTTCTATCCATGATATTCCTGTTCTGTTTCTTTCTCCACCCCTGTTGTATGGATGGAGAAACTCTGGTCACTTTTCCTTTGTGGGCCTGAGTTTCACTTCCCTTTATGCTAGTCCAGACATTCTTGTCTTTGTGACAAGAAACGGATCTTGCTTTATACCCTCACTAGGACTGCATCTTTGGCTTCTGCCATAAATATCCATACTGATAACTACACAGTGTTAAGAAACTATGTCTTTGTGGAAGAGAAATTGATGGTGGTGGTGGGAATTTTACTGTGGGAGAGACTTGGGGTGGAGGGAGAGGACAACATTTATTGTCCAGTTTCCCCAAGCCAGGTGGGCCATTAATAGAAGAGCCCTTCCCTGCCCCTTTTAATTGAGGCACTCTTGGGCCTCCCAGCTGGTGTGGAAAGGGGGGGATTTGGGTGGCCCAGCTGGGAGAGAGGAGTGCCCAGCCCTGCAATTTATCCAAGAGGCTGTAATTATGGGTATAATTCTGAATGCCTGTTCCACTGCCTGTGAAGCAGCTGAAGGGGGTGGGAGGAGGGAAAGAGAAAAGGATAGATGATGTGACTATGTGCAACCTAAGACTGAAACATTGTTTTTGTCAACACCAGGTAATTGATCTCCCCAGCTTTCATGAATGTCCATTTCTCAGCTGGGTTGAGAGGCAGAACTTCCTGTGTAGCTTGCCTGGAAACTGTACAGCTGATAGTGCAACCCTAGAGTCCTAACGCCAGCAGTACCCTAGGGTCCGTTAGTGTATTGCAGAGAATGGCCATAGAATATTGCCTACTCCATGAGTTCTACGATACAGCCTGAAATAACTTCCAAAGTAAGAAAAATTATGGCAGGAATTAAAGTCTCCTTCAGAGTGGTATAGCAATGTAGGACCCACCCCAGTCTATCCTGTTGACAGGATTGTGTGTGTGAGAGAGAGTGTGTGTGAAGCGCTGTCAAGTTGACTTATGGTGACCCTATGAATTAATGACCTCCACAATGTCCTATCTTTAACAGCCTTGCTCAGCTCTTGGAGGGCCGTGACTTCCTTGATTGTTGACCGAGTAGCTCAAGGAAAGTTCTTGCTGTAGCCCTGCAACTCAGACTGATTTTGCAAAAGCAGATTGGCTAGCCCTTTTAGTTTCCATCCAGCTCTTCCCCTGGGCATGTCCTGCTGGACGTGCTGTGTGGATGTTCTTAGATCAGTGAGCTTTGGGTTACTAGGCTCTTCTCCATTTGGCTCCCCACCAATTCAGCTTTCCCTGCTGCCCTTACTGGTGCCCAGCAAGCTTGGGATGGGGTAGGGGACAGAGTGGAGAGAGCTGAGGGAGTTTGGAAGTGTGCTGTGAGGGTATCTCCTAGGGTAAAAAGCCTTACTATGTGAGAAGTGACCTACATTGGCTTCTCAATGCAGATATACAGGAGGACCCCACATGGTGTAAGGGCCTATGGATGAGAAGGGCCCTGAGATCTGGACTGACAGCAGCTTAGAGATCTACAGCACCAGAAGACCCCCCAGCATTTGCAGGGCCATGGCCCAGTGTTTGCCTCCCTGCCCTTATGAAGATATTTGAACACTCTTGGGGAGTCTGTGGGAACGGTGCATGGTATCACACTGGAGTGTATGCGTGTGCAGTGTATGTGGGGTGGAATAAGGAATAATCCAATCTAACACTTCAAGCCAAAGCAGCAGTACAATTGGGGGGTTGATCAGGAGGGAGAAAGACCTTTTGCATGAAAAAGGAGAGGGCTTCCTTTGTTAATTGGAGTAAAAAGGAATTTGCATAGGGCTCCTCATTAACATGCTCACTGTTGCTACCTCGCTGTATCCCAGAGTCCCCTCCCCCTGCTTTGCATCAAACAATGCTGCTCTCTCAGTGCAAGGGAAAGGTGGGGTGGGCAGGAGCAGCTTGTTGGGGGGGGGGGAGTTGTGGCATACAGGGTACCTCATTTAATGCCCCCCACCCCCAGACAAGTGAGCTCCCCATGTAAACCATTCTTGGCAGCCTCTCTCATTTTGCCTTGTCTTTTCATGTTGCTCCCTGGTTAATTAGGGTGTTGGAATTTGAGGCTTCCCCATTCTCCTTTGAAGCTTCAGATTGTCCTGTTCCAAATTAACCCTAATTACAAGGAGTATCTCCCTCTCTCTTCCTTTCTTCACAACACTTGCATATGCACTGTCATTTCTGCTCCAACAGTTGCTAATACATAAATAAATGCCTCCGCCATCCACCTCGCTATCCTTCAGCCTAGGCCATGAGAAGGTTGCTGAGAGGACAGAGCCTTGAGGCACTTTCTAGTTTAGTTGAAGGGGCTTGCTAGAGGTGCAGATGTCAGCAAGGTTTTCTGACTTGCCAGGTTGGGGCATGTGCTCCTTGCAGGCTTCTTTGCCCTGGGCATTTTATGGTGCAAAGCCATCCCCCCTAGCATTTGGTAACTGGTCTGTGTGCTTTAAGTCTGCTTGATGAAGGACTCCTTCAATTTTGAGGATCCATCTTTGCCTGTGGTTTCAAAGTTTGGACCGCATGTGTTCCCCACCCTTCCTTCACATTCTCGTTGTTGGTATGGTTTCTCTCCTGGGTGGCCTAGTCAAGATCAGCACAGCTCAGCATGACTCTTGGTGCCTGGCCTCCCAATGGTTTGGATTCAGCCTCTGAGAGGACATTCCCCTCCCAGCTCTCCTCATCTCAGATGCACAGTGTATGTCCCCTCGCTGTGTACTTTGGCATGGCCTCCTCCCTCATTGGCATCCCAGCTGTTCCTTGGGAGAGAGCAGGATGGAAACAAAAAGTATATCTGTCAGTCAGTTTTTCTTCTTCTTTTTTAACTTTTCCAGCAACCACAAAATATTAGAATCAGAATTTATACTTACAAAATGTCACAAAATAACAGGCCAGAGAAGGATAAGCTTAAAATTGTTGGTCTCAGCACTGAGTTCTTAGTGAAAATGGAAGTGTAAGCCAACTCTGATGATAAGAAATAGTCAATGCAATTCTTAGCAAAGTTACACTCTTCTGAGCCCATTGACTGCAATGGACTTAAAAGGGTAAAACTCTGCTTAGGATAGCACTGATTATTTCAGATGAAATACCTAGAACAAGAGAATACCAGTAAGCAATAGAATTATTGGGCGGAGGGTTTTCTTTTCATATCATAGTTATTCTGTTTATGAGTTTAAAAATAAGGTGAACCATGGAGGATTTGATGTTGCAAGAAGAGGGTAGGGTGACAGGCTTATTTAGGTTTGCCAGGTCCTACCTTTCTGCCAGTGGGGGGATCGATGGGCCTTTCCTGGAAGTGTGTGACATGATGACATCACTCAGAAGTGATGTCATTGTTCTGCTGGTGACACTCTAGTTTTTGGGCAAAACTCTGTGATTTGAGCCCAATTTTACCATAGAGTTTTGCCCAAAAACTAGAGTGTCGCTGTGCGACGTCAGTGGTGCAATCATCGTGCCGTGTTTCAGGGCATTTGCAGGTGGGGTTTCTCCTGCCAGCCAGCTGGCCGGTAGCAGGGAGGAGCCCACAAAAGCAGGGGAATCCCCACCAGATCAGGGGGCTGGCAACCCTATGCTTATTAGTGTTTTAAAAAGATGTGTACAGCAGTTATTGAATATGAACCATTATTAGAACCCTATCCACTGTTGTGTAGCAGTTGGAGTATTGGACTATATTAAGTATGAGACTTAAGCCAGCTCTTAACAAGTGATTTCAGCTTTATTAGAATGTAACAAACAGCAACAAAACACAGAGTAAGAAGCTCTCTTTTAAACTTTCTGGGCTTGGATAACTATGCCCCCTAGTGAGTTAATAACCAGTCATAATCCTCGCATAAAGACCAATGATTGCTGTTCCCTCCACAACTTCTCCTGGGCTCTGATTGTGCCTATTGTGCAGAGTAGCCAATCAGAACATGTATTTTATGATACCAGCCCTCTATAGGGTCCTGGTTGAAGCTCAGACAATACTGTATGTATACGCAATACATAACACCCCTCCCACCTAAGATAGATCAATCCCTGAGCACACAAAATCTTTTAAATGCGAGGAATGACACTGACTCCGTTGAGACTACTGCAATGTTCCAGCTGGGGGGTTTGTATCCGTGCCCACAGCCCCTTTGCCATTCTCTGCTGTTGCGGGGCTAAGTGCAGTCGGGCTGGCAGGAACTGTGTCTACGATTGGTGGCTGCCCAATCTCAGATTCTGCTGTTGGCTCCAAGCTCGAGGAGTCTCCTGTATTCCCAGAGTTCCAAGGCTCCGTCTGTTCAGTAGTCGGTACCGGACTCTTGGGTGCTTCTGAACAGACCTTGGTACTTGCATCTGCCTATCACCGCCGTATCTGGTCGATGTGTCACCTTAGGCTCCTACCGTCCATTGTTGTCACTATGTAGGATAGTGGGCCGATAACTGCAGTTACTGATGCCGGGAGGCACAGGTGTCCTTCACTGTAGTTCCTGGCGAAAACGACCTCACCCACCTGGAACGATCGTGGTGCTGTAGGGGCTTCTCAGTGCGGAGGCTTGTCAGATGTCAGGTCCAGATGCAGCTGATTGAGGAGTGATGTCAGGCGTTGGTTCATTAGGAGCTCCGCTGGGCTCCTTCTGGTTGCAGTGTGTGGTGTGATACGTTGGTATGGCAGGAACAACACCTGTTTCTGGCTCTAGTCCCCCCGGACCATTCGGCGGAGGGCGTCCTTGGTGGTGTGCACCATTCGCTCAGCCTATCCATTGGTGGATGGGTGGAATGGTGCTGATCTGATGTGCTTGATCAGATTGTTGTTCATAAAGTCCTGAAACTCAGTGGACGTGAACTGAGTTCCGTTATCGGGCACAATAGTGTCCAGCAGGCTGTGCATTGCAATTACATGGTGAAGAGCTCTGATCACTGCGGCTGAGATCATCATGGACATTTGTACAACCTCCAGCCACTTAGAATAAGAGTCCACTAGTATTAAGAACGCTTGCCCCTGGAACAGGCCCATGAAGTCAATATTCAACCGGGACCACGTTCGATGTGTGGTCTCCCAATGTTGCACTGCAAGAGGAGGGTCTGGCCTAGACTCTTGGCAAAGTTGGCATGCCCTTACCTATTCTTCTATTTTCTGGTCTATGTGCAGCCACCAAACATAGCTCCGGGCCAAAGCTTTCATACGAACTATGCCTGGGGGACCCGCATGCAAAGCCTCCAGAATCCACTTGCGTAGTTTGGGGGGACCACTACCCTATTTCCCCATGAAAGACAGCCTTTGTGAGCTGACAGTTCATGCTGCCTGGAACTGTAGGGCTGGAATTCAGTATCAAAACAGCCCGCTGGCCATCCCGTCCACACCCAGTTCAGAACTCGGGCGAGCGTGGGGTCTCTGGCTGAACCGAATGCGATATCAGAGGCGTGTACTGGAGGCTGCAGAAGCTCTTTGATCACCATCACCTCATAGGCCAGCACAGGGTCAATAGTCCCAGAATGGGGCACCTACTCAGCACGTCGGCATGACCGATAGCTTTACCTGGGCAGTGTACGAAATCATATTCGTATGCTGACAGGAACACGGTCCATCGCAGCATACATGGGGACAGGATTTGGGGAGTCTGTTGTGGAGCGAAAAGTTCTAAAAGGGGCTTGTGGTCTGTGACCATGAGGAACTGGCATCCATACAAAAAGTCATGGAACATTTTTACACCAGTGACCAAGGCGAGGGCCTCCTTATCTATTTGGGCATAGTTCCTTTCAGCCGGTGACAAGGTCCTAGAATAATATGCCACTGGCGCCTCCTGCCCATCTGGCATGACATGACACAGGACGGTGCCAATGCCGAAGGGTGACGCATTGGCCGCAAGAACAAGTGGCTTGCTCTCATCAAAATGGGTGAGGACACTGTTGGACACCAAGAGTTCCTTAATAGCCGCAAACGTTCAGTCGTGTCACAGCCCCCACCCATACTTAGCCCCCTTTTCCAACAGCCAGTGTAGAGGCTCGGTGATGGATGCCTTATGGGGCAAGAAGGAGTGGTAAAAGTTCAGTATACTTAAAAACGACTGCAATTTTTTTTATATTAGTCAGACGTGGTGCTTGCTGGATCGTCGCAATCTTACTGTCAGTCAGGTGCACACCGTCTTCGTTAATGAGGAAACCGGGGAACTCGACCCTAGCAACCCCGAACTGATATTTCTTTTGTTTGACCTTCAGATCGGCCTCTTGGAAATGACCCAGTACCACCCTGAGGCATTCTGACAACTCTGTTGCGTCGGTCCCTGCGACTAGTATGTCATCAAAAAAGGCACCACCCCTGGTATGTCCTGCAACAGGCCCTCCGTTAACCCTTGGAAGATTCCCGGGGCCACATTTACACCAAATTGTAGCTGGTTGACCTTAAACGCCTCTTGGTGTGTGACCATTGTCTGTGCCTCTGCTGCACTCTGGTCCACCGGCAACTGTTGGTGTGCCTGGGCAAGATCCAATTTTGCAAAGATCCGCCCTCCCACAAGGGACGCAAGGACATGACTTATCACAGGCACCAGGTGTGCGTGTTGCTGTAACGCTCTATTTATGGTGCATTTGTAGTTGGCACAAATGCAGATGGACCCGTCCGGCTTAACTGGTGTTACAATTGGTGTCTCCCACCTGACATGAGAGACGGGCTCTAGCATGCCCTGTGCAACAAGTTTGTCTAGCTCTGCTTCAATCCGGGGTTGGAAAGCAATTGGGGCCTGCCAGGCCTTCAGTCTGATGGGCGCTACAGAGGGGTCTAAATCAAAAGTCACGGGTGGCCTGGTATATTTCCCCAGGGACCCATCAAAAACTGCTGGGAACGTTGAACAAATTGAATCCAATTTATTGTGGCAGACTTGATTCACCCCCATTATAGCTATGCCAAGGACCTCGAACCAGTCCAGCCCAAGCAAACTGGCTTTATGCCCTTTGGCGACAAGGAGGCTCAGCATTTCCTTGAGTCCCTTGAACTGTACCTCAAATGATGCTGTACTGGCCACTGGGATGCGCCAACCCTGGAACTCTGAGAGATTCACCTGGCTGGGCTCCAAGCAGCAACAGCTCCTCCTTGGAAAGAGGTGATGCAGCGTTTCTGTGGAGATGATGGTCAGTGCTGACCTGGAGTCGACCTCCATTTTGCACAGCTCCCCATCCAGTAGCACAGTAACGCGGATCTTCCTTCTGGTCCGCATCCCAGGGTTCAGGATCGTCACAGGACAGGAACAGCAGGTTGTCTTGTGACAATCCACTGGCTTTGCTGTACTAGTGCCCGGTACCTGCAGTTCTGCTGTGGAGAAGACAGTGGTGATTTCTTCTTACTAGCAGTGCGGCACACCCTGGCCAAGTGCCCCCACTTATCACAGGTCCTGCATTTGACATCATGGGCCCATCATGGGTCTTGTGGACTTCATCGTCTTCACCTTTGGACTAACCCGCAGACTCATGGTGCACCGACTTCTCTGGTCGTTGACTAGTTGGACTGTTAGATTGCCATACTTCCCTTGTAGACCTTTCTGCGGTTTCAGCTGCAATGGCTTCTGTGTATGCTGTGGTGTACGATAACTCAGACTTTGTGAACAGCCATTGTTGCAACTTCTCATTCCTCAGACTTGCCACCAACTGGTCGAGCAATGCCGCCTCTAAGTCGGGGAAGTTGCAGGTCCTAGCTGCCTTCCATAGCACTGTGACATAATTGGCGAT
Source organism: Gekko gecko (assembly GCA_029375565.1). Taxonomy (NCBI): domain Eukaryota; kingdom Metazoa; phylum Chordata; class Lepidosauria; order Squamata; family Gekkonidae; genus Gekko; species Gekko gecko. The sequence goes on from JAPDNY010000006.1 coordinate 97,353,876, forward strand.
TGATTCTCCCAGCCCCTGGTCACGCTTGTAGAAAGCGTGTCGGCAGGCGATCTGTGAGGGCCTGGGTGAAAAATGATTCTTCAACTTGTCCTTGATATCTGTCAGGGACACTGTCAGGATATCTGCGGGTGCCACCAGGGACCAGGCCACATCAAACACGGTCCTTCCACACGAACTGAGGAGCGTTGCTGTCTTCATGGCTTCTTCCTCAATCTGGTTGGCGCGCAGATGGAACTCAAACTAGGTGATCTTCCAGCTCTGGCTCGAACGCTTCGAACTTAGTGCTGGCTGTCATCCTGATGGCTGGTATAGGCTGTAGATTGGCAGGGTGTTGGTTTTCTTCTTCCGGTGCCTCAACTGGCTCAGGTTCGTCTGCCATGGTGGTGTTGGTTCAGCGGGGCTGCTTACCCGCCTAGGATCCCATCCTCGTCGCCAATGTTAAGTATGAGACTTCAGCCAGTTCTTAATAAGTGATTTCAGCTTTACTAGAACATAACAAACAACAACAACACACTGAGTAAGAAGCTCTCTTTTAAACTTTCTGGGCTTGGATAACCACGCCCCCAGTGAGTTAATAACCAAGTATAATCCTCGCATAAAGACCAATGATTGTTGTTCCCTCCACAACTTCTCCTAGGCTCTGATTGGCATACTGCATAGAGTAGCCAATCAGAACATGTATTTTATGATACCAGCCCTCTATGGGGTCCTGGTTGAAGCTCAGACAATACTGTATGTATACACAATACATAACAGACTATGATTGGAAATTCTGAGGTTCAGATTACCACTCTGGCATGGAAGCTTGCTGGGTGATAGGATTGCCAAGTCTGGGTTGGAAAATTCTGGAGATTTGGGAGGTGGAAGTCTGAATGGCAGGGTTTAGGGAGAGGAGATACCTTAGTGGGGTATAATACCATAGAGTCCACTCTCCAAATCAGCCATTTTTTTCAATGGAACTGATTTCTGTAGTCAGGAGACCAGTTGTAATTCTGAGAGAACCCCAGGAAGCCCTAGGTGAAGCTCAGGAAACCTGAGCACTGCTTTGAGTTAACTGGCTGTGATCCCTAGAATATATCCCAGAATCCTTTGTCGTATACAGAAGATACATGGCAGATATACAGTGATTCTGGAGCAGACAAAGATGATGTGGAAAAGCTTTCCTAATGATAGAAATTGGAAAATCAGTGGTTTAAAACAACATGAAAAGTTACAGCAAGATAGCAGCTATGGGGTAATCAGTGGGGGTTTGAGGTATAAGTACAGCGAAATCCCCTGGGTGGAGGTGAATCGTTGATTCTCCTTCTCATCATAGCAGCTCTTCAAGACTTTGGCCATAGAATGCCCAATAAATGTTTTGTGAAAACGGGGGGAACAAGAAAAAACAAGGGGAGGGGGAGGCATTTTATTGCAAGGATGCTACTAGGAGTACTACTGGATCTTGCTGTTTGTGTAGAGTAGAATTTGGGGAAATAGTACATTTGCCTTGGCCTTGTCAAGGAAGAAAACAAACCCATAAACTCCAATTTATGATGACTCCCATTAGTCATACTCACTGATCCTACTATGCTGTTTGCCTGGTCACTTCAACTCTGCCAGTAGGTGAGCCACATCACTCTGTACTGGCTGCAGATCCAGAATCAGAGCGCCAAACTGTACCAAATGCTCAGCCATGTGTAAACCCTGCCCCCTACCACCACTTCTTTATTTTTTCTTTTTTAAATAAAACTCTGCAGCAAAATACTTGTGTGGGAAGGGGGGCTACTTGAACTTTTCCTTTGCAGTGGTTTTTCTGTTAAAAACAATCCCTTATCTTGTACAGTGCTTCCTCCCCCACCCATGCCAAGAGTTGTCCCCATGAGGGAAAAGGAGCTTTGGGGGATAGTTTCTAGCAGAAACCCTTCAGAGAAGAAGAGTTAAAAAGATTCCACTTCTCTGCATGCATGTCTTCTGCTGAGGAACCCTGAGGAAAAATTCCATATGACTGAGCATCACATATCTTGTAGACAGACTTGATAAGAAAACTTTTTCTTAAAAGAGGGTGGTGTTTTCCATTGATTCCTCACTCCTGCTGCAACCCACCAAGCCACCCAAAACCTTGTTCCTGGGAATCAGCAGACCCTCAGCGAACAGCATCATGGGAGTCTGCAGTGGCCGGGTGGAACTGATGGGTGTCACTGTCCCCCTTAAGGAAACTTGTCTTTGAGAGTTGGTGGTGTCGGAAAAATGAGCGCATCAAATTAGATTAGCAAAAATCAATTAAGTGCATATGCTCTTTATGCTGTTTGAAATCCATTTATATGTTTTGCCAACCAGCATTCAACTTTTCAGCATCCATCTAGTACTAGGAACATTTTTTTCTCTTAGTGTTTGTTTGTTTTTGGTTTTCACATTTGTTATATTTTGTTAATATGAATAGTACAATAAAATAATCGTAAAAAAAGAAAGGTGGTTGGATACAGGACTTGTGAGTAAGCCCTAGTGAATAAACTAGGACTTACTTTTGTGTAAGCACGCATTTGAATTAAACAACTAATCTATGTTAAATACAATAATTCACTCAACAGTCTTCTTCAAATAGAGGGAAAATGCAGCGTTTCAAGCCCCTTGATAATGTGAAGAAAACTGTTTTAAGTGTGTTAAAGGATGACTAATATGTATAACGTGAACCTATGGAGACTTTCTCAGTTCTAGAATCTCTTATGGTGATACTCTGAGGTATCCATCTAAAGGGAAAGAGATAAATGAGTGGTACAATAACTCTAGGGTCTCTTTTTCCATCACTACAGAGGGCAGCCGTGTCAGCCAGGAGCTCCGGTATACAAAAGAGAAGCTAGGAGAAGAATCTCTCTACACATCCCAGATGCTGATACAAACTCCCAAACAGGAAGGAGAAAACATCCTGAACCCAGAGGCCTTAGGAATGCATCTTGAAGCTGCTTTGGCTGCTAGCAAAGTACAAGTATTACTGTATGGAAAGTAAGTAAAGAATGGAAACTGTACTAAAGTACTAAGAACATAAAGATTTCCTTGCTGGATTACACCATCTAGTCCAACAGTGACCAGCCAGGTTTATTTAGGCACTCATAAGGGGGGCATGAAAGTGATATCCTTCCCCTACTTTCTGAACCCAGCTTCTGGTATTCAGTGATATATTGCTTTGGTACATGGAGGTCCCATTTAGCTATCTTGTATTATCTATTAATGCAGACCCCACTTCAGGGACTCCTGCAAAGTCCTGATGTCCATAATTTCTGCTTCTTCTCTCAGGTCTTGGGATCTCAACAAAATATGCTACAAGTCTGGAGTCCCCATAATTGAGAATGGGATGATTGCACGGGTGAGTCATCAAGGGCATGAATAGATATACAGAGAAAGGAATGCACAGGTATTTATGGGAGAGGGGTAGATTTGAGTCCAGTAGTGCCTTAGAGACCAACAAGATTTTGGGGGTATGAGGTTTTGAGAGTCAAATCTCCCTTTATCATATGGATCAACTGGGAAAATTATCTTTGTTAGATAGCATACTAATTCCCTGGGGATGTGCTGATGGGCTGGAGAATGAGGTGGGCTCTGGAGGGGATATCCTAGTTTCTATGGGGATAGAAAGCTTCAAAACAGGAATGCTGTTACAATAGAGCATATTTCTGGGTTTAGAGACCTTAGTGCTTCTGCACAGAGTGAACATATTCCTTTTTGTTACTTCTCACTCTGGTAACAATCATTCCTGCACAGCAGAGATAACAGTTAAGTCTGAGTCTTTAATCTCCTTTCCAGTTATGTCATTGGGGAGTAGGAAGGGGGGAAAGCCCATTTGATCTTTGTCCATTTTCAGGAGAACCTGCCCTTTGGTGATAAGGGGTTCCCACTTTGCATGACAGGATAACAGACAACCAGGGCCGACTGTTCTGCAAAATCTTTCATTTAGTTAGCAAAGAAACCCTCCCTTGTATCAGGCTGGTGCCCTCAGAGCCAATTTAGATGTGGACTATGTCCTTGTGTTTGATATGGGGACACCACTGCCATTAAAACTGTTGTGAGGACCCAATCCTGATCCTTGTATCTTTTTGAGTGCCAGAACCGCCACACCAATCCACTCCTCCCCACCCTGCAGCTGTTTTGGCATCTGAAAAGGTGTAGGGGAGGGGGACGAGCTCCTTGTCCTATTATGCTGCAGACCTCACAGCATTTTTAAATCATCCTTTGTAGATTTTAAAATAGTGGTAGCATGGCATCCCTGTGTCAGACACAAGGAGGCTCCATCATGTGTAGTTTGGTTCTCAGAATGAAGACTTTACTTGCCTGGATTAGCTCATTTAGCCAGGATGTGGTTTCCAGGCTTTCCCTGTTTGAACTGAGGAGTTTGCTTTGGCGATGGTGCTTTTTGGATCCAAGAACAGTTTGCTACTCCAAAAGACTGCAAGAAAGAGAAAAGGGGGGAAGCCTGTACAATGTGTGTTGATTAGGACTGAGTTACAGTAGGACTAGATCTGTAGAGAAGATATGTCAGTAGTGAAATTAGGTGTGGGTTTGGACAGGTCAAAGAAGGAGAAAGTCACAGTGAGGTAGATTGTGAAAGTGAGTTGATGGAGGGTTATTCAGGGCGACTAAAAGCCCCCAGGCAAATATTCCCTTGAGGTTTTCCCTCACACAACCCTAATTTAAACATCAAATGAAAAAAATCACATAACTTTCATGGCTCCCTGGACCCCCAGAGTGACAAGGGTCCTTTTTGTTCTGCTTGAGTTTGTGGCTTTTTTTCATGACTATTTCTCTGTTGTCATCCCCAGATGATTGAGAAGCTCTTTCCCTGTGTTATCATAACTCCATTGGACTGCTTCTGGGATGGGGCCAAGCTGCAAGGGGGTTCTGCTTACCTCCCGTGAGTACCTGCTTTTCTGGCAGATTTTTCTGCCCTGGTATGATTGTCCTGTGAGGCAAATCTTGCTTTAGAAGGGTATCTGTGGTAGTTTAAGCTGCCAGCAAAAGAACTGGGGCTTTCTGGTGACCCTGTGCAGTTCTGCTGGAAACACCTGAAGCCACTGATTGCCTCCTCTGCCTCTCCCTTGGGACAGGCATACTACCACCGCAGCCTAGTCTTGGGGCCCTTGTAGCTAATAAGAGGCACTTCCATGAGATGTGAAGTAGTAGTTGTAGTGTTAATTTACAGCACTTTCCCTGCATGCCCAAAGCAATTCATTTGTGTAATTGCCGTAATCTGTATAACAAACTTGTAAGATATGACTATAGTGCTCTTTCCACATTAAAGGGAGCAGTGCTGAGGCTTAGAGAAAGGTTCTTGCCTGAGGTCTCATGTTGAGTTCATTTATAGATTGATTTGGGATTTTCAGCTTATAGCTCATGTTCTCAGTCATTATGGTATCAGGCTCTTGTGTATTATGCAGCATGCAACAAGGAAAAAAGCACCGGAACATGACAGGAATGCTTGGCTGCCATCACCAGGCAGGTTGGGAGGTGGGGATCATGCTAAGGAGGATGCATGGGGGAAATAAAGCCTATCCAATCTGACTGGTGACATCTTAACCTTCCATTATCCATGCCAAAGTTCTGTTCCACCATGAAGTCAGAGCTGGATTAACCTGTGTGCCTTTCATGTTAAACTGGGTTGGCCTTGGCAGGTCTTTCTTGTTACAGACCATAATTGAGGATGTTGGAGGTGGGCTTCTACTAAGAGATGAGTTTCAAAAAGCATTTGGCAAAACTTAAGTATTCCTGTGCAGGTAGTAATAGGACCTTATTGGGTATTTGGGTCCTTGGCTCCTTTGGGAAAGATTACTTGTTACCCAGTGCCTTCAAGATCTTTTGTCAGATACTCAGTTGCATTTAGTGTTACTGTGTATATGGGGAAACAGAGGTTGATAAAACTGGATTGTCTCAAGGTAATTTGTAAGAGAGATGAGGACAATGACTCTTGTTGTATTCAAGCAGAAGTTTTTCATTGGCATCTTTTCTAGGAGGTTGATGTGGTACATGACAAAATGTGCTATGATATTGCTCCAGAGCAGAAGTTAGTACCACCCTGACTCTGTGGCTTTCCTTCTCCCCTTCCCTCCATGATGTAGGCAAAGCGACACTGCTTCCAGCCCCTCATCCCTCACCCCCATTCTGCAAGGCCAAACTTAGGAAGGGGTTGCAGCAAGCAGTGGGTGGCATGACAGTGTTGCATCCTCCAGCCTACCCCACAGAATTTGGGAAACTGTCCACAGCCCCAGTCTTTGCTTCCTGCCCTGTTTCCAAATCAGAGGAAAAACACTTTCCCTCCTCGTCTGCCCTCCCTGAAGTTTCTAATTTCAGGCCAATTGTTTTGTTTTGTTGCTCCTGCTGCCTCCTAATTATGTTTCTATTAAGGTGTACGAAATGGAGGGTGGAGGGGGAGAGAGGGTAAAGATGTGGGGACCAGCCCCTCCGGAGGCACTGGGGGAGGGAGGGCTAGGAACAATAGCCAGCATTCTTTCTGTTTACAAGTGTGTTTGTCCATAAGGGGCCCTGGAGACTTATGCTTTGTCAGCAAACGGCAACACCATGTATTCTCATGCTAATGATACTTTGAAAGCTCCAAGTTGTCCAACAAATGGAATAGTAGCTTTATTCAGCCTGCTGCTGAGAGAAAGGGAACAGTGAGGGAGGGAGGAGAAAATGGATTTCTTGAAAATGAAAAGGGAGGGATTTTAATATCAAGTTGCAACAAAGTGGTTTCCCCCTGAACTCAGTGACAGAATAAATCCAAGGTGCAAGGTTTTTAACAGGACAGTACCCTTGCATCCCATTCAAGTTACGTTGCATGGTTGTTGGGTTTGTGTTGGCTGATTTACTGGACAGTCAGGGAGATATCCCCGTTACTGGACAGTCAGGGAGATATCTCCTTCACCCCAAAACATGAAAAAGTTTTAAATACAAAAAAAAAAAAAAATTGGGCGGAGAGTTTGCTGTTTTGGGAGCCCATTCTATCACTGTCTTCCTGTACCTCTTTTTAAAAAAACAGATGAGGTGTGGGGTTTTAAGAATATACTCTCCATAACAACTCAGGTTCCTGTGCAACCAGGGCAGATGGCAAGGAGGTTAGGTTTTCTTGTTCTTTCTGGAGCCTCCCCCGAAACAAATTTAAGCTGCTTGTGTTTTCTCTCTTACCTCTGCACTCAGTCTCCTGGGTTCTGTGTTTATTTGTAATGTCTCATATCTCCCACCCCACAAAAATTTCACACACATCCCAAAGTTTACTTGTGAATGGATGGAATGGGGGAGTCTTTCCCCCAGGTCCAGCTTCCGCTTCAGTTCAGCTGAGGGTTTCTCTTTCCCCTCCCTCCTTTTAATGCAAAGGGAGCGAAAACTTGGGAGAACAAAGGGCAGCAATCTATGGAAAAACAAAAGGGCCCGACTTGGCTCAGTGAAGCAAGAAACAGCAGATAAAAGAAGCTCTCTTTGGGAGCAGGAGCCGGGCTGTTTGGAATGTGGGAATCGGGCAAGTAGGAACCTTCTTGGGACCTGGGGCTTCATGAATGATTGGAGTGATTCTGCCCCAAGCATGACCAGACTTTCTCTGCCTGGTGCAGCTTTCCTCATCTTGAGAGTTTTGCTTTTTCCTTCCCTTTTAAAAAGAAAACAGTAAGGAAACCCTAGGCTTTGCTCATGATTCATGCTGAAGACAAAATGTTGCAAACCTCTCCTTCATACCATTCATTAGTTCATAAATCCACTTGACTCAGTTAATAAAATAAACTTGCAGCTAGATGGGAAACAACCCCCTGCAGGTTCATTCGCTCCCTAGAAAGAGCACCCAGCAGAGTCTCAAAGGGCAACTTTGTCCATCAAGGCTTCCAGGGGTTTGACAGCCTTTGAGGGTAGGATAGGGACAGACACCAAGAAAAAGAGTCTCCTGTTTCTCAGAAATGAGCCTACATGGACAAATCAACCTGCGTGAGGTTGCCAGTTTATGACACAAAGTGAGCTCTTGTTACTTCCATAGTTGCACGGCAGGAAGTCATTAATCGAGAACAGATCCTCTTGTACAGTTTTGAAGGGGGGTGGGAGGAATCATACCTGTCAAACTGTTCCCTGTCACAGAGCTATTACATGCATGGAAGTTCAAGATTTAGTTGTTCCAGTCCTTCATGAGAAGGACTATTGCTATCCCACCCACTGGGAAGAAGATGTAAAGGAATGACCTTTATTTTGTTGGGTGGGAAGGAAGATTGCTGAAGCCTGTAAACACTCTGGGTGCTGAAAGCTGCAGCTGCTAGGCCTCCTGTCCTATTAATCTTGTTCTTCCTTCCTTCTTCCTGCCAGTGGGGCACAAGTGTCACCCCATCAGAGGCGAGAAGATAAAGGTGGACAAGTGCATCAGTGGTGGGGTCAGGTGGGAGGAATAGTAGCAATATTTCTCAGTGGTTTATAGCATTTAAAGCATGTAGGTAGCAAATGCTGTTCAAAAGAGGCTCCAGTCTTGTTGAGGAGAAGCTTTTGAGAGGCAGTGGAGAATGGAATTGCTGGATAGCAATTGTTTAAGAAAATAAAATGCAAGGATTTGTTAGGGTTGTAGCTACCATTTCAGTCCCAGAGAACAAAATAAAAATGTTAAAGATCTGTCTCAACATACTGGATGTAAACACACCCTCTGCCCACTTGTTCCCTGGGAAGTATCAGGGCCTTTGCACCTGCCAACAGGTGTGATCCAAGGTTAGCCATCAGTCTCTTTCTGGCCAAGAGGAAAATTTGCACATGGAAAAGGTTGTGTTGCAAGGGGTGAGTTCTCTATTATCAGAAAACTTTAAATCCCATAGGTATTTCTTTTATTCTAAACTTTTTATCAATTCTGCTTTAGGAGTTAGAATTAATCCTTAAGTTGTATTATCCTGGTTTACTTAGGAGGTTGGACTAATGTATGTTGTTCCTTCTTGTCTTTGAAACTATTCTTGTTGTCTCTTCTTTGACAAACACTGGTAGAATTTTCCATGTGTCACCAAATGCAACCAGTTCTTCCATTTTTTGATTGCGCCCCCAACTAAATTTTAGAACAACATTCTTTAGTTATGAGCCAAGAACTGCGCCCTCTCTCATGGGATCCAGTGGTCACTCCTCAAAGATGTGCTCTGTGTAATGGATGCCTCCTACCCTCTCCTCCATTGCTAGTCTTTTGCAGGAAATCTTTGTGGTTTAAAATGGGAATGAAAAAAGCAACAGTTGCAGCTCTTTGCTGATCCACTCTACAATGCTGGACCACTTTTGCAGAAGCTTTCTCTCCATTGTCCCCAGTGCTCATTCTGCTGGGTTACTCCTTTTTCTCACAGTTTAGGTCATTGCCAGTAAAACTAGGAAGGGAGCAAAGGATGAACTTCTTATTAGTGAACAACTGGTCTGTGGAACCTACTATCTCAGAATGGAGGTAGGCAGAATTTGGAGTGAATCAGATGGGGGGAGAAGGGATGGGAATCTCCAGGGTTGGAATAGATCGTGGTGTTGTATTTCTAGAGATATAATCACCTCTGTAGTACTAGTTACCAGTACAATCATATCGATTGGTGGGCCTGAGGCCTTCCTGAGATACATTATTCCACATTTGCCCATTGAGACAATTACATTTTGAAAGGCTACCCTTTTTTTTCAAGCAAGAGCAAAATGCCGTTTCTTTCATCCTTCTTCAGAATGAGCTTATTATCTGTTCCCCTATATGCAAGTATTACTTTGTTTATTTTGTTTATCATCTGTCTTTCTCACTAAAACTCAGGGCAGTTTATACAGTGTAAATCAATGCAGTGAATAGAATAAGACCCAATAAGTAAAATAATATGATTTAAGATTAGAGAGATCTGAAAAAGCATAAGTATTAGACATGATATGTTAACAATGTCAAAGGGTGGAATTACATAGATGTAATGAGAGAATGTTCTCTCACCAATGTAGTGAGAAAGATAATACATACAGCAAACAGATAAAATATGCTGTATACAGTAGTGTAGTAGTGTAGCCCACAGTCCCCTTATGTACAGATCAAAACAAGTATATGTCTATGTATATATATCCACATGCAAGTCCACATGGTGCTCTGCTCCTTCCTCCTCTCTGATCATTGTTCAGCGCTTCCCTACTGCTTCTGAGATATACTATGATGCCCCCATATGGGTACATGACCTCAAGCTTGTGTGTGTACACACACACACACACATTTCTCTCTCACACACACACTATTCCACTGTCTGGTTCCCTTGGAGCTGGCACTCCAAACCAGATGCCAAATGAAAGCAGCATGCTTGATCCTGTTATGCATGGGGACAAAGGGAATGAAGAACTATCTCAACACTTCGCTCACGCCTCCCAGCCCTAAATAAGTCTTGTGCAGCCAGTCAGGGCAATTAACGCTACTGTGGTAACATCTTGATAGAGCCAGTGCAGAAACAGCCAGGACAACATGCATGTGCAGAAAGAGGCAGTATGCTACAATTTCTCCCCTCTTATCAATATAGAAAGAAGTGCAAGGGAAACACAAATTGGGATTGCATAGTATGATTAACAGCCAGACCTGGTATGTTGGTGTTTATGCATACTCAAAGAAATACATTATACTTGGGTAACGATTTCTGTGCTCCATATCTTTAGCTATACAGTGTCTCTGCAGAGGAATCATAACTGATGAGTGCCCACAGTATATGGTGTCCATTGACAGGACCAGGTTCAACCTTGCAAACAGGTCCACAAAATTACTAGCCTTTAAAAAAAGGACTACCCTTCCTACCAACACACTAACATTTAAAAAAAACAAACCCTTAAACAGAGTTTAATCTCATATTTTACTACAGAACCAAGCTGCCCTGAGAGTACAACATTTTTAAAAAGAAGGAAATTCAGGTGTAAGAACAAAATATTTGGTGATTTAAAACAACAACAAACTATATTCTGAGAAGCATAAAGGGGCATATCCAAAAATCATGGTCATATTCCCTTGTTTCTTAGACTTTCACTGCATGTTTCCCCTTCACAGATTCTGACTGGGGTTTGATTTAATTGTGATGCAGGTAAGGCAAAAAATTTTTTTACCTGTGGACATTGCATGTGCCGAGCATCTTGTTTAAACCAAGCCATTTTCTGTTCAGAGCAGCTACAGGTGCTTAGTTAGACAACCAGCACAACACCCACCCAAGTTCCAGGTCTCCAGCATGCTAACTCAGCATTCATAGCTGTTTTGAATGCAAAGACAAGTGGCTGTTTTGAATGCAAAGACAAGTGGCTGGGCACATACAGAGTTGCCTAAGGAAGTTCTTTTGCCTCACCAGGCCTGGTTGAAGATATATTTTTTAAGAATCTCAATCTGACACCCATTTATAACAGAACTGTGTATGATTTGCCCATATATCTTCTCTCTTCTTCCTTATCCTCCATTTAATTTGAATCCAGAACTCAGAACAATGCACATGAAGTAACAAATGTTCTTTGAGCATTAGTGAAATGTCTCTTTACCCATCCAGAAACCATAAGCAGTCTTGCCTGACTTTCAGACTTCATATGAAAGCAGTTTCCAGACTTTTTTCCCTCTGAAGGCAGTGGCAGTTTCTGTACCAAAAGCAAAGAGTTTCACTTTTTGTGCAACCTGAAGGCAAAGACAAGATAAATAGAAAGCAACAGGAGCAGCCTGCAAAGACAAAGACCATACTATTGTTGGCACAAAAAAGGACTCAAACAGCAGTGTTAAAAAACTCAGTAGGCTTCCAGTGTGAAAGTGCAGGCTTGGTAACAGATGAGCATTAAGTCAACACTGACCTGAGCAAATGGAATGGATTTTAAAAATTGTATTTAGAAGACTACACTTATGCTGGGGAGTGTCCTGAAAATCAGGAACTTTGAGTCAATTAATTAATGCCAAGTTTGGTCAGGTTCTCTCCCCCAAACATTAATGTCAAGCATTTGTTGTATCTCTGCAGGGGCCGACGGGATATCCAGTGGACCAACTTGGACCCTATTCAATTGATGGAGGAGCTAGGTCAGTTTGCCTCACTGGAAGGATTCAAGGAAATGCTAGATAAGGCAGAAGTTGGCCAGGCCTATATGGAGCGACCCTGTCTTGACCCCTTCGACCCTGAGTGTCCTGCCAGTGCCCCCAACAGCCAGAGCCGAAAGGTGAGTTTGAATGAGGAATAGTTCCTAAATGTTGTGTATATATGTAAAGAGAGAAGGGCCTGGTTCTCTCAGACAACATATTAATTAATAAATCTGCACATTAACTGTATTGCTTTGTACTATCCTGACACATAAGAAGCCAATATGTCAGTGAGAAAGCTAAGCTAGTATAGTCCCTCCTGGTATCAAGTTTTCTATGTACAGGTCTTTTTTGTGCAAAGGAATAGTCCATCAAGTGAGTGTCACCTCTCCTGCTGTTTGTCAGAACTTGGCTAGAGAGTTTCTTCTCATCTGAGAGTTTCTGTGTTTGTATCTGTATGAAGGGATCATAAGTCCCATTGAATCTCACACACACTACATTCTCTATCTCTCTCTTTCTTCTGCCTCTCTCCTGATGATGGACTTGCTTTGGAGTCACACTAGCAACAACTCTGCCCCACTGGTGGACCTCCTGATGGTATTTTTGGCCACTGTGTGACAGAGTGTTGGACTAGATGGGCCATTGGCCTGATCCAACATTGGCTTCTCTTATGTTCTTATGATTCATCACGCTCCCCCCTTGCTATTGACTGTCTACTGTAATGTTACAAAGTAACTGGCCTGCTTGGACTTGAGACTGATTAGGCAGACATTTTTGCATCTTTAAAATCTGAATTCTGAGGTTGTCAAAACCCTGTTATGCAGCAATGTCCCACTGCCCCTGTGTCTCTGCTCTGACCCGGGCTTTACCACAGACCAACAGGGCATGCATTTGTCTTTCTCAGGGTTTTCTATCAGCACACTGAAAGGCTTTGGTATTTATCTGAGACTCATTAGAGGTCTCCGCTCTTATAATCTAGCAGAACAAGGATCCAAGACTACTCCAATTAAAATAGAAAAATTTATTTACAAAAGCATAGTTAAAAACATACAAGTAGGGGAAAAACATGAATGAGATACAAAAACAAACAAAATTTATCTATCTAACTGATACCTATTTCTCGGGGTTTGCCCGAAGCAGCTGAACAAACACTGGGGTCTGTGCCAGGAACCTCCATCTTTACTTCTGGAATTGCTGTCCTTCAGAGTTCCAGGCACCCAGTCCTTGCAGATCCCAGCAATAGCAATGCATGTAGCATGGCTCCCTGGCTTTGTCTCTCCAACCCTTTGCTAGGTGATTTGGCCTTGTCTTGCCCCCTGCTTTATACCAAGCTAGCTGTCATTCAATTAGGGTTTCTCTGGGGCAAGCACATGGCTGGGCCAGATCGCCTCCTGTCATCAATCTTGTAATTTACTCCTAACTACTTGACAGGTTTCAGGTGTGTATGATGTTTTCAGCCCCTGAATGATGTCAGGTGCACCTATTACTAGTGCTTAGCTAGCCACATCCTCCCTGCTGGACTGATCCTGCAGAACTTAAGGATTTAAGGGGCCAATATCTTGACAGAGGTCTGTGAACAACTTATGTTATGAATACCTCCATGTATGTCAGAGGCTCCATCATGCATGATTAACACACACACACACACACACACACACACAGAGAGAGAGAGAGAGAGAGAGAGAGAGAGAGAGAGAGAGAACATCTCTAACTGCATTATGTGCCCTTTGCATTCATGTTCCTGATTCTCTCTCTGAGGCCCTGTTCCATGTATCTCCCTTGTCTATGTACATAGCTGCATGCAGGCTTTACAGGTGAGCACCAGTTTTGTAGGTGTATATCTATGCACATTTGTTTCACTTGGTGTTGGACCTGTAGAGGTGCATTGGCACTCAAATCACCTCTGCAAGATTCCAGTCTACATTGAAAATGGTATCAAATTGGTCATGATGCATCACCATTGCAGTGAGCTACAAGTCAAGCTCCATCAGCTTCTTTAGAGGTAGGCTGCCAGGCAGCTGCAAAGGTTTAACCCATCTGTTTCTAAAGTCTTTTCTCTACATTACTGACTCCTATGGGTATTTGGTCCCTGGAAAAGATATTGCCTGGAATGCTGGCTTGAAGTGCATCAAGTGCTACTTAGAAATGTGTACCATTTGAACACATTCTTTAATGATCCAGGTGATCTTTTGCACCTCCCATAAAAAAGTCGGATGAGAGACTAGAAGCTGCACTAAGATATGTCATACAGCTGCTGAAGCCTGTTTGTAATAGCCCGGCTGTATAAACAGAAGTGGTCATATAAAAAAGTGCACTCATTAGGAATTCTGAATACTTTGCAGAATGGATGCAAACTTTGCCATCTGTGCAAAGAATTTAGCAGATGACAAATGTTAATCGGGGCAATGAATTTACTAGCAAATTCCATTGATAAATGAGGCAAAAAATGTCAGAGTGCTGTTAATTGCTCTTCAGACAGGCTACTCAAGAAGGAGGCAATTTCTCTACCATTCACAGCCTCTGCTTCAAGACAGTAGCCAAGGTACACATGAAGTACACTGACACAAGACTGATGTAGCCAAAAAAGAGAGAGAACATTTTGCCTACAAAAAGTGGAAAGGATTCTTTGGCCTGGACTCTGTGAGGAGTGACAGTAGACTAGAAGATCCACAGTACTCTTCAGATTGTAACATCTGTGCTAAACAATAGGATTGCTTCCTTCAGTCTTGTCAGGGTGAGGAACCTGTTTTCAGGCATTGTGTCCAAAAGGGCAGAACTATCTGTGAGGTTCCCCATTTCCTTAGTTTTGCCCTATATGTGTATGTGAGGGTGGGAGACCTGGAATGTGTGGCTCTTTGCCAGGGAGGCTAAGACTGAACTGACGGTGCTGATCCAGGCAGACGTGGTGCAAGTGCTGGCCAGCAGGTGGTCACAGTTTGGAATGTATCCCAGAACAGATGGCAGTTTAGAAGCTTTTGGAAAGGAGGAGGGGGAGGGAGCAGTGCGCACACACACACACAGCACTTATGACCGAGGGCAGGCGCAGGGAGAGGGAGGGTGGGGTTGCAGCCATAATTCCACATTTCCTGGCTTGAAAGCCAGACTGTTATCATTATGGCTATCCAGTTTCTCTCGCCGCCACCACAGGAGCAGGAAGGAGCTGCCTTTAGGATTGAAGGGAACACCCAGTGTGCCTGTGGGCAAGCGCTCACACACATAATGCTCACACACAGAAAATCGTTGGCTCTTGCATTCAGAATGGATTTTGCAAATGCAATTCCCTGACCAAATGCTAGGAACTTCTTTGTGCTCATCTGCTGCAGCCTTAACAAACCAAAATAGTTCTCTAATATCACAGCTAGAAAATATTAGATATCTGTAGCTTTGCCTTTTGGTTTATGTGGATAAATATCATCAGGAACTGAATGTCTTGCATTCATCCATTTGACATTGTCCAAATAGGTCTGTTATTCTTGGTGCTGAATACTTCTAGGAGCATGTTGTCGAAGGCTTTCACGGCCAGAGTTCATTAGCTGCTGTAGATTTTCCGGGTTGTGTGGCTGTGGTCTTGGCATTGTAGGACCTGACATTTCACCAGTAGCTGTGACTGGCATCCTCAGAGGTGTAACACAGAAAGATGGAGTACTTGACCTTGACACAGAGAGTACTCCATCTTTCTGGAAAATCTACAGTAACTAATACTGCTATGTAAAGTGAATATATACAATAGTGAAAGATATTATCTGTGTATATTTGGAAGCTGCTGGTGATATGCTGTATCTTAAGAGATGTGTGTTTGGATCTAAAAGTTTTCTGATTTTTCTTATTGCTTGAGTGTTTGTTGGACTGCATTTTTCTAGATGTGGTTTGCATTGCTGCATTAAAGACTAATTAACTGAATACAGCAGGGTGATGCAGCCAAACTGATTTGTTGTTTTGGCTTGATTCTCTAAGACGGCCTAGATCTCAACAGAACCAGTATGGAGTGCTGTTACATAAAAGACAGAATTTCCTAGATCCCCTTAACTCCATTTGCTGCCTATGCATAGAAATTGTGTGCTTTACAAGCACTTCAGAACTCTTTATAGATAATTATGGCAGTGGGTTTGGAAACCACTTTCTTCTATCTGGGACAAACAAAAAGGCATCACCGTGTCCCAGATAACTTTAGTACCCAGCAATCTGCCAATGGGAAGCACTGCCAGATGCAGATTATTGCCATGGCAGTCACTTTTGACCCCTGGAAAGATGGTTCTGAGGATGAAGGGACTTGCATAGACACACAGCCACATGTGTCAGGGGACTGCAGTGAGAATGGGGGATGGAGGTGAAATCTCCTGACTCTTCTACCAGCACATTTCTGCTGGACACTTGTTGACACTCTTCTTTTGAATATGTCTATTCTGCCTTTCTTTTAAATATACCCATATTTTGGTTTCTCCAAGGCCAAAGTCACTTGAGTTGAAACAGGGATCATGATCACCAGATTTGACTTTGCAGAACAGAGGGCAGAATGTATCCTCTCCAGAAAGAACCTCAAGCTCTCCCTCGTTGTGAATAACTAATTGAATGACCATCACTTGTGACATTTGCAGGGGCAGGGCCTTCATGCTGGCTGTACTCATGCAACTCCCCTTTGTGATCCTTTAGGTTTTTATTGACCAGCTCATCTAAAGTCTAAACAAATAGTCATTTATTCTGAACCATGACTTTCCGTCCTTTTTTGCTCTAAATGTACATGCTAGTACAATAGCTAGGAAGCAGGAGTGTGCAGAGTGCTACAGTTCTCAGCACCCATCTAAACTCCCCCAGTTAATGCTGTCATCTTACAGTTGCTTCATCTTGCTCCATTCCACAGGCAGCAGACATTCCCTCTGAGCTCACGGGTGGCTGCCATGGCTTCTCTCAAAAATACATGCACTGGCAAGAGGAGCTGATCCTGGGTGGGACAGTGAAGGATTTCCAGGGCAAACTACAGAGGTAAGTCAGGACGTGAAACTGACAGAAACTCCATGCCCAGCAGAGGTCTCTTCCGGCGGGTGGATGACAATTCTCTGCAAGTTGGGCAATTAAAGATGACACAAATGATTGATCTGGAGTTTTATTTGGGAGGATGGGGTTATGGCTTCTGGGAACCGACTGGATTCTCATTCCTCCTCTTTTTCATGATTGGGACTAGTGGTGAACTGCATCCTGAGCCAGCTTGTAACTTGATGCCATTGAGGATCATATTTTTGGGGAGGATGGGTGCATGTCTGTGAACTAACCCTAGCAGCAACTGTCAGATGTCCCTGAGCTATGGGATGTATGATGATCCCTGAAACTCTTTGTCACCCCTTGAGTCCTGAAGCCACTTCCCTGCCTTCCAGTTGGTGTGTATGCCATCCCACAGCACAGAGGCCTGCTTGTAGCAATCCACCTCCCTGAGCCTAGAGAGATGCTCAGATGTGCTTATACTAGTATGAATTTTGGAACTGGGTGTACGTGCCTCTGCTTTGCACTGTACACTGCTTACTGTGATGGACCTTTGCTCAACTGTGATACAGATTACTGTAATTCACTTTATGGTGAGATACATTCTGCACATTGATGGAGACAGTATCATCATGGAGTTTTCTTACACCACATTGTTCTTGTCCTTTGAGTTTTTCATGCTCAGCATGGCAAAGAGTTGCAGAAACTGGCTAAGCAATGGAAAATGGGGCTGGGAATATGTGCTGGTTAAGGATTGCTCCTGATATTCTTGATCTCATGATGCTCATATGTATGTTTGAAAGTTCAGAAGCAAATATGAGAGATGCTTGACTCTAACAGCATTATAGTATCTAGCCATTTCTAGCTGCTTCCATGAATCTTCACACTGGAACCACTTGGGGGGGGCTGCTTTTACAGTACAGGTGTACTTTTCTTTTTGCACAGGTTGAATGTGCATGAGGTGGACCAGATGTGCAAATCAGTTGCCACCAGCACAAACTGCAGGCCTGATTGCAATAAGCTGTGTTGCTTTTCTCATACTATGCATGGTGCACCTCAGCAGTTTATTTCTATGGCAGCTGATAGATCCAGCTCTTGGCCCATTTTATGTACATTTAGCTAGGGAGGAAGGCATCTGTGAGCTTTGAAAATGGATTTGTTAACACTTGTGAGCCAGTGTGGTGTAGTGGTTAAGAGTGTTGAATTAGTATCTGGGGGACCTGGGTTCGAATGCCCACTCATACCATGGAAACTCACTGGGTGACCTTGGGCCAGTCACACATTCTCAGCCTAACCTACCTCACAGGGTTGTTGTGAGGATAAAATGGAGGAGAGGAGAATGATATAAGCTGCTTTGGGTCCCCACTGGGGATAAAGGTGAGGAACAAATGGAGTACTAGTAAGACAGTGAGTTCTCAGACTTTATATTTAGAGTTAAAAGGAGTCCCATGTCCTTTCCCTTGCCTGCACTGTGTGCAAGCAAAGGTTTCTCTGAGTCAGCTTTCCCCCTCTCTAGAGCTGAAGCCTTGCAGAGCATGTTCCTGTTGATGAGCCCACGGCAGCTTTTTGAGCACTACCGGGATGATTATGAGATACATGACATCAACTGGAGTGAGGAGAAAGCAGCTGCTGTCCTGGAAGCCTGGCAGCGGGAATTTGTTGAGGTGAGATGAGATGAGGAGCGGCAGAGGAGGCTGTGGCACTAGCATGGGGACTGCTTGGTGCAAGGGAGAGGGGAAGAGCAGGAGACCATGTACGTGGGTGACAAAGCGAATGCGTGGACAAAGGCTAAAAAGGTGACCGTGGAAGGGGAGGGTGCCAGAAAGAGGTGCAGAAGGGCACAAAGGTCCATAGATGGGCAGAGCAGGTCTATGAAATGGGGATGGGAAGTAAGAGAATTAGAGGGGGGATATCCTGTAGGACTGCATGTAAAGATGCATTTGTAAACATGTCTGGTTCCGGGGGTTTTTTGTGTTGGAAAAACAGGGAAGTTTTTCCAAAGTTGGGGTGAGAGATTCAGTTAGACACACAATGCAGAACTTTGGTGCATTATGAGAATAAGAACTCATTGACATCTTAGGATTCTTTGGCCTGCTGATACTGCATCAGTGAGGAAAATGCATTCCTACCAGCTAGTATAAAGAGGTCTCATGAATTCGAGTAGATTCTGCACAATAAAATGGATGGACAGAAGCAGTATGCCGGCTGGAGGGATATTCTGAACAGTAAAGAGCAGATGCTTCCTAGGAGGTTGTTTAGAGACCGTCAGTGCTTGTGAGTGGAATCAGTGTTGATTGTAATTGGATTGGTTTGTAGGACAACTGGGTATTTATAAGTGGATTTTTCAGGAGAGTGTGCAGGAGGCAGTGTTATGGTAGGCCTGTAAGCTGATCTTGTGTGTTTATTTGTGTGAGAAGGACTGATATACGAGTGGGAGGGAGCTGTTTAGATTATTATTCTCCTCTCCCAGTTATCTCACATGCCTTGTTTCTTCCCAGTTGGCCCAGGAATCCCTTCCTGCAAATTCCTCCCAGACTATCCATGCCTTCTCCACCACCACGCTCAATGACATCATGAAATCCTTCTCAGATGTGAGCGTCATCCGTGTTGCAGGCGGGTACCTCCTGATGGTGTGTAGCAGCCTTTTGCTTCCTGCCTTCCACCCCCTGTCCCATTAGGGACCATTATGTAGCTTTTCTACCTGAACCTGTCTTCTCAGTAATTATGATTCTCATCTTTTTGCAGCTGGCTTATGCCTGTGTCACCATGCTGCGCTGGGACTGTTCCAAATCGCAGGGCGCTGTGGGCCTAGCAGGAGTTCTTCTAGTGGCCCTTTCAGTGGCAGCAGGACTTGGACTGTGCTCCCTACTGGGAATCTCCTTCAATGCAGCGACCACACAGGTATGTTACTCGTTGGGCCTGGAGAGGGCAACATTCACTTTGGATGACTTCTTTGCTCTGTAGGAGGTCCTTCATGTTCTGTAAACAGCAGAATGTTCCATCCATTCAGATTTCTCATATGGTGCAATACTGAGGCTATATTCGGCCTCATTGTCCTCACCCAATATTAAAAGATGTTGTTTGGCAGAAAGGAATGTCATGTGGAATTCCAGCATGGCCATCTCAGTGCCTTCAGCTCCCACAAGACTCTAGCCATCTACATTCTGCTTTTCCTTCAGAGGTGCTACAGAAAATAGAGGATAGTCACAGAGTCATGAGAAGGAATCACCTCTGGCTTGCACAAATGCTAGCTAACTATTGAGGAATGTGACTCAGGTATAGAGCAGAAACAGGCAAGTTGTGCCTCAGCCAACATTCTCACAAGGCCAGGAATAGGTATTTTTTATAATCAAATTTATACCCCGCCCTCCCCGCAAATCCAGGTGCTTCAAGTACAGGTTGTGCTTTATGCTTCAGGAGAAAGCAAAAGAACCACAAGGACTCCAGCTAATCTGGCTTTGGAAAATATGGGTATCACTGAGACCCTGAGCATAAATGCAGAAGTACACACTTGTAGTGGCTTTGAAACAAACTCCAAAGCCCTTTGCTCCTCTGTATTGGCACCATCTATAAATATTTCTGTCCCTGCATAGCCTGACATTTGTATTTTATGAGACAGTTTCTGACCATGTCCCTGTAACTGTGTTTTTCCCTGTATCCACATAGGTGTTGCCTTTTTTGGCACTGGGCATTGGTGTGGATGACATGTTCCTCCTGGCACATGCCTTCACTGAGACTAGCCAACACATCCCTGTCAAGGTGAGACCATTTCCCTGTTCCTGTCTTAGTATTTGGGTTCCTGTGTACTGCTGGTGCGTGCTCAGTCCCCACCTTCTAGCCTGTGCTAATTGTTTCATTTGCTTCTTTCCAACACAGGAACAGACTGGTGAATGCTTACGGCGTAGTGGCACCAGTGTAGCACTCACCTCTGTCAATAACATGATTGCCTTCTTCATGGCTGCCCTGGTGCCCATCCCAGCTCTGCGAGCCTTCTCTCTGCAGGTGAGCCCTTCCCACGAGCATGCAGGTATGATTGCATCCCATGCCTGTACACAAGAGCCTTATCCTTACACCTCAGATGAGGCAAGTCCTACCTTCTCCCTCTCCCTCCCAGCAGGTATATTTGCCATTTTGGCTTGACTAGAAATCTGGATAACCTTTTGCTCTGGAGAGGGAAAAGAGATGTAGAAGTGTGTTGAAGCAAGGTCTGGCAGCTCCATGTGGTCTTTCCATCTAGGTACATCTCCCTGCGTCATGGCTGGCAGTGTTGCAGATAGGGATATTAGAGACCTCCCAGCTGAAAGCCGTAAATACCAAAAGAACAGCCAGGGCGATGCTAATATGCAATGAAATATATTTAACAAAATACAACATCGTAACCCCAATGCACTACAAAAACTGTGCTCAAATACATATAGAAAATCATACAAAAATATTAACGGTCTCTAAATATATCTTCGTCTCGCTCCTTAACTTCCTCATAAGTAGATTCTCAGAAATGGTGTGAATTCTCAGTAGTAAATTCTTATACATTTGACACATTCAAATTCCTTTTTGCTACAATCAAAAAGATTATTTCATTTAAATATCTTATATCAAAAATAGAGTAAATATAAATTGGAACATCAATATAATAGAAATATAAAGTAGTATATAGTATTAAAATATTGTATACCATTTGGCAAGTGTTGTCTTTCTCGTAGTTTTACATCTCTCTATATATTTTCCATTTATTTTTCTAAAAATAAAATGTTTTTTAATATATATTTTAATTATTTGCTTTTATATCATAGTCTTATAATACTAATAGAGACAAACACCAAATAGGAAACAATTCATTTTGCCAGGCTCCAGTCAAGTTTGCTGCGTGCTTCTCAGTACTGGTGTTGCAGTACACAAGCTTAGCGTGTATGTTCTCCTCTTCACCCTGTAGAGGCAGATGTCATTGTGGAGGAGAAGAAGCCATGCTCTTCCTCTCCCACCTGTCTCTAGACCTGGTCCAGGTTCCTGATCAGGGGTTCATTGAGAACATTAGAGCAGAAGATGCCCTGTATGACCACTACAGCACTATCACTGTCTCACCTATTTGTTATATTATTTTGATGTAGTACTTTTAATATGCAAAATGCTTTACACAGTTTGTTCTCATAAATGACCATGCAAAATAAATTATTATTCCCCATTTTACAACTGTTGGAACTGAGTTCTAAGAGCAAGGGTACCTAGCGAGTCTATAGCAATGCTTATTCTTTTCCTCCTCTGGAGAAATGGCCTAGCTCTCTGCCTTAGTAACACTTTCTTGCTCTGATCTGGTGAAATGAACCAGGAGCAACAAATGATGAATTCAGGCTGAAGTACACAGAAGGAAAGAGATACCTTCCCACTCAATTTGTTTAACCTAGATCCAGATTAAAATTGGCACCTATTAGACAGAAGAGGTCCAATACCTAATTTTTCCTTGATTAACCTGCACACTCAATTTGGTGTAGTGGTTAGGAGCATGGACTTTAATCTAGGAGAACCAGGTTTGATTCCACATTCCTTCACATGTAGCCAGCTGGGTGACCCTGGGTCAGCCACAGTTCTCTCAGAGCTGTTCTCTCAAGGGCAGTTCTTGAGAGAGCTCTCTCAGCCCCACCTAACTCACAGGATGTCTGTTGTAGGGAGGGGAAGGGAAAGGAGATTATAAGCCACTCTGAGACTCTCTTGGGTAGTGAAGGGTGGGGTATAAATCCAACCTCTTCTATTCTTCTCTTCTTCTTCCAACAAAGGTGCAAGATCAAAGCTAATATCTCCCTGCTGATGAAATATCCCTGTCCATTTCTAAGCCCGTCACTAATGTTGGCATCCTTATAAACGCAATGCAGTTCTGGGCACTGGTACTGGCAAAAGAGAAGCCCATCTTCAAAATGAATGCTTTGTTTTAAAATTTTCAATGTGTCTAACTGTCAGTTTTCTGTCTGGTTCATTTCCTTGTCTACCAAAGGCTGCTGTGGTGGTGGTGTTCAACTTTGTCATGGTGCTGTTCATCTTTCCTGCCATCCTGAGCCTGGATCTTCACAGACGTGAAAACAAGAGGCTTGACATTTTGTGCTGTTTCTACAGGTACTGTCTGGGGGAGTGAGATGATGAAAGAGTTCCCTGTTCCCTGGGACAGGGCTGTAATCTTCAGGGCAAAGTTGGGCTCCATCCTATGGGAGTTGGGGGCAGTTGTTCGGGGAAGCCACAACCCTTTAAGTGCATACCACCTACCCTTTAAGAGCACTGGATCCACTGGATCCACTCCACTGTGTCTGAACCAGCAAGAGAAGCCTTGTGGCATGCACAGATGGCTTGCTCTGTGTGTCCCCTGCAGTTTCTCAGTATCCTCTTCTACCTACAGCCTCTGCTCCTCCCGCGTCATCCAGATCCAGCCACAAGAATATGCTGATGCAAATGACAACCACACTGCACCCACATTTCCCCATGGACACCCAGCACTGGCCACCAGCACACGTATCACCACCACAGTGCAAGCTTTCACCCAGTGTGACCCTTCTGGGCGCCACGTAGTTACCATCCTACCACCTACGCAGCATGTCTTCACCACCCCATCCACTCTGCTACCTGCCAACCCAATGGGTTCACAAGCCTTCACTCCTGCCAGCTCCACTCGTGATCTTCTGGCACAGCTGGATGAGGGCAAAGGTGCCCAGGACTGTGTCCCATTGCCCTTTTGCCGATGGAATCTCTCCAGTTTTGCTCGAGACAAATATGCACCCATTCTTCTGCAGAGCCACACCAAGGTAGGTGGCAAAGAGTTGCTCTGAGGACCTTTCTGGAGGGCTGTGCCCTAGGGAGCCACTTTATAAGGTCCTCCTATATAAGTTGTATACCATGCAACAAATGAGGCACAGAAAGCTACCTTACTTTCCCAGTTACTTGGAGATGAGGTCTGCACTCCAATTTGGCATGTATTCACTGTGCTCTCTGAGCCACTGAGGATACTATGTTTTCCCATTTGATTGTGCCCTGCCCATCCAGTCCAGAAGCAGAGTGTACAGCCAATTTGGAACAAAGATTGTAATATCCATTGTAGCCACTGTCTTCTTAGTCAATCTGTGTAAATTCAGTAAGGGATGCGGATTCCACGCCTTTCTTAGGTAATCTGAGTAGAAGTCAGTCCCAGATAATCCCAGACTGGAAGTTTCTTTGAAGAGAGGTGGTCAAAACTGG
The DNA here is from genome assembly GCA_029375565.1 of Gekko gecko. Taxonomy (NCBI): domain Eukaryota; kingdom Metazoa; phylum Chordata; class Lepidosauria; order Squamata; family Gekkonidae; genus Gekko; species Gekko gecko. The sequence continues at coordinate 97,378,051 of JAPDNY010000006.1, forward strand.
AGATGGGAGAGCTGCATCTCCCTTAATTAATCAAAAGAAACACTGATATGGTCCCTGCCGTGGGAGGCTCTCTGCTTGTCAGTGTGGCTGCTATTGCTTAGCATGTATATTCTCTATTCCCAGAATATGACCAGCTGGGACATCAGCTCTGTTGGGGGCAACACAACACACTTGTGATGTAGATTATGAGGCTAGATAGTCACAGATGCTGGAGCAGTTTCTTTCTTTCTTAAGGAGAGACCAGGCCTTTAAAGAGCAATCATGGAACAATTAAATTCTGCAGAATGGGGTGGGGAGGCAGAGGTCTGATTTCACCAGCTTTGACTCTTTTTTTCCTGCTTTCCCAGGGAATTGTGGTGGCCATATTCCTGGCACTACTGGGCCTGAGCCTCTACGGCACAACCAAAGTTCATGATGGACTGTACCTGACAGATATTGTCCCACGAGGCACAAAGGAACACGCCTTCATTTCAGCTCAGTTCAAATACTTCTCCTTTTATAACATGTTTGTGGCAACGAAGGGTAGCTTTGACTACCCCAACTCGCAGAAGGCCCTCTATGGCCTGCATGAGGCCTTCAATGCTATCCAGTATGTAGTGCGTGATGAGAACCGCCAGTTGCCGAAGATGTGGCTGCACTACTTCCGGGATTGGCTACAAGGTGAATGAAGGGCTTTGTCAACCCTCTCTTGGTTTGCACCCTCTCTTTCTAAAGAAACAGAATAGGATGTCGTCTCCCAGGTCTTGATACTTGAGCTGGATACTCTTGTTTTGAACTTGCTCATGGCTGGAGAATGTGTGAGAGTTTGTGCCAAGTGTTGGACCAGCTGTTTCTAGGGGAGAACAAGCAGCAACCTTGGTCAGGAGAGCAGTATTTCAGGCTGCAGGACATGATTTAGCTCCAAAGGATGAATCCAGAAGTTCTCCAACTCACTCATTTATTTATTTTATTTTATTTTATTTTATTTTTATTTGTATCCCTCCCTATCCTGCAAGCGGGATAGGCACAGCTTTTACATTTCACATTCACACTTACAGGAAAACAAAGGTTATTTGCACACGGGTGTGATGAGTGTGCATGTACATATCTCCTCTACAGATGTCCTTCCAGCTTGTGGGAATGCTAGCTCTGTTCCTGTTTTTCTATAGTAAGGTCAGGAACAATTCCACATCTTGAAGGCCTTTCTGTAATTTCTGCTAGGGATGACGTTACCATGCTGAATCACAGGGATAGAAGCCCCTTGAAGAGAGATGAAATGATCATAGATGGTGCATGGAGCTCTTGCTTCTGGGCCATGTGTCCCACAAGATGGCAGTCCCTTAACGATGCTTTCCCTGTTCACCAGGTCTGCAGGCAGCCTTTGACCGAGACTGGGAAGCTGGACGTATCACCAGGGAGAATTACCGCAATGGGTCAGAGGATGGTGCTCTGGCTTACAAGCTCCTCATCCAGACAGGCAGCAAGAAGGAACCCTTCAGCCTAAATCAAGTAAATGTTGGGTGACAAAGATACATTGGATAGGGAGAGGGGAGGAGGGAGGAAAGAGTATTCACAAACCTGTAAAAATTAGTAATGAGTCCCTGATGAACCTGGAGGAAATGAGAAGACTCCTGCTGAAGGTGGATGTGGGGGAGGGGATCTTCCCTTTGCCTGCACAATGCTGGAACCAGTGTAATAACGACTTGACCCAGCTCTCTCACTGACTTCTCTCACTCTCCCATCTGCCCCGCAGCTGACAACTCACCGCCTGGTGGATGAGAATGGGATCATCCCCCCTGACATCTTCTACATCTGTTTGACAGTGTGGGTGAGCAATGACCCCCTTGGCTTTGCTGCCTCCCAGGCCAACTTCTATCCACCACCGCCAGAGTGGATCCATGACAAGTACGACGCCACTGGCGAGAACCTTCGAAGTGAGTGGAGGCTATAGCCTCATTCTCATTCAGCATTCTAATACATTTTACTATTTCAACACTACCCCTAATTCCATAGTTATACCACAATATGTACCCTGTATCTGCATGTTTCCTGCATTTTCAAGCCATGCCTAGGTTCATGAGTGGGCAGGATTGCAAGCATATAAGATAATTCCCTTTGGGCCCTAAAGATGGGAGTGAGGGCAAAAAGGTGAATGCACCTGATGATTGCATCTCTTTCTGACAGTTCCAGCTGCACAGCCCCTGGAGTTTGCTCAGTTCCCTTTCTACCTCAATGGACTGCGGCAGACAACAGACTTTGTAGCGGCTATTGAGAGTGTGCGTGCCATCTGTGATGAGGTGGCTCAGACAGATGGTGTGGTCAGCTACCCTAGTGGCTACCCTTTCCTCTTTTGGGAGCAGTACATTGGCTTACGTCATTGGCTCCTGCAAGCCATCAGCATTGTGTTGGCCTGCACTTTTCTGGTGTGCACCCTGCTGCTACTCAACCCTTGGACTGCCAGCATCATTGTGAGTATTCTCCTTCACAATCAACAGAATGTGTATCAGTATATAGAGAGGCCTGAGTTGACAATCCTAAGATTTATACGCGTTAATGGTGTGGTATTTTTCATCAAGAAATGATTATTCAGTAATATCAATCTGTCTTTTCTGGTTGCGGTTTTATTCTCTGGTTCCTTCTTGTGATTATGCCATGTCAACATGAAAGGTTTCTAGCCCTTGTAGTTACTAGGACAGCAAAGTCAGGTGCTGAAGGGATAAAGCACATGTGTGACTGGCCTGCACATCACTGTCCAGGTGCCTGTATTAGCATCCTTATCCACCTGTATTGATGGGATGTCTGCAGCTCTGCTTCCCTGCTGTTTTTTTTCATACACCATATTAATTAACTGGCATATAAAGTGTCCCATTGGCACTGTTGTATTAATTCATAATTCAGAGGTTACACACATCTCTGTGTGGCACATGATAATGAATGTTAACTATGCATTCATTAACAATTATCACATGCCCACAACCATGCCTGTTCAGATCTACTTTGATAATTAATAGGCTTAGTTTATGATTGCCATCCACAATTCAATAGCATAATATCCATATCCTTGGCTATTAGTTGTTTGTTTACATTTTAACTAGTATATTAGTAGTTGATTTCATTTTTCCCTGAGGGTTTTATTATTGCACTAAAGAAACTAAAAATCTGCAATCAGAAATCCAAATTCCATGCTAAACATGAAATACCCAAATGTCATATGCTTGCACACATTTAATTCACTTTTATACTTTATTATTGATGCCATGTCTGTTTTGGGGGGATTTCTTAGGTGAAAGTGGGGAATACACACACGCACCTTTTCTGGTTTCTCGTCCTATAGACACCCACTTCAGTGCAGGGGGTCCCATGTTCAATCTCTAGTGTCTCCAGTTAAAACAAACAGGCAGTAGGTGATGAGAAAGAACTCTGTCTGAGACCTTGTAGAGCCACTGCCAGTCTGGGTAGATAATGCTGACTTAGATGGACCGATGGTCTCATTCAGTATAAGGCAGCTTCATGTGTTCATGTATGTATTCATGAAGTCTAATAGCTAATAGTCTTTAAAAAAAACACTGGAAAATTAGATTCATACAGTTCTACATATACATGGCAGGCAGGTAGTACCTGTATTTGCATCACTTCTTCTTAATGATTGTATAGATCTGTAGATTCCTATTTATTGCTGTGTCATCAGGCTTTCCTTCATTACTGTTAGTGACAGACCCTTTTGCATGACACAGACTGACATGACTTTTCTGTCTGGTTTAGGTATTCATTTTGGCTATGATGACAGTTGAGCTCTTTGGTATCATGGGCCTGATGGGCATCAAACTGAGCGCTATCCCTGTGGTCATCCTTATTGCCTCTGTGGGCATTGGTGTGGAGTTCACTGTCCATGTGGCACTAGTAAGTAAACAATCACACAATCATGATACATTATGCTGAGACTAGCTCAGCTCCAGCAATAGGCACAAGATTTAGTGTCCAAGGACAGATTTGGCCCTTTGGCTTTTGTCCTGTAGAGCACTTTGGGGTTGCATTTATCTGTTGATGCAAACTCCAGATGCCATATGATGGCTGGATGATCTCTTATCATTTCTGTTCTGTCCATCCTTCCGCAGGGCTTTCTCACTGCCATCGGTAACCGGAATCTGCGCTCCACTGTGGCTCTAGAGCACATGTTTGCCCCTGTGATGGATGGTGCTGTCTCCACTCTGCTGGGTGTACTGATGCTGGCTGGTTCAGAATTTGACTTCATTTTGAGGTACCATTGTGTTACTTTCTTCCCTCCTTATATTCCTGTGAATACTACACTGTGCCAGATTCAGAAGGATAAGAAACCCCTTTCTCAGGATAGCAAGGCAGAATGGAATGTTACTCCTGCAAGATATTTTAGAGATGGGAAAAGTGCAGAAAAAGGCAACCAAGATGATTATAGGGTTGAAGCTCCTTTCCTGTGAGGAAAGGCTAAAGAATCTGAAGCTTTTCACTTTAGAGAGAAGGAGAGAACATTTTTCATGGAGTGAACTTGGTGAAGGTGATGGGCAATAGGTTCAGAACAGACAAAAGAAAACTTCTTTAATAAATGAATAATTAAATTATGGAATTCACTGCCAGTGAATGTAGGGATGGCCACTAGCGTATATCCCATTAAAAGGGAGTTTAGACAGATTAATGGAAGATACATCCATCAATGGCTAGTAACCGTGGTGATTAAAGGGAACGTCCATATTAAAAGGCAGTAAACTTCTGAATACTAGTGCTAGGAAGCAACAACAGGGTGAGTTCTTGGTCTCTATGCCCATTTGTTGGCCCTGCAAGGCAGCAAGTTGGCTATGGTAAGAAACACAGTGCTGGACAACATTGATGAGATGGTCTGATCTAGGAGGGCACTTATGTTCTTATAGTATGTTCTTAGTCCAAGTAACCCAGTATGGAAGATGGAGGGGCCCCCTTCTCTCTGAGCCAACATAGCCTCCTAGAAATGCCACACTTCCAGGACTGCCAGGGGAAGTACCAGATATGGAACATTTATCCATTTGTAGGTTCTTGATTTCCCGTCTGGCATTCTCCTGCGTTTAATTCATGTTTGCTTTCTTCCATAGACTGCGTGTACATGGGTATATGCATGTTCATTCAGTATGCATACATCAGTGTATGTGACCCAGACCATGGATGTTATAGGTTGTTAGTCCCTGGTACAAAATTAAATTAGGGCACATTCAAGTATTTGCAGAAACAAGCATATACATGTGCAACATGAATATATATGTGTGTGGAATATACCTAAAAGCCCCTATTTATGCCATCATCTAGATGTAAACATGGACATAGAACTTCCGTGTATCTCAGTTAAAGGGATGGGGAAATAAACCAGGAGAAGCAATGATGCCATCTTATGACAAAGGCCACTGTTACATGCAGGTGACTTACACACTACAATTATTGAACTTCCTCTCCCCTCTCAAGGTACTTCTTTGCTGTGCTCACCATCCTGACAATTCTGGGGCTGCTAAATGGTCTGGTATTACTGCCTGTCCTACTGTCTATTATTGGCCCACCAGCTGAGGTAAGAGAACACCCATTTCTGATCACTTTGTTCCAGTGGAAAGCCAGGGGAAGGGCTAAAGAAGTTCTACATCTCCTTGTCTAATCTTTGCAATAGATTAAGACAGGGAGATTGGTGAACCTGTCCATATTTGATCAAATGCCTGCTCTCAGCAATGAGTAAAGAGGTTTGGTTTTCAACACCCATCAGTAGGTTTCAGAATCTACTATACTAAATGGCATTTTTTGTATTTAGAGACTATATTTGAAAGACCCCTTCGTTGACATCCTGTTCTCTGAACATCATATTTTCATCATATAGGTAACACCTGCAGATAATGGTAGCCGCCTGCCAACACCATCACCTGTTCCCCCACCCATCAGTCACCACAGTTTTTATGTGTGCCAGCATGGTAGGGCCTTTTCTGACTCCTCTGACTCAGAGTATTACTCAGAGAGCACTGGTACATCGGACACTGGTGAAGATGATCGGAGCACCTATATCATCCCCCCAACTCAGTCACACATCTTGGTCAAGGCCAGCAAAAGTCCCAGCTTCCCCAAAATCACGGTAAGATTTCACTCATTTAGAATGTATATTATAAAAGTTTTGAGGTATGACTATAGCATTAGATAATGATAATGGTTGTATATACTGTAGACATATGCAACCTATTTTCAAGCATATATTTATTGTTTAGATGTGATTATTTTTGCCCACAACCAGTAACCTATAAACAGTGCTTTCAATGTTATGAAGTTTAATTTGATAACCCAACTATGCTGCTAGTCCTACCATATCTTTGTGATACTGTTTCTGTTCAAGTAATGTACTTTCATTTGTTTACTGTAAAATGTGTCTCTCTTCTATTTTCAACTTTTATTTTTTCCCTACTTCTCATATGGCAAAAACTAAGGTACATGTGGTAAGGTATCATAGGGTACAGCAGTTTCCATTCCTCCCCCTCCCCCACACAAAAACCACCCAGGAATTTCCCCCCATAACTTCAAAATTTCTGGAAAGATTGATCTGTGCCTGTACCCATCACATTGTCATCAGTCTCTTTCTTCTTGGGCAGGTGGTGAAAAGCTACAAGACGAGCTTGGAGTCACCTCTGTCACTGTGCAGCCCAGACTGGACTCAAACCATGACCCCTGGAAGCCATGTACCACCATCCACTACAGATATCAAGGAAACTTCACAGCAGCAAGAGTGGCCAAATCACAGACTAGGGCCTCAGCAGGCTCGGACTGCCCCCATTCCCCTTCGGACCGACCCCCATGCCCACAGTGCCAAAGTGCCACCTCTTGGGACTGGTGGATCCTTCACCACAGTTACAGCCACTGCCTCAGTAATGCTGGCTTTGCACCCATCCCTACCTGGCTCCTGCCGAGGCTATACACATGAGGGCTTTGAATCTGACAGCCCTGAGGAGCCTGGCTTAGTCCTACCTGACAGCTTGGAACTGCAAGACTTAGCCCAGAGACCTTAGCGTCTTACTTTCATCAGGCCAAGACCCTGATTTTAGATTCCCACCTCAGGAATAGGATGTGCACAGCATCCCGGGTGGGGGTGGGGGCCCAGGTTGTTCTCGCATACACCATGGCCTGTGAAGCAGAATGGATATGTGGAGACTCCAGCACAGTATCTAATCATCTTTAGACATAGACAGTGCCTTTGTGAACTGGAACAAGGAGATGAGATGAGCTACTGCAGTATCTGTCCTTTGAAATGGTTGGTGGGTACTCCTAGCACCTGGTATTCCACTCTCCCATATCTTGTTTCTGTAGGTGTATCTGCCACCAAAACACTGGCTGGGCCCCTTGGTTGCCAGGGTGCCTGGTTTCAGAACACTCCCAGTTTCTGTCTTTATGTCGGACTGATGACCGATATAGCATTGGGTGTACTTACCTGCTGACAGGAAAAGTTCCAGCCCTCAATATGGGAAGTGGGGGTGACCATTCCCCTTACGCTACATGAAACATTTCATGGCTGTTACTGGGGCAGAGCATCAAAATTGTCCAAACACCTACCCTCCCGTGGAGAGAACAGGACTCAACTTATATGTGGGGAACGCGCCCACATTATGCTGCTATTCTTTTATTTTTATTAATATTAATATTAATATTATTTTAAGCTGTATAAAAAGATTCACAGTTCCCCTTTATAATTATAATAATTATTTTATTATTTTCACAGCTCCCTCATTAAAAAAAAAAGTGGCAGTATCCCTTTAAAGGGAACACCCAGCTGAGGTTGTAGTGGGGAGAGCACCTCCTGGGAATATGGAGTGGAGGGAGCATGCAATGGAGGGGCACAATGTGTCTTGATATTCTATGCAAGCTGTGTGGGACAGGCTGTGCTTTGCTCCTCCCACCAGCACAACTGCCTGTGCCAGTATCTGTCCTGTGGCTGTTTAAAATTCATTCTCCTCCCTTTCATACCCACATTCCCAAAACCTTCCTTTGTGCCCCAGTCTTTAGCATTCTTGCATCTTTGTCAGCCCTAGATAGTCCATCACTCAAAAGTTCCTTAAGCATACCTGTTTGAAATATCAGTTGGAACTTTTAGCCTCATCCTTCCCTAGTAACATCAGTGTGACATCATTTATATCCAATAGAAGAGGGGGATCATCCAGGAAAGAGAGACTTCTGTCTGTACAATTTACTGTCCATAGAAATAAGAGCTAAGACTTCTAGAAGGGCAGTTTCTAGAGATGTGGATTATATCTGTTTCCTTTCTAATTCCATACTTCAGGAGGTGTTTTGCACGAGAGATTTAATACTCTGATGTTGATGTCTGTGTACAAAATGTATGGTACTACACTGTTTATGGAGTGGGTCTTTCGGGTGGCTGGAGAGAACAGTATTTTTGTACGAAAGCGGGATACCTTGTGATAAATTCTACAGCTCGTTGCCCTTTTTACTAAGGGGTTTTTTGGTGGGTCACTTCAGATTCTTATTGGGTTGCTAGTACCATTTTGGGTCACTTCATATGTGATGTTTTTCCTGGTTTCCTGAGCCGTGTACTTGTAGCACAAAGAAGCCTTCAAAAAGATAGCCTGCAGATCCTTCCCTATAGAGATGTTTTCTGTACATGAAAAAAAAATCATGTGTGAAATTGTCTTTTGACTTGAGCCCAAGTAGGGGTTTTTAGAGTGACAAATGTCTCCTTTTCAGAAATATCCCAATGTAGCTATCAAAGAAAAAGGTGCTCTAAGGGAGACGCAAGGATTGAGTAAAAAGTTTTTATTTCCTGCCCAAAAGAATGAGTGCTGTGGTTGCAGTTTGTTTCAGAAATCTGCCTTTCTGGTTCAGCTTCATTGGCTGAAAATCCAGAAATGAACTATCAGCACCAAGATTGGTTCTAAAGGACTAATTCCGTTTCCATCCCATATGCTCGGTTTCCCTGTAACAAAAATTATTTTATAAAAGGTTTCAGTTTTTCCATTCTACTTCAGGATAGAAATCTGAATTTTGTATGCAATTTCAAGTGCTGTTTTCTGGCTAGCTCTGCCCTGGGCATTGCAAAATAATGGTTCACATCCTCTGTATTGAAACACAAAACTTTCTGGATTAAATATATATATATTATTATTTTTTCTGGCCTGCTATAAAGGAAAGAGAGGCAGCTAGTGCAAAGTCTTTATGGGCCACAATCCTATACATGTTACCAACAATCCTTTATTGAACTGCTGCTCCTCCCTATTTTAGTTTGCATCCACTGTGTATCTGTTTTTTAAAAAGTTCCATTTTTTCATCTACTGTTTTTTGGAGCTGCTGGAGTGCTGCAGTTTTCAACAAGTATTTTGATGAGAACAATACACTAGGAGTAAAGCTGAAATTCTGATAATTTCATTACCGGCAGAGTTGCTTCAGTTCAACAGCCAGTGAGCAACTGCTTGGGAAAACCCTAAAAGGGAAGGGACATAGTTTCTCCCATGTATCAGACACTGTTGTCCCCTTGAGGAAGAAACAGTCTCCCAACTTACACAAGATGAAGGGACAGGGAGCAAACCTAAATTGTAGCCTAGGGCTGCAATTTTAGCCCTAGCCCTTTTAGCCCTAGGGTAACAAAATAGCTCAAGCTAGCCCTGATTACAGGTTTGGGGACTGTAGGCTTCAAGAAACCACCTCCAGCTATAGAGGTTGTTCAGCATCATTCTGCACAAACACTAGACACAATTTGCCCTCTGACTGACGTACTGATATTCTTATTGGCATGACTGTTCCCCTGGGGCATTGTGTCAAATTTTGGATAAAATGATGTGCCTCCTTTGACTCAGAGGCATCACAGCCAACCAGCTAACTTAGAAGAGGAAGTTGGACCAATTCACCCTGAAATCCATTTCCCCCCTAATGTCATTCCTTCTAAAGCCCAAGCACTTTAAACCCCTTCTTCTGCCCAGTAACTACTGTAATTTCATTCCACATATTACTCCAGATTCCTTACCCCTTGTTTGCTGCCAAGGGAGATTCTGGTGAGGTTTTCACATTTTGCTTGTGTGAACTGTCTTGGCAGTTTCAATGGAATTAAATTTCCTGTTAAAATAGATTGAGACAATTCAACTAAAAGCTACCAGTGTTTTCTGGGGTCTGGAGAGGTTTCCCTTTCCACAGGAGTTTGCCACGTGACAGAGGCTGACCACCTGTTTGAATTTGTTCAATTTTCCCACCCTAAAACTACTGTCAAGGTTAGAGTTTAACAACTGACATGTCCACCCTCTTCTCCTGTTCGCCTTTACATTCACCCACTGCCTAAAATTGGCTTCTAGGTAACCCACAATGGAAATGGTGCTTCCCTCTCCACCCCAAGACTGGGACCAGCAAAGCATAAGGGAATAGTGGAAATGGGGCATGTTGTGTGTGTATTTGTGTGTGCGTGTGCATGTGAGTATGTAGAGGCTTGCTGGGGACCTTTTAACCTGAAATGTTGTCATGCCATCTAAATTATTTATATGGAAAAGAAAAAAAGATTTATTTTTGTAGTTTGTACAGACCTCTAGCCTTACAATTGAAGTTTTATTTTTAAAAGTAAATATATATTATATATAAACATACATTCTGATGGTGCCCATGTGCTGTCTTTGGTCTTTACTGGGATGAGGGATTTGTAATGTGTGTAGATTTGTAGTCAGGAATGTACCTACCTAGAACTTAGGCTTGCTTCTTAAGGAAATGCTTGCTTGTAAAAAACAGCTGTCTGTGTTTGTGTGTGTGATATGTATACACACGTACACAGCTGGATATATTCTGCTCCCACAAAGACAATTTCTGCATGAAGAAAATGCAAATTCCACTTTAACTATATAAAATGAAAAAATTTAGAAGTACAACTTGCATATTTTATTATGAAATGCAAAATCTGCTGGGTAAATGCCTTATATTGCAAGGTATTTAAAAGATACAAAATCAGATATATCATATTCACTTAGGTCAATACATAGTGAGACTCTGGTTCAAGTACTTGTTTCAGATCTTACTCATATTTTACCAGAAACTTATTTGCAGAGCATGAATTGCTACAGGAAGCAGCTGAACCCCAGTCTAGAGTTCTTCAACTGTGTCAAACTCTGCTCCACAGGGCAGAAAATGAAATAACAATTTAATCCAGTTTTGGTTATCAATTACTGGGATTTATTTTCCCCACTGCTGTATATCTGATGCAGATTTTGCTCCTAGACAAGGATTCAGCTACCTGTAGCAACTGATGGTTTACTGGGGGGGGGGTGTTTTTACCAATCTGAAGAAGGTTCTTCATGAGTATATGATCTGGACTAGTCTTGTTATGTTTTGATGTTAATTGTATAAACACTTCTTGGATTTTGTATATGGATGAATATTTGTGAAAACCTGGTGACAGAGAGTAAGGAAGTAACTGGAACATGAGCTGGAGGGTTACCAAAGCCGTCCTCAGCAAATATTGTGTTCTCTTAAAAAACAACTATGTACCCTGAACGTTAACTCTGAGCATTATCACAAGTAATGTCAAGACTGCCTTTTAGTCTGAAATATATTATTTGTGGATATTGTTGGGCTGAGACGGTAAAGAGCAAATTTACAACTAAATGTAAATTTCTACTGCATTTTATCCTGCCCTTCCCTTCAAGGAGTTCGCAGTGGCATCTCTTTCTAGGTAGTGTACTTTTTCATACAATTTGCAGTAGCATTAAATGCAAAAAAAAGAAGCATTACATGTGAAAAACAACCCCTTCAAGTTGTCCTGCCAACAGCAGACTGAGACCCCAAAGGTCAATCTTGACATGGGCAAAGATGGGTTATCAAGGAGGGAAGGGTTCTTAAAGGTTCATACAGTAACAAAACAAATTGTCCAATAACTGAGAGGGAGACCAATTGAGATCAATTCTGCTATAACATTTTTGCTTGTGTAAGAACTGTAAATATTTATTATTATTTATTTTCAATTTGTATCCCACCTTCCCAGCGAACTTGCAAGATACAAAATGCATATAAATTTTGTATCCAAGAGATACGAAAAGGTATTGACAGAGATCTATTATCCTACTAGTAAAGCTTTCCAACAAAATCACAGTGGATTTTGTGTTCTGCAAAGGAAAAACATTGCTTTGGAACAGGACCACAGTCATACCAAATCAGTGACTCCACATACATTCTCTCTGAAAGAGATGCTGCACAATCCAGAATAATTTTTTTTAACTGGCCTGATTTTTCCATCCTTTCCTACTGGATTTTTAAATTTAAAACCTTATCTCAGTTATTGGGACTATTTCACATTTTAAATATGTATGAATGTACTTAATTCAAGTCCAACTACACCAGATATTGGAGTTGTAGAACTGGAATTCTAGATGTGTGAATGTGGTGTGCTAAAAAGCAACCATGGAGCCCTTCCTAATAAAAGTTAGAGCCACGGTGCTGGAGAAGGGGAATTATCTTTTCCCTCCAGTACCATTTCCACAACTGAAAGTGCCCCACAAGTTGCCCTAAGCCCCAGTTTAAAAAAAGACAGGTGTCAACATTGTATCAATTAGCAGAAATTTGAGTTGTGTGAAAGTGCAAGCAAGTTTATCAATAGGATAGACATTATCATTACCGCTTTGAAAAGTATGTAGGAGAGAGGTTCTGGAGGAGCAGTTCTGGCCCCGCTTTTAACTGTATCATGCTGGGAGAACTTGAAGAATTATAAATTTAGAAGTGTGGCCTAGGCGTGATAGGACTCTCAACCCTTTGGTTGCCCTGTGATCAGCTCTGTTCTTCATCCCCATCTTGGCAACGGCTGTACAGCAGCTGCTTGGTGGTGTTTATTTGTCCATAGTGTGTGCAGGAAACCAGCACAGAGCAGGGCGGGGGGGTGGGGGCGTGTCTTGTCAGCAGCCACAGGGACCAGAGCTGAGCAGATTCCACAAGGAGAGCAACAAACAGAGGAAAGAAAAATAAACTGAAACCAAAGCTCACATACATAGCCAGTATTGCAGGCTGGGCAGCAGGCTGGGGGATTGATAAGGGGCTCTCTCCCCACAAAGCCCATATGTCTAATTAGGAGCCCCTTTGTTCTATGGAGCTGCTGTGGCTCAGAGGTCTGTAGTTCAGCAGTTCGAGACCCAAGTGCTGCCTGACGGAGTGAGCTCCCATCCCTGGCCCCAGCTCCTGCCAACCTAGCAGGTCAAAAGCAAGAAATTGCAAGCAGATAAATAGGTACCACTTCAGTGGGAAGGTAACAGTGTTCCGTGCACCTTGGCATTTTGTCACGCCGGCCACGTGAACACGGAGAACTCTTTGGACAGCACTGGCTCTTTGGTTTGGAAATGGAGATGAACACCACCTCCTAGAGTCAGATTCAACTGACTTTCAAGTAAGGGAAACCTTTATCTTTACCTGTTCTATGGGCTTACATAGAAAATTGTTTATGGGGAGTATCCAAAACAGAATCCACATATAAATATTTCCTTCTTTAATCTTTCCAAACTTGTTCTCTTTCTGAGCTTATAGAAATATCTACAACTTCAGGTCTGTGATTAGTCTCCACCCCCCATTAAAAAAGCTGCAAATGCAGTACCTGTCTTTCATCCTACAGAGCTAACTGCAAGTTCAGAGAAGCTATTTACATACAGAGGCGGCATAGGAAAAAAGGCTTAAACACTTTCTGACTACATCACTGGATACTGTGTGATTGTTGCATTATAACCAACCATTTACAACTGGGTTATCCTGTGTGGACAAGCCAGTCCAGTTACAAATAACTGGTACCACTGAATGATAGCACAATATCCAAGGATGCTTTGACCTAGATGGATAGCAACTGTCCTGGCTATTTGTTCATTAAAGAACCAGTCAGAGTTTGGATTTGCCTATCTTCTGCACAAATCAAACTCAAGAGACAAATTGGATGGAGGGTATGAGGAATCAAGCAGTAATGGGCAGGTAAGCAGAAGTCTTTGATGTTCAGCTTCCAGCCAGTCAACAATGTAAATTAATAATAATTGGTCCATTCCTGCCAGTCCCCCTTCCCCAGAACTTTCTCGGGCGCAAACATGGTGCGACACAATGCAACCCTGGCGCAAAAGAAATTTGAGTAGACACCAAAGGAAACCAACAGTCTCTTAACCGTCTTTGGTTCGACGGAAAGCAAGCCCAGGTTTATTACACTATAGGTTATACTGCAGCGCCTCCTGCTGGAGATGCTGCCAATCATCCACTGTGCTGCAGTTCAAGGTCTCTGTTAAAAAGAGCTGCTCAGGTATCGACCGTCTGTACAAAGTGACCCAAGGACCTGAGTTTGCCCTCCATGCCTCCTCTTCAAATATCCGCAAACCTCACGCCCGCCGAGGGCCTTCCTTCTTCAGTTTCCCCTTCAAATCTGCCGGCCATGTACCTTACTGTGGGCGAAGTCCCCAATTTTATTGTTCAGCCCAAAGCAAAAACTGGGGTGGGAAGGAAATAACGTTGCTAAGTTCATGAGTTCTACTTCCAGGAGCTTTCCAGACTAACCCCTCCCTGTACATGTTATAGATGGGTTGTCAGGTTCAGAGCTTGAGAAGGCACCCCCCCCCCGAAGCCATGGGGCGAAAGAATTTTACCACGCGCTCCCCCCACCCCCGCACCGCCAAGGGAAAAGCCACCGAGGAGGAAATGTTTCCTTTGGCGCCACTTTGGAGGTTGAAAGCAGTGCCTCTGAGTTTGGGCGTCGGTCGCGGCTCCTCCCTGGCCTGCTGTGTGGTCTATAATTAATTCCCCACCACAGAGGGCCGGAGGCGCTACAGGTCTTCACCCAGCAGGGGAGACCGGCATCGCCAACTAATCCCCAATTCTTGTTACTCTCCTCAGGGGGGCCGCAAGCACCTCACGTCACCCTCCCCCCTCCTTTCCTGCAGATACAGAAGTCGCTCTGTGTGCGTCGGAAGGGGCGGAGGGAAGCTCTTGGTTCACCAAAGAAAGCTCCCAATGTGAAGCTGGGGATTCGGTCGCTTTTCTCCCCACCTCATTTGATTCTTTTGCAAAATCCACAGATGGCCTGCTCGCTCCCTCGCTCCTCCATAAGCCCGTCCCTGCCTCCTCAGGCTTGGGGCAGGAGGGACACTATCAGGGACTGAATCTGTGGTTCACCTGGAAAGGCTGGAGCACAGCAAGAGCAGGGGAGTTTAAAAGGAAAGCTGAGATAATTTGGGGGTGGGGAATGCTGCTGAGCAGCTCTGAGGTGCTGTGAAGTCGAGGGATTTAAGATTCCCTTCCTGCCCTGCTTTGCATGACAAAAGCCCAGCTGCAGAGATGACACCCTCCCTCCTCCAAATTCACTTCCCCAATTACCAATCAAGCCCATTATATGGCCACAATAGCCATTAGCTCAGTGGCCCACCCAGGCAGCCAGAATCCAGACAGCACATCCTGGACCCAGTAGGTCGACAGAGCTCTTGAGCCACAGAGCTCCATCCAGCTCCATAAAGATAGCCTATTGCTGTTAGTGGGAAATAATTTTTTTAAAAAATAGCTGCATCTATTTGCATAAAGTGAAAAGTGATGTTCTGAGTGTGACAGCCATGCAGATTCCATTTAGCCCTGGAACCTGGCAGGTCCAGTCCCCACTTTAGAATTTTGGAGTATAACTTCAATATACACTTCCTTCCAACTGTCCCCCCCCTCCCCTTCAGTATCAGAGAAAGGTGATTCTCAAACCCTATTATTTTCAGAATGCCAAATTTGTCTCTCTGAATTACCAAAATTATCCAAGAAAGGTGGGGTTCCCTCTGCCAAGGAAGTACAGCAAGAAAAAATAATGTGGGGTCCAGAGAAACTGGGCTAACTGGCCTGGCAGTTAACAAAACTCAGAGGGTGAAGTAACTGTAGTGATTTTAGCTGGACTTCAGTGACCTTTGGCATCTCTTGTTTCTGGGTGGTAATGGGAGTCCTGCCGCCCTGGCATGTCATGCCTGTATGCAAATATTCTTTGGCAAGGAAAAAAGGAAACAGGGATGATTGCCAGCTACTGCTGGCAAAGGGAGGGCACACTTTAAAACCATGAAGAATGAGAGAGATTATTCCTTTTAATTGTGGTTCCATAATGCCCACTAGTGGTGAGAAGGGATTTCTGGTACACAGCACTCAAATAAAACAGCTCAAACAAACAAAATCTTCGCTTAAGGTTTTAATACAATGGGAAGCAAGCAAGATAAGTTTTGAAAACTTTGATCTATAATTGTGCACAGAGATAGGCAGGGACTGGTGCCATTATTATGAAGGAGCTCCTGAACTCTGCTCCCAGAAATTATCAATAATATGTGATCCCTAAATGTCAGTTTGAATTTAGACACAAAGATTAAGAATCAAATTATTACTCAGGAGGGCTGTGCTCCAATCACCCAATATTTACTTTAAAAAGCAGTCACAGTGTGGGGGGGGGAAATCTACTTTGAATTAAACCACAGTTTTTTCCCCCTTATATTATCTCTTCAGGGGAAATCAGCCTCCTGAAGCATTATTAGGGAAATCCCCTCATCTCTCAATGCTGTGGCCCTGATTCAAACTCAGGGTCTCATAGCAGCTTTTAATGTTAAAGAAAACGTCAGGAGATTTGATCATGGATCTTTCACATCTGGTTCAATCCTATGAGGATGAATGGAAAAGGTAACTAGTTGTAAACAAATAATTAAAATGTCCCAAAATATGTCACTCCAAATGTAACTATAAAATATATTTTAAATAATTTTCT
The DNA here is from genome assembly GCA_029375565.1 of Gekko gecko. Classification (NCBI taxonomy): domain Eukaryota; kingdom Metazoa; phylum Chordata; class Lepidosauria; order Squamata; family Gekkonidae; genus Gekko; species Gekko gecko. The sequence continues at coordinate 97,394,756 of JAPDNY010000006.1, forward strand.
GTCAAATAATTTGGGGGATCTTTTTTGAGAGAAACAAGGTAGTACTACTGGAGCCACACTGTCTGTTCATTGTTCAGATTCTCTTAGCTTGGTCAGACATGAAGAGAACATCTCATTATTCCCCTTGTGCCTTTTGGCCTTATTCCTCTAAAGTCCAAGGCCACATCCATAAGTTTTACACCTGAGTCTGGTTGTCAACACAAGGCTACCTTCACACATGGTAATTTGTTATATATGTGTGTATGTATATGTCATTCCTGTAGCAACTCCAAAAGGCAGAAGAGCTGCTTGGCTAGACATCCTATGTAGCATCATTCTTCCCATGGACTCATATCTGTGTCAATGGCCACACAGTTATATGCTGCATAACGCAACTTTTCCTCACAGACCTTGGCACTGCAAATGAAAAAGGAAAAGCTGTAGCCCACATTTACATTTCTGCGCACACTCTGGCCAAAAACAGCCCTCCCTAACTCCCAAGCATGCAGCCATTCTCTGGCTGAAATAAGGCCCCATCTCTGTGTATATATTAATGACAGACACTACTCCCTGTATCTTGAATTTCTGCTCAGCTCTCCTCCCACATTTACCTCTTCTCTTTGCTCCACTAACTATCATGACCATCAGCTCACCGGCCATCATAGCCCTGCCCCCCCCCCCACTTTCACCAGCTGCTCCTCCCTCTTACATTCTGACCATGCCACATGTGACTGTCCCACACCTCTCAAGGAACCACCATTCTTGCCTTCTCAAGCCCCTGGCATAGCTACTGGGACGAAGTCCTACACATACCGCCCCCTTCACAAGTTTTCTTGACCAATACTTACGAGGCATAGTTAGGCAAAAAGAGCGTGCTGGAGCAGGTGGATGATTCTGGAAGGGCATCTGTAGTCTCAGATCTTGGGGAATGAACAAGTCAGTGAGATTTATTGAAAGAAGGTTCTATCAGACAACAGAAACATAAGCTTGCATCCCACCAAGGAAGGGGAGTATTCACAGACATACACCCTGTAGCAGATCTTCAAGTCCAGTGCCGTTCCTAGAGGTCCCTTTTTCTGCAACAGCAGCGGGGGGTAATTTTAGCCTGCTCCAGGAAAGGGGAAGCATGGAGATCACACCCCATGGATGGAAATCCCTTCTATCCACAGAAATTATCCACATAATCCCAGTTATAGAGTGCTGCCCATCACCCATGACCACACACACACAGATAATTAAGCAACACTCACCCTAATTTGTCAGGATATATATAAATTCGAGCAGGAAGTCGACTCCTGCCAGTAACAAACCTCAGGAAGCGACTGCGATCCTCTAAGGGGAAGAATATATAACCATCAGAAACTCCTAAGAAGGCCCTCTCCACAACAAGCTTGCCCAATATGTATGTAAGAAGTGGGCCTGATCCAGCCCTTGAAAGCCAGAAAACACTTCTGATCCAGCAAGTGCTGAACAACATAAGCCAAGCTCATACACAAGTGTGTCTGGCAGAAGTGGAATCTAGGTAATATTGAAGATGGAGTTGTGAATGCAAACTGTAAAACAATAAAAACAGTTCAGCTGTGGGATATACAGCAGTATGAATTATAACAGCTCCTGGGAGGTTCATCTCCTCCACTCTCCTCCCCTTGCCTCACTGCTCTTCCTTTTATTTATTTAGAAAATGTATATGCTGCCTTTCCAGAGACCTCCTCTCAATACTTAGTCCAAGCATGAGGTATCATCAAACAGTAATGGAAAATTCTTACAACTGGTTCTCCCCCCCCCCAAAAAAAAAAAAAAAAAAAGCTCCTGCAGAAAGTGGCTGTGTTCTGTATTCAGTGAGAAGAACCCCTAAAACAGGTTGAACACACCGTCGAATTTGGGACTGGTATATGTTCCTTTACATCAACATTAAACAATAACTGTGTGCTTGTATTTCCTCACCATTAGTAAAGTTATTCAGTGCCTCCCAAAAATACTGAATTCTGGTGTCTGATGGTTCAAAATCCTCAAAGCGAGCTATTTGAGAAATGGAAAAGAACAGAAACATAGCGCCTTTTATAAAATTCACTGTGAGCCCCAAATAAGCTAAGTGCACTAACGCCAAGTTTAGATTGAAAGAAAAAGAAAAGATATGCCTGGTATTTGAGTGGGCCACACTCATGGAAAAAGCATGCACTCTTTATTTATTCCTTTGAGCGCACAGACCAGTATATCTTACACCTCATATTATTTACTTAGGACATTTTTAACCCATCCTTCCCCTATGGAGCTCAAGGTGGTATACATCATTCTCCACTCCTCCATCTTACCCTCACAACCAGATTACACTGAGAAGAATGACTGGCCCAAAGTCTCCAAGCACAATCCAGCACTAAACATTGTACACATTAACTCCCACCAAGGAAGGGGAGTAGACAATGTATGTTGTCTATTTAGTCTGTCAGCAGTTCCCCAAAGTCTCAGGTAGAGGTCTTTCACTCTACCTACAACCTGATCCTATTAACTGAAGATCACGATGACTGAACCCATGACCTTCTGTATGCAAAGCAGATATTCTACTGCTGAGGCATGGCCCTTCTCCCATAACATTACACCATGCTGATTCATAGTTAGCTGGTATTATATAAGATCACTATAATGAAGCTGTAACATTAAGGATCCAGTTGCCCTATTTGCCAGACACATTGCTAGTTTAAATTCACATACACCCGTACCTCATCCATGCAGAAGTTGTGCTATGTGCCTCTGCCCAGTGCAGCAGGTAAGAACTATACATGGCTATGCTACCAACAGAGAGGGCAAGTTCTCTGACACTTACTGAGCTTCTTCAGGGCCTCAACTGTCACTTCAGGGTCACCACAGACCTTCTTTTCCAGTTCCTGCCAAGTAAGCAGGTCCAACACAGCTTGAGGTACAACTTTGAGCAGACCAGCCTGCATGGCTGCAATCTGGAAGGCAGGGAAGAAGAGATGGAGAAGGCAGTACACAGCACTGAAAGGATGGACTGGAGAGAACTCCAGAAAAACCCAGCTACTGGCCATCCCATACACTGCAATGCAGCTTATCTGTCAGGCTTTTTCAGAATCTCCTCCCATATCAGACAGCCCTCTGAAAACAATACCCAATCTTACAGGAGAAGTGCTAGACTCTAGGTTGCTATTTATTTATTATCTTCATTTATACCTAGCCTTCTTCACTGAGGAAAAAAACACACCTGTCTATACCATGATAAAGAAAGGTGGCTACAAAGGTAGAGGACATTATAGTAGAAAGGTGATATTTGCAACGGGATACAATATTATCCTTACGGAAATGGTCTCCTGAGCCATTCCATTATACTATGTTCTAATCCCTTTATAAAAATGCCTTTCTGAACATTTCTGTTATGCACATTCTGTGAAATGATGGAAGTGTGGGGGCCGTTTTGCTCATCTCAGGCAGGCCGTGCCACAAAGTGGAAGTCACCACAGGGAATGTACATGAACAGGCAGTCGCAGGGTGGCAGAAGGTTTTACTCAGAAGAGGCATCCTAGTGTATATGAGAAGATCTGGAATGACTCCTAATGTGTCTTATCATATTACTTTATACATCTTGCTTGCATAAATTGCTCACAGCCCATTACAGCTTCAATCATTTCTTGTTCCAAAATATCCTAATTTCAAACTATGTCTGTGGTTCTGGAGGTGGGGTGGCAAAATGGCCAGGCACCTGAATGGAATAGTCTTCTACCAAAACTCCTGAGACATATGTTTAACTCCTTCTGGCTCTGTCCAGATATATTTAGGGTATAGGGGATTAGAAAGGATGAAGGAACTGGATCCAATTGTTAACTTTCAAGCCAGACCCCAAACTTTTAATGGCAGTCTGATCCTCAGTGACAGGTGATGATATGTACCTTCTTGCCATAAAAAGTTTATCCAACTGAATTCTGCACAGCAAACCCCTGTTAATGGGCCAAGAACAGGCCAAGCTGGGTTTTTTCTTCTTTCTTCTGATCAGCTGGCAAACCTAACTGGGTATAGAAGGCTTGAAAACTCAAAAGTGGGTGGAGAGAGGAAGGTAAAGGTGATGTGCCGTTGTCGTGTATCCCAACAAGGCAATGGTTCCACATGAAGCAAAAATGCACTGTATAAATAACGCAGATAAAAAAGCGCTCAAATAATATACAAAAATAGTGAAGGATGTTTATATGTAACAAAGTGACACAATACTAGCAAGGAGTAACAAGAAACTACATATATCAGTAATGGCAAGATTACATAAATATAATACAAAAATACAAAATGTAATGCAGAGTGTACAAAGGAAACTGGCACAGAAGACACAGGGACAAAGACTCTGGCGGTTTGCTGACAATACAGGAATAAATTCTACTGCCGATCGGTTGCCCAGTTTTGAATTTTTTGATACAAGGATTGGACATTTTGCCTATATATAGTGTTTTGAAGGCTTCTGTACACTATGAGCACTTTATGAAGTGTAATGAAGTTATTGAGGAAGAGCTATCGAAATCAAGACTGAAATCCGAAGTCTTCGTCCCTGTGCCAGTTTCCTTTGTACACTCTGCATTACTTTTTGTATTATATTTATGTAATCTTGCCATTACTGATATATGTAGTTTCTTGTTACTCCTTGCTAGTATTGTGTCACTTTCATATATATATATATATATACACACACACACACACACACATATATACACACATCCTTCACTATTTTTGTATATTATTTGAGCGCTTTTTTATCTGCATTATTTCTACAGTGCATTTTTGCTTAATGATAGTTCCACATACAGGAATAAGGGAATGAGCCCGCCTTGGTGGGAAGGGCGGGATATAAACTGGACTAATAAATAATAAATTTTAAAAATAAAAAATGAACTAATAAATAATAAATGAATAAAACAAAAATTGAACTAATAAATAATAATGGATCACTGCCTTGTCGTGGCGAGGGGGCTTGCGTGGTTCGATGAGGCTGTGGGCTATGCCGTGGAGGGCCACCCAGGACGGACAGGCCACAGCAGAGAACTCAGACCAAGCGTGATCCCCTGGAGAAGGAAATGGCAACCCACTCCAGTATCTTTGCCAAGAAAACCCCATGGACAGTAACAAAAGGCTAAAAGATATGACGCCGGAAGATGAGCCCCTCAGGTCGGAAGGTGTCCAATATGCTACTGAGGAAGAGCAGAGGGCAAGTACGAGTAACCCCAGAAAGAGTGAAGCGGCTGGGCCAAAGCCGAAAGGACGCTCAGTTGTGGATGTGTCTGACGGTGAAAGGAAAGTTCGATGCTGCAAAGAACAATACTGCATAGGAACCTGGAATGTAAGATCTATGAATCAAGGTAAGCTTGACGTGGTCAAAAATGAGATGGCAAGAATGAACATTGACATCTTGGGAATCAGTGAACTAAAGTGGACAGGAATGGGCGAATTTAACTCAGAAGACCATTATATCTACTACTGTGGCCAGGAATCCCGTAGAAAAAATGGTGTGGCCTTTATAGTCAACAAGAGAGTGAGAAAGGCAGTATTGGGATACAATCTCAAAAATGACAGAATGATCTCGGTCCGAATCCAAGGCAAACCATTCAATATCACAGTAATCCAAGTCTATGCCCCAACCACTGCTGCAGAAGAGGCTGAAGTGGACCAGTTCTACGAAGACCTACAACAGCTCGTAGAACTAACACCAAAAAATGATGTCCTCATCATCATAGGGGACTGGAATGCTAAAGTAGGAAATCAAAAGGTAACCGGAATAACAGACAAATTTGGCCTTGGAGAACAAAATGAAGCAGGGCAAAGGCTAACAGAGTTTTGTCAAGAGAACACGCTGGTCATAGCAAACACCCTTTTCCAACAACCTAAGAGGCGTCTCTACACATGGACATCACCAGATGGGCAACACCGAAATCAGATTGACTATATAATTTGCAGTCAAAGATGGAGAAGCTCTATCCAGTCAGTAAAAACAAGACCTGGAGCTGACTGTGGCTCAGATCATGAGCTACTCATTGCAAAATTCAGACTTAAATTGAAGAAAGTTGGGAAGACCACAAGGCCATTCAGATTTGACCTAGATCACATCCCCGATGAATATACAGTAGAGGTGAAGAATAGGTTTAAGGGACTAGATTTGATAGACAGAGTGCCTGAAGAACTATGGACAGAGGTCCGTGACATTGTAAAGGAGGCAGCACTCACCGCCATCCCAAAGAAAAAGAAATGCAAAAAAGCAAAGTGGCTGTCTGATGAGGCTTTACACATAGCAGAGGAAAGAAGGAAAGCTAAAGGCAATGGGGATAAGGAAAAATTTGCCCAATTTAATGCAGATTTCCAGAGAACAGCAAGGAGAGATAAGGAGGCTTTCCTGAATGAACAATGCAGAGTAATAGAGGAAAACAATAGATTGGGAAGGACTAGAGATCTCTTCAAGAAAATTGGAGAAATCAAGGGAACGTTCCATGCAAAGCTGGCCATGATAAAGGACAAAAACGGTAGGGACCTAACAGAAGCAGAAGAGATTAGGAAAAGATGGCAAGAATACACAGAAGAACTATACAAGAAGGACCTCGATGTCCTTGACAACCACGATGGTATAATCACTGACCTCGAGCCAGACATCCTGGAAAGCGAAGTTAAATGGGCCTTAGAAAGCATTACTAACAACAAAGCTAGTGGAGGTGATGGTATCCCAGCTGAGTTATTCAAAGTCTTAGAAGAAGATGCTGTTAAAGTGCTGCACTCAATTTGCCAACAAATTTGGAAAACACAACAGTGGCCACAGGATTGGAAAAGGTCAGTTTACATCCCAATCCCAAAGAAGGGCAACGTCAAAGAATGTTCAAACTATCGCACAATTGCACTCATTTCACACGCTAGCAAGGTCATGCTCAAAATCCTACAAGCTAGGCTCCAACAGTACGTGGATAGAGAACTGCCAGAAGTACAAGCTGGGTTTCGAAGAGGTAGAGGAACTAGAGATCAAATTGCCAACATTCGCTGGATTATGGAGAAAGCAAGAGAGTACCAGAAAAACATCTACTTCTGCTTCATTGACTATGCTAAAGCCTTTGATTGTGTGGATCACAATAAATTATGGCAGGTTCTTAAAGAGATGGGAGTACCAGACCACCTCACCTGTCTCCTGAGAAACCTGTATAAGGGTCAAGAAGCAACAGTTAGAACCGGATATGGAACAACTGATTGGTTTAGCATAGGAAAAGGAGTACGACAAGGATGTATATTGTCACCTTGCTTATTTAATTTATATGCAGAGTACATCATGCGAAATGCTGGCCTGGATGAATCACAAGCTGGAGTTAAGATTGCTGGGGAAAAGATCAATAACCTCAGATATGCAGACGATACCACTCTGATGGCAGAAAGTGAAGAGGACCTAAAGAGCCTCTTGCTCAGGGTGAAAGAGGAGAGTGCAAAAGTGGGCTTGAAGCTCAACATCAAAAAAACTAAGATCATGGCATCTGGCCCCATTACTCCTTGGCAAATAGAAGGGGAAGTCGTAGAAGTAGTGACAGACTTCACGTTCCTAGGATCCCAGATCACTGCAGATGGTGACTGCAGCCATGAAATTAAAAGACGCCTGCTCCTTGGGAGGAAAGCGATGGCAAACCTAAACAGCATGATAAAAAGCAGAGACATCACCTTGCCAACAAAAGTCCGCATGGTCAAAGCAATGGTATTCCCCGTAGTAATGTATGGCTGCGAGAGTTGGACTATAAGGAAGGCTGAGCGCCGAAGAATAGATTCTTTTGAACTATGGTGCTGGAGAAGACTCTTGAGAGTCCCTTGGACTGCAAGGAGATCAAATCAGTCAATCCTAAAAGAAATCAACCCTGACTGTTCCCTTGAAGGCCAGATCCTGAAGCTGAAGCTCAAATACTTTGGCCACCAAATGAGAAGGGAGCATTCACTGGAGAAGACCCTGATGCTGGGAAAGATTGAAGGTCAAAGAAGAAGGGGACGGCAAAGGATGAGATGGTTAGACAGTGTCATCGATGCAACGAACATGAAATTGAGCAGACTTCAGCGGACAGCGGAAGACAGGAGGGCCTGGCGTAATCTGGTCCATGGGGTCGCGAAGAGTCGGACTCGACTGTGCGACTGAACAACAACAACAACAACAAAAAATAAAATAAAAACTCTCCAGGATCTGGGAAACAAACCACCAAGAAAACAAGAGGCAGCCAAGGAAAGGAGAACAGGCCTTGACTGGTGGAGAATGGACTCCAGGAAAGCAGGGCAGGTCTCCATTTCCACAATGCCACAGTGTGTTACCTGCTCCTTGCTCTCTATTAGCCGTGCCTCCTGTACCAGTCGGATGAAGTCTAGACGGTCCTCATAGCGTACCACGGTGCGAGTACCACCAGGGATAAGCTCCACCATGCGCTGGTCACTCAGCACTGTGGTGTACGTCAATTCATTTCCAAACTTGAACTCAAAGGTCTCTTTGTCCATTCCTTCCATCATCTCCAGGAGCTTCACCTGAACATGGGGGGGGGGATTATCTCATTCATGTCTTCCATGGGCATGTGGAAGAAGAAAAGATTTGGCAGGGACTTCATATAAACTATAGCCATCACCAGATGGCCTTTATAATGCATTCCCATGACCAAGGGAGTCTGCACCATGGCTAGGTATCCACACAGACTGTGGTTCAAACTGTAATATTTGTGGGCCTTTCTCTTGTGTTTAATATAAATATGGGAGAAAGCTGCCCCCCTTCAGCCAAATGACAGTTTTAGATTAAGAAAGCTGCTCTGCCAAGTTAGCATCTCAAATGTACAAACATCTGCTCAACAGAAGCCTGACCACAAGCATCAGCAATGTCCACAGACCAGTCTTTTCACAGCGACTCACCAGCATAGAGTCAACAGCAGGGAAATCCTTGCTCCAGCTCACTTCCTCCCCTGTCAGCTGCTTCCAGACAAAGCCAGGCAGGGCCAGGACCTCAGGGATAGAGAGAGGAGATATTTATTTATTTGTTAGATTTTTATCCCGCCCTCCTGGCAACCCCATGTAGAGGATATTACAGTAATCCAGTCTCGAGGTAACCATCACATGGATCACTGTTGCCAGGTCATTGCGTTCAAGGAAGGGAATCAACTGCCTGATTAGCTGAAGGTTGTAAAAGGCCAACTTGGCAGTGGCTGCTACCTGGGCCTCCATTGTTAAGGAGGCGTCCAAAAGTACTCTCAGACTCCTAACCTCCGGCGCTGGCACGAGTGGTGCCCCATTGAAGGTTGGGACCGGGATCCCTGCCCTCGGACCGCCCCGACTCAGGCACAGGACCTCTGTCTTCGTTGGATTCAATTTCAGCTGGCTCAGCCTAAGCCAACCAGCCACGGCTTGTAGTGCCTGACCTAGGTCGTCCAGTTTGGAGTCAAGACTGGCCTTCCAACAACAGATAGAGCTGGGTGTTGTCTGCATATTGGTGACAACTCAGCCCATGCCTCCGGGCAATCTGGGCAAGAGGGTGCATATAGATGTTGAAAAACATTGGGGACAGCACAGCCCCTTCAGGCACTCCACATTCCAATGGGTGCCTTCAGGATAGCTGATCCCCCAGCACCACTCTTTGTCCCCGGTCTTGGAGAAAGGAAACAAGCCACTGCAAGGCTAGTCCCTAAACTCCAATATCGGTGAGGTGGTGGGTCAGTAGCTGATGGTCGACTGTGTCGAATGCAGCCAACAGGTCTAACAGCAACAGCACTGCCGATCTGGAGGTCATCTGTGAGGGCGACCAGTGCCGTCTCTGTCCCGTGACCCAGGCGAAAGCTGGACTGGAAGGGATCTAAGATGGAAGCGTCATCCAAAAAGCCCTGTAACTGCATTGCCACTACCCTCTCTATTATCTTGCCTAATTAAGGCAATTTGGAAACCGGCTGATAGTTGGCCTATTTGGCCGGATCCAAAGATGGCTTTTTCAAGAGGGGGCATATCACTGCTTCCTTAAGTGCCTCCGGGAACAGCCCGTCAGAGAGGGACTTGTTGACGATCTCCCGCAAGGCACCCCAGAACCCTTCGTGGCCAGCTTTAATTAGCCACAACGGGCACGGATCAAGGAGGCATGTGGTAGGGCATACAGTTAGGAGCAATTTGTCATAAGAACATAAGAGAAGCCAATGTTGAATCAGGCCAATGGCCCATCTAGTCCAACACTCTGTCACACAGCGGCCAAAATATACCAGGTGCCATCAGGAGGTCCAGCAGTGGGGCCAGGGCACCAGAAGCCCTCCCACTGCTGCCCCCTCCAGCACCAAGAATAGAGTGCATCACCTGCCCCAGACTGAGAGTTCCCATCTATACCCTGTGGCTAATAGCCACTGGTGGACTTCTGCTCCATATGTTTATCTAATTCCCTCTTGAAACTTCCTCTAGGCTGAGCGGGCTGAAATAATCCATAATGTGAAAAGAAGACATGCTTGGAGCCTTGAGTTCCTTCACTGTTTCAACTGTAGTGGGGAGATCACAGCAGAGCGACAAAACTTTATCCGCAAAATAGCTCACAAAAGTCTCACAGCCAATATCCCTACAGTTTCGTCTGTCTTGGGACAGAGCCGTAACAGACCGAATCATTCTAAACAACTGTGCTGGGCGTGAGCTTGCAAATGCAACTGTCCCTGAATACAGTCTTCTGTGTTCCATAAAGGTTACATTCAGGAAGGCAGGCAATGTCTCCTAAGCACTACTTATTAAGAATACCCCAACACACCTATGATCATGAACAATTAACCACCGGGGGGGGGTATTCTTTCACTGAGTCATCTGCTGTCATTTCATTACTAATAGAAACAGGAAGGAAAATGAGGCAGCAATCCTGTGGACTGCATAACCACTTCAAACAATATGGCCATCGTTTGGATAATTGGATAATCAGCAGAGTACTTCCAGAAGAACTTTTTGTTTTTTCCTCAGTAAACCTGAATTCTCTTTTGTCATGGCAGAATCAGTCATAAAGAGGGTTGCATCAAAACTAGCACCATTCTGACTATTTGCAGCTTGGGAACAGCTACAGCTTAATAACATCAACACTCCATGGACATAGTAAAGAATTCTATGATACAGCTGTTTTCCATGTCAACTTTACTCCTACCACATACTAGAGCAAAGCTGTAATGGGAAGGGAACAGAACATGGACTCTTCTAATACAGCTCCAGAAAAGCCACTCTACAGCTGCTTCTTGGACAATTCATGTGCTCTAGACCCTTTTTGGTCTGGTTTCAGGCTGGACTATGAACAGAGATGGCCCTTGTGGCCTTAGTTGATGACCTCTGTCTGAATGTAGACAAAGGCCATGCTTTGTTGCTCTTGCTGGTTCTATCCGCAGCCTTTGATACAAATGATCGTGCCATCCTATTGAATCATTAGGAAGGAATCAGGGGATGAGCCTTGGACTGGTTTAAATAGTTTCTCATAGACCAGCCTCAAAGGGTTGCCATTGGAGCCCAGCTATCTTTAGTGTGGGATTTCACAGGATGCAATCTAATCTGCCTTGTTCTTCAACCCCTATGTAAAACCTTTAGGACAGCTTTGGAAGTGGATATCATCAATATGAGAATGACACCCAGCTCTATATCTCTCCCAAACTTTTGGCTTTCTGTAACTATGCAAAACTGAATTATTAAAGAGGGCCTTTTTACAAAGATAATTAAAACTCTACTGTAACAAAATGTTTCTGAAAGTTACTTTAGTAAAGAATAGTGACTGTGGATGGTGCTACTGTGTATAGTACATACTGTCTCTTGCCATTATGACCCTATTATGTAATTTCTGTATTATTTCATGTGTCATGTTACTACTTAAGCTTTCTCTCAGCTCCATTTTCAAATTTTTGCTTATTTTTGGATTTCTGAAATCCAAACCTTATTGCTCTGTTTATTGGATGTCCCATCCTGTTGACTGTATTTAACTCACGTGGCATAATCCGCCTTGAGTCTCAGTGACAAAAGCAGACTATAAATAATGTAAATAAAGGCAATGGCAGAAAAGGCCTTAAACTGGTAGGTTCACATTATCATTGTCCAAAAGTAAAGACGCCTTTAACCCGAACGTCAGAATTTTGCAATTTACAAAAACCACACTATTTTCTGAATTACCTGATCAAACAAAAATGGACTAACTGCAGTATCCATTGATAGGACACGAATCACAGCAAAAACAGAGAGAAAACCCACCCATAATGGAATAGTCCATATTAATCAAGAATGGCTCTGGGACTGGCAGACTCCCCTTCTATCTGAGGGTAGCATTACCAGCAAAAGAGGAAAAAATCCAGGCATTGTTCCTGTTGAAGAGTCTGATTCTGCCAATTTAAAAGTTTAAAGCAGGAGTCCCTCACATGGTACCCATGGGTGCCACAATGCCCACCAACATCTCTCCTGGTGCCCATCAAGTGCTTTTAGGAAGTGGACAGGGCCAGGTAAGGCTTTTGCCCAGGAAGGTTTCTGACTGGCTGTGCAGATTTTTAAAAACATTGCTTTGGCGGCAGCAGCTACCACCACGGCACAAGGGTCTTCACTATGTGACTGACGGTAAGCCATTGACAGCCTTTTTGTGGCTGGCTCTGCCTCCTGTGGCAGCCATCTGGGGCTGCGGCCACTGCATTGTGTCAGAATTCCAAAAGTACTCACAAGCTCAAAAAGGCTGGAGACCCCTAATTTGTAAGAACTGACTCTATGCCATTCACTCCGCAGGCTATATGCAGTTGTCACACAGGTAATGATTAACTTCAGTATTCCATGAAATACTATGTTGATCACATGGATGAAGAGGATATCATATTTCAGGATATTGTGTGCCTCTGGAAAATATGTAACTCCTTCTATGGATAAGGTCCCAACTCAGAAATGCTTATCTGAATCCTTGGATTTGCCATACAGACAGATCACCTGTTGTGACTGGAAATAATGTGGTGCAGTGCAGAAGGAAGGGAGAAGGCAGCTTGGGTTCTACCACCAGTATCAAGGGGAAAATAATTTCCATATGACACTCACCAGGAACTCCTTGCCACGCAGGGCTGCACCCATGATCTGCCCAATCCACTCATATTTGGTAAACTCCTTGCAGGATGGGTTGGGGACATACATGTCTCGGGCCTCTCCAGTACCACTACCCTGAAAACAAAGACAAACATATAGGGCTAAAACTTCCTGCCCAAGCTAGAGAATGAAGATCAAGTCAGCCCAGGCGCCATAGCAAAGAACCATTCCAAAAGTCAGAGCTGCCCCAAAGAGATGATTCTGTGTTGGGAGGACTAGCAGATATAGTGCTGCACTTTCCAGCAAAATTCTGGGCATAAGAATGACTGAGAACGCTATTTTGCCTCTCCAAGATTATATACCCCAGGAAAACAAAAACTGAGTGATGATGTAGAAAGCGCAGTATTTGTGCTCTGGGAAAATGAACATCATGGCAGCAGGGATGGAATGATGAGGTGGAACTTAGGTGTCAACTTCTATTAGAACTGGGTCCCCTTAGCAACTCTCTTGATGCAGCACTTCCCCTAATCATCATATTAACTGTCTCTGAAACACTTGTCCCTTTGGTGTCCCTTGTAAGCAGGAAAGGTTTAGCTTAAATAAGCAAACACATCATTCGCACCTGGTTGGATGTGCGGACAAAAAAAGGCAGTGGTACAGGGCTCTCAGCTGAGCTAGGACACAATTCCTCAGACATATCAGCAATACTGTCCCGGAAACCACCACCTGGTTAAAAAATAACATGAGTGTGATATTACCAGCTTCATTTGGGTGCCACCAGCCTCCTGAGCTCCCAAATACATCTTGGATGCTCCTACCCCCAACCTCCTGTAGGATGTGTAGTGTTCCAAAAATAAATCTTGGAAACCGTAACTGATCTCATCTAATCATATTTAGCAATCTCCTTGAAGGTTGGGTGAGGCACATATATAGAGTTCATGCCGCCATACAACTATTACTTTGTAAACTAAATCTTTTGATCAAATCAAGCATTATTACGTCAGTGTATGGAGGATAGAGGTCCCTGGCTAAATGGCCATCTGCAACACAGCAGCAGAGTCCCCAGCTCTGCACTACCCTGCCCATCTGGCCTCAACCATGGATCTACAGGCTTTCAAACTGTGGACTCCACATTTTGTAAATTGTGAATATTTGCATATATTGTTAGAGTAATTGGACAAGATAATGATACTGAGATTGGAGGCAAAGTTATGGGTGCGATCTACTTGTCCCTTGCATTATTTATTTATATATATCTAATAAATACATTTATATTTATTTCTATATAGCTTATTAATATATAATCCAATATTATTCCCCTTGCTAGAAACCTGGTTTTCTATTTTCTTCCTTCGAATGAAAGGTACATACTTTCAGAAATCACATTTCTGATAGCCATCATTTTGGCAGAATATACAGAACCTGGAACTTACCCTGGTCAATGATGCCTTCAGCTATGAATTTACATTCCCACCACTGGTCGTAACGAAGAGGCCACCTGCAAGGAATGGAAATGATCACTTGAAGTTTTCTGTGTCCTTAGAAGGGAGTACTGCTTTGCTGAGGGGAATGTCATTGACAGCAGTCATAGTGTCAGATTTCTGTTTATTCAAGGACTTATTACATTCCTTGGATGCCGTGTGTATGTGTACTTTTGGACCAAAGTCTTCTTTACAAGAATGAGGCACTATCTTCTTTCTACAGATTCATCTTCTGCCTTCCATGAAGCCCTGTGGTGCTTAACGCTCTGGCATTTGTGCTGGAAAAATCAAATGGTTTGGGGATCAAAGAGGCAGGATGGATAAGTAAGTAAACATTGACCTATAATCCAGGGGCTTGTCACACTTGTCAGTGGGTTTCAGGCCTTCATACACCTAGAAAAGCAGACAAGAGAGAGAAGGCATTAGGAATGAGAGAGTCTGAGCTCTGCTATTTACACTCAGTACAGCAGGAATATGTGTGCCTTGAGGGTCTTGGTGCATTTATTATACTGGACACTGGACCTAGAAGCAGGTAATAGTCACCAAAAAGTTACTAGAAGCAATTCTGCGGTGTGGCTCCCAAGATTCCTACTGGTCTTTAATTTATTAATAAGGAATAGACACTCATCAATTAAAAAGCCAGTGTGATGTATGGCTGAAGTGCTGCTCTGGATGCAGGAAGCACAAGATCATTCAGCCATGAGCTCACTCTAGCAGGCAGGGAGGTATAGTGGCTTAGACTAGTTTTTAGACTAGGAAAGGAGAGACCCAGGTTCAAATCTCCACCGTTCCATGAAATTCACTGGGTGACCTTGCGCTAATCATGCCATCTTGGCCTAACCTAAAATTGCTAGAAGGAGGGCCTGGGTTGCTTGGAGAAAGACTAGACAGAGATTCCCAGCCATCCTGTGGAGAAAGCCTCAGAAATTATGATGTCGCATAAAAACACAATCACTGCTGGGAATCAGAGAAGACAAGGAATTAAGACCCAAGCATTTCCTGCAAAGCACTTGACACATCTGTGCCACAAAGGGAGATACTGGGTTTGATCATGCCTGAAATTTCCGTGCATGCAAAGGGGAACGAACTTCACTCATTCCCTCTTTCTGAGGCAAACCTCTGATTCCTCCCCCAGCTATTTTTGGGGTGCTCTGTCCTCCAGGTGCAGGAATTGGGGGTGGGGTGGGTTGCAGCCGGAGGAGGAGAGTAGAAAGTCATGCTTACATGGATGGAAAACCTTCCATCTGCAGAAACTTTAGGCAAGAGCCCAGCCATTGAATTTCCTACTATAACATAAATTGAAGGAATACTGAATGGTACACCTCCACTCCACTCAGAAAGGCATGGAGCTGAATGGCCATACAAAACTGTTTGCTGGATATATGAAGTTTCTTCTGTGAACTCAACTAGCTTTGAGGATGTAGGTTAGAAAAGCATTTCTGACACATAATGTGCCTGGCAGATAGTAAAGACAGAAACTCCACTTCCATATTCCATGCATTTGTGTGTGATGGCTATCCATACCTGGGTGAAGACAGTGTTTTTGCAGCTGGGATCAAGTGCTGGGTTGTCACGATGCTCCATGGCCAGGCGCCGATTGATGTAGAGGCGTGGCATGAAGTTTGGCTTGCTAGTCTCAGAGTCCTTGAGGCACTGGGTGATTAATGCTGTGCGTCGCTTGGACAACAATAGGAACTGCTTGATACGCTGTCATGGACAAAGTAGGGCTGGGTCAAAGGCAGCAGTGTTCTGATGGTCCCACCCTCTGCCCATTTCTAACCAGCCTTGCTCTATTGACAGTATCAGCACCCCAAAATTATTCTTTTAAGTAGCCTTTCCCATGGCTGCTGGAGGGTGGGGTGCTAGGGGTACAAAACTCCAGAAATCTGGGTTATCCTGGGGTTCCTGTGAGCTACGCAAGATGCTACTGAAGGACAGTTACAGCATATCTGTCCTAATCAAAGAATAATCCTGTATGGATTGTTCTGAATGTGAAGGTGGGGGTCCCAAGAAGAATCTTTGGCTGGAAGCCCATAGTGGCTCCTGGCAGCCCTGCTTTTTCCTAGAGAAGCGGGCTTCTGCAGCAGAAATGGCTGACACGAGACTGCTCTTTCATTGGCACCTCAAGTAAGACAGCACAGAAACTGGCACCCCACCTTTACCTTGAGCTGGCTGAAGGTGCCAAGCGTGT
This sequence comes from Gekko gecko, assembly GCA_029375565.1. Classification (NCBI taxonomy): domain Eukaryota; kingdom Metazoa; phylum Chordata; class Lepidosauria; order Squamata; family Gekkonidae; genus Gekko; species Gekko gecko. The sequence goes on from JAPDNY010000006.1 coordinate 97,411,415, forward strand.
GGTCCCAGGCTGGAACAAGGTGGTGAAGTACACTGTCCAAGATCTTGATAAACCTGCCAGAAGAAAAGGGAAAAAAAAGGCAGTTTGGGGCACAGCATGAAAAAAGTGCAATAAAAGCAGGTATATTCAGTATGGCTTTCAGCAAGGATACCTGAAGCCATGCCACATGTTCAGATTTGTACACACATGCTTTAAGTCCCTACCACTGAACATACCACAATGATTGTGAGAATCTTTCCATTTCTCTGTGAAAAGAAAGCATTCACTGGCTAACTGTTATAAGAGATTCCCTACAAAGAGAGATCAAAGTGCTGCAATGTTCCACAGAATAGTCTGGCGCCAAAACCAAAATGGACCATTAATGTTAAAGTCCTTGGTGTTCTCTTTTTCAAAAAATCTCATCAGCTACCTTTCAGGCACTCACACAAATTATCTTATTCCCAACCACCAGCTGCACGTGGCCTTCTGTCTACCATGTTTCTCAGCTTCAAGAAGTTTGCATGACATCTGTTACCAGCCTTCCTTGCTCCATACCTCTGGATGACCACAGCACGCCGGTAGAGCACATCAGGGTCTGTCCCCTCCAGGCGAGGATACCTCACCAGGTTGGCTGGCTGAAACATATCTGCATTAAGCCCTAGTTCCCGTTGCCGAGATGATTTGATCTTTATGCCCCGGAGGCGGACGTCAATCCCATCATCTGCATAAAAGAGAAGCACAATGCAGCTCAGGAAGGTCAGTCAAGTAAGGAATCCTTTCCCCTGGTGAAGGGAGAAGAAGAGAGAAATGATGGGAGGAGAAAGCCATTCTGCATCACTGCAAGGCCAGCATGAATTGGGGTTGTGTCAGTGTCACTTCTGGAGAATTCCAGAGGGGCAGACATGTTGATCTGTTGTAGCAAATACAATAGAGATGATGTGCCATGTGCACATTTTATTGTGACTAAAGCTTTTGTGGACTCCAGTCCTTTTCGTGGGTAAAGGACTCATAAAGGGCAACCACAGATAGGAAGCACCAAAGTACATGCCAAGCAGTGAGACCTAATTCCACCATAACCCTAAGGGTTCCCACAGGCAGGGGTGTAGGTGTGTGCATGCACACACGTGGAGTAAAATTGTTTTTGAAGAGAGGCCACATCATTGCACCTCACTTCCTGAGAAGTAACTGGTTCACCCCCACACTGACACCCACACACCTCTGCATTCCACAATGCGGATTTCAATGACAGGCAAGTGAGCAGTCATGTCTTCCAGCACACACACATCCCCGATGTAGCTCCTAGGGACACAAAAACATCAGTTCCTCTTGCACAGGGCAGACTTACCCCCCCCCCCCAACTGGCAGTCCTTTCACCTTAAAAGCATAAAAAATGGAGGAAAGGTTGCATTTGGCCGGGGGTGGGAGCTGGATTCCAGAAAGCCTGGTTTCCATCTCCAACTTGCTGGATAACCCAAACTCATCCGCCAGCATCCTTTGGAGGAGCTTGGGAAAGATGATACTATAAGCGCTCATACACAGCCACTGAACATTTCTTTAAACACTTCCTTGTGGCATACAGCAACTCTTAAGCCATATATTTCTTCATGGCACAAGCATTTTGCAGTAGTGTTCACACAGAATGCAAGGCCCTGACAGCTGCTTGTGTTCCAGAATTATGACACTCCCTTCTTTTGGAGTCTCACAAGAGCTATGGCCTAAAAATATTTGAGGGAGCAGTGCAGGATAATTTTGTTTGGAGTAGGCATTTGGTGATTAGGAAACAAGGAACTTGTTTTAATTTACTTTAAAAAATAATCATGTTGTTTTCCTCACATTTTGCCTTTGGAATGGGATAATATCTAAGCTCATAAACAAAGCCCTGTCCAGCAGTGTCTGATCCTTCACTGACACAAACAGGACAGTAGATCATGGCTTTGCATGACGATCTGGTTAGGATAACCCTCTTCTCTCCCGCTCCCCCATTCTACTAGGAAACCCACGGACTTTCCAGTGACTTTGACATGACATGGTGTGCCAGCAGGATTTAGGTTCAGTCTCCCCTCCCCAGCTTCACTCACTCATCAATGCCCACGTCACTCAGCTTCTTAAAATTGTCACCCTCACCACCATAGACAGCCACACGCTTGGGCATGAAGTTCTCATCTGTTGTGTCTACTGTCAGGAACAATTTCCTTAGGGAGAGAATTAAAAGGCAGAAAAAGGACAGTGAAAAAATTAAACCAAGAAAGCTCTGGAAGATAAACAACTCTAGAACAGAACAGAATTCCCACTGTGCACCAAGGAAATCTAAGTTACTCCCAATATAAATCTCAGTTTGATGACCAATAAATGATCTTGACTGAGTTCTGTGAAAACATCTGTGATCTACAGATCTGTAATCTATAAGTCTTTGCTAATAATGGGAGAAGGAGCAGCCTTGATCTCCCACATAGAAAGCAGGGGGTGATATTAAACAAAGATTTTGCCCCACAATTTAGAGAGGTCAACATGAGATTGTATGACAAGACCATTCAATTCTGTAGGAGGTAAGGCACTATGATATATGTGAACAGTTATACAATCCCCTTGTGTGTCTATTATACTGTAACAAGTGGAGACCCGCAAGAAACTTGCGGGATGGTCATACCATTCCTCACACCTTTGCTTCCTCCCCTCTACCCTTACCTATCTCACACTCTTTCTCCCTTCTGGGGGTGGAGCCATAGACTCAACCCTCCAAAGCAGCCATTTTATCCAGGGGAACTGATCTCTGTCACCCAGACAACAGTTGTAATTCTGGGTGATCTAAAGCCCTCACCCAGAGGCTGGCAATGGTAGTTCTCATGGAGGAAATGGCTGGTTTGGAGGGTGGAGTCTATGGCATTATACCGGTCTGAAGTTCCTCCCCTCCTCAAACCCCACCATCCCCAGGATCCACCCCTTAAATGTCCAGGAGTTTCCCAATCCAGAGTTGGCAACCCTATTTCCTTCCCACCCAACAGCCAACTTAACCTTTATCTGCCTTTATCTGTCTTCAGCTTTTTGTCTCCCCCCCCCTCCCCCACAGTCTCTACCAAGGAAAATTATAGTCTTTCTCCACAGTGGGGACCAAAGCAGCTTACATTATTCTCACCTCCTTTTTATCTGCACAACAACCCTGTGAGGTTGGTTAGACTGAAAGTATGTGACTGGTCCAAAATCACCTAGTCAGCTTCCACCGCAATATGGGGATCTGAACTTGGGTCTTGCAGACCCTACTCTGAAGCTCTAACTGCTGCTCCACTGCTGGCTTTCATAGGGTGGCTGCTGAACAGCAGCAAGCAGCCAGGCCAAGTTGAGTCATGCAAATTAGGTGGTATCAAGTCACCCAGAGGGTGCTGCCTAGGGATGTCAGCCTCCAGGTGGGATCTGGGGATCCCCTGGAATTACTGCTCAGCTCCAGACTACTGAGATAACTTCCCCTGGAGAAAATGGATGCTTTGGAGGGTGGACTCTAGGGCATTGTATCCCACTGAGGTCCCTGTCCTCCCCAGGCTCCATCCCCAAATCTCCAGGAGTTTCCAGACCTGGAGCTAGCAACCCCACTACCCCCATCCCATGCAAGTGCCCATGGGGGGACCTGGCAACCCTAGACTGCTGCCAGGCCTAGGGTTGGCAACCTCCAAGTGGGACCTGGAGACTGAACTCCAGAGATCTGTGAACAACAGAGATCTGTCTCCCTGGATAAAATGGCTTCTTTGGAGGGTGGATTCTGTGGCATGATACCCAGCTGAGGCCTCCCCCTTCCCCAAATCCTGTCCTCCTCGCACTCCACCACAAAACCTCTAGGAATCCCCCAGCCTGGCCCCAAGGCTCCCTCCCCCTCCCTCCAAGGCCGAAAGAGGCCTGGAAAGAAAGGGCCCTTCCCCCCCCTTTACTGACAGAGCCAGTCAGAAGCCTCTCCCCCCACCCCCCAATGTTCTAATCTCTCACCGTTGATGCCTGGAGTTAGGTCCCTGCAGAGGCCATTTCAAAAGGTTTTGGGGAGAATTCAACCATCCCTGAAGGGATTTTCTCACTTTTTGGATTTTTCTACAAACCCAGGAAGTCTACTGACTATGTAGGAAAAGCTGTTGGGGGAGAGTGAGGCCCCTGTTGGTGGGAATAGGTATCCGCACACACAAAAAAAAGTCTGGGAAATAGAATAAGGATTACATAAACCTCCTGGAAACTCCAGTTAGTGCAGGATGTTGAAACTAGGTCATCAGGAAACAGGCAATGCATCCATATTACACCTGTTATGCAGTCACTCCATTGGCTGCCCATTAGTTTCCAGATTCAGTTCATGGTACTGGCCATCACATACAAAGCCCTTCATGGAACTGGACCTTCATGTCTGCAGGACCAGCTCTCCTCCTATGTCCCACCACAATGCCACTCATCTGAACAGGGCCTTCTATAGGTTCCACCCCACAAACAGGCAAGATCAACAACACACAAGCGTTCTCTGTAGTGGTCCCTACCCTGTGGAGGTCAGGAAAGCTCTCTCGCTTTTTGGCTTTCCGCAAACAATGTAAAAACAGCACTGTTCAGGTGGCATTTTTAGAAACAAATAGGGCTGCATTTAACTGAATGATTCAGGAAAACATTTCAATACAGGGAACAGGATGGTGGACTATACTACTAATATGTATCACCTGTTGCTGTACGTTATTATCTTGCTCTCATTATATTATGCCTCTGCTTATGTAATACCATTCCTTGCATTGTTTAACATGTCACTTTTACTACTTATGCCTTTTTTCAAATTTTTTGCAGTTTTATTACATTGTTTATTAGGGGTCTCTTGATTGTACTGACACATTACATAATCTGCCTTGAGTGAGAAATCAGTGAGAAAGGCAGACTATATTGAACATAAAACTAAGTAATTTTATATATGGGAGCAACTTCTACCAAGAAGGTTCTTCCATTATTAAACACTTCTTGTCAACCTCTTCTGGGCAGCAGGAAGCACAAAGTCAACCAGTCCTCATGCAGATTATCACTACCCATCACTTCTCAAAGAAGATGTCACACAGCACTTCCCTGAGCAGAATCATACTCTAAGTCATTGAAGTCAGTGGGCTTATTAAGTCTGCTTAGGATGGCTCCAATAGTCCACGAGGACATGTGAAACAAGTTTGAATGATGAAAATCACCTCCTATGTGCACTGATTAGATCAGTACCTCCTCCCTTCTCCATCCAGTGACTGGAAGGGAAACCCCCGTTGCCCAGACTGATAAGAAAGAGATACATTAGTGGCTCACTTGATGATGGTTCCTTTCTTCATGTTGAGACGGACCCAGTGCTGGCCCTGGGACCCATCACTCTCCCAGTAAGTGTCTGCATGGTTGTCTGTCAGGCATGAAACGTTGAACTCTTCCTGAGGGAAGCAGAGCAGAACACAGGTCAAGTGGAGAAAAACAGGATCACTACCATTCACACTCACCCACAGGCTGGATACTTGGCTCTGGAAGCGATCCACAAGATACTGGATTGCTTTCATTTCTCAACAGACTAAGAATGGGCTTAGAAAACTGGAAGATGGCAAGTGAAGCAGTTTAGAAAAATCATACTGCACAGAGGATGGGCAATGATAACAGTCAGGCATCTAAAAAAACCTAGCTCTTCCAACAATACCACCTGGCTAAGTTTCCAAAGAATTTGGTTTCAGAAACCTACAGGATCCCTTCCATGATTCAAGAGGACGCCAACTCTAGTACCACGAGGAAGTACACTCAGTCTGACATGCCAAAGCATCCCAGTCTCTGAGAATGAGATCTGAGCATCTCTCCAGCCAGTCCACAAGAGGAAGTCTGCTGATCGGCAAAGGAGACACTTGGCACAGTACATCAGCACACATCAAGGCATTTCAGTTTTATCACAACTCTTTCCACAGTTCACAGAAAGATTCTCCATCTACAATGAACCATCAGCAGCAGCACAACTTAACCTGAAAGTCTGCAGACTTCCAACAAGACAATGCAGGAACTCAAAATCTGCATATTTCTAAACTAACAAAAGCTGACTAAACAAAGCACACCACTTTGCTGGCTCTTCTGACCCCAATAAAGCTCTCATCTACTCCACTGTCAGTATAAAGGTCATTCCATAGGTAGCGCCTAACAGGTAATCACAACCAGCAATGAGACTTCCAGGCTTGTTTACCACAGCCAGTTTGGCCTTAACAATCTCTTAACCCTTAGATTTTGGATACCAATCACACATTAACAGCCTAACTACCCCAATTACTAGCAAAAGCTACCCCAGGAGTTATGACCCTAAAGCAACAGAGTGCAGTTCACGTGAGAGAGGTCTCTGTAGAAACAGAGCCCATAACCATGCTAATACCGTGTAGGAAGAGACATCAATGCTGTCCACATATTGCTTGATGCTGCCCAGATTCTCGTCCTCCTTGCCAATGTGATCATAGAGGAAATGTACCAGATCTTCATCACACTCGTAACTCCATGTGGGAGGCACAAACCTAACAGGATAATGATCAGGATTAATGAAACTGAATGGAACCACTATCTCTTTATTCTCTCATTACTGGTTATGCTCTCCTAACTTCCCAATTCATCCTCACATGAAGCTGCCATACTGAGTTAAAGCATTCGGTCTCTCTAGGTGCATATTAATGCTCCCTCTAAGCTGTGGAGTCTTGTGAGCAAAAATTCTACTTTGTGAGCTACTGGCATTAAAGTTGTGAGTGAGAGATTTGGCTACTGCATAAATTAGTTTGCTCTGGAGCCATCCTTCCTGAGCTAAGACAAAAATGCATGAGCTGGAGGCTAAAAAATTGTGAACTAGCTCACACTAACTCAGCTTAGAGAAGAGAAGAAGAGAAGAGATTGGATTTATACCCCGCCCTTCACTACCTGAAGGAGTCTCAGAGTGGCTTACAATCTCCTTTCCCTTTGCCTCCCACAACAGGCACCCTGTGAGGTAAGTGGGGCTGAGAGAGCTCTTTCGAGAACTGCTTGTGAGAGAACAGCTCTGAAAGAACTTGTAACTGACCCAATGTCACACCAGCAGCTGCTTGTGGAGGAGTGAGGAATCAAACCTGGCTCTCCCAGATTAGAATCTGCACTCCTAACCACTACATCAAACACTGGTCAGTATTGTCTAATGTCTATTTGTTTGGCAGTGGCTGCCCAGAGTCCAAGAAGTGATTTTTACTCCTACCCAAGCACTGCTGCCAGTGGACTCAGTCACTCAGGAATACAAAGCTGGTCAGCAGTTCTGGCTAGTTATGCAAAAGGGCCCCAGTCTGTGAAATGCTGCAGACCCAGCCTCCACTCCCAGATGAAGAGCACTGGCAGCCCTAAACAACCAGCCCTACCTTATGGCCACATAGAAAATTGCAAGCCCTTTACCGGAGTCTCTCTACTGCAGCCACATCTGGCTCCATGATTTTTGGCTTTGCTCCAAGATGCAGGGAATATGTTAAATCCACTACCTGTTCCCATCTGGAATAAAAGAAGGCAAACATCAATGACAAGAACTGATTCTTGTTACACAGAAATAAAACAAATAGCTCAAACTGAACAATTAGTCCTTAAAACAAGGGAAATGTATGAGAAGAATTCAAAGGGCCAATATATAACCATTTGTTTAAGCCTTGAAAGGATTTAATTCATAATTCCTTTAACAACTATTCTTACTCTTTATTCAAACACCAACAAGATTACATTTATTTAATAGAACATTTAGAGGAAAAAACATGATCGTGTATACTTGAGAGTGCTTAATACTAGTACTTCTTGGCCAAAACTACTTTCACCATGTTCTTGTCAGTTCTTACAGAGAATGATGCACTACATGGGAGAGTGTACTTTTTGGAAAACATTTTCACACAGTGCTTACCTTTTGGTGAGTTGGGGGAAGGGGCAAGAATGTTTATAGTACAGTAACTGCATTCCTCCCTCCCATCAGCCATTCAAAATTAGGAAATATTTCAATGTCCTCATTCTAAACTGGCTTCATGGTGTCAAATCCTGACGTCACTATTCTGATCACATAGTTAAGAAAAGGATGACAAAATAGCAGGCAAGCAGCAGATCAGAAGCAGCCAAGTGGGTGATAAACAAGAAATGAAGAAGATGAAGAGGGCATTTTGACTAACTTGCCTCCTTTTTTGTGCTGCAAATGTTTGGAATCCTAGCACCAATACCAAGCTGTGTGGTGAAGGGCAAACCTTTGGATCAGGAAGCAAGATCTGAGCAAAAGTGAAACCCTCCAGGCTGATTTCATTACAAAATAACTGGAAACTCCTAATTTCATAGAATCATAGAATCACAGAGCTGGAAGGGACCATCAGGGTCATCTAGTCCAACCCCCCACACAAGGCAGGAAATTAACAAATACCTCCCCCTCCACACCTGCAGCGACGGCTGTTCCACACCCAGAAGATGAGAAAAAACCTCCAGAATCCCTGGTCAAACCTGCCCAAAGAAAAATTGCTTCCTGACCCCAAAGTGGCAATCAGTATTTCCTGGGTGTGTTAAGAAAGGGCCACAAGAACTAAGCACTGAGGCAACCCTTCCTACCCTCCCTCTCACGATCTGCCTAAGTTCACAGAAGCTGCATTGTTGTCAGATGGCCATTAGCCTCTGTTTGAAAACCCCCAAAGAAGGAGAGTCCACCACCTCCTGAGGAAACCTGTTCCACTGAGGAATCGCTCTGTCAGGAAGTTCTTCCTTTTTTTAAAAAAAAATATCCCCCTGAAGGGGTTTTTTATTGCATTTTCTAAACTACAGAAAAAGGGAGGGGTACTAACAAAACAAACTACAAGGAGAGGGAGATAGAAAAGAGAATTCCAAACGTGGTGATTTTAGATAGTGCTTACAAATATGGCATTGACAGATAGATACTTTCAGTTGTTAACCTCGAAGGTGACATTTGAGTACATCGCTTGTGAAGCTCTAAGCTCCTACAGACTGTTTGGAGTATACTTTGTAACATGCTAACATATCTTTTGTAGAATCAGACAATCTCATCATCTCATTACAATAAATTCCGCTTATTACTTTCTGCCCCCCTAGCTGTTAAAAGAAAAAAGAAACATCCGGGTCAGGCTTAAACATGATTCTCTTCAAAGAAAGAAACCTCTCCAATTATCCTCTCATTAAAAGGGAGAAAGAAGAAAAAAAAAACAAGACAAGAAAACAGACGAACTGGAACACCCCTTTTCCCTCTTCCTTTTATGGAATTAACCTAAATTAATAAAAACCTTCTAAAATTAATTTAACCATTCATCATCAATTTCTGTAAAAACCTTTTCCCTTGACTTTTCCCATCATACCCCCTTAGCCAGCCATCTCATCTCTAAAAAGGGTACCTCACTATAGAATCTTCCTTAATCTTCTTTAACTCAAAATCCATTATTTATTAAAACATATCCCCCTTTCGCCCAACCTTCTGTTAGCTTTGCCCCCCATCAAAATATATAGTAACTTTATTTGTTAGGAGAAGACAGAGCTACTTTGCTGCCTCATTCAAACTTTCAGAGATTCAGTTTCATTTTAATTTTAAGGTGCGACACACAGACGCCATTTCCAAGGGAGATATCAAAGGAAGCACTCCAAAATCCACAGTCTGTTCCTCCTCTCCTTATCATCAAGCCGCCAAGGTCCCATAAATCCATCGGGTCTTTACACCGCCTCTAAAAGTTCTCTAAATTAATCAGCGTTATTTCCAGCTCGTTCCGAATTGCACTCTTTTCGTTTTCTTTTCCTTTTCTTCTTTAAGGTGGAGGGGGGTTCCCCCCTCCCCCAATCTTCCGTCTTTCCCAATCACCGCTTACAAGATATTCAAAGTTTCTCCAGGAAGAAAGAGGGTTCTCAAAGTCCCAAAAGATTACCTTCAGATATTTGCACAGTCAATCTTTCTAGAGGAGGAAACTCCCCCACTTCTGCCTGCCGAAGAATGAGCTCTGCCTCATTTCCAGCCGTCACTCAAAAAACACTCCAAACTAGTGTAAGTTTTTTCTTTTTTTCATGCTCCCTCTTCTCTCCCCTTCCCTATTTTAAATTATTAATTGTTATATGTGGGGAGGGAATTCCCTTTCCCCGCTTCTTTTCTGGGAGAGAAGGGGAGAACTGCATTCCAGCTCAGTCTCTCACTATGATATTAACAGTCTTTAAAGGAGATTCTAATTCTTCTTTCTAGCCATTTCTAGCTAACCAGATACGCCGTTTTCAGTTGCTATTTTTAAAGTCCCAAATATTTGCTTGTGTGTTGCTCAATTCATGACTCTCAGTACTCCTCCATCACAGTCCCTTCATTTTCCATTTCTCCGATGTTAATTTTCTTTACCTAGTTCTCCATGGGGGGGTCTACAATTGTCTCCCCCACCCATTTGAGAGGGTATATTTTTCTCTCTGATGCTTCGTTAAAGTTGTACTCACACTTCTTCAGCCAAAAAGCCAATTCAGCCAGTCACTTGATTACATCTTAATCACCATCCGCTTGGTTCCCGGTACGCAAAGCCTCGGCCATTACTGGAACACAGCAGGGAGACCGTCGGGGCAAAAGGACGCCCCCACCCCCCGGCTAGAAGCCAGGGTGGGGGGTGAACCTCAGTGCCCCCTGACTCAGGGCTCATACTAAACCCTGGGGGAGGACGTACGATCGCCCCCCCTCTCTACCTGCTGGTCTGCAGACCTTTCCCCCAGGAGAGGGGAGAATGGCTGCCGTCAGCTTGCCAATCCGGGCGGAAGTCACCAGGAAGTTCTTCCTAATGTTTAGCTGAAAACTCTTCTGATTTAATTTCAAACTGTTGGTTCTGGGGCAACAGAAAACAAGTCGGTACCATCCTCTATATAACAGCCCTTCAAGTACTTGAAGATGGTTATCATATCACCTTTCAGTCATCTCCTCTCCAGGGTAAACATATGCAGCTCCTTCAACCTTTCCTCATAGGACTTGGTCTCCAGACCCCTCACCATCTTCATTGCTCTCCTTTGAACAATTTCCAGCTTGTCTATATCCTTCTTAAATTGTGGAGGCCAAAACTGAACACAATACTCTAGGTGAGGTCTAACCAGAGCAGAGTAAACCAGATCATACTTTGTGTGATCTGGACACAATACTTCTGTCAATACAGCCCAAAATCGCATTTGCCTTTTTAGCAACCACATCACACTGCTGACTCATGTTCAGTGCATGGTCTAGTAAGACCGCTAGATCCTTTTTACACATACTGCTGTCAAGACAAGTCTCCCCCAACCTATAATTATGCATTTGATTTTTCCTACCTAAATGCAGAACTTTACATTTATCCCCACTGAAATTTATTTTATTTGCCTTAGCTCAGTTTTGCAGCCTGTCAAGATCATCCTGTATCTTGACTCTGTCTTCTACCATATTTGCTAACCCTCCCAATTTAGTATCATCTGCATATTTAATAAGCATTCCCTCTATCCCTTCATCCAAATCATTGATAAAGATGTTGAATAAACAGGTCCCAGGACAGATCCTTGAGGCACTCCACTTGTTACTCCTCTCCAAGAAGATGAGGAACCATTCACAAGAACTCTTTGGGTGCAATCTGTCAACCAGTTATAGATCCACCTAACAGTCATAGGATCCAAACCACATTTTTCCAATATGTCAACAAGATTATTATGTGGAACCTTATCAAAAGCTTTAGTGATAATTTAGTTTCCATCAACCACATTTGGCTTTGACATTTCTGCTAGTCACGAGTTCATGGTCAATACACTTAGCTTGTACCCAGAAGACAACCCTCCAATCACAGAGACATAGTTCTGGGGCCCCATACCTGATCACAGGCTTATAGTCCACCCCAAAGAGTTGCTGCTGCCTCTGGATTCTCTCCACAGATTCCACTGGCACCAGCCTGTCCCCACCATCGGCATGCTTACACATAAGTACCCAGCCTTCCTCCAGATCACAGCCAGTCTTGTATTCCTCCAGCTGTTCCTGCAAACAAGGAATGCACACTTGGGTAAGCTGTCATGTTGGCACGCTGTACAAACAGTGCAATCAGTATCATTAAAATATCTCTCAGGCTTATCTAAGGAGTCCAACAGTTCACTGAATCAATATGATTTAATGTTTAAATGAAGAGATGCACACAGATTGTCTGAAGTAATGGCTCTTTCTGGTACAGCTTCAGTTAAAATCAGTGACCCTTTCCTGGTCATAGTGAACCTGCAACAGTTTTCCTTCCCAAATGATGCAAGCAGTATACACACAAAACACCATTACAATGACTATCTGTACGGACAGATACATAAGTATGCCTGCATTCCCAGGTGTACAGTAAGTTTCCACAGCTGAGGACCAGAAACTCGTGAATATAATAATAAAGAATTTATAAAAATAACTTGTAAATTTTTATCAACTGTTCCAATCTGAATAAAGAATATTATACAAAATATCTCTGATGTCAGTCCAATATTGAAAACACCTCCAAGTTCCAACAAATTTCCTATCTGAATCAGTCCTTCCCAGTGAAGCCATAAAGTCTGATGTTGATGGAGACACAGCGATTCTGTTAACGGGGCACCGGTACTAACCCATTTCCACAGTTCTTCTTCAAGAACCGCAACCAAACATAATTAACCCATACTGCATTTAATCTTCCTGCTTCCTAGGTTGATCAGATAAAACAGCTCCAAAATGTTCAAAGAACTCTGTGTTCTAAGACAAAAATCACTGGTTTAAAATATCATCTGTGATTTACCATCATCTAATTACAGGTCAGGTAGACAGTAAATGACTCCTAAGACTGTCTCAGATAGGAAATCTATTGGGACTTGGAGGTGTTTTCAATATTGAACTGACACCAAAGACATTTTTGCCACAGAACGGTTTTGCTACCCCCACGTTGGTTATCAGTGCTAAAACTTCATGCAGCAAACATCACAAGGTGGAGTAGAAACTGACTACATGAAAAAATCATACTTTTAAAGGGGGGGAACCTTAGAGTCTGCCTCATCCTCTGTGCCAGCATAAAGCACTGAAATTGGCTTCACAGCAAATACTCACCTTTAGAAAACCTATCTGGTGGTACTTCTTTCCCTTTGAGGGGGTAACCAGGATGTCCTGAAAACACAGCCCTGAACATCACTGCTGAAAACAGTGACTCAGCACACAGCAGAAAATATTCAAGAAACTCAAAGGAGCTGGAGATGACTCTGCAAACAGGTGGACAGAGCTGAGTGTTAATGGGCTGAGGCCAGTTGCTCTGCATAGGACTGCACAGTCAGTCCCAAAGCACACTACAGGAAGATCTTGTGAAGGTGGCTAACCATGGCGATTTTTATTAACAGACTTAAAATGCATGGGAGATCTTAATTACTTCAGATTATTTAATATTATTATAAAAGGGTCTATAATACTGTCTAGCAGGGTACATTAGAGATCCTCCTTTTCCCTCGTGTGTGTTCAACACACCCAGCGCTTAATTTGAGCTACAGCTCTACCCTGGAATATTATAAATAATAAAGTCATAACAATTAAAGTGCCTCTACGCATGTGCAGAGCTCATTTCTTTCCGCATCACATTAGCTGCTGCCACACATCTAGCATTAAGAAGGCAGGGTGCACTAGAAGTCCGAAGGAATGAGACCCCGACCTGACAGAAACTCCACCACCTCGCCCCGTTGGGAAACGTCCACAACCGGACCGGCCGGTGCCTGCCCCTCCCCTGTGCTTGCGCAACATGAGCCCGCCCCGCTCGCTCCCTCACTTACCCGGGTGAGCTTCACCCAGAGGCCGTGCCCGTTGCAATATTCCTCGCCGCTGGCCCGAATGCACGACCCCTTGCGCAGTTCGATAGTGCCCCTGCCCGGGCACTTCCTGCCGCCGGAGCCCGAGCTGACGCCGCCGGCCTTGCCCGGATTGTCCCAGACAGACAGCAGGCTCCGGCCTGAGGCCGAGGCAAGACCGGGGGCGCTGGGGTCCTTGCAGATCTTATACTGCACTTCGCGAGGCACGTAGCACAGGGCGGCGGGCAGCGGCTCCGCCCGGCTCAAGCACCCGATCGCCTCGTTCAGGAAGCGCAGCCGGCCCAGCAGCTGGTGGGGGGACTCGGCGGCGGCGGAGGGCACCATCCCGCCCCTCGACCCGCCTCGTGGCGGCTGGCGGCCGGCGATGGGGTGGGGGTCGTTGATTGATCCGGTAGAAGCTGAGGCCCTTCCCCGTTAGCCGCTTCCCTCCCGGGAACCGGCGATTCTGTCCCCAGGGCAGCGGCTGCGGGAAGGAGGTGGCGAGAGTGGTTACTTCCTGCTAACGCTGCGCCTCCGCCTCCTTCCTACCTAGCCGGCCGTAAAGCAACATTTATCGGCGGACGAATAAATGAGTCTGGCGATAAAGCGTCACTTGCAAGAGGGCTGTACAGCTTGGAAATAGGTTGGCGCACGGACTCTGACTGTAGACCAGCGATGGAGGTTTAGCTCTTCAGGTGCCAAGGAGGCTCATCCTGCAATATCGCCGGGCAACATTTCAGAGCACTTCTTTAGAGATTTGTTAATTTCTGTAAACGACGCTCGGATTTTTCAAAATAGGATGGCTAGATCCCTAATTCTTTGGGAATGCCTACTTTATTCATTTCGTTTATTTATAGTCCACCTTTGCCGCTAAGGCTCATGGTGGATTACAGTATAAAGGAAGAGAAAAGAAATCATATGGTATAGGACATCCAATGAACAACACAGTACGATTAGGAATACAAAATTAAATGACAATGAGAACGCACACAGTCCAGGACAACATAATGCCACCAATGCAAAATGTGGGATTACCAAGGTCAGGGCTTTTTTTGTAGAAAAAGATCAGCAGGAACTCATTAGAATAATAGGCCACACCCAACAGCAGAAACTCATTACACACCCCTGACAATGCAGCTCATAAGCATATTAGGCTACACCTGCATTTTACCAGAAGTGTGGTCATCCGGCCACACCCACCTTTTGCTTCTTATTCTGTTTACCTTGTTTGTTGTCAAAACCCAGGGCTTTTTTTGTAGCAGAAACGCCTTTGCATGTTAGGCCACACACCCCTAATATAGCCAGTCCTAATGAGTTTCTGCTGTTGGGTGTGGCCTATTATGCTAATGAGTTCTGTTCCTGTGCATTCCTGCCCAAAAATAGCCCTGCCCAAGGTATAAGGCAAAGCAGAACCCACTTCTATGTGAAAGTGCCCTTCTGGACAGTTCAGTCTCACCACACCTTATGCACCCAGGGCCACCACACATGTGGTGGGGTACACAGGTGGCCAAGTGAAGGGACCAAGCTTCCTTCCAAAAGACAATAGCCTGAAGGGGTTCTAGCCTACACCTATAGGAAGGCTAGGATCCAAGAAAGGACCTATGGAATGTAAGAGCGCTGTAAATAGTGTATCATGGTGTGTGTGTGTGTGTGTGTGTGTGTGTTGGGTGTGGTTTACAAAGTGAAAAGTACTGAGACTTACTAGTGATTTCTGCTCTCATACTTTTATTAGGTGAAGAATAAGACAAACTTCCCGGCTCACAGGCTGGTTTATATGTGCAAAATAACCCCACACTTGTAGGCTCTAAAACGTGGCCGAGAGTTCTATAGGCTTACGGCTGGGAGCCTAGCCCTCTGAGTGGCCTGTGCTAGGATCCACTTGGTCATTGTCTCGGGCAGCGAAGCTCAGATGCTTCGCCTGACCACATGGGGACCTCGCCTCGCATGTGGTCGGAGATGAGTACATTACACCCCTATACCCTTGGTCCAAAAGACACCCACATACAAAGCTTTTCATGCTCTCATGGAGCAATGCAGGACGGTGACACTGACAGGAGCTGACGTCGATTCACTTGGCTGTGGGCTGGCTGGTGTTGGCAGGGGTGGAACATTCTGCGTTGTCCCTCTAGGTGCAACCGGGCTGTCTGTTGGCAGGGAGGGTGGCAACAGGTCGGGCGCCATGTCGGGAGGAGCCGGAATTTCTGGTAGCGGAGGGGACGACTCAGCCTCGGGGGGGCAGTTCCTTGAAGTCCTCAGGATCGTATGGCAGCACTCGCCTATGCCGCTGGTTAATGTGGCGGCAGAGGATCTGGCCATCCTCGCTGGAAACCTTGTATGATCGGGACCTCGTGACTCTCACCACCCAGGCCAGAATCCATGGCAGGCCTCACTCATAGTTCCTGGCATATACAGGATCCTCAGGGAAGAATCCTCTGGCCGCCTCCAGTGACTTGGTGTCCGGTTCCTCTTCCGGTGCATGGTCAGGGTGAAGACGATCCAGTCAGGTCGTCAGACATCTGCCCAGGAGGAGCTCCGCTGGGCTGCGTCCCATCATGGTGTGGGGCATTGTTCGCTGGCCGAAGAGAAAGGCAGCCAGCTTGTAGTCTCAGTCCTTGCTATCCAGGTGGTGGAGCGCTTCCTTGGTCATCCAGATCATGCGTTCCACTTGGCTGTTTGTTACAGGGTGGAAGGGAGCTGACCTGACATGGCAGATCCTGTAGTACTGGGTGAAGTCCTGGAACTCACTGGATGTGAAGGCTGTGCCATTGTCAGTGACCAGGATGTCGGGAATGCCCTGGGCACTGAAGATCCTCAACATGGCCCGTATTGCTGCTTGTGAGGAGGTGGATGGCACTGGGACCACTTCCAGCCACTTGCTGTATGTGTCCACCAGGATGAAGAACAGCTGACCCTGGAATGGGCCCGCGAAGTGTAGCCTGGACCAGGGTCTGTGGGATGACTTCCAGGCCCGGGCAGGGGTCCTGGGAGGTTCGGGTCTGGAAGCCTGGCAGGGCTGGCATCTCTTGACTACGTCCTCAATGTCCCGATCTAGCCCCGGCCACCAGATATAGCTCCTGGCCAGTGCTTTCATCCAGACCACACCTGGGTGTGTCTCGTGGAGATCTGCGAGAACCCGCTCCCTTAAGGGGGTAGGGATTACCACCCCGCCTCCCCACATCAAGCAGCCTTTGTGGGTTGACAACTAGTCTTTGTGGGAGGTGAACACCATGAAGTCCGCCCCCCAACCCGAGGGCCACCCCCTTCTCACCCAGTCCAAGATGCAGCAGAGGATCTTGTCCTTGGCAGTGCAGCACGCCACCTCACAAACGTGTACAGGGTGGTCAGGGAGAGTCTCCAGGAGTGCCACCTGATGGGCCAGCGCCGGGTCCAGATCCGAAGCTGGCAGCAGAAGATGGCTCAAAACATCCATGTGGCCCATTGCCTTCCCGGGCCAGTGGACAAGCGAATATGTGTACCTTGCCAAAAAACCACCGAAGCACCCAGGGCAATGTCGTCTGCAGGGTCTGGTGGTCAGCGGCCAGGAGGCTGAGAAGCGGTTTATAGTCGGTGAGGATCATAAAGGTCCTGCCATACAGATAATGGTGACATTTCTTCACCCCTGCCACTATAGCCAGAGCCTCTTTGTCGATCTGCGCATAGTTGCGCTCCACAGCCGACAAAGTCCTTGAATAATAAGCGACTGGGACCTCCCGGCCATCTGGAATCTGGTGGCCCAGGACCGCCCCAACCCCATATGGAGACACATCACAGGCGAGGACCACCAGCAGGTCCTCGTTGAAGTGCGAGAGGACAGAGTTTGAAACTAGGAGGTCCTTCATGGCCTGGAACGCGGTGGCATGTTCCGGTCCTCAGGCCCAAGGGGTGTTCTTGTCAAGCAGGCAGTGAAGGGGTTCTGCCATAGCCACCTTGAGAGGGAGGAAAGAATGATAGAAGTTTAATAGGCCAAGGAAGGTCTGCAGTTCGGACTTGGAAGAGGACGGGGGAGCCTGAGTGATGGCCTTTGTCTTGTTGTCAGTGGGGTGTATGCCTGCGCTGTCCACGGCGAAACCCAGGAACTCCACCCGAGGCACTCCCAGAAGATATTTTTCTTGTTTGACTTTCAGGCCCACAGAGTCAATCCACTGAACTACCACCCAGAGATATTCAGCGAAGGTCGAGGCATCCGGAGCCACGAGGAGCATGTCATCTAGAAACGGCTGAACTCCAGGGATTCCTTTCAGGAGAGAATCCATAAAAAATTGAAAAATGCCCGGCGCGACGGACACCCCAAACTGAAGTTAGTGAACTTTAAAGGCCCTCTTATGTGTCGTTATAGTTTGAGCTTCAGCAGTGGCAGCATCAACTGGAAGTTGTTGATACACCTGGGCTAAGTCCAATTTGCTGAAGATCCGGGCCCCTGCCATGGTGGCAAGCACATGGCTGACCACCGGTACCGGGTACGCGTGGTCTTGGAGGGCCTTATTCAACGTGCACTTATAGTCAGCACAGATGCACATGCCCCCACTGGGTTTAACCGGGGTGACTATTGGGGTCTCCCACCATGCGGAAGCGACTGGCTCCAGCACCCCCTGTTCCACCAGGTGATTGAGCCCTGCCTCAATCTTTGGCCTCATCACGATCGGGGGATGCCTGGCTTTTATCCTAATGGAGTGGACTGCCGGGTCGAGATCGAGGGAGATGGGGAGCCCTCTGTAGCGGCCGAGCATGCTGTCAAAAACCCTGGGGAACTTGTTGCACACTGCCACAAAGTCCACGGTTCGGACCTGGTGAATCCCCGTGATCGTCAAACCCAGGGGCCCGAACGATGAGAGTCCCAGCAAGCTTGTGAGCCTCCCCTCCACCACCAGCAAGTCCAGGAACCCGCAGAAGTCCTTATACTGCACCTTAAACTTGCCCCAACCCTGAATGGCCACAGAGTTTTTGTTAAGTCCCACAACATGAGTCCCTGTGGCTTTTGCAGGAGGGGTCCCCCCTGTGGGCAGAGCGAGTGCAGCATCTCCTCCAAAATGATGGAGAAGGACGACCCAGAGTCAATTTCCATGCTGCATGGGGACCCTTCGATTAACATTGTTACATGCATTTTATGGGGGCTGTTGGGGGGCAAGTTACATACTAGGTGCTGGTGCTGGTGGTGGGTTGAGAGGGTATGGAGGTCAGAGTGGAGATCTGTTTGGTGGGCCCTCCTTCAGGTGTGGCCCTCCAGAGTGGCAGACCCGGGCGATGTGGCCCGATTTGTTACACATCTGGCAGACGGCATCCCTGAAACAGCACGGCCGGTGCTCGTGCGCATCCCCACAGTTGGCGCAGGACGATGCCAACAACTATGATGTCTTGGCAGAGGAACAGCCCGCTGACCAATGCTGCTGTTGGGACGTGGGGCGGCGTACCTGAAGCACCTCTTTGGCTTCCAAGTCGTCCGATGGGACGGTTGCTTGGGTGCAACGGACTGCCGTTCTGTGGCAGTCCTGGTGTGCCTTTTCGTAGGCTGTGGCCTCTCAGAGTGCCTTATCCAGGTCTAGGTCGTCCTGGCTAACCAATTTCCTCCGAAGTTTAGACTCCCAGAGACCCAAGAGGAATTGGTTAATTAAAGCGTCTGCCAGGTCAGGGAAGGAGCACTTGGTGGCCGCCCACCTGAGTCCGGCCAAGAATTTGGAAGCTGTTTCATTTAGATCCTGGACTTGTGCAAAGAAGTCCATGCACTCGGCAAACTTTGTGGGCTTTGGTGAGAGGTGGTCGGAAAGTGCCTTCACCAGCTCCCCATAGGTCTTGTCCTTGGTCTCCTTAGGCGCAATCAGGTCCTTTAGCAGTAGCACAGTGTCTATCCCACAGGCCCGGAGGAGGTGGGCCTTCTCCTTACCCAGGTCCACAATGTCGTGGCAGGAGAAGTAGCTCTCCAGAATCTCGAGCCACGTCTCCCACTGTGCTGGATGGGAGATATCGAAAGCGGCGATGCTCTCCTGGGGAATGGTCATCTTTGCGACTCCACGTGGCGGTTGTAGCTCGGAAGTAGTGTCGGCAACGTGGTGCAGTGTGGTGCCATGTTCAGATTCAGTCTTCTTTCTGGTCGTTGTTCATGGGAGGCAGAATCCCACCTTTGTCGCCAGTGAAAAGTACTGAGACTTACTAGTGATTTCAGCTCTCATACCTTTATTAGGTGAAGAACAAGACAGACTTCCCAGCTCGCAGGCTGGTTTATATGTGCAAAATAACCCCACACCCAAACACACCCCACACTCATGATAGGCTCTAAAACGTGGCTGAGAGTTCTATAGGCTTACAGCGGGAGCCTAGCCCTCTGAGTGGCCCGTGCTAGGATCCACTTGGCCATTGTCTCAGGCAGCGAAGCTTGGACGCGTCGCCTGACTGTGTGGGGACCTTGCCTCGTACGTGGTCAGAGATGAGTACATTACACAAAGGGAATATTAAACGATGCTGGCTGGCTCTCTCATCTCACGTTCTGACTGTAAGCAATAAAGTATGAGCTGAAATCACTCTCCAATGCATCAGTCTCAGTACTTTATACTGGTGACGAAGTTGGGATCGGAATGAATGCTTCGGAACCCGAGACCAACAAGAGCACCGCACCGCGCACCAACCTCCAGGAAGCCACGCCCAGCATCGCTGACCCCGCATTCAGCACCACACCGAGTGCCAATTCCTTGGTCACTGCGCCCCACACTGCTCCTAGCACGTGTTGCCCGAGTCATGGCAGCCACCCAAGGAAACATCCCAGAATTCGATGCAGCCCATCCAGAGAAGTGGGAGACATGGCTCAAGCGCGTGGAGTATTATGTCAACCTCCACGACATCACAGATGAGGGTAAGAAGAAATCCCTAATGCTAAGTTCCTGTGGGATCGATATCCTCCGGGTACTGAAAGACCTGATGGCCCCAAAAGAGGCCACCTATGCAGATACCGAGAAGGCTCTTATGGATCACTTCGCACCAAAGCCAACGAAAATAGCTGAGCTCATAGACGTCTTTGCACGCCTCCAGGGCCCAGATGAAACAGCCAACAACTTCCTGGTGGGCCTTCACTGAGCAGCTGCCCAATGCGAGTTCCCCAGCCTCAGCGACACATTGATGAACCAGTTTGTCATAGGCCTCTGGGAACCCAAGCTACGCCAAAAGCTTGCCAGCCACGACAACTTGACCCTCAACAAGGCCCTCAAAGAAGCCACAACATACGAGAAATCTCATCAAGAATGCCACAGCCTCATGGTCCACTTTGCAAGTACCATTCCAGCCTCCAACGCCTCAGACAAGGAAGAAGTCTTACAGGTACGCCAACCGGCGGGGCGGAGCTCACGAGCCCAGGTAACCACGCAGCCCAAGAAGCCGAGCACCCCAAACTCCTGAGCCAGCTGCAGGGAAGCACACAAACGCCGGACCTGTTGTTTTCGCAATGCTTTTTGCCAGTCCTGCAGCAAACAAGGATACATCGCCCAAGTCTGCCGCTCCCGAGGAAACCGACGGAAGACATCCACCCACCAGGAATCAGTGGATCTGCATACCCTCTCCATAAACCAACAGCAACACCAGGTACTGAACTTGCCCTGACGTCCCCAACAAAATGCATGCTATGATGTTAATAGAGGGGTCCCCGTGTAGAATGGAATTGGACATGGGTTCAGCCTTCTCCATAATCTCAGCTGAAACCCTACAGATGCTTTGCCCACGGGAGGGACCCCTCCTTCAACAGCCCCGGGATCTGACACTGTGGGACTTCCAGAAGAACCCAGTGGCCATCAGGGGTTGGGACAAGTTCAGGGTGCAATACAAGGACTTTGACAGTCCCTTAGACTTGCTAGTGGTTGAAAGGAGGCTCGCAAGCCTGTTGGGACTTTCCTGGTATGGGCCGCTGGGTTTCCGGGTGATGGGTAAACAAGGTATGGCAACAGGACTTTGACTCTGTATGTAACGACTTCCCAGGGGTGTTTGAGGGCAAGCTTGGCCCGTACTCCGGTCCCCCAGTCTCTCTTGACCCGGACCCAGCTGTGTGGCCCATCCATATGAGGGACTGGTGGCCCCCATTAGCGCCCCATTAGCGCTAAAGCCCAAGATCAAAGTGGAACTAGACTGCCTTGTGGAACAGGGGGTGCTAGAACCCATGCCATATGCCCAGTGGGAAACTCCCGTAGTCATCCTGGTGAAACCCAACAGGGATGTACGAATTTGCGCTGATTACAAATGTACCCTGAACAAGGCACTACAGGACCATGTGTACCTGGTACCGGTGGTCAGCCATGTCTTGGCCTAACTAGCAGGGACAGAGTTTTTGTCAAACTAGATCTGGCCCAGGCTTATCAGCAACTGCCAGTGGACGATGCCACTGCAGAGGCCCAGATGATAGTTACCCAAAGGGGGGCTTTCAAGGTACGGTGGCTGCAGTTTGGGTTAAGCGTATCCCTGGAGATCTTTCAAAATCTCATGGACTGTCTCCTAAAAGGCATCCCAGGAGTCCAGCCATTTTTTGACGCTGTTCTGATTGTGGCCCTGGACTCTGAGACCTTCACGGCCCGGCTCCAGACGGTGCTTCAGTGTTTCAACTCCGCCAGGCTCACAGTGAAGCGAAAAAAGTGCCTCCTGGGAGTGCCGCAGGTGGAATTCTTGGGGTTCGCCGTGGATGTGCAAGGGATCCACCCCACAGACGACAAGCTCTGGGCCATCATGCAAGCTCCTGCCCCCTCATCCAAGGTGGAACTCCAAGCCTTCTTAGGACTATTAAATTTTTTATCATTCCTTTCTACCCCACAAGGCTGCTGTGGCGGAGCCCCTCCACCGCCTCCTCAATAAGCACGCCCCCTGGGTCTGGGCCCCCAAACATGCTGCTGCCTTCTGGGTGGTAAAGGAACTGTTGTCTTCCAATGCGGTCCTCACCCACTTTGACGAGTCCTTGCCTGTGGTGTTAGCTTGCAATGCGTCTCCTTATGGGGTGGGAGCTGTCCTGGGGCACTGATTGGCTGATGGCCGTGAGATTCCGGTCGCCTATTACTCTCGAACTTTGTTGGCAGCGAAGCCAAACTACGCTCAGATTGATAAGGAGGCTCTTGTGATTGTAGCAGGGGTGAAAAAAAATCACAATTATTTGTATGGCCGGCACTTCACGGTGGTCACAGATCACAAGCCCCTCTTAGGCCTCCTCGCCCCTGACCACCAGACCCCACAAATGCTCCCAGGGTGCTGCACTGGTCGATCTTCCTGGCGGGGTATCGATATTCGCTCCTCCATCACCCTGGCAAGGCAATGGGACACATGGATGCCCTGAGCCGCCTTCCGCTACCGTCCACCGATCCTACCCCCACCCCAGATCATCACATCGCTTTGTTGGAATCTCTGCCTGATAGACTGGTCCAGGCCACGGAGGTAGCCCACTACACTGCCCGGGATCACATCCTCTCCCGGGTCTTGGATTGGGTGGGGAGGGGGTGGCCCACAGGCCAGGTGGGGCCAGAGTTTACTGCTTTCTCATCACGCATGGACGAGCTGTCCTCCCAAAAAGGATGCCTGTTGTGGGGTAGCCAGGTGGTGGTTCCCACCCCATTACATAAACGGGTATTAACTGCCCTGCATGAAACACATCCAGGAATCGTCAGGATGAAAGCGTTAGCACATAGCTACGTGTGGTGACCAGGGTTAGATAGTGAGATAGAGGATAAGGTAAAGCAATGTCAGAAATGCCAGGAGTTGTGGCCCAAGCCTCCAAAAGCCCTGGTGCAACCATGGGAGTCATCACACAAGCCCTGGGCAAGGTTACACTTGGACTTTGCAGGACCATTCCAGGAGCAGGTCTTCTTCATCCTAGTAGACACATACACGTAATGGCTAGAGGTGGTACCAATTCCCTCCACCTCCTCCCACTCAGCCATTCGCACAATGTGGCGGATTTTTAGCACCCAAGGTATTCCAGACACTTTAGTCATGAACAATGGAATAGCTTTCACCTCCGCCAAGTTCCTAGAGTTTGTCCAATACTATGGGATAAGGCACATCCTCTCTGCCCCGTTTCACCCGGCAACAAATAGCCAGGCAGAACGAATGGACAGAACCACAAAGGAAGCCCTATGTTGCATGGACCTCAGGGACTGGGACTATAAACTGGCTGCCTTCCTATTCGGCCAGCGCACGACCCCCCACACCGCAACTGGGTGGAGCCCAGCCAAATTACTCTTGGGCCAGTGCCTAACGATGTGGTTGGATCAACTTCACCCAGACGGGGCACCAGAACACAGCCAAGCACTGAAGAGCAAGAGGCCACGCAGGGTTTTTTTCCCAGGGGACCCCTTGTACACATGGAACTATGCGAGGGGCCCCGCATGGATCCCGGCCAGGGTGATCCGCGTGACAGGGCAACACTCCTACAAAGTCTCCAGCGAGGATGGCCAAATACTAAAGTGGCACATCAACCAGCTGCGCCGCCACCTACTCCTGGCAGACCCTGATGACAGCGCCTGTGAGAGCCCCAACTGCCAAGAACAAGAGGCAACTGCTCCAGCACAATTGGCCACAAGTACGGTACCCGAGGTGGAAGAAATCATCCCAGTGAAACCACCCAGTGACCAGGGACCAAGCAATATGCACCCATCCCAGTTGAACAACCAGGAGAAGCACTGGCGCGCTGGCAAGAACAAGCATGGTCCCAGCTACAGAAGTTTGCCACTCCACTCAAGAGCAGAGGAAGCCCGCATATCTAAAGGACTATGTCAGCTAGGAAACTCTGGACCAAGGGGGGAGGGGTATTATGTACCCAGGGTGACCGCACATGCATTCGAGTACACACGTGGCCAGGCAAAGGGCCTAAGCTTCATTCCAAAAGACAATAGCCTAAACAGATCCTAGCCTACACCTATAGGAAGGCTAGGATCCAAGAAAGGACCTATGGAGGGTAAGAGCACTGTAAATAGCATATCGTGTGTGTGTGTGTGTGTTGGGTGTGGTTTACAAAGGGAATATAAACCGGCCACCAGCCGGCTCTCTCATCTCACATTCTGACTGTAAGCAATAAAGTATGAGCTGAAATCACTCTCCAATGCATCAGTCTCAGTACTTTATACCACATTTCTAATTCTACTACAAGAATGCCCTCTTGAACATTTCTGTTTTGACATTCTGCATAATGATAGTACTGTGGGAGCTTTCCTGAACTCCCCACACTGCTGTTCCACCACAGAGCCACCACAGAGAATGCACGTGAGTGGGCAGTGATTGGTTTTACCAATTTGCAGGGAGGAACCTTTAAAAGGTTTTACTTTGATGACCAAAGTTGCCATGGCACAGTTTAATAGGAGAGACAGCCCTGCAGGCAGATGGGTTCTAGGCCGTGAATGACCTAATAGGTGATGACCAGTACCTTGAACTCAGATTGGCAACTGATCAGGCATTCAGTCAGACTCTAGTGGAGTGACTGCAGGAGCAATTTTCTCTCTAAGCTCCACAGTGTTGTGAGTGAGCGAAAAAAGCTAGTAGCATTAAAATTGTGAGCGAGTCTACATTTGACTACTGCATAGATTATTTCCATAATCTTGTAAAAATCTCAGAATGAATTTTTTTAAAACTATATTTAAATTATATTTTAAGAATAATTTAAACATTATAAGAGAAAACAGCATCAAGTCAAATTTCATTACAGGAAAAGTTGTCATCTGTGGGGGTAGACCAGGCCTCTGGAGAACAGGTGTACCTTCCCCTTTCCACTGCATTACATTGTATTGTTACAGTGCGCTGAGCCTTAGAAAACATACCAGCACTTGGGGGGGACTCTTGCAGCTGCTTTTGAGTCAGAGCATACAAATTTGCAGCATACATGCTGGTGCCTCTCCTCAAACCCCTCCCCAAGTTTCAAAAAGATTGGATCAGGGGGTCCAATTCTATGGGCCCCAGAAGGAGGTGCCCCATCCTCCATTGTTTCCAATGGATGAAACAAAGCCTTCTAATTTTACTTGTGATCTTAAGCTAAAAGCCTAGAGCTGCCAGCTAAAATTTTGTGCACCAGTACCCCCTAGCACAGCTTAGAGGGAACTCTTAAGTATGGGTGTGGCATGCACTTTCTGCCTGGCACCCACTAGCAATCGGGCTGCCACATTCTGTACCAGCTGGGGTTTCCATATTGACTTCAAAGGGCACCCATGTTGACTGCAGTAGTCCAGCCTCGGGGTAATGTATCCATGTTGCCAGACTGGCTTAGTCAAGGTAGGGGGCCAAGCTGATAGAGCACTTTTTTCACAGCTGCACTGGCTTGTTTCTTCAGTAGTAATGCTGGGTCCAGTATAATAACTAGGAATTGAGTGATGATGGAATCTTGCCCTGGCTGCATCTTCCTGAAGTTTTGGGCAGAGGTCTTTGAACCCTGTTATGTCAGACTGTTAAACTGGAGATGCACAGTCTGCTTGTGAAGCTCTCCTACTGTGACTTTAAGGGAGTGGTGGGACTCACCATGTTCATCACATCTCTGATCTAGTGGTGGGTGGCTGCATAACACAGTGCCAACTCTCTGCCTCTTCTCTCCATCAAGCAGAGCACGGATGGGAAGAAGTATCTTTCTTGGATGACTCTCTGTTTAGGACCTTTAGTAAATAATACAATATTGTGAAGACATAGATATGCAGGTACATAACCCACGTTGGATCATGAAGGAAATGGGCCACTGATGCAATGGTCTAGGCACTGGCCACTGCAGTTTAAACTGATTGGGAAAAATTCTCAAAAGCGGAGTCCTGACAAATAGAAAAGTTTACTGAGAACCATTCCAAATCTACCTCTTGCCTAGATTTCCAAGAAGAAGTCTCATGAGAAAATGTGGCACCCCAAGAGATGATTTACCAGCATATCCTTTATGTAGGATCTCCTTGCTGCAATAAAATTGTCAGTGGTTGCCCTGAATTAAGTTAAAAGTTGCATGCCTTCAGGGCTCTCCTTGGTCCCACTCTAGCAGTGCAATCCTAAACAGAGTTACAATGTTCTCCTAAATCCATTTAAATCAATAGTCTTAGAAAGGTGCAGCTCTTTCAACTGCATTGCATTCAATTGCACTGAAAGTTTACTTCATCTAAAAATAAAATATTGTACTACTTTAAAAGCAATTTTGAACAAAATGTTCACCTGAACACATCAGTGGGTGCTCCTGTAATGAGCCCCTTTAAGAAATTAATTTGGGGGGCGCAGCGTGGCTGCAACAAAGATGGCAGCATAACTCCTGAGCTCTGCTCTTTCCCACTACCAATATATGATATATCGCACCACTTTAATTTCTAAATAACCCCCACGTATATGGGGAAGACCGGAAACAAAAATAAGAAGCAGAAATCGGGCAAAGAACAGCTGGTGACTGACTACTTTCAACTCTCTTTTGAGTGGCGCCTGGATACAACGGAGACAAGATGGCAGAAGGGACTACAGAGTGAGGTAAAGACGAGTTGCAAACAGATTCCCAAAACATTCTAAAACAAATGAGTAAAATGGAATCCCGAATATTAGAGACTATGTGTAATCTACCCAAGCCAACCATGTGCTCCGACCGGTTCTAACCGGTCCGACATGCGGCCAGGTGCAGTGCCTGAGCTTGGACCTTGAAGACAATAGACGCTTGGATCCTGAGTCCCCTCCAGTCGGGGAACTAGGATCCAAGAGGTTAATGCAATTACTGTAAATAGACCACTCACGGGTGTTTTGGGTGTGTGGGGTGTATTTTCCTTGGGGCATATAAGACGGCTTGCGAGCCAGCTACTTTGTCTTGTTCCTGATCTTCAAATAAAAGTATGAGCTGATTTCACTCTATGGACTCGTCAGTCTCAGTACTTTTCACTATGAAAGCAATATTTGAACCGATACAGCATCAGTTAACTGAAATTAAGCAAGCTTTGAATGAGGTCAAACAAAAAGCAGACCATGCAGCAACCTTAGGCTTGCAAGCTGAGGAAGCAATTATAACTTTAAAAAATGATGAAAATGATACTCACAAAAGGGTATTGGCCCTTAAAATGGAGGCCAGCAATTTAACTTAAAATTTCGGGGCTTCTCAGAGGGCTTGGAAGAATCTACGGAGGTGCAATTTTTTTTGGCACAGTGGACTGCTTCAATCCTCAAACTTGAAGACAATGTGGCCCCTACAATTTTAAAAGTGCACCGTCTGGGGCAGCGAAATAAAGATGATCGTAGGGGACCAAGCGATATCCTAGCAACATTTTTTTATATGAGAACAAAAAATAAAAATTTTACAGAAGCCAGACTAAATAAAAATATTCCTTACCTCAATTTTAAAATAGAAGTCTTTCCAGACTTGCCCCTGGAAGCCATTACTATGAGAAGGGCTCTAAGGCTGATTACTATGCAACTAAGGGAAGCCAATATCAGATATAGATGGTCTGCTGCTGCAAAACTACAAGTATGGTATAAAGGTTCCTTACTGACGGCCACGGACATGGAAACAGGACATTTGTTACTGGAATCCTTGGAAATACTACAGCAATCAATGGAGACAGACAGACAATCTTTTAAAAGACAACTGGAATACAACTTGACACCACATAAAGGGACCAAAGTACCATCATGTTTTGGATCTACGGGAAAGGACTAACTAATCGCTTGAAGTATTTGTTTTTGTAAAGCGGCCAAGTGATTTAAAGTTCATAGAATTTGAATCATGAGACAGTTAATATAGTAGAAAGTATTGGGGTGGGGAAGGTGGGAGCATAGAATAACCATACCAGCTCTCTTTAAAAGTTAATGTGTTAAAAGTTTAGAAGTTATATATTATTATTACCTTGTTTAAAGTGAGAATTTTATTCTCATTCTCTTCCCTGATATCGAAGGGAGGGTTACAGGTAGCTTTTGTTTTGTTTTCTTTGTTTAACTTTAGTTTTTAGGGGGAGGGGGGTTATAGTGTTAAGAAAGTTAAGTTCAGCTGATATCTAAGTCAACTTTGATTTTAACTTTATATAATAGTGAAATAAATAGACTGTTAGGAAAGACAGGATTAGCAAAGGTAAATTAGAACAGTTGTTAACAGGTCAAGTTAGATACAAGTGTTATACTACAGTGTGAGAAAAATATAAAGTAAGTAGGTAGTTTTTGGAGAGCATAGAAGTTTTGATGAATACCTTTATTACAAATAATTGTTATTGATAACTTTACTTATAAAGAAGAGGGCATACTTTAGAGACTTTGTTAACCATCTGAATATATATAAAGTTAATTAAAAATATACAAGTAATTTATTTTTGTATTGTACAAAAGTGGGAAACTTTAGTTATCTTTAGATTTTAAAATGTCAAAATTAATCAGGTTTATGACTTATAATGTCAGAGGTATGAACAATCCAGTGAAATGTAAATGCATTTATACACAAATTACGAAAGAGCGTCCCAATATTGTTTTTCTGCAAGAAACACATAGCAATGCTAAATCTTCAACCATCTTTAAATCTCAAAAAAATAAATATCAATGACAATCACATGGATCCTCTAAGGCAAGAGGGGTTTTAGCTAATACCAATTTTGCATTTATGAAAATGCTCAAAGACCATTAGGAAGGTTCTTGTTTGTTGTGGGGCAAATAAATTCTACAGTTTTGACATTAGTGGCATTATATGCGCCAAATACAGACCAGATTAGTTTTACAACAGAAGTGTTTAATAAGTTGGCTAATTTTAGTGAAGGTGAAACAATAATAGGTGGAGATTTAAACTGTATATGGGATTTTTCTTTAGATAGATCCTTTAGAAACAAGAAACACAAGAAGCAAAATTAGACAAAAAACAAAACATCTCCTCTTGCAGGATTGATGCAGCAATTTTTTTTCGTGGATATTTGGAGACAGTTCCACAGAGGTGAACGTGATTATACATATTACTCACATAGACATAACACCTACACATGAATTGACTACCTAATAACATCTCCGTTTTTTTTTAATAGAGTCAAATCATCGCAAATTGGGCTTCTACAGTGGTCTGATCATAACTGGGTGAGTTGTGACATCTCTTTAGATGATGAAATAAAGTAAACAACATGGAAGTTGAATATCAATTTATTAAAAAATCAAAGTATAGCAGATGAAATAGAAGTGATTATTAAAGATTATTTTATAAATAACAATACAGAAGATGTATCCCTGGTAATCTTATGGGACGCATTAAAACCAGTCCTGAGAGGACATTTAATATCTAAGGCCTCTCACCTAAAAAAGCAGAAACAACAGAAAAGAGAACAATTATTAGTAGAAATAAATAAATTGGAAAATAAGCACAAGCAAATAGGAAATCCTAAAGGCTATAAAAAATTTTTAGCCTTAAGCCAAGAACTAGATGCCTTAGATATAAACATGATGCAGTAAAATCTACTTTACCTACAGCAAAAGACATGGCAAAATACATCAAAAGTGTTGAAAATTTTGACTAGACATGTCAGACAGAAAAAAGAATCTAGACTTATTGCTTCAATTAAAGACAAACAAGGTAATTTACAAAACGAGACAAAACATATAACAAAAATGTTCCTAGAATACTATAAGAAACTTTATGACACAAAAGAATCACAACTAGAACCTATTGATAACTACTTGGAAAAACATTATAACAATATTAAATTATCGGCAGAACATAAAGAGTTGATGGAAAATCCTTTCACTGAAAAAGAAATAGTTCAAGCTATTGAAAAATCAAAGTGCAATAATGCTCCTGGCCCTGACAGCTTTAGTTCAGAATGTTATAAAAATATATGGAAATTCTGGCCATCCCCTTAACTAATGCCTGTAACCATATTATGCAATATGGTATACTTCCACCCTCCTGGCTACAGGTGTCAATAATAGTCCTTCCAAAGCCAGAAAAGGATTTAACTGATGTTACTTCATATAAGCCAATATCCCTATTAAATAATGATTTTAAGCTTTTTTCAACTGCAGTAGCAACACGCTTAAGCTCTTTTGTGTCTCAGTATGTTAATCCAGATCAAGTAGGATTTATGCCTCAAAGGGATATAACTGACAGCACGTATAAAGTATTGCGTCTTCTTCACTTTTGCAAAAAGAATAAGGTACAATCTATATGTGTAGCTTTAGATATACAAAAAGCTTTTGATTCGATAAATTATGGCTGTTTAAAAAGAGTACTTCAAAATCTAGGGTTTGGGGATAATGTTACGCGCACAATCAATACTATATACAATCAACCCTTGGTGCAGCTATGTATAAATGGAAATATGTCTGAAAAGTTTAATTTAAAAAGAGGCACAAGGCAGGGTTGCCCTTTATCTCCACAATTGTTCGCTTTAATAATGGAACCTTTAGCTTCCCGAGTTAGACTACATACAAAAATTTTTGGGATACCAGTAGCAAACAAGAATTTTAAAATTTCGTTGTTCGCAGATGACATTTTATTATTTTTAACACAACCAATAACTTAATTATTTTCACTCCAGCAAGTATTAGAAGAATTTAGTAATATATCAGGATTACAAATGAATGTTACTAAATCTTCTATCTTTCCTATTTACTTAGAAAATGAAACTGAGAAAGCTCTTAAAAACATAGTTTCATACAAATGGACCACAAATTATCTGACGTATTTAGGACTTAAAATTTCTTTAAATCTTGAGAATTTACATAAAACTAACTATGAGCCACTAAGGGCCCGGTCACACTGACGTTTTGATCGGGGTTCGCTGCTGTTCCCTTGCACATGTCAGTTTCACGTTCACACACACCAATCCACCTCCTGCCCCGAAGCAGGCTCACTCCTGCAATGATGCCGGGTTTTCCTGAACCCCGGAAAATCAAGTGTTTTCCTGCCACTTCTGCTTTGAATGCGCGATTTTGCCTATCTGGACAGCCTATTTTTCGCAATGATTGTGATTAGGGTCATCTGAACACTCTTTTTTTTTTTTTAAAGCTTCCGGTTTGATCGCTTGAGCAAACATGCGCTTAATAAATCCATTTAACATTTAATAATAGATTTATTAAGCGCATGTTTAGTCAAGCGCTCAAACCGGAAGCTTTAAAAAAAACGCACAAAGAAGGCCCTGGAGGCGGGAACGAGAGGCGGGGGCTCCGGCAGCCTGGATGGGGCCAGCAAGGAGGATGGCGGAGATGACGGAGCCCGTTTTCGTGGGGCAATGGCAGCAGCAGCAGCAGCGGAACCCCCCCACACAGTGGCGGCAGGAGCAGCAGCCGCCTGAGCCTCCCCGTGGCTGGCAGGATTGCCTGGAGGGACGGCGCAGCAGCAGGCGAGTGAGTGCTGGAAGAGAGGGGCCGGCTGCACCTAGTCAGCCCAATGCAAAGAAAAATGTTCCTGATTTAAACAAAGCGGGAACAAAGCGCAATTACCTTGCCGTGTGACCAGGGCATAATAGAAGACATAAAAAAAAAAAAAATAAGCCAATGGCATAAAATGTCCTGGCATGATCGGCTAAACATCATTAAAACATATGTATTACCTAAGTTCCTTTTTTTATTTAGAGTATTACTGTTAGTAATAGCTAAAATACACATAGATGTCTGGCAAATTTTTTTACTAAACTTCTTCTGGGCCTATAAACATCATAGGGTAAGTTCAATAACATTAAGCAGACATAAATACCTAAGGGAGGCCTAGGTTTCCCTGACATATATAAATACTATCAAGCCAATCGCTCATCCAAACATTCTTAAAATGTTGCATGAGTGCCATTCTAAAGATTGGATTTTACTACAATTCCGTTATACTTACCCTTTTGAGGTTCCAGATATAACATGGCAAACATCTTTGGAATGCCCTAAAAAATATCTGAGAGTTTGGTTCTTCAAAACCTTTTAGTCACCTGGGAAGATAAACGGAAACAATTAGTCCGTGGAATCTCAAAATTCCAGACATTATTTAACCAAAAAGCTTTATTACCACCAGACTTCCCAATAGATCAAGATAAATGGAAAAAAGCAAATGTTACTAAACTTGAAGATATCACTGAAAATAATATTTTGATGAATAAAGTACAACTAGAAGCAAAGTTGGGTTTTAGTATAACTTGGATGCAATTTATGCAAATTTTACATCTTCACAGATACAAGTAACAAATACCATTAAGCGCCCACTATCAGGTTATGAAAATATTTATGAATGGATGAAGAAAACTAGAAAGCAAATCATTGCTAAAATGTATTCGGTTTTAATGGAAATAGAGAGTCACACGTTATTAACTTATCAAACAAGGTGGCACAAAATATGTAATTTGTAATTTGAGTTTATCAGAAGATGAATGGCAACATATATGGAAGACATTTCCCTTTAATACCAATATTATAGAATTAAAGTTACAAACTTTTAAAATATTTACTTTTTGGTACTTGACTCCGCAAAAATTGGTTTATATGTCTTCTTCAGCAACACCTTTATGTTGGAAACAATGTGGAGGGATTGGACATTACATACATTGTTGGCTTAAATGTCCCAAATTAGAACTGTTTTGGAAGGAAGTAGTAACCCGAATTAAAAATATGATATGAAATACAGTACACAACTGAACATATTTTGTTAAATAGATGGCAAGCAAATATTCAGTTTAGTAGTACTGTAAAGAGAATAACTTTCTTATTAGCTGCAGCCAAAAACGCAGTGGCATTACTTTGGAAAAATACAAAAAGCCCACAAGTTAAGAACTGGCATTCTAAACTGTGGAATGTCAATGTCACAATGTCACACACAATGAATATATAATGTCAACGATTACATTAAATGTTAATGATGCAAATTCATATGAATCCTCTGTAAAGTTTGCTATGATTTGGTTTCCCATCTTGGAATACTTAATTGAACAAGGTGAAATATCTAATGTTGTTAACGATTTAAACCTGTGGGAAGACATCAGATTTTTCCTGTTTTTTGTTATTTGGAATATAGTACTACAGTATAAAGAACTTTAATTGTATGTATCGTGAACTATATGCTAACTTACCTGTTTTTGAACTTTGTGAAGTTTTTGAATTTTCTTGAAGTTTTTGAATTGTTTTTGAATTATTAATAAAATTTTATTATATATATAAAAAAGAAATTCATTCTATTCAATTTATTTTATATCAAAACATTAATTTGGTTCTATGCTGAATGTGAAAATTTACATTATAGGTTTAGTATACGCTTCTGTACCATGTTTGGTTCTTTGGACTCTACTTGTAGGCACATAAAGAATGTGATGTTTTAGTAGATAAAGGCCATTCCCTGTACTAGGGTGATAAGAGCCTGGACCTCTCCTCTCCCTCCCTGTGTGATAAAAGCATTCCCCTCCCATGGATACATACATTGTCCTCTTCCTGCCTTCAGATAAAAATGGTTTTAACCACAGTGCAACCTGGTATCCTCTAGATAAAAACATGGGGAGGCATTGCCAAATGGCAGGAGTGACTGTGCCTCTGTTTCATATTTCTACTAGCTGGAGGATCAGCAACTTAAGGATATAGTTGTTATTGAACAAGGCAATCTAAATGGCCATAAGGAGTTTATTAGGAAGAGCTTCCTACATCTTTGAAACAAACTGTTCACTGCAACAAGAAATTAATGAACATGTGAAGCTGCCTTATACTGAATCAGACCTTTTTGGTCCATCAAAATCAGTATTGGTATAGAGCCAGTTTGGTGTAGTGGTTAAGTGCGCGGACTCTGATCTGGGAGAACTGGGTTTGATTCCCCACTCCTCCACTTGCACCTGCTGGATGACCTTGGGCAAGTCATAGTTCTGGCACAGCTGTTCTTGAAAAAGCAGTTTCTGTCAGAGCTCTCTCAGTACCACCTACCTCACAGGGTGTCTGTTGTGGGGAGGGGAAGGGAAAGGAGTTTGTAAGCCGCTCTGAGACTCCTTTGGGTAGTGAAGGGCTGGGTATAAATCCAATCTCTTCTTCTTCTTCTATTGTTTAATTAGAGTGGCATTGGATCTCCAGGGTCTTAGCAGATTTATTTCACATCACCTAGTACCTGGTCTCTTTAACTGGAGGTGGTGGGGATTGAACCTGGGACCTTCTGCACACCAAACAAATACTCTACCACTGAACCACAGCCCTCTCCAAGGATGTTAATCTTTAGTATCTAGAGACTAAGATTGCAATGCTAACAAAACCTTCCTGGAAGTAAGCCCCAGTAAATAACATGGGACTTACTTCTGAGTAGTCCTTCTTAGGATAGGTTCTTAAATTACTTCTGAGGGGTGACATGATAGAGGTTTATAAGATTATGAATGGGATTGAGAAGGTTGAGAAAGAAGTACTTTTCTCCCTTTCTCACAATACAAGAACTCGTGGGCACTCCATGAAATTGCTGAGCAGTCGGGTTAGAACAGATAAAAGGAAATACTTCTTCACCCGAAGAGTGATTAACATATGGAATTCACTGCCACAGGAGGTGGTGGCAGCTACAAGCATGGACAGTTTCAAGAGGGAATTAGATAAACACAAGTGGAGACCCGCAAGAAACTTGCGGGATGGTCATCCCATTCCTCACACCTTTGCTTCCTCCCCTCTACCCTTACCTATCTCACACTCCTTCTCCCTTCTGGGGGTGGAGCCATGGACTCAACCCTCCAAAGCAGCCATTTTACCCAGGGGAACTGATCTCTGTCACCTGGACAACAGTTGTAATGCTGGGTGATCTCCAGCCCTCACCCAGAGGCTGGCAATGGTAGTTCTCATGGAGGAAATGGCTGGTTTGGAGGGTGGAGTCTGTGGCATTATACTGGTCTGAAGTTCCTCCCCTTCTCAAACCCCACCATCCCCAGGATCCACCCCTTAAATGTCCAGGAGTTTCCCAATCCAGAGTTGGCAACCCTATTTCCTTCCCACCCAACAGCCAACTTAACCTTTATCTGCCTTTGTCTGTCTTCAGCTTTTTGTCTCCACCCCCTCCCCCACAGCTTCTACCAAGGAAAATTACAGTCTTTCTCCACAGTGGGGACCAAAGCAGCTTACATTATTCTCACCTCCTTTTTATCTGCACAACAACCCTGTGAGGTTGGTTAGGCTGAAAGTATGTGACTGGTCCAAAATCACCCAGTCAGCTTCCACTGCAATATGGGGATCTGAACCTGGGTCTTGCAGACCCTACTCTGAGGCTCTAACTGCTGCATCACTGCTGGCTTTCATAGGGTGGCTGCTGAACAGCAGCAAGCAGCCAGGCCAAGTTGAGTCATGCAAATTAGGTGGCATCAAGTCACCCAGAGGGTGCTGCCTAGGGATGTCAGCCTCCAGGTGGGATCTGGGGATCCCCTGGAATTACTGCTCAGCTCCAGACTACTGAGATAACTTCCCCTGGAGAAAATGGATGCTTTGGAGGGTGGACTCTAGGGTATTGTACCCCACTGAGGTCCCTGTCCTCCCCAGGCTCCATCCCCAGATCTCCAGGAGTTTCCAGACCTGGAGCTGGCAGCCCCACTACCCCATCCCCTGCCAGTGCCCGTGGGGGGACCTGGCAACCCTGCCAGGCCTAGGGTTGGCAACCTCCAAGTTGGGCCTGCTGGAGAGTGAACTCCAGAGATCTGTGAACAACAGAGATCTGTCTCCCTGGATAAAATGGCTTCTTTGGAGGGTGGATTCTGTGGCATGATACCCAGCTGAGGCCTCTCTCTTCCCCAAATCCTGCCCTCCTTGCACTCCACCCCAAAACCTCTAGGAATCCCCCAGCCTGGCCCCAAGGCTCCCTCCCCCCTCCCCCCTCCAAGGCCGAAAGAGGCCAGGAAAGAAAGGGCCCTTCCCCCCACCCTTGACTGACAGAGCCAGTCAGAAGCCTCCTCCCCTCCCCCCCCCAACGTTCTAATCTCTCACCGTTGCTGCCTGGAGTCAGGTCCCTGCAGAGGCCATTTCAAAAGGCTTTTGGGGGGAATTCAACCGTCCCTGAAGGGATTTCCTTACTTTTCGGATTTTTCTACAAACCCAGGAAGTCTACTGACTATGTAGGAAAAGCTGTTGGGGGACAGTGAGGCCCCTGTTGGAGGGAATAGGTATCCGCACAGAAAAAAAAAAGTCTGGGATTAGAATATAAGATATGGGGCAGAAGTCAATCAGAGGCTATTAGCCACAGGGTATAGATGGGAACTCTCAGTCTGGGGCAGGTGATGCACTCTATTCTTGGTGCTGGAGGGGGCAGCAATGGGAGGGCTTCTAGTGTCCTGGCTCCACTGCTGGACCTCCTGATGGCACGTGGTATATTTTGGCCGCTGTGTGACAGAGTGTTGGACTAGATGGGCCATTGGCCTGATTCAACATTGGCTTCTCTTATGTTCTTATGTTCTTATGTTAAATTGCAGCAAGCCAGATTTTGGTGGCAGAACATGTACTACACATATGTAAGTCCACAAGTTCAGATCTTAGTATCTCCTATTAAAGATCTGAAAGGCTCATAGACCTGGACACATGGTCTGACTCAATTTAAGGACTCTGGACTATGTCCAAGGGCTTTTAACAGGTTTCTGGAATGTGTAAGATATACAGTTCTGAGCTGTACAGACATACTTCAAGACATCTTCAGATTCTGGACATTGGGAATGATGGATCACACAGCACAATGTCCTTGTAAAGCTGCAATCCTAATACTATCCCAAATTATTTAGTTCCTATGCCAGAGTAATGCAGAAATATGCCAGCATGTGTCAACGAAGACGAACTGATATAGCACCCCACTGGCTTGCTGGTGTAAATCCAGCACTGGTTTGGCTGTACCAGCAGAGTGGCCAGAAATGGGCAGTGCTAGGGGCATGCCAGGGGAAGAGTTGGACTGAGTGCCCTAGGCACCCTCAGCCCACTGCCATAATATTACACAGCAAAAAAAGCTGGTATAAGTGTAATGTCTTCTGCCTGCTTCCTCCTATGCCTACACAACTGCAGTGCAGTTTAGCACATGGACAATGTAAGGGCCTAACCATATGTTAAGGGCCTAACTATATGTTATGTTTTCCTTGGGAACCCCAGGTTGGCTCAAGAGACATCTTTGGGAGTTCTGATGTTTCATGGACCCAGATCAGGTTGGGACCATCACCTGAGGGGAAAGGGAGCTTTGATCCTCCCTACTGTTTTCCAGACTTGAAATGGCCATGGGTAGCTGTCATTTGTCACATTGGTGTCTCTATTTGTACTGTTAGCTACATGTTACATTTCCCCAAAGGGAAAATCAATATATCAATATATTTCCAGTGTGGCCAAATCCATGGAGACTTAAATCCGGAGAATAAAGCTATGAGCAGACAAGATGGATCTTTCTACAAATGTCCCAGAGTTCCAGGAAAAAAATCTGAAATATTTTTTTAAAAAAGCATTGAGGGGTTAAAAACCAACATTCTAGAAACCGCACCTGTAGCTTAAAGAAACAAATGCCCACAGCAACCATTGCTAGGATTGCCAGTGTTCAAGCCTTGATTTCTTTCAAATAAAGTAAGGTAGAAGGCCCTTTCCAGAACTCCTCTTCTCCAGAAAGTGCATACTTACTGCATAGTTAGCACCTTTGAACACTGTAGGATTACGCTGCTAGGAACTCAGTAAGAGTTCCAGGTAAATAATCTATAGGACAGTACATTGCTAGACAAGTGGCTGTTCCTGAGTCAACTGAGTCTGTGTCTGTGTTAAGTGCCATCAAGTCACTTCCAACTTAGGGCGACCCTATGAATGAATGTCCTCCAAAATGTCATATCGCTAACAGCCATTCTCAGGTTTTGCATATTGAGTCTTGTGGCTTTCTTGATGGAATCAATCCATCTCGTGTTGGATCTTCTTCTTTTCCTGCCGCCTTCAACTTTTCCTAGTATCATTGTCTTTTCTATTGACTCTTGTCTTCTCATGGTGTGAACAAAGTTCGATAACCTCAGTTTAGTCGTTTTAGCTTCTAGGGACAGTTCAGGCTTGATTTGGTCTAGAACCCACCTTTTTGTCTTTTTGGCAGTCCACGGTATCTATAAAACTCTTATCCAGCACCACATTTCAAAGGAATCTACTTTCTTCCTGTCAGCTTTCTTCATTGTCCAACTTTCACACCTATACATAGTCATGGGAAATAGTATGGCATGAATTATCTTAATCTTGGTCGCCCTTGCACTTAAGAATCTTGTCTAGCTCCTTCATGGCTGCCCTTCCCAGTTTCAGTCTCCTCCTGATTTCTTGGTTGCAGTCTCCCCTTTGGCTGATGATGGAGTCAAGGAACAGGAAATCTGGAACAATTTTGATTTCTTCGTCATTATCCTTAAGGTTGTATAATTCTCCTGTAGTCATTACTTTTGTCTTTGACTGTAATCCTTCTTTGGCACTTTCTGCTTTAACCTTCATCAGTAGTTGTTTCAAGTCTTCACTCTTCATCTTGGAATGTCTCATCATAGGGAGGCTGATGGTTGATATTTTTATTAAGACAAGGGTTTTTGGTTTCATTTTGGGGTTTGTTTTTGTTGGGTTTATTCTGAATCTTGCAATAGCATTATATGATGTTATTGTACTTTTAAAAATCTTATAATAAAAAAGAAGTGGTTTGCCATTGCCTTCTTCTGCACAGTACTAACCAGGGTTAGTTATAGTGTCACTGCCCTTGTTTGTGAAAGAGGGCTCTTTTGCAGCAGGAACTCCTTTGCATATTAGGCGACACACCCCTAATGTAGTCAGTCCTCCAAGAGTTTACAGAGCTCTTCTTATAGGGGTTACTGTAAGCTCTTGGAGGATTGGCTACATAGGGGTGTGTCACCTAATATGCAAAGGCATTCCTGCTGCAAAAAGACCCTGCTGCTGCTGTTTCCCAGTAGATACCCTTCAAGGGCTCCTCTGCCCCCTCACCATTGGAACTGCCCATTCTGTTCTGCTGAGGTGGCCCTTGATCCCCAAAGAGTTGGATACATCTTAGTCTGGTGTCTCAGGTATGATCGGAGCCGGTCTCCTTTATTTCCCAGCCTCATCGCCGTGCTCTTCAACCATGAATTGCTGTGGGTTTGGTGTGCAGTTTCACGTCTCTCACACATTGTGTGACTTTTCAGTTGATCCTAAATCATGACGGTGGTCGGGGTTTCCCCCTTTTTTCATAGCGACCTGCTACAGCAAGCGTTACGGTAATTCTTGTCTGGTAAAGGAGGGAGCAGTGGGCGGATACCGCGGGCACCAATTGGTCGGGCCATCTGGGTAGGAATCCGGAAGTCGAGAGGAAGGGGAAAGCGGCTTTCTCCTCTATGGAGGAGCGGGGAGGAGAGGCCGGGTCGGGCAGCCGCAGTGGCGGCGAGAGAACCAAGAGGATGGAACAGAACGGAGCGATCGTGTGAGTAGCAGCTGTGGCAGCATTCCTGGGGCTTCTTGGGCGGCATGGGAGGAACGCGGTCAGCCTTCTGGGCAAGGAGTGAACTCATTTGTTTAGGGGTGCGGCATGGAGTGGAGAGGTTCATTCTCTGGAACATGAATATAGTATGGCGGCGGCGGGCAGTTCGGAATGGGGTTCCCACTTTTCCCCTCCCCTGCAGGAAGGTAGAAATTCCTCAGTGGACTCCCCCCCCCCCCGAGGTACTGATGGATAGATTAACCTGTTGAAAGTCTGCCCGTCTTTCAGCAGAACAGAGTTCGAGTCCAGTGGTGCCTTTGAGACCAACAAAGTTTTATTCTGGGTTGGTCTTAAAGGTGCCACTGGACTCGAACTTTGTTCAGTTAGTTCACACCAACACGGCTGCCCACCGGGATCGGTCTTTCAGCTGTTAGGATACAGAAGACCTACCGGAACGGGGAGGGGAATGTTTCAGGTGTATACAGGCCCGTAGCTAACAACTTTTTGCTCAGGGGGCCCATGTTTTTCTCAGGGGGCCCACCACCAATGTTCCCTCTAAGCTGTGGAGTTTTGTGAGCGAAACTTCTACTTTGTGAGCTACTGCCATTAAAGTTGTGAGAGAGCAATTTGGCTGCCGCATAAATTAGTTTGCTCTGGAGCCATCCTTCCTGAGCTAAGACAAAAATCTGCGAGCTGGAAGTAAAAAAAGTGTAAGCTAGCTCACACTAACTCAGCTTAGAGGGAACACTGCCCCCCCCCCTTCCATTGGGGAACCATGATTGCAAGGGGAAAAATATAGACCAAATTCAATCTCATCAGACAAATTCAGTACAATTGAAAGAGAGATTTGATTTTATGTTTTTAAAACCGGACAGCACAATCACAGCAGTATTAATCTTTGTGTAACAGAACTAAGTTTTCAAAAAGTTTTCATTGAGACCTGATACTGAAAGGCATGCAAAGCAGCAACAGAAAAAAGGAAAAATATTTTAATAGAAAGCAGAGAATACTATTAAGCCAAAACCAGAAATAGCTTCCCCCCTAGAATTCAGTTTCATTTTACAATAAAAAAATACTGAACTTCTTCCTGCAAGGGGCTGCTACTTTGATTTGAACTTGTGGGCATTTTTTGGAATTTTAAGAAAGGGCAGTGGTCACAATCACAAAATTGATACCTTGGGAAGCCGGACCAATCACAAAATGGCTGCTAAAATATTGGGAGGTTTCAAGCAGAGCATCCACCTGTGATCAGGACAACTGTCTCCAAATGTGCACGCTCTGTAAGACCAAAAGTGATTTCCCTTGGGGTCTTCAAAAACACCTCCTGCTTTACTGAGGTGAAAGATAGTCAGAACTGGCTGTTTGCTTTGGTGAAAAAGTGCTGGGTAAGAAGCAAGTAGCCACCAGCAAACACATTGTTGGGCACCACATTGGAGTTTACCACTCTAGTCACTACGTGTGTGTGTGTGTGTGTGTGTGTGTGTGTGTATATATATATATATATATATATATATATATATATATATTTCTACCCTTAAAATATAGGAACATTCTTTAAAAGAAGAGAAATGTTGATTGAAAGCCTTCCCATTTAACAATGGGAACCACAATTAAGACCTTATCGGAAGCAGGGGTCTTTTCGTAGAAAAACAGCTGCAGGAGCTCATTAGAATATGGTATGCTAATGAGCTATTAGGCTATTGGCATATGTCACACCCCCTGACATCACCGGAAGTTATGTCAGAAGGGGAAGCAAAAGGGGGAGGCATCTTCAAAAGCCTCCCCTTCCCTAGCTGGCCTGGGTGGGGGAGCTAAGAGAGAAGGTGTTTAAAGTTTAAACTCCTTCTCACTAGAGTTGGGCCACAGAAGGAGGGAAGAGGGAAGGAAAGAGAGAGAGTAGAAAGAAGGAAAGAGGGAAAGAAAGAGATGGAAAGGGGAGGGAAAGAAAGAGAGGGAAGATGGAGGGAAACAGGGAAAGGAGGAAAAAAGAGAAGAGAAAAAGGTGGGAAAGAAAGAGAGAAGAGAACAAGGAGGGAAAGAGGAAAAAGAGAGAAGGAAAGGAGGGAATGAAAGAAATTCAGCGGCAATTTGTCCCCATTATATCCTATGGGCCATTGAAGTCAATGGTGAAAACATAAGGTATATTCTGGGGGCGGGAGGGGAGGGGGTTTGAGGGAGAAGCTCCAAACTCACAGAGTAGCTGGTAGAGCCTCTCTCCAAGATACCCACGAAGTTTCAAGAACATTGGACCAGGGGGTCCAATTCTATGGGCCCCCAAACAGGTTGCCCCTATTCTCGCCATTGTTCTCTATGGTGGGAAAAAAAGTTACTCTTTTCCCACCATAGAGAACAATGGAGGGAATAGGGGCAACCTGTTTGGGGGCCCATGGAATTGGACCCCCTGGTCCAATGTTCTTGAAACTTGGTGGGTATCTTGGGGAGAGGCTCCATCAGCTACCCTGTGAGTTTGGAGCCTCTCCCTCAAACCCTCCCCTCCCGCCCCCAGAATATATCCTATGTTTTCACCATTGACTTCAATGGCCCATAGGATATAATGGAGCTGAAATTGACATGCGGCTGCCTGAAAGACTCCCTGGGACACCGGCTGGGGGCGGGGCTTGGCTCCTGAGCTCCGGGAGCGGGCTCCCCCCAAAAAAAAGACCCCTGATCCAAAGGAACTGGAAATGCAGCTCCAGGACAACTTTTCTGTCAGGAAAAAGGGGTGTGTGTGAAGAAGCCTCCACTCCGTGCCGCACAACCCTCCCGCTGGACAGGGACCTTCTTTTCCTCCTGCCCTCCCGCTGCGCTCGCCCTCCTCCCCCCTCCCCTGCAGCTGCCACACCCTCCGTGCCCTATTGGGGGAGAAGGTGCGGCCGCGGCCGCCTCCAGAGCCACAGGGGGAGCCGGCCCGGGCCATCTCCTTTCCTCTTCCCTTCCCCTCTGGGAGCGCCCCAGCCGGCCTTGGTGACCCTAGGGAGAGGGGCGAGGGCCAGGGGGAGGGGGCCGGAGGGAGGAGGGGGGAGCAGAGGCTCGGGGGAGGGGGCCCGCAAAACCCGCGGGGGGGGGCCGGGCCCCAGGGCCCCGCGCAGGCTACGGCCCTGGGTGTATAG
This sequence comes from Gekko gecko, assembly GCA_029375565.1. Lineage (NCBI taxonomy): Eukaryota > Metazoa > Chordata > Lepidosauria > Squamata > Gekkonidae > Gekko > Gekko gecko. Next base: position 97,454,513 of record JAPDNY010000006.1, read on the forward strand.
CTGTATTGGGCTGCAGCAGAAGAGCTAGATTCGAGTCCAGTAGCAACTTAGAGACCAACAAGATTTTCCGGATATAGGCTTTCAAGAGTCAAAGCTCCCTTCATCAATTACAAGTAGAAATGGGGATCCCAGTCAGAAGGGGGAAGGGGTGTTGCAAAGAAGGGAGTCAGGATGCACAGATGCAGTGCAAATACATAAAAATAAAATTTTAATCCTACCAAGGAATCTTAACTCTGCAGTCCTGGTGTTTTAATACTTGGGGGAAATGCTTACCTTGTTAGTGTGGGAAGAGGCTCCTCCTTGCTGTGCCTTCTTTTGTGACAAGTACCAGAGACGGGCACTGATGGAGGACAGTTTTGTCCTGCTTCATGTTGCATTTTCTTACTACTAACACATGCTGGTAAAGAGCAGGTTATGTTGGAGAGAAAAGCCGGAGACTGGGGTGGTTCTCAGCATCTTACTCTCCCCTCCCTCCAGTTTGCTGTCTTCTTCAGGTGCTGTAACAAAACAGGCATAGTGCAACAGAGTGCAACACCTCTGTTGGGCTTCTTGTGCTGGCCAAGGGACCCATTTAGTGTCATAGAATAAAAAGTTTGTTCATTGTTTAGTAAACAAGATTGCTGTGAAGGAAAATAAGGTTGTGTAAAACAGATGCTTTCAGTCACTCTAAAGCAGGGTTGTCAAATATGTGGCCCCAGGGCCAAATCAGGCCTGCAGTGGAACTGGCTGTCTTCCGCTTCTTCTTCCGGTTCTGCTGCTACGTCTTTGCAGGCTTGCAGCTTATACCTGAACAGCAGACTCAAGATTGCAACAGCACAGACATTTTGATGCAATAATTCAGAGGTGTCAGTTATCAGACACCGTTAAATAAACAAAATATTGCAAGAGTGCTGATGTTTTAAGCATGTTTTTATTTTAAGTAAAAAAACCACTTTGTGTTTGTGTCCTTTATAAAGTTTATATCTCCGCTTTCAAGCATTACATTTTATGGCACACATGGCCTGGCCCAACAAGGTCTCATTTATGTCAGATCTGGCCCGCATAACAAATGAGTTCGACACCCCTGCTCTAAAGCAACAAGATAGAATATAGGGCTCATTCTGTGCAGCTTTCTTCATTGACAAAGAAAGGTGTTTTCATTAAGCCTGGCCTGCTGTACTTGGGCTGGTGGGTAACCACACAATAGCTGAGTGAAGGAAAATTAGGTTGGGATGAAGCTGTAGAAGGCAAAGTATTTTCTATGTTGTGCAAAGGATTATTGCTGTTTCTGGCCTACCTGACACTTCCATCAGATTGCTTGATGCATCTTACATCAATACATTTAGCTGGTCTTTCATGATTCTGTTGAGGGTAGTGGAAGAACAGTAGAAGGATCTCTCCATCCACACATTTATGGATAATGCTTAATAAATAACTGCCGCTACTTGCTGACCTGCTCATAATTACCTCAAAATAAGGTGGTGCAATGTTTGTGTGCAGTCTGTCAGAGAGAGCTGTGATCATACTGGAAACTAGTGCCTCTGCTGTGCCCATGCCTCTTGTCCCCAGTTGGTCCTGCCTGCCACTGATAATGCAATCAGCAGCTCTTCTGTGGGCTGGAGTGAGGTATTTGGAGGTTTTATCATTCACACTAAGTATAGTAAAAGCTTGTATGAGGAAGCAAAAGGGTCTGTGCCATGTCAGTTGCTGCAACTGTGTGTTTCAGGAAAGATCAGGGAAACGCAGGTGTGAGAAAGGAAATAATCAGTAAATTACATATTTTCCCAGGTTCTAGTTCTGTTGCATTGTTCGGGCCAAGCCACTTGTCACTCCATTTTTTTCTTATCAGTTTAGAAGAGAATGCTTCATCAGCTGAAGAGACTGCTTGCACCAGAAGGTGCTCATAATACATTCGTGCATGCAGGGCCAGAGCTGGAACAGAGCTGTGGGACAGCTGCATGTGTGATCTTAGTGGGTGATGCACAGAGACCTTACAGTCAGAAGATGAGAAAAGACTTTAATTTGAGTGAAGGCTCATAGTGTAACTCTGAATGTTTGTATTTCCTTCCTCATTGTGAAACAGAAACACACAGCCTTATCCAGGTGGAACTGAGCACTGGCGTCTTTAGTGTTATTAGAAAATGGATATGAGAAGCATTTGATTGCCCCAGTACTGACTTGCCATCAGAGGCATGTTTATAATGTTAGGAAGTGGTTTTTAAATTCATAACTGTGGACCATCTTGCTTAGTATTTGGGAAGCAGGGGAATTTAAGGTTATGATCTACGCAATTGAGCAAAAAACTGTAGATGACTGTTTCATCATCCACAGTGAGCCTGAGGATTCACAACACAGTGAGAAGTGGAGAAAGTTTTCAGGCTAACACGTTCTTCTGTTTTCCTCAATTAGTCCCACAGGATTCCCTCAGCTGAAGAATGATACATTCCTTCGAGCAGCACAAGGAGAAGAGACTGAATACACCCCAGTTTGGTGCATGAGACAGGCAGGAAGATATCTCCCAGGTAACTGAGGAATATTGGGGCTGCCTGTTAAGGAATACCCACCCTTGTTGAGGTAAATTACCTTGGGAGAGAAGCAAGTTTGTCTGAAAAAAGGATATTGTCAAGGGCAAAACCTTTAGAGGGTTCCAGAACTGAGTAGTCCAGTTTTAGTGTTTGCCCTTAAAATTAGCGTGGGAGAAACCAGCTCTGACTGAATTGACAATTTCTGTCCTGTGTCTTAGATATTTTCCTTACAAAATCTCTCTAATATGGTTAGCTTTTTTGTTTCCTAGGTCCATTTCTTCTAGGCCCTCTGAAGAACATTTTCTTCCCAGTAATTTTCTGACCTTTTTGCAGAGTTTCGTGAAACCCGAGCAGCTCAGGATTTCTTTGCTACGTGTCGTTCACCAGAGGCATGTTGTGAACTTACCTTGCAGGTATGTGGAGCTGCTGGAGGGCAACTTCCTTGGTCTGCTAGAAAGATTCTCTTGTACTAAAACAAGGATTATTCTTACTATCAGCCCTTGACTGGAGCTGATTATACCTGCATCAAGGTTGGCAAAAATTCTGCCACAAAGAAAACCCAATTCTGTTCATAAGAACATATCATTTATGTTGACATTTGCATTATTTATGCAATGAGGGGATCTGCAACAAAATGTGACAGAGTTGCAGGTCAAAGAGAAGGAAACTTTCCTGTCCTTTCAGCCTTCCTCTCTACCCCCACCCACAAGTTCTTCCTGTCTCAGGATTTGTGGCTTGGGATCTTACCAGGCTTTATCAAAACTATACATTGCTGTTATTCTTTTTCCCATTATTGTAAGAAGTAGCAGCAAGCCACATGAAAGTCTGCTTTTGGCATTATTTTGTGTATCTGAATTGTGTGATAAAATTATAAGGCCATCATATGCCACTGTACAGGAAAACAAATACATAACAAGAATTTTTGTGCATTCCATGCAGAGAGGTCCAGTGCCTGTGAAGCCACCCAGTCTGCAACATGATCTATTGCATTTATTTTAAAAAGAAAAGGCTGCCTTTATGCCCTCAGGGCTGTAAAAATAGCATTTAGTATATTAAAATACTACTTTTATTTTTCAGGTCTGTGAACTGTTCTAATACCATTATTTGCTTTTTGCCTGATCCCCTAAGACCATTTCAGGCCAGGAATACAGTGCTAGGGGAAGGCTTAAGCCACCTTGTGATCTAAATTGCATACTTGAGAATGAATGTTTAAATGGTACTGAGGTCTACAAGCAGATAATTTCCAATGCACCTCTGGTGTGGCCCTGAGTCAGTCTTCTCTCTTCACTTCTGTTGTGCCAAGGACCTTCTCCCTGAGATTGTGGTACACCTTGCAGGCATTGTGTCATCCTGGCTATAATTTGGTTAAGCTGAGCATCTTGCTTCTACCTACTATTTTGTCAATTTGTCCCTGGTTATTCTGCAAACATGGTCTTGCAAGATGCCATCTTGGCAAAAGATTGGCTGGTCATGAGCCTGAGGAAGACAGTCTGAGGTTGACAAATAAAGGCTTATGGAGCATGGCATCATCTGGGGCAATCTTGGCATTTATGGAATATTTGACAGTATTGGATCACAGTCCGATAATAGGCATTCCATTGATAAACTTTGCCTGTTCAGTATATAGCTATGCCAACCATTGCTTGGAATCTCACACAGACAGTTCTTTAGAAAATAGGTTTGAACCACTTTTCCCTGAAGGTGTAAACCTCCTGTCCTATGGACTTCTTAGGGCTAAACTACACAATACATTTTTAATAGAGAGCCAGTTTGGTGTAGTGGTTAAGTGCGCGGACTCTAATCTGGGAGAACCGGGTTTGATTCCCCCACTTCTCCACTTGCATCTGGCTGGATGACCTTGGGCAAGCCATAGTTCTGATAAGAGCTGTTCTTGAAAAAGAGCAGTTTCTGTCAAGAGCTCTCTCAGCCTTACCTACCTCACAGGGTGTCTGTTATGGGCAGGAGAAGGAAAGGAGTTTGTAAGCCGCTCTGAGACACCTTTGGGTAGTGAAGGGCGGGGTATAAATCCAATCTCTTCTTCTTCTAATAGGTCTCCCAGACCCAACTCACTTTCCTCACAGTCAAACAGCAGCTGTGGAGAATGTCCTTTTAAAAGTCTGCAAGGGGCTGATTCGGCTCAGGGCTGCAGTGTTGAGGGGAAGGGCTTCTGCCCCCCCACCATTTGCCTGAGCTGAAGTGGCCTTTCTCCATTTTTAAGCTGTGCATGCAATATTCCATGCATGTGCTGCTCCTTCCCTGGGGGTTCCTTTGGCTTGGCAAAGTGACTCACGGGAAGGCAGGAGCCCCCATGTTACCATCCCAAGCTGAATTGAGCCCCCACCGACGTTTAAAATAACATTCCTATGACTGAGGGGAAAACAAATCTGGATTCAACTCATTTAAAAAATGAAGTGTGTAGTGTGGTCCATAGGTTAGCTGCAACTGATTAATATAAAAATGTACTGTTAGAGTTACAAATATTATCTAGGAAGTGTTGTGAAAGAGGATAGAAATATTAGACAGTCTAATAATGGAACGCTTCCCTTTCCATTAGGCATATGAAATGTTTGGCTGAGAGCATTAATACTTATGTATCAAACTGCTTATTTCAAAACTGATCAGGTGTTATGTTGCTAGAGCATATTCTCGAGTGCTAACCTTACTGTTTCTTTCCTTTTTATTCATTCCGTTAAAACAATTTTTTTTGGCCATCAAGTCAAGCTGACTTCTGCCGACCCCTAGTAGGGCTTGAAGGCAAGGGACATTCAGAGGTGGCTTGCCATCACCTGCCTCTGTGTCACAACCCTGGTATTTCTTAGAGGTCTCCCATCCAAATACTAGCCAGGGCTGCTTAGCTTCCAAGATGTGACGAGATTGAGCTTGCCTGGGCTATTCAGGTCAGGGCCTTTTTATTCATTCCCTGTGAACATGCACCTGTCCGGCTTGTTTTTCCATAATAAATCACATTTTAAAATAATGTTTCCTCTGTTGTACTTTGTTACTGAATTGGATGTTCTATTTCTGCTGTTTCCCATCCATTTTTATTATAGTTTTTTCTGTATATGTGACATTAATATCTTCAGTTGCTCTTTGTCAGCTGTACAAACTGCTTTGACATGTTCTTTCACAATATAGTTTTGAATGTTAAAGTTACTATTTTAGACACATTTGTTAACCTTTTCTTCAAAGATTTTTTTTCTCCACACAGGTTTTTTTCTTTCTGTCTGAAGCTTTTGTTAGTGGCTTTCACATTCCCTGTTCTTCGTTCTTGTGTGAAAAACACTGCTGGCTGATCTCCCCACCTCTTTCAAATTCTATTTATATAATATTTCCTTCTGCTTTCCCTTGTTTCAGTATGCTACCTTTCAGTATTTTGTTCAATATTTCTGATCTGTTTGACATTCTTTATGACTTCTAAAATTAATGCCTTGTGAATTAATTTGAACATGTCTTTATTGTAACTTTAGTAACCCTTTCTGTTAAAACAGTACTTTTATTTGTGCTTTTCTAGCTGCTTCTAGGTATCTTCCATCTTTTTGTTATATAATTCTGTATTCTCATTACTGTGTTTTCTCTTACAGTCCTGCAGGATTAGCTATAGTTTCCAAATGTAACAAACGCAAAGAAAGTTCTTTAATTCCTTGTCAAAATTTCCCCACCATTGTTTTTCACACATGATCAGGTATTTTCCTTCAATGTTCATAACACTTTCAATTTCAGTTAACTGTGTGCACGTGTTAAAGAATGTGATCATGAGCACATCTAATTTTGTTCTGTTTGAGGAGAAGAATTGGAATCCATTCCCTTCCCCACCCACCTGCTATCAAAGAGTAGCACATTCCTAGAAGGAAGTATCTCTCCAGTGCAGTGAAAGAGATGTAGATTGCTGGATCAGGAGATTATGGGTGGGTTTTGGGCCAGCCAAGAGGCTTGAAGCCTTTCTGATCTAGCTGGGAGGTCAAGCTTTTCTACCAAGCTCTCCCTACATCTGAACTTCCCTCACTGGATCATGGACAGTGGCAAGGGTTTGGCACAGCCAGAGACCCCAGGTGGCAACTCCCTCTCCTGCAAGGAGCTGCAAGGAGTACCATTCCTTCAAGGTTCATATGTATGTTGAGGAGTGGTGGATTGTGTCAGTGGATACATGATGTTAAGCATGCATCCTCAGCTCAGTTTGCTCAGTGCCTTGAGGCCACAGGCTGCAGGGCAGCTTGTTTGCACAACCCTCGTACTGCAACAATTTTCAAGAGTTTGAGAGGCACCAGGGGATGTCCTTTCACCATAAAACAGGAGATTTTTACATATGTAGAAAAGGGCAGTTGTGGGCCAGCTAAAGAAGTTTTGGGTTTTTCAGGTCTTTGGCAATAAGCAGTTGTCAAGTTTTTCTTGCTATCTTGACTATTGTAGCTGTACAAGTGACTTCTGTTTTATTGGATGGATTCATTTTTGTTACCATTGTTTAGACAGTGTATTCATTATTTTGTAAGCTGACTTCGGAACTTTGTTAGACAGTGGCGTAGAAATGTACACCTACCCTTGCAGAGCTAGGTGTAGTTCCCTCTGAATGAATAGCACCCACTTCACAGTTTTAGGGTGTAATATTGAAGCTTTGATTGAATCTGAATGTTGTGAAAACAACATAGTAGAGGTAAGGCAGGGGAGATGTGGGTTTCTGGGCCAGTGGGGTTGTATTAGGATTCTCTTGTGAAGCATATGTTCTTGTAAGGCCCTGTAGAAGGGAAGAAGTGTCATTGGTGCCCATGAAGCTGAAAAGCCAGGCTGGCTCTGTGGGTAGGCTACATTATCCCATTTCACATTCACTGACTTTCTCCTTCAAATGGGGAGAAAGGGAAAGGAGAGGCCATGGCTCAGTGGTAGAAAATCTACTTGGTATGCTGAAGGCCCCAGGTTCAATCCCTGGCATCTCCAGTTAAAAGCATCGGGCAGCAGGTGATGTGAAATATCTCCATCTGAAACCCTGAGGAGCTTCTGCCTGTCTGAGTAGATGATACTCACCTTGATGGACTGATGATCTGATTCAGTGTAAGGCAGCAGTTTCATGTGCTCAGGTGTGTTCAGATGGGGTGTACAGACTGCCAGCTGTTCTGCTTCAGCACAAATACTGTTCCGTTCATGTTTCTCTTCGGATTCAGAGATCTTGCAGATATTGCCTTTAGGTTTTCAAATACTCTCCATGCAATCATATTTCCTTTTTTTCTTGTGCATTTACAATTGCAAACTGAAAATAAATTGTCACATATTCTTTGCTGTTCTTTCTTTCAGCCACTGAGACGTTTTCCTCTAGATGCCGCCATAATCTTCTCTGACATTTTGGTGGTCCCCCAGGTAATAGATGCGCAGGGACTAGGCGTATCTCATATACTACTACTTGCCCCTGCCCAGGTTGCTCCCTAGAGATAGATTCCTTGGGCACTGTATGGGTCGTCTCAGCAGCATCCTGTTTTCCTGTCAGGCACTGGGCATGGAGGTGGTGATGGTGCCTGGCAAGGGACCCACCTTTCCTGAGCCATTGAAGGAGGTGGAGGACCTTCTGAAACTCCGACAGAAGGTGGATGTGGCAGCAGAACTGGGCTATGTCTTCAAGGCCATCACACTGACACGGCATAAACTGGAGGGGAAAGTGCCCTTGATTGGGTTTTCTGGTGCACCGGTAAGTCTGATACTTTGCAGGTGTTTGACTCTGAGAGACCTTATTAAAGCAAGGGGGTGATAGAGACTGAAGTATTGTCAGAAAGTAATTGTGGCATGCTGTCCATCTGTGTTGCTGCGTGGAGTCTGAGTTTTACGGCGTCATCACTGCAACATAGCAGAGAGAAGGAATCATGGTGTTCTTCACCTCTAGATTTGGCCATCCCTGATCTCTCCTAGACTAATATGGCCCAGACTTCATATCCTGCCTTGCTACTCAGACGTGTTTATGGGTTGATTGATCTATGTAGAACTGGTGGGTGAATGGCTGAAGCAGATGGCCTTTGTTCCCTTTCATTTCCATTATTTTATACTGGACAGTAAAAGCTGAGCAGCACTAAGTGCTGACTATCTCCTCCTACGTGTTGTTTAAGATTGGGAAGTGTAATTTCTTATTTCCTCATTAGGTTAAAATTATTAATGTTTGATTGAATTTGAATACCAAAAGTGGGAACTGTTGAAGAGAAGGGGCATAAGTCCTTGAGCAGTTATTTTGTTGGGAGAAAAGAAAATTGGGTAAACCTTGTTGTGGGGAAAGAGTTTAAGTCCAAATGCAGTTTCTGGCTTGTCAGAATCCAGCAGGGTCAGTGCTTGGTTCCAAACTGAACACACAAATGGTTGAAGCAAGGTATATTTCCAGATTGAGGCTGGTATGGGTATGGAGGGAGAGGGAATTGAAATCTATGTTCTTATTTCACTTTCTGTTATCTGCCCGTCAGTGGACCCTGATGTCCTACATGGTTGAAGGTGGTGGCTCCAATACAATGGCCAAAGCTAAGGCCTGGCTCTATCGGCATCCTGAAGCCAGTTTCCGTCTGCTCACACTATTGACAGATGTAATTGTGGATTACCTGGTAGGACAGGTGGCTGCAGGTGCTCAGGTGAGTAGGGAAAAGAGAAAACATTAACTTCCTATTTGGGAGGAGCTGTGAGTTCTTTAGAAACCTCTTGCCGTAAGCATGTAGGCATTGTGATAGACCTGTTGTGGCCAAGGCACTGAAGAAACAAAGATAAATGAAGTTGGTAAAGATTTCTTTCAACAAATCTTAAGTCTTATTTTTATTTATTATTTTTGATTTATAACCCGCCTTTCCTGCACAGGCAGGTTCAAGGCGGCATACAACAAGTTAAAATACAATAAAACCTTGTGACCCTGTTCATAGAAAGTAACCCATAATACAATGTCTGCTAGCTTTCCGAAAGTCAAGAGCAAGTTTCAAGCCTGTATAACTACAGGTAAAAATCTGAAACCAGATTTCCTTCAGTTTTGAAGGTATTAATCTTGGGTTGATGGCACAATATGTAATACAAGACTATTATTGCAACATGCTCTTTCACTCCCCAACAGTTTCAGAGTCCTGCCCTGTAACAAAAGCTTAATATATTGGAAACATGAATAAAATATGCAGCCTGCTTTATCTTATTCATATTTGTACAGAAGTAAACTGCAGTGGCTCAAGTGGTTAAGGCGCTGAACTGCAGGCTGTGGAAGGTCAGTAGTTCAGCAGTTCGAGACTCAAGAATGCCGCATGACGGAATGAGCTTCCGTCTTTAGTTCCAGCTCCTGCCAATCTAGCAGTTTGAAAGCAAGAAATTGCAAGTAGATAAATAGGTACCACTTCGGTGGGAAGGTAACAGCGTTCCGTGCACCTTGGTGTTTAGTCATGCCAGCCACATGACCACGGAAACATCTTCGGACAGCGCCAGCTCTTCGGCTTTGAAATGGAGATGAGCACCGCAACCCTAGAGTCGGATTTGACTGCCTTTCAAGCAAGGGAACCTTTACCTTTTACCTTTACCTAAACTCCAGTGATTTCAATGGGATTTCCAGGTAAGTGTGTTTGGGACTGCAGCTTAAGACCATTTAAAATGCAGAACTTGTTTCCATTGCAGAATTTTAGACTGTTTTCTTGTTGGCCTGCTGTGTGGTATTTATAGAAGCTGCCTAGAAAGGGAAAAATTGATTCCTTTTTTCTCTCTCTTGACAGGCTCTCCAGCTTTTTGAGTCACATGCAGGGCACTTGGGGCCAGAGCAGTTTGCAGAGTTCGCCCTCCCATTCATCCGGTCCATTGCCAAGCGGGTGAAGAGCAAGCTGCAGGAAGATGCCCTGTCTGTGGTGCCCATGGTAAGAGGGCTGTTTCCTTGAGGTTTCTCACTGGGTTCTGAGCATTAGCAGGTTGTGAAGTCAGCCTGTCCGGAACTGACTCTGCATTGGTACAAAATGTCACACAGTGGCTATGTGGAGGGGTGACTGTTGGAGCCCACCCAGTTCATCCATAATGCTGACTTTGTAGAGGTAATACTTAGTGCTTGCAACAGAAGAAAGCTTCAGCTTAGGACCACGCTTCTTTTATTAGGCTCCTGTTGTGAGAACTGTGGAGCTAAATACTACTTACCAAAAATAGTCCTCTGTTCCAGACCAGTGGAGAGCCCATGAGATAGGCCACTTTGCTTCCTAAGACTGAGCTGTGAACTTTAGAACCATCATCGTTGAGCTACCTGTCTTGCACACAGCCATTCACTAGGGGTGGGTTCTCTTATTTACCCAACCAGTGCTGATAAACCTGGAGCATGCCTCTTTCTGGGGGAACAGTTGTACTAGCTTGACTAGAGGGTCGTGGGCTGTGCCCCAAGTACTTTGCTACTCAGAGGTCTGTGTCAAAGTTAGCTGACTTTAGAGATGGCTGTGGGGTAACCAGAGGGGAAGTGGGGGTGGAGTTTTCCAGACTGTTGGTATATGTTGGTCTGCCTACTGTCTGTGCCCTCTGCCTTTCTTCTGTCTTTGTGTTAACTTCTTTCAGATTTAGGCTGCTGAGCCCTTCCTTAAGGTGAACATTTTTGTTGCAAACAGTTGCAGTACTCTGTTTCACCACTAGAAGACAGCAAAGCCATCCTAACTGCCAAACCAAGGAAGTTAAAGCTCTGGCTGTAATAAAAATTAGATGTTCCCTTCCCTCCTTGTTTTTGTGAAATGGACCTCTTTATACTAGAGCAGATTCAGATCTACTGGGAGGGTGGGGGTAGACTCTGGTGGTAGAGTCCTGTTCAATTTGGCTGCAACAGCTCCCTGCGTAACAAGACATTTTAATGCTCTTGTGTTGATCCCCAGAGCTTCTTCCATGAGAACAGGAAAATGAGCCCTCTGGAGTAAGCAAAGAGAGGTGCTGGCCCCGGTGTTGCAGTTCCCCTTTACCTGGAGCCAGAGGAATTGGCACCTTTTGAATTTGTGTTTGTAGGATTCCTCAGCGACTGGAATATCATTGTGGCAAAGCTTTGCAGAAGGAGCTGGTGATGGTGGCTCTGCCTTGGCTGTCTTGTTTTGCCAGGGTGCAGAGGTCCAAAGCCTGCTGGTTAATCACCAGTTTCTATGAAGAGCTACCTTGCAGGGAAGAACTACTCTTGACACTGATGTTTCACATTGGCCTTTGGTTTTTAATCAGCTTTAAGCATATCTCCCCCCCCCCATTCTCCCTGTGCCAACCTCTTTCCTTGTACTTTTTTTTTTTTTTTTTGTAAAACTCTCTTAAAAAAGAGAGAATTTTATTTTTTTTATAAGAAACGGGAAGGGTAGACAGATGGAGAAAGAAAAAGATGGAGTGAAATTTTTCCTGTTAGTGAGGGTTAGTTTAGGTTAATAACCAATACCAATTTTGGCATCCATCATGGTTAGAAGATCTTTTTAACTATTGCAAAGTCCAAAATCACTCTGTTAATGCAGTTAGTAAAGTCCATTGGGGTTAGTAATTAAACAGCTCCTTCCAGATGTTACACGAACAGTCCTCAAAGTATCTTCTTTTTAAATCTCTTCCAGTTATGGATTGAGTCCATTTTAACTTTGAAGTCTTCCGTTCCATCACCACTTTCCCCTGGGCTGCTGTCTTCTTCGCTTGTCCCAGTTTGGAATACTGCATCTTCCTCCCTGCTGGCGTGTCTCTTCAGAAGTTTCCGTATTTTAAAGATGAAATCCTTCTTCTTTCTTTTCTCTTTTTCCTTAAACTTCTGGCCTTCAAGCTTCCTGGGCTCCATAAACTCTTCGGATGAAGTTAGATCTCCAGTTTGTCGCTTGCTATGCTCAACATCCCCTTCTACTGGCAGAGTATTCTCTTTTATAAAAGCAGAATAGGCTTTGGGAGCCTCATCCACCTCTTCTTTTAATTTTATCGCTTCACTGCCAGTTAGGGGTGCCAAGACATTTGTCAAGGTAAATCCGAGATCTTCTTTCTCTTCTTCTTTAACGCCCTGGGAACCTAGAATCAGATTCGATTTCTGTTCGATCTCCATCATCTTTCTAGTTGTTTCCGATATCTGTTTCTGTCGACTGATGAGAACACTATCCATTTTAGACAGAGTTTCGTTGATTTTCTGCAATTGTTCCAGCAGGGGGCACAGCATCTCCTTTTCCTGTTGATTGACAGCAAGCTCTTGGGGGGGCTGTCTGGACCGGAAGTCCCTCCTCTCTTCTCTTCCGGTGTCTGCAGGACTTTTTCCAGTATCGACATTTTGTTTTTTTGTTTACTTTTAAAAAGTTCATGCCGCATCCCCCAGGAAGCTAAGATGATCACAATCTTCCATGCAACCCCAACGGTACTTTCACCAACACTTTTTTTTTCTCTCTCAGCCCCCCTTCGCGCGCTCCCTTTGTAGATCTTGCTTCTCAAAGGGGGTGGGAACTCCTCCCTCCTCCCAACGCTTATACGCATGCAGGGGGGCTCCGATTTACGCTTCAAAATAGATCTTCAACTCACGATTCGATGCTACTTCTTCTTTTTATTTTAAGCCATAGCGCTGTCTTCACTCCTGGAAATCGGTGGCGCCGCTAAGTCCCATTACGGGCACGCCGCAGCGGGGCCGATTGGGGCGGGGAGAAAGCCTCAATTTCCCGGCTGTCTGCCGGCAAAGAGGCTACTCCCCAAGCGCCCCCGGTTCGGAGCCTTTACCTAAGGCTCACTAGGGTCTTTCGCACATGCGAAGACCCCCCCTAACTGCGCGTGGGCTAACCGCCTCCGGGAGCGTCCCGAGAAGCGGCCGCCATTCGCGACGCCGAAACCGAAACCCCTCTTTCCTTGTACTTGACAAAAAATAAAAATATGATTTGTATAAAGGATGGAAAATAGGTAAACTTGTTCTAGTTCAAGAATTTGGTCTTTGGTATAGATGGGTTATCTACAGGTAGGTGGTGATAGTATTGGGTGGGTGATGCTAGTATTGACAGAAGCTATAGAGTTTGGAGTGATCTTCTTTAATACAGACCTCTGTATGTTCCATGATTCCATGCCATACAGAATTTGGCTGTATTGAGGATCTCCATTTTTTTTTTAAGAGCAGCAGCTAGAGTGGTTGGTAGGAATAGGTTTATGGCTTTATGTCAAGCAAAATAGGGTTGAATGGTATGTTGGAACATTGTGGGGTGGGAATGATTGTAAGATTCTATTGGTTGGGCATAGGAACTCTATATATCTATTTGATCCTCCTCCTGAAATTATGTAAAATAAGCAAAATATGTGTCATGTATACAAATAAGCAAAATGTGTGTCATGTATACAAATCATAGAGCTCATCTTTTCTTGGGTGCAGAACTTGAGTTTCTGTAGTGTGGAATAGGCACAGTCATGGCCCAAACTTTGCTATCCTTTTCTCCCCTCTCTAGATTGTCTTTGCCAAGGATGCACATTATGCGCTGGAGGACTTGGCAGAGTCTGGCTTTGAAGTGGTTGGGTTGGACTGGACCATCCGCCCCCAGGAAGCTCGGTAATGAGAAATCAGCTGTCTTTCCTTGGGGCCTGTAGAAGGATACAAAGCATTCCTGAAACACTCTCCTTTGTGTGTTTATTTTCCTCAGTATCATATCCACTCAGTTTCTCAGTAATTTGTTCCTAACCTCTCTTAATGCTTGCTGGAGAAACATCATGAATCATTAGTCCAACAAGAGGGGAAGGGGCAGATGAGAAATAATAGATAATAAGAGTGGAGAGAGAACTGTTGGTTCTTGCTGCATTGTTTTTTGGTTACAATCTGCCTTGTGTCTTGGTGAGAAAAGGTGACTATAAATAAAGTAAATAAATCACTTCTGTACAACAGGCTGGTTTCCCAGAAGGCTGAATTAGAATAAGGGCTGAAAACAGCAAAATGTCTCATTGCCCTGCCCAGGGGAAACCAGTTCTGTTCAGCTACTTAGAAGTAAATACTAGGCAGAACACCAAGTAAGAACTGGCTAAATTCTGCCCTGCCAGATCAGAAACAGTTTTACTTAGGCCCTGTTCACACGGAGCATTTGCCCCGCTGAAGGCACGGGAGCCCTGCGGACTTTCCGTGCTCGATCATACGAGCACATCTGGGAGGCGTAGTGCTCCCGTGGCCAACCCGCGGCTTCCCCTGGAAAACGCGGGGTAAAAAACTAGTAGGTCGGAAGTACTAGTTTCCGGAAACCCCGGGGCAAAGGCTGGCGTCTGATCGCGGGAGCGCCAGTATCCCGCGGCTTCTGACACCCGCCCATGTCCCCGGGGTTTCCGGATGTTGTAAGTGTCCATGGGATGCGCACCAACGCTGAACAGCGCATGCGCACACACAAGACACCGACAGCGGCCCGCCCCCCCCAATGGTGCATGCGCACTGCGCTGCTTTTTTGCTGCGCTGCAGCAGCGCAGTGTGATCGGGGCGCAGAGCTGGAGTGTGGCAACCCGGTGGCCCGCATGATCGGGCTACCGCGCCTTATTTAGCTCCAGGGCAAACTGCCACGCCTCCCCCCCGCGTTTTCTGGCCCGTGTGACCGGGGCCATAGTTAAGCTTTTGAGCAGGGGTTAACCAGATGTAGCTGCAGAGGTCACAAGTAGAGCATGACAGAAATGACCCTCCCTTGCTGTTGCAAGCAGGGATTCAACTGTTTTGCTGTGGCAAAAACTATCAATGAGAAGATTGAAGGTCAAAGAGGGACGGAGGAGATGTTGACATGTCATCAACGAACATGAAATTGAGCAAACTTCGCCAGGGGCAGGTGGCTCGACTGTGGACTGACCACCACGCCATTTATCTTCCTGTTTTAGAATCATCTGGACTAGTGACTTTAGCATTTTGTGGCACCAAATTCAATAAAATGTTTCTTTTGCTTGAGTGCCTAAAATGCCCTAACCTGTCACTAATACAGCTTTTCCCCCTGTTCAGTCAGAGGACAGGAAACGATATTACCTTGCAAGGCAACTTGGATCCATGTGCCCTCTATGCACCGAAGGTAAGGAGCCAGGCTCTTCGTGGAGGTGGCAGGGGGCCACAAGCCTATAGATTCTCAGCCCTTGGATGCATTCTGTGAGCTGTCTCCCCTACAGAGCTGTGAAGGGTAAAGACTCCAGCAGGAGTTTTGAATAATTGCATGAGGTTAAGACATCTGGCCCAGCCCAGGGAAGAAGCTGTCTTCCTCTGCTATGGGTTTCTTGTATCACCTTAGCCTACTTTATGTTTTTCTGGCTCTCTTCCCTGTAAAAGGGCTTCAGGTTTTAAGAGAGTATGGATTGTATCATGAATGAAGAATATAAGGCACTTGTGGATCTTCTCTCATCTTGTCCCAGCCCCACCGCTGCAACTTTTGCTGGGGGAGGAGGTCAATGGTGTCTTGTGGCATTTTCTCCACAAGTGCTGCAGTAAGCAGGTGGAGCTGGATGAAATCTCTTTCATTCCCCTGGAGAAGGAAGTGCCACAGAACAAGGTTTCCTTTTCTTTACTGCAGCCCATCACATCTCTTGGGAAACTGGTCCACAAGGTTCCCTTGACTTCTCAGGATTCAGGGGTGGTTGTTTTTTTTTTTTGGGGGGGGTGTCTTAGGGGCTAGCCGAGAGTGGTATTTCACAAGTGCCTTTGCTTTCAGTTCATAGAATACAACTGTGTGTGGAAACCTGGCATTTGGAAGCTGTTTAAATAGGGTACCAAGTGCAAGGTGAAAAGCTGCCTGACCATCCTTTCCTGTATGGTTGGAGACTGGGAGCTTCCTTAATTGCAAGTGGAGGCTGCCTGACCTAGTTGCCGAAAGTTCAAGAAGCTGTTGTCACTAACTTTACTGTGGCTCCATTGTTAACACTAATTCTTTGTCACTGTTATTAGGAGAAGATTGGGGAGCTGGTGAAGAAAATGCTCGAAGGGTTTGGCCCGCAGCGTTACATTGCCAACCTGGGCCATGGGCTTTACCCTGACATGAGCCCAGACCATGTGGGAGCCTTTGTGGATGCTGTACACATGCATTCTCGCCACCTCAACAAGCTGCAGAACACCTTGGGAAATAAGTCTTCATGATGGATGGTGGACGATGCACTGAGCAAACTTGTGCCAGAAGGCAGTCAACGGAGATGAGCTTATTTATGAAATAAGTCTGAAAGCCTGTAGTCGGAGACAGGCATAAGAGTTAGAAAGCAGTGTTTCAAGACAGTACTATTAAAATTGCTTCCGTCCTCCTCATCCTGGCATACTGCTTGAAGGGGGGGTAGGCTGACAAAGAATAGGAGTAAACTTGGTTGATGCATAGCCTTGGGGGCAGACCAATTCATTGCTAAAAGTTACCTGTGAGAAGCTGTTGCTGGATGTGGAATACAGCACATTTCCCTCCAGAGTTTGGTGGATGTGGTCCTCCTAATGAGCTGTAGCAGTCTGTTCCTTGCCCATCAAATGCAAGAACTGTTACAGGAACAATATGACACACACACACACTTAATTTGTATAGGGTGGGTTTGTTGTGGCCATCAGCTGCAGCAAATGGGAGGGGTATGTCAGATCACATTGAATGGGGTGATAGTTGGAACTGTTTCCCAGCTAGTCTTTGGCTGTGTTTTCCCCCCCTTTAATTAGCATGTGAGCTGGGGAAAAAGGGAGCAAGTTCTAGTCTCACTATCCTGCAGTTGGTCTGCTATAGTCAAGGTCTGTACCTACACAAGCCATCACAGAAGCTGGAAGAGTGACATAAACGAGGAGGAAAGGCCCTCAGCATAAGATGGAGAGTTGCTTATATTAAGGTTGTCAGAATGAAAGTTTAATATGTGACAAACTTCAGTTATATCTGCTCACTGGAAGGTAGTTTGGCTACTTTGTTCACAAAATGATACACTCAACCCCTCTTTATTCGTCTTTATCAGTGTGCCTCATGTTCCTGCTACCTCCTCTCTGGGAAAGTCATCACTTTCATGGTTCTCTGTGATCTTTTATATAATATTAGAAGTGCTATGAGTTTCTTTGTAGGTGAATCAGTTTTACACTAGGACTAAATTAAACTGGTAGAAATTTTTGGAGGGCTGTATCCACTAGGAAGCAAGTATGGAGGCCAAGACACCAAACAAGGGAACAGGGACTGGGCCCCTGCAGTGGCAGATTGTTATAACGACATGTTCAGGTAGTGTGGCCCTTCTAAAGTTTATACCTACATATTTTGGTCATGCATAACTCAGTCCACAGCAGGGAGGCGACAAAACCTTCTTGCATTCTCCCAGCTGGTGTGTCTGTGTGTATGCTAGGTCTAAGTAGCTGTGATGGTTTAGGAGGGTATACCAAGTCTCTTCTCATCTCTCCCTCTTACCAGAAACCTGTATTTACATAACTGTCTTTGGTTCAGCATTGCAACATGACTGATATAGAAATGGCTGGAGTGATACAGAGGTGGTATGAACTTCTGCTTCCTTTTTATTAAACATCAGGTCAAGAGGCTGTACACACAAAATAAAAAGAGACATGAAGAATGATACTTCTGTGGCAACAAATACTGAGTGAGCTGGGTTTGCCTGCCCCTGGGTCCAGATTTTTTTTCTTTTCCTTTTTAAAGGATTTCTTCAAAACAAAATTGGAATCAAACAGTAGATAATTAATCCTTATTTTCTAAGCTACACCATCCCAACCCCTCCCCCTGACCCTTTTAAAAACTAGAACGCACTGGAATGGGGTCACAAAGACACTTGGAATAAGGAAGAGCCATTTTTTGCTCCCACTCCACCCCTTCCCTTCCCTGGAACAAGTTCAAATTAAGATGAACCACTGAACGGTGGCCAGAGATGGAGTGAAAAACAATATGACACATGCTGTCTGCATGAGGGCACTAGCCTCCCCAAGTGTCATCAAAGGCAGCCATTTAGAAATGGATTTGAAAATAAAGACATACATAAAAATGAGAGCAAACTGTGATTCCTGCTCCCCATTTGCCCAGAAGAAAGACAGAAACCTTCCCATGTGCATGTTCAACAGAGGTACGCAACTCTTGCACGCGCCCATCCATACGCACATGGAGAAAGGCCAAAAAAATAGATTATTTACACTATGGGCTCAACTATTTCGCAGACGTCTGACTTCCTGGGGTCTTTGTACTCCAGACTTGGAACCACAGTGCAAACCAAAAAGCAGAGGCAAGGAGAGTGCCATGGCTGACAGCCAGTAGGCCCAGTCCACACCCTGATGGCCTTGAAATGTTGAGGTGTGTCTGGTTCTGCTGTTGCCACCCTGGTCTCCTCTCTTCCAAGGCTGCAATATCTTAGTGGCTCTGCATAGGCTCTGGATTTGCCTCCACTTGCCACATTCCACTCACCCTCTTCACCAACAGCACTGGGGAAAAACCTGAGAAATGTTCACGTTTCTCATCTTCAGAAATGATTTAACGAAATCATCAAAATAATAATCCCAGCCCATGACAAGTTTCAAGTATCCCCCAAACAGAGAATAATTATAAATAATTAGAACTTTACAATTTAATAATTGACACATATACTATTGTATTTACAGTATCATAAATGCTTCTGTTACTTTTAGTAAAGCAATCCCTGAGAATAGTTGCCTTTAGGTTTTTAATTAAGGATCTCTCTCTCTCTCTCTCTCTCTCTCACACACACACACACACACACGGTGAAACTTGCTCATCTTGGCAGGATGTGCTTCTCTCAAAGCCACAAGCGCAGAGCCCAGGTGGCAATGCAAGAGGCTGCGCCAACATGCTTCGGTCTCTCCTTTGTGGATTTTTTTACTTTTCAGCCTCCATCCGCCATGCCCTTTGGGGAAGAGGTATTCTATTTCCTGGTTAGCTTTTGGTATTGCTGAGGTGTTTGCAAGTGAGTGGTGGGTGGGAAGCAAACCATTCCTACTATGCTGACTTTTGGTTTATGTTCCTTGAAGACTCTGGGAATCCTTGCCCAATGGAAAACATAGTCTTGCCCAGTAAGCACTCGATTCCACCAACAGTAATCAGGGGTTCTTCTTTTCGTTGTGGAGAAACTCATCCAAATCGCTCCCTCACCAGCAACATGAGCTTCTTCTTGCCCTTGTAGATCTGCTTGAGGTTGTCTATAAATTGGGCAAACTGAATGTGGCCATCCTGGGCCAGCAAGAAAGTCTCCCGGGCTTTGCTGAGAAACTCTATGAACTCTCCATAGTGCCGAGGGCTGATGTGGGTGAGCCGGGAGTGTGTGGTGTTGATGTAAGCACTTATTGTAGCATCCAGCAGTTGGCGCAAAGGTGCTTTGTCTGTTGACATCAGTTTCCCAGAGTTCCTGCGGCCAGGAATGCCAGCCAGGCCTGGTGCAGTCATGGTGCAGCGCCGCAGAATGTCAGACAGCACTGTTGCACAGTGCACACTCTTCACCACTAATGGGATGATGGCTGCCAGCTCATTCTTTCCCAGGGAGTGGCTGAGTGCACAGGCCCAAAGCACATCATTGATGGCAGGGTGCGTGTCCTGATTATAGGCAAGGTTGAGGTGGGTCATGGCAAGGGATGCCAGCTTGAAGGCCCGCAGTGGGTAGCCACGATGCTCCATGTACCGTGCAATTGTGAAGAGCTGTGAGTAAGTCATGCCTGTGGAAGCAGCATCTATAACAATTTGGTAAGCAGTCTCAAAGGCAATGTGATCCTTCTCGCACAGAGTCAAGGCTGAGAGGGCACAGTTCTGGGGGTCCTTCATAGCACACTGCAGGGCCAAAGTGCGAGCGCAGCTGGCCAGCTCTTCTCGTTGTGGATAGTCCAGGCTGAGGCGCAATATGGTATTGTGGGACATCACTGTTGCCGCTACTATGCTGGTAGCTTCAGTGGGGGTGAAGAGGGTATACCAGCTCTGCAAGATGCTGACCAGGGCCCGTACACCTGCAAGGAAGATGCAAAAGCTGCTCAGTCATGGTAAAGTAGAAAGAAAATCCTGAATTACTTGAGCATGTGGCGAAGACAAAGAAAGCTGAGCAGTAATTTATGTCCTCTCTAGCCTACATCAGTGCTACGGGAACCCTGCTGTTTGTTTTGGACAGTAACCAATGCTGATGTTACAGAAACTCACACTAAGTAGGTCAAATCCTCCTGACCTTTTAGCAAAAATCATCCTAAAAGTAGAACAGAATATCACTCAGTTTGGCAAAACTTTTTTTTTTTTGCAATAGATGACTGTACTGACCAAATCTAGTATGATTACTGGAAGCTTAATTGCCTGATTTTAGTTATGACTAGAAGCTGCCTTCTAAAGGACTTTTAACATATCATCCTTGGTTTAAAGAAAACCATTATCTAACCTTTTCCATTAAGAGGTCGAACCAGCATCACCGCTGGTCCGAACTCTCTTATATTTCCAAACTGAATAGCCAGTGCATTTCCCAATGGCTGTCTCCTCTCTTGGCTGAGGCAGTGAGCTAACAAAATGAGCTTTGAATCAGGAAGTGTCTTGTCTGAAGCTCACCTGTTTCATGACCTCTCTAGGTGGCCTTAACCTATGCACTCTCAGCCTCAGATCTGCATTACTGGGAAAACAGTGCTAGCATCACAGAATTAATCATCAATATGTCTAATTGTCAACCTGGCCCCATCTGCAGACACTTGTAGGCACTGGGTGGGCTGGCTGGTGAGGAACCAGCCTGCTGAGCGAGGGGGGAGGGGCAGGCAAATGGTGGCAGGGAGGGCAGGCAGTCAAAGAGGTGGTGACGGGGATGGACAGGCAGGCAGTACACTATGGAGGTGAATGCATGGGTGGGCAGAACAGCGAGCATGGGGATGTGTGGACAGGCAGATCTGCGAGGAAGGGGATGAGCAAGTGGGCAGAGCAGTGAAGAGGGGGACAGATAACCCGGCAAAGTGATGGGAGGAGGATGGGTAGGCAGAATGGTAAGCAGGGGAGAAGCTGAACTGAAAAGGGGGGGACAGAAGAGCAAGGGGGAGGTGAGGAGGACCAGTGTTGGGGGTAAGGGAAGGAGAAGAAGTAGGGAGTGGAAGGAAAAACATTGTAGGAGGAGGCTACAAAGAAAGTATCTGACTATATCAACTTACAAGCATACAGGATCTGTTAAAGGCTCATCAGAAGATACTTATTTAGTTTCACATTTGGTTATGGTCACATTCACAGGAGATACCCACCCACTTCAGTAGCACAGGTCACCAGCCATCGCACCATCTCCCTTCGTCTCCAGTTTAAAGTTGATAGGGTCATGCGCATCACCTGCAATGGCACAAAAGTGTGGATAATTATTATTTCCCAGAGACTGGGAATTGTGGCCCCATGAGCTGCATGGATGGGAGATTACATTCAGTCTAATCTAACCTCACTCATGTGTTGGCCAAAATGGAACTGGAAACCACATATGCTGTCCTGAGCTCATCAGAGCCAGCATGGTGTAGCAAATAAAGTATCAGACTAGGATTTGGGAGATCCAGGTTCAAATTCCCACTCTGCCATGGCAACTTGCTGGTTGAACTTGGGCCAGTCACACACTCTCAACCTAAGCTACCTCACAGGGTTGTTGTGAGGAAAAAATAGAGGAAAGGGGAATGGTGTAAGCTTCTTTGGGTCCCCAACTGAGGAGAAAGATGGGATATAAATAAAAATAAACAGAATCAGAGGAAGGTGAGATAAAAATATGGTAGGCAGACAGAAGCTGCTCTAAACTCCTTAAAGGAAGAATACAGTATTAGTGCAATTAATGACTGGACAGCTATACCAGACTTGCACAAAAAGGTTCAGTCTGCAGCAGCAAATATGCCCAAGAATGGAACTATATCCAGCATTTTCTTCGTATCAGTTCTGGAAAGCCCTAATTTTTTCTTAGAGACTACTGATCTTTTCCAGGTGCATTTCACTTACCTGCAGCCCTAGCTCCAATGCCACATTGAGCAGGGTAGTGTCAGAACTGTTGTCAGCAGGAGTGGCAATCTTGAAGGCATCCTGCGCCAGTTTGAAGATCAAGGAGGAGGAATGGATATTCTTCTGAATTGCTTCCAGGACAGTGCGCAGACGCAGCATGTCTCCTGCATGGAAACAAGAAAGTTTACTGACTGCCCTGGTAGGCTGTCTGTTGTCTGTCTCAAGGTAGCAACATTTTCCTAAGCCACATATTGTTGCATTCCTAAATTGAGAAAAGAACAGCAGTGAAAAGTTCTCAGGTTTGCTGGAAAGAACCACTCTGAGGGCAAAATATACACCTGGGACATCCTTTAACATCATAATACTAATTAAAGTATTTTCATGTGATTTGTTATTGCTCACATCACCTCACCCTAGAATTCTTCCTAATCTGCCCATCCCAAATACATGGCCTCCCAGAAGATATTCCAAGGAAGACAGCTGCAGCAGATGAGAGAGCCTTTGCTGATCTCACTGGTATTAAACAAGAAAATACAACATGGCATATGAACACCATGCAGAAAAATATAATTGCCAAGCATTTTGGACTTAAAACATCTACACTGGACCAAAAGGATATATGATTCCCCACTCTTTAGCTGATACAGTCATATATTAAATCTAGAGGACTTAAAACACGTACTTCAGTATGTTTCTTTTTTATAAGGGATTGCAAGCCCCAAACTGTTACCCACTAATGCAGTCAATAAAGGAAGATTTGATTTGATTTGATTTATTAAATTTCTACCCCACCCTCCCATCTGAGGCTGGCTCAGGGCGGCTTACATAAAACAACATAGAATTTACAGTACACATAAAATAGATTAAACAGCAACAATTAAAACAATTAAATAATTCTAAAACCATTTAAACCATAAGATATAATAAAGATCATTAAAGATGACTGTAGGCTCGAAATGTTACAGTGATTGCAGTCATTTGTACCACTACCCCACAAAGGAGCAAGGGAGAGGTTACAAACCAAATTTTGGAAGCCTATGTTGGAGACAAAACAGACAATAAAGGAGACAGAACAGACAATTTCAACTGTATTTTCTCCTTTATCAGGTACTCTGAACAAAACCAGCCTTAGGACTAGAGAATTAATCCAGGAAGAGAAAGAAGAGTGTTTAATGAAGGATCATGTGTAACACAGGCTATCAGAGGGTGGTAAGGGCAGGGGACATACATCAAGCAGTTTGATGGCTGTCCAGGAATGTAAATAAATGAAAACCTCCAGTAATGCACACTGCAGAGATTTTATTTAGATAACTATTCCACCTCTCTTTAAAAGCTTTAAAACACCAAAAGCTTGCAAGTGAATAATACCACAGCAGTGCTTAACATTTCCAATGTCCAAGTCCAACAACAAGGACACAATAAAACTCAAAATTCCCACTACAGAATCCCCCTTTGTTCAAAAAAGTTTGAAACTATTCACTGATAAATAATACCAGTGAATTATTGGTATTAATATAATATTGGTATTGTATAATATTGTTGCCAAGGGAGGGAATTCTTTATTTTCCATAGTAAGAGGGGGTAAAGAGAAGAGAGAGAGCAAAAAGAATGGGGGGGGGGATGAGAGAGCCTTCATGAAGGGAAAGACTTTTTATCACTTCCTGCCAGTCAGTCATTCAGGCCTTAGCAGCCAGTTTTTCAAAAGCCAGGTATTCTTTGTTAAAGCTCTAAGGAATATAACCAGTGTCAACTTTTCCCTGCCTGACTTGCTTCCAGAAATGCTATTCTATGACAAATCAGAGTTGAGGTCAGAGACACGGATAGGTCCTTGGTCTCTGAAGCCTAAAGCTTTGGCTTTATTTTACCGACCTCTGAGTTTTGTTTAGCAGGCAGCATCCATCTGGCCTAGCTGGAACTGTGAGGACATGCAGATAGGAACTATCACTGCCACTGAACCAGCCCACAGAGAGGACCACTGCCAAATGCTTCATGATGAGAACAAGACAGAAAGTAGTGCCAGCTCCCTTGCTCTTCAGGAGGAATTTCTCTATCGACTCAAAAGAGAGTTAGGCAAGATCCCAAGGAGCAGTGACTGGGCCACACAGGTCATATGGCATTCAGGAGCACGGCACAGTGACTACTGGACATGACTGTATCTTTTCAGAATTGTACTTCTTGTGCCATGCTGGCTCTCAGAATGAACAGCAGTCAATCCAAAGGCCAAACTAAGGCATCCTAGCCATTAGCCAAGACACAGAAACAGTCTGACTTCCAACATGAGGGATTGTGAAATCCTATGAAGAGTTACTCCAGTCAAAGGCCATTGAAACCAGAGTTTAGATTGGGTTAACTCTGCCCGGGACAGCACTGCCAAGCTCTTACACAGCGAGTCTCCCTAAACCAAGGAAGTCATCTCCAAGATTTCTTCAACTGCAAGCAAAATAACTGGGTTGACCTGGCAAATGTGTTGAAAACTGGGTTGTAATCACATGCTCTCAGCCAGGGCAAGTAGAACAAAGGAATATAAAAAGGCAGGGAGGCAGTCAAGCATCTGGCCCAGAGCAGGGTTTAAGGGCTACTTGGGAAGGCAGGTTCCAGAGATACCAAACATTTGCAAAACAAACACCATTGCTCCACTGACCTGGATCCTGGAACACCAACCATCATCGGTGGGGCACACAGCCTCACCTGTGCTGCAGTGAATGGGAGGGGCAAGCCTGGGAACAGTCACTCACTGCCATATGGGACTTTTAAGAGGCCCACCCATCCAGCAGAGCACAGACAGGCTCAGCATTTAGGAATGCATGATGGTATTCACTAAGAGAATAGAGCCTCCATGCTTTGCAACTAGCCTCCTTGATGTGGGCCAGCAGGAACAAGTCTGCAGGCTGGTTTTATCATTCCTAAAGGCAGTGCAGAGTGGCACCTCGAGAGCAGGAGGCAAATGCTGCCCATCTTGCAATGCCTCCCCACCGCTCTCTTTAATTCCAAAGACATCAAAGGCCAAAGCTGTCCTTACTCCATTGATTCCCAGTTTCCCTGGGAGTTCTTATGATATTCAACAACTCTTGGTAATATTTCAAGGACAGAAAAAGCTACCTCTGTATACTCTGTCAGAAGAGCTGCTATGAGCATTTACTGTGATCATCTGACACAAGCTATTTGCCTTTCGATTACAGGCTTTTCTCATGATCATGTTCAGTGGCATAAATGTCCTTCACCCACCTTTGGCTGCTGTCAGCATAGTAGAAGCAAGTTCACACTGTTGTGATTCCAAGTGTCCCAGAGTAAACCAGCGTGGGTACCTGCTAGGTACCACTGAAACAATATGGTGAGGGTGTGTGACATCGCCAGAAGGAGTAGTCTCTAAAACCGGCAACCTAATAGGAACCAAAACAGCAAATGTCAGCTTCATTCAGGGGCACCTGCCTTTCTTGTCTTTCCCCCCTATAACACACTAGTGTAGAACCACACAGAAAACAATTCAAGGGCTTCTATAACATATGGACACAAGATCAGCTTCAAACAAACTTGAATGGCCTCTAGAGAACTGAGGAGTGATTTATAAACTTGTAAAAGAAAAATATAAGTTTAGAAACATCCCCCTCTTGTGTCTTTTATGTTAGAGCCAAGCATGGTTTGCATAGCAGTCATCTGGTTTTGCTTACAGGGTGAGGTGGGGGGAGCTCATGCTCCAGGGCATCTGCTGCAGCTTGGAGCTACCTGCTCACATGTTTGTATTTAAAAGCCTCAGGGATCCAAGGAAAAGGAAGCCAGGACTTTTCCTCTCAGCCAGATGTGCTGGCTACGACACACAACTACTACAATACTTGATGCGTCCCTGCACTATATTACAGTTTTGCTAATAAGTAAATCTGAAGACAAATGGCAGAAGACTGTCAACTGCCAACCCACTGGTGCTCCCCTTCCCACAGCAACTCTGCATATTTTGCTGGACCAGCAGCAGCCAAATGACATCCACGCACTCTTTGCATCAGATGCTAAGGACAGTAATGCATATCCCACTAGAAGAGTACCATTTACCACTTCCAGTTTTGTATTCTCAATCACTAGCAGGGTTTGAGGACCAGTGAAGATGCTGGAATTCCTGGGCTTGTTAGAATTTCAAGACATGGTCAAGACTGAATCAAAAGTTAAGCAGGAAGGAAATTAAAGTACACTGATAAAACAGACCAACCACACACCTGTTAAATCAGTATGTTGTATACATTTTACTTTTTAGAAGTGAGCATGAAAACAAATGATTCTCTTTAAAAACCTGCCTTAGAAACACTGCAATGATCTGTACACTGGAGAAGTTTTAGAAAAGAAACAGTTAAAATTCATAGCAACCTTTCTTAGTCATTGCATTACAGGCTGTCTTTTACTAAAATGAAGGAAGTAGAAAAGCTGTACTCACCTCATGGAGCGTAGGGCCAACTTGTAGGCCAGATCAGCATCATGTGGCAGCAAGGCAGAAAAGAGGTACTTGGCAAAGGTGTGCATTGGTACACTTTCACGGTGGATCACCTCACCAAGGCCACTGAAGGGGCCACCTGTGCAGGAACAGGGCCATGTCACTGTCTGCCCTGCAAGCAGGCTATTCTGTATTTCAGAGATGTCTGTTCACCCTGTCAGAGACTTCTGTTCACCCATTCAACAAACAGTTGACAGAAAGAACCAGTAGCATCCCACATCATTCTTAAGAATGCAGGCTTTGGGAATAAAATCCCAACTAGGCAGAGAAGAACAGTAACAATTTGCTCAAGGGAGCAAGGAACTGACTTGTATTCCCTCTCAAGAGTTTTGAGACAGAGGAGTTAAATTCGTCATGGCATCTGGTGCCGGTGGCTCCTTGACAACATCTGCTAAGGGCACAGGAAGCAGTTTTTGTGGACTTTCCAGTGCTCAGGGAAGTATTGCATATCCTTATTTCTCCATTACCTTCAGCGTAATGCTCTCAAACTCCATCTCATAATACATATATTGCTGTCATATGGTTCTGTTCAAACAAGCCCTCTGACCACCCACACCTGATTATACATTGTGATGTGGAATATAAGCTTAATGTTGGGAATCATAGAATTCACCTTGACACAAGAGAGTACTCCATCTTTCTGTGTTATACCTCTGAGGATGCCAGTCACAGCTACTGGTGAAACATCAGGTCCTATAATGCCAAGACCACGGCCACACATCCCGGAAAAGCTACAGCAACTAATCATAGAATTGTTTCAATGTTGCAATGGTTTGAGAACTTCCTTCCTCATGGAAGGTTGATAGCAGTAGCACCTCTCACCTTCCAAAAGTAGGATGCACTGCTTGCGCAGTGTCTGCACCAACACAGCGTCCAGCTCCAGCTCTTGCAGGCGGACAATGATCTGCTCTTCGTTGCGCCACACTTTGTCTTGAGCATAAAGGCCCTCCGGCATCACCCGCTGCTGGCCCATCCCCATCAATGCCACTTCCAAAGCCAGGGATAGGTAGGATTCTCCACCTTCAGGGCAACTGTTGGCCACAGGCACATGCTGATACACTGGAGGCTTGGAATCTCCAGCATCTGACAGAAAACAGAGTTATCCATGGGATGTGTAGCTACCCTCCCCTAGTACTTGCCTCCTTCACTCCTTACAAGAGTCACAATCTGATTTGAAAGACAACATAATCGTTGTCTCTTAGCCCAAACATGTTCGCTTAGCTGTGCTAAGATGTACAGGTAAATTCATCAACCACATCTCAGCAACATCTGCATAAAGCAGTGAAATGTAGGGAAACCATGAAGAACATCACAGAACTGTCTGGCTCCCAACTGTCACCTACAGGGTACATGGGCAATGGGCAACCCATCGCAGAAGGGCACCATGGATTCCAAGTCTTCAGGCTGGCCCCGGGCTCTGGCAGCAACAAAAGGCTTTTGCTTCTTTCACAGAAAAGAATTGTGCAGTTGGCAGACAGCCCTTCCCTTGGGATACCCTGTGCTCACCACAGGAAGCCAGACAAGGACTGTACATAGCTCTAGTATGCAACAGGAGAAACCTGTGTATTCCACTTTTGGAATGGAGAGATGCAAAGGCTTAGAGAAACTCTGCACTGGATTGAGGGCCTGACAAACCGAGCTGCTAATTATTTCCATACCTGAGATTTCAAGACAGTTTTCATCTTCTACTCGACATGCTTCTGTCAGAGTGAGAAACAAGCAGCCAATGGGGTTGAGGGGATGTCCCACCCAGCTTTCCAGATTTGTGATGGTGGTTGCTCCTCTCTGCAGCAGTTCTGAAGTAAGGTAAATAAAACAAGAAAAATCCCACAATAATTGTTCATTTTCATATAGAACGGAGAACACATTCCTATGGCAGTACAGTTACTTCCATAAACACACCACATCTGTTACATTTGTTTTTGCTGTCAAGTCACAATCAATTTATGGTGACCCCATAGGGTTTTCAAGGGAAGAAGAATAGGAGGAGGAAGAGGAGGAGATTGGATTTATACCCCACCCTTCACTCGGAGTCTCAGAGTGGCTTACAATCTCCTTTCCCTTCCCCTCCCCACAACAGACACCCTGTCAGGTAGGTGGGGCTGAGAGAGCTCTTTTGAGGACTGCTCTTCAGACCCAAGGTCACACCCGCAGCTGCATGTGGAGCAGTGGGGAATCAACCCTGGTTCTTTCAGATTACAGTCCGTGCTCCTAACCACTACACTAAACTGGAGACAAACATAGGTGGTTTGCCATTGCCTGCCTCTGCATAGCAACCTTGGACTTTCTTGGTGGTCTCCTATCTAAGTACTAACTGGGGCTGATCCTGCTTAGCTTCTAAGATCTGACAAAATCAGGCTAGCTTAGACTATCCAGATCAGGGCATCCATTACATGCTGTTGTGAAAATACTGCTCAAAAGATAAAAATCCAGCCTGGCCTGGCTTTGCATTTCCTGTTTGATTAGAAGAGCTCTGGATAATGACCACCGGATACAGCTGTGTCTCATACACCTGCAAAACCACCCATCAAGAAGACCAGCAAAAGCATGCCCAGACCTTTCTTTTGATGCTTGTATATTTCAAGCTGCCTCTGCTGCTGCAATCTCAAGGTGTTGATGATAGCCACAGTCAGGCGGAGAGCTTCCTTAGGGTATCCATGGGATCGAAGAGCATCAACCCGGGCACAGGCTGTAGGGACATGCTCTGTGGCATAATGCAAAACACAACAAGCAATTAAGTCTCAAATACAAGCATGTCAGTAGTATTGTCTGTGCAAGGGATCAGTTCAACTGATGTCAGGAGCTTGGGGTTTTATTACCATTTCTGAATGCTCTGCCTTGTTGCTGAACTAGAAATTATTGGGGGGGGGACAAGGAAAGATCAACTAAATATAAAATGTAATGAACTGATTGAAAACTCTAAAGTTTCTCAAATGAGTAGTATATACAAACTACTACCAAATCATAATATAATCCATATGGTCAGATTATAATTTGTATACTATATTTCTTGTTGAGGAACTTTTGAGTTTCCAACCAGTTTGTAACATCTTTATATTTTAGTTAATCTTTCCTAGTATCCCCCATCCTTAGTTTCTGTTCCTTTCTCCGCTTTGGGTTGTTTGAGTACATTTCTCTCACCTCCTTTTTAATGC
The DNA here is from genome assembly GCA_029375565.1 of Gekko gecko. Taxonomy (NCBI): domain Eukaryota; kingdom Metazoa; phylum Chordata; class Lepidosauria; order Squamata; family Gekkonidae; genus Gekko; species Gekko gecko. The sequence goes on from JAPDNY010000006.1 coordinate 97,484,421, forward strand.
AGAAATATCATGTGGTATACATCCCTGACAGGCTAGGTTTCCATGAACTGGATTTTTAGTCTGCTTTTGCTTTTACACAAGGGAACATTCAAATATGCAGTTCCTCACCTGCAATCCAAAATGGCAAAGACCCAGGATGGCTATACCATGTCATTCTGATTATGTAAAGCAGCAACCATTCATTCTTGTGCAATATTACAATATTTTGAAGCTGTTTCTCCCTGATGAATGATTCAGATGTGCAGAAATAGAGCATCATACAGGTCCTTCAAACTGCAGGTGGAGGACTACATGTCTGAATGTTCCTCCTGTAGGAAAGGCCTCCCTGCATATGGAAAGTAGTTGTATAAAGGAAAAAAGGTTTTAGTGTAGCTTCTCCCTGCCATGCCAAATTTCTACATGAAAGGAAGCATTCTCTTCTCACATAGAAAAGTATAGCTGGAGATTTTATATGATGGTCTCCTTAACTTGCCCCCAAATATAAAGAATCACATGTAGTGCTCTACCATAATCCCTTTCTACATTTCTCCTTACAAAGGAAACAACTGCAACTTGTCATGTAACTTCTATAAAGTTTTGTGAAGGTTTCTGCAGTGGAATACTTATACATTAAGTGTGCACTTTGGACTGTTTGTGAGGATTTTATTACAAGAAAGCTGCTTACCCTGCATGTGGTACAATTGTGTTGTACATAAATGTATCTGTTCCTGCTGGTTGTTCTCCACCTGGAATCCTAATTGTGGAGAGGATTATGACTCTAAGGGAGAAGTCATAAGCAGGAACAGATGACACACACTGGATGGAAAGCAACAAAGAGCTCACTCCTCTACAAATGTCCTTGGCATGGGAAATGCAGGAGACAGAAAATCACAGGAGTATGACATTTCCCATAAGGCATTTAAAGGCCTTCAAATGCAGCCGTACTCCTCTTTCCCCCCCTCCTCCTCCTGCAAATTCTCAGCTGGTTTGCCAAGTGCTCTTAAAGGCCACCCTTGAGCTCCTGAGAAGACAACCTAGACAATGAAAGTTTCAGGAAAAAATCCCTAGTGCATGTTTATCAGATCAAGAAATCATTGAAATGTTTCTGGCAAATCAACAATGATCCATGGTAGTTTTGGTCTCCTCCAGGAGGTGCTCTGAAAAGAGAGTGCGGGACCCAGTAGTGTGTGTGTCTGGCCCCTCCAGCAGTCTGACATCAGCTGCCTTGCAGAGAGTTCTGAGCTACCATATTCCTCCTCCTCTTCTCCATCTCCCCAGTGCAGCTGGTGGAGAGAAGCCATCTGCCTTCTCCTCAGCCAGCTTCCCAACCCATTTCAAGGCAGCCTGGCAAGCTATGCATTTTCCCAGAACATCTATGGCCTCTTGTGAAGGCCTCAACCCATGTAAGAGGTAAGATGTAGCACTGGCTAACTCCATGGTCAAATTCCGGCCCTCCACCCTTTGAGCCAGCCTGGGATACTACCAATCAGCTGCTGAGTTATCAGTGTCTCTTTGAAGGGTCTGCAGCAACCCTGTTTCCAAGCTATCCCTAGATAAGTCCAGGGATTCTCCTACCCACAGACAGACAGAGCAGGAGATAAGACAGCAGTATTCAGACTCAGAATATTTAGTATAAATTCATTCGGTAAGCCTTTAATTTAATGAGTTTGGGAGAAAATGGTATACATATTGAGAGCTTAGGAGCAGAACAAAGGGCCAGCCCACTGCAGCCTCAAACAGTTGAGTAATGTGATCGGGAAAGGTGCAATTTTGGATCCTCTGTAACTTCATTGCTGGGTTGCTGTACATGAATTATATTCAGCCATGTTCACTGCAATGCTGCAAGGAATCTTTAGGTGCACTCTTTAGATCTTACATACTTCACTGGCACCTCTTAAAATAGTGTTGTTCCAAGCTTGCTCAGTTTGATCATCCTGACAGGCCTTGAATTTCTGCAATCTGAACAATGTATAAATTTCTGCTCTGGATTGTAGAGCTGCAGGATATGGAGTATAGATCTGTGGGGGTACCCACCTGCTACTTGTCTATAAAGCAAGTGGAGTTAGAAGCACTTTCAGAAATGTCTGCCAGTAGTGAATAGTTATAAAGCACTCTGACAGTTTGATTATCCCAGCTTAGGACCAAATCTATACAGCAAAGCTGGGATAGTCAAAGGGAATCCATACTGATCTATACAAACACCCTATGATATTCTTTCTGTATAGCCAGTACTGTGGCTTCCATGTTGTAGGAATGGATTTTAATTCCATTTCTTCCTGTTTAAAATGGGGCATTTTGTGATACTGTTTGTTACCACTGGAGCCTGCACCTATGTTCTCCAAGACCTTATACCTCAAGTTACCACACAGCACAATACCTTTTCCTTATTGGAATAGGCAAGGTATCCCCAGTAAAGGACCAGAGACCAGGCAACAATTCTTTAACAGCTTCTGTGAAGGGACCTAATCTGCACAGGACTACACAAGCTTGAGGCTTGGAATTCCTAGGATCCACGTGGTGAGCAGGTGAAGTGTCAAGAGACAGACCATACATGCATGTGTGTACCACTCTCATTCCCCCAGAAAGAGGCTAAAAATTCAAACTTAGCTTAAGCAAAAAACAGGTTGCTTACCTGTAACTGATGATCTTCAAGTGGTCATCTGTGCATTCACACCTCTGGGATATAGTGTGCCTGCACCGACCCTGATCAGTATTGTAGAAAGCTAAAGGGATTTTTGCACCCACTCCCCGGTCACGTGCTGGGCTCCAGTGTGCATGACCAGGGGAGGGGCATGACTATCCCACCAGTTCCTTCTGACTGCTGCCCCCAGTCACAAAATAAAAGGAAAGGACCGAAAGCAGAGGGGAAAGAGGGCGGGTGATGTGAATGCACAGATGACCACTCGAAGATCGTCAGTTACAGGTAAGCCTGTTTATCTTCTTCATGGTCTCTGTGCATCACACCTCTGGGAGACTAAAAAGCAATAACCACCTACCTGGAGGAGGGAGCTGAAGGTCCTAAACATGCAACACAGTCTGTCCCACTGCCATATGCTGATGACCTCCCAGGGCGTAGTGCTTCACAAACGTGTGAGGAGTAGCCCAGGTTGTTGCTTTGCAGATGTCACCAAGCAATGCACCTCACAGGAAGGCCATGGATGTTGCAATCGCCTGGGTAGAGTGTGCTTGTAGCGGACTGGGGAGAGGTTTCTTGGTGAGCAAGTAGCCGAGCTTGATCATCTCCACGATCCATCTGGATAGATGCTGAGAGGACAGCTTCTTTCCCTGCATGGGCAACGCATGAGAAACAAAAAGGGCCAGAGTCTTCCTGAAGGGCCGGGTTCTGTCCAGGTAGAAGAGCAAAGCTCCCTTTAAGTCTAAGGTGTGCAGACGCTCCTCATCATTCCGAGGTGTTAGAAAAAACACAGGGAGCACAATGTCCACTTGCATATGGAACTCTGAGACTACCTTTGGCAAAAAAGAGACATCTGGGGCCAAAGTAACACCATCATAATGAAAGGTTAAGTAAGGAGAGTCACAGCGAAGCGCTGAAAACTCACTCACCCTCCTGGCCGAAGTAATAGCTACCAGGAAGGCAGTCTTCCAGGAAAGGAGTTATAGACTACAGGTAGCCATAGGGTTGAAGGGCTTCCCTGTCGACTTGTTGAGGATCAGGGGGAGGCCCCAAGCCTGCAAGGGACCCTGAGATGGAGGGAAGAGGTGCCTAAGCCCCTTCAGCAACTGTTTAGTACGTGGATGAGAAAAAACAGAGTGCCCAACCACTGCAGGCTGGTTGGCTGAAATGGCTGCTAAATACAGCCGCAGCAAAGAACAACTGAGACCTAAATCTAAACGAGATAACAAAAACCCAAAAATCATCATCAGGTCAGTGGGAGGAGGGGGTAGCTCCGACGAGTGAAGGTAAGTTAAGAAGGTCTTCCGCTTCCCAGCACAGGAAACCCTAGTGGAAGGCTTATGACAATTCAGCAGAACATGGTGTACTCTGTCCCTAAGAGTGGCTAAGGGATCTCCCATGCTGTAAGCTTCAGGTGCGGAACGTCGTGATGCAGCACTTGGTTCTCCTGAGCCAGGAGAAGATCCAGTACCGGCGGGAAATGTGAAGGAGCATGGGGAACCAGTGTTGTCTGGGCCACCAGAGAGTCACTAGAATGCAACGCGGCCTCTCCCGTAGTATTTTGGCTATCACCTTGGTGAGAAGGGGACAGGGCGGGAACAGAAACAGGTGTTTGTAAGCCCTTGAGCAAAGGAGACCATCTCCCAGAGAAAACGGGTCCTCCCCTGCTCTTGAGCAAAACAGGCGACATTTCTTGTTCTTTCGTGTTGCAAAACACTGACATCTGGATGGCCCCATTTTTGGAAGACTGGCAGAAGGTATGTCCAATTGATCTCCCATTCGTGCCACAATATGCCCCCTCTGCTCAGGAAGTCTGCCTGCACATTGAAGGTTCCCGGTAAATGGGCTGCCACTACGAACGTGCCCCATGACTGGCACTCGTTCCAAATGTCTGTGGCCAATCGGCATAGACACTGTCCCGTCCTGACGGTTGAGATAGCAGAGCGCCGTGGTGTTGTCTGCGAGCACCGCCACTACCTGTCGCTCCACCAAAGGATGGAAGGATCTCAGGGCATACTGAATGGCTAGTAACTCCAGAAAGTTGATATGATGATGAATTACCTGAGGTTTCCACTGAGTCCCTACAGACAGTCCTTGAAGGTGCACTCCCCACCCCAGAGAGACGCATCCATGGTCAGGGTTAGTCCCGGGTTTGGAGGCCTCTGTCCTTCTTGGGGACCATGAAATAATGGGAATAGAACCCCATACAATGGTGAGAGAACGGGACCGGTTCTATGGCATCTTTGAGGAGAAGGTTTTGTATTTCTTCCAGAAGCGGCGGCAATGCTGTAGTGGGAATGAAGGTGGAGCTGTCTGGAAGGAGCAGGAACTCTATGTGATATCCCTCCTGAATTACAGAGAGGACCCACTGATCTGAAGTTGTTCATTGCCAAACCTTCAGGTACGGGTATAGGCGGGTAGACAGAAGGAATGGTGGACCCGAGTCAAAGACTCTGCTTGGGAACCTTCTGGGCCTTGGACCTAGATTGTGGAGCCAATGGAAACTTGCCCTTGGACCCATAGGGATGGGAGGAAGTATTTGAGGATCTCTGCCACTGTCTTTTGGGAGATGACTTGAAAGATGGCCTGCGAGACCAAGATTTATTCCAGGATTTTCCTCTAGATTGCCTGGTGGTTGCAGTAACTCCCAAGCTGCGAGACATCTTAAGGTTTTTGTCCAGGTCCTGCAGAACCAAATCTGTGGTGGAACTGAAAATACCATCACCTTCGAAAGGAAGATCTTCAGTGATCAGTTGGGTTTCCTGCTGCAAGGAGGTGGCACACAACCAAGCGTGGTGCCATAAAGCTACCGCTGACGTGAGGGTCTTAGATGGCACATCTAAGTTATGCTTGGCGGCATTGAGCCAGTGCTTAGCCAGGAGTATGCCCTCCTTCTGAAGGTGCCTGGCTGGTTGGTTAAATTTCTCAGGGAGTGCTGCAAGGAATCCCAACATCTGCTCCCACAAAGCGTACTGATATCTGCCTATGCAGGCAGCATAATTTGACACCTTGATACCCAGGGCTCCCGCAGAATAGAATTTTCTACTGAAGGAATCTAACTTCCTTCCTTCTTTGTCACATGGGGTAGAGTGGCTATGTTTGCCCTTTGATGCAGAGGTGACAATCACAGAATTAGATTTGGGATGGACAAACAGAAATTAAGCTCCCGTTTCCTGCACTTTGTACATATGATCCATCCTCCTGTTGGAGATGGGAACAGAGGCAGGGTGAGTCCAGGAGACTTTAGCCGTCTGCGAGAGTACCAAAGTCACGGGAAGGGTGATTGCAGTTGATGTGTCCATTTGAATGATGTCGAAAATGGAATCAGTAACGACGGGCAGTGGCTGAATCATGGCGAAGGGCTAACATATTGGCCATTCTTTTAACAAAGTCACCATAGGATTTCATGTCTTCTGACGGGGAAATTGGAAGATTGTCTTCCACTTGCTGCAGTGGAGATGGCTGAAGTGGGGTGGAAGCATCCTCGTCCCCAGAATGGGAAGCATCGGAGGAGCTTGAGTGCTCCGAAGGATCGGAAAACGACGGCAGGCGAACCGGTGTCGATTGCATTGGGTCTGATAAGTCTCCGAAGCACGTCGATGTCAACGCTTGAATCTTATGAGGGTTGCAAACTGATGCCGATGGTTGTGGTCTTGTGAACCCCAGCGGCAGACGAGAGATCTTGATACCGAGAGATCCGAGATGACGCAGATTGTTGATCCCATTCCATTGCCACTGGCGTTGGTCCCAGGGTGGTTGAAACTGTGCAGGCGATCGATCCCGACTGTCATGGCCCTGTTGGGACGGGTGAGCTACGTTCGCTCCATGCTCCGAATGAAGGCTCTCCACGCTGGGAGACCGGGGAACCTGTGTCAGGTCCATGTCCTGCTCAGAGTCTATGAACTGAATCGGGCATGAGGAAGGTGGGGATTGCGCACTCTGTAACTGCCTACAGCCTGAGGAGTCAAGCGAAGCAGCTCTGTCTGAGGCAATCCCTGATGGATTAGTGGAGGAGCTCTTTTTGTGCTTCTTATGCTTGACAGGCCACTCGTCCTTGCCCACCCAGTTTTTCTTAGTGGGTATATGGGCTATGGACTGAGATGCCGGGATCGAGCATTTCAGCACTGATCTGTCAGCATCGAATTGGCTTGGTGTCGGAGACCGTTGAGCCATTGACCCTGATGCGGGGTTCAACAAAGAGGCATGTCCCAAAAAGTCCTGTGATGATGCCATTGGAGAGAGAGCTGACTCAAGTAGCACCACCCGCAGTCTTGCTATTCGGTTCTTCCTCGTTCGATGGGAGAATTTGGGGCAGTGGGCACAAGAGTCAACATGGTTCGATTCCCCCAGGAACAATAAACAAAGGGAGTGTCCATCAGGGGGTGAGATTTTACTGCTGCACTTCCAGCACCGTCTAAAGAAGCCCCACCATTTGGCCATAAGCCATAGGCGGGTAGAAAAAGTCTGCTGAGGCAGATGGAAGGAAAAACCTAACTATCAAACTAAACTGAAAACTAACCTTAGCTAACTACAAAAACAGAAGAAAAAGAGGCCTAAACCAAAGTTTTTTACCGACGAAGCATAGAGAGTCCTACCAGCGCGGTGGTCAGAAGAGAACTGGTGGGATAGTTGTGCCCCTCCCCCGGTCATGTGCACTGGAGCCTGGCACGTGACCGGGGAGCGGGTGCAAAAATCCCTTTAGCTTTCTACAATAACAACCGGGGTCGGCACAGGCGCACTATATCCCAGAGGTGTGATGCACAGAGACCATGAGGAAAATCACAATATTCCTCCAAACTAGTGTGGATTGAGAAGAGGAATAAGGGCTACCACCAAGAAAAATAAGCTTACCCAGCCATAATGGCTGTCCTTGTGAGTTGAAGAGAAGGCCCTCACCCTCCCTTTGGAAAGAAGGAGAGATGTAGAAGTCACTGCTGATTATTCGCTGGAGGTGGCTGTCCTGCCAGTGCAGGTCACAGCCTTCAATGGCACGAGTGAACACGGTGCGTCTCGGCCTTGCTAAGGAGTCTAAAAGGAAATGAACATAGAGGGTCATCTGCTATGACTTGTGGGCTCCTATTATCCTTCATGCTAGCTTGGTTAATTCTCAACCTTTGTCGCACGAAGTGTGGTGTTCCCATACGCCCAAACCAAAATTGGAGTAGCATGCTTCCATATCAACCACTGGCAGAAACACTGGGCAGAGAAAGTTGAAGAAGCATGTAACATGCGAGAAATATTACTCTGGCACAGGGCACTATTAACTGTAGGGCACACTCCAGAGCTCTTGTGGTCCTGCAGCCCAGCCTTCCCTACACCAAACTTATAAACAGAATTGCTAGATGCCATGTTCTTATATCCAATACCATGACCAGAAAACAGATACAGCACATTTTAAGCCTAGCTCTCCCATCCCCACCATGATTTCTGGTAAGCAGAGGCTCAGAACTTCTGCATCAGAAGAAGGTCTCAGGTTTAATTCTCAGTTTTAAAAGTTCTCAGACTCAAGGTATTGGAAAATGCCTTTCTTTGCCTGACAGTTGCTACCAGCTGAAGTAGAACACATACAGAACTGGGCAGGAATGGTTCAAGATTGCAATGCACAACAGTGGTACACCTACTGAAGTCCTGGTTATAAAAATGAGATTTGTCAGGGCACATCAGAGCACAGGGGTAACTGAGGAGACAGCAAATGTTAATTGAGCTGTTGTATTTAGCAGTTTTCATTCAGTGAAACAGGTTAATCTGAACATATCTTGAGACTAGTAAAGAACAAGGAACAAACTACCATTGTTAGAGGTGTATACTGTTATACTTTTCACATCACTCAAAATACTTCCAAAGGTCTACTGCCTGGCTTGCAGAGGCAACAATGGGATACTTCTTATCTGAACAACCTTTATGTGCTTGTGAAGTTGAAACGTTGCAAGACTTTTTTCAACTGGAGACATTCAGTGTTACAGCAGAGATCAAAATGTTCAACCTCCCCCCGCTTACCTTGCCGATGACTGGAGCTCTGTGTAAGTGCAGTAGTGATGTTAGGAAGTTCATTGCCATAATTTCCATCTTCCAAAGGGCAAACATCCATATCGCCCCATTTCCGGAGCTGCCGAAGCCAGCAGGCCTTCTCTTCTAGTGTACAGTGAGGGTTTAACACAACGCATACCCACAGGGCCCCTGTAAAAATAAACCAGGTGAAGGAATGCATCAGGAGTTAGTCGATGCTACCTGACATGAGCATGCAACCTGCTTTCCTTGCTGCCTCCTTGCCTGTAAATGTCTCAAAAATATCCACATCTTGTTTCAGGGAAATGCACTGAATCCCAGAGAGAAAAATTATAAAAAAGAAAACAAATTACTGACATAAACATCTTGCATAATGAAGTTAAATTATGTTCTTGAGACAGAAATGTAGAGGCAGTGGTTGAATATATATCTGAGATTGTTTCTGACTTTCAGGACAAATCTGGTGTTTGAACTGCACAACAAAGCTTCCTTAAAATTATGCTAGAAAACTCAAGGTCAGAAGGTCTAAATAATAACCTGATTTTTACCCTGCTTTACTCGTCTGCTTTACTTGTATTGGCAATACAGCAAAGTGTATCCAATTCTTCACCTCAAAAGACCTGCTACATGCTGACCTTAAGGAAAGATACATGCATGCACATACAGAGACAAGGCAATATATTTTATCTGGCTAATTTTCACATCTCCGGAAGTTCTGTGTAACCTGAAAACTTGCCTACTTTTCACCAATGATAAAAGTGCTCCAGAAAAAAATAAACAAACTGTGAGACCAAGCAGGCTGCTCTTCTTTCACAACTAGCAGTGGTTCCTCTACTAAGCTTAAAAGTCACCATTATTCTCATAGCTATCATACATCTATATGCTGCCTGTGATTCACCAAGTCCAGCAAAACTCCTCACTCATGTACAGCAGCCAACCTGTCATAGGAATCTATAAACCTACCGGTTTTGCTACCTGCATCAAGCTTCTGGAGGATCTCCTAATATTCAGCAGCAGTCAAACTGGGGGGGGGGGTGTTTCCATATGTTATGTAGGCCTGAACTTAGGGTTGCCAGCCTCCAGGTGGAGCCTGGAGATCTCCTATTTTTGCAACTGACCTCCAGCTGACAGAGATCAGCTTCCCTGGAGAAAATGGCTGCTTTGAAGGGTGGACTCTATGGCATTGCACCATGCTGAGGTTCCTCCCCTCCCCAAACCCCGCCCTCTCCAGGATCCACCCCCAAAGTCTCCAGGTATTTTCCAAACCAGACCTGGCAACCCCACCTGAACAACACTGCAGTAAAAGCAACCCATTCCTGCCCATTTCCTTCTTTCAGTCCTGCCCTCCACTCCTTTCCAGTCACTCAGTCTCTGACCCCAACATGTTTCCAAACTGCTCAGACTCTTCCACAAACAGCAAGAAGCTGTAAAGCACTGTGAACAACAGTGCCATGGAACTGGTTTGGATAGTTCCTGGCATTTCCTTTTGAGGTTCAACCACAATACAGGGCTGGCATCCTTGAACTTCTTTCTAAGAGTTTCTTTCCTTCCCTTGCACAAGAGAAAAAACCCCACAGCTCTATAGATCTGGCTTTTGAAGTCTCCTAGGCGTCAAGTCCTCCCATGGAGCTCAGTGGCCTGTAGCAGAGCTGCTTTCCCAAAGCTGCCAGTTTAAAGAGTCAGTTCTTTTGATAAAGGGCTGGGTGGGTTTTTTTGCCACGATGCTCAGCACGAAACAATTCACAGATCTGGCTCCCAGGTGGCAAGTTTTTAACCTCTCCTTTGGGTTTATACAAAACAGCAGATCTAAACCACAGACTAATGGAACTGAATGACTGGGGATGGTTTGCTCCCTAATCGTCCTGTTCCTTGTGTGAGTTTTTTTGAAATCTGGTACTAGTTACTGTCAGGAAAAAGGGATCAAGAACTGAAGTACAGACAACTCAGAACACTTGCTGGGACCCAAGACTGCCATCCCTACTGATCAGGCCAGAAACACTGACAAAGACAGGGCCCATTTGGACAACTCAGTCCAGATGCAACATAATGATTTCATTTGAAAAGTACTGAGGTCGGAGACTCAGCATAGTGAAATCAGCTCAAGTTTATTTAGTTACATCTGAACGAAGATAAAGATAGCTGGTCCACACCTGGCTTATATTCGTATCAGCACACACCCCCAACACCCGTGATAGGTTCTATTTACATGGCCCCAGAAACTATAGGTTCCTTGCAGGATCCTGACACTCAGATTGGTCCATGCCTAGGATCCGCGGTGTCTATTGTTCTAGGACCGAAAGTCTGTAGGTCCATATGACCACATGGCCAGGCACACGCCGTCACAACTCTCTTGATACGTTACACCAAACCCTCTTGATACATTACACCCCTCCCCCCTTAGTTCTGAAGTACTAACAGATATAGTCCCATAAGTACTCTGGGTGCCGTCGTTCTCTTGTGGAGAGGCGTGGCGCTCTCGGGGGTCAGTGTTCCCTCTAAGCTGAGTTAGTGTGAGCTAGCTCACAGTTTTTTAGCCTCCGGCTCACACATTTTTGCCTTTGCTCAGGAAGGATGGCTCCAGAGCAAACTAATTTATGCAGGAGACAAATTGCTCGTTCATAGCTTTAATGCCAGTAGCTCCCAAAGAAGAAGTTCTGCTCACAAGACTCACAGTTTAGAGGGAGCATTGGTCGGGGTGCTGGTAGGCGTGCTTGGCCTGGGTTGCGGTTTGGTGACAGCTGCTGGTGAAGCCCCAGTTGCCGGGGCAATCCCGCTATTGGGCTCTGGCATGGAACTTGGGGCAGGAGTTGTGGCCATGCCAGACTCTCCTGGTCCCGATGCTGGTTCCTCCCGTTCCAGCTCCTCATTGCTGTCCTCAGCGTTCCATACCTCTGGGTCATCTAGGGGCAGTAGGCAATGGCATAGTTGGTCTACATGCCTCCAGAGGAGCTGGCCATCTTCCATTGAGACCTCGTATGACAGAGGTCCTGTCACTGTCACCATCAGGGCTGGGATCCAGGGTTATGGGCGTATACTGGGCCCTCGGGAAAGAACCCCCAGGGTGCTTCCTGGGTTACTGTGCCTGCGTTATGGTCGGGTGCCCTGTCTGGATGAAGCCAGTCCAATCTGGTCATTAGGCGCCGGCCCATTAAGAGTTCTGCAGGGCAGCGTCCCATGGATGTGTGTGGGGTCGTTCGTTGGCCAAACAAGAAGGCAGCTAACCTGTAATCCCAGTCCCCTTGGACAATTTGGCGCAGTGCTTCCTTGGTTCCGTTCCACCTGTCTGTTGGTTGCTGGGTGGAAGGGAGTGGAGCGGATGTGCTGAATCCCATAGTACTGCACAAAGTCCAGGAATTCTGCTGACATAAATGCAGTCTTGTTGTCCGAAACCAGGCTGTTGGGGATACCATGGGTGCTGAATATCTTCCACATGGCTTTGATCGCTGCTCTCGATGACGTAGAGGAGACGGGGACCACCTCTAGCCACTTAGAGTAGGAATCCACAAGAATGAAACATTTCTGTCCCTGGAATAGGCCCACAAAGGCCCCAAGAGAGGCTGGCTGTGCTTCCTGGCAGGTCTGGCAGCGTTTAACCAGGTCCTCTATCTCTCCGTCCATGCCAGGCCACCAGACATAGCTGCGCGCTAAGGCTTTTATGCACACAATTCCCGGGTGGGTCTCGTGCAGTGCAGCAAGTATGCGTTTGCGTAGGGGGCTAGGAATGACTACCCAGCTACCCCACAAGATACAGCCTTTGTGGGTGGACAGTTCATCCTGGTGGGATGAGAATGCTGTAAATTCCAGGCCCACACTCCCTGTGGGTCAGCCCCTCACCACCCGGTCCCAAACACGGCAGAGGACGTGGTCCTTACTAGTATGTTTGGTGATGTCTGGCACCTTTACCGGGTGACTGGGGAGGTCTTCCAGCAACAGGATCTGGTGTGCAGGGGCCAGGCTGCAGAAGGGTAGTGGAAGGTGGCTGAGGACATCAGCGTGTCCCATTGCCTTGCCAGGTCAGTGTACTCATAACTTACAAGGAAGATAGACCACCGCAGCACTCGTGGAGACAGCATCTGGGGCATCCCCGCAGCTAGCACAGGCAGCTGAGGTAACTTGCTTCTCGGGATGCAATGGTGCTGATGCCATCGATTGCAGATTCCACCGAGCCAGCTGAAGTCGTCCTCCTCCTCATCCGATGCATCTGAGGCTGGAGATGCGTTTGTCAGGTTCCCGGCACGGCTGCAGCGCTCTTGGTGTGATTTCTTGTACGCTGTGGTTTCCTTCAATGCCTTGTCCAGGGTCAGATCATTGTGGCCTGCAAGCTTCTGGCGTAGCTTGGGTTCCCAGAGGCCCACAACGAACTGGTTCATCAGTGTGTCGCTTAGGCTGGGAACTCACATCTGGTGGCCGCGTGGTGGAGGCCCGCTAAGAAGTCGGTTTCGGTGGAGACCTGGAGGTGTGCACAGAAACCAATGTGCTTGGCTATTTTCATAGGTTTTGGCGCAAAGTGGTCTGGGAGCGTCTTCTTAATTTCAGCGTAGGTGGCCTCTTTCAGGGATTTTGTGGCTATCAGGTCTTTCAGTAGCCTGAGTGCCTCAATCCCGCAAGAGCTGAGCAACAGGCATTTCTTCTTACCCTCCTCAGTGATGTCATGGAAGTCTCTCGAGCCAGGCTTTGCAGTGCTCGGGGTGCGTGGTATCAAATTCAGGGAGGTTTCCCAGAGCTGCAGCCATGATGACTCTGACGGAAGCTGTCTGGAGCGGTGCGGGGTGCGGTGCTGGATCTGGAGTAAGTGGTGTGGGGTGCAGTGTCTTGGTAGTCGGTGCGCAGTGCAGTGCTCAGTTCTTTGTCGAAGCTGGGCTTGCTCATCGGGATCCCACCTTCATCGCCAGTGAAAAGTACTGAGGTTGGACACTCAGCATAGTGAAATCAGCTCAAGTCTATTTAGTTACATCTGAACGAAGATAAAGGTAGCCGGTTCACACTCGGCTTATATTCGTATCAGCCCACACACCCAGCACCTGTGATAGGTTCTATTTACATGGCCCTGGAAACTATAGGTTTCTTGCAGGATCCTGGTGCTCCCACTGGACCGCGCCTAGGATCCGCGGTGTCTATTGTTCTAGGACCGAAGGTCTGTAGGTCCATTTGACTGCATGGCCAGGCACACGCAGTCGCAGACTAGGATGGAAAAGGCTTGGGAAGCACATTTCAAAGCAATGTAAAATGATAATACACAAAATGTAAGTAAGGCCTGCTCTAGTCATAACATGTTCCTGACGCCATACCAGTCTACATTGATAGTGGGGCTATACCACTGCAGTACCAGCAGGGTTTAGTGTGAGTATATTTCCCACTTATGCCCGTATATCCTCAGGAGCATAGGGCATAGTCACAATTCTAAATCATTTGGAGATAGGACTTTAGGTTGCACTATGATACATTTAAACTTATATATTTCATTAATATGCCAAATGCTACAATTTTATATACTAACAAAGTTATCAATTATGCATTTATGTTCTTTAAAGCAGTAAAATAAGCTTAGCTTGATAAGAGAATTAATATAGAATATATTTAAATTTCCACCCAAATATTGGTTTAAAAAGAAAAACAAACTTAAAACTGATTCTACCCATGTGCCTTCAAAATTTCTGGAAAATTTACATCTCTAGCCTGGACAAAATCTAAGCGTGCAATCCTAAAAAGAGTCCTCCCTTCTGAATCGATTGACTTCAATGGATTTAAAAGGATATAATTCTGTTTAGGATTGCACTGTAAATATATATTTGTTACTCACTGGTGGTGCTTGCATTGAGCTTGTTTCTTAGTTGTGCATATGCCATCTCTTTAGCATGCTCATAATGCAGTATTTTGTACCTGTGAGAATGCAGTGTTTCTTCTCAGAACGCACAGCTAATCTTTAGCATCTATAAACTGTTAACTTGCATGGGCAAAGCAAGACCCTGCCCTGATACACCTCATGGCTCTTTCAAGAGATACATATTTCCCCAGACTCCAGCTTATAGAGGTGCATATATATGACAGCAATCCTATGTTAAACCATTTGCCATCTTGTTCCCAGTTATATTGTACACACTTGATTTGATATCTACTGTCAACCTTGCTCAGAGTTTTCTTTGATTTATTGTATGATCATGTACATTTCAAAGCAATGTGCATCCTAAAATAATAATACACAAACTATAAACAATAACACTATTAAACCCATAGTAATAAAATAAAACAAAAAAGCGATCACAGCATCGTAGATAAAGATGAAGATGAGTTAATCAACAAAGCAGTACTAGTTATCAAAGGCCAAATACTACAAAAATGTTTTTGCATTTCTGAGAAATGCCTGCAGAAAAGGAGGCGAGTCAGTTGTCCAAAGAAGGACATTCCATATGTCCTGGCAAGGCTGCTGACAACCATCATGGGCTCCCAGGCAAGGATTCCCTCTGCCCTATTCACAACACCCAATCCCAACCCAAATACTGTATGAAAACAAATCACATGATATGCCTGGCCTCAGAGCTCCCAATGTGATCAAGACCCCTAGAATTTTCTCCCCCTTAACTGCTTGGCGGCAGTGTAGCCACTGAATGTGCTCTACACACACCTTTTGGCCACTATGTGACAGAGTATTGGACTAGATGGGCCATTGGCCTGATTCAACATTGGCTTCTCATACGTTCTTATGTACCTTTCAGGCCTGTTGGACTTCTATATAAATGTATTTTAATCTGATTTTAAGATGGTGGGGTACTTCTTGCAATATTTAAGACTGAGGCAGTTTGTGGCTTTATAGGTCAAAGCCAGCACTTTAAATTGGACCCAGGAACATGCCAATAGCAAATGCAGATATTTCAGTACATGAATATGATATGATTCTATCGATTTTTATTCTCAACAGGAGTCTGGCAGCACAATTTTTCAGCAGCTGCAGCTGCCAGACCACCTTCAAGGCCAGCCCCATATAGAATATGTGATGCCCGTCTAATTTAGAGTCCCTAAAACATGGATGACAGTGGTTAGGTTTCTGTCTTTCACAAAAGGCACAGCTGTTGAATCAGTGAAAGCTGATAATGACTCTTTGTCCCATGGCAGAAATCTGGGAATCCAGGAGTGAGGCACAGAAAAGCACACCCAAATCCAAATACCTTTATTGGAATAAAAGAATAGCAAAATACCACAAGGCAGTAGTAGTAGAATTTTATTACGGTTGCTAGCAGCCACATACATATAATTATAATAAACGTTTTAACAAGCATACACAAAAGGCAAGTTTACAGAGAATCTGAATTATAAAATCAGTCAAATATCAGATAGAAGAGCTAATCTTTTGCTCCCTGATTATAATGGCAGCCAAAAGGATACCTTGCAACTGAACTTGTAATATGGGGACAACGGTCAGATAATAACAAAGATACTAACTTCACCTCAGAAAAACCATGGCAGTTAGACACAACAGGTTTAATTATACAATCCTGCACTTCCCCATAGAAATCACAATGAAATAAAACATGGGCTACCATTTCAAGGTGCATTCCTTTGCATGGACAAAATCTTTCTTGATAGGGAATGTTGGTAAGCCTTCCAGACAGTACCGCTGAAGGTAAAACATTAAGTCTAGCTAACATAAAAGAGCAGCATAACTGGGAGAAGTAGGCAGCAAGTAGTCCATAGTCCACAGTCTGGGAAGATACCAAATGCCAAAGGGGAGCAAATTTTGTGTTCAAGAGAGCAGAAAGTCTGTTTCTCAGTATATAAAATCCTCCATTTCAAGATTCTGAATGCCTGCATTTCACTTAGCATACAGAGGCTGTCCAAAGAAACACCTATAGAGTGTATTTTCTTCTGGATCTGACTATACCATTTGGGAACAAAGGAATCAGCTAGCATCATATGAATGTAGTTAGCAGGTTTTGCCCTGAAGTGTAGGTGTAGCCAAAATTTTAAGGTTAATAGCCATGCCCTAGTCTCCATCAGATGGATCCCAGTCTATAAACACACTGTAGCATAGCTAACACAGTTAGGGACCCCTAAAATACAGCATAAAAACATTGCCTGGATTTGCTCAAGCTGAGTATTGAGAACACTAACCCAGATGGGGATCCCATATAATAACTGAGAAATTGTTTTGGCATTAAAAACACGAATGACAGCAGGGACAGACTGAGTGCCCTTCTTGTAAAAAAAGCTAACTACCGCAGACAAACTGCACCTTGCCGAAATTACTGCTTGCTTGTGTTGTTCTGTCCAGTTATGGTTATATTGAAAAAAGCCCCCCAAGTATTTTAAAGATTTCACTTGTTCAATATTGTTTCCTTTGAGCCACCGGCTTTGTGGTTTCCAGGACTCTGAGAATACTAAAATTTTGTTTTTTGGTAAATACATTTTATTATTGGATATATTTTCATGTTCATACAATTTAAACAAACCAATACATATCCATTTTCTTTCACCCTCTCCCCCCCAAACAAGGCTTCCCGCAATGCTTCAACCCCATAATGACTCTCTATTTAGTTACATTTACTACTAAACTTATTTTCTTTTACTAATGGTAACAATTCAAAGGTCTAAATCTCTTTCAATTTCTCCTCAATAGCTGTCAAAACAAATCAAACCACGTTTGACATCCCAATTTTTCAACAAGTATTCTTGAAAGTCTTTCCAATCTTCGAAAAAGATTTCGTCTTCTTCGTTGTTTAGTTTTCTTGTTATTTTGTCCATTTCTGCCATAAACAAAGTCTTTTTAATCCATTCCCATGTTTCAGGTATCTTATCTTGTTTCCAACATTGAGCAAAAGTCAATCTAGCTGCTATAATCAAGTACCATAATAATGTTCTCTTGGTTACATTTACTTCTTCCATTTTAAGACCTAGCAATAACATCTGTGGGTCTTTCTTAAAAGTACATTTCAGAATTTTTTGTATCTCATTGTGGATCTTAGTCCAATAACATACTGCTTTATCACATGTCCACCACATATGGTAAAAAGACCCTTCATTTTTCTTACATTTCCAACATTTGTTAGACATACTTTCATTTATAATAGCGATTTTTTTGGGCGTCATATACCATCTATACATCATTTTATAACAGTTCTCTTTAACATTTACACAAGTTGAAATTTTCATTGACTTTTTCCACAAATATTCCCAAGATGTCATAAGTATCTCGTTATTAATATTTACTGCCCACTTTATCATTTGCTCTTTTACTATTTCATCCTCAGTATACCATTTCAATAAAACCTTATACAGTTTTGAAATCATTTTTTTACCCTTTTCAATCCATACAGTTTCAATTTCAGTATAATTTTCTCTAAAACCATGTTCTCTTTTGTCTGTTTTAAATAAATCATAAATCTGTCTATACTTCAACCAATCATATTCAAATTCAACATCAATTCTATCTTTTAGTACAAAGTTTTTCCCTTCCAATTTTAAGAGACTTTTGTAGGGTAACCAATCTAAACCCTGGTTTCTTGAATATGGATTAATCACTTCTGCTGGTACTATCCAAAGTGGTCTTTCTTCCGAGAAGAATTTTCTATATCTCATCCAAGTCTCGAACAGTGATCGTCTTATGAAGTGGTGTTTGAAAAACTTATCCATTTTCACTTTTCCATACCATAAATATGCATGCCATCCAAACTTACTGTCATGACCTTCTAAAGCAAATAACTTTTTATTCTCAAGGTTAATCCACTGCTCCAGCCATGTTAAGCAGATGGCATCATAATACAGTTTTAGGTTTGGTAATTGTAGTCCTTCTCTTTCCTTTGCGTCACATAAAATTTTCATTTTAATCCTTGGCTTTCTTCCTGCCCATACAAATTTCGATAGTTCTTTCTGCCACGTATCCAGTATTTTCCTTTGTTTTAATATTGGAATAGTCTGAAATAAAAACATCAAACGCGGCAAAACATTCATTTTTACAGTTGCAATTCTTCCCAATAATGATAGATTCAAGGTATCCCATTTCTTCATATCTTGCTGGATCTTGTGCCAAACCTTTTCATAATTATTTTTAAACAAATCAATATTTTTCATAGTCAATTCAATTCTTAAATATTTGGTCTTTGTAACTACTTCACATTGAATTTTCTCCTGAAGTTCCATTTGTCTCTGCTTCGTCATATTTTTACACATCACTTTCGTTTTGCTTTTATTGACATAAAATCCCACAACTGTTCCAAATTCTTCAATTTTTTCCATCAATTGTGGTATATTCTCAATTGGATCTTGAATCATAAACATTACATCATCTGCAAAAGCTCTATATTTATGCACAAAGCCTTTTACTTTAAGTCCTTCAATGCCATTGTCTTTTCTTATCTCTATCAATAATATTTCCAATATCCAGATAAACAGTAACGGAGATAACGGGCAGCCTTGTCGTGTTCCCTTTTGAACTTGGAAAAAGTCTGTTCTTTCTTTGTTTATGTTCAAAGCTGCTTTCTGTTCTGAATATATTGCCACAATCATATTTAAAAAGGACTGTCCTATATCCATTTTTTCAATTACTTGCAACATGAACTCCCAATTTAAATTGTCAAAAGCTTTTTCCGCATCTAAAAAGAGGAATCCAACTTCTTTTTCTGGATGTTTATCATAGTATTCAATAGCATCAATCACCACTCTCAGATTGTCTCTAATTTGTCTATTTGGTAGAAAACCAGCTTGTTCTTCCGCTATAACATCTTTCAAATATTTTTTCAACCTTTCTGAGATTATTTTTGCAAATATTTTGTAGTCATTATTTAGTAGCGATATTGGTCTATAATTCTTTACGTTAGTTAAGTCCAAACCTTCTTTAGGTATAAGTGAGATATTTGCTTCTTTCCATGAATCTGGGATCCGTTTAGTCCTTCTTATCTCGTTTGACAGAAGCGCTAAAATAGGGGTTAGCTCCTCCTTAAATTTCTTATAAAATTTTGCTGTAAAGCCGTCTGGACCTGGAGCTTTGCCCAACTTTGCGTCTTCTATCGCCCTTGTTACTTCTTCTTTTGTTACTAGTCCATTTAATAATTCTTTAATTTGTTGTCCCAGCTCTGGTACTTCAATATTCTCCAAATATCTCTTAATTTTCTGTTGGTTAATTCCTTTCTTTTTAAACAATTTGGCGTAGTATTTGAAAAAAGCTCTTTTTATGCCTTTCAGATCTACTACATCTTTCCCATCTTTAATAATCTTGCTTATAAAATTCCTTTCTTTTCTATTTTTCAATTGCCACGCTAAAAATTTTCCTGGTTTATTTGCACCCTCAAATGCTTTTTGCTGTAATTTCTTCAAATTCCAATATAATTCTCTATTTAGTAGAACATTCAGTTGATCCTGTAGAAAGTGGATCTCTTTAATAATTTTTTTCTTCCCTGGTCTTTTCTTCAGTTCCTTTCCTTTTTGTCGAATTTTTTCATGAAGGTCATTTTGTTGTTGCATCCTTTGCTTTTTATCTTTAGAGTTCAGAGAGATAAGCAAATCTCTCATTACCGCTTTTTATGTATCCCATACAACCTGTATATCAGTACCTTTGTCCAAATTCATTTCAAAATTTTTTTTCGTTTCTTTCTTTAAAGTCTCATTAATCAATTTTTGGTCCAATAAGTCCTCATTGATTCTCCAGTATAGTTGTTTTGATTTTTCTTTAGATGTCCAAAGTAAAGGATTATGATCTGAATTATTTTTCGGTAAAATTTCAATTTTATGAGTTTTTAGCGCCATCTCCTCTGACATCCAAATCATATCAATTCTAGAAAAGGAACTATGCCTGTTGGAGTAAAATGTATAATCCTTTGTCTTAGGGTTCCACTTCCTCCAAACATCTTCTAGTTTCTCTTGCTTCATCAGCTGGAAAATTTTTTTTGGCAGTTTTCCAATCGCCTCTCCGATTGCATTAGACTTTCTGTCCAATACGTTGTTGACCATGCCATTGAAATCTCCTGCAAAGACAATTTGATCATAGTTTAGACAGTCCAACTCTCTTGTCAAATCATTGAAAAAAGTCTCTTTTGCACCATTGGGTGCATATATGTTTACAAGCAATGTCCTTTTTCTGTACATCATTATTTCCACGCCAACGTATCTTCCTTCCTTATCTGAGAAGATTTGTTTAGGTTCCAAATCTTTAGAAATATATATCACTGTTCCTTTTTTCTTATTAATTGCTGATGAATGAAATTCTTCTCCCAATTTTTTATTAATCAGATATTTATTATCTTGTTTTCTAATATGTGTTTCTTGCAAACAAATTATGTTACATTTTTGTTTCTGTAGCCAATGATTCACTAATCTTCTTTTGTTTGGTGAATTTAGTCCATTTACATTCCAAGATAAAAATTTGTAATCCATCATTGTTTTGGATTAAATGTCTTTAAAATCATCAAAATTGCTCTCTTTGAATCTGAGCATATCTCCTTCTGTTTTGATTGTAACTCTCACTGAGTTGTACGAAAATGATAACCCATGTGGGATCTCCCATCTAAACCTGATGCTCAATTCTCTTAACCTGTCTGTTAATTTCTTAAATTTCTTTCTGTCTTGTAAAATCATTCTCAGAATTTCTCTTAAAATTATTATTTTCTTTCCATTAATTTCCAACGGTTGTGTAAACTGCTTCTTGAAAATGTCTTCTTTCATTTTTGTAGTCACAAATTGAACAATCACATCTCTGGGTAATTTCTTTCTCTTGGCATAAGCTGAGTTTACTCTGTAGATTAGGTCAAAGTCTGACTCCAAATCTCCTTGATCTTCCCCTATATAAGTTGTCAGAGTATTAATTACTAAGGCCCGAATATCCTGATCTTCCTCCTCTTCAATTCCTCTCAATCTCAAATGGTTCTGAGTAGCTCTATATTCCATTATGGACTCCAGTCTTGTATTTTCTTGTAGGGATCTTTTAACTTTCTGATCCATTTCTTCTGATTTTGTCACCAGACTTTGAACCTCTTTTTTTAACTTCTTCCGTATCTTTTTTTATCCCTGCCACTTCTGTTAGTATCAGATCTTTCAACTCTTCCATATTTTTTTTCTGTACTTGAACTTGCACTTGCTCTATTTGCTCCAGTTGTATTTGTAGCTGTTGTTGCAACTGTGATTCTATTTGCTTTCCCAAAGTCTGCACCACTTCTGTCATCCTTTTCTCCATCGCCTCCATGGCAGCCTGCCATTCTTTTTTTTCTTTTGCGGTCATTCTTGGACTTGGTGATGAGGCAGCCCTTGGTCTTGGTCTCAAATCCATCTTGGAGGCAAATTCAAAACTAATCAGTCATATTATCAATCTTAAAGTCCAATCGCCACCTTTATAACTTTTTCCGGTACTTTTTCAGTTCAAAAATAACTTTTTAAAATTTAGTCCTCCTCAAAATGGTGGGCGCAATTTCTCTATGGTTTTCTGGCTAGAGTAGGCTTCTTCGAAACTTCCTGTTTAGCTGTCCGTCACTGTAATCCAACTTCCGGTGTTACACTCTAAAACGTCCATCTACATCCGGCAAAGCAACTTCGAAAACATCCACTCTAGCCTACTTCCTGTACCATAGAATCACAGTCAGTTTAGTTTCTGCTACGCAAAGTTTAGTCTTAGCTGACCACAGGAATGCAAAACAAAGTCACTTTTCCGCCGTTTTTTCTGAAGGAAAGCTTTCTTTTTACTTTTAAATCAAGCGGATTAGTTCTTTAAAGCTTTTTACGCTTATCCGTACGTTTAGATTTTGCCTTCTTCTTCAAACCGGTAAGCAAATGTTCAATTGTTACCTTACTTGTAATCTCGGGGTTTCGCAGTGCTTCTTCTGTAAACGATGTTAATCTTGATGTTAAAGAGGTCGGTAGATGACGGATTTATGCTGAATTCTCAGCCCAGCTGGTATCTGTAGAGCTGACTTGCAACTGCCCTCTTCGCGGAAGGAGATCAAGGTGTAAACAAGCTTCCTCCGAAGCTTATCCACACCGATCTCAACTCCCTCTCAGGCTTGGCTGCTTGCTTGCCACTCCCCCACCTGGGGAGTGCTGCGCTGGGCCAGGTAAAGCCCAGACTGTCGTCAGATACCGCTGTTCACCTTGCCCAAATCGCAAAGTGCGTCAATTCGCCATTTTAACTCCGACCGGAAGCCAATAAACTGCACCTTGCCGAAATTACTGCTTGCTTGTGTTGTTCTGTCCAGTTATGGTTATATTGAAAAAAGCCCCCCAAGTATTTTAAAGATTTCACTTGTTCAATATTGTTTCCTTTGAGCCACCGGCTTTGTGGTTTCCAGGACTCTGAGAATACTAAAATTTTGGACTTTGCATAGTTTATGGACAGAGAATTTGCCTCACAGTAGGAAGAGAAGGCAAGCAACAGGGGGCTTGAGGCCCTTCTGTATACATGATAACATAACAGCATCGTTAGCATAAAGCAATAAAGGAATAGCACATGACCCAATTTGGGGGGAATGACCATCGATCGCATTTAGAGAGGGGGCCAAATCATTCAGAAATAAGTCAAAGAGGTAGGGGGCTAAAATACAATCCTGTTTAACTCCCTGATTAAAGGAAAATTTTGAAGTTAGCCTACCTAAGCCATTGTACCACACTTGACAGCTATTAAGAGAATACATTTTACAAATAAGATAAAGTAAATGTTTATCTAAACCCATGTTATCCAACTTATTCCAGAGAAGATCCCTGGGAATGGAGTCAAATGCCCCTTTTAGATCAAGAAGTCTGAAAACCGTTTTCTCCCCCCTGTACCACTGTATTTCTCTATCAGATGGTTAAGAGTTATACAGTGGTCCAGAGTAGACTTACCGGGGCAGAATCCAATCTGTTCCCTATTCGGGAGATTGAAGAGCACACCCAAATTGTGACCCTGATCCTTAAAGAAGAGTGTGACCTCACCTAAATCAGGTGTTTCCCCTTCCAACCAATTAACTTAGTCTTGTACTTTCATGATTCTGGTTTTGTCTGGATTGGGCTTTTACAGAGCTCAGGTGTGGGTTCAGAGCCAATATTAAGTCACCAAAAAAATGAAAAGGAGAAATAGAGATGGATATCATCTGCATGTTGATAAAATCCATACCCCATAACTCCAGATGATCTCTCCCAGAAATTTCAAGAAGTGCTTAAAATCATGGAAAATAAAACCAATCCCTGAGGAATCCCACATGATAACTCCCTTGCAAAAGACAGGAGGAGGGAAATCATACAAAATCACCTTCTGAAACCTACTGTCCAAAAAAAGGAGTGGACCCTCTCTCTGGGGCTTTCCATAAAAATACTACAGATAATGGTACTGAAAGCCACTGAGAAACCTAGGATAATTAAGACAGTTACAATCTTTTGATATAGGTAATCTGCCAGGTCAACAAAGTTTCCATCCTAAAATCCATCTGGAAACCCTAATCAAATGGATTAAGATTAACTCTTAAACACATAAATCTGCCTTTTACTACTGTTTACTACTGTTCCATCTATCAGTACTGTCTTGAATGGCTGGTGGCAGTCCTCCAGAGCCCTAGACAGATAGGAATTTGTCCAAGATCTTCAACTTGGCACTCTTTAAGATCCCCACTGGCAATATGGGAATAATAATACTGGCCTATATTTCAAAGTTGTTATAAAGATTACTGGCATAACATACATGAAGTGTTTAGAATGATGAAAGTACTGTATAAATGCATTTATAGCTGGAAATGCTGGGGACTAACTTTGCAAACTTTTGTGAGCAAAGCATGAACTCTGCTACTGAGCTATGACTCCTTCTGCTGCCTTAAAAAAGCACTGTCTCAGACCAGCTGAACACAAGCATTTCCAATTTATGGTACAAAGCAGAGTAATATTACCAATTTCACAAAACTTGAACTGTCGTTATACAATTGCCAGAAAGGACCATAGTGCATTTCAGCTGGTTTGAAACCATTCCCCACATTTTCTTCTCAACCTGGTACTACCCCCAACTGTAAACAAAAGCGATACATAAACAGTCTTCAGACTAGATTTCAAGCACAACAGAGACCACGTAGTGAATTGTTTGAAGACAGAGTTGTTTTAAAAAAGAATAAAGTTGCTTGTGCCTTCAATTTTTCATCTCTGTTGAATCAGATAAAAAGGATAATTTTTTAAAACTGGATATTCCAGGATGCGATGATTTGCCTTACATAGGTTTTAAAAAATCTAGGAGCCTTTGAAATATGCTTACACAGTCAGATATTTTACCACCTTTAAAAAAGATCATTTTAACTACTGGGCATTATCGCTGTGGTTCATGCTCTGTATGCCCACAATCTTGGGAGACAAAAAGATTCATTCTCCTACATTCTGAAAAAAACCTTTGCTCTTACACACTAATTGTGCCACCTCATATATCTATTACAATGTGTGTGACATCTCCTGTATGTTGGTTCTTCTATGCACCCTATTAGGACTAGAATCACTGAACACAAATCCCACATAAAACATGCTGTAAAGGATGCCCCTCTCATTATTCATTTTCAGGAGCAGCAGCATAAACCAGATGATTTTAAGTTCCTTATACTGGAGAAATTAGAAACACAACCTTACTTCAGAACAAATGCACAAAAGGAACTTTTGCATAGTGAAATGTTCTGGATTTTCAGACTGGAAACTCTTAAAGCAATGGGACTAGTTTCTTAACCATATTTCCATAATATATGTTTGTAATGTTTCATACATTGTTTAAATATTGGGGTAGATTCCCCAAATACAGATATCAGTTCACCTTTGAATTTTGGCTGAAGAAAAGTTCTACAACTTGAAACGAGCCTCAAGTAATCTAAATACCTTGTTCCTGGGCTCTTGGACTGCTCCTGTACTTTAGAAACTCTGGACTGACTTATTGTGTAAGGACTTATACTTTGACTGCTTGACTGGATTACTCAAAGGATTCATATTATTTACTGGACTATATTTTTTACACCTATTGTGGACTAGTCTCTCTTTGTTCTTTGAAAGCATGTTATGCATGAATTTCTTCTTTATATAGAACGATTGTTAATAATATAAGTATTTATTAATTTTCTAACCACTATAATTAATTACACCAATTACTTTATAAAAGTCCTTATTGAAATTTTCTTATTAAGTTTATTACAAATAAGCCAGCATATCACAGTTTCTTGTTCACATCGCTTCCTGGCTGTATAATTCAGCATGAACTCAAAACCATGTATCATTTAGGAAGGCCAGCTTTCTCCTGCTACAAAGGTCAGTAAAGAGTAAGGACCTCCTCAGAAGATAAAAAGCACAGTGGATTAAAAGGGTTAAGAAGTAAAAAGGGTTGAGTAAGCCTTGCTGCAGGGCAACATCTTAGCTCTGTTCACTGTTATTAAAAAAGAAAGAGAAGAAGATACATGCATAGCCTTTAAAAAAAAAAACAAAACAAGAGAGCAAAGAATTAATGAAACTGTGGCTCACTTTCAGCATTTGTCTCTTTTCTTCTTAAACGGCATTCCCTATTGCACTAGGACAGGGGTAAAACCTCAGTCCCTAAATAAAATTCTAGCATGAGGTGGAGGGAAAACCCCTTGCATAATTTGTCACAAGTGACATCGGGTGCCCATAACACTCAGTCCACAAATCAGTCACAGCCCCAATAGACACTTTATTTATTTATTTATTTGGGGCATTTTTATGCTGCCTCTCCAGGAATCTGTCTGAGTTGGCTTACAAAACAAAATTAATAAAAACAGAACATTGGAAGATATTAATTAAAATTCAGCATTAAAATCCAGCCCAGCATAAAAACACTGATGACATCTTAAAATAAGGGTTTCCAGATTAAAATTAGCTGGGCAGGGTGAAGCAAGGGGGAAATTACCCGGATCCCCAGTACATAAGAACATAAGAGAAGCCAGTATTAGATGAGGCCAATGGCCCATCCAGTCCAACACTCTGTCACACAGTGGCCAAAAATACCAGATGCCATCCGGAGGTCCAGCAGTGGGGCCAGGACACTAGAAGCTTTCCCACTGTTGCTCCACCCAAGCACCAAGAATACAGAGCATCACTTGCCCCAGACCGAGAGTTCCTATCTATACCTATAATAGCCACTGATGGACCTCTGCTCCATATGTTTATCCAATTCCCTCTTGAAGCCATCCATGCTTGTAGCTGCCACCATCTCCTGTGGCAGTGAATTCCATGTGTTAATCACTCTTTGGGTGAAGAAGTACTTCCTTTTATCCATTCTAACCCTACTGTTCAGCAATTTCATTGAGTGCCCACAAGTTCTTGTATTGTGAGAAAGGGAGAAAATTACTTCTTTCTCAACTTGCTCTATCTCATGCATAATGTTATAAACCTTGATCATGTCACCCCTCAGTTGTTGTTTCTCCAAGCTAAAGAGCCCCAAACTTAACTCTGAATATAAAGTACCGGTTCTTATGTATGCAGATGACACAATTCTTCTATCCCTGACTAGAATAGGTCTAAAGCGAGCACTTACATCCTTTTCCAGTCACTGCCAGGAAAATCTGCTTCCAATCAATTTTTCCAAAACCAAAATAATGTGCTTCAATCAGAGGTTAAAAAAACACATCTTGAAAATAAATGGGAACGATGTTGAGCAGGTAAAGTTTTTTAAATATCTGGGGGTTACATTTGGATATAATGGTAACCTCGCTGCTCACATCAAATCAGTGGCTGCTTCTGCAGAAAGAACCGCTTCTGCTATACTAACATTCTTCGGAAGAGATGGAGCACACTTTATTCCAGCTGCCCTAAAACTTTTTTCTACTAAAGTTCTAGCCCAAATGAGATACGGGACACAAATTATGCGATTTACAAACCTTCAGGTGTTGGAACTGGTCCAATCAAAATTTCTGAGATCTCTATTTAATACTCCAAGATACACTGCAAATGGTATTCTGAGACAAGAAGCTGGTATCAGTACAGTCAAACTGAACATATGGCTGCACTCTCTCTGCTTCTGGTTGAAAGTTCACCTCTTTCCCACTGGGTTACTTCCATCTTTATTGGCCGCATCCCCTTACGCTCAGTGATCATTAACAAACTGAGAACTTTAGGATTGGACCTGTACCAACTTCTGGAAAGTGGCTATATTAGAGCAAAATCTATTGTATACCAACGTCTCAGAGATATCGAGTTGCAAATGTCTTATGCCGCACTCCCGCCTTCCTATAAATCTCTGAATACCAAAAATCACATGACTGCTTCTCCATATCTAACCAATATTTCTAATCCAAACCACAGATGGGCTTTCTCCAGAGCTAGATTTGATACCTTTCCATCGGCAGTTCTTTCTGGAAGATTCCAACATATTCCTAGGCATCTGAGACTATGCTCATGCCCTGCCGAGTCAATTGAGTCCCTTTCCCACATTTTGCTTCACTGTTCTTATTATGCAGAAGAAAGAGCCCTCTTAATTACACCTGTATTAAGGCCATTTAGGTTCCAAGGACAACTAGTGATTCATTCCGAGGAACTTCTGTTGAAATACCTACTGCAGGATAAATCCATTCAAATAACAAGGACCGTTGCTAAGTTCCTTTTTATTGTATTTACAAAGCACAAGTACCTCCTTAATACTTCTCATGATGCTCTCCTTTGTAATGTTTTATGATAACCCGGGATTGGTTTTCTGATTTTGTACATTGTCTGATGGGTCTATGATCGTAACAATAAATGATGATGATGATGATGCCCCAAGAGCTTTAACCTTTCTTCATAGGGAAAGTGTTCCAACCCTTTGATCATTCTAGTTGCCCTTTTCTGCACTTTTTCCAATGCTATAATAACCTTTTTGAGGTGTGGTGACCAGAACTGTACACAGTATTCCAAATAAGATCACACCATCGATTTATACAGGGGCATTATGATACTGGCTGATTTGTTTTCAATTCCCTTCTTAATAATTCCCAGCATAGCGTTGGTCCTTTTTATTGCAGTCACACACTGTCTCAACATTTTCATTGAGTTATCTACTACGACTCCAAGATCTCTCTCTTGGTCAGTCTCTGCCAGTTCAGACCCCATCAATGTGTATTTATAGTTAGGATTTTTGGCCCCAATGTGCATCACTTTGCACTTGGCCACAATGAATCACATTTGCCAACTTGTCACCCACTTGCCCATCCTCGACAGATCCCTTTGGAGTGCCTCACAATCCTCCCTGGTTTTCACACTCTGAACAATGTTGTGTCATCCGAACTTTTAGCCACTTCATTGCTTACTTCCAAGTCCAAATCATTAATGAACAAGTTAAAAAGCATCAGACTGAGCACTGATCCCTGCGGTATCCCACTGCTTAACACCCTCCACTGAGAAAATTGTTACTCACTCTCAGTTTCCTATGAATTAGCCAGTTTTTGATCCACAAAAGGACTTGTCCTTTTATCCCATGACTATTGAATTTACTTAGGAGCCTTTGATGAGGAACTTTATCAAAAGCTTTCTGGAAGTCAAGGTAAACAACATCTATTGTGTCCCCCCCTTGTCCACATGTTTGTTCACTTAAGAATATTTGGCAGGGAGGGAGGGGAGTAACAGTCTGCACAGGCCCTTAAAAGGCAGCAGAGCGTACACTGCTTTAAATAAGAAATGTGAACAACTACTTCTTTATTGATTGAATGGGGCTGGATCCCATGACTCTGTTCCACTAAGGGCAGCATTTTCCTCCTGACTAAGAGAATCCCTCCTCCTTTAGCAGAAGGCTCCTTTGTACTGGGGGAAAAGGGCTGCCATTACAAGAATGGAACCACAGGATCCAACATCGTGACATTCCATAGCAATGTAGATCACCTGTTTTCAACTGAAAGGCTGTACTTCAACCCATTGTGTCTCCTTCCTTGTCTTTTACAGGTTATGGTGCATACTCTGAATTGCAGGCCAAAAAAAGAAACAAACCCCTCAGAAACAAATTGCAGAGTAGGATGCAGAGAGAGCCCAGAGCCTTCTCCAGCAATCATGGCTTACCCTTCTCAGTTCCCTTCTTTCTTTCTCCATATTAGCATTCTCTTGCCCCCATACTCCTCCCTGTCATGGCTACTCGTGCCAGTAATATGCTTGTGCAAATATATATCTTTGTACTGAGTTATCATATTTGACAGTTCCTCAACAGCAGCATGTCTGTTTTTTGTTGGGTTTTTGTTTTTAGTAGACATTAGACAAAGTCCTGAGTGCAAGCTGGCAACTGTATTTCACTCACCATCTCTACCATCAGGATGATCTCTGCTGCACTTGTTCTAGGCTGCTGTAACAATCTGAACACAAAGCTACATCAAGGACTGTTCATTTTGGTCCAGGAAGACAGCAGGTTGCTTGGCTCACACAATTCACTAGCTGCTCCAAAAGAGGCACCATCTCCCCAATGACAGGCTATGGTAGATTTCCTTGGAATATAAACCCAGTTTTAAACACAAGTAAAGTTCAAAGAGGTGGTTGTATGGGAGCCTCTAGGCTTCCACCACCCTGACTGACATTGGAAAGCACTTATCCTGGCTGCCAAAAGGCAGAGATAAGGCCTGAAGGGGACTTAGTTCTATAAATGCATCTTCCATTTCCTATCGAGATAAAGAATGAGAAGGAAAACAGTCTTTCTAAACTCAGATGTTAAATCTCAGGAAAAATGTTCACCATTAGAATGGACTGCCAAGAAATCACTAACTGTTTCTGTCTCTCATAGCCACCCCCACCCCCGAATGCCTTCTTCTAGCTCTGCGTAGCTTCTAACTAGCCTGTATATACAGGAAGGGCGGGATATAAACCGAAAATAATAAATAAATAACTACCCCCCAAAGCCACCTGTCCTAAACAAATCACCAGAGTTCTTGCAGCCTTTGAGATCTGTGTTCCGCAAGGGCTTCTTCAGCCTCTTTGATCACAAAGTTGGACAAACTGTCATCTGTTGTAGAACTCCTCTTCTGACACAGAGGAAGAAACTCACCCAGCTCATCCCATAGCTGCCGGCATTTGTCTGTCATGCCTGTTCCCTGTTGCCTCCAGAGAGCAAGCCGTGGGTCTGCCATAAACTGTTCAGTTATTAGCGTCAGCATCCTGGCTCCATTGGAATCTCTCATTCGCAGCATTTCACGGACCTAAAGCAAAGTAAGAAGAGTGGTATATTTTAAGTACACAGAGAATGAATCAGCTGGAGAGGAAGACTATTTTTTGTATCTTAAGCAAGAATCAAAGATCCTCAGTGGAATTATGCATCCTACAAGATAGAGAAGAAGTTTCCAAAATACTATCACAGTATATAGTGTGCAAAGAGTGCACATACACCTGCAAAACTACAGATCTATTGTGGTATTCAAAGATTGTTTGAAATCAAGATGTGCCATGGAATTTTCCCTAGCTTAATTCCCAGCCTGTTTAAGGAGACCAGGATGATCCAGAATGGGAGATCCCTTCCCCTGGAATCTGGATAGGCCAAGTGTGTTGACATCACCTGACAGAAGAAGCAGCCATCACTCAAGGTATGCTTGCTTTGCTGCAGCCACCCTGCCTCCAATTCTCCTTTCTTAACTGCCATAGATGAGGAGTGGCTCCTCGGGGTCATTTCAGGTTGGGAAAACATCACAGCAAGAAACTTGGAACCCCTCACACCATGGTCCCAATCAGCATTAGGCCCCCATGCAACTAATAATGGCACTTTAAAAAGCTGGGAGCTCCAGTTACAGAACTCCCTAGAAAATGTAGGCTGGACCATCTCCTACCAAAGGGTGTGTGTGTTTCCTTGATTTCAATGGGCTGTTTGAATGGATCGAATGAGGAGCAGTGTGAAAGATCTGTAGTATGTGTTGGCTCCTGCCAGCTTTTCTACTGGTGAAAACAAGTGGAGGGGGTCTCCTTTGACCATCCAACAAGGCTATCCTGGGGATCATGGAGCCCAAATGTGGCTATGCAGAATTGAGCAATAGCACGAAAGAGCAATCTGTGAGATAAAGCGAAAAGCTGGCTGGATCCAACATAATGTGAAGTAAAGTGGTGTTTCCCATCGTTATCTCCCAGTCTGCACCGTATTATCCATGACCATCTCATTATCACCCTATTTACTGAGCGTAAGCACTGGTTGGGGGGGGCGCCTACATTTCTTCCCACCTCCACCCAAGAGTTAGTGATATGTTTAAGCAGGGCTATTTTTGTACAAAAAGCCCAGCAGGAACTCATTAGTATAATAGGCCACAACCAACAACAGAAACTCATTAGCATATTAGGCCACACCCCATACCTTCCCTTGGCTTGCCCAGGTGCCCTGCGGCTGTGGGGAGCCCGGGCAAGCCAGCCCTTGGAGGGAAGGGAAGGCAGTTTAAACTGCCTTCCCTCGGCTTGCCTGGGCGCCCTGTGGCTGCAGGCAGCCTAGGCAAGCTGGCCCTTGGACGGGCCAGGGAAGGCATGGGGAAGTGTTTAAATATCTCCCCGATCATTCCAGGGTCCCTCCTGGCCTGCCCGCCTCAGAGTCGCTGGAGGGGTTGCTCTCCAAGCCTTCCCTCTGTAGCCACGCACACAGAGGTTTTGGCTGTAGTGGGCATGGCCAACTCTGAAGCCAGCCAGAACTCCGTTCCTGTGTGTTCCTGCCCCAAAATAGCCCTGTGTTTAAGCATTGGTTTATTTCCCATTCTCAGCATCAAAAAGGAAAATATGTAGTGCATAAAGGAAAGACATTCCACTTCAGACTTTCCCTCTATTACTTAATGAATAAAAAAAGTCTTTTGGCATACTGTGCTGATGAAAACAAGCACAATTTCAACAAACATTGCTGATCAGGGACCAAGAGAGGGGAAAGAAACAGCTCTTATTGAAGGAGGAAGGTTTCAGTTAGTTGTTCTATAGGTTATCAAACAAATTATTAAAGCAACACATGTACTCATCATAATTGAAAGCTTTAAAATAAGACTGGAAAAATTTCTCAGAAATTCCAGTACTCCATTCAAACATCATTGAAGTACAATTTGTTCATGACAAGAATGAGCATGAAATCCTCAAGCTCACATCTACCTCCCCTCAACACAGAAGTGAGACTGAAAGCTTAATTAAGTTTTACTCTAACCACAAATTTTGAATCTAACCACAATTGTTGTGATGCCCGAAATCAGGTGCTTCAAAAAGTCAGATCTAAAATTTGTTTCTTACCCACTATGACAGAAACCCTAACACCTTACTAAGGCTCAAAAGTGCCACCTACAGCATATGAGATAAGAACATAAGAAGAACCCAGCTGGGTCAGACCAAAGGTCCATCTAGTCCATCATCCTGTCTCACACAGTGGCCAACCAGTTCCTCTGGAGGGCCAACAACAGGGCATAGAGGCCAAGGCCTTCCCCTGATGTTGCCTCCTGGCTCTGGGATTCAGAGGCTTAGTGCCTTTGAATGTGAAGGTTCCCCTCAGCCACCATGGCTAGTAGCCATTGATAGACTATCTAACTTCCTTTTAAAGCTGTTTATTCCTGTGGCCATCAGTACATCCTTTGACAGTAAATTACACATTTTAATCGCTATGTAAAGCAGTATTTCCTTTTGTCTATCCTGAACCTACTGCTCATCAGTTTCATTAGATGTCCTTGAGTTCTATTATTTTGGGATGTTAGACAACTGGAGTTTACATTAAGTTAACCCATTTATTTCCATGCCACACTGGGCCACTCTGACAGATTTAATCCTTTTTGTATAAAGAACAATTTGGTTTGGGACAAACCTCTTATCTGTCATGGAAGCTCAAGGCCAGTACCAGACACCTGAAGAGTAGGACTATAATTCACTAATCTTCTGATTGATAACAGTAGCCTCTGTCATCAGAGATGGTGCTTTGTATAGGACTGGCAAAATCAGCATGTCACTCTTAAAGAGGAGGCTGGTTTAGACCCAATTCCACTGACCATAAGTATCTGAACATTTGGGATTCTCTCCTGTCTTTAGTCTTCAAAAGAAACTGGAGTCCACAGGAGGTTGGGTAGGGGTTCAAGACTCCTCCAACATCTTGTTACTGCAAGAAACCCTGCACATGCTCTGAGAAACCCGGTAAAGCCTAGGTAATGTGTACTTAGCTGAGTTAGATCAACTGTATTGCTTTTTATTTGAAAGTCTGTGCATAGTGTTACTGTGTTCTTTTTTCCTGTATTTTTTGTTTTGCCCTTTTTCCACTCCCCCTTTTTAAATCCTACCACCCTTTACCCTCTTTTTCTCTCTTTTATAATATACATTTCTATAAAGACATTATTTGGCTTCATTTAGTACAATCAATTTCTCTGGGATATTTCTCCTGATCTCTTCCTAATGTGGTAGATTGCATGGGTGCTACACAGTTTGTTACAAAGTATTTTTCAAATACTTGTTACAATGTATTTTACACCCTGTTACTTTGTTATTGGTCTAGTATTGTGTTGGAAGATACTTTCTCAGTGGGTCTGTCT
Source organism: Gekko gecko (assembly GCA_029375565.1). Lineage (NCBI taxonomy): Eukaryota > Metazoa > Chordata > Lepidosauria > Squamata > Gekkonidae > Gekko > Gekko gecko. Next base: position 97,518,414 of record JAPDNY010000006.1, read on the forward strand.
AGATGTTCTCACAAGATCTCTGAGAGGGAACAGCTGAGTTCTCAGGAGAGTGGTGCTTTACAAGGGAACCCCTTGTCTATGAGAGTTTTGCAGCAAGGAAAGGCACCTTCCCTTCTTGCTTCCATAACACCCACCAACTGGGATCTTGAACTATGGTTTATTCCTGCTTTGTGGGCAAGGAGCAAACTTCTTGTTAAAAGTATCTGAATATGGATGTCATAACATGTAGTTAAAAACAGACCTCTTAAACCAGTAAAGCTTCAAACATGGCTCTGTGAACATCAGGAGGAAGGACATAGTAGATGAACTCAAGGATTTCAGGTCATATCAGGGGTCTTTTGGGGCCAGAGCGTGCCAGAGCACCGCTCCAGCAGCCCAGGCGCTGGGACAAATGGCAGTGGTGGCAAGCCCCACCCCCAGCTTCCTGCACCAAAGTGCTGCTGCGACCCCAGGGTGGCCCAAAAAGGCCCATGGCTGGCCTCCCGGGGCCTGCGTTCCAGCGCTGCGGCTCCAGGGTGGCCTGAAGAGGCCTATGGCTGGCCTCCCAGGGCCCACGCCCCAGCACTGCGGCCTGAAGAGGCCTGTGGACAGCCTCCCAGGGCCCGCGCTCCAGCACTGCGGCCCGAAGAGGCCCATGCCCCGGCACCACGGCAGCCCAAAGAGGCCTGTAGCCGACCTCCCGGGGTCTGCGCTCCAGCACTGCGGCCCCAGGGGAAGGCATTGATGGAGGTAAGTGAGGGATCTGGGGGGTGGGGGCTTGATGGGGGGGTGGGAGAGCCTTCCTCCCTCTCCCCATCTCTTTGCCCTCTTTCTGTCCCTCCTCTCTTTCTTTCCCTTCTTTCCTTCTCTCCTTTTTCTCTTCCCCTCCTTTTGTTCTTTCCTTTTCCTCTTTCCCTCCTTCCCTTCTCTTTCTTTCCTTCCTTCTTTCCTTCCTTCTTCCCTTCTCTCTTTCCCTCCTTTCATTCTCTCCTTTTCCCCTTTCCCTTCTTCTTTCCTTCTCTTTCTTTCCCTCTTTCCTTCTCTCTTTTTATCCCCTTTCCTTCCTTCTTTCCTTCTCTTTCTTTCCCTCTTTCCTTCTCTCTTCTCTCTCTCTCTCTCTTTCCTCCCTTCTTTCCTCCTGTGGCCCAACACTTCACTCCCCCCCCCGCAGGCTGGCTGGGGAAGGGAAGGGGAGGCTTTTGAAGATGCCTTCCCCCTTTGCTTCTCCTTCTGACATCAGGGGGCGTGGCATATGCTAATGAGCTATTATGCTAATAGCCCAGTAGCTCATTAACATACCTTATGTTAATGAGCGCCTGCAGCTCTTTTTCTGTGAAATGACCCCTGGGTCATATCATTAACAATATTTGGTTTGTTTGTGATCAAAATGCAGCACACAGCAAAGTGCAATCATGTCTCAAAATTTGGGACAAAGAGTGGGACATCTTACAATAAAGAATGTTAGACTGTCTATGCAATTATCTCACCTTTGCTTTGAAGGAAAAATATCTAGCCAATAGGTTCCTTCTCATTGTCCTTAGTTAGCAGTTCACTGAAATGTATGTTTCTCTTTTATATATAAAAGGGAACCTTAAAATAATGATGTAAAAACTTTTATTATACAGATTGCAAGGTTATACCCATACAAGTTAGGAAAAGCGTTTTCCTCTTCCTCCTCCTTCTTATTATCAGTGCCATCCTCAACAGCATCACACCATTCTAAGCCCACTAACTTCAATTTTCTATTAAATAAAAATAGTTTGTTTTCATTAAAATATAGGTGATGGTTAATACAGGTTAGTAATATTCACACTGTTTAGTTTGCTCAGTAGGCCTTTACACCTATCACTTTGAATAGTGTGCTTACATTCATGAGACAAGATACCCTCTTGAGTGGGAACACTGAAGAGGCACAGACACAACAGACATTGCCCTAATAGGACTAAGGGCACCTCATCATGCTCTTTTGTATTATTAAACTTAACACAAACAAGAGGTTATTTTCAGTTTTAAGTCTCCTTAAGAGTTTCTTGGCTTAAAGACTTAGTTCTAGCATATATTGAGAACTGGTTGTATGGTTCAGCACACATGCACATGAGCATACGTACACAAATGGCCTGAGCATCTTACATAATATAACACATTCAAGAGATCAGGGATGGGTCTGATATATTGTAGGGAGGATGGGAAAGAATACCTCATGAGATCCCATACCATTTTGTGGTTATTAGTCTTCATTTCATAGTGCCACTTATGCTCAGTTCATTTATGTTTGTTCCTCTGGATGGACAAGTCTAAACATCTATTGTTCAAAATGGCAAAATACTTGGGAATAAGGACAGAAGACACTTCCTGTAGTATTCACTTTAATCCTTGGAGGCTATTAAAAGAGTCCAGTTTAAATTATGACAATGCCAGCCCAGTCACCAGAAAGGGAAAAGGGGTGAAAATTTCTGGAGCTCCTGCAGAAAGAAAGGTGAAAAGAATAGAATGCTGAAGGCAGCTCTCACCTTAGCAAACATGGAATTCAGTTGCTTCCCAGAGCCATAGTACCCTCCTTGGGAGAGGAACAGCTTCACCTGCTCTCGCACTTGTTCCTCATCCAAATGCCAGCAATTCTCATCATCAATGCTAGCCCCTGCAGTGGGGTCTGGTGCACCTGTGGCAAGAAAAGCTCAGTTATTAAAAGAAATCACATCCAGCAATATCTTAATAGGTGGAATTGCTTATTGTAACCTCTTACTACATCTAGCTATTTTAATTTAGAAGGCTACTGAGTACCCCTATATTTGGTTTCTTTTTTAAAGGAACAAAAATGAATACCATTCTGTTGCACAAAACAGTATTGCTGCATATGTTCACAGGTTGTTTTTATGCTCAGTACAGGACACACATTACTACTGTCTAGGGCAATCAGAACTAGATATGAAGGCAGTTGGACCCAGCCTACAATTAACTATCCCAATAAAGCAGTTACCAGATCAGACTACAGTGGGAACCAAGTTTCAATTCCGTTCTGTCATAATAGGTATGATACTTATAGTAATGCCATTAATTTCCCCCAAAACAGCAGCTCTTGTAATGAGCTAGGACAATGCCCAAGAGCTTTATAACACATTGTTTCTGGGTTGAAGCCCCAAACAAGCCAGCTCAAGAACCCCTGGACTTGGGGAGAATCTGTCACTCCCATCTTTAAAAAGGGCTCCAGGGGAGATCCGGGAAATTACAGGCCAGTCAGTCTGACATCAATACCAGGTAAGTTGGTGGAAACTGTTATTAAGGAAAGAATTAGTAGGCACATTGATGAACAAAAACTATTGAGGCAGACTCAGCATGGGTTCCGTAAGGGAAGATCTTGTCTCACTAACCTGTTAGTGTTTTTTGAGGGAGTGAACAAACATGTGGACAAGGGGGACCCAATAGATATTATTTACCTTGACTTCCGGAAAGCTTTTGATACAGTTCCTCATCAAAGGCTCCTAAGTAAGCTCAATAGTCATGGGATAAAAGGACAAGTCCTCTTGTGGATCAAAAACTGGCTTATAAATAGGAAACAGAGAGTGAGTATAAATGGGAAACTTTCTCAGTGGAGGGTGGTAAGCAGTGGGGTACCACAGAGATCAGTACTCGGTTCGATGCTTTTTAACTTGTTTATTAATGATTTGGAAATGGGAGTAAGCAGTGATGTGGCTAAATTTGCAGATGACACGAAGTTGTTCAGGGTGGTGAAAACCAGGAAAGATTGTGAGGCACTCCAAAGGGATCTGTTGAGGATGGGTGAGTGAGCGTCAACGTGGCAAATGGGGTTCAGTGTGGCCAAGTGCAAAGTGATGCACATTGGAGCCAAAAATCCTAAATATAAATACACGTTGATTGGGGTCTGAACTGGCAGAGACGGACCAAGAGAGAGATCTTGGAGTCGTAGTGGATAACTCGCTGAAAATGTCTAGACAATGTATAGCTGCAATAAAGAAGGCCAACGCTATGCTGGGGATTATTAGGAAGGGAATTGATAACAAATCAGCCAGTATCATCATGCCCCTGTATAAATCATTGGTGCGATCTCATTTGGAATACTGTGTACAGTTCTGGTCACCACATCTCAAAAAGGATATTATAGCATTGGAAAAAGTGCAGAGAAAGGCAACTAGAATGATAAAAGGGTTGGAACACCTTCCCTATGAAGAAAGGGTAAAATGCTCGGGGCTCTTTAGCTTGGAGAAACGACGGCTGAGAGGTGACATGATCGAGGTTTCTAAGATTATGAATGGGATTGAGCAGGTTGAGAAAGAAGTACTTTTCTCCCTTTCTCACAATACAAGAACTCGTGGGCACTCCATGAAATTGCTGAGCAGTCGGGTTAGAACAGATAAAAGGAAATACTTCTTCACCCAAAGAGTGATTAACATATGGAATTCACTGCCACAGGAGGTGGTGGCAGCTGCAAGCATGGACAGTTTCAAGAGGGAATTAGATAAACATATGGAGCAGAAGTCCACCAGTGGCTATTAGCCACAGGGTATAGATGGGAACTCTCAGTCTGGGGCAGGTGATGCACTCTATTCTTGGTGCTGGAGGGGGCAGCAGTGGGAGGGCTTCTGGTGCCCTGGCCCCACTGCTGGACCTCCTGATGGCACCTGGTATATTTTGGCCGCTGTGTGACAGAGTGTTGGACTAGATGGGCTATTGGCCTGATTCAACATTGGCTTCTCTTATGTTCTTATGTTCTTATGTTAACTCCCCTCCCACATATTAATAGCCACTCTTCCTGTGCTGATCCATTTTCAGCTCATCTTGCATGTTCTCCTTTAGTAGGACTTAGTAGAAAGAAACCATGTGCAATTCTGCCCCTACACCTGCAATGAATATGCCAGGTACAAGAGACATTCATTACATTTGTTCAGGAAAGCTAGTGTATGTGTGTCAAGAAATGCAAAGACTTGGCCATACCAGAAGGCACACTATATCTATGACCTAATGTAATTCTAGTTTGTGGACTTTCATCCTGTTACTTCAAAGACAACTCATAAGAACATAAGAACATAAGAGAACCCAATGTTGGATCAGGCCAATGGCCCATCCAGTCCAACACTCTGTCACACAGTGGCCAAAAATACCAGGTGCCATCAGGAGGCCCAGCAGTGGGGCCAGGACACTAGAAGCCCTTCCACTGTTGCCCCCCCTCCCCCCGCACCAAGAATACAGAGCATCACTTCTCCCAGACTGAGAGTTCCTATCTATACCTTGCGGCTAATAGCCACTGATGAACCTTTGCTCCATATATTTATCTAATTCCCTCTTGAAGCCTTCCATGTTTGTATGAATTGTATGAAGAGGTTTCAGGATTAAAAACTACAAAGCAAGCTGCACAGGAGTTGTAATAGCACAGCCATAAGAAATGTTCAAACATTCTTGAATGTCTCTGTACCCCATTCTAGCAAAATAGTAAGGTGTGGGATAAGTATGGCTATAGCTAAGAGAGGCTCATTAGACAGGCATCATCAAGGTAACCAACAACATTTTGCCCAAAAGCACTCTGCATCAATGTCTCAGCCCCAAATAACAGAAGGGAAAATAAGAGATTTATGAAGTAGACACAGATTGTTTTACACCCTGTGAAAAAGGAAGGGAAGGAGTAAGTATCAAAAGTATCTTCAAAGGCTGAAAAATACTGAGACTGGCAAGTGATTTCATACTTTATTTAGGTGAAGAACGAGACAAAAAAGTCCAGAATGATGCTGAGCAACAGACTGTTTCCTGATGGTCCATGGCAGAAGCTTCCACAGCCTTCTGGTATTGGATGAGAAATTCTATTCCCCCATTCATCCAGCAGCAGGAAAGAACAGAAGGATGACAGGCAAAGCCAGGTACTGCTGGAAGGTTGAGATTCCATGTGTGCATGTGGCTAGTTTGTGGTGTGAGCATGCCTGCCTGCCTACTTCTAAGAGCATTACAGGAGGAACCATTGGGAGCACCAGTCCCTGGAATTGCATTTAACTGGGTGACTGGTTCCCTGTGGCCTAGAAAATTGTCTTGCCTTTATAACTGTTTAATATGCCTCACATCTCTTTATATAAATATAGCACCAGGAGTCTGTTAAACTGTACCTCTGCAGGTAACTGTTCTCCTGTGGAATGTCTGCCAGTTTACTGGTTGGGTCCCAGGCTCTTAACTGCTTGACCAAAGAGTTTTAGTAGGGAAAAACAATCATGCCTGAAAGATCAGGCTCCTTTTCTTACCCTAAAGGTTTCTGTCTGCCTCTTTTTGTTTCTTCAAAATACTCCTGATTAGTTTTCCCACAGACTTGTATTACACAGTGCTGCAAGAGGCACAATTGGTTTCCAAGAGCTGCTGGTAGTCCAGTTGATATGTCTTGCATAATTAACTGCTTGCATGCCAAGGTTTTTAGTGCCACATGGCCAGAAGAAAATCTTTGCTGCATCAGAGAGTGCTGGGTTTAAAAATAAAGGCTGCAGAACGGACAAGGTTTTCTTCCTTTTGAAGCCAACAGAAAAATACACTTTGCATGTAGAGGACAAAGTAATATTTATGAAGCACTCAATTGTAGAGCATGCCTGAGAAATTAAAAAGCATTCTGTATTGGTGTGTGCCGACAATTTGCACAAACCAAGAAAAAATAGATTCTGTTTTCAAACCTTTGAAATGCTTCAAAGGCAGCTTTGTGAGGAGCTGAACAATGCTGTACTTTGTAGAAATTATCATCCTCTCTGCATCTGGATGCTTGACATCAGATAACAAAAAAAACCCCAAAACCCCACCCACCCTCAGTTCTCTATACCAGACTGTCTCTGTGTGGCAGAAATTCCTGGGTGAAAAATGGTGACAATGAAAAACCATGGTGCCTGGAGCATGCTCTGTTGAACTTTAACCCACTTGTCTCTTGCTTATTACTACACTTCAGTGAGTAAAAGGGTCATTGCTAGAACGGGTAGGGGACATGGGCAGCAAAAGGAAAGCAATGGCTGCAGCATTTTCTTACTGGAATTCCAACTGTGAAGAAAAGTCTGTTCCTGCTCTCGTTCAGAGGCTCCTAGTCCGAAAAATGCTGCACTGATCTTCCATACACACATGCACTCCACCTGCATGGGTTCAGTAAAAGCATTCTCATCCCCCAAGGCAGCAAACATATTACTCATGGGGCAAAAGCAATGTATTATAAACAATGCACCTTGAAAATAATATTGCAATACTTCTATCAAAAACAAGCTTTGTAAGAATTTCAAAGGCTGGGTGATGTGGCAATGCGGTTTTGCCACCCACAGGTATTACTTTTATCTGACAAGACATACTATATATAGTTTCCTAATCCTTTAAACAAATCAGCCCAAGAGACTTTCCAACCAAGCCCCAAGGCATGGTTCATACCTTGCAAGAGGAATACACTATTGTTCTTCTCAAGACAAAATGGCGGACAGCCATCAGAGTAGCAGAAAGGCCTCCATTTATTTCATTATTTATTTATTTTAAACTAATTCTGTTCAGCCCTCTCAACTAAAAACCTCCTGAAGCTGTCCATCCAGTGCTCATTGCCAAACTGTTTCTAGCTGTATGCAGCAATGACCCAGAAGTGCCAATAGCAAACGGACAAAATCTCTGATGGCCTGCTCCATTAGTAAAATCTTGCTTCACCTGCACACACTATTAGTGAGAGCTGTGATCCAATGATCTGGTTTACAGAGGTCTTGAGGATCTATACTCTAGATTACATTGCTGAGAAATGCAGGAACCTGTGATCTCTGGAAAAAAAATCTCACACTTTATTTGCAGATTTCTGCAAAGTTGGTTAGATTTCCCACATGTGAGAAAATAAGCAAAACCCCCAATATTAATTAACTATAACATTATGCTTGTTTATAAGAACACATGTTATATAAACAAAACCCCAAAAGACAGAATACAGCTAAAACTCTTATATACTATTGCTGGGTATGCTTTTTTTTTTTAATTCCACTTTATAAGCCTGCCATTGAATGAACTGCAATGATCCCTGCAGTGACGAGGAAAGTAAAATTACTCTACAGTGAATTTATTTTGGTGGTTTTTATCAGAGATTCAAAAAGAATGTTTTACTATGAGGTTCTGACATAAATGACAGAGAAGATGATGATAATAATGTGCTACAAATTACACTGGGAAATGAATACAGATTTCAGAATAAACAACAAAATTTGTGAGATGTTCAAATATTAATAATATGAACTGTCAATTACCATTTGCCAATGTACACACTGCTAAACCAGTCAGTGGCACATGGTAAAATGAGGAAGATAACTGGCATTAGGCTGCATACAGACACACATTAAAAAGAAGCTACCACTGATGAGAGAACATACTTTTGACACTTTCGGGCTTGGTTTTGGAACATACAGCCTTAGCAGCTCTAGAGAATGAAACCTGAATATATCCCTGCTGGTGTTGCTTGATCTTTCTGTAGCCTTCAACATAGGTTTTACTAGTGTTGAGGCATTTGTAATGTGACGGGAATTGGAACAAGAGCTTTGCAATAATTAAGTCATTTCTATCTAGCCATATACAGAAGTTTCAAGCAGGAACTGACCAGCATGCTGTTTCAGATCTAGTTTGGAGAGTTCTGCAGGGTTCAGTGCTGTCCCCTATGCTTTTTAATATCTTTGAGGCTTTTAAATGAGATAATCTGGGGCCTAGGGTTATATATTTCTTTGAACAATCCTCCAGATGCTGCTGTCTCTTTCCTTGACCAGTGTCATATGGTTGAGGGAGAACAAGATAAAATTTAATTGCAACAAGATAAAGGTTTTGTTTGGAACTGTCCTGAGTGTTGCGATCCATGCATGGGGTTTTCTATGGGAACTGGCCTTAGCAGAAGTCAGACTGGCTAGGATCCATGGGAGGGTTCTTTTTTTTTAATTGTCCCCAAATTTTGGAATGCCTCTTCCTCTAGAGTTCAACATGGCAATATGCATCACCTTCTGGTCTGGATTAACAGGGGGGTTTTTTTGCTCAAGAAGGCCTTTACTTCAGATTAAGAAGGATGGTGCTGTTGTCTCTTTTAACAGCTTTTATGATGCTGCATTTTTTTTTGCCCCCGAAGGGGATTTTTTTATTGCATTTTCTATAAACTACAAAGAAAATTAGGATGGGGAATCTAATATCTACAGGAAAAAGAAAAGGTAACCACTAAAAACCCAAGAAATGAAGATCATTACATAAGATTAATAAGTATTAATCTATACTAATAATAAAACAATGAGCTTGAATGTTTAAATCTAGCCACTACCCTCCAAATGCCAATAAAAGTTACTGTTTAGGGCAATCCCACAAGTATCAACATAACCGTTTCTTAAAGGCGGAAAACAGAGTTCCTCAGCATCTCATTTCTTAACATTTCTTTTCCTCAAATCATAACCTCTTTTGGGGGCTGCAGCTCCCAAATCTGAGTCAGAGTCCTCCCCAGTAGTTGAAGAAGTGTCTTCACAGCTTTCTTTAACCTGGTCTTCTTCCTTGTCCTCTTCTCCAGACCCCCCCAGTTGCTGTCTCAAAAACTCCTTTGCTTTCTTAACAGAGTCCATTCTTTCCTTTTTGTAATTTATTCTGAAGAGGATGCATTCTGGAACCAACCATTTGTACTGGCTGTTATTTGTCTGTAAAAACATTGCCAAGTCCTTGAATTTCTTCCTCTTCCTTCTAATTTCAAATGGAATGTCTTTTAATATCTGGATGGTATTTCCGTTGATTTTTAGGTGTGTTCCTGATGTTGCTTTCAAAACTGAGTGTCTCAGATGTATTTTTGAGAATCTAACCACTATTTCTCCAGGCAGATTATTTTTCTTTATAAATTCAGAATATGATCTGTTGACCATATCCATTTCGTTTTGAAGGTATTCCATTTTCAAATCTGCAACTGGCGCCAGTAGATCTCCCAGCAGATGTTTTAGATTTTCTCCTTTTGTCTCAGGAATCCCTTGGAACCTCAGGATAAAGCTTGCTTTTTCTATTTGAAGCTGTAAAAGCTGCAATTCATCAGTTATTGTCTTCTTTTCCAACACCTGCACCTGCTTTTTCTCCTTCGTAGAATTGGCATTAACTTCCTTCAGTGACTCTGCTGTTTGCTCTGTCATTTTCTTAGTCTTGCTCAGTTCTCATTGTTAAGCAGCAGAGTTCTGGTTCAAAGTAGTCAATTGCTGGTTGATGTTTGTCATCTGGTCCAGCAGAGGGCACAAGGAGTCAGCTAATAACTGAGAAAACTCATTGGTAGCTTCTGGTCTCGGACTTCTACTTCCAGAAGGGGGCTTGAGCTGGGATACTTTCTCAGCTTTCCGCCCCACCATTTTTGAGGATTGTTTACCTTTTATAAAGTTTGCCAAAGTCTCTGTTTTTCACTGAACCACTTAGCTATGTTCTTATGCCTTCCCTAAATCAGTTCATAAAGGTTTTAGATCTGGTGCCCTCCTTTTAATATGCTCCGTGCTACTTTCGCGTCTGGGACTTCCCTCCCCCACTCGCTTGCATCGGAGGGGCTTTCTTGCCAAACTCCGGCATTTTTCTTTCAACTCAACTCATAGTTCATCGTTGGTCTTGGGACCCGCCAAAGGTACGTGTAATACGCCCGATCTTCATCTGCTTGTCCCGGTCAGCGACTCTAGAACCATATGGTCGCACAGTGGTAGGACCTTCGGGGTGGAGGGAAGCCTCAATTCCTTGGCAGCAAGCCAGCAAAGAGGCAATCCCTCAAAAGTCCCATGGCTAGGAGTCCGAACCCACAGACTCTGGGGGGGGTGTAGCAGGCAATCGCACCCCCACCTATCCTCTGGCATTTGGATCGTGACCCTGGGAGTTCACCAGGGTCGCGTCCACCATCGTGCCGCCAAAAACCAGAAGTCTATGGTGCTGCATTATTGTAACCAAGTATGGTTTTACTGAACTTTACATGTAAAGGTGAGTGGCAGTTTACATTTTTACAACACTATGAGCACTGTTTAGTGGAAGGCAATCAATAAATTAACTTAAATAAATAAAATTGTAATGCACATCTGTATACCTTTATAGTAGCATTGTTATCCTCAAATCTAGCCTCAAATCAGCTTTACAGACAGTCTCCAGGGACTTGTTAACATAATTAATTTATCAGAGACTAACCCATTAAAGCTTCAGCCTTAGTCTTGTTTATAAAACTCATAAGACTGAAGTAAGGAAGAAATGCCTAGAATAATGAGGGGTGGCCTTGTACTATTCTTCGAAGCAAACTCCCACATAAACACCACCATTGCTAATACCTGTAGAACCTAAGAATAAGAAAGAGAATGGAATTTACTTACTTCATTAATAACTCACTTTTCTCCCCTCTGTGGGACCCATGGTGGTTTACAACACTTTATTTACTTAATATATAGCCTACCTTTCTCACTGAGACTCAAGGTGGACTACTAAATAAGACAATTCAATCAGGAAGTGTACAACATCCAGTAAACAATGTAGCAGGACTAGGATTACATAATTGGGAACAATGCAGATAAACAAAAAAGCAAAAAAGATAACCCTGCTTAAGGCATCCCATAATGCTGCAAGTGGGTTACAAAGGTAATGCTGTAAAAGCAAGGTGATAACGGGGAATTTCACATTACACTTTTAGAACCATTATTGTACCATTTTGAAATAAACCAATACAGGGATGGCCATTTCACGCAGCCTTTCCCCTACTGGTAAGGAGCTGTCTCTGAAGTGGTTTGTCATTTCAGACTATGCCACTTTGTTTTCGTGCCCTTTTTTGCCCACGCGGATGATCTCCGTCTTTTTTTTTTACTTTCTTTTAAGAGCGCTATAGTGCTGTAACACAACCCCAAAACAGCGCAATAGCGACCCCATGGGATGTCTGGACCATTGAGATACATGAGATCACGGGGAAAGCCGACAGGAGATGAAAAGTCTCTGGTTCGGGATGGCTCATCTCAAAGAGATGAAGGGGTAGCTATTACTTTTGTACAAGGAAATGGATTACAATTGTCCAACTGAGACTGTGGCTAATGATAGGAACTGCCTGGCAAGGTCTCGAGGCAGCAAGAGGAAGGCTGTGGGCTTAACAAACATGGGAAACTATAAGTGTTTATACACAAATGCTAGAAGTCTCTGAGGTAAAATCGGGGAGTTGGAATGCTTGGTGTTGGGGGGGAAATAGACATTGTGGGTATTTCAGAAACTTGGTGGGATGAGGAAAATCAGTGGGATACGGTGATTCCTGGTTATAAATTATATCGGAAGGATAGGGGGAAAGGGTTGGAGGTGGGGTGGCTCTGTATGTCAGAGAGGGTATACCGTCCAGTAAGATTGAGAGGGTAAGAGAATTGGATTCACTTCTGGAAATGCTATGGGTTGAAATAGTGGGTCCAAAAGGAGGCTTAACAGTGGGAGTTTGTTATCGCCCACCAGATCAAAAGATAGAGGAGGATTATAAAATGATGAATGAATTAAAGATAGCGGCTAGACGAAATAACTGTGTTGTAATAGGCGACTTTAACTACCCACACATTGATTGGGTCAATATGAGTTCTAGTTGGGAAAAAGAGATTGCGTTCTTAGACACTCTCAGTGACTGTGCTGTGGAACAGATGGTCACAGATCCTACCAGGGGAGAGGCGATCCTGGATTTGGTCCTAAGTAACACCCAAGACCTGGTGAGAGATGTAAAAGTGATTGCACCACTTGGGAACAGTGACCATAATCTCATTGAGTTTAACATTTGTACAGATAGGGAGTTGCCCAAAACGACCATTGGACTTACCGTGAGGGGTCCTTCTCCTCTGAGGTCAGGAGGACATCTCCAATGGGTTATTCCCACCGTGCCTGTAGGGAGGCAGGAAATAGTTTTTTCCCCTTCCTGTTGGCGCCTCCGGAATAGCCCATCTCCAGTTCTGGGACTCCGAAAGCAGTGCTTGCAGCCTAAATGAAGTGGCCTTGCCCTAGAAAAACGTAACTGCAAACAGTAATACCAACTGATTAAACAAGAAAAACTCTGCAACTATGAACAAGGCAGAGTATAAACAGAAATACAAGAGAAGAAATCAGCACAGAATAAGTAGAAGAGGAAGATGAAAATGGGAGGGCCGAGATGTCCTCCTGACCTCAGAGGAGAAGGACCCCTCACGGTAAGTCCAATGGTCGTTCTCCCTCTGAGGTGGAGGACATCTCCAATGGGACCTCCCCGAGCAGTGTCCCTCATACGGGTGGGTAGTCATCTTCCTCCATGTTAACGACGTGCTGAAGAATTCTTCTCCCAAAGGCCGCGCCTGCAGATGCAAGCGTGTTGATATGGTAGTGCCTTATGAAGGTGGAAATGGATGACCACGTAGCCGCCTTACAGACCTCTTCAACAGAAGCTCTATTGGTAAGGCGGCGTTGGTTGCTGCGCTCCGCAGAGAATGAGCTGTGATGCCACTGGGTACTTCCTGACCCGAGGCCCGGTAAGCCTCTGTGATACAGGCCTTCAGAACCGAACCGATTGCCGATCTAGACATCTTCTCCCCTGACCTAGGTGGAGATATATTGACGAATAAGGACTCAGGCTTCCTGCAAACCTCTGTCCTGGCTATGTAAACCTTGAGAGCCCGTCTTACATCCAAGGTGTGCCAAATCCGTTCCTTGGGATGCTTGGGATCAGGACAGAACGTGGATACGCAGATCTCTTGAGAGTAGTGAAATCTAGAGCCTACCTGTGGCCGGAAGGTAGAATCTGTGCAAATCACGACCTTGTCTTTATGAAAGACGCAGAGTGACGATGTCACTGACAATGCCCCGAGTTCTGACACTCTTCCCGCAGACGTGATAGCGACCAGAAACAGCTTCTTCATCCTCAGCCACTTCAACCCCACCTCCCCGAGAGGCTCGAACGGTGAGCCGGTAAGAGCACCGAGTACCGTATTCGGCCTCCAGGTTGGAAGGCGATGGACCTGAAGCGGAGATTTTGTCAACGCTCCCTGTAGAAAGGTTTGAATGTGAGGATGTTTGGAAATCTTGTATCCTCCCAGGGAAGGGAAAACAGAGGACAGAGCCGCTAACTGCCTCCGAAGAGTAGCAGACTTCATTCCCGAATCAGACCATCCTGCAGGAAATCCAGAAGCGAAGCAATCGAAGGGAACAGTGGCTGCACCGACTTGCGTCTACACCATCGCACCAACGCCTTACATGTGGTGTTATATCTATACAGACCGTGGACTGTCGTCTGGATGTCAAAATGGTGTCTAGACCTGGAAAGAATAACCTAATTTCGATAGGTTGCTCCGCTCAATCTCCACGCGGTCAAACACAGCCAGGCCGGATCTGGGTGCCATACCGGACCCTACAACAGCATGTCGGGAGGTATAGAAAGAACTAGGGGTGGAAGTATAGGCAGCTCCTGTATTGCCGAGAACCATGGGTGACGAGCCCAGTTCAGGGCCACTAGGATGACCTTTGCTCTGAGTTCCCAAATTCTGCGGGTGGTTCTGGAAACCAGGGCGAACGGCGGAAACGCATATAGGAGACCCTGGAGCCAGGGTGTCGTGAGTGCATCTGTCGCCTCAGCCTCTGGATGGAAGAATCTGGAGAAATATCTCGGAAGCGTGAGGTTCATAGAGGAGGCGAACAGATCCACCATGGGACGTCCGACTTGAGCCACTATCATGTTGAAGATACGTGGATGGAGAACCCATTCTCCCTCCTGTATCCCCACTCGGCTGAGTCAATCGACTTGCATATTTTCGGACCCTTTTATATGGTCTGCTCTCAATGAGGTGACGTGTCTTTCCGCCCAAAAGAGGATCTTCCTCGCCTCCCTGTGGAGTTGAGATGACCGAGACCTGCCTAGGTTGATATGTTGTCCGTCCTGATCAACACTTGTTGACCACACAATTGAGGGGCAAAAGGAATCAGAGACAAGCTGATCGCTCTGAATTCCAAGAGGTTAATTGGTAGATTCTTCTCCGCAGACCGCCATGTCCCCTGGACTGGAGTGTAGTTCAAGGTTGCTCCCAGTCCAAGAGACTGGCCTCGGTGAACAGCTCCCTGGTGTGGCTGACATAGTAGCTCTTGCCTGCCGACAAATTGTTCATGTTTGTCCACCACCCTAGGCTCTTCCTTGACTCCAATCGGTACCTGTAGGTAGAGGACCCTCTCCTCCATGAAGGAGAGTAGATGGGAACGTAGAAACATCTGCAATGGTCTGGGGTGCAGGCGGGCCCATTGTATCATGTCGATGCTGGCAATCATCAGACCCATAAGTCTGGCTAGGTCCATGAGGAGTGTGGATCTGCAGCTGTAAAACCTCGTGGCAGCTTCTTAGAGCTTCTGAGCCTTTGCCAGCGGGAGAAAGGAAGCATTTCGAGTGGTGTCGATTACTGTTCCCAATGTACGATACGCTGCGTCGGTAGCAGTGAACTCTTTTCGAGGTTGATCAGGAATCCATGTTTCTGTAAACATTGTAGTGTTCGCTCCGTGTTGCTGACGGAGTCTGCCCGTGTACTGGTCCTGATTCAGAGGTCGTCCAGCTATGGCAGAACCTGGATACCCTGAGCTCTGATGAACCTTGGGATAGATGCTCAGCTTGGAGAAGAAGCGTGGTGCCGTGAATAGACCAAAGAGAGGTGCTCTGTACTTGGAGTGTTGGTCGTAAATGCAAAAGCGAAGAAATCGCTTGTGTGCTGGGTGAATAGGCACATGGAGGTATGCTTTCCGTCAAATCTATGGAAGTGAGGTACTCGTTGGGAGATAGAGAGTCCGCTACAGCCTCCAGAGTTTCCATGCGAAAACGTCGCAGTTTTAGATTCAGATCGCTGATTTGCTGGCTGGTGACTTGAGGAACCGCCCTGAAGGCTGGTGCAGAAACTCTATCGGATAGCCCTGTGACATCACTTCTACTGCCCAGGCATCTGCCTGTGTGCCTGTCCAAGCTTCCGTAAAATGTAAAAGGCGGGCACCCACCGGAAGGGGGGATAGTCATGCCTGTTTGGGTTTGGCACCTCTGTCTCCCCGAACACCTCTGTTGAAAGGCCTGTGGAATCTGGGTGTGAAGGAACCACATTTGCCAGACTGCTTGGACGCTTCCCACGAGGCCTTTTGGTGTCTTGTCGAAATCTAGAGAGAGAGTGCTGGGTACGAAGGGACTGCGGGTTTCGCCAATCGAAACGGCGTAGGGATCTGGGCATGGCTTTTACTTATCCCTGGTTTCCACCAGGAAGTTGTCCAGGGCCTCTCCAAAGAGCCGATCTCCTAGGAAGGGATAAGCTGTTACAATAGCTTGGAGAGAGAGTCCGCGTGTCAGGCGCGTAGCCGTCTGGCCACCGCCGTGGATGCCATGGCCCTGGAAGCAAAGGAGATAATGTCCAGAGTGGCGACCGCTGAAAAGGAATTAGACTTAAGGACACGAGAATTTCCCTCCAGCACAGCCCGATTGTTCTCTGGAACAATCTGCATCAACTTACGTAACCACACGACTGTCGCTCTGGAGGCGATGGATGTTGTAGATGCCGCTCTTACCATCATGGCAATTGCCTCATGGATCCTTCTGAGCGTTGCCTCCACCTTCTTATCGGTTTGGTCTTTGATGGTACCCCGACCATCCTCAGATACTAGACCCGTCGACTGGATGGCATCCACTGGAGCGTCCACAGGAGAAACCTGTAATAACTCATTAGCATAATTAGGCAGAGCATATAACTTTTTTGCAAAAGCGGGAAAACTGCTTATTGACCATGGGCTTTTCCCACTCTGCTCTGAGCTGACGCTCAAATACTCAGGAAAGGAAAAACCTTTCTCAGTAAATTCCTGAGGAGGGAAGACTTACCGGTTGCCCCCGGGTTTGGATTTAATTTTGCTTTTGACCGCCTTCAGATATTCTGAAGGTGGCAAAACATATAACTCTAAGGCCTATATATAAAGGTCAAGGTTCCCTTGCTCAAAGGCCAGTCGAATCCGACTCTAGGGTTGCGGTGCTCATCTCCGTTTCAAGGCCGAAGAGCCAACGCTGTCCAAAAACGTTTCCGTGGTCATGTGGCCGGCATGACTGAACACCAAGGTGCACGGATATAGCCTTAGCTAAAAGGAGCTGATAATCCTTGGGTTTGAAAAAACGACTGGATTGCTCCGGGAGTTTTTAATTCTTCCTCCTCATCAGAAAAATTCGCCCTCTTCCCTTTCAATAGAAGAGGTACTGGATTCTATTTCTTCCCTCCACTGCTCCTCCAAGGGTCTCCTAGGAGGAGGGGGGAACCCTCTTAGCTGCCCTAGTTGGCCACCCAGGGGAGGATGGAATCAAAGGGTTTTGAGAGCGATTACCCTGTGGTAGGGAAACCTCAGGTCTAGGAAGGAGCTGTGCCATTTCCAGCGGAATGGTCTTTTTTTTTTTTTTTTTTAATAATAATGGCCATAATTCTGAAGAGTGAATCAAAACTCCGTGATCAAGGAGCTTACCCCGTTTGGAGCCGGTCTCAGGATCCTGCTCCTCTTCTGAAGGGGTGGGGGAAACGTAAGGCTGTCCTCCTTCGGTCCCCGAGGCTCCAGAAATGGCCGTAAGAGAGGTCACAAGCTCGAAGCCGGACCCTCAAAATGGCCGCCGCCGCCCGATCGCGAGAGCGCGGGAAAATGGCGGGGCCTGCTGTTTCGGCTGTCGGCGTCGTTTGGGCACCTGGGGTGCTGCGCCGAGCCAGCCGTGTTCATCGGGGTACCGCGATCATGCCACGAAGACAGATCGGCCCCGGAGTCGTCTCGCGTCACCGCAGCCGCGGTGCACGCGTCTCCCTCGTCGCCCGAGGAAAAAACCTCGGGAAGGTCTTTTGCCGCCATGGCAGCCGGCGGCGTTCTTCTCTTCGGGTCCTGAGACCTCTTTGAAAACTTCGCTCCAAGGAAGGAGCTGAATGAGAAAAGAGAAGAAATAGAGAGAGAGAGAAAAGAAAAAGGGCAAGGCAACAGGCTGGATAAACAGGATACAAAAAAGCGGGAAACAGCTAAGCCTAAGAGATTTGCTGCTTCTCCCTACTGAGGCAGGAACAGAACTGGAGATGGGCTATTCCGGAGGCGCCAACAGGAAGGGGAAAAAACTATTTCCTGCCTCCCTACAGGCACGGTGGGAATAACCCATTGGAGATGTCCTCCACCTCAGAGGGAGAAAGACTGATGCAACCACTTTTAACTTTAAAAGGGGTAACTTCTCTGGTATGAGGGGACATGTGAGGAAGAAATTGAAAGGAAGAGTGGAGAAGGTCAAAACCATTGGGGAAGCTTGGAGACTATTTAAAAATACAATCCTAGAAGCTCAGAAAAAATATATACCGCAGGTTAGGAAAGGTACAAATAGGTATAGAAAAAAGCCTGCATGGTTAACAAATAAAGTAATGGAAGCTGTAAAAGGTAAGAAGGATTCCTTTAAGCGGTGGAAAGCTAGTCTTAGTGAGGTTGATAAAAGGGAACACAGACTATGGCAAATAAAATGCAAGTCTGTGATCAGGCAAGCAAAAAGGGAATATGAGGAGCATATCGCAAAAAACATAAAGACCAACAATAAAACTTTCTTCAAATACATTAGAAGTAGGAAGCCAGCCAGGGAGGCAGTGGGGCCCTTGGATGACCAAGGGGTAAAAGGACTACTGAAGGATGACAGGGAAATGGCTGAGAAGCTGAATGCATTTTTTGCCTCTGTCTTCACTGTGGAAGAGGAGAAGTGTTTGCCCACTCCAGAAGCACCGATTTCGGGAGGGGGTTTGAAAGACCTGAATCAGATTGCGGTGACAAGAGAGGAAGTCCTCCAACTGATGGACAATTTAAAAACTAATAAATCCCCAGGCCCGGATGGCATTCATCCGAGAGTTCTGAAAGAACTCAAATGTGAACTTGTGGATCTCCTGACAAAAATATGTAATCTTTCTTTAAAATCTGCCTCCATTCCTGATGACTGGAAGGTAGCTAATGTCACTCCCATCTTTAAAAAGGGATCCAGGGGAGATCCAGGAAATTACAGGCCAGTCAGTCTGACATCGATACCGGGTAAGTTGGTGGAAACTGTTATTAAGGAAAGAATTAGTAGGCACATTGATAAACAAAAACTATTGAGGCAGACTCAGCATGGGTTCTGTAAGGGAAGATCTTGTCTCACTAACCTGTTAGTGTTTTTTGAGGGAGTGAACAAACATGTGGACAAGGGGGACCCAATAAATATTATTTACCTTGACTTCCGGAAAGCTTTTGATACAGTTCCTCATCAAAGGCTCCTAAGTAAGCTCAATAGTCATGGGATAAAAGGACAAGTCCTCTTGTGAATCAAAAACTGGCTTATAAATAGGAAACAGAGAGTGAGTATAAATGGGAAACTTTCTCAGTGGAGGGTGGTAAGCAGTGGGGTACCACAGGGATCAGTACTCGGTCCGATGCTTTTTAACTTGTTTATTAACGATTTGGAATTGGGAGTAAGCAGTGATGTGGCTAAATTTGCAGATGACACGAAGTTGTTCAGGGTGGTGAAAACCAGGGAGGATTGTGAGGCACTCCAAAGGGATCTGTTGAGGATGGGTGAGTGGGCGTCAACGTGGCAAATGGGGTTCAATGTGGCCAAGTGCAAAGTGATGTACATTGGAGCCAAAAATCCTAAATATAAATACACGTTGATGGGGTCTGATCTGGCAGAGATGGACCAAGAGAGAGATCTTGGAGTCGTAGTGGATAACTCGCTGAAAATGTCTACACAATGTGTAGCTGCAATAAAGAAGGCCAACGCTATGCTGGGGATTATTAGGAAGGGAATTGATAACAAATCAGCCAGTATCATCATGCCCCTGTATAAATCATTGGTGCGACCTCATTTGGAATACTGTGTACAGTTCTGGTTACCACATCTCAAAAAGGATATTATAGCATTGGAAAAAGTGCAGAGAAGGGCAACTAGAATGATAAAAGGGTTGGAACACCTTCCCTATGAAGAAAGGTTAAAATGCTTGGGGCTCTTTAGCTTGGAGAAACGACGGCTGAGAGGTGACATGATCGAGGTTTATAAGATTATGAATGGGATTGAGCAGGTTGAGAAAGAAGTACTTTTCTCCCTTTCTCACAATACAAGAACTCGTGGGCACTCTATGAAATTGCTGAGCAGTCGGGTTAGAACAGATAAAAGGAAGTCCTTCTTCACCCAAAGAGTGATTAACATATGGAATTCACTGCCACAGGAGGTCGTGGCAGCTGCAAGCATGGACAGTTTCAAGAGGAAATTAGATAAACATATGGAGCAGAAGTCCACCAGTGGCTATTAGCCACAGGGTATAGATGGGAACTCTCAGTCTGGGGCAGGTGATGCACTCTATTCTTGTGGCTGGAGGGGGCAGCAGTGGGAGGGCTTCTGGTGCCCTGGCCCCACTGCTGGACCTCCTGATGGCACCTGGTATATTTTGGCCGCTGTGTGACAGAGTGTTGGACTGGATGGGCCATTGGCCTGATTCAACATTGGCTTCTCTTATGTTCTTATGTTATGTTCACTACATCTGCTACCTGGAAACAAGTGGAAGCTCAGGCATGCACATGCACACACTTCTGGATTTGATTTCTGAACGTGAGGAAGGGATGCTGTCTGGGTTTGTAAACTGTCCTGTCCCGTCCCCCCCCTCGCTGTGACTGTACTCTCTTTCAGGCTACCTGGAATTAAAAAAATCTCTTCCTTTAACTTTTCTTCAGGCACCTTAAATCAAACTGCTTCCCCCCATGGCCAGCATATAGGGATGCCATGCCTCCAGGGGGGACATGGGGATCCCCTGCACTTACAGCCAGTGTTCCCTCTAAGCTGAGTGTGAGCTAGCTCACAGTTTTTTAGCCTCTGGCTCACATGGTTTTGTCTTAGCTCAGGGAGGATGGCTCCAGAACAAACTAACTGATGCAGTAGCCAAATCACTCACTCACAACTTTAATGCCAGTAGCTCACAAAGTGGAAATTTTGCTCACAGGACTCCACAGCTTAGAGGGAGCATTGCAGAGTTACAGCTTATCTCCTGCCTACAGATATCAGTTCCCAGGCATAAAGTGAATACTGTGGAAGGCATTGTACTCCATTGAAATCACTGTTCTCCCCAGATGTACTGATCTCATGTATCTCAGTGGTCCAGGCAATGGGGTCACTGCTTTGGGGTTGTGTTACAGTGCCACAGTGCTCCCAAAATAACGTTTTTTAAAAAAAGATGGAGATCGTCTGCATGGCCAAAAAAGGGTGCGAAAACCTCATCTTTGGAGGAAGTGCTATGGAGGCGAACCTTGTAGCGCTTCAGGAACAGTAGAAGGAATTGAAGACTACTTGGAAGCAGTTTGCTGGTAAAATGGCTCAGGAACACTTCCCAAACAGGACAGAAGCATTTGTGTCTGAAAGGGGAAATATATTCCGTCAGGGAACCATTACTAAAATGGTTCCATCTGAAATGATAGACAGAAACCATTAGTGAACAGTTCCTGAAACGGAACATATCGGCTGTCTGAAATTCCCCAACATAAAGTAAATACTGCAATAGAATATAACCCTATGCCATATAAAAGGGAATCCTCCTGGGATGGTATTACAACTTCTAATCCCTTTATAAAAATGCCCTCCTGAATATTTCTGTTCTGCACACTCTGTTAAATGATAAAACTGTTAAAATGATAAAACTCCTGAACTGCCTGGGTAGGCCATTCCAGAAGGTGAGAGCCACCACAACGAATGCACCTGAACGCTCAGTTGCCACTGGTCCAAGGTCACCCAGCGAGCTTCTATGGCAGCATGGGGTATTGAACCTGGGTCTCCCAGATCCTAGTCTGACACTCTATCCACTACATCATTCTGGCTTTCACAAGGATGCAAAGAAAATTTCATTTTCTTTTTCAACCTGCTTGGATCTTTAAAGGGGCACATGAGTAAGCAGAGCAGAGGTTTAGTTTAAAGATTAAAGCATCTGATTTCCACCTGTATAAACAAGCTCCAGGATACAGGCTTAACTTTCCTTTCTGTCACACAGGAAGAAGATGCTCTAAGTGGTTTGCGCAACATTTCCACCCAGAGTTAAAAGACAAACTTGGCCTCTGTCAGGTTTGTGTTTATGCTACTAAATGCCTGATTATTTGGGCAGATACAGACCTTAGTAATATTTGATTTGAGGATTTATACTAAGAGAAAAACTATCTCTGAGAGAACAACTTTGCTAAGGAATTATGTGCAGTCGAATTGGCCATCATGTTTAAGAAAGTCCAGTTCTATCAATTGGCAAACGATTTGAGATGGATATTTAAAATATTGATTAAACTCCACTAACAATGGCCACGGAGCTCTTAAATCAACACCACAAGTGCTTCAGCTGGGGAACTCATAATTCATCTGGTTTCTCTGCAAGTTCATGCTTTTAATTTACTGTGCCCTCCACCTAGGGGCCAAGTGACACTTTACTTTGGGAAAACTGTAACTGATCTCCCAACATTTCTTTCTTTTTAAAAAATTAAATGCTGCTGCGGGGGGAGGGGGGCTGTTAGTTTGATCAGGAAAGCAACATGGGGAGAGTATGGAAGTGTTTAACTCCTACCTGTTGCATTTTCCTAGTATAAAACTCTCTCACCCCCATCTGGCCCGTAGCCTGCGTGGGGCGCTGGGGGCCCGGCCGCCCCGCGGGTTTTGCGGCCCCCTCCCCCAAGCCTCTGCTCCCACCTACTCCCTCCGGCCCCTCCCCCAGCCTCGCCCCTCTCCCTACGGTCACCAAGGCCGGCTGGGGCGCTCGGAGATGGGAAGGGAAGGGGAAAGGAGATGGGCCGGGCGGGCTCCTCCCCCTGCGGCTCTGGAGGCAGCGCCAGCGGCACCTTCTCCCCCAATATGGCATGGAGGGTGTGGCAGCTGCGGGGGAGGAGGGCGAGCGCAGCGGGAGGGCAGGAGGGGAAGGTCCCTGTCTGGGGGGAGGGTTGTGCAGCATGGAGTGGAGGCTTCTTCACCCCCCCGCCTTTTTCCTGACAGAAAAGTTGTCCTGGAGCTGCATTTCCAGTTCCTTCCGATCAGGGGTCTTTTTTGGGGGGGAAGCCCGCTCCGGAGCTCAGGAGCCAAGCCCTGCCCCCAGCCGGCGTCCCAGGGAGTCTTTCAGGCAGCCACATGTCAATTTCAGCTCCATTATATCCTATGGGCCATTGAAGTCAATGGTGAAAACATAGGATATATTCTGGGGGCTGGAGGGGAGGGGGTTTGAGAGAGACGCTCCAAACTCACAGGGTAGCTGATGGAGCCTCTCCCCAAGATACCCACCAAGTTTCAAGAACATTGGACCAGGGGATCCAATTTTATGGGCCCTCAAACAGGTTGCCCCTATTCCCTCCATTGTTCTCTATGGTGGGAAAAAAGTAACTTTTTTTCCCACCATAGAGAACAATGGAGGGAATAGGGGCAACCTGTTTGGGGGCTCATAGAATTGGACCCCTTGGTCCAATGTCCTTGAAACTTCGTGGGTATCTTGTAGAGAGGCTCTACCAGCTACCCTGTGAGTTTGGAGTGTCTCCCTCAAACCCCCTCCCCTCCAGGCCCCAGAATATACCCTATGTTTTCACCATTGACTTCAATGGCCCATAGGATATAATGGGGACAAATTGCCGCTGAATTTCTTTCATTCCCTCCTTTCCTTCTCTCTTTTTCCTCTTTCCCTCCTTCTTCTCTTCTCTCTTTCTTTCTTTCCCACCTTTTTCTCTTCTCTTTTTCCTCCTTTCCCTGTTTCCCTCCATCTTCCCTCTCTTTCTTTCCCTCCCCTTTCCATCTCTTTCTTTCCCTCTTTCCTTCTTTCTACTCTCTCTCTTTCCTTCCCTCTTTCCTCCTTCTGTGGCCCAACTCTAGTGAGAAGGAGTTTAAACTTTAAACACCTTCTCTCTTAGCTCCCCCACCCAGGCCAGCTAGGGAAGGGGAGGCTTTTGAAGATGCCTCCCCCCCTTTTGCTTTCCCTTCTGACATCACTTCCGGTGATGTCAGGGGGTGTGGCATATGCTAATAGCCTAATAGCTCATTAGCATACCATATTCTAATGAGCTCCTGCAGCTGTTTTTCTGCGAAAAGACCCCTGCTTCCGATAAGGTCTTAATTGTGGTTCCCATTGTTAATGGGAAGGCTTTCAATCAACATTTCTCTTCTTTTAAAGAATGTTCCTATATTTTAAGGGTAGAAATATATATATATATATATATATATATATATATATACACACACACACGTAGTGACTAGAGTGGTAAACTCCAATGTGGTGCCCAACAATGTGTTTGCTGGTGGCTACTTGCTTCTTACCCAGCACTTTTTCACCAAAGCAAACAGCCAGTTCTGACTATCTTTCACCTCAGTAAAGTAGGAGGTGTTTTTGAAGACCCCAAGGGAAATCACTTTTGGTCTTACAGAGCGTGCACATTTGGAGACAGTTGTCCTGATCACAGGTGAATGCTCTGCTTGAAACCTCCCAATATTTTAGCAGCCATTTTGTGATTGGTCCTGTTTCCCAAGGTATCAATTTTGTGATTGTGACCACTGCCCTTTCTTAAAATTCCAAAAAAGAAGTTCAGTATTTTTTTATTGTAAAATGAAACTGAATTCTAGGGGGGGGAAGCTATTTCTGGTTTTGGCTTAATAGTCTTCTCTGCTCTCTAATAAAATATTTTTCCTTTTTTCTGTTGCTGCTTTGCATGCCTTTCAGTATCAGGTCTCAATGAAAACTTTTTGAAAACTTGGTTCTGTTACACAAAGATGAATATTGCTGTGATTGTGCTGTCCGGTTTTAAAAACATAAAATCAAATCTCTCTTTCAATTGTACTGAATTTGTCTGACGAGATTGAATTTGGTCTATATTTTTCCCCTTGCAATCATGGTTCCCCAATGGAGGGGGGGGGGCAGTGTTCCCTCTAAGCTGAGTTAGTGTGAGCTAGTTTACACTTTTTTAACTTCCAGCTCGCAGATTTTTGTCTTAGCTCAGGAAGGATGGCTCCAGAGCAAACTAATTTATGCGGCAGCCAAATTGCTCTCTCACAAATTTAATGGCAGTAGCTCACAAAATAGAAGTTTTGCTCACAAAACTCCACAGCTTAGAGGGAACATTGGTGGTGGGCCCCCTGAGAAAAACATGGGCCCCCTGAGCAAAAAGTTGTTAGCTACGGGCCTGACCCCCATACACGGGGGGGGAGCGTAATACACACATGATGGAAGCACCTCTATTTCCCCGCTGCAGAGCAAACAGCGGCTTGAAGGTGACAAAATTTGAACATGAAATGGAGGGAACAGTCTCCATCACGTTCCTATACAAAGCACTTCTTTGATCAAGGTAGCAATCTTACACAATGGCACTTAGTAAACAAAACAAAACAACAACGAAATGGGTCACCCAGCATAACAAATAATTTGGCTCTGAGCCTCCACCCCTCCTTTTAATGGAAATTTTTTCAATGGATGAAAATGATAAGGAGTAATTAATAACCACAGCCAAACAGTGGAAACTGAAGAGAGAAAGGAAGGAAAGAGCCTTATAGCAATAACAGTGATACAAAGCAGGAAAATTGATGTCGCCATTAGAGTTCCATTGATAATAAAACTGTAGAATGAAATACTGCAGATAAAATATCTAATTTCCAGTACTGGAGCAACCCTAACAAACAAGGCCACATCTCCAGCTCACTACCTGCCCTCTGAAAACTAAAGTGATGAAGCACAATTGCTGCATACAACCATACCTAATTCATTTACAGCAGTGCAGGACAGGCAGGAACCAAGAGGCAGATCCCATAAATGTAACTTTGTCTGAGAATCTGACCTAACTCAGGAAAGCACAAATATAGCACAAAAGCACTTAACAACTGCATAGGTTAGAGTTCAGGGAAAACTGAAAGATGTATAAAGTGTCATGCCAACCGATTTCCTTATCTTCAATACTTAACAGTGAGATTCCTCACTAATCCCTAAGGATAATTTTGCTTGATATTATGCCTTCTTCACATGTTCACATTTTGCAGTGTGCTCTCATGATGCATCTCCAGCGACTCTGCCACATCTCCAGCGACTTTATCAGTAATTTAAATATGAATTCATATTTAAATTACTGATAAAGTTTGTAAGACACACGGAGCTTGGTAAGCAGCAACCCAGATCTTTAATACATTTAACATACAAATCTTCTATGAGGAATGGGTGATACATCTCAAGTCCTCTCAGTCATGCCTGAATAATGGCACGCAAGAAGAAATTCATTGATTTAGGATTTGTTTCCTACTAATCAATGCTAAAGTATTAGCTATCTTTAATCCTCCCCTGGGAAGCATGTCTTGTGTGTCTTTTAGGATCAAGGTTGTATGCTTTGTATTTGACACCGAAAGGAAAAAAAGGAAACAATAGCAAGTTTCATCGGAGATACTATGAGTATCTGCTGCTTTGTCATCTCAAAATAATCAGCTGGGGCCTATACTTATGGATTTGAAAAAGAATCACTCCTCTTCAATTAAAAATATCTACTAATAGAAACATTTTTTTTAAATACCACAGTCAACCAGCCTTTCAGCAACTGACAGATCACCAGATTGTAACATTCTCAGGCATACGACATTAAACCCTCAGTGGCTGTGGATAAGAAGTAGGATCTGAACAGATACAAACATCCTCTGGAACCTGGACTGGCAGTCCAGCTCACAGGATCACATTGTAAAGCTGGAATTATCTGAATAGTCATCTATTGCTGTCATTGAAGCAGGATGCCTGAAAACAAGATGGATGACTACTTTAGACATAGGGCTAATTTTCTTCCTTTCCCCAGACCCCTGAGCAGATGGACACTTTTTCTTTCACTCTACCTTCAGTGTTAAGGCTGCTCCCATGTACATTTATTTAAAATATTTATTAAAATATATTCTGCCTCATCTTTGCAAACTCAAGGTGGTTAAAAACAATGAACACTGCAATGACAAAACATACCAATATTCAGATCAGTTAAAGACCAATACCACAGTTAAAAACCCTAAAAGTGATTTACCCTACTCCAAATGCCCTCTGGAATATGATGCAACCATGTCAAAATATTGGAAGTGCAGAGATTTACAGGATTGCTGAGAGCATTTTCTACCAAAACACAAACACAGTATGCCAAGCATCAATACCATTTTGGAGATTTATCAGAAGTGATTTTTTAACGAGGAAAACTTACCATGGAGTTGGTTGATTTCAGAGTTGGAGGACAAGATTTCATCAGCCAGTTTCTGGGCTGTTGGGAGTACTTCCGTATGGTGGGCTGTGATCAAATACTGAACAAACTTTTGGAGCTGGTCCCTGTTCATTTGGAAAAGGGTCTCTGAGATAGGAAGACGGAGTTTGACCTGATCAGGCTTGCGAATCCTGTACAGTGAGAGTGCCACAACATGAGCACAGTAAAAAATGTCCTTGTTCCCACAACCACATGTCACAGAAGTGATTTTGCACCGGTCAAAACTAATGGCCACTTTGTAGGTCATTTCTGGTTCTGTTGCAGTAGCAGGCTCAGTTACAGTACCACTCAAGTGGAATCCTGGGGAGAGGAAAAGAACAAGGAGAAGGATATTTAGGTTTGCAAAAGAGCTTTCTTATGATAAGAGTTCTAACATTGACAAGAATGTGTGCATTTTAATTCTGCAACAAAGAAAGACCACAGCCATAGCCTCTACTGCCATCTCTCTAGAGCCAACATTTGCTAAAGGCTCCAGAAAATTTCCTGTTCAGCATGAAAAAAACTTCCAGATAAACAGGCAAGTTCTGTGTTTTTGATTAGTTTAGAATGATCCAAAACTGAATGAAGTACTCAGCCATATGTAAATGATTCAATTTGCTTTGTATTTAAAGTAGACCTAGAGCCAGTTAGGCTGGCATTAAGATTCACTCCAGATTGTTTTAAATTCTTAAGGCACAACTGACCCATGGGTAAATTTATTGAACTCTAAGGAGAAGGGTTGGGGTTGTTTGGATATTAGTCTTTTAAAATGGCTTAAGAACAGAGGTAAATCCTGAAAACGCTCTTTCACACCCCTATTATCTCATTCACTTCATTTTATTGATATCACACAAATGAGCAGGAGTTGGCAGAAGCCTGCAGCTGACTTCTCAATTTGACAGCAAAGCAGATTTAAGATCATGCTGTATCTTGTTCATTTTCTGTGCCAGAAAATATCAGTTTGTGTATCTTGGCAAACACAAGTTTTCCAGATCAACAGCAGATACTCAAGCAAGATACAACACATGATACCAAATCTGGTCTAAAAGGGTATTTATTAATTACCTTTAAGTAAAATTCAGATATCATTTTCTATTTCTCTATGAACAACAATCAATATTTCATGAATGTAAAGAAGAAAGAGCTCACTGACAATTGTGGTACAGATCTAGAAGAGTCAGAATTTCCATTCTCTGGCAATGTGCCATGTTGCAACAGTCAAAGAACCTATGTTCAGTCCTACATACATGTATGCTGAGATTAAATGAACCACTCAACTCAAGGATACCTGTAAGCATATATTTTGGGGACTGGAAAGAGCACACTTCTTCCTGCATGGTACCAAGAAGCAGAAACAAGCCTTACCAATTCTATAGAACTGAAATGAAAGAAACAAAATGTAGCCAACTCTTTGCTTTGTTAATTAGGGTTGCTAACTCTGGGTTGGAAAATACCTGGAGATTAGGGGATGGATCCTGGGGAGAGAGGGGTTTTGGGAGGGGAGGGACTTTAATGCCAAAGAGTCTGCCTTTTCTTCCCCAGTGGGCCATTTTTTTCCAGTGGGAGATCTCCTGCCACCAGGAGGTTGACAACCCTATTTGTTAAAGGCACAATAAAGGCAATTCCGGTGGTAAGGACCATCAATAAATACAGCAAATACAAAACCACAACCAGGCTGCATCAAAAGATCTAAAATTTCAAGTGCCCCTTCAAGGCCCTAATCATGCAAACAAAAATGTGAGAAACATATGATTGCCTTAATTTATTGTAGTTGGAAAAACTGGGTTTTCTGCACAATTTCATTTAAGAAAGAGGAATTAACATTCATGGAGCAGGGGAAATGAAGGGAAGTAACTAGCATTGTGTGGCATAAGAAAAGGTGATGATGACTCTTTGATTAGAAACCTTTCACTAACATCTTCAGGTTTTTGAGCATTTAGAAAACTACAGCTGTTCTCTACACCTCTAACAGCTAAAAAAAGATTTTAAAAAGTAAAAAGTATGACAGGAATTTGCACATACCATCACAGTTCGTTCTATACAACAAATGTCGTTTACTGGTTACAACTTCTAGCCCTGGTGCAAATCTCATCTCAGTTGCAACCTTTCTCGATACCTCAGGGACATAACTATAGATTAAGATGACACAACCCACATTTCACAGTTTAAATTATACTGATTTCATATAAAGTGGGGAGAGGAAGATTTAAATCACAGTATGGATAGTCAGAGTTAATAAATCCTCCCCCACACCGATGTTTTTTTCCTCATCACCTTCTGCCCAGTTGGTTTTTACCTAGTGGGAGTTACATCCCATTAAAGCCCACTAGTGGGGGGAAATAACAGCTAGAGAGAAGTGGTTTTGGATGAGTAAGGGAGAGAAAGCAAGGCAGAGTTTGACATCGACCTCCTGTCCAACCATGACAAACTTTAAATGTGTTCTTCAGCACTCTCACAGGAGCCCTGACCTGGATAGTCCAAGCAAGTCCGATCTCATCAGATTTTGGAAGCTTAGCATGACTGACTTCCAAGGAATACCAGGGCCAGGACGTAGAGGCTGGCAATAGTAAGCCACCTCTTTGAAATGTCCAAGCCCCACTAGGGGTCACCAAAAGTCAATCATGACTTCCAGACACACACACACACACACACACAAGTGCGCGCACACACAAATACTCACCAAAAAACAAACACACACTCTTACAGGAAATCAAAATGACTTGCACTATAGCTCATGAGTCATGCTGCAGTAATTTCTAGTTTGTCCTCTAAACTATCTAGGGAGTTTGTGGCTCTGATTCAAAACTCTGATTCTCTGATTCAAACTCTTATTCAAACCAGCTCTGTAGCACTGCACTGTCCTGAGATAAGTGGAGGCACTGAAGCAGACGAGGACATTTGAAGACAAAGTGTAAGGGTACAATGCAAGCTTAGTTTTCAGAGCCCTCAGCTAGTCTTCCTTCCCTGCAGAATCATTCCACCATACTTATTGTGCTGTCATGTTCCAGCTCTGAAAGCGTCATCCTGAGAAAGGTAGATTAGAAATTGTGAATAAATAAATATACACATCCTATGCTCCTGGTACCATGGGTTCAGTTCAGCAGAAAAACTCGCAGAAGGATCACCAGAGTGAGAGTCCCTCAGTTTCCTTTCCCCTGGAAGTGAGTTGCTTCTCTCAAAAATCCACTGTGAGGTTTGAGGGACTTTTGTGAACAAAAGAGGCTGCAGTAAGCAGGGTTAATCAGAAAAAAAACAGCCCCTCTTCTGTTAATGGCTTGTCTTGGTGCAGGGGGAAGGAGAGTGTTTTGCCTGATCCCCTCCTACTCACTGCAGCTCCTTGTGCTGTGCATTACCTTCTATTCATAAGGGCCCCCTAAAACTTAGGATTTGTTCAGGGCAGCCTCCATGCTGCTAGGAGAAGGGGAAGGTGAGGAAAGATCCTCTCTGACCCCTCTACCAAGCTCTTCTGTAGGATCTAAACCAAACCTTCACAATTCCAAAAATATGGTATTTCATTCCCTGAAAACTGGGAAAGCCTGATAAACCAATCATAAAACCACACCCAAAAGTGCTATAACTTATGCACTTTATTCTGAAACGTAAGAAAACTAACATTGTGTCCAGACTCACTTAAAATACACACATACAAAAAGAGGTTGCTTTTCTATTCGTCGATGCTGAAAAAGCCTTTGACAATTTAAACTGGGAATTTATGTTTCAAGTGATTGAAAGAATGGACATTGGTCAGCCCTTTTCAAATATGATTAGGGCGATATACTCTGAACAGAAACCATCGCTAAATGTAAATAAAGAGATGACGGATCACTTTAAAGTTCAAAAAGGGACTAGACAAGGATGTCCGTTATCCCCTTTACTATTTATATGGATTTTGGAAGTGATGCTGGGGAAAATAAGAGAAGACAAAGACATAAAAGGACTTTCAGTTGGAAGTTTCACATATAAGTATAGGGCTTTTGCAGACGATGTAATGTTTGTGATTGAAGATCCAGTAACCAATGTACCGTTATTGATGGAAAAGATTAAAGAATTTGGAGATTTGGCTGGATTCTACATTAATAGGATTAAAACAAAGATGCTTTGCAAAAATATGAGAAAAGAAAAACAACTGGAATTGCAAGAAAAAGTTCAATGTGAAGTGGTGAAAAAAACCAAGTACTTGGGAATTGAGCTCACAATGAAAAATATTGATCTTTTTAAAAATAATTATGAGAAGACCTGGACTAAAATTCAACAGGATATAAAGACGTGGAATACTTTGAACTTGTCAATTTTGGGAAGAATTTCGGTAGTCAAAATGAACATTTTACCCTGTTTGTTATTTTTATTCCAGACAATTCCTATTGTAAAAGACTGTATAGTGTTGAATTTGTGGCAGAAAGAGATTTCAAAGTTTGTTTGGTCTGGAAAGAAACCTAGGATTAAAATGAAGATCTTATGTGACGCAAAAGAAAGGGGAGGTCTACAACTCCCCAATTTTAGACTGTATCATGATGCGGTGTGTTTGGCTTGGCTTGAACAATGGGTTAACCTGGACAATAGAAAAATGTTGGCGTTAGAAGGGCATGATCGCAAATTTGGATGGCACGCCTATCTATGGTACGGAAAATCCAAAGTGGATAACCTTTTTAAACACCACTTTATAAGAAGATCACTGTTCATGACTTGGATGAGATATAAAAGATTTTTTTTTGAAGCAAGACCTTTATGGATAGTTCCGGCAGAAGTAATCAAACCACTTTCAAGGCACAAAGGAGAAGACTGGATACCTTACAGAGACATTCTGAAGGTTGAGGGGAGTAGTTTCGCGATGAGAGCTAGGGAAGAACTGGAATTTGAATATGATTGGTTAAACTATAGGCAGATCTATGATTTATTTAAGACGGATAAAAAGAGGTATGGTTTCAGGAAAGAGAATAATGAAATAGAAAGGGTATGGGTAGAAAAAGGTAAAAAAATGATTTCAAAAATGTATAAAATTTTGTTAAAATGACATACAGGGGATGAGATTGTAAAAGAGCAGATGGTGAAATGAGCTATAAATATAAATAGAGAGATAGACATGTCATCATGGGAGTGTTTGTGGAAAAAATCGATTACAATTTCAACATGTGTTAATGTGAAAGAAAATTGTTATAAAATGATATACAGATGGTATATGACACCAAAAAAATTGCTAATATGAATGAGAACACGTCTAGCAAATGTTGGAAATGTAAAAAGAAAGAGGGCTCATTTTACCACATGTGGTGGACGTGTGAGAAAGCGGCTGCTTTTTGGACTGAGATTCATAATGAAATCCAGAAGATCCTGAAATGTACTTTGAAAAAAGAGCCAGAAATGTTACTTTTAGGTCTTAAAATGGAGGAAGTTAACGTGACAAAGAGAACATTGTTATAGTATTTGATTTCAACGGCGAGAATGATATATGCTCAATTTTGGAAGCAGGAGATGATACCAGATAAATGGGAATGGATAAAGAAGATGATTTTTATGATAGAAATGGACAAATTGACAAAAAAACTTAATGGAAAAGAAGATCAAGAATTTTTAGCAGATTGGAAAGACTTTAAAGACTACTTAGAACTGAACTGGGATGTTAAAAATAAGTTACTTTGCTTTGATAACTATTAAGATTAGAAGTATAGTAAGAAATGGATTGTATTTAAAATGTTACCTAAGAGAGAGAAACAGAAAAGGAAAATGTTTTAATAGAAGATTTGATTATTGAATAAGTGTTTAATGTAAGAGAATGTTGACTGAAATGATAATGGGCGGAACATCGTTGGAAGCCGGGGGGGGGGGAGTTGTGGAAAAGGATATGTTAAGAATTGTCTTTAATTATGGATCATGTTAAAATATCCTGTTAATAACATTTCTTTACAAAAAAAAATTACACACATACAAATCAACCTCTATTGTGATCTGCATTTCATCTACTCTGCAACTGCCCAGGTTTATCTGCATATAAATGTAAAAGAATTTGCTTTTAGTGCTGCATGACATTCACTAACTCCTCCCTCCTCTCAAAGGTATTTTTTTCTTTTATTTCTTCACTTGCTATATTGTCTGCACAAAAGAAGAAGGGTGAGCCATTGTATAATTCTCACCTTATGCTTTCAAGGGGGTGGGGGGAGGTTAAAACCAGAATTGATGACCAAGGAAAAACCAGGCGGACAAAAATGACATGTTACCCATGATTAATTTTAGTTCTGCATTAGCAACATAGCAGGCAGGCAGACACTATGCAGGAGATGCTAATCAACTATAAAGAAGTGCATGTTTAAAAGAGAGAAAAGATTGAACAAATGAGGGATGAGATTGGGAGCCAAAGAAATGGGATGAAGTGTGCACTAAGGAGACAGAATTGGACTTCATCATCACCACACTCTTAGGCAATCAAGATAGCCCTTAGGAAGGGCTCTTCATATCAGTGGCCTCTCAAATGAGCTAAACAAGAATCCTTTAAATTCCTACACTCACATAGGAACATTCTGCATGCAACACCGGCAAGTCTGGCTATCCTGGAGAGGATGGGAACAATGGATTCACAGCCAACATATATCAAGGTGATCTGTGTCAGTGGAAAAGCCACAAAATAAGTTCGTATTTCAGCACACCAATTTCTGCAAGAAGTGACAGACATTTAGATGTACAAGTTCTTGTTGTACATCTTAGGCTAAAAATAAAAGCAGCAAGGTAAAAGATCAGATAACTTGCTTGGAGCCACAATGTGACTAGGCAAAAGTCTTCTAGGGAATCATTGACTCAAAATTCCTAGTATGTCACAACTGCAATGCCATTTGCCCTTACATTTATTGCCTAGAACAGAGGAAACTTTTAAAGAGCATACTTCAAATTCAAATTCACACAATAGGAAATATATAGCTTACTTACAGACAGCAAGAGAAGAGAAAAGTGATCAAACAACATTAACTGCATAAATCCCTTATGTGTTTGCCAACCCTTACAAGGGCTTTCAAGTGACAAATTCTACCAGAATTTTTCAATCAACAGCATCAAAACCATCTATATGCTGCTATTCTCTTTCAAACAGTGCCAAAACCCACATCCAGATCTGATTAAGTATTGAGAGGTTTCTTTCACTTTAAGAACAGGATTTTAAAAATGGCCTTGTAATCAGACCATAAAGGGCTGCTCTGCCTGGATTGATCTAAAGGCCAGGAATATGCTCAGTAAAAGCATTTATCATGCAAAACTTGCCTCATAAACATATATTCTTTGCCCATGTGATTAATTTCAAACTACTCTAAAGCTGCATACAGCTATTTCTGTGGAATGACAGCAGCTACTTAATCCTTTACTATCAAGACTCTGTAAAGCTATTGTCTGTACAAAGCCACTCTCTTGATATCATGGCTCAGTGTCAGAATGCACAGAGAAAGTGATTCAATACCTGGAATCTCCAGTTGAAGAATCTCAGACAGCAGGTGATGGGAAAGGCTTTTCATTATCTGAGACCACGGTGAGCTGCTGCCAGTCAAATCTTAACTCCACATTACATTTTCATTGTGTCCCTCCCAGATCCACATGATCAGATGTGCATTATAAGTTCTGTGCTGGGAACTTCATTCAGATTGGGAGCACCACACACTGTGAGAAGATGCTTAAATCTCCCCTCCACCCACCCACACACATCCACACCATTTTCCCAACCTGAAAGAACCTCCTGGAGAAGCTATTTGTTTTGTTGAAGAAATGATGTGCATTGATGTGCTGTGCATAATATTACCTAAAGGGGCAAATAGTAGCTTCCAGCCCAGAGCTATTTCAGATCAGGAAAACAGCAAGGGAGAGGCTTAAGTATCCTCTCCCAGTGGGCTGCAGTCCCAATCTGAATTGGGCCCACACATACATGCCTGGGAATGAAGTTCCCAACAAGAAATTTGCAGTACATATCTCATTATGTGGACCCAACAGGACATTTTTAAAAATGTAATGTGCATTTAGGCACTTAGAGAAACGACTACTGAGACAGAGAGAGCAATGGTCTGAATCAGTAGCAGGCACCTTAATACATTCATGTTTAATAATAAGACAGTATGAACAAAACTCTACCCACAAGCTACAACTTTTCCTTAAACAGCACAATTTACAATTCTCAAGTGTTTATATTTCTCTGGACTACAATCCTTGCCCAGCTAGTCCTTTTCACTCCACAGTTCCTTCTTACTTGCAGTATTTCAGACTAGGATCAGACAGTAACAAGTTAAAATCCCCACTTGGTAGAACTTACGATTGAACATAGAGTTCAGTTCACTAGGTGACTTTGAACCAGTCACTGTCTCTCATACATAAAGAACTCTATAGGCACAACTTAAGTGAACTACATCAATAGTATATCTGCAATAGTGCAACTACATCAATAGTACATCACTGTGACAACCCTTTTCATTCACTCAAGAGTCCCTAACCACCCTCCACACCCTCACTCCCACAATCACTTTATCACTTTTGGTCCTTTTTTGCATACCATACCAAAATTCTTATTTCGTATTTTCTTATATATGCTTACAGTAAGATGAAGGCCAATCTATATATTTTCAACCACCACAGAAAATGCTTTAAAGTGTTTCATGAGCTGAGTACACTGTTCACACAGAGCTGCCCACAGAGCAGTTGAAGCCATTTTCTCCATGACAGCACAACCATTTTAAAAATAAGGTTTCTGCTGGCATGCTACAAGGAAGACTGCCGCAATTTTACAATGAAATGATCCACCATTCTGGATTATACTTTAGACACAGCTACTACATGAGGCAATTTAAAGCTGCTTCAATATTTAATTAAAGCACAGGTAAAACAAACAACTGAGGAAAAACAGTCTCCCACAGGAAAAGTGTTTTTGCCATATATCTGATCACATCACTGATCAGATGGGAAAACTTATAAAAAAACACAATCTACAAACAGTATTCAGACCCACTAGAAAAATACAACAGATGCTACAATTGGCAAAAGACAGAAGAGACCCCCTCATTTCTGCAGGAATATACTGCATACTGTGCAGTTGTGGACAGGTTTACATTGGGACCACACAACGTAGCGTCAGAACGAACCACACCAAGATGGTGGCAGTGTAGCAGCATTCCTCAGAGACTCCTCTTTACTTCCTAAAATTTATTTATTTATTCTCAGAGCAGCTGGAGTTTGTTTGATCTACTAAACTCCTTTTTCTTAAGCTACCATTTCAAAAGCTGCCAGGCATACTCCTCCCTATCTTGAATAACATCAGGAATTTCTCTATCTCTTGGCTGTTTTACACTAAACAGTAATCCTCCCTTGTTGGTAAGGACTGAGCTGCCTAAGAATAATATCTTCTACTTGTACTCCTGTAATTCATGACCGAAGCATCTTACAAAGGACTTGTTAATTAGGTAAGCTATGCCAATTACTGAAAAATTGTAAATACTACTCCTTCTCTTTTAATCAACCTCTAGTTTACAAAGAGAGCTTAAAGGAGACCTTAAAGAAGTATTAGCATCCTCAAATGTAGCTATGGGAAAATATAAAAGGGAGAGAGAGGCAGAGGACAGCACTACTGCACTCCCAGCTTATAAACAAACAAAGCTGGATGATTTTTTATGCCTAAAGACAACATATTGGGCAAATTCCCAACCTCAAACCCATTCGCACTACTGGCTGAGCAAGATGTCGACGTTACCAGTGATGAACAACACAGAGAAGGAGGGGGAAATGAGGGGTGTGTAGATACTACAAAGCTACCAGAGAGAGAAAATGGAATTAAAAAGACAGAGGTGGTGCTGCTGTCTTGAGTGAACTTTCTTATTTGACTGCTCAAACGGTCATCAGTATTTTTGAGAAAATTGTTTATAAATTTCAAGATAGACAAATTGTTCCAGCACCTAAGGATTGACCATTATGACTGTACTAATTACAACAATAATAACAGGGGAGACTTTAGGAACAAATGGATATCGATCATCTCCAATCCACCCAACATTCACAAACAGACTTTAAATATTTATGAAGGAGCAAATGGAAGTTCTGACAGGCAGCAACACCTTAAGACCAAGGGCTCATCTTATCAATTAAAACTACAGCCCTGCAAAGTCTGCCTTGTAGTATGTAGATACAGGGGTCAGGATCCCATCTGGAAATGTAAACAGCTGGTTCTACATCATCTAAGTATCCTCCTTAATATGAAGGTATCTTCCCTAGATTTGACCCAGATAGAGCCACTCTACATCTTGAATTAAACACAGAGAATAATGCTATCATTCAAAAGTCCAAGGATTCCTTCTGTTTTGTTTCGCCAGAAGTCCTATTTGCATACCAAAGGAATTTTCCTAATTTGTGTTTTTAACAATTTAGTTCTATCTCGCTTACTGAAAAAACAACAAAATACCATTACAGCAGAAACAAAAGATAAGACTCCCTGAAGATCGTTTAACTGATGATTCTCAACACGAATTAGTACAATAGATGGACATGTCTATATCCATCCAACATCGGACCATGATGATTTCCTCCCAGACAACACAATAGAAGAGGATCTTTTGAATTCTTTTGCAGACCTTCCCTGTTTGGAACACGAAAAGAGCACTACCAGACTAGAACATATGCAACTTAAACGTCTAAGAGTCAACAAGAATTCACAACGAAGCAAAATTAGATTCCTCAAGAAAGAATGATTCTAAGGCCTGTAAACTGCAGCAAATTTCCTCCTCATCTTCTAACTCAACTCTAAATTCTAACAGGAAGCAAGGCAATCAAATTAACAATCTCCCCCATGAGAATGCATTACTTGAGTCTTCTAACAGCCATGAACAAGGTACTCCTGCCTACACACCCAGCAATGGGTATGTAGTTTTTGATCCAAAGGGTGTGTTAGAGACAATTACGATAGAAGATTGACAATAAAAAAACACTATCAGTATTCTTTCATGGTACATAGCAGGCTGGTTTAGATGCCAGTCCTATTTCCCAAACATTCCCTTCTTTCATCAAAATTATGATGTCATAGTGCTCCAAGAAACCTGGGCTTCAGGGGCCTTGG
This sequence comes from Gekko gecko, assembly GCA_029375565.1. NCBI lineage: Eukaryota > Metazoa > Chordata > Lepidosauria > Squamata > Gekkonidae > Gekko > Gekko gecko. Next base: position 97,556,641 of record JAPDNY010000006.1, read on the forward strand.
AATTAGATGGTTATCACACTTATGTGGTCAAGGCAGTCCCTGGCAGGGGCCCAGGTAGACTTAAAGGGGGTTTAGTTATCCTTATTTCCACCTCCCTAAAAGTAGATTGCATGGAACTGTGTCCTTTAAAACCTCTAGTGATGGCTGTTTTACTCACTTGAAATAAGGGCAGTCTTCTTATTGTTAACTTTTCCTCCTAATGGTAAAAAAGCTGAGATAGAAAACAACTGGCAGAGGTTGGAACAATATGTAGAGTCTCTTATTATTGACCATCTGAGGGCCAAAGTCCTGGTGGCAGGTGACTTAAATGCTTGATTGGGTCCTGATAACTCCACCCTGGCTTCTAAATATAAGATACCTATGGATGATCTGGAGGAGGCTTTAGAACCTCCCTCTCAAACACGACGTTTTAAGGACCAGACCTCGAACTTTGCAGGAGCCTGTTTAGCAAAGTTAGTACTACGACTAAGCATGTATATCCTAAACGGCTCTATTAAAGAAGATATTCCAGGCGAATTCACCTTTATGGCAGGGACAAGAACTAGTACAGTTGACTATATGTTGGTGGATAGAGCTTTGCTATGCCTAGTGAACAGGTTTCAAATTCTCCCCTATCTAGAGGGCGATCATTTCCCACTCCATCGCCAAGTCTGCCTAGACATGAAGGCTATACATACAACATTTCCAATAAATATTATGCTGATGGAACGTCAAGGCTGTTGTGTTAAATGGTCCCCTAAGCTCGATCTAAAGGTGAAGGAAGTTCTAACAGCTGAGAATCTCAAACTTTTCTGCCAAGCCTTTAAAGCCCCTTAATTAAAAATGATTCAATCATTAAGGTCATTCTTAGTATGCTTTCCAGAAGGAAGGCAAGCTGTGAAGAATTTTCCTTCTAAACCATGGTTTGACCAAAGCTGTATTAAAAATGCCCTATCCACCACATACAATTCAGCAAGGAGGGCTGAGGGAAAGAATAGGCAGGAAGCCTATAGCTTTCTTTCAGCTCAAAAGAAGGAATATAAACTCCTGGTAGATAGATGGAAGAAAGAATACACTAGAGAAAGGTGGGTGTAGTATTGCAAGCTTCTGGCACCAATACAATTCATTGTAGTTGTGCAGCTGATGCATGAGAGAGAACAGCAAATAGTATTTTGAAATTTCATCTGTCTCATGGGGACATTATGTTCCAGCTGCTCTTAGATTGTTTAAAGCTAAATCACTGGCCCAGCTGACTTATGGAACGTTCCTGGGGCCACCATCTTCCTCCTGTACCCCACTAGAGATAGTCCAGTCTAAATTCCTTAGAGCATTACTACAAGTACTTAAGTGTGTTTCCAACACTTGGGACATATTGGAAACAGGAATGCTTCAGGTACAGGCTAGAATTCATATCCTCTCAATTTATAAATGGGTAACAGGAAATATAAACCCCAGGGGCCTGTTCCCTTTAATCTTGCAGGACCAATTTCAGTCCAACTGGCATAGAGCAGTCTTGAATTCCATCCAGAAATTAGGCTTTTCTCCCCAAGCCCTTCTGGATCTTGGTATAGACTAGGCAAAATAACTTATTAAGCAGAGAGTGACTGACACTGAAAGACAACTGGATATTCTCAGTTCTCCTGGCTATTTCTCTCCAGCGAATACCAGATATATAGTCACTCCTGCAGCCTATTTACATTTTCTTGAATCCAATAACTCAAGAAGAGCATTCACGTTAGCTAGAAGCATGTCCTTGCCATCTGCAGTACTGGAAGGGAGGTTTAAAGGGACCCCTTACTCACTGAGGTTCTACTCCTGCCCCCTCCATGAAATAGACCCTGTAGAACACATATTTTTCAACTGTGTATACCATAGGGTGATCCGTATGGAAACTATTAGTCTGCTGTTAGAAAGGTTTCCCGGCAGATCAAATAAAATTAAACTTGATTACCGCCTAACAGGAACCACCAGACAACAAGACAGGTGGCTAGATTTTGTGCCCAGGTCTACAAGGAGCATAAAATGCATGGCAATTAGATTTTTCAACCTTTTATCTAAATTATATACAAATTTTATGGCTGCCTTATTTTATCTCTATGTTATAGTCAAGTTTTTAAAATTTAAGTATGGCACTGTTGGTTTTATCTCATATTTATTATTCAAATGTTTTTATGTAAAATGATCGAGTGCACTGGTTGTTGATTGTAAGAATAAATTTGACTTGACAAGAATACAAGAACATGAAAGACACTGCAGACTTGGCCAACCTGAAAAATCAGCAGTGGCTGAACATAGCCTAACTCAAACAGGACACAGTATCTTATTCCAAGACACTGAAAGGCTGGAAAACGCATCCAATTACCATGTCAGACTACACAGAGAAACCACTGAAATTCATAAACATAAACAGAATTTCAACAGGGAAGAAGAGAGTTTAAAAATAAACAGGGCATGGTTTCCTGTCCTGAAAAACAAAAAATGCTCTACATCTTACAATAGCACTACGGATAACATTAGAACAGCTAATCCATATGCAAAAGAACCTCCTCAGGAAAGCTCCTCCATTAGCATGTCACAGCCTGAGGAACTCCTACAAGATAATGACTCAGCCCTACCCCACCTTCCTGAGTAGATATAAATTACCTGCCTACCATTTTTTTCCCTTCTCACTTTGACACAGAGAGTACTCCATCTTTCTGTGTTATAACTCTGAGGATGTCAGTCACAGCTGCTGGTGAAACATCAGGTCCTACAATGCCAAGACCACAGCCATACAGCCCGGAAAATCTACAACACTAATGCTTCAATACGCTCGCTATACTGTATCTTATTATCTCTGCATGTCTTTTATTTTGGGAGATAATAATAGTAACTTCTGTAGTAATCTGAATTTTGTGAATCTGTCATTGTTCACCTTGACTAATAGGAACATTTAGTTTATGTTGTGTACAAGATAATCCATGCTAATGTGAACAGACTCTCAGTAGAACATTTAATATACTTTACAAGTATTGGGGGGCAAACCTTTCCTTGCACACAGACAGCCCCCCTGTCTCAAACAACTCCTCACCCACACTAATGTAACACCTAATTTGAACATGGACACTGGGACCAGTGCTTGCAATAAACCCAAATGCCAACTTTGCTGCCACATATACCCAGACAACACAATCATTGGACCTAACAACATCAACTACACCATCAGAGGCTCATTCACTTGTCATCTTCTAACATTGTATATGCCATTAAATATCAACAATGCCTTTTGGTTCTCTACATGAACAAACAGAACAAACCCTATGCCAGAGGATAAATGGACACAAATCTGACATCAGGAATCAGAAGACCGTGAAACCTGTAGGAGAACACTTCAACCTTCCAGGACATTCAATGGGTGACCTCAGAGTAGCTATTTTATTACAAAGGAACTTCAGGAACAGAATAGAAAGGCAAATTGCTGAATTACAAGTTATTACAACACTTGGAACAAAAACCTCCCCAGGACTCAACAGGGATATTGGTTTTTTATCTCATTACATATAGTAACTCATTCAGTCCTAACATACATATTCTTAACAAGAAGGACTGAATGTATTTTAGTGTTTTTCTTTTTCAGAACAGTATATTAGAACACTGGATGTAATGCCAGGAATACTGGGATGTTTTGCCAACATGATCCTGCACCCACCTCAAAAAGTGCTGTTAAGTAATCTTCATGCCTGGGAGGACAGAATGGAGATTCTTGGTTTGTTTCCCACAATTAGAAAAGACACCTTTGGACATTTATCTGCTATTTATTGCTTTATAGCTATTGACCTTATAACCTTAGGTTGTTATTTTGGACTTTGCATATCTTAAACATCATCGTGTTAAATGTTAATTTCCCTGTCTATAAGTTTGAACCTTACACACCATTCCAATGTATTTGAAAAAGCCTTGCACACAAAAGCTCATATCTTGAACAAACCTTTGTTGGTATTAAAGGTGCCACTGGACTCCAATTTTGTATACTTTACACCAGGGGTGTCAAACTCATTTGTTATGAGGGCCAGATCTGACATAAATGAGACCTTGTTGGGCTGGGCCAGGTGTCATAAAAGGTAATGCCAGGTAGTGGAAATATAAACTTTATAAAGGACACAGACAAACACAAAGATTTTTTGAACTTTAAATAACACATTTCCAGTGAGTTCAACACCCCTGTTTTACACTGTTTTTGTTCTCATTGAGAAGACAAGGAAGGAGCAGCAGTACCTTCTCTTTAAAGAGTACTCTTCAACAAATACTACTGGACATGAAGAACTCTGGACATGACTTGATGAACACAATCTGGACAATCCTCCATTGTCTAGAAGGTCAGAAACATACTGAAGCCAGTTTGGTGTAGTGGTTAAGAGTGTGGACTCTAATCTGGGAGAACCAGGTTTGATTACTCACTCTCCACATACAGCTGCTGGTGTGACCTTGGGTCAGTCACAAGTTCTTTCAGAGCTGGTCTTTCAGGAGCCCCACCTAGCTTACAGGGTATCTGTTGCGGGGAGGGGAAGGGAAAGGAGTTTGTAAGCCACTCTGAGACTCCTTCAGGTAGTGAAGGGTGGGTATAAATCCAATCTCTTCTCTTCTTTTCTTTTAGAAGAGTTGAACCAGAATACTACTTGTTGACTGGCATAGTCAATGTCAGAAAACTCAATAGGCAAGACGCAGCAGCCAACTGAGGAAGCTACACCATTTTTGTCATTTGCTCTCAAGCATTATAAAAACACTCTAGAGCTGCACTACATTTAGCCAGAGGTTAACTATCTTCAATTTTGATGACAGCTAAAAACAGTCCATGGAAAACAGGACAGCACTCCTACCCTACATTTTTGTATCAAATAGGCCATAAATATGTCTGCTGTCTGCCAAGTTTATCTAGTGTTTAGGCTTTAAATCAAATGTCAGTTTAATTTCTAGTTGCCATGACAGCACATCTATTTAAGATGAACCAGAAACCATATGCAAAATATTTATCAAAAGCTTAGCCAGAGATTAAACAGTATTCTGGAAAAGAGCTAGCTTGAGTATTTACATTAACGCTTAGGATGTCTTTGGGCTGGCGGGCTGGCAAACCACACTTAAACCACAGACCCTTTAAAATCAAGAACAAGCAATAGCAAACTCCAACAGAAAAATGGAGAGTGGGTTTTCTGCAAAAAGTTGTTGCCATGGTCAGACTTCTCACCAGGAAAGCTAGGCTGCCAGAGTTCAAGACACAGCGACTGTTGAGATGTATTCCTCCTATTGGAGGAAAGAAGTCCAGTAAAAGTGAAATTACACATACATATAAAATTTATACAAGCCACAAAGCACTTTGACTCATCTGCATCCCACTACAATTATCAGAGAACAATGTACAGGACTGGACAATTACCCACATTAAGGCAATGGGAGACAGGTGAAGAACAGACACTGCTAGATTACTGACACTAGAAGGGGCCACTACAGGTATGTCAATATTCATTTGAACACAAATGAAGTCTTTATGCAAGGGTGCAGACTTTCCAATTTCCCGGGGGGGGGGGCTAGGGCTGGGCCAGAGGCATCGCTATGCTAGGTCCTTAAAAGAACCGAGGCCCAGTGACATCATAGGGAGGAGCCAGTGACATCACAGGCCATTGTCACTATCTATAGAGGCAAAGCCATGTGGGATTTAGGAAGGGGCTTCCCAGAAATTTAGGGGGGCCTGGGAACCTTTGAAAAACCCCTAGCCATGCTCCTGGGCTGGGCTAAACCCAGAAAAAGGTGAGAGTTGGCCAGTAGTTAAGGTGGTATCTCAGTGGTCTCCTGCTGTGTCTTTTATTTAAATTCACTTTTAGAATAGTCACTTCAAGATCTGCAAATATACATACCATGTGCATAAGACAAACAAATGGTTACAAATTTGAAAGTAAGGAGGGCAATGCAGAAAAGCCTGTGGGGGAACATTTTAAAAGTTTTCCTGGACATTCATTTACAGGAGTCTTGTTTCTACCTTATTCATATTAGTAACTTTGTACTGAAATTTACCAAATTATGGCATCACAGATGCCTTCATTTGATAAATGCATGGCTGAAGTCCCTGAGCCAGAATACCAAACAGTTACTGTGCACTCAATTTCTGAGCAATGTACAGAGTTCAGAGTAGCTAGCTCAGTTTTTTAGCCTCTGGCTCGCACATTTTTGCCTTAGCTCAGGAAGGATGGCTCCAGGGCAAACTAATTTATGCAGTAGCCAAATCGCTCTGTCACAACTTTAATGCCAGTAGCTCACAAAGTAGAATTTTTGCTCGCAAGATTCCACAGCTTAGAGGGAGCATTAACTGCCATATATCACCCAATTCCCACCCCCACCTTTTCCCCATTGAAACTAGTCAAAAATTGCAGTCATTATTTCTACCCATGCATCCAACATAACCACATGATATATAGTAACAAAAATTATGTTGAAATTATGGCTGAAAACAAAGGGTGTAATTGGCTTTTTGATTTTTGAAAATTAGCAGAAAAAAATCTAGCTGATGCATTTCAGTCAGCAAATTGCTATATCCATGACATATTTGCTTTCTGGGTGGTAGAATCCTATACTGTTGTCATATGGTAAAAAGATCCAAGAAAGCAGCTCCCATGCTGTTCAGATACGACATAAGCATATAGAACCATTAATGTGTTGGGCCACCTCTAACTTTGAAAGTGAATTTTCCATGAGCTTAGTTCAGATTCAAAACCAGGGTTAGCTTATGAAAACAGGATTTGGCTTACAGATGATCACTCAATGGTGGTTTCTTCTTTGCTATATTCAGGAATGAGTAAAAGTGGTGCTAAGAAACCAGCCAGGGTTAAGTCAACATGGCTTCATTCATATATTGCACAAAACCATAGTTAAGACTAACTTTGGTTATTCAACCTCAAACTATGGTTTCAGATCCTGGTTTGAGGGCCCCTAATTAATCAGTAGAGTGGCCTGCATTCAGTTAGGCACACTAAACAAAGTTTAATTAAATCATGGCCTCATGTTATGTTTGAACCGAGCCAGAGTTATTTTGAAGGACATTGCAAAATACTCCTGAATGCTCCAATACCTACCAGAAAACATCTCCTGCATGAGCCCAGTAGGAATGAAGCAGAGGTACAGAGGAATTTTTGTGCATCTCTAGTCCCTTCTGAAGTGATTTGCTCAGCATAATATCCTAGTGGATTGAACCAAGTTTGTACCACAAAAGTATGCTAGCATACTTGGTGTCTGTTCTGCAGCTTTGGAATTCACTTCCTCTACAGTATCACCAAGGTTCGAGCCTTAACATTTTCCAGAAGTGATTTAAATCCTTGCTTGAGATGGCAATATACAGTATTGTAATATTCTAAATGCCTATTTTATTTTTTAGATTGATAGAATTATTTTAAACTGGCACAAAGCCCTCTGGAGGGGGCTCATTAAAGACTGAATTTAAAAAACATTAAGAAAAATGTTAAAATACTACAGAAATAGAATTATCGTAGTTTACATAAAGAGTCAAGATTCATCTTGGTGCAGGGCTTAGTGAAAAATATATGTTCTGAGTCAGAAAAAGAAATAAAGAGTTATTATTTATTTATACATATTTTAAAAGGATTTATGTCTTTCAACCTGGAAGAGGAGAAGTGCTTGCCCACTCCAGAAGCACCAATTTCGGGAGGGGGTTTGAAAGACCTGAATCAGATTGCGGTGACAAGAGAGGAAGTCCTACGACTGATGGACAATTTAAAAACTAATAAATCACCAGGCCCGGATGGCATTCATCCAAGAGTTCTGAAAGAACTCAAATGTGAACTTGAGGATCTCCTGACAAAAATATGTAATCTTTCTTTAAAATCTGCCTCCATTCCTGAGGACTGGAAGGTAGCTAAGGTCACTCCCATCTTTAAAAAGGGCTCCAGGGGAGATCCAGGAAATTACAAGCCAGTCAGTCTGATGTCAATACCGGGCAAATTGGTGGAAACTGTTATTAAGGAAAGAATTAGTAGGAACATTGATGAACAAAAACTATTGAGGCAGACTCAGCATGGGTTCTGTAAGGGAAGATCTTGTCTCACTAACCTGTTAGTGTTTTTTGAGGGAGTGAACAAACATGTGGACAAGGGGGACCCAATAGAAGTTATTTACCTTGACTTCCGGAAAGCTTTTGATACAGTTCCTCATCAAAGGCTCCTAAGTAAGCTCAATAGTCATGGGATAAAAGGACAAGTCCTCTTGTGGATCAAAAACTGGCTTATAAATAGGAAACAGAGAGTGAGTATAAATGGGAAACTTTCTCAGTGGAGGGTGGTAAGCAGTGGGGTACCACAGAGATCAGTACTCGGTCCGATGCTTTTTAACTTGTTTATTAACGATTTGGAATTGGGAGTAAGCAGTGAAGTGGCTACATTTGCAGATGACACGAAGTTATTCAGGGTGGTGAAAACCAGGGAGAATTGTGAGGCACTCCAAAGGAATCTGTTGAGGATGGGTGAGTGGGCATCAACGTGGCAAACGAGGTTCAATGTGGCCAAGTGCAAAGTGATGCACACTGGAGCCAAAAATCCTAAATATAAATACACTTTGATGGGGTCTGAACTGGCAGAGACTGACCAAGAGAGAGATCTTGGAGTCGTAGTAGATAACTCAATGAAAACGTCTAGACAGTGTGTAGCTGCAATAAAGAAGGCCAATGCTAGGCTGGGGATTATTAGGAAGGGAATTGATAACAAATCAGACAGTATCATAATGCCCCTATATAAATCATTGGTGCGACCTCATTTGGAATACTGTGTACTGTTCTGGTCACCACATCTCAAAAAGGATATTATAGCATTGGAAAAAGTGCAGAGAAGGGCAACTAGAATGATAAAAGGATTGAAACACCTTCCCTATGAAGAAAGGTTAAAACGCTTGGGGCTCTTTAGCTTGGAGAAATGACAGCTGAGGGGTGACATGATCGAGGTTTATAAGATTATGAATGGGATTGAGCAGGTTGAGAAAGAAGTACTTTTCTCCCTTTCTCACAATGCAAGAACTCGTAAACACTCCATGAAATTGCTGAGCAGTTGGGTTAGAACAGATAAAAGGAAGGTCTTCTTCACCCAAAGAGTGATTAACATATGGAATTCACTGCCACAGGAGGTGGTGGCAGCTACAAGCATGGACAGTTTCAAGAGGGAATTAGCTAAACATATGGAGCAGAAGTCCATCAGTGGCTATTAGCCACAAGGTATAGATGGGAACTCTCAGTCTGGGGCAGGTGATGCACTCTATTCTTGGTACTGGAGGGGGCAGCATTGGAAGGGCTCCTAGTGTCCTGGCCCCACTGCTGGACCTCCTGATGGCACCTGGTATATTTTGGCCGCTGTGTGACAGAGTGTTGGACTAGATGGGCCATTGGCCTGATTCAACATTGGCTTCTCTTATGTTCTTATGTTTCTGAATGAAGAATCGTAAACCAATCTACTCAGAAGTGTCCCACTTTTTCCAATATCCAGTAAAGTGGTTTTAGGATTGCAGGCTGAGGTGGTTAGAATCGTTGCCTTCATTGCTAATGGGAAAATGCAGCACCAATATAGCATTGTGACGTGCCCGTCACCCTGCGTGCACCCCGCCGCCGGTCGCCATCTCCGTGGGAGCAGGGGTCACTGGGGCGCCTGCCCTGGGGGGGAGGTTGAGTTCGGGGCCCAGGGGTTCCAGCACGGGTCCGGGAGGCGTTGTACGGGCGACCTCAGATGACAGGGTACTGAGGGACGGTTTCCTCATCCCCCCTTTCCTGCCCTGGGTCTGGCTGCTTGCTCAGCATAGTGCTCGCTCCGAGGCTGCACCTCTCTCTCACCTCCTGCATCAGCCTCCAGCCAGCCCAGTTATTCCTTCCTCCCTGGTCCCCGTCCTTCCCCTCCTTTTATTACCACCACCAGTCCCCTGGGCTCCTCTCTGTCTTCGGCCACGCCCCTGCCTAAAAGCAGAGACACCGGACCCCCTGTCTCCGCCCCTGACTACCGTTCCTGGGCTTCCCCCGAGAGCGGAAGCCTCTCACCTCCCGCACCCCACCCCTGGATGGAGGACACCACACTGGGTGTCCTCAGGCCACGCATGCCGGGCCTCGCCCTCCTCGCCTGCCCCAGCTCTTTCCCCGACATTCCTGTTTCGGCCGCTGCCGACTCCAGGCTGGCCGTTTCTCCTGCCCCTCTCTTGGACTCGGAGAGAGGGGCTCTCGGTAAGTCTCTGGGGTCTGGGGGGGCACAAGGACCTCCCCTTTATTTTGAAGAAATATTTCAATACTTCAGATGTGAGCCACTGACTCACTTCTGCAAATGCAGAGACAGAGGCAAAGGACACTTTAAGGACTCTAATTCCTGCAGTGTCCAGCTGATTTGGGTGAGACTCTCTCTCACACACGTTCTCTTTCTTTTCAACCCCCTCCCTCCTTCCTCAGGCAGGCTCTTTCTCCTTCACACTCAGACATGCACACAGGCATTTTCTCTCTCTTTCACACAGATATACACGCAGGCATTCACATACACAAGTTCCATCCCCCTCTCTTTCTCAGTCAGGCTGTTTCTCCTTCATGCTCAGACATACACGGAGACACTTTCTGTCTGTCTTTCACATAGAGACATACACACAGGCACTTACACACATGCATTCTTTTTCTTTCCAACTCCTCCCCTCACAGGCTGTTTCTCTTCCCACACTCAGACATACACAGGGTCTCTCTCTCTCTCTCTCTCTCTCTCTCTCACACACACACACACACATTCACAGGCTTAAAAAAAAATCTCCCTTAGTTTCTACCAGAAACTTTACCTGCAGCCTAGGCAAGCTCTCTTCTCAGAAACGCGAAAGTTGAAAAGCACATGGTAGCTTACATTTCTACAGAAAGAGCGGGAGAGAAGGACTGCAAGAAAGTGGCAGCCAAATCATCAGTGGTGGAAAGGGGGGGGGAGTTTGCTAATATAGGGAATCAAAAGAGCCATAGGAAACTGAGAAGGGATCGAGGCTTAGCTTTCCTGGGCAAGCACGCTTCCTTACCTCCATGTGAGCACAGGAAAGCAGCAAAGCCAGTCTCCATGTGCAGCTCTCCAGCTTCTCTAGGCCGAACTGAGGGCTGCTGGGAGCTGGGGGTGGGGCTCAGCTTCCAGGAGCATCCCTCCTAGTCCCAAAACAGCCAAACTTAGTCTCAGAAAGCAGAGGGAAAAAACTGTCTGCTTTCAAAATGGGGTGGGGGTGGCAAGGCTCTGTCTGGTGCTGGTTGCCCCCAGGGGCAGCTCAGCACCTCCTGGAAAAATTTGGGGAGGGCTCCAGCTCCCCAGCCCCTGCGAAGTTGATGCCCATATCTTCAGGTTTTTTAGGATTCCATATGTGACCAGATACATATAGCTCTACTTGTAGTTACCCTCTTGGCTAAGAATGATAAAACCAGTGTACTATCACATGTTGACCATCAACAGTTCAGATACAGATATTCTGAGAGGTCTAGCAGAGTTCAGGAAATAGAATGTTTGCACCATGCATGAATCCATACTTCAACAGGTATGCTCAAGTCGTTTTACTCTTATTGGCCTCTCTGCCTCATATCCATCCTCCAGCCTCTTCTCCTTCCCCTGCCTAAGATTGCCAAACTTCAGCAATGCAACCATAATTAAGTTGATCCTTGCAAATTTGATTCACTGAAAAACTGGAGGTTGCTGGAATATCATACTGCTGTTTCTTCTCCCTGCCCCCAAAGACCAGTCTTTTGCATGTTGTTCTGTAAAAGCACCAGGTACACACCCATGGGGCTATATAAAACAACATGTACAACCTTCAGCTTTTAGAAGCTGTGTGGTTTGGTGCTAACCATCTCCAGCCTGGCGCTCCTTCATTATCTTTATGCATAATCTCAGAGCAGAGAGTAGAATAGGAAGTGTTGAGTGACTGGGTTGCCTAGCAATAGGATGACATCTTTTAGAAGCAGTACAAGACCTTTGGTTAGAATGGCAGGGTTATAAGGGACAGAGCAACAATACTTGCTAGGATTTATTTCCCTTTAGTGGTACTTTACATATTTAAAATGCACACATGCCTGTACAGTCTGCTAGATGAAGCAGCATGTAGTCCTAATAAATAAGACCTCAAAATTATTGATATATCTTGTTACTGCTATTTCATTTTCTGTAAAGATCTTTTTCCTTGTTCCCAATATACAAAGTTTTTGAAGTGAATGTGAGAACATTTGCTTGCCAATGGATTTTATTACTCAGTACATTTAAAAATATGCCAGGGTAACACCTTGTGCACTCCCCCACCTCCCCGGATTGGGGCTGTTTAGTGTAATTATTACACTTGGATGCTTCTCTGCACCTTTATCGTCTGTTTCTAGCATCAGTTTGACTCAAATCTCCTAAATGTTTGATTTGCTGCCAACATGCAATGATACTGCCTGGATTCAGAAGTCGGGGGAAAAATTAGATCTGAATTCACTGTAATTAAGGGCTTTCTCCATTTCATTTAAACATCACCTGAAATTTGAGTTTCTTTCAATACCTGCCAATATCAAATATTTCTTGTAGAGTTTCAAATATGGTATAACACTGGTGGATATTCCCCAGTACCTCCCATCTGCATACTGCAACTTCAAAGAGGATCTGAATGGCAGAGTGGAGGAAGCTGTGAAAGGGGAACACCTCTTAGTGTCCTTCTTCCCCAAGTCCTCTCTGTGGATGCGTACCCTTATGCTTATTCAGGTATGGCCTTGGAAGGTGCATCCCCTTAGAGATATGAAGGCCCACAATTTTTTTCCACTGGAAGAATTGTGAAATAATGGGAAGCACTGGGAAGATGCTCCTAAGAAATAGTTTGTTTGGTTTTTTTTAGAATAAGTGAAATGCTTCTTAAGACAAGGTTTTCAGACTCAAAATGCATAGCAGGAAAAAGTTTGAGATCCTTTTCAGTATTTCCATTGGGAAATTTGGGAGACCACTGATTTTTTTTTCCTCGTGTTCGAAAGAATGAATGACAAGGTTTAACTCAAAATGTGCCTTATGAAATTTCTCAAGAGAAACAATCTACAGTACATACAACGTTTTCAAGAATATTTTTATTTTAGATTTTCCGCTTAATGGTGACTTGAAAGCAGACATGTCTTCGGGACGCTCCTGGGACACAATCTGTGTGCCAGCGGATTGGACAGGGGGCGAGTAATCGCTGCTCCCTGGGAGCCTTGGGGAAAAGGCTCCCAGCCAAGGGGCTTCTGAGGGGTCTGCCTCTTCTCCAGCAAGATGCTGGAGAATCGAGGCGCTCCCTCGCCCCAGTGGTCCAGCTGCTGTGCATCTGAACGGACCTAGAGACACTGGCTGGAACAAGCGGAGGAGATCGTGCGACCAGACGATCACAAGCGATGTCGTAAGACAAGCAAGGAGCAGTGAGTAATTTAAAAGTGGAGAATCAGCAGTTTAAAAGGGAAGCACCCCCCTTGGCAGAAGCGTGGGAGGGGCCCCTCCCACACGCAGAGACTTTAAAGCAGATTAGTAAGGGGGGAGCGGAAGATAAAGCATTAAAACCAACTTAAAGAACCTTACCAGTCAAAGTCAAAGCGCATTGGAGGCATTCAGAGACTTTACAAAGTTTCAGTTAAAGTAAACAATACAGAAAGATGGCGGGGAGACGACTCGACAAAGGACAGAAACTGAAACCACCAGGAGGCATGAGCCCAAGACCGGAAGAGACCATAGAGTTCCCTAGGCTTTTGGCAGATTCTCTACGCCCTCTGCTGGACCAGATGACCAACATCAACCAGCAATTGACAACTCTGAACCAGAATTTTGCAGCAATTGTAACTTGCAGAAACCACAAAGAAAACAGAGCAGGTGGTTGAAAAAGTAAAGGAACTTGATGCCAGCTCTACAAAAGCAGGGAAAATGATGCAAGTGCTAGAAAAGAAGAAAGCTTCGAAGGAAACACAATTGTTACAGCTACAAATGGAAAGAGCAAATATGGTATTCCAGTTCCAAGGGGTGTCAGAAGCCCCTAATGAGAATCTAAAGCAACTACTAAGTGATGCATTGGCCCAATGACGGATTTGAAACCAGAAGATATCTTCAGCAAAATGGATGTGGCCTATAGAGCTTACTCCATGTATATTAAGAAGAATAATCTGCCTGGGGAAATTGTTGTGAGATTCTCAAAGAGACATTTAAGAGATTTAATTTTAAAAGAGACCACAAATACACTCCTGAAAATCAGAGGCAACAACATAAGGATTCTAAAAGACATTCCATTTGAGATAAGAAAAAAGAGACAGAAGTATAAGGAACTAATCCTTTTTTTTTTTACAAACAAATAGCATTGCATACAGGTGGTTAATTCCTGAAGGCATTTTCAAAATAAAAGAAAGAAGAGAAAAAATTGACTCTGTTTTCAAAGCTCGAGAGTTTTTATGGCTGCAACTGGGAGATCCAGAAGAGGAGACAAAAGAAGAAGAAGACAGCAAATCTATTGGCGAATTGGACTCTGTATCCTCGGATGGGGACTCGGATGCAGAAAAGGGGGCAGCTGCTTCCAAACAAAGCTACCAACTGAGAGACCGCAAAGAGAAGCAAAAATAAGGACTGAGACCTTAAAAGCCCGTATAAAGCCTAATTTTATGAGATGGCTTGGGGAGGGTTCTGGAATTGGGAAAATAGTTAAGCTGATGCAGAATTGGGACTATTAGATCATGCTCAATGCTTTTTAAAGCTTTTTATAGATTATCATGGATATAAGCATTATTGAAGATCTCCATCTCTTGGGGTTTTAGTTAGTTGTGGTTATCTTTTCTTTCTCCCTAGATTTAGATGTTTTCCCTTCCCCTTTTCTGTTGTAGTTTGTAGTCTTAGAAAATGCAAATAAAAAAAGAATATTTTTAATTTAAATGAAAACAATTCTGGTAATAGTCAATGTGTTATAATATGTTTATGATAATAAATTATTCAAGTGTTCAGTGTTTTCATTGTTAGGAAGTTATATCCAAATATGCTGGTAGTGGTACCTATTGTGACTATATGGGAATGTTTCTGTTCAAATAATATACTTTCTTTTGTTCACTACAGAATTTAGACTAGATGGAATACTGGTCTGATCAGCAGAGCTCTTCTTATGTTCTTAAATAGTACAATTTTATACATTTGTATAGATTAACTTATAAACAATGCATTGTATGTTGTTAAATGGGTAAAATAAGTTTAGGTTTGATAGGTAAGTATTACATGTATTTAAATTTTCTCCAAAATTAACTTTTTCTGACTCCCCCTACAAAAAAAGCTTTTACCCATGGCTTCAAAAGTTACAAAAATTTTACATCTCTGCATCCCTTAGAGACGCCTTCCATGTAGTGCTCTCCAAGGAAATTGGTAAGCTTACACCACTCACTTAGTAAAGCACTTCCAGGTAGGGTTACCAAATGCCTAGAAAAAAATGTTCTCTTCCTTTAATAGATGCTTAATAGGATGTTATTTCCAGGTGATGTTATTTACCTCCATGCCATGAAAAGCTTCAGCTGCCCATTTTTGCAAATTAAACCTCTGTTCTTCTCCAGGTGAGTTTTATACCATCAGTACGATTAAGCATTAAAGACTTCTGATAAACTGTACCACTTAAGTCTACAGGTGTGGAAGGTTTGGGCCCAGTTCCAGATTGGGGGAGGTAGGGTTGCCATCCCCTTGATGGGGGTGGGGGGTTACTCAGCCAGCCAGTGGGGGAGCCCCACCCTCAAACAGTCCCATCTGCAGCAACGCCAGGCATGCTGCAGGGGGGATTCTCTAGCATTTGAGAAAAAACTCTACCGTTACCATAGAGTTTTTTCTCAAATGCTAGAATGCCCCCCTGCAATGTGCCCTGCGCCATGACATCACTTCGAGGTGACATCATTGCACCGGGCATGTTGGCAAATGTGGTGAAAAATCCCACAGAAGAAGAGGACCCCCCCAACAACAGCCAGGTAAGACGTGGCAACCCGGGGGGGGGGGGCTACACAAGATCCCCTATAGTAAGCATCCTCCAATAAATACACAAGCCACTCCTAAGCAAGCACAACATGTTCCTTATCTCCTGTGGGGAGTGCAGCACAACACAACTTTTCGTTCTGATTCTGGCTTGTTATTGTAGCAGGGCTAAAAGAGATGTGAAAGGGCAATGCTCTGATTAACCCAGACCCCTCTGACAAGAAGTAGGAGATTTCTCCAGAAGCCCTGTGACATCACAAAGTTTCCTGAAATGATCCCTCATATCCCATGGGAGGGCAACCTGGAAAGACACCAGAACTTTCATGTTAATTTTAGCCCTGCCACAGCAACAGGTATTGGAGGAGCACAGTAGGGTCATGCTCCACTGCCAACATTTCAGGGGGTTCTGGCCAAATGATGGTGAGAAATAGCTAATGATGTGAAAGAGCAGTGCTGACTGGGGTTGGCCCTTTCAGAGGTCCAGCAAGACCTGGACCACTTCTAGGTTTTAAGTTTCCAAGGCATAATAATTAAAAAAAAATTACAACACACAATACGCATAAAACAAGTCGCAAAACTTATCAAATGTCTAAATTTGAGGCCCTCTTTGAGTTTAAGGCTGAGGCCAAATGACCTTCTAATTGACCTAGGACTGGGGGAAGTGTGGAGGAAATGTCCTTCACCTTAGAATTCACCCAATATTTTAATCAATGTGGCTACACTCTGTATGTGCTCAACAACTCAGCTTATACCTTGAATAACACTGTGTTGGTCTTAAAGGTGGCACTGGACTCAAACATTGTTCTAATTAAATACTGTTTAGGATAACTTCTGAATGCAGGGAAAGGTGACTGCATGTTTTCACCTTTCACTGTTTCCTTGCTCAACCCAAATGCTTGAACAGATTTTCCTTCTATTCTTTTATTAAACTACTATATTTTGAATCTTTTGAGTCTGATCTCTAGAAACACATCATGCCTATTAAATCTTGCTATCTGAAGTGTGGTAACAGAGGATGGACATTGTGTAAGCTCACTATCCCTAGGGCCTTATAGCTCATAATTGCAAAGTTGCCCCTATACTCAGAGTGTAGCCAGAGGCCCTGCAATCAGACAGAGCCTTTAAATGGCAACACAGATATAGAATACTAGACATGAGACTCCATTTAGCAAAACGGAGTCAGTGGTGGCGGTGGGTAGTAGTTTGACACCCTGGGACTGTAAGTTGACTGCAGGGGTTTTCTAACCTCCCAGGGGCCGGCCAGAAAGAATAGGAGGAGCTTGCAAGTCTGTTCCTCCAGGAAGTATCGGTTGTTGTTTTTGGCCATTCATTCAGTCATTGTCCTAGTCAAGTAAATGGCAGCTGGGAGCAGTTCCCGACCTCTCCCTCTCTGGGCAGCAGAATCCAGATGCCATTGCTGTACTCTACAGGACCTATTTTGCTTTCCCACAGGGCCTTTACTGATGACTCAGTCAGAGTTTGTGATGATGGACATAGTATGAGGGAGTTCAACCATAGCTCAGTGGTAGAGTATGCCCTATACATATAAGGTCCTAGGTTCAGTCCTGGGATTTACATGACTGTTGACAAATCCAGATAGCTAAGAACAAGATGCAAGAAGCAGCTCTGAAAAGATGTTCCAGCAGCACAAGCCAAGAAGAAACAGAAGGTCTTTATAGCTAGTCCAGCAGATGAACCTCCTTTAAGTGCGTTAATGGAGCTATACGTATGGGGTCCTTCCTTATGAGTAGAACTATGAGAAATGAGGCCTCATGTTACCAAGTAAGCTCTCCACTTTCTGGAATGTACTTCGGCTCAAGCTTGCTACCCTCTCTGTTCTTCAGTGAGTGATTTCTGGGGAATCCTGAATTGGGAGTTGAGTCCTAGCATACAGCAATGAGTGTACCTCCCAGGATTCATCAGGGTCCACTGGTGCTACTTCCCTGAGATATTTACTCTCCTTCTCCCCACCCATTAGGGTCCCATGGATTTCAAGGGGATAAAGCTTTGGAAGACCTTGATCAATAAAGGGTATCTATAAAGAAACATAGTGCCAGAATACACAATCCTGAGCTAAATGGATCAATAATATGGTAACAATTTCATATGTTTGTAGGCTATCAGTAGTGCCCAGAGTTCAGTTGGTAGTTGAACCACTTACACAACTGTGATCAGAAAAACAGCTTTTTTCCCCCAGCTTCTGCCTAGCATAGAAGGCAATCTTTACAAATTATCCCATGGTTATGTACAAAGTTATAGCAATAGAAAGAGGTGATATTATGTTAAAAATTGTCTAGGGAAGAAAGAAGAATGTACATGTGTGATGGACTGCATTTTGAAAGCTCATAAGTGCTGTATAAACATGTAATTGGCTGTGAAGGGTTAATACCTCACAGAGCCTGACAGCCTTAAGTGACAGGCTGCTCAAAGGAATTTGATTAGTTAGCGTCAGTTGAGCATCTGGGAAATGATTGCTGAAGAGGACTTAGTTTGAGTTTAGCCTTGACCGTAGGGAGTTTAACTCTGACCAAGGAGAGTTTAGCTCTGACTGAAAACTGGAATAGTTTAGTCCTAACTGAGAAGAGTTTAGCGCTGACTGAGAACAATTTAACACTGACTGAGAACTGGGAAGGTTGGCAAGGAAGAGAGGGAGGATTAGTGAAGACCCTCATTTTGGTGTAGTGGTTAAGTATGCAGACTCTAATCTGGGAGAACCGGGTTTGATTCCCCACTCCTCCACTTGCACCTGCTGGATGACCTTGGGCAAGCCATAGTTCTGACAAGAGCTATCCTTGAAAGGGCAGTTCTTGAAAGAGCTCTCTCAGCCCCACCTACCTCACAGGGTGTCCGTTCTGGGGAGGGGAAGGGAAAGGAGTTTGTAAGCCGCTCTGAGACCCCAAGTGAAGAACAGGGTATAAATCTAATCTCTTCTTTTCTTCTTCTCTCTCTTCATTTGAGCCAGGAAAAAGGATATATTTTCTAGTAACAGAAGAGATTCCCTGCCCAGTTGAAAGGGAGATAGTTCTAAAGAGTGGAGTGATCCCTGGTGCGTTTAGAGAAGGAATTTGAGTACCTGGTAGTGTATCCCTGCCTTCTGAAACCTGAAGAGTCAGTTAAGCTCAGGAAAGTGAACAGGAATGTTTAGGAAGCACTAAAACAAAAGCCTTTCATGTCTAAGATTCTAAGATTTTGTGAAAAGCTTTAAACTTGCACTTGCAGGAAACATATGGATGTGAAATTACTAAGATACCTCAGAGTTTATTATTGGTTTACTTCAGACATTTCATTCCTGATTTCACCTGACCTTTTCCCCTCTACATTGAATAAAATATCTTGTTTATTTTTTAATGTTCTAAAGCCTCTTGTGTGCTATTTTCAGAATTTTAAGTTAAAAAGGGTGATTGTGTCTCTTGCCTCTAATTCCTTGGATAAGTGGGCATAAAAACAGAATCTTCAGGAAAGAAGACAACAGATAAAGGGGCTGCTCAGTCAAAAAGGAAATAAAACAGAGGAAAAATCCTGTGTCTAAGTGAGGGAATGGGGTTAGGTCATCATAATGTTAGTAAAACAGCAACAACTATTTTGGTACCTGTACTTAACAGAATGAAAAATACCAAAATGCTCAGAATAATTCAAAATTCTATGAAAGAAAGGAAAGCTATATGGTTGGTGAGTTCTTTAAAAATAAACAGATTAAAAATTAAACTGGCGACTTCTGGTTTATGCAGCAGAGAGGTCGGTAACGTCTCCTGAGATGTACCAAAACTGGCCCACTTTGGGGGGGGCGGTTTTAGAGGACTCTAGACTCAAGGAGGCCCCTAGAGGGGGTCTCTGAATGCAGTAGGGTGCATTTTGGGGTCGCTTCTCTCAGCTAGACTGGGGGTTCAGACCTGGAGATAAGCCTCAATCTCCCAGTGGGTACGGTGGCCATTTCTGGCTTTCAGTTGTGTGCATGAAACAAATTAAGATAAAGAACAAAGAGAATCTGCTAGCAAACTTCTCAAGACCGTGAGTTACAACTAAATGTTCAAAGATTTTCCCTCCCTATCTGGCTATAGTAACTTCAACACAAGAATATTTGCAGGAGGAACGGGGAAGTGAGAGACAGTGTTTAAAGCCTGCTTATCCCCCTCCTTTTTTCCCCTCTCTACTTTTTCCCCCTCTCTTCGGGGACTTAGCTTTTGCTTTTGGTTTGTTTTTTCTTTTCTTCCTGAAACTGGGAAAAGCTGTAATAGAGAAGAGAAGAGAAGAAGAAGAGAAGAGAAGAGAAGAGAAGAAGAAGAGAAGAGAAGAGAGAGAGAAGAGAAGAGAAGAGAAGAGAGAGAGAAGAGAAGAGAAGAGAAGAGAAGAGAAGAGAAGAGGTTGGATTTATACCCTGCCCTTCACTACCCAAGGGAGTTTCAGAGCGGCTTACAAACTCCTTTCCCTTCCCCTCCCCACAACAGACACCCTGTGAGGTAGGCGGGGCTGAGAGAGCTCTGACAGCAACTGCTCTTTTTCAAGGACAGCTGTCCCAGAGCTTGTGACTGACCCAAGGTCACATCAGCAGGTTCAGGTGGAGGAGTGGGGAAATCAAACCCAGTTTTCCCAGATTAGAGTCCGCGCACTTAACCACTGCACCAAACTGGGAGAAATAAATAAAGAACTGGAAAGCTTGAAAAAACTAAAGCTATTAGAATTTGATGTTGAACTGGATTTGGTTTTCCTGTTAATGGGAAAGGAAGATTGCAGAATGAAAGCTGGATGGCAACTAGAAGTGGTAACTATAAACTAGAAGCTATTGTCCTACCTACCTTTGTTGGATTATAAATTTTGAGAACATTGGCTTTTTTGATTTGGAGAAGATATATATATATATAATTAAATATTACTGGAAAATTGACTTTGATCTGTTGGATTTTATTGGATTTTACTTAGTTGGAATATAAAAGAAGTTAGGATTTCCTTTGTTATTTCTTATTTACTATTGGATTTGGATTTGCCTTCCTTTTTATTTACACTAGGAATATATTGGGAGTTAATTAAACTGGAACTGGAACTTAACTGTGATGTGGAGAACTGTAAAGGGACCTGAAAGAGAAATACAATGTGCTTGGGCTACTAAGGAGACAGAAAGAGGCCTGTAATCTGCCCTTCCCCCCCCCTTTGTGTGTGTGCATGCACTAAAAGATGCTTAGGCAATTTTTATTTGATTTATGTTCGATTTAAACTGTTATGAAAAAGTAGAATAATTTAAGTGAAAGTTCTTGGCAGGTCTAGATTGGAAGATACCTATCATACTGAGTTTAATTTGTGGTTTGATATTGGCTCTTTTAATACTGAACCTGGAAAAATAGAATAGATGAGGGAGCATACCGGGGAGGAGGCGCAAGGGAGCATTTGCACTGTTGGCCTGACCCTGGCGGAGGCACGGCTGTAAGCAGCTTTTTCCTTGCTCTGTGGCAGGCACCTATGCATGGGCACATAGGCGCAGCAGCAAGTAGGGCAGGATCCAGGCCCATAGTTATCAAGGGGCCCACAGGGCCTGGCCCTCTGCGGTTTTTACAGGCCCCTCCCCTGATCCTCAGCTTCCCCCTCCCTCTCCCCAGCCCCCTCACCCCCCGATCGATTGTCCGCACTCTGCCGGCTGACTTGGGAGAGGAGCAGCAGGACTTGTTGGGGAAAACAGAAAGAGGAGCGGAGCCAGTTTCCGCCCCCGATCTCAGGCTCAGCATTGGCTACCTTATTTGGAATAGTGGGCGGGCTCTAAGTAAAGAGCCCGCAAAATACAAGTTTAAGCCAGTCACCCTGCCACTTCCTTTAACTCCAGGAAAACTGCAGCAGCAGAGTACGAGGATCTGAGCATTCTGCTTGTCCTCCTGCACAACCTGGGCCATAGCTCCTCTTTCTCCTCTCTTCCTCTGTCAGACAATTAGACCTCAGCAGCTCCACTTTCAGCAACCCAGCAGCTCAGCAGTCTTGGAGAAAGTCTCCTCTGCTGAGCCTGGTCATCTTCCGTGGGGCCGGGCTGGCTGGCTGGGGTTGTTGTGTTACCCCCTCATTTTATGCTGCTGCATTTCCAGCATCCAGTCCTTCCTCCACCACTGTGCGGCCTGCAGGACTCCAAGTTCAGGTAGAGACCAGAGGGGCTCACGTGGGGAATGTACTAAAAGGAAGGACAGGATTGCCTATTGGAAACAATGGGAGAGACTTGAAGGCCCATTGGAAATAATGGGAGCCAGGAATGCCAATTGACTTGCATGGGCTCCATTGAAATACATTACAGCTCAAGAAGAGTTGCAAAGAAAATGTGGAATGGATTTTCCATTAAGGTCTCTGGTCCCAAATAGACTGCTCTAGGACTGGAATGACAGGCCACCACAGTATTTCAACAGAGCCTATGCAAGTCAATTGGCATTCCTGGCTCCCATTATTTCCAATGGGCCTTCAAGTCTCTCCCTGAAACATTTTGTGCAATAAACCACTTGTATTTATTATTTAGTTGTTATTTAGAATATGAGCATGGCATGGCAGCACCACACAGATATATAATGGCAGGCCCCCTGAGAAAAACATTGCCCCCCAAGCAAAAAGTTGTTAGCTACAGGGCTGGCAGAATCCCTTCTCCCAGGAGGCTGCCTGGCCAGAGCTTTAACTCCACAAGGTGGAAGCATCCCACAGACGCGGTTGTGCACTTCAGTGCATACCATGCATGGGCACTTATGCGCATCCCTGCAGGAACAGCCAGTGCACATTATCAATGCGGGTTGTTCCCAGCTTTTAGCATTTAGCGTGCACATGTCCGGGAAGCAGGATCAACTCCAGGGTTTGCTACCACTTTCACCTGGTACTTTTTAAACTTGGGAGGGAAGCATTACAAGACGAGCTGAGTACGGCTGGGGAACGCCTGACAGCTGTGCCTCTGTGAACCGGCCCCTTTAATCTGTTTGTGAAACGTGCCTATATCGGGCCAAACTGCCAGTCTGGACTCGGCCATTTTATGTTTGCAAGAAACACACATCAGACGTAAATATGAACATTATTTGGTTAATAAGAAACTTGGTAACTTATTTACTGCTTTGGACAATATAAAGAAAAGAGGAATAGCTGTATATATCCAAGAAAAACTAAAACCCATTTCGGTATTCTCATCTGAAAATGAAAGACTTCTACTACTTGAAACAGATATTAGAGACAAGAAAATTTTATTGGTGGTGATATATGCACCAAATGAATCACAGGGGAATTTTTTTGAAATGGTGAAGGAAACTATAACAAAATATGACTGTATGGATATTTGTATAATTGGAGACTTTAACTCTGTTTTTGATCAGGACCTAGACAGGAAAACTATTAAAATTAAATTCTACAAAGGTTTACTTCCAAGGTCTTTTTTAGAATTGGCTGAAGAATACAAACTGATTGATGTTTGGAGAACTAGAAACCCAACTGGAAAAGACTATACTTTTTATTCAGATAGACATAAATCTTGATCCAGAATTGATATGTATTGGATTACATCAAGTCTCTTTCAGGAAATTGAAGATATGGATATTATGCAGACCACAACCCGCTGTTATTGAGGATTAAAGATAATCCAAAAAATTTTAGATGGAGGCTGAATACACAATTACTTAAAAATGGACAATTTTTAGAGATGGCTAAGAAAGAAATGAAGACTTTTTTCCAGCAAAATATGAATGGAGAAACATCCATGAAGATAGTTTGGGACACAAGCAAAGCTTTTTTTAGAGGACTGGCAATTAGATTTGCATCAGGAAAGAAAAGAGAAAGAATGAAGACATTTCAAGATATATTGGACACTATTCAGAATAAAGAGTTGGATCCTTCCAATGAGAAATTAAAGATGAATATTAAAACACTACAGCATCAACTCAACCTACTCTTATCAAAAGAAATGGCAAAAATATTAATTTTGCTAAGCGGGATTACTTTGAAAATGTCAATAAACCAGGAAGATAGTTGGTTTATAAGTCAAGAAAAGAGAAAGAGAAAAGGATGAGCCACTCATTGTATGATAAAGAGAGAAAAGAAGAATTTTCAAAGAATAGATTAAGGGAAATAATTCAAGATTTTTATACGCAATTATATAAAAGAGTGGAAATTCAGAAACAATATTTAGGTGAACAGGACTTACCCACAATATCGGAAGAAAGCAGAAAAACATTGAATGATCCTATAACAATGATGGAAATTACAGAGGCTATCAAGAAAAAATATATAAATAAAGCACCTGGACCAGATTGACTACCAGCTGAATACTACAAAATATTTGAAGATGTATTATTGCTGCCATATAAAAATGTAATTTCTTCTGTAATAGAAAAAAACAGAAGTACCAGAATCTTGGACTGAAGCAACTATATCATTGATTCATAAAGAGGACACAGATCCTAAAGAGATAAAAAACTATAGACCTATTTCCTTGCTGAATTGTGATTATAAAATATTTGCAACTATCTTGGCTGCAAGGTTGAAAAAAGTTCTAATAGACTTTATACATCAGGACCAGGCAGGTTTCTTACCCAAAAGGCAGCTAAAGAATAATGTGAGAACAGTTTTAAACATATTAGAATGTTATGACGCTCATCCAGAGAAGCAGATGGCTTTGATATTTTTGGATGTTAAAAAAGCATTTGACAATGTCAACTGGCAATTTATTATTCAACAGATGAAAATAATGAAGTTTGGGACTAATTTTATAAGGGCTATTGAAGCTATATACACAAAGCAGAAAGCAAAAATAGTAGTAAACAATGAATTGACAGACAATATATGAATTGAAAAAGGTACAAGACAAGGGTGTCCAATATCTCCACTGTTGTTCATACCAGTGTTCGACATTCTGACAAGAACTTTTAGGAAAGACTCCCTTATTAAAGGGGCATCAATCAGAGGAAATAAATATAAACTACAAGCCTTTGCTGATGATTTGGAATTTATCTTAGAAGACCCAATGGGTTCTGTACAACAACTGATGAATCGGATTAATGAATATGGGGAAATGGCGGGAATGAAAATAAATTAGCAGAAGACAAAAATGGTTATGAAAAATATGACATTGAAACAGAGACTTGAAATAGCAGAGTTAACCATTTCAACTGGAAAAGAAAGTCAAATATTTTGGTATTAATATCACAGCAAAATGTAGCTCCTTGATGAAAGATAATTATAATAAAGTGTTACAATATATTGAAAAAGATTTAGAGAAATGGAAAAAGCTGCAAGTATCACTAATGGGCAGAACAGCAATTTTGAAAATGAATACTTTACCACGCTTGATGCTTTTATTCCAGATCTTGCCGATATATATTAAACAAAACTTTTTTGATGAGTTGAATAAACTGACACAACATTTTATATGGCATGGGGAAAAAAACAAGAATTATATTGAAAGCCTTGCAGGATGCAAAAGATAATGCTGGATTTGGAGTACCAGACTGGAAGAATTATTATAGGGCAGCAAGTTTGGTTTGGTTGAGAGAATGAATTTTACTTGAAGATCATAGGCTGTTGGCTTTAGAAGGACACGACTTAAAACTGGGATGACACGCATTCTTATGCTACGGGAAAGGTTCTGGAAATAAATATTTTAAAAATCATATGATCATTACTGACAACCTGGGAAAAGATTTCTCTGCTGATATACACTAAAATCCCAAGATGGGTATCTCCAGTGGACGCCTTTTCTCAACCCACTTTGACTTCAAAACAAGCAGTTATTAGATACACAGAATTGTTAGATGATGAAAATAATTTAAAATCTCAGGAAGAATTAAAGAAAAGGGAAATAAACTTAGATTGGTGGCCCAGAGTGCAAGTGGAATATAGATATAATAAGAACAAACAGACAGATGATTTCTATTTAGAACAAGCTGCATTTGAAAAGTTATTATGTACCTCAAGAGAGAAACTTATTAAGAAAATATATGGTATGCTGATGCAATTGAAAATGCAGGATGAAATAGTTAAAGAATGTATGGTCAGATGGATACAAAATGTCGGTTATAACATAGATCTGTCACAATGGAGTAAAATATGGAAAGTGAATATTAAGTTGACTAAATCTGCTTCATTCAAAGAAAATTTATATAAAATGTTCTATAGATGGCACATAACCCCAGACAGGTTAGCTAAAATAAGTAACTGGTGTTAGAAATGTTAACAATCATGTTGGATCATACTACCATATGTGGTGGTCATGTAAAAAGGTCCATAAATATTGGATTAGAGCACATGCTTTTTTACAGTCAGTCTTGAATATTTTTAAGCCAGAAATATTTCTGTTAAACTGTTTAACAGATTACTTAGATAAGAACCATAAATACTTTATTTTCCATGTTATAACAGCAGCCAGAATTTAATTTGCAATGACATGGAGGACACTGAACATCCCAACGCTGTTTGAATTGATAATGAAGATTATGGAATGTACTGAAATGGACAGACTGATAAATATAGTAAAAGGAAAAATGGAAGAAGAATTTATGGGACCGTCGAGGGCATTTTATGACTGGCTAAAACTTAAGTACTGAAAAAATAGGATTAAATGAAGAATAATAAGAATGATGGATATAGTAGTTGTGAAGCAATAATGAAAAGATTTGCATGCAGAATGTTAAACTAGATTTTTATATATATATATATATATTTCTGTATCTTTTCTTTTCCCTTCTTTCCCCTTTCCCTTTCTCTGTACATAAACTAATTCAATTCTTTTTTTTTTTTAGTGAAACTGGCAAGGGTTAAAAAAAAACTTATGGGAACTGCGACATTTCCACCTCATCACACACACAAATGTATCTGGAACACACATTGAAACTTTGAATACCAGCCAGTTCTAGAATTTAGTTCTGGACCTAGAGTCTAGAAGCTTACACTCCAGAGGGGAGAATTATGATTGATTACAGTAGTAATTTAGTTTTACTAGAATTCTGCGTAGGAGACTCTTAGGGAATAATACATCTAGGGTTTGCAGTGATATCTCTTCATTCAAGTTCCAAGAACAAGAAAAAGGAGAAGGTCTTCACAAGGAATTTTGCTCTAATAGAGTAATACTCTCTCAAACTTACGTGCCAATTCTTTTTGCTTGAAAACAGTCCTCTGAACTAACAATGCAATCCTAACAGAGGGGCAGAGTGAAAGCACTAAGGGAGCCAACTAGCAATTATACTGACCTGATGTATCTCAGAAATATGCAGGTGTAAGGTAGAGTTACACTGGTGCAGCACCTCATGCCACCCTGCCATAGCCATGGAAGCTAGCTGGGTGACTTTGGGCCAGTCACACACACTCAGTTCAACATACCACACAGGGTTGTTGTGAGGATAAAATGGAGGAGAGGAGAACAATGTAAGCCACTTTGGGTCCACATTGAGGAGAAAGGCAGGATTTAAATAGAGTAAATGAATGAAGTAAATAAATATGTGCCTGCTCTAGGAAGAGCGGGGCTCTGTCACAAGGGAAAAGACATCTGGGGAGGTATCACTGAGAGGGAAAGGAATCATAGGGTCCCCAGAATCAATGGCTGGGGGGGGAGGCAATGCACCAGGCAGACTTGATGACTTCAGAGGGGGAAGGGGAGGGCATTGGTAGGGGAGGCATCAGCTGACTCAGGAGCTGGATATTGTAGCAGGGGACTCAGAGCCTTTGCTGGGCCCTGGGGTAGCAACCAAGTGGGAACAGCTGGGTATCTGTCACAGAGCAGGGATGCTTTCTCTCGGGGCATGAAGGGATGGGCAGCAACTGTGGCAGCAGCTGCCAGGCACCTGGAGAGCTGCTGGGTGGCACAAGGGAGATCAGGAACAGCCAGCTGTGCAATGAGAAGGGATGGATTAAAACAAATGACAAGATGCTCATTGGGGACAATGGAAGATGCTGGAATACCTATTACATGTAATGGGAACCAGGAATGCCAACTGACTTGCATGGGCTCCAATGAAATACATTACAGAAGAGAAAAGTTACAATTAATGCACAATGGATTTAGAATGATGGTATCTGGACACAAATAGATTGCTCTGGGACTGAAAAGACAGTGCCCAGAGTGGAATGATGATCATTCCAGTCCCAGAATACTTCTGCTCTATTGAGGAGGCTATTGGGGGATCTGCTGGCAGTACTGTGTGCCCTCACATCTCAGCCCACCACAGTTGCCCCCTTTCCTGCTCCCCACTGGTGGGGTAGCCAAGGGGTGGCCCAGGGGTGCCCCTGGCAGTGTGGAACTGCACCTTCCCACCCCTTGGCTGTGGCGTGCACAGCACTGGTTCCACTCCTGCTGGCCTGTGATTGGTTTTATCTGGCCTGTCCATCATAGCCCTGCCATCACACCTTGTGACCTGTATGGGATATGACAGCATAGTTGCTGGGGAAGCTGGCACGGTTGCAGCCTCTACAACCCTGCTGTTTGGTCTTTTTCTGGCCTCCCAGTCTCTTCCGGAACTTTTCAAGGAGCAGATTAGGGGGCACCATGCTGGCAGCCCTTAGGAAAGCATTGCTAGTGGATTAATTCAGATGTTCATTGTGTACTGGATGGTCTTGAGAGAAGGTGGTTTGAAATGTCTATAAGATTATTTTGGTCCTGAAAGAGTAATTCCCAACCGGCTTTAAGGACTCCAAAGCCTACCTCACCCACTACTTTTGACAGACACCTCCCTCTATATACTGACTTCCAAACACATATGGCCTCGGCAAGCATGCACATTCCAATCAAACCTAACTGCATTTGATACCTTTTATGAAAAACTTATTATAATTTCTGTGTTATCAAACCATAACATATGAATAATTCTAAGGTATAGCCAGAAGTTTGTGGATTCTACAAATATATTTTTGAAAAGGGTTTTACAGCTTCCAGTTATTTCAGAGCTTGAAAAATTTCCAAAGTACCCTTGTACCTTTCTGTAGCAGTTTTCCAGGCTCTCTCCACTAGGTCTCTACTATCCCAAAATGTTAAACATTCTCTATAAACTCTCCAGTTCTTACACAGTAATTCCAAATTTAATGACAAGGGCTAATTTCTGCAGTCAGAACTATTAAACTACCCAAGTTTTCACATAGATTCAGGTGAGTAGCCATGTTGGTCTGAAGCAGCAGAACAAAATTTGAGTCCAGTGGGGGCACCTTTAAGACCAACAAAGTTTTATCCAAGGTATAAACTCTTGTGTGCAAGCACACTTCTTCAGATACAGTGAAATGGAAATTACCAGTCCATACATTTAGGTAGAGGGTGAGCAGTAAATTACCAAACAGCATAATGAAGATGTTTAACAGATTCAAGAACCAAACATAACAAGCTTAGTTTATATTGTTACCATTTGTTTGGGTTTAATTCCGTGGGAAAACATAGTGAAGGAAATAAATATGGCAATGGGCAGATGTATCCTTAATTGTGGAATGCTGAGAGAGTAATTAACTGAGACTCTGCCATTATGGGGCCGCAGTGGCTCAGAGGTTAAGATGCTGAGTTGCAGACCAGAAGTTTGGTAGCTCAGCAGTTTAAGACCCTAGTGCCATGAGCGCCCATCTCTGGCCCCAGCTCCTGCCAACCTAGCAGTTCGAAAGCAAGAAATTGCAAGTAGATAAATAGGTACGACTTCAGTGGGAAGGTAACAGCATTCCATGCACCTTGGCATTTAGTCATGCCGGCCACATAACCATGGAAATGTCTTCAGACAGTGCTGGCTCTTCAGCTTGGAAATGGATATGAGCACTGCCCCTTAGAGCTGGGTTTGACTGGCTTTCAAGCAAGGGAAACCTTTACTTTTTACTGCCATTATGCTCCTTTTACATATCATTCCTGTCTGAAAGCAAGTATAGTGTAACAGCCCCAAAGTCCCCAGTTCAAATTTTATCTCAACCACTATCCTAAGAACACTTGTCTGGGGATAAGCTTCATCCAATTAGACTCAAGTATGATTCTGAGAAGAACCACTTAGGATTGCACTGTAGGTCATTTTAGGCAAGCCACTTTTTATTACCTCCCCATCTTCAGAGAATAATATCAGTCTATTTTACAGGATTCTCATTAAAATTATTGAGGCAATGTATTTTAAACACTTGGAACTCTTTAAATATATTATACAAACACTAAGAAATGTAGCCAGGAAGAAAGAATTATATTAATAACAACAATAATAAATAACAGTTGTTGGAGCTCAGAAGTTGAATCTTTCCTTCTTGCAGAATCTGAAGATTTCTGAGAAAAATTCCATGACTAATATAGTGAAATGGAGTGGAAAATTTTCCAAACTAGAATTTTCTGAGCTGGAAAACTTTCTGATGCTATATTTTACTAAGGACAATTTAAATAATTTAAATGTAAACATAGTCTACCACTAATTGTTAGGGTGGTCATGATGCAAATCAATCGTTCATGTTAGAAGGGCTAATTGTGGGATATGAAGCATGGACAAACCACAGTGCTTATACATATGCCAGGCTTCAACATGGTGTATTTGCATACTTTTGCTAACATTATTTCAATTTTGCTAACATTATTTAAATATTTAAATTACTTATTTAAAATTGGATCACAATATTTTCCAGTTCAAAGTTTCCTGGGAACACAACTAGTCCAATATAATACATTTCCAGAGGAAATTGCTAATACAGCTTTCTATAAAGGCCAGCAAGATGCAGCAATGCAGCTTTCCATCCCTCTTCATCACTCTTAGTTGTCATCAGTGTTCACTCTAAGCTGAGCTAGTGTGAGCTAGCTCACAGTTTTTTAGCCTCTGGCTCACACATTTTTGTCTTAGCTCAGGAAGAAAGGCTCCAGAGCAAACTAATTTATGCAGTAGCCAAATAGCTCGCTCACAACTTTAATGCCAGTTGCTCACAAAGTAAAAATTTTGCTCACAAGACTCCACAGCTTGGAGGGAGTACTGGTTGTCATATTATCTTACTGAACATACTCAGCCTGCATCTCCCAAACACCCACATCTAATCAGACTAACCCAATTTCAGCCATGTGTCTGCTGCATAACAAGCTGCTACCCAGTTACAAAGCTGCCTGGAACCAAGGCAACATAACTGTGACGAATGGCGATCACATGCCTCTTTGTGAACAAGCTCAACTTTTACCTGCTCCTTTTTTATTTGCATATGTAAGTACCTTTCCCATCTCCCCTCCACACAAGAATCAAGGTCAACCACAGGCATAAGGAACTCTTGGAGAATGGATGTCTGTGGCTGAGATGGTGTTTTCCAGGATGAAAACGTGTCCCATTCTAATTCTTCAGACAAGCAAATCAAATAAACAAATACAGTGAGAACTAGCAGGGTCAGGGTAGATATGTGCAACTTTACTTCCACTTGACATGAAGAAGTCACTCAAATAGGATTAGTTTCATCTAAAGTCTTTTCACATTTCCCATCCTGGGCGAGCAGAACAAAACTATGCTATAAATAAATAAAATCTAATAAATAAAAATGCCATATTCCAAGTGCTTTTTAACAAATGCACAGACACATGCATGCAAACGCTAATGGCTTCAAAGGATAATGATGGGGGGCCAACGATTTTCACCAGAAAAGATGACAACCAGCAATGAATAGTTGCCACAGTGGCAGGTATTTATGGATCACTAGCAGCAACATTTTCAAAGCCAAGCAACTGCTGATACCAGTCAACATATGTGTTAAGTATTAGGTAAAGGTAAAGGTTTCCCTTGCTTGAAAGCCAGTCAAATCCAACTCTAAGGGGCGGTGCTCATCTCCGTTTCCAAGCCGAAGAGTCAGTGCTGTCCAAAGACGTCTCCATGGTCATGTGGCCGGCATGACTAAACACCAAGGTGCACGGAATGCTGTTACCTTCCCACCAAAGTGGTACCTATCTATCTACTTGCAATTTCTTGCTTTCAACCTGCTGTGTTGGCAGGAGCTGGGGCCAGAGACGGGAACTCACTCCGTCACACGGCACTGGGATCTCGAACTGCCGAACTACAGACCTTCTGGTCTGCAGCTCAGCATCTTAACCTCTGAGCCACCGTGGCCCTGTGTTAAGTATTAAATATATATAAATGTATACATACAGACATACATAAAGATATCTGCATGCAAGCACAGATGAGAATGGAGATAGGCAAACTTTTTCTGGAAAACAGTTTAATTGTTCCACTGACAATTGCTTTATCTGTGACCCTGCAGTTGAAAAGAAGATGGGCTCATGAACTCATTTCCACATGACAATGCTCTCGCAAAGTGATTTGCTTGCCTGCAAGAACAGTGGCAAGTTCTCAGAACTGGCCTCTCAAGTTCCACTGAAAGCAGCTCAGTTACAGCCTTTTGTACTGTTAGTGGAAGTGGAAGTCTCTGCTGAAGATATGTGCAATTAAAACCACTTCTCTTACTGCTCTTTTAATTCTCAGAGGCTCCCTGGGCAGGTGTTGCTAGACACGAAAAGGGAAAGAAAAACAATCATTTCAGCAAAATGTACCCCGTTTTCTGCCCACCCACCACCTTGCATTATTCCCCCACTAAAAACAGATGGGAGGGGAGAAAATCAGCAGTTACAGAGATCTGTAGTAAATAAGGAAATGGATCACATCAATATATGCGTGTTCCCATAGGAAGCATTTCCACTCATGAGAAGTGGATGGTGTGTGCTTGAGGTGCTACAACCAAGTGGGTCGCTCTTCCTGACAAGAGCAGGCTGCTTTTCTGCATGAAGAATGCTGACACAGCAGAAAATGGGGGTACTTCATTAACAGTGCATTTCCTTTCCTCAGCCCATATTATTTATTACCAACACACAAGCCAGGATTTTGGCTTGATAGAATAAGAACACTGGGAGGAAAGAATGCATTTATGTGTACAGCATAGTAACAAGAAGACGAAACTAAGTTTGCAGGCCTTATTAGAACAACATGTAAAGGTGAGAAAACCCTGGCATACTATTTTTACATAAATATCTATATGCATTCAGGTTGCACAAACAGATATGCACAGAGAAGGAAACATCCATGTCTGCAGATTTAGGTGAGCTGCTGTGATCCTAGAAGGAAAGAAATGCACGGAGCTGTTTTGAAATGAGAGACTCTAAATAAGCTTGTTTGTACTGGAGGTCACCATAAACTTCTCTGAGCAGCTGAATAAGCTGCAGGGACGTTCTTCTTGCCATCTGCTCCTTTCCCAGAACACCTCCTGCAAATCAAGAGTCAGTCTGCTGGTTTCTATTCCCATTAACCTCTAATCACCCACAAGGGCCCTTCTTTGCTTTGCTCTTTATCTGCGCCAGCTAATGCGTGAAGTGGCCTTCGCTTCCCATCTGTTCCAGCATTAGTAGAGTTAAAGAACAATGCAGCTTGCCTGTTTCAAGCATTCACTTACCCAGATGCCCTGGTATTAACTCAATTTCCCACTGTTTGCTACTATTATCCATACAGGATTTGGTATGTTTGCTTCTTTAGAAGCCAAAATATAGAATTTCCCCACCATTTGCTTTGTGCTTTCTGTACAAGTGCTCTATTTCAGTACAACAATCAAATAAGAAATACCTCATACCCATCTGAGCTAAATTATTAGAAATATGGAATTTATTAGAACTCATGTTCGAATAAAAGACTTGGGATGTCTCCCTTTCCCCCAGTTATGGCCCACTGCATTAGCCAACACATCTACCAGGCTGTCATTCCTCAGACAAATGGTTCTTTAATCGCCCACGCTTGCACATTAGGCACTACTGGCAAGGCTGTTTAGAGGGAGAACAATGAATCTTAAATGGTAACAGAACCTCGGATTTTGTCTGGCAATTGTGAATATTTAAACTATACTAGCAGCGCAAACAATATTTCTATACCTGTTTGTAGTAAAGCAGACAAACCACTATTAAGGGAAATATCCTCATCTAAATGGACACAAAATAGGGGCACAATATCAACATTATTTCCTTCCTATATTGTTGCTGGTTTAAGTTTCTTGTTCAAGTTGACCCTTCTGGTATGATCAGGTGTACTAAACAACAGCCCATGACTGGGTAATAAACACATGCAAGCATAAAATTAATGCTGTTGTGCTAAACAAGGAAAACAGCAGTATGCCATTAAACCTAATTATTTTAGTCCCCTCTGGTTTAATAATAGATACATGCAAAGAATGGTAATTTCACACATTATATCCACATCTGATATGTCAGCTGTACAATTGTATCATATGACTTAGGAATACAGTCCTAAATAAGTTACTGTTAAAACAGTGAATTATGTTTTCTCACATAAAATCTAATTAAATGTGCTTGGGCCCATTAACTATGTTGATTATAAGCACTTAAATATAATAGTTCAAAATCGGTAATATTCTGAGAATGTTTATGACAAGAGTTGCTTCTTTAGATACACACACACAATATTGGGAAATGTGCTAAACCCGTTGCCTAAAATAAAAAAACAGGCACAGATTGCAGAGAAACACTTTCAACACTGTTCACAATTTCACAGGGAACTGATCCAACTAAAATATTATTAACAATTCACAAATTATTGACATTTTCAACCTTAAATGATGCTGGTTTCATGCAACATTTGGGCATACAGTGTATAATTTGTTTTACCATGTAAGGCTACTTTATAAAATATAAATATGAAGTTAAATGCTGAAAACAGCTCCTGTAATAATGACAGTCTCACTCAAAAGATCATTGGTCTTTAGTAACACACACAGTAAGCCAAACTTAGAAGCAGATCTGGAAGAAGATCTGGATCCAGCCAATCAATATCTTTCAGTTTTATAAACACCCATCGCTGGCATGCAGTAGCAGTTTTACACATGGTATGCAAATATATCTAAATAATTTAAGGCTTTATTTTGCTTAAAATACTGCAAGGAGCTAAGAACATTATGGTTTTCTTGTGCAGTTTCAAAGACTTGTTCTGCAAAAGCAGTGCTTTGCATCAGCATCCCTGTCTGAATAAAAATTGAATTATGTCAGCCTAATCCTATTAATCAGTCATAGGCTCCTTGTACCTATTGTCCCAGGCTCCTGGTTTGTGGGCTTCCCTCTGATACCAAGGAGGAAAAGAATCATTTCAGCACATCGAAATGTCCTTTGCTGTCCACATTCCTATCACTGATCTGCTTTTCAGTAAGATGGTCTCTCTCCTGCGTCTGCAAAATTTTAGGCCTTTTGTTCTCTTTGGGCACATCTAGCTTCTGGGCAGCAGAATAGGTTTATTGGTTGCCTCTAGCCAGAACAGCTTCTTAGTGACAGCTTGGTTAGTAAGGCATAAAATGAGGAGTTTTGTCCATACATGCATATGGCTAGACATGTAAATGGCAAACAAATTAGTATTAAAACCACTATTAAGTAAATATGCTGCTTTTTAAAAAGCCTACTGCTCCCCCTTGTTAAAACCACAATACTCCTGTCTATGAATGCCTTCCCCTTTGCCCTCCAATACTGCTCCACCCTTAAATAGGCTACCAAGGAGCCACTGCATGGGTTGATGCAATTTGAAACAATGTAGAAAGTGTACACAGGCAATACTGCTCAGACCTAAAGCGATAATACTGGCTGAGTTGGATGTTGACCCCACCTCTATGTATAACAAGATTATATGTATACATACAAAATGTTAATAAACATTAGTTTGGTATAGACAGTTATTACCACAATTGTTCGAAAGCACTAGTGATTGTGTACATTATGAAGTGTATAAATCTGTTAGCATCTATAGAGGACTGTTCATATTGCCCAGTCTATACAGTGGTTGTTGGACAAAATGAACTGATGGCAGATTTTTTGTACAGGAACACACAAATTCACTCACTAAGTTTCCCCTTATCCCTCCATCCTTCCAATAACCCGGATGCTCAGCACAAATAAAGGCTGGCTACTACAGCAAGCCAAGCTTTGTGGGCTCTAGTTTTATACATTCTTGAGCCATTCTTGAGGCTTAAGGGAGAAGTAATAGTAGCCAGACACCCTTCCACAGTGCATGAACCTCAATTTCGTATAAGAACATAAGAGAAGCCAATATTGGATCAGGCCCATCCAGTCCAACACTCTGTCACACAGTGGCCAAAAATAACCAGGTGCCATCAGGAGGTCCAGCAGTGGGGCCAGGACACTAGAAGCCCTCCCACTGTTACCCCCCCCAAGCACCAAGAATACAGAGCATCACTTGCCCCTGACCAAGAATTCCTATCTATACTTTGTGGCTAATAGCCACTAATGGACTTCTGCTCCATATGCTTATCTAATTCCCTCTTGAAGCTGTCCATGCTTGTAGCCGCCACCACCTCTTGTGGCAGTGAATTCCATATGTTAATCACTCTTTGGGTGAAGAAGTACTTCCTTTTATCCGTCCTAACCTGACTGCTCAGCAATTTCATGGAGTGCCCATGAGTTCTTGTATTGTGAGAAAGGGAGAAAACTACTTCTTTCTCAACCTGCTCTATCCCATGAATAATCTTATAAACCTCAATCATGTCACCCCTCAGCCATCATTTCTCCAAGCTAAAGAGCCCCAAGCGTTTTAACCTTTCTTCATAGGGAAAGTGTTCTAATACTTTTATCATTCTAGTTGCCCTTTTCTGCACTCTTCCAATGCTATAATATCCTTTTTGAGGTGTGGTGACCAGAACTGTACATGGTACTCCAAATGAGGTCACACCATTGATTTATACAGGGGCATTATAATACTGGCTGATTTGTTTTCAATTCCCTTCCTAATGAGCCCCAGCATAGCGTTGGCCTTTTTTTTATTGCAGTTGCACACTGTCTAGACATTTTCAGTGAGTTATCCACTATGACTCCAAGATCTCTCTCTACCAGTTTGGACCCCATCAATTTGTATTTATATTTAGGATTCTTGGCTCCAATGAGCATCATTCTGCACTTGGCCACATTGAACCCCATTTGCCATGTTGACACCCACTTGCCCATCCTCGACAGATTCCTTTGGAGTGCCTCGCAATCCCCCCTGGTTCTCACCACCCTGAACAACTTTGTGTCATCTGCAAATTTAGCCACTTCGCTGCTTATTCTCAATTCCAAACCATTAATAAACAAGTTAAAAAGCATCGGATCGAGTACTGATCCCTGTGGTATCCCACTGCTTACCACCCTCCACTGAGAAAATTTCCCATTTATACTCACTCTCTGTTTCCTATTAATTAGCCAGTTTTTGATCCACAAGAGGACTTGTCCTTTTATCCCGTGACTATTGAGCTTACTTAGGAGCCTTTGATGAGGAACTTTATCAAAAGCTTTCTGGAAGTCAAGGTAAACATCATCTATTGGGTCCCCCTTGTCCACATGTTTGTGATCAAGCGAGCATAAATACAGAGAGACAACCACTGAAAGTGTGAGTCGAGTTTAAGCGAGAAGCACCCGCGCATTTGCGTCCCCCCTAGCAAAAACGAGGGGGGAGGGACTTCCCCCCTGATAAGGACTGCTTGCAGGTGATTTTAAAAAAACGGAAAAGGGGGGGTGGCAAGAAAAAAGCGGAAGTGAAATAAAGAGCTTGCGTGAGTTTACCGGCGGGATTAAGATCTTCCGGAGACTTTGATGAACTTTTGCTAACGGTAAACAATCCCCAAACATGGTGCCGCCGAAAGATGTGAGGGACAAGATACCGAAAGTTAAACCTTCTTCAGGAAGTTCCAGCCCTCTAAGTTCAGCGCCTAGACAGGACCAAACTGCGGAACTCCAAAGGTTGCTAGCAGAGATGCTTCGTCCACTACTGGAAAAAATTACAGCTATCGATAAAAAGCTTGACACTCAACAAGCACAGACAGCAGTAAATGCAAAGAAAATTGAAAAAGCGGAGCAGGAACTTAAAGAGATTGGTTCCAACTTGAAAAAAATTGATAAAAAGCTACAGGCGCTTGATAAAAAGTGCCAAATCGAAGAATCTCGTGTCTTACAGCTACAAATGGAAAAGGCAAGCTACATCTTGAGACTTCAAGGGATTAAAGAGGAGAAAGGGGAGAATCTGTACCAAATCGTGGGTGATTTGTTGGCCCCTTTGGCAGATATGACACCGGACCAACTTCAAGGCGAAATAGATAAGGTCTTTCGATCGTATTCGAAGTATATTCGAAAGAACAATCTGCCAGGGGAAATTACTATTAGATTCTCCCGAAGGAGAACAAGAGATCAACTCTTGAAAGCGACTAACAGGACTACCTTGAAGTGGAGAGACAAGGAAATTAAAGTTATGAAGGACATTCCATTTGAGATAAGAAGAAAGAGGAGGAAATACAGAGACTTGGTGACATTTTTACAAGGCCAGAAAGTCGCGTACAGAAGGCTGATCCCCAAGGGACTAATCTTTCAGTATGCAAATGGCAAAGAAAGGACTGGTTCAACGGACAAGGCTTGTGAATTTTTGCGTCAATATGGTAATCAACCAGGAGAGGGAGATGGCACCAAGGAGAGCGAAGAAGAAAGAGAGACTGGATCTTCCTCAGAGGACTCAGACTCTAAATTGGAAGCAGTAGCCCCCAAATCAAGCTATCATTTAAGGGGGAAAAGAGGGAAAAAATAGTTTGTTAAAGATCTCTGGAAGATGCTAGCAGGAAACTATATTTGTATTAGTGAGTGAAAAGAATAACATTTTAGCAAGATAATCATCCTTAGTTGAAGTCAATTCACATTTAAGAGATAGATTTGTATCTAAACTGATTGTATGATCACCGAGTCTTGGGTTCTTAGAGGTTATCTTTTCTTTCTCCCATAGATTGTAGTTCCCCACCCTGGAATTTTCTGTTGTAGTTTGTAGTAAATAGAAAAAACAATAAAAAATCCCCTTCGGGGGCCAAAAAACCCCAAAACACTATCAGGTTAGTGAGACAAGATCTTCCCTTACAGAACCCATGCTGAGTCTGCCTCAATAGTTTTTGCTCATCAACGTGCCTACTAATTCTTTCCTTAATAACAGTTTTACCAACTTACCCGGTATCGACGTCAGACTGACTGTCCTGTAATTTCCCAGATCTCCCCTGGAACCCTTTTTAAAGATGGGAGTGACATTAGCTACCGTCCAGTCCTCAGGAATGGAGGCAGATTTTAATGAAAAATTACATATTTTTATAAGGAGATCCACAAGTTCACATTTGATTCCTTTCAGAACTCTTGGATGTATGTCAACTGGGCCTGGTGATTTAACAGTTCTTAAGTTGTCTATCAGTCATAGGGCCTCCTCTCTTGTCACCTCAATCTGACTCAGGTCTTTCAACACCCCTACCGAAATCAGCGGTTCTGGAGTGGGCAAACACTTCTCATCTTCCACAGTGAAGACAGAGGCAAAAAATGCATTCAGCTTCTCAGCCATCTCCCTATCATCCTTCAGTACTCCTTTTACCCCTCAGTCATCCAAGGGCCCCACTGCCTCTCTGGCTGGTTTCCTGCTTCTAATGTATTTGAAGAAAGTTTTATTGTTGGTCTTTATGTTTTTTGTTATATGCTCCTCATATTCCCTTTTTGCCTGCCTGATCACAGACTTGCATTTTATTTGCCATACCCTGTGCTCCCTTTTATCAACCTTACTGAGACTAGCTTTCCACCGCTTAAAGGAATCCTTCTTTACCTTTTACAATTTCCATTACTTTGTTTGTTAAGCATGCAGGCTTTTTTCTATACCTATTTGTGCCTTTCCTAACCTGCGGTATATATTTTTTCTGAGCTTCTAGGATTGTAGTTTTAAAAGCCTCCAAGCTTCCCCAATGGTTTTGACCCTTTCAACTTTTCCTTTCAGTTTCCTCCTCACATGTCCCCTCATATCAGAGAAGTTACCCCTTTTGAAGTTAAAAGTGGTTGTGTCAGTCTTTTTGGGCAACTCCCTATTTATACAAATGTTGAACACAATAACATTATGGTCACTGTTCCCAAGTGGTGCAATCACTTTTACATCTCTCATCAGGTCTTGGGCGTTACTTAGGACCAAATCCAGGATCACCTCTCCCCTGGTAGGTTCTGTGACCATCTGTTCCATAGCACAGTCATTAAGAGTGTCTAGAAACTCTATCTCTTTTTCCTGACTAGAACACATATTGACCCAATCAATGTGTGGGTAGTTAAAATCACCTATTATGACACAGTTATTTCATCTAGCCACTAT
Source organism: Gekko gecko (assembly GCA_029375565.1). Classification (NCBI taxonomy): domain Eukaryota; kingdom Metazoa; phylum Chordata; class Lepidosauria; order Squamata; family Gekkonidae; genus Gekko; species Gekko gecko. The sequence continues at coordinate 97,596,656 of JAPDNY010000006.1, forward strand.
CTTTAATTCATTCCCCAATTTTACCTCGGACACTTCCAGCATTTGTGTATAAACACCTATAGTTCCCCATGCATGTTAAGCCCACAACCTTCCTCTTGCTGCCTTGAGACCTTGCCAGGCAGTCCATATCATTAGCCACAATCTCAGTGGACAATTCCAATCCATTTCCTTGTAGAGAAGTAATAGCTACCCCTTCATCTCTTTGAGATAAGCCATCCCAAACCAGAGACTTTTCATCTCCTATCAGCTTTCCCTCATTATTCAGTTTAAAAACTGCTCTGTCACCTTTTTGTTTTTAAGTGCCAGCAGCCTGGTTCCTTCTCAGGACAAGTGGAGACTGTCTCTTTTGTACAGCTCCCTCTTGTTCAAAAAAGCATCCCAGTGCCTAACAAACTCAAACCCTTCCCCCCTACACCATTGTCTCATCCATGCATTGAGACTCCTGATCTGTGCCTGTTTCTCCAGCCCTGCACGTGGAACAGGTAGCACTTCTGAGAAGGCTACCTTGGAGGTTTCCTGCCTAGCAGCCTAAATTTTTCCTCCAGGACCTCACGACTGCATTTCCCCACATCATTGGTGCCAACAAGTACCACAACCAGTGGCTCCTCCCCAGCAGTATCTACCACATCTGTAACGTCCCCTACTTTTGCACCAGGCAGGCAAGTCACCATACTGTCAGTAAGCGGGTTCGCCACCCAGCTGTCTACCTGCCTAAGGACTGAATCACCAAATACCAAGAGCCCTCTCCCTCCCTGCCCAGGGATGGTTCCTTTGTGTGAAAGGATACCCATTCACCAGCTGAAGAAGAGGACTCTTTTGAGGGCACATATTACTTATCTGCAGCACAATGCCCTGTTTCCCCTCAACCCTCATGCTCCCTGACAGTGACGGGGCTGCCAGATCCAGAGTGGGACATATCTGACAAGTCCCTGAGAGTCTTCTCCATGTGCCTAACTGATTGTCTCCGCTTCTCCAGGTCAGCCACCCTGGCCTCAAGGGAGAAAACTCGTTCCCTGAGAACCAGGAGCTCCTTGCACCGAGCACACACCCAAGACTTCTGTCCAGTGGGCAGATAGTCATATATTTGATACTCTGTGCAAAACACTGGATAGCCCCCAACCCCCTGCTGGCATTCTGGCTTCATAACTGCTTTTAAAATAATAATTTTGTATAATCCCCCTTTTTAAAACCCTTTGAATTTATGTGGTTCTCCTTGTAGAAGTCTACTCACCTTACCGGGAACCCAGGGAGACTAGGGCCCTGGCTTTCTGGCTCTTCCTGGGCTTCTTACAGAGCCCCTAGGCAAAGAGCCACAGGCCAAGAGCCCTAACCCTTTGGCTCTGCCTTAAATAGAAGCTTCCCCCAGCAGAGGATGTGGCCAGCAGCTATTCAAATTCATCCAGGCACTCAATTACAGTCAAACAATAATGCTTTCACACCCTCTTTCAAGCAGCCAGGACTCTGCAACAACATACAACTCACCCACATGCTCCCAAACACAGTACCCTCTCAGCTAAATCACCTCAGCTGAAAGTAAATAAAAAACACTCACCCCTCTAGCAGCTCTATCTCCTGCTCCTTCTCAGAGCTCAGCTGGGTCAGGTCTGTTTCTGGCAAGGTGCTGCCTTAAATAGAAGCTTCCCCCTGCAAAGGATGTGGCCAGCAGCTATTCAAATTCACCCAGGCACTCAATTACAGTCAAACAAAGATGCTCTCACACCCTATCTCAAGCAGCCAGGACTCTACAACAACTCACAACTCACCCACACACTCCCAAACACAGTACCCTCTCACCTTATCACTTCAGCTGAAAATAAGTAAAAAACACTCACCCCTCTAGCAGTTCTATCTCCTGCTCCTTCTCAGAGCTCAGCTGGGTCAGTTCTGCTTCTGGCAAGGTTTTCCACTAAGTACTACTTCCCCAAGAAGCTTTTATTATATTTTGTTTCTATCTGTATTGCTGTAAGATGCCTTGGGAGCCAAGTTATGGCTGAGAAACTAGGTAGAAATACAATAAACAGATTGCCAAAGTAATGTGCATAGCCTTCATGTAAACTAAGCAGATTGCCTGGGAAATATACACAGTGCTCAAGGGAGAAAATATATACTAAGTAACAACCGTACCTACCATCCAAGTGACACTGTTGACTTGTGCAACCATACCTACAATCCAAATGACACTGTCCACTTGTGCATGTTCCTACCACTTAAGGCCAAACTACATATGCTTGTTTTTAAAATTCCCAAGAATTATTTTGGGAAAGACCACTGATACAGAAGAATTTACTTTCTTTGGTTTACCAGGAGGTGGTCATTTGTAACTTTACCATGGGCTATATGCAACTATGGCCACAGGATTGGAAAAGGTCAGTGTACATTCCAATCCCAAAGAAGGGCAATGTCAAGGAATGTTCAAACTATCGCACAATTGCACTCATTTCACACGCTAGCAAGGTCATGCTCAAAATCCTACAAGCTAGGCTTCAACAGTACGTGGATAGAGAATTGCCAGAAGTACAAGCTGGGTTTCGAAGAGGTAGAGGAACTAGAGATCAAATTGCCAACATTCGCTGGATTATGGAGAAAGCAAGAGAGTACCAGAAAAACATCTACTTCTGTTTCATTGACTATGCTAAAGCCTTTGATTGTGTGGATCACAATAAATTATGGCAGGTTCTTAAAGAGATGGGAGTACCGGACCACCTCACATGTCTCCTGAGAAACCTGTATAAGGGTCAAGAAGCAACAGTTAGAACCGGATATGGAACAACTGATTGGTTTAGCATAGGAAAAGGAGTACGACAAGGATGTATATTGTCACCTTGCTTATTTAATTTATATGCAGAGTACATCATGCGAAATGCTGGCCTGGATGAATCACAAGCTGGAGTTAAGATTGCTGGGGAAAAGATCAATAACCTCAGATATGCAGACGATACCACTCTGATGGCAGAAAGTGAAGAGGACCTAAAGAGCCTCTTGCTCAGGGTCAAAGAGGAGAGCGCAAAAGTGGGCTTGAAGCTCAACATCAAAAAAACTAAGATCATGACATCTGGGCCCATCACTCCTTGGCAAATAGAAGGGGAAGTCGTAGAAGTAGTGACAGACTTCACGTTCCTAGGATCCCAGATCACTGCAGATGGTGACTGCAGCCATGAAATTAAAAGACGCCTGCTCCTTGGGAGGAAAGCGATGGCAAACCTAAACAGCATGATAAAAAGCAGAGACATCACCTTGCCAACAAAAGTCCGCATGGTCAAAGCAATGGTATTCCCCGTAGTAATGTATGGCTGCGAGAGTTGGACTATAAGGAAGGCCGAGCGCCGAAGAATAGATTCTTTTGAACTATGGTGCTGGAGAAGACTCTTGAGAGTCCCTTGGACTGCAAGGAGATCAAATCAGTCAATCCTAAAAGAAATCAACCCTGATTGTTCCTTGGAAGGCCAGATCCTGAAGCTGAAGCTCAAATACTTTGGCCACCAAATGAGAAGGGAGCATTCACTGGAGAAGACTCTGATGCTGGGAAAGATTGAAGGTCAAAGAAGAAGGGGACGGCAAAGGATGAGATGGTTAGACAGTGTCATTGATGCAACGAACATGAAATTGAGCAAACTTCAGAGGACAGCGGAAGACAGGAGGGCCTGGCGTAAACTGGTGCATGGGGTCGCGAAGAGTCGGACTCGACTGTGCGACTGAACAACAACAACAACAATATGCAACTATGTTCTCAGCCAGTCATTAGTAGCTGAGTGTATATCTTCAGTACCTCTTACTTCCAGTTGGTTATAAGAACACAGTAAAGTTCACTTCATTTGTGGCCGAATATATATGCCCTTTAGTAAGCTTACAAATGGTCATCGTCATCATCATCATCATCATCATCATCACAAACTTTATTGGCATATATACAACTGGTCACCACAGGGTAAACAGTCATGGGTCTTTCAGGATGCAGGAAAAACATAAGAATTGTATTCCTGAATTTATTTTATGCAGAACATGGACTGCCATATCTGCCTAAAACTTCAATGAAAGCAAACTGAAAAGAGTAAGCCTCTAAAACCATTCCATATCTCATTTTTTCTAGCAACCAATTCCAGTTGTTTGCTGGGAGTGGCTGGCCAGCTGCTTAATTAGTAAGACCAGTAAAAACAATTTATTTTCAGAAACAGGGAAAGACATTTTTAAAGGTGCCTGTTAGTGCTGTAGCCTGCTTAAAAATCACACCTCTTTACCAGGAATTCATTCACTTCAAGTTCAAGTGTATAGGGCCTGATTGTGGTATGTACTCCACACATGCATAGAAGCACTGATTTAATACACATATTCCTGGACTGAGTTCTGGCACTAGAAATATGTTGCACATGTGTATCCAACTCAAAACAGGATCTGAGTATAATCAGACCTCCAAGATCTCCTCAGCTGCCAAAAGCATCCCCTATGAGGATAAATCAGAACCCCTGCTGATTTAAAATCAATTTATAATGCTTTTTCCCTGTTCAGAAGGTTTTAATACTATGCAAAACAACTACAACCTGAGATTGGTGGGAGTGTGATGCAAACTGGGTACCTAAAAACACATTTAAATAACACTTTTGCACATCAAATCAGAGGAATAAAGAGAACCTGTCTTTCCAATTAATTACATGTTTATAGAAAGAATGACAGTTCCAATCCATGAGACAAGGTTTAGATGTTGCTCCAAATGGAATATGTTTAGAGCACAACAGTAGAATCTTGTTAATTCTTCTCTCAGTACTGAGTGAAGACTTTTGAAGACAGGTAGATAGTCATCTGATTCTAATGGTGCACATAAATAAATCTGCAACTTTATTATTATTGCCTAATTCACTACAACAGTGAAAAGAAATGTAACATCCAAGCTGATGGGAGGACGCCTGCAGGTCATAACATTTGAATTGTAGAGAATTCTGTTGGATACATGGTGCAATTTCATTTATTTTGTAATTGAAAGACTATGCAAGATATCCGCACTAGTTACTGGTATTACTTGTATGTCACTCTTTTTAAGATAGAAGCATTTTCCAGAGTCTGTTGCTAAAATTCAGACTCCTAATTAAATCTGTACTGGAAAACATTGCTATGCAACACACAGACTATGCAGCAGCCACCTTCATTTGCTTTTGGTGCAGTGTAAACATCTAACATGATACCACATAATGACAAGATCTATCATCAGCATAACTATTGCTACAAGGAAGAAAAATGTAGATACACAATGAAGAACAAGGCCATTTGTCCTCTGTAAATACAGACACTCAGAAAAAAGGTTTTAATGCAAAACCATAGCACAGCCCAGAAGAGAAAGGGAGAAAAGCTGCAAGACCAGTAGTTTTGGGGTTCCTTTACTATACACAGTGGTACAAAATATCACTGGCAGATAACTTGCTTTTCAGTGTATGCCACCCTGAAAGTAAAATTTCAATGTATAATGTAATTAAAGATTCTGGTGGGGGGAAGTAATTCAGCAAATGCTTGAAAATGTCCTTTTAGGCAACACTACAACCTAAAGCTTTTTCTTTGTTTCTTGAGTCTTCTTTCCTTAGGACAAGGATACACTTAAGAGTCTTAACAGTGCAATCCAGTCTAGGTGTATTGATTTCAGTGGGTTTATACAAAAGTAGCGGCATAAGATTGTACTGTAAACCTTTTACAGTACAATCCTATGCAAGTTTACTAAGAAATAAGTTACACTGTATCAAATGGGGCTTACTCCCAAGTAAGAGTACTTAATATTTTACCCTTCTAACATATTGAGTCTGTGTTTCCATAACTTATTTTCATGACAGTTCTGCTTCACCTACCTGGCAACACTTTAGTTTGACCTTGAATCTGTATGATCCAACCATCCACTATTAAGGCAAAAGACAGATAAGACAAAGAAATAACCTTGAGTCTAATTGTATTCATTCTCCCCAGAAGGTCAAAGAAAAGATAATTTTGCAGACTAGAACCATGCATAGGGTCCCATGTGCAGTCATGCACTGAGCTTCTGAAACCATTTCAACTGAGGAACCTATACAAAAGGTAAGTGCACTGGAGCTCTCATGCCCATAAGAACTAATGGGGTTTAAGCAATTACCTTCTGTTCCAGCAAGTTATTGGGTCAAATTGTGAAGTCAATTTCATGTTCACAAATTACTGTCATTCAGATGGAACACTACAAAATGTACCATGTGACTTACCCTAAAATACCCTAATTTTTAAATTGGTAGCTTCACTCTATAAGACCATTATTTCAAATTAAAGAAGAAAATATTAAGGAGTTATAATGGAGAAGAAAGACAAGAAGACATGGTGAAAATCATAATCATTTCAAAGTCAGAAACAAAGAAATCCAGAAAGTAAATTTCAACTAAATATTGGAGAAAAATCAGATCCATGGTCTTTATTCTTTCCAAACCTGCAACCCACTATTAACACCCATGCTGCAGCATGGGACTCACTAAGCTGGGAGCACATGAAAGGACAGTGACATTAAACAGCCAAAAGAGGAGGAATCAGAGTTATAACCTCACAGATGGATGAAATAACTCCATGCTGTGTTACAGAAACCACCAGACGAGGGGTAGTTGGTTGGGTGGCCAGGCCTGGCTGGAAAAAGAAAGAAGGCAAGGAAGAGCTTTTGTGAGGTCTTTCAACATGCCTGTGCTAAAAAAGAATGCTTTTCACTGTGGAGTGACATTAGTTCACTGTCCTGCTTCTCCTCAGTGTGCATGCTTCCTCTCAGAAGCAGGAACCATGACCCCCTTGCTCTTTAAATAAACATATTAGGAATAAGTCCATAAGAACATAAGAGAAGCCATGTTGGATCAGGCCAATGGTCCATCCAGTCCAACACTCTGCGTCATACAGTGGCCAAAACCCAGGTACCATCAGGAGGTCTACCAGTGGGGCTAGAACTGCAGAAGCCCTCTCACTGTTGCCTCCAAGCAGCAAGAACACAGAGCATCGCTGCCCCCAACATACTGTTCCATTTATACCTTGTGGCTAATAGCCACTCAAGAACCTCTGCTCTATATGTTTTTCCATATGCCCTCTTGAAGCTCTCTATGCTTGTAGCTGCCACCACACTTCCTTTGGCAGTGAATTCCATGTGTAAATTACACTTTGGGTAAAGAAGTACTTTTTATCTGTTCTAAGCCTCCCACTCATTAATTTCATTGAGTGCCCACAAGTTCTTGTATTGTGAGAAAGGGAGAAATGTACTTCTTTCTCTACCTTCTCTATCCCATGCATAATTCTGTAAACCTCTGTCGTGTCACCCCTCAATTGTCATTTCTCCAGGCTAAAGAGCCCTAACCTCTTTAACCTTTCTTCATAGGGAAGGTGTTCCATCCCCTTAATCAGGGGTTTTTTGTAGAAAAAGCCCAGCAGGAACTCATTAGTATAATAGGTCACACCCAACAGCAGATACTCATTAGCATATTAGGCCACACCCCCATGTTATCAGAAGTGTGTTCATCCAGCCACACCCACCTTTCGCTTCTTATTCTGTTTACCTTGTTTGTTGTCAAAACCCAGGGCTTTTTTTGTAGAAGAAGAGAAGAAGAGAAGAAGAGAAGAGATTGGATTTATACCCTGCCCTTCAATACCCAAAGATGTCTCAGAGCGGCTTACAAACTCCTTTCCCTTTCCCTCCCCACAACAGACGCCCTGTGAGGTAGGTGGGGCTGAGAGAGCTCTTGACAGAAACTACTCTTTTTTCAAGAACAGCTGTGCCAGAGCTATGGCTTGCCCAAGGTCATCCAGCCAGGTGCAAGTGGAGGAGTGGGGAATCAAATCTGGTTCTCCCAGATTAGAGTCCGTGCACTTAACCACTACACTAAACTGTTAGGCCACACACTCCTAATGTAGCCAGTCCTAATGAGTTTCTGTTGTTGGGTGTGGCCTGTTATGGTAATGAGTTTCTGTTGGGCGTGGCCAACTCCGGACCCAGCCGGAACTCCGTTCCTGTGCGTTCCTGCCCAAAAATAGCCCTGCCCTTAATCATTTTAGTTGACCTTTTCTGCACCTTTTACAATGCCATAAAGACTTTTTTGAGGTGTAGTGACCAGAACTGTACACAGTATTTCAAATGAGGCCGCACCATAGATTTATACAGGGGCATTATGATAGTGGCAGATTTGTTTTCAATAATCCCCAGCATAGCATTTGCCTTTTTTATTGCAGTCATATACTGAGTTGACATTAATTAAATTAATGAACAGTAGGTTTAGAACAGATAAGCACCATGTCTGGGGCAATGGCACTCTGTAATCTTGGTGCCTGGGGAGCAATAGTGGGAGGGCTTCTGGAGTTCTGGCCCTGCTGTTGGACCTCCTAATGGCACCTGGATTTTGGCCACTGTGTGACACAGAGTGTTGGACTGGATGGGCCACTGGCCTGCTCCAACATGGCTTCTCTTATGTTCTTATGACATCTTCAGTGAGTTATCTCTGTCTTGGTCAGTTACCGCCAGTTTGGATCCCATCAACATATATTTATAGTTAAGATTTTTGGCTCCAATGTGCACTATTTTTCACTTGCCCATGTTGAACCTCATTTGCCACACTGAACCTCACTCAGCCTCAATAGATCCATCTGGAGTGCCTCACAGTCCTCCCTGGTTCTCACCGTCCTGAGAGTCCACCCAAGAGTGGCTTTTACATGAATCCTGAGTACAGAGACAGTGTTATCCTAGATGGAGTGTATTTTGGATAATAAATTACTCAGGGGAAGAGAGTGAAAAGAAGAAGATTCGTACCTGGATGTACCTTGAATGACTATGCTTTTGCGGAATATTACACTAGATCCATTATACTGAGAATAAGCACTTACTGGGGAAAAATACATTTCTTGGCTCTGAAGATGCTTCATATTGTTTTGGATTATAAATTACAAGCTAATTTTGCTGAAGGTCCAACACAGAACAAAATGCAGAAAAAAATGGCAGCTCTGTATTTATTTATTTATCCATTTACACAATTTATACGCCACTTCTACCTTGATCAGAGCCAGAAGGGCAACTAACAGATTAACATACACAATAAAAACACATCTTAAAAATCCTTAAAAATCAAACAAAATCACATCATTAACACACTTAAACCAAGCTCAAATACACATTCAGTACAATAAAATACACATACATAAAAACAACATTAAAGCATAAGGCAGGAAGGAGGGATGACTGGGAGAATGCCAGATGGAACAAAAAAAGAAATCTTCATCCATTGGTGGAAAATGGCAATAGAAGGAGACAGAGTTCCAGAGTTTTGGTGCTATGCCCAAGAAGTCTCTCTCTAGGTTTCCACCTGGCTAATCTCAGAAGGAGCTGTGACCAGCCAAAGAATCCCATCCTACTAACTGAAGATCACTGCCTTAGATCAGGGGTCCCCACTGAGGTGCCTCTGAGCACTATGGCATCTACCAACACCTTTTCTGGTGCCCACCAAGTACTTTTAGAAAGTGGGTGAGGCCAGTGGATCCCTTTACATAGCAGGGCTTCCGACTGGCTGTGGGGATTTTTTAAAAGTTGCTTTAGGCCACCACGTCACAATGACCTTCACTGCATGACTGAAGGTGTATGCAAGAAAATATTTTAAACAACATGCTCATTTAAAAAGGCATCCCATTAAACAGAGCTTCTGCCTGAAATGTTGAAGAGTTACTCTTAGAGTTATGCATGACCTCACTCCCTGACATTTTGTGGTTTGCTATACCTCTTGTGGCAGCCATTTTGTAGTTGTGCCCACCAGCCTGTGTCAGAATTCCAAAGCTCCCCACAGGCTTAAAAGAGCTGGAGATCCCTGTCTTAGATACACCTACACCCCATTTCTTTCTAGATACATGCGTACATACTTGAGACTATTAATTATAAATGCAAAGTTCTAAAATTATATCTACTCTATGTCTTGTTCAAGCTATATTAGCCAACTGTGCACCATTACGCTTTTCACCTTTCCATAGGTTTGTGTCAGTGTGCTGTATTTGGTTCAATAATTATAAGATCATGGGCACCCATCCTGCCCTGTAGAATCTTAGGGCCAATTAGATATTAACTTTGCACTGTAGATAGTTTACACAGGAATTAAAATCCTGTTAGGAAAGATATCTATTTGCCTTGGATTAGCAACTGTTTCATTACTTTGTTTCTGTGGCTACTCAGGCCTTCAAATAATGATCTTGTTTCAGGCTCAAATGCAGAGCCATTTTTCTTGCCGTTATCTGGCGAGTTTGCACATATCTGCAAAAACAACATAAGTTAAACTAACTAGCCTCAGTTACAATTCCACATATTAAATTCTGGACTACTCAAGGAGCAATGCTTAAATGTAGTTCCTCAACAACGCATTAAAGCATTAAAAAAGCCCAAAACTGATCCTGAGAGAGACAGATTTATTTACTAAAATATTTATGTCCTGTGGCTCAAGATGGCTTACAAATCTAAAGCATACATAATACAGTAAAACCCAAATAAACCCCTCTCCTAAAAATACCTGCAGTCTACACTTCATTAAACAGCCTTAGCAAATAAAATGGTCCTGTAGTGCCTCTCCAAGAGATGGCACCTCCACTCACCTCCTCAGGGAAACCGTTCCATAAGGTGAAAGCTAATATGGGGAAAGCATGAGCCTTCGTCAACATCAAGCAGGCTACTTTAAGCAGGAGAACAGCCAGCACATGGCAACCTGAAGACCACTGTTGGTGGACAGGGACATATGAGACAAGACTGTCCTGTAAATACGTGGGTCCTAAACCGGGAAATACTTTAAAGATCATAACCAGCACATGTAAGTGCTTATGATCAGTGGGATTTAGGAACTGGTAACAGACATGACTGGAAGGAAGGTCAGATTCTTGGAGTGGAGTGGGCCACATGAGGAAGGGCAACCAACACATGGCCTATGTATAAGAACCTGGATGGCTAGTAGATGCTGACAATGTGATGCAAGAGCCTACGGGGATAGGCTCCTGTTTCCCGCCACCATTCTTGCAGCCTGAGGGGGAAAAGTAGTGTTTAAAAATCAGCATCGGCATCCCCCCATGTGCCTCCCACTGGTTGCCAGGCAAACTTATACAAGGATGACTTACAGATGATAAGGCAGAAGCAGCAAGAAAACCTTAAGAGGTGACTTCTTTATCCAGATATCTTTTCAAGGCTATTAAAGGCTTCAAATGGAAATTTAACAATGCCCCCCTGAAATACATTTGTTTCAGAGATGGTACCAGATATTACTACAACAAAGTCAATTAATTAATTTTACAGCTCTCTGAACCAATTGATAGCCCCTGCTTGGCAACCACGAATATAAATTCAATGTCCTGGGGAAGCACCACTGCTCAGTGCACAGCACTCCCTGGAGCAAGGACTTACTGGCAGCCTTCAGAATTTTCTGGTATGTTTGTTAAAACCTATAAGTGCTGACAAATATCCTGCTAGTGATAGTGTACAGACCCATTTCAATACTTGCCTGTTGTTTGGTTGTTTCCTACTGGAAAGGCTCCCAAAGCTTCAAAACAGGTCTCCAGTGCCTTAACAATGATCTTATGAGCTATCTCAAGCCCTGTTTTAATGGACAGCTTTAAGTGCACACTTAGTGGTGAGGACTCTGCACAGTAGTTCAGTTAAGATACAAAATTGTAAACTACAGTCTGGAGGGTCAGGAATGTACCATAGGCTTGTGCCCCCTTCCTTCCTTCCTGCTATTCCCCACCTCTGTTCCTGTTCCTCTGTTACTTCTGAATGGAGCAACCTAAGCTTTATAGAGACTTAACAGCTGCGTCCAAGCACCCATCCTGGTTTGGAGGAGGCTGTAGCCAGCCTCCTCAGCCCTGAACCCGGGATGGTCTTTCCCAGGAGAAAGACAACCCCAAAATGACCTCTGCACCTCCACAAGCAGTGCCCTCATGAAGCCAGGCTTGGCTTAAACAGTGGCTTTTGCTGGGAGGTAGGAGAACAACATAGTGGCTGAGAAAACTCAGGCCAAGTGAAGACTCTCCAGGCTGGCTGCACTGCCAAGCATCTGCCATGCAAGCAAACCCCCCCCCCCCATGTCTATCCTGACAGCTCAGTCCAAAAAGGACTAGAATGGGCAAGTCTCTGCCCTTGCCTCAGACATCTTCTACTGACCAAATGGCTAGTCTTTTGTCTGTCAGATGTATAGGCAGGCAGGGACAAAAAGCCTCTGGTCTGTGCTACTGTCATGAATGAAGTCTGTTGCATGTTTCCATCCCCCTCTCCTGTTTCACCTATATGTCAGGAAATACCTTTCGAATAATCCTCTCATTCCTGTCTCCATATATTTGTCTAAGATATCTGCATTCTTAAACCTATGCCAGACCGATCAAGGAAACATTAACTCTCCATATCTAGTGAATGGTCTCCCATTCAGGTACATCCTGCTGCACATTAAGAAACATCACCTCTTTTGTCTGGTATCAGGGAAACGCCAGACCACTCTGTTGTTCCACAATGGACACTCCCAGCCACCCGTCCAGCACCTGGCTTAATCCCATTATAGCAAGACTGTGCCCCTCTGAAAGCTCACGGGTCCCACCTAGGGCTTGCCCCTCTGGATACCACACCTCCTGGGGCTCATCATTGGTCCAGGTAATCTTTTGTCTCACCTGGGGCAAGCCCCTCAAGGCCTCTCATTAGTCAGCATTGTTTTCCAGAGTCTATATCCGCCAGAGCACATGGCCTCAGATTGTGTGTCTGCCCCTAATGCCAACTGGCAGTTCACCCCTAAACCTCTGGTTTGGGTCATAAACTCATCACCATGGACCCCTGCACATCTGGAGAGGTCATATCACCCTGTAACTGACCCCTCTATTTACTATCAATCACCTCTGCTTTCTTAGTTCAGTATTGTTTGCTATTTTGAATGCTGTGTGTTTGTAATTAGGGAAACGTCAAAGCAATGGTATTCCCTGTAGTAATGTATGGCTGCGAGAGTTGGACTATAAGGAAGGCCAAGCGCCGAAGAATAGATTCTTTTGAACTATGGTGCTGGAGAAGACTCTTGAGAGTCCCTTGGACTGCAAGGAGATCAAATCAGTCAATCCTAAAAGAAATCAACCCTGATTGTTCCCTGGAAGGCCAGATCCTGAAGCTGAAGCTCAAATACTTTGGCCACCAAATGAGAAGGGAGCATTCACTGGAGAAGACCCTGATGCTGGGAAAGACTGAAGGTCAAAGAAGAAAGGGACGGCAAAGGATGAGATGGTTAGACAGTGTCATCGATGCAACGAACATGAAATTGAGCAAACTTCAGCTGACAGCGGAAGACAGGAGGGCCTGGCGTAATTTGGTCCATGGGGTCGCGAAGAGTCGGACTCGACTGTGCGACTGAACAACAATTAGGGAAATACTTTAATAAAAGCTATATAATTTACTCTTCACATCTGGAGTATTCCTGCTGTGCTGGACCTCAGTATACAAATGGTGTGCGATTCCTGTACCCCTCTGGCCTATCCTGCCACATAGCTAACTTCCCCAAACAACAACGCAGGTCATTGGTGGTAAAAAGGTAACCACTCCCACCCAGCTTGTGGGAGGGGGCACAGGTATGTCTGTGTGTGAAAAGTGGTTTAAATTTTGAAGAGACAAACAGAGATGCAAAAATTCACAGCTGAGGGTTTTCTGAAGCACCTGAGATCTGAAGTGGGGTAGCAGATCTGCTGTCCCACAGCACTCCTTTTTTTTTTGCCTGTGTTTTCCTTGTAAATTTGTACAAAAATAGCATAAGTCTCCAGGGGTTTCTCCTCCAAATGGAAACAACCCATTCAAGTGCAGCCCCTGGAACTCTTCACCGCTTAGAGAAAAAGGGTGTGTGACGATGTAGTCAGTTAAAGATGTGTTATGCATTTCTGATAAAATGTAAATTTGTTTAGTATGGTGAACATTTTAATTAATTGTTTGAAGTTGCTGTTCAACCCACACAGGATTATTGATTTCTGTACTGTTGCACAGCATTTGTACCCACACTTGGCTGCTAGATGTGCAATGCAAATATTGTACAAGCTTCTCTGTATTGTGGGTTGGCAAGCAAAAAAGGGAAGGCAAAGTTCCAGCTAATTAAATTGCTCATTTGGAGACATGTTTTAAAAGCAGAAACAGGATGTTGGACATTTGGCAGGTTTTGTCTGACAGTCTCTACAGAAGTGATATATTTAAGTCTTTTTATCTAGAAGATTAAACTGGTCAGTTAAGAACCCTGTGCCTTTGCCTAATACAGATGTCAAGTTCAACCTCATGAGGACCCAAGTTTCATTTGAACTACCAGTACCGCAAGCTCCACCAAAGCTTGCCACGTGCCTCATACAATGACCCTCTGGATTGCCTCAGCAGAGGCTGCCCTGCAGAAATGCTGGCTTGCATTCCAGAGGCACTTTGAAAGCATCCCCATGGCGTCAACAAGAAGAGGCATTACAGAAAGGCTGCGGTCACACATACTAAATAATCTACTTTCAGTGCACTTTCCACCTGGATTTTTACTGTGTGAACTGGCAAAACCCAGTTAGAAAGTGGACTGAAAGTGGATCGAAAGTGGATTATTTAGTGTGTGTGACTGCAGCCAAAGACAGCCAAATCAAGGCATTCAGCCAACCCTCAGAGATACAAAGCATATTTTGGGAGAAGTAAGGTAGCTGGCTTCACAACCTGAGCAATTAAGAGTAAGCAAATTACATTTCTTAGGTTACTGAAGAGACAGTCTTTTGAGGAGATGTAACTTCCTAGTATCTGCCGATTAGATCAAGGGCCTCCAACCTTTTTCAGCCTGTGGGCACTTTTGGAATTCTGACACAGCATGGTAGGTGCTGCCACAAATGATTGCAATGGGAGGCAGGTCCAGCCAACCAACTGCTGCCACACCTTACCTTCAGTCAGATGGTGATATTAGTGCTGTGGTGGCAGCTGTTGCCTGTTGGCTGACGCCGCCATGGCTTTTGATTTCTCTCCCTTTCCCCACCAGCTCACTCCTGAATTGCTTTCCCCCTCCCAGATGTCTTGGTATGTGCACCTAGTGCATCCCTTATCTCTCTCTGTGTCCTTGGAGCTCAGCTCAACTCAACCCACCACGCCACTTTTTCCCGCTGGGAGCCTCAAACTGTTTTCCTTTGGGCATGCACAGGTGCTCTCCTTATTCGTTCCCTTGCATCAGGGGGTCTTGTATGAATTGTGTATAATTGCCCAGATTCCCGCTTGACCCACATTCCTGACACAGAGTGTGTTGAATGATGACCTAAGTATCTATCTCAATAAAACTGAACTTCTCTGAAGGAATGCTGTTGGGCTTGAATTACTTGGGGCTCTGACAAAGTGTCAGGAATCGCTGACATTAGCCTCTACCCACCCCCATGAAGATGAGTGGAGAAGAGGAACCAGTCGTGCTGGTGACTATGGCCTCTGTTCTGGTCACCACCTCAGTGGAGGTCCCGACGAGCACCACCCTAGTGATGGGATTCCTGCTAGGTGCCAAAGGGGGCACACCATGAGGTCTGGGTACCCTTTCATGGGCCCACCTGTTGACTCAGACTAAGGAATCTTGGATTCACACACCCCGCCCATTGGGGGCCAGCAGCTATGATCTCAAGCTTCCCCGAGATGTCCAGCCTAGGAGGGGCCCATTGGGAGATGGGGAGGACCTCTGGGAAGAATGGTTCTCCCATTTGGAGATGGTCCAGGAAAAGTCTGGCCGTGAGTTGTTAGGGTTAGGGTGGTTACCCTAATTACCATAAGCCTAATCTTAATAAACCTAACCCTAAAAACCCTAACCCTAATAACCCTAACAGCCTAAACCCTAATAACCCTAACCGCAATAACCCTAAACCTAACCCTAATAGCCTTAACCCTAACCCCAACCCTAATATCCCTAACCCTAACAACCCTAACCCTAATAATCCTAACCCTAACCCTAATAACCCTAACTCTAATAACCCAAACCCTAATCCTAACAACCCTAACCCTAATAACCCTAACCCTAACAACCCTAACCGTAACAACCCTAACCCTAATAACTCTAACAGCCTTAACCCTAACAACCCTAACCCTAATAACCTAAATTTAAAACTAATAACCTTAACCCTAACTGTAATCCCTCACCCTAACCCCAACCCTTACCCTAACCCTAATAACCCTAACCCTAACAACCAGAACCCTAATAACCCTAATAACCCTAAACGTAATAACCCTAACCCTAATTACCATAATCCTAACCCTAATAATCCTAACCATAACAACTGTAACCCTAATAATCCTAACCCTAACCCTAGTAACCCTAACCTAATAACCCTAACACTAATAATCCCTAACCCTATTAACCCTAATAACCCTAACTCTAATAACCCAAACCCTAACCCTAACAACCAGAACTCTAATAACCCTAACTCTAATACTAATAACCCAAACCCTAATAATGCTAACCCTAATCCTAGCAACCCTAACCCAAACCCTAATAACCCTAACCCTAATAACCCTAACCCCAACAGCCTAAACCCTAACAACCCTAACTGCAATAATTGCCCAGAATTGCCCTAACACTAACACTAATAACCCAAATGCTAATAACACTAACCCTAACCCTAATAACCCTAACCTTCATAACTCTAACCCTAACAACCCTAACCCTAATTACCCTAACCCTAATAACCATAAACCTAACAATCCTAACCCTAACCCTAATAGCCCTATCTCTAACCCTAATAAACCTAACCCTAATAACCAGAACCCTAACCCTAATTAACCTAACCCTAACAACCCTAACCCTAATAACCCTAGCCATAACCACCCTAACCCTAACAACCCTAACCCTAAACCTAATAACCCTAACCCTAATAACCCTAGCCCTAACCACCCCAACCCTAACAACCCTAACCCTAAACCTAATAACCCTAACCCTAATAACCCTAACCCAAACCCTAATAACCCTAATCCTAGTCCCCTAAACCTAATACCCCTAACCCTAATAACCCTAACCCTAACTACCCTAACCCTAGCCCTAAACCTTATAAACCTAAACCTAATAACGCTAACCCTAACCCTAACAACCCTAGCCCTAGTAACCCTAAACCTAACCCTAACAACCCTAACTCAAATAACCCTAACCATAATAATCCTACCCCAACCCTAGTAATCCTAACCCTAACAACCCTAACCCTAACACGTGGTGGCCCAGGTAGTACAGAACGCTCCAGCACCTGGTCCAGTGCTGGGTCCAGGAGGCCTGCCACCAGGACTCGCACCACCAGGACTGGAGCGGTCGAAGGACCTACGATGGGTCCCCAGGGAAGCTAGCATTCTTCCTGGTGCAGGTCCAGAAATTCGTGCAGCACTGGGCTCATTTATTCCCCTCGGAAGAGTGGTTGATCGACTACATCGCTTCCAAGGTGCAAGACGAGGCAGCCGACTGGTATGTGAGTCTACATAATACCCAGGATCCTGAGCTGAGAGACCTGGAAGAGTTCATGTGGGCACTGTGGATGCAGTATGAGGACCCCATGGAGGAGGAGAAGGCCTGGAATTACCTACGTACCCTACATCAAGGGAAGCAGTCAGTGAGAGAGTATACAGAGGAGTTCTGCCGGTATGTGACCAAAATCCAAGGCTGACCAGGCGGGGTGATGGCAGAACAGTACTGCCTGGGGCTGAACTCTGAGATCTGGGAGATGATCCTGCGTACCACCCACCTGATTGCCCTGCACACCTGGATGCGGGAGGTGGTGAATGTGGAGACACGGATCCAGATAATCAAGATCGACAACACCAGGGCACCTGCCCAAAGCAGGACTCCAATAGTCAAGACAAAGGCACCCAAGCCTGCTGAAGGGGTAAGAGAGCAACGTATGCGGAAGGGGCTCTGCTTGCACTGTGGAGAAGCTGGCCACTATGCTTTGGCCTGTAAATGGGGGGGTTCCTGCATCCTCCTAGAGGAAAAGAGTCAGAGAAAACCCACCAGGATCCCCCAAAGAGGAAGAGCACCCCTCAGCCTAAATTCCAGAAGACCCTGCAGATCGTGGTCCAAGAGGGCGACCCCACATCCGGCAGTGAGAATGATCATGAACCGGTGGGAAATGACCAGGACCTGTTGTGAAAGGCGCAAACCAACAGGTCTGGGAACCACTGGTACCATGCATCATGAGCAACTTACCCTCCCCTCTTTTTTGTGACTGTGACTATTATAAACCCAGAGCTGGGAACCCACGTAAGGGTACAGGCTCTGATAGACTCGGAGTGCATGAGAGATTTAATCAGCCCTTCCCTAGTAACAGGGCTGAGGATCCCAGTGGAGAAGTTACCGGAACCCATCATCTTTACACAGATGGACAGTTCCACAATGAAGGAGCCATGTAAATATCAAACCGTGCCCCTGAGAATGGGCGCGGGTGGACACTGGGAACCCTGGTTGTTTGTAATCACCCCGATGGCCCACTTCCCATTGGTGTTGGGGAGTCCATGGTTGCATAACCATGACCCTTATATACTGTGGGATGAAGAGAGGGTTCGATTCATCACCCCACGCTGCAAAGACCATGGATGGGATCCTGGATGGGGTTCGCTACCTCCCGAGGGGCCCCTGTGAGCATGCTTGGCGCAAGAGGAGCTCGCGTCCATCCCCCCAGAGTACCAAGACCTAGCCTGGATGTTTGAGGAGGTGGAGGTAGACGAACTACCCCCCCACCAAAACTCGGACTGTGCCATTGAATTGCTCCCGGGGCATAAACTTCCAAAAGGAAAATTGTATGCCATGAGCCCTGGGGAGTGACAGGAACTGAGGAAGTTCATTGATAAAAACTTAGCTTGAGGGTTCATATGCCCTGCTTCCTCCTACTTTGTGGTTCCCGTCTTCTTCCAGAAAAAAAATGATGGGGGCTTGCAGCTATGTACGGACTACAAAGGATTAAATGCAGTGTCTGCAACCAATGCCTACCCGCTGCCATGAATAAAAGACTTCCTGGTACTAATTTTACCCCTTTTCTTCTGGTCAAGACTTTGGTCATATAGACCCGTAATAAATGAAATGAAATGAATGCAAATTAGACCTACGGGATGCATGCTTCCATTTGCACATCAAAGAGGGGGATGAATAGAAGACTGTGTTTAACACCCCCCCGGGACAATTTGAATATTTGGTCATGCCATTTGGGCTCCAAAGGGCTCCGGGGCTGTTCATGAACCTGATTAACCAAGTCTTGCACAAGCACCTGTTCAGGGGGGTCCTTCTTTATCAGGATAATATCTTGCTGTACTCCCCCGACCTAGAGCCCTATGTGTTACTAGTGCAGGAGGTACTTCAAACAATGTACAAACACAAACTGTTTGTGAAACTCTTGAAGTGCGAATTCAATCAACCTGAGGTTTACTTTATGGGCTATCACATCTCTCCGCATAGGTTGGAAAATGGACCCCATGAAAGTAAGTGATGTGTTGGGTGGGAAGTGCCCGCACCCATCATCAACTCCAATTCTTCTTAGGATTCACCAATTTCTACAGAAATTTCATCTCCAACTTTGTACAAGTTAGTTTGCCCCTTATGGATTTACTTAAGACCAAGAAGAATAAGAATAAGAAGAAGCTCTGACAGAAACTACTTTTTTTCAAGAATAGCTGTGCCAGAGCGTGTGACTGACCCCATCAGCAGGTGCAAGTGGAGGAGTGGGAAATCAAACCCGGTTCTCCCAGATTAGAGTAGAGTACACCACTACACCAAGGGGAAGGGTCCGAAAAGCACCAAACCTGGGGCTAAGCTGGATTGGACTGTGAGTGCCAAGAGGCGTTCAATAAACTGAAAACTCTGTTTGCCTCAGAACTGGTACTAGCCCATCCTGACAAAAATAAAAAGTTTGTGGCCATGGGTGGGCGATCCTACGGGGGGGGAGGATGGCAAGCTTCACCCCCTTGTGTATGTCTCCCGCAAATTCTCACCAGCTGAACGCAACTGGGCAGTGTGGGACAAGGAGGCAGGCGCCATCAAACTCGCCCTGTCAACTTGGAAACATTGGTTGGAGGGGGCTAGAGTCCCATTCGAAGTCTGGACAGATCACAAAAACCTGGCAGTGCTGTGGACCTCCCGGAATCTCAATGCTAAACAGCTTATTTGGGCGGACTTCTTTTCAAAGTTTCAATTCACCCTACACCATTTCATGGGCAAATCCAACTCCCTGGCTAACGCACTCTCACGCCTCCCCCAACATGACAGTCAGAGGGAGGAGGTAGTAGACTCAATGTTCACGCCTGCCCAGCTTGGGGGTGGGTGGGGCGGTGCTCACTCACAGCCAAGCCAAAGCCAAGAAGGGGGGGGGCAAAACTGGTTGGGAGCATGAGTTCAGTCTGGCTTTTTCAGAAAAGGATTGAGATGATGTAAACTCTGATGGGTCCCTAGAACTGAAACCCAACAGCTGTTGGTACAAGGGACCCCAGCTGTTCATTCCCATCTCACTCCAGGGGAAGGTCACGCACACGGCCCACAGGGCCAAACTCTCTGGCCACAGTGGGTACCTAAAGACACTCCACCTCCCTTTCCCCGCCGGCTCACTCCTGAATTGCCTTCCCCCTCCCAGATGTCTTGGTATGTGTGCCTAGTGCATCCCTCATCTCTCCCTATGTCCTTGGAGATCAGCTAAGCTCAACTCCACTGCACCACTTTTTCCCCACTGGGAGCCTCACGCCATTTTCCTTTGGACGTGCACAGGTGCCCTCCTTATTGGTTCCCCCACATCAGGGGGGCTTGTATGAATTGTGTATAATTGTCCAGTTTCCCGCCTGACCCCCATTCTTGATACGGTGTGTGTCGAATGATGACCTAAATACCTATGTCAAAAAAACTGAACTTCTCTGAAGGTATGTTGTTGGGCTTGAATTACTTGGGGCTCTGACATTGCCAAAGCTACATCTTTAAAAATCTGCATAGCCAATCAACTCTCCAATCATAAGACTCACTCAGCAAAAGTCCCATCTGCTCCCCGCAATTTTCTACAAACACATTGTGGTACCAAGAAAGAAGTTGGTGGCTGCCATGATGACCACAGGCCCTACATTGGAGACCCCTGCATTAGATTATCTGCCTCTGTTCTACATACGAGGTTGGAATACTCCACCAATTAAGATGGTACTTGTTAACACTAAAAGTCATGCAGCTCACATTCCTACATAGAAGTCACCTATAAAGCAGTACTCAGACAACAAGGTAGTCTTTGATACTGAGGTTCCCTGATAAGTACCTCAGTGGTGATTCACTACAGGTCCTGGTGTTTCTGTTGTTTAATTCTTGATTCATTTTCACAATAAGTGCTTGCTGCACAAACGTTTGCCCAGTCAATGGTTGTCTCCTCCTGTTCCAGACACACAGTTTGATCTTCTTCAGCAGCTTCACTTGTGGCTTTGTCAAGCATTGTTATAAAATAACATCTTTTTTTATGCCTCCTCTTCTCTCCCCTTCACTATTTTATATTATTATATTGTTATGTGGGGGGAGGGAATTCCCTTTCCCCCACTTCTTTTCTGGGAGGGAAGGGGAGAACTGCATTCCAGCTCCATCTCTCACTGTGATATTAACAGCCTTTAAAGGAGATTCTAATTCTTCCTTCTAGCCATTTCTAGCTAGCCAGATACACTGTTTTCAGTTGCTATTTTTAAAGTCCCAAATATTTGCTTGTGTGTTGCTCAGTTCATGACTCTCAATACTCCTCCATCACAGTACCTTCATTTTCCATTTCTCCGGTGTTAGTTTTCTTTATCTAGTCCTCCATGGGGGGGTCTACAATTGTCTCCCCCACCCATACTTAGGAGGATATATTTTTCCCTCTGATGCTTCATTAAACTTGTACTCACACTTCTTCAGCAAAAAAAATTGATTCAGCCAGTCTCTTGATTGCAGCTTAATCACCATCCACTTGGGTCCCGGTACGCAAAGCCTCGGCCATTACTGGAAGCCGGGGGGGGGTGAACCTCAGCGCCCCTGACTCAGGGCTCATACTGAACCCTAGGGGAGGGCGTACGATCGCCCCCCCTCTCTACCTGCTGGTCTGCAGACCGTTCCCCCAAGAGAGGGGAGAATGGCTGCCGTCAGCTTGCCAATCCAGGCGGAAGTCAAGAAAGATTACATATTTTTGTAAGGAGATCCACAAGTTCACATTTGAGTTCTTTCAGAACTCTCGGATGAATGCCATCCGGGCCTGGTGATTTATTAGTTTTTAAATTGTCCATCAGTCGTAGGACTTCCTCTCTTGTCACCGCAATCTGATTCAGGTCTTTCAACCCCCCTCCCAAAATCGGTGCTTCTGGAGTGAACATAAGAACATAAGAGAAGCCAATGTTGAATCAGGCCAATGGCCCATCTAGTCCAACACTCTGTCATACAGTGGCCAAAATATACCAGGTGCCATCAGGAGGTCCAGCAGTGGGGCCAGGACACTAGAAGCCCTCCCACTGCTGCCCCCTCCAGCACCAAGAATAGAGTGCATCACCTGCCCCAGACTGAGAGTTCCCACTTCTCCTCTTCCACAGTGAAGACAGAGGCAAAAAATGCATTCAGCTTCTCAGCCTTTTCCCTATCATCCTTCACTACTCCTTTTACCCCTTGGTCATCCAGGGGCCCCACTGCCTCCCTGGCTGGCTTCCTACTTCTAATGAAGCATCCATGATAGGTTACTTTTGATTAAGAAGAAATGTGCAACAGAGTAATATAGCACCAACACAGCACACTAGTGATTCATCTATCTGTAGCTGAGGCAGCTGAACATCTCATGTGTAATTCACTCATGACACAATTAAGGACTAGCACAGGTCAGCTGCACATACCATACACGTAGCCCATAGCTTTCAACCATTGCAAACATGATAAGTTCAGAGTCCCATTTAAATCCCCAGTCATCACAGTGAATTCCAAGACAGATTGAACAGCTTGGGACCACAAACTGATAGATGGCTAATGTATAATCAATCTGACTATACAGGACAAATACGCATTAAAATGCACTAGATATTAAAATGACATAAAATAATCCATGGATTCTTATTCAAATGTGGATTATACCTTTCTAAAGCTACAGTCATTCCCAGAGTGACAAATTTGCGTCAGGTATTAATAGCATAATAGTAGTCAGGTATGGTTAATTAGAGCCGCAGTGGCTCAGAGGTTAAGACACTGAGCTGCAGACCAGGAGGCCTGCAGCTTGGCAGTCGTTTTTTTAACTTTCTTTTATTGATAAAATACAAACAGTACAACAATGTGCAACAAAACAGAGGGGGTTACATACCAGCAATAGAACATGACCAAAACACAACTGTCATTGTCTATTAAATTAAACTATAATGTGAACTGATGTGAAAAAGCTGTGTCAAACACATTACTTATGAGTTGCCTGAAAGTATCCACGACTGGTAAGGATGCTTTATCTAATTGATATATTGTGTGGCTTAGGTGTCAGAGAAGTTGTTAAATTAGAAGTGAAGCCAGGATGTGTAGCTTGGGTTTTGCGGTAGAAGGTCATTTTCCATAATGTATTGTAGGAAAGGAAACCAAGTACACACCAGTTTAGAATGAGACTTGTAAGATTTTGATTGAGAAGTGATCAGAGTGTCGTTAATTTTATCCATGATGAATTGTTCCCATACTTTATTTCTCCATTCTGTCATCGTAGGAGGTCTGGACAATTTCCAGGTGGCTGCTATGGAAAATTTAGCTGCTGCCAGTAAGTACGACGTTAGATGTTGGAGAGGATCCTCACCTTTTGATGCTCTCTGAGATGTAAAAGAATAGTTTCTGGTTTCATTCAGAGCTGTTGTGATGTTACTTTGGTTATTTCCGCTACAACCATTTCCCATAACTGCCTTATGTGAGGGCAGCTCCACCAACAATGCATGTAATTCCCGATCGCTCCACAATTTTTCCAGCAGAGTGGTGAGTATGATCTGTTCATGTGGCGCAAGCGACTTGGGGTGTAATACCAGTGAGAGATCAATTTGAAAAATTGAAATCTGATTTTGGATATTCTAGATTTGTTGACTGCGGTGGACCATATCAGCGACCACAGATGTTCTGACAAACTGTATCCTAGATCTCATTGCCAAGCAGTTTGATAGTTCAACTTTGGTGAGCTGTAACAATCTATGAGGATCTTATAAATGTTCAAAAGCAAATGTTTTGAATGATCAGAATATGATCCAAGTAAAATTTCAAATTGAGTCTTGGGTCTCTTAAAGACCTCCCTCTCCAACAGGTGTTCTATAAGACTTTTTAGCTGATTAGATCTGAGCCAGGATATTGTCTTGTTGAAATGATCCTCAAAGTAAGTTTTTTGCAGTATTTCCCCTCTTTGGATTAGGTCTTGAAGACAAGTGAAGCCCGTCCGTGACCAGTCTTGAAATGCTCCTGGTTTCTGACCTTGGGGGAACCAATTTTTATATGTAAAAGTTGAAAGAGGTGAGATAGAGGGCGCTAGATGTTATCTTTGAGCGTCCCAAACCTTTAGTGTGTGTGACAAGTATTGGTTATCTATGGTTTGCTTGGGCCGCTGCAATTTCGAACATCAAGAAGCTTCATGAAGAGTGAGTGGGGCAAAGATTGTATTAAGCGCAGTCTATCCCGACCTACACTAATGCATCTTGTCCCTTCTGGGATCTTGATTGGCAGTGCCCTAAAGACAAACAGGAAGCTCAGGAAAATAAAAGATTGTATTAAGTGCAGTCTATCCAGCAGTGTGAGAGTGAGGGCATTCCACTCCTTTAGTCATCTTTGAGTATCAGAGTGTAGCTTGTAAAAGGACAATAGGTTCTTGAGGTCTAGCAGTATTTGTACTCTGAGATGTCTCCATGAAGACTGCACCCATGAGAAGTGAAATTCATGCATCAGATTGGCTTTCCCTGCAGGAGATATGGAGGTGGGGTAAATTTCTGACTTTTGGGGACTGACGCGGAGACCAGAAACTTTCAAAATCACTTAAAATTTGTTTGACGATTGGTATGGATTTTTGTGGATTGGATACGTAGAGAGTAAGGTCATCTGCATACAAAGTTAATTTATGTTCCATACCATTGATGGTGAATCCCGAAAAATCTTTTGCCTTACGAAAGTTTTCTGCCAATGGTTCAATCGCCAATACAAAAATCAGAGGAGACAGTGGACTTGTCTCGTTCCTCTCATTGGATGAAAGATGGGAGAATTATGCTTGTTGACTCTGATTCTGGCCGAGGAATGTGATAGCAGAAGGTTCAGAACTGTCATGAATCTGGGTCCAAATCCCAATCTTTGGAATAAAGCTGTCATAAATGCCAGTTCAATGGAATCAAAGGCTTTCTCAAAGTCCAAGGCAAGAATTAGAGATTCAGAGGTCCTCTTCTTCCCAGCAGTGATGACATTGAGTGTGCATCGAATGTTATCTGTTAGTTGTCCGGCAGGAATAAAACCTGTTTGATCCGGGTGCACATAGTCTATGAAGGTCTTTAAATGGTTTGCCATTATTGTGGTGAAGATGCATCATTATTGATTAACACGATTGGACGGTATTTGCATCATTATTGATTAACACGATTGGACGGTATGAGGCTGGATTTGTCTGACCTTTTTTATTTTTGGGAATCACAATTATGGAGGATTCCAACCAGGAAGCTGGCATGTGACTGTCACTGAGCACTTTATTGCAGACCTGAAGAAGAGGTGGAATCAGGGTACTCCTAAATGATTTACAGAATTCAGACGGTAAGCCGTCTAATCCAGGTGATTTGTTTGTTTTCAGGTTTTTAATGGTATCCTGCAGTTCTTGTGCTGTGATCAATCTGTCCAAAAAGTCAACATGTGAGGAGGACAAGCATTTTGGCAATCCAATGGACTCCAGGTAATTTGAAATGTTTCTTTCATCTGGACATTTAGATTTATATAACTGTTCATAAAATGATGCAAAAACTTTGGTGATACCTTTAGGTGTGGTAAGGACCTTTCTAGAAGGATGTTTTAAAGCACCTACTAGTAATGATCTCTGTTTCTCTTTCACCCGCCAAGCCAGGAGGCGTATATTTTGGGGGGATTTTTGCCAGAAATGCTGTTTCATGTATAGAAGATTACATTGAGTTTGTGTGGTTTCTAAGGATTCTAAGAACTTGTGTTCAGACAATAGTTTTGCATAAGTTTTCTTGTTTCCTGACCGTTTATTCATTGAGATGCTTTCAGTCTGGTTTTTTCTTACTCTTTTTTCAGATGCGATGCAAGCGAGATTATAGAACCCTGGATCACCGCCTTCACTGCGTCCCAAGTATTGGCTGGCAATGTATCTGTGACAGGATTCTCTGCAAAGAAAGATTTAATGTCCTCTTCAACTTTATTCTGTGCTGTTTCTTTTAATAAAAGACTCGTATCCAGTGACCATTTTCTGTCTGCCTTCATTTCTGGGTTTTGTTGGAGAGTGCAATTTATCCAAGCGCGATCTGTAAGATGGTGAGTGCCAATGTTAGCAGAATTCAGAGTTGGAAGAAGCATCCGTGAGATTAACAGATAATCAATTCTTGAAAAGTTGTTATATTTTGCTGAGAAGAAAGTATAGTTCCTTTCTGCAGAGTGAAGCATCCTTCATGTGTCACATAATTGGAACTTTTCAAACAATTTAGAAAGTCCTGATGCCTCATGGGATGGTCTCGGGTGTTGTGAAGATGTGTTAGATCTGTCTAGTCTGTTGTCCGCAGCAAGATTCAGGCCTCCTCCAATAATTAATTCACCTTCTCTGAAGGAGTTTAGGGCAGAAAGAGTCTCATGTAGGAATGTAAGTTGATTTTGGTTCAGTGCATATACTGCTGCCAAAGTGATCCTTTGACCATTAATAGCTCCCTTTGCAAATAGATGTCTACCCGTAGGGTCTACCTTTGTGTCTTTTAATACAAAATTGAGGTTTCTTGAAATCAAGATGGCCACTCCGCAAGACTTAGATGACCCTGGGGCTTGAAGCTGGATTGGAAACATTGGGGATTTCAGTAAAGGGACTGCTGTGGGTCTCACATGAGTTTCTTGGAGAAATAAAATATACATCTGAAGTGATTTTACATATTGCATCACTCGTTTCTTCTTGATTAAATTGCCAAGACCTCGGATGTTCACTGAATGTATTTGTAAGTTATTCATGACCAGTGTGGGTTCTAACAGGCAAGTCTACTCTAGATATACCACTGACTTATTTGAAAAGTAATAAGCGCTAATCTTACTTAGACCGTTTGTTACTCTCTACACTCTGTATTTTCCCTGAACTAAAGCAGTGCAGTTTTAGTCAGAGTAGTATCCAAAATTAATCAACAATTAAATTAAAAAACAAATTAAAACAGGCGATTAATTAAAATTGAAAATGCAAATAACAATTCTGTATAACAGCGAGCTACTCAGCAAAAGAAATCCAATATACTAGGCTGTACTATATAATTATGTTGAACAGTGGTTATAGGTTCTCCTAAGAGATGAGAAAATCAACAAAAACTGTATTAGCACAACAAGCAACGACAATCAATTAATTAAGACCAAAAATTTGCCAACAATGCTGTGAAACTAACTATATCAACTAACTAAATCAAGCATTATATTGGTGCAAAAATCAGAGATGATCAATTAATTAAGATCAAACTTTTATCAACAATACTGTGGAATCAATTAAATCAACTAATTAGATCAAGAACTATACTGGTGCAACAATCAAAGAACAATAGTTAATTAATTAGGAATTATTTAAAAAAATTAAAAATAGCCCTCACACCAAAAATTGATTATATTTATATAAGGAAAAAGCTTTCCTCCCCTCTGTAGTTCTCCCCCAAAATTAATTCAACCTGCAATAAAGTGACACTATAGTTAATTTCAACTGTAGGCTTATGCTTGTGCCTACTAATTGAAAGTTTTGTAAAAATAAAGCCTATATATGAGTGTGTTTCTTTATTAAGCTTTAACAACCAGACTCAGTGTGACCCACTGAGATCTGAAGAACAATAGTGGACCAGCTGTGGTAAACAAAAAGAAAACCCAGAGAAAAGAAAGAAAAATATAAGCTTACCCACCTATGTGTGTAAGCAGTCCTTAACAACCCTTGGAGCAGAATGAACCCTAAACTCCCCCCTCCCCCCGCTAAAAAGCAATAATAGAACTCTTAATCACTAAACTCATTGTTAATTATAAAGCAATGGACTTATCACTAGGAAGATTAAACTTTGAAAGTCCTCAGGTGCAATAAGTTCGAAGTTCTCAAAGAAGCCTCTAAACACTATGAAGTGGATCAGGCACTGACATAGGAGACGTATCTTGTCGCGGTATCACTTACTTCTGCTGGTCAGGCAAGGATGGAGATCTAGATTTTCTTTTCTATGATGTATGAGCCCGTTCAGTCCTGTCTGTCAGATCAAGAGCTTCCAACATATCCAGAACGGACTCTTCATCTGCTACCAAAAACTGGGCACCTCTAAGAGAAACCTGCATCTTTCCTGTATCCAGCCATTTATAACGAATGTTGGCCTCCTGCAGTTTAGTTGAGAATGGTTTCAATAAACGCCGGATGTTCAGGGCCTCTTTAGGGACATCCGGGAATACTGCAATCTGGATATTATTAAATGGAGGATGCCCCATTGGCCTGGCCTCGTCCAAGATTCTTTTTTTGGCCCTCCAGTCAGTGAATTGAAGTAGAATATCTCTGGGACCCCTCCATCTGGCATTATTTGGCGCACCTAGATGGAAGGCTTTCAAGATGGCCAGCACCATTCCCGCCTCTTTAGAATAAGGGAGAGTCATGCGGAAACAAAATCAATTAAGTCCTTGCCCTCCTTTGCAGCCTCCAGCATGCCTCGTAATTTAAGATTTAGTTGTCTGACCTGGGATTCCAGAGTCCGAAGTCTGTCTCTGTAAGATGTCTCCCTCCCTTGCATCTCCTATCATCCCTAAGTAAGAGTCTCAAGTTTAACGCTGACTCCGCTGTTTGTGACGTTTTATTTAAAGAGATTTTAATATTATCAAGCATCTCTCTTACCGGCTGGATTGTCTGATGAATCTGTTCAGTAATCCTGCGTTCCATATGTTCTAGCAGGGCAGGTAAATCTGTTGTCGAGCTATTCAAGTCCCGCTGCTGAAGGGATTCCTGCCTTCCCACCATTTTGATCGTGCTTCCTCCAGGCCCTTTAATATTTGCTTTAGTGTCTCTCAGCAAGGAGGAAGTTTGAGCCGGTTTCTGTGGCACTTAAACGGATGTTGGTGGACTACCATAAT
Source organism: Gekko gecko (assembly GCA_029375565.1). Lineage (NCBI taxonomy): Eukaryota > Metazoa > Chordata > Lepidosauria > Squamata > Gekkonidae > Gekko > Gekko gecko. Next base: position 97,625,881 of record JAPDNY010000006.1, read on the forward strand.
GTTTGCCCATATTTTGATGGGAAAAGAGTTGCTATATTTGGTGTTAGATTAGCGGTAAGGGAGGTAAGAGACAGAGCTCAGGATTCAGGCGACTGCCATCTTCTCCAGCATTGCCACATCCCTTGTAGCTCAGCAGTTTGAGACCCTAGTGCTGCATGACGGAGTGAGCTCCCATCTCTGGCCCCAGCTCCTGCCAACCTAGCAGTTCAAAAGCAAGAAATTGCAAGTAGATAAATAGGTGCCACTTTGGTGGGAAGTAACAGTGTTCTGTGCGCCTTGGAATTTAGTCATGCCAGCCACATGACCATGGAAATGTCTTTGGACAGCGCTGGCTCTTCAGCTTGGAAACAGAGATGAGCACCGTCCCCTAGAGTTGGATTTGACTGGCTTGCAAGCAGGGCCGGCCCTAGGGTTCTTTGCGCCCTAGGCGGGCTACCTTCTGGCACCCCCCCCAGCGCCGAGAGCTGGGCCGCGGCTTAGGAGGGCTATGGGGGGGAACTTCTTCTCTGCCCAGAGGTGGGCTTGGGAAGGCCGTGGGGGAGGGGGAGAAACCACGCCGCCTGCCTGCCCCACGGCCCAGCCTGGACATCCCAGCCCCGCGGTGGGCTTGGGACTGGGAGGGCGGGGGGGGAGAAGCCGCGCCGCCGCCCGCCCCATGGCCCAGCCCGGACATCCCAGCCCTGCGGTGGGCTTGGGACTGGGAGGGCAGGGGGGGAGAAGCCGTGCCGCCACCCGCCCCACGGTCCAGCCCAGAAATCCCAGCCCCGCGGCCCAGCGGTGGGCTTGGGACTGGGAGGGCCGTGCCAGGGGGGGGAGAGGCTAGGTGTTTCCAGGCAGGGCTGAGGACCAACACACACACCCTTCCAGTAAGCCGCGCCACCGCCGCTGCCCAAAGCGAGCGAGAGGCAGAAACCCGCGGCGTGGCCAGGGCACCTCTCCAACCCGCCCTGCCCTCGGAGCCTTGAGGAGTCTCCCGGCCTGGAGTTGGCAGTGCCCTCCCCAGAGGGCGCTCTGACCCCCCCCGCTCCTCGCCTCCCTGGACAGCTGGGCCGGGCCCCGCACAGAGGACCACCCCTTCCAGGGGGCGGGTGGGCGAGCCAGCCAGGGAGGGGCTGGGCGGGCGGACGAGCGCCTCGGCGGGGAGAGGAGAGTGGGGCACGTCCCGCCCGTCCCTGGCAGAGAAGCCATGCCGCCGCCTGCCCACCCGCCCCAGGGCCAAGCCTCTTCCCTTTCAGTGTTATCTTGGTATTGAGCGCCCGCTAGGGCGCTCTTTGCTGGCGGTGCTAGCCACCGCCCCCACCTCCTCTCCCCCGCTCCTGAGCCGCCTCCTGAGCCCCGGCAGGGCCCTCGGGGAGGTGGCGGGAGAGGTGGGGGCGCTTTTCGCGGGAGGGGCCGGGGCGCACTTTGGCACCCCAGTGGCTGGCGCGCCCTAGGCGAGCGCCTAGCTCGCCTAGTGAGCGAGCCGGCCATGCTTGCAAGCAAGGGAAATCTTTACCTTATGATTACTTCAGAAAAACAATCACATCACACACACACAAAACGTACATGTTAAAGTATTAGCTCCCTTGTATACACTTCTCATGTAGTTAGCAAACACCACTCGAACAAGACAGAAATTATATCATGTTAGATCAGTCCAGGACTAGTTATGGCTACTAGACTAACCTGCCTGTGAAATATTAAATGCTTTAGTATTCTCAGGCTAACGGGCAAAAATATATCCCCTTGCTTCTAAGTCATTAAATAAGTTTTACTGAAATTAAGTTGTGCAAATCTGAAAGCTCTCTTGCTGTTTCCTTTAAGGTCTTCAGTTCTGTTAAACATTAACTGTAAAAATAATCAAATACTTCACTTGACAAAGACACCAACAATCTGAGTCCAATAACTCAGAGGGTAATGAAGGGAGTGGGCCGTATGTGGGCTTAAAGATTTTCATGGTTTTAAAGCCTCACAGGCATTAGAACAAAGACATCAATTTCCCTTCTGGAAGTTTCAAAGCAGAGAACTAAGCTTTCCATGGTAGACCACATCAAAACATTCTAATGCTGCATACCTCATAATGCAATGTCAGCTTTAGAGCTGCATATAAAAATGTCACATGGATGAGATCCACAGGACTTAAAAGAGATCTAAAGCAAACATGCCAGGCCTTGTGGAGAACTAAGAAGAGAAGAGAAGAGAAGAGAAGAGAAGAGAAGAGAGAGAGAAGAGAAGAGAAGAGAAGAGAGAGAGAAGAGAAGAGAAGAGAAGAGAAGAGAAGAGAAGAGAAGAGAAGAGAAGAGAAGAGAAGAGAAGAGAAGAGAAGAGAAGAGAAGAGAAGGGGATTGGATTTATACCCCACACTTCATTACCCAAAGGAGTCTCAGAGTGGTTTACAATCTCCTTTCACTTCCCCTCCACACAAAAGACACTCTGTGAGGTAAGCGGGGCTGAGAGAGCTCTGAGTGAACTGCTTGTGAGAGAACAGGTCTGAGAGAACTGTGGCTTGCCCAAGGTCACCCAGCAGCTGGATGTGGAGGGGTGGGGAATCAAACCTGGTTCTCCCAGATTAGAGTCCATGCCAGTTTGGTTGTAGTGGTTAAGTGTGTGGACTCTAATCTGGGAGAACTGGGTTTGATTCCCCACGCCTCCACTTACACTTGCTGGATGACCTTGGGCAAGCCATAGTTGTGGTTCTTGAAAAAAGAGCAGTTTCTGTCAGAGCTCTCTCAGCCCCACCTACCTCACAGGGTGTCTGTTGTGGGGAGGGGAAGGGAAAGGACTTTGTAAGCTGCTCTGAGACTCCCTTGGGTAGTGAAGGGCGGGGTATAAATCCAATCTCTTCTCTTCTTCTTTTTCTAACCACTACACCCAAACTGGCTCTCAAAACTGGTCCCATATTTTAGCACTCAATAATGCTTCAAATGAATCAGAGACTGAGCATGGCATGTGTTCCTTCACTTACACACATGCATTTTATAGTTAGGGCCCTTTCTAAAGAAGCAGGATTTGAACATGTATCCTCTGGCTCCCCCATAAAAGATCAGACACAGTCACTTAATCAGCAGTAGGTTGTCAGAGCCCTCCTCAGGTTCAAATGGTAGGCTACATCGACAGTTCTGATACAATCTTCATTCAGATTAATCCTGATTAGCTAGGTATAAAACATACTGGTGTCCAAACTGTTGACCCCTAATAACAGCCGTTGTCGACCAGTCTTCAGAATCCTGACCCTTGAATTCCAGCTCACTGCTTCACTGCCAACTAGGATTGCCAACTCTGGGTTGAGAAATTCCTGAAGGTTTGGATGTGTAGCCTGGGGTGGATGGGGTATAATGCCATAGAGGTAACCTTCCAAAGCAGCCATTTTCTTCAAGGGAACTGATCTCTGTAGTCTGGAGATCTCTGTAGTCTGGAGATCAGTTGCAATTCCAGGAGATCTCCAGGCTCCATGTAGAGGTTGGCAACCCAACTGCCAACTCAATCATGAGGTAGGCAAAAAACTTCAGTAAGGAAAGAAAAATGGTGGCCCTGGCTCCTGACCCAGTATTGCCAGATATGAGAAATCTTGGGTGTCTGCACAAGGCATTTTCCACTCATATGAAAATACACAGGAATCCTATGTTGTCAGCATAGCATTAAATTTGAATAACACAGTAGCTGCTACGGACAGGCAATCTTATGTAGTGGAAGAATGTGCCTCATGTTTAAAAAAAGGATGGGTTCTTTCCATTTTTTTATTGTAGCACAAAGTAGGAGATATTTGCTGTTCAAAGAATAATTCCAGTTGTATATTCTTTCCCCAGGGCTGCCACCAATGGCTCCTAGACAAAAATTCCTTCTGCGCCCTTCTCGTATGCAGAAAAACACACAAAAGATGCTGGATTTGTACAGGTATGTCACTCCTACCTACACCTTACCTGACTCCCTGAGCTCCCAGGACCCCCAGAATACTGCATCTGTAGTGCCATCCCTCTTGACGGCCCTGCCTCTCCCACAACAACAGCAGCATCTATAACAGCAGATAGTACAATGTAAGTCTACCTTGGAAATGTCTGAGTTTAGCCCACAAACAGAAGGATTCTTCAACTGGGAAAAAGTGACTTGTCCCCACCACTAGGTAATAGTAAGTAATTGGCTTCCACTGACTCTTTACTTAGTACATCATCAAAAATTAATCTTCAGCAGTGCTAATATAGCAACTTGACATCACTTAACACATACATACACAGTATTAATACAATGACCTTTTAAGGGCTCTATTCCTATTTGGGGTCAGAGACACATTTGATCTAAAGGTTTTTGCACTTTTTTTAGTGGAGGGTTGCCATTATACCACCTTTTTCCCAGAAGGCCAAAGGTGAAACCCTAATACCAGCTCCAAGCAGCATCACTTTGCTCAAACCTCTCTGGCATTCTATACAGGATGTAGGAAAAAGGACTTAAGATAAAGGCTTGCAGCATCTTTCCCCCCCTTAGTTTTCTCACATCCAGCTTAAGAGTTTATTGTATTTATAAAAATATTAAGCCACCTCTTCAGGAACCTGCCTGAGGCAGCTTACAAAATGAAAACACAAAATAGTAATAGATATTAATTAAAAACCAGCATAAAAATACAGACCATAGAAACAGACTATAGAGAACGTAAATTAAGATCCCAGAATAAAATAGTGTTAATTCAAAGCCTGGGTGAACAGAATGGGAAGGTGAATGGGAGTGCCATCTTAGAAATCTTCAGGAGGCACTTCAAGGCCATTTTATTTGTTAGAGCTTTTAACAGAGCACAGACAGTAGACATCTTGGCAAGAGTATCTGGAGTTTTAATCTATTTTTTTTTAATTGGAAATGTTTTAACTGTGATGTTTTAACCTCCAGGAAAGGTAAGGTACAAATATTTTAATTAATAAACAAGCAAGTAAGCAGGCATTTGAACTTGGGTGTCTCCAGTCAAAGTCCAGCATTCTAGTCACTACACCACACTGGTCCCCTCTACCCTATACACCTGCTTCTACTTCAGTGATAATTGCACTGACCTAAATCACAAGTTGGGGGAAAGAAGGCAGGTGGTGGCCTATGTCTGCAAAGCATCTTTGCCAAGTGTAAACTACTAATAAGTACCAATTATTATTAGTAACAGAGTAAATCACAGAACATCATTTGCATAATGCAGGAGAACAAAAGGGGCAAGCAAATGTTCTTTTCATTTTGTTATACATGAGTGTTAATAACAGGAAGGTAAAATAAGAAGCTTCAACGTAAAGATGAGTTTTTAAAAATTTTGTTGCTTCACTCCCTAAAGTCAGACATTCATTTTTTTTTACAAAATACAAACATGCATTTCCATGAACTTCTGCTAGTTATCCTATGACTACTGCTATAGTGCTAATATACAAAAAACTTCACAGGATTTAACACAGACACACACACACAACAGGATAGCAGGAGCCAAATGGAATCCCTTTCAATCTACAGGAAAAATCTGCCTGAACAAACTCTGGAAAACAGCTACTGGCACTGTTGAAATGGAGAATGACTTTGTATTCATAAAATTAGCTCCAAAAGAACGGGCTGGATTTGATTGCCACTGGGTCACAAATAACTTTTGGTGAGGCACAACCCTCATGCATATAGATTATATTCCTCCCACCCTCCTCATTACTATTTTTACATGAACAGAATGTAGGTGAGTAATACTATGAAGGCGTCATCAGAATGTAATTGGGCATATGGAAATCAAGACAGCACAAGCTTCCCAGATATGTATCATGCCCCAGCAACAGAATTAAAATTTAGATGTTATGCCACATTCAATAGGACAGCAACTCCAAGTAGGGTTGCCAGGTCTCTTACCTCTTTGCAGTGGGGGAAGAAGTTCCCAGTCTGGGACTTTCATGTGTACACGCCACAATGACATCTCCCAGAAGTGAAGTCATCATGCTAGGCACGGACACTCTAGCAATTTGGCTTGAAAACTCTATGATACCATAAAGTTTTCAGGCTGAATGCTAGAGCGCCCCCCGGTGATGTGCCAGATCTGGGCCCCTAGAGCAGGCAACACGCGCCGCCCCCCCCCCCCGGGATCTGGCAGCCCTAACCCCAAGCAGTACAATAACAGTAATAATAATAAAAAAGACTCTGGGGCAAGGGCTCTAAATTAAGACAGTGAATATGAAAAATAGCATTTCAATTTTTGTGTTTTCTGAACCTTTATGATTGTGAGGTTGCAACTGGCCTGTATCCCCTTTTGGAAAAGGGGGAGGGTCTTGGCCTGGCTGGTCTTTTGCATCTGCCTCCATTGCTGAGCTAGTTTGGGGCCCAATAGGAATCAGAATGAAGAGGGGAGGAGGCTGCCTTCATCTTGTTCCTGCTCCTCCTCTCCATGGACTCCCTCTCACGGCCAGTAGGGAAGGCCTGTCATTTTTCTCCTTGGCCCTCTCTGCAGCCCCTTTTGAGGCCTGGGGGCAAGTCATGGGAGTGGGAGTTCTGGCCTCCCACAAGAAATCACGTGCCATAGGAAATTAGAGCCAAGGGAGACTATTGTCAAGGCCACATCCCACCCCATCCCACCAGCCTGGTAAATAAGGTTTTTTAAGTCCCTATATCAGTGTTTTTCAACCCTTTTGAAATGAACCCATTTCAATACGATTACAATACAATTCAGAACCCACCTAAACTTACTGTACTTTTCAGCACTGGCTTGCCAAGTAACTCCATGCTACTGTCTTTCTGCCTAGCATACAATGCAGGAATCTTCATGTCAGTACAAGTCTATATTCTTATAAATTAAATATGTAGCATTACTAAGCAATATAGCATTACTAAGCAACAGGCTGTATTACACAGCCATTTTTCAGAAGCAAACCAAAACTAGTCATCAAGGCATTCAAAGACTCACCCTATTCTTTCTCTCCTCTCCTGGCCTTGTGACCCACTTGTGAGAGTCATCATGATCCACTTTTGAGTCCTAAACCACATTTTGAGAACCACCACCTTGAATGGAGGATTTTTAATTCCAATACAAATCAGTCTTACTCTATCCCTTTAAGAATTCCATTAAGGATAATGGAAAATGACTTACCAATGTGTTCTAATTACTGGGATGCAAGTCAGTGTTGGCAGGGGGCAACAGAAATGCTGATAATACGTATGTCAGTGTGCAGCAACTTCTTAACTTTGGAGTTCTACTGTTAATTAATAAAATACAGGTGGTGTACTGCAGCTGGACAAAATCTGTCTTAGAAACAACAGCTGAATCTGCATTGTGTGGCAAAAAAGATGAAGCATATTCTTGCATGAGGTCATTAGCAAGTAGGCATGCCTGCCTCTTTCTGTTTAAGCTGGGATGTTTTGATAATACATTGCCCTGAAGAAAGTAGTTTAGGTGAGGAGTGGTAACAGCAGAACCTCCCTTTTGGATGAGGCAACAGATGTTCTGAAAAATTCAGAAACAAGAGGGCAAATGAACTTACAAATGTATGATTTCATGCTCCTTGATCTATATGTAAATTTTATAAATTTGATTGCAATATAGCATTTTCTATTATTTTAATGCCAGTCTGGGTTACCTAAATTAGATGGTTTCACTTGTCATTTCACTGCTATATGTTCTAAAAAATCTGTAAAACCTTAAATGGGGCAGGCGTTAACTGTGGGTTGGATCTCATGGAACACTTCCACATTTATGTATTTTGTTTATTTCATTTATATCCCAATTTTTCCCAGTATGTTTGTGACTGGCCCAAGATCACCCAGCAAGCTTCCATGGCAGGGTGGGGATTTGCCACTAAATCTCCCAGATTTAGTCTAACACTGTAACCACTACAGCATGCTGGCTATACCTTCCAATGTGGGTGGGGCCTGAAAAAAATGCAAGCATCTTTTTAAAAAATCATATCAAACCAGGTTTGGGAAGGATCACAGCAAAGCAGTGGTATAGTACAGAAGCTGGACAAATCACATCATGAAGATGTAAGAAAGCCAAGGAGTAGCAAAACATGCATGTGGAAACAGCCTTGGTTGAAAAATAGACTGTGCTTTCCTTTGTATGTAATACAATACCAAAGCAGTAATAGAATTAAGCAGTAGCAACTTCCTTGTGAGACTGATTTTTATAGGAGCTACCATATCACCAGAGTTCCTCAGACTGGCAAATTTATTGCAACCTTTACATTTGACCTGGACATTTGCAATAAATTACTACTGTAACTACTGTACTTTCTTATAGTAGCAGAATTACACCATTCTAAGCCTGGATTTAGAAGGGTGTAATTCTGCAGAGTTTCAAAGCTCCAGAAGTCTTCTGATGAAAGTTGGCCATAAGAAGCACTGAGCCACCAGGGATGGGACACCAGACATGAAGACACATTGGGGAATTTCGCATTACCCTTTTAAAACCAGTATTGTACTGTAATGGAATAAACTGGTACAGGGACAGCCATTTCATACAGCCTTTCCCTTCCAGTAAGGAGCCTTCTCTGAAGCGGTTTGGCATTTCAAACTGCATCGCTTTCTTTTCCCGCCATTTCCCCCCCATGCACACGATCTCCCTGACAGGTTTTTTAAAATTTTATTAGGAGTGCTGTGGCGCTGAATCAGGACTACAAATCAGCACCATAGCAACCCCATTGAGATGCCTGGACTCCATTTAAATACACTGACATTTGCTACTGCTGTCCCCTGGAAACAAGGGGCTCACTGGATACAGAATTCAAGTGCGCCTGCGGGGGGGGGACGGGACCAGACAGTTTTGAATCCCAAGTAGCAGGCTATTCTGATGCTTTTTAATTAATCAAAGCCCAAACTAGTAAAGCCCCTCCTCCTTTTTCATGCTGTGCTGGTATGTATGTGCTCATTGCTATTTTCAGTGATTTAATCTTTAAACAGACATGATAAATACAACGTCTGCCCCCAAATTACCTTTTAAAATCCATGCTGAGACACAGTAGCAAATGTCAGTGTATTTAAATGGAGTCCAGGGATCTCAATGGGGTCGCTATGGTGCTGATTTCTAGTCCCACTGCAGCACTATAGTGCTCCCAATAGAACATTAAAAAAAAAAAAGAGCAATCGTATGCGGGGAGAAAAAGGACATGAAAAGAATTGTCATCGCAGGAAGTGCTACAGGGGCATTTTATACAGCACCCCAAAGCGCTTCAGAAGAGGTAGAAGGGATTAAAGACCAGTTGGAAGCAGTTTGAGTGAGCAATGCTTCAGGCACGCTTCCCGAACGGGACAGAAGCATTTCTGTATTAACAGGTAAATATATTCCATCAGGGAACAGTTACTAAAACAGTTCTGTCTGAAATGACAGACAGAAACCATTAGTGAACAGTTCCTGAACCAGAATACATAGGCTGTCTGAAATTCCTCACTATTTGTAAAAGCAAGCACCAGCTTCCTCTTACAGTTTTTGTACAGAAACATGTGGCATGAGCCTGCTGAAGATCCTGAAATCAAAGGAGGTCTTGGGCCAAGTTTTTGTGGGTCAGCATTCAAGGAACTTATGCTCTGCAAAATTCCCAGTCTCTTTTTAAAATTTCCTAATTCCTATTGCCCTCTCCCTTTTGATCTCCTCCCATAGGAATTGTAACAGACTGCACTTTTAAAGAGGCTTAGAAGTGCTGTACATACAACTAAAGGATTGTGAAGGGTTCATTCTTCACAGAGCCAGAAAGCCTTGAGTGACAGGCTGCTCTAAGTAATCTGATTGGTTAGAATCAGCTGAGCAAAGAAAAAGTCTTGAGAGAGCTGGATGCCGAGGAGAGTCATAGAAACTGCACAATAGGGGGAGGGGGGCACAAGAACAAACTCAACCCAAGAGTATGCTAGAAATCAAGAGGGTTGAGCTAATATAATATTAAACAGTTCAAAATTATGTTTGTAATAACCAATCAGGGTATCTACAATATGAATGTGTCTCTCTCCATCCATGCAAGAATATTGTTGTAAGCTACTGTGTTAGCCACCTAAAATAGTAGCTCCAAGATGATCGCTTACAATAGTTTACAGTAGCTTACAGTAGCTTACAACAGTATTCTTGCATGGATGGAGAGACACACATTCATATTGTAGATACCCTGATTACCAGGTTGGTTATTACAAACATAACTGTATGTATCTCTAATATGGATTCTATATTATTTGTATTATTAATATAATTATTTCATTTCTTCATTTTTCATTTAGAATACATATTGGCATTGGTATGGCCCATTTTACATATCTGTAACTAAATTACATCTATAGAAGGTACATTTTTTTAAAAAAAGCACTAGTTTTCAATTTATTAGAATTTGGTTTACAAGGTTAATAATAATTGGTTTTTTCTTCTTCTTTTGATTCTTTGATTTGCAGGTACCACATCTGGTTTTTATACAAAGGGTTTTTTAAGAATGTGTATATTATTGTATGAATGTGTGTCTAGATAAGATTGTATTTTTGACCACTGAAGAAGGCTTTTTATGGCCGAAATGCGTCTGGTCTTTAGTATCATATGTATGGACCCATCATGTGTATAAATGTGTGTAAGTTTTGTTTACATGAGGATTTTAAACATATTTTAACTTGTGTATACCTTATTAAATTTTGAACTGTTTACTATTATATTAGCTCAACCCTCTTGATTTCTAGCATTCTCTTGGGTTGAGTTTGTTCTTGTGCCCCCCTCCCCCTATTGTGCAGTCTGCCGAAGAGAGTCAGTCAGATTCCTGCCTTAACTGAGAAGAGATGTGTATTGAGACCATCTGTGAATAGCCCTGACAGAGTCAGATTTCAACCTTGACTGAATGCACTCTGAATTCAGCAGTAGCTGGGAGCAGTTTGAACACAGAGAACTGGGAAGTTTGGCAAAGAAGCTTAGGATAGTAGAGAAAACTCCCATTCAGGACAAAGGAAAGGGTATAGAAATTCCAGAGAGAGAATAAGATTCCCTACCCAGTCAATCAGGGGTTATCTCTGAGAAGTACAAAGATCACTGGTCTGGTGTGATTAGTAACTACCTTAAAAGTCAGTGAACAACTCAAGAAGAGTACTGGTGTTCCAAGAGAAGGGGTTTGGGTACTAGGAAGAGGGTACCAGCCTTCTGGGCACCAAAAGAGTCAGCAGTTACTCAACTAAAGTGAACTAAATGTTTGGAGAAACAATGGAACAAAAGCCTCTCAATATTAAGATCTAAGTAACAGTGAATAAATTAAGAACCTCTCATTAGCCTGATATATAAGATCAAAAGTCTGTGCTTATAATATACCATTATTTTTGAGAATTCTTGGAGAACAGGTGAGGTGCCAGTAGATTGGAGGTGGGCAAATGTTGTACCCATCTTCAAGAAGGGGAAAAAGGAGGATCCAGGAAACTACCGACCCATCAGCTTGATGTATATACCTGGGAAAGTTTTAGAACAAATAATCAAGCAGACAGTCCTTGAGCATTTAGAAAGGACGGCTGTGATTACTAAGAGCCAGCATGTTCACAAGAACAAGTCATGTCAGACTAAACTTATCTGTTTTTTTGAGAAAGTTACTACCTTGCTGGATAAGGAGAATGCTGTAGACATAGCTTATCTTGATTTCAGTAAGGCTTTTAATAAGGTTCTACATAATATACTTGTTGACAAATTGGAAAATTGTGGTTTGGATCCTATGACTGTTAGGTGTAACTAGTTGACAGATCGCACCCAAAGACTGCTTGTGAATGGTTCCTCATCTTCTTGGAGAGGAGTGGCAAGTGGAGTGCCTCAAGGATCTGTCCTGGGACCTGTTTTGTTCAACATCTTTATCAATGATTTAGGGATAGAGGGAATGCTTATTAAATCTGCAGATGATACTAAATTGGGAGGGGTAGCAAATACAATAGAAGACAGAGTCAGGATACAGGATGATCTTGACAGGCTGCAAAACTGTGCTAAAACAAATTTAATTAATTTCAATGGGGATAAATGTAAAGTCCTGCATTTAGGTAGGAAAAATCAAATGCATAATTATAGGTTGGGGGAGACTTGTCTTGGCAGTAGTATGTGCGAAAAGCATCTAGGGGTCTTAGTAGACCATATACCGAACATGAGTCAGCAGTGTGATGTGGTTGCTAAAACGGCAACTGTGATTTTGGGCTGTATCAACAGAAGTATAGTGTCCAGATCACACGAAGTGATGGTACCACTTTACTCTGCTCTGGTTAGACCTCACATAGAGTATTGTGTTCAGTTTTGGGCACCACAGTTTAAGAAGGATACAGACAAGCTGGAACGTGTTCAGAGGAGAGCAACAAAGATAGTGAAGGGTCTGGAGACCAAGTCCTATGAGGAAAGGCTGAAGGAGCTGGGTATATTTAGCCTGGAGAGGAGACGACTGAGAGGTGATATGATAACCATCTTCAAGTACTTGAAGGGCTGTCATACAGAGGATGTTACAGAGTTGTTTTCTGTTGCCTCAGACCAGAACCAACAGGTTGAAATTAAATCCAAAGAGTTTTCAGCTAAACATTAGGAAGAACTTCCTGACAGAGCAGTTCCTCAGTGGAACAGGCTTCCTTGGGAGGTGGTGGGCTCTCCTTCTTTGGAGGTTTTCAAACAGAGGCTAGATGGCCATTTGACAACAATGTGGATTCTGTGAACTTAGGCAGATCATGAGAGAGAAGGCAGGAAGGGTTGCCTCAGTGCTTAGTTCTTGTTCTTGTGGCCCTTTCTTACACAGCCAGGGCAATGCTGATTGCCACTTTGGGGACAAGAAGCAATTTTTCTCCAGGCCAGGGATCCTGGAGGTTTTTGGTCATCTTCTGGGTGTGGAACAGCGGTCACTACAGGTGTGGAGGGGTTGGTATTTCTGAATTTCCTGCCTTGTGCAAGAGGTTGGACTAGATGACCATGGCGGTCCCTTCCAACTCTTTGATTCTATGATTTTCAGGGGTTTAAAGTTAAAGGATGATCCTATCCCTTCTCTCAGGGCCCTGGCTGAGCACAATATATTTTACAGACAGGGCCCTGGCTGAGTCACAATATATTTTACAGACAGGGTGGGACAGCCAAAGTTTCTTCAGAAGAGAATAAAACATGCTACTAGGGTGGCTCAGTCAGTGAAGGGACAGAAAAACGGAGGGAAAATCTGGCCTCTGTGGGAGGGAAGTGGAAGGAGGGTATTATAGTAATGCATTCCTTTTCATCTAATAGCCTTCTTAAAATTATTCTACTAAACCCTAAATAATGTTGCTGCTGAGGTAATATGCATGCACATAATTCAGTGAGTCATTAGGATCAAGGAGACCAGTGTTCAAACCACATCTGGCCAAGAAGCTCACTGGGTGACCTTGTGCCTGTCACTATTTCTCAGCGTAATCTACATCACAGATTTGTGCATGTGTATGCTGTCTCTGAGCTCTGTGGGGAAAGGGCAGAATGAAAAACTAGAATAAATATATGAAATAAATAAGATTGCCTATGGACAGATCATATTTTTAATTTGTGTTTTATTTTCTTAATTAAGTATTGGGTGCCATCATAAAACAAAAGCCCAGTGGTACCTTATAGACTAATCAAATTTATTTCAGTATGAGCTTTTGTGATTAATTATTCCTATACATGCAAAGCCTCACACCTTGGTGGGGAAATGGCTCCCAGCACCCCCTTCAGAGTGAGGGATGTTCCAAGAGTTAAACAAATTCCTTTCTAAAAGTTACTTTCCAGGTAGGAGATTGTAGGTTCCATGTGCAGAGTACATGAAGTAGGGTTGCCAGGTCCAGTGGATGAGCGGGCAGGGGGTGAGGGTGCACTTACTAGGAGTGGGGAGGGGAGAAGCTGGAAATAATCAGGAAAAGCTGGACAAGAAACAGGGGCAGGGGAATGTTGTTCTCCTTTCCTGAGCTCTCATTCCATTGTTCATACTCACTCACCCACACCTAGGGTTGCCAGGTCCTCCCTAGATACTGGTGAGGGATGGGGAGGTAGGATTGCCGGATCCAGGTTAGGAAACTCCTGGAGATTTAGAGATGGAGCCTGAGGAGGACAGGGATGACAGTGTCCACCCTCCAAAGCATCCATTTTGTCAAGGGGGACTGATCTCTGTAATCTGGAGATGAGCTATAACACCAGGAGATCTCTAGGTCCCACCTGGAGGCTGACATCCCTACATATCCCACTACCCTGCCCAAAGAATCCTTTGAACCTTGAAATGTTGTTTCTGGTTTGTGGAATCTGGCATGGAAAAAATAACATTTGCTGAGGACTTTGCACAGAGAAGAGAGAGCATACAAAGAGATTCCTAGACTGAATCTGTCAGAAGGACAAAAAACTGGTCTGTACGCAGTAACTAATTTTTATGTGGGGTGGAGGGAGGAACTTCAATATCTGTATAAAGGAAGTACTCTTTGTATCTGAGCAATGATGATTATAAGGATATCAATTGGTCTCATTCCTTTTATTTTATAATGGTTTGGCCACAAGCTAATCTGATATTACAACTATTTTCCTCTAATGTTAAAATGATGGATCTCACTCCCACTCTTTTGCTGCACAGAGAAATATTAGAACATGCACAAGTGTGTGTTCTAAAATTCCAGGCAAGCATAGATTTGGGTTCTTGTACAGCATTTAACATCCTGAGAAATTCTGCTCTTCATTTTTTTAAAAGCTAGTTTCAGTACCAATATGGATGTGAAGACAGTTTTGGAAGTCTGGATAGTGTCTGGTAAAACTTCATCCAATTATAGCACAAGTACAACATAATTGTTCATGTATAGTGGTCCAAAGCAAAAGTCCAAAGTTCTGATGAAATTGAAAGCCAAAATTCCCTAAATATTAACAGTGTGCAAATCACATCCCTTATAATCTTACAGGTCTGAGGGGGAAAGTAATTGGGGCAAGAAGGTAATAGGAAATTGCACTTCTTGAAGTTAGTCATGGGGATTGCCTATCACTGGAGGAAGCAGAATATGTTGGCAGGGATGCTGAGAATCATGGACAGACAATCCTGATGGGGCTGAAACCAGGAGAGAAATCATAGGTGTAGTGGTATCATATGGAGGCCAAGAAGCTCTCAGATCTACAGGACTCTCCAGAAATGGAAATACAGGTATTCCCACGCCAGAGAGAGGATGGTGGACACTCATTTCCAAGGCAGGAATGCAAGGCATCAAAGGCAATCTAGGCAGAGCCAATGAACTGACTCCTTTACATCAGCTGTGATACGATTATCCTTCACTTCCACACCTGGTAAAAGGTGCACCTTTGCTAAATGTAAAAAGGACACAGCAGGGCTATTTTTGGGCAGGAATGCACAGGAATGGAGTTCCATCTGGCTCCCGAGTTGGCCACACCCAGCAGGAACGCATTAGCATAACAGGCCACACCCAACAGCAGAAACTCATCTGGATTGGCTACTTTAGGGGTGTGTGGCCTAACATGCACAGGAGTTCCTGCTACAAAGAAAGCCCTGGGTCTTGACAACAAACAAGGTAAACAGAATAAGAAGCAAAAGGTGAGTGTGGCCGGATGACCACACTTCTGGTAACATGGGGGTGTTGCCTAATATGCTAATGAGCTGTGCTGTCAGAGTGTGGCCTATTATGCTAATGAGTTCCTGCTGGGCTTTTCTACAAAAAAAGCCCTGGGACAAAGTATTACTATTTTTTTAGAAGCCACCAACCCTGAAGGGAGATATTCCTTCTAGCATCAGGAGCAACATCATTACAGTGAGAGGGGAGCCCACAAATACCAGGTGCAGTCTAGAGCCAATATGCAGGAGCAGGTCCACAAACCCTGTCATAAGAACATAAGAGAAGCCAATGTTGAATCAGGCCAATGGCCCATCTAGTCCAACACTCTGTCACACAGCGGCCAAAAATACCACGTGCCATCAGGAGGTCCAGCAGTGGGGCCAGGACACTAGAAGTCCTCCCACTGCTGCCCCCTCCAGCACCAAGAATAGAGTGCATCACCTGCCCCAGACTGAGAGTTCCCATCTATACCCTGATGGACTTCTGCTCCATATGTTTATCTAATTCCCTCTTGAAACTGTCCATGCTTATAGCTGCCACCACCTCCTGTGGCAGTGAATTCAATATGTTAATCACTTTGGGTGAAGAAGTACTTCCTGTCAAGTACTGTCAAGGCACTTGCCTCATCCAGGAATCAGGTTTTGATTTTTTGTTCAGAACCTTTGTACAAGGCTTTTATTTGGAACAGGATGCTATACAAATATATTATTGACAAGGAAACAATCAAAGCAGTGTCACCCACCTACTGTCAGACTGTCACCTGAAAGTCCTTTATGATCATTCAGTGTATTTTAAAAACAGTTTCACCCTGTATGGGGGCCATGAGTATTTCTATCTGTCTCTAATCGCACCTTCCCCTCGTTGATGTTAGTTTTTATAGGAGCTTGTTTTCATAGTTGGGAGCCAAACTGAAGAGCCCCCCTGAAGAAAAATTTAACTCTTCAGAAATACTACACATGTGCAGTGGTAGAGCTACATACAAACAGTTTTAGCTGCCTACAAATTGCTTCCAGGTGTTGGACTCCCCCAAGATGGCTATTAACAGCTTGGACAAAAAGATGAAGA
This sequence comes from Gekko gecko, assembly GCA_029375565.1. Lineage (NCBI taxonomy): Eukaryota > Metazoa > Chordata > Lepidosauria > Squamata > Gekkonidae > Gekko > Gekko gecko. The sequence continues at coordinate 97,642,405 of JAPDNY010000006.1, forward strand.
GAATTTGTCAGCATTAATAAAAGTTATCATTTTTACAAGAAACTTAATATACAATTAGTGCTAGAAAAATATTAAAAGATTCCAAAAATATTTCTGTTCCTGTTTAGGTTTTTGAAGAAAAAAACCTTTTGACACACTTGGATTATTAATAAAACTGTATTACTCAGCAGATGCACTTTCCAGTTATTGATGAAAAAAAGAAATCAGAAAGGCCCACTGCACTAATACTTCTAACTTGTGATAGGCCTGCTGATAAATCTTGCCTTCTTCCCATGGCCTTTCCCCTGTATTGCATTTCCACAAGAAAATTGGTTGCATGTGTAATCTACTGCCTTTCACTATCACTGTCTGCAAACCTAATTTAGCACAGTGGTAAAAATCTTATAATGCAAGCAAGCATCAGTTTTTGGCCTACATAATCTATTGGATCAATGTCTGAAACTAATTGCTCTCATGGAAAAACTGCTAGGCTTGCAAGACAATCCAAGCTACCATCTCACCATCTTTCACTTTCCAGAAGCATTAATCACATTGTGATAGGTTATTGGGATTTTCTGATTAATTTTCCATGTCTCAAAATCTGTCTGTCTCAGGTAGATACTGAGGGCAATGTGTAAGGGCTAAGATTTATGTGGACAGGTCTCAGGTGATCTTCCCAATCCCAATGTAGTCAAAAGCTAGAGAAGGGATTACTTTTAACATTTTTGTTACATCTTAAGAGAATACAGGTGGTCTTAAATCAGTTCTTAGCATTCTATCTAGTAAGAAAGCAAACTGGATACTTATATAACAAACATCCTCAAAACCAGCCTCTACCTTAATTAATAAAGTAACAAAGGACAAAACCACAAACATTATTGAATTTCTCAACATGTAATAACATCCTAAAAAGTGATCATGGGGAAGAGGCAATTTGAACTGTAGCAGTGATGAAGATGGTTTTAATGCTTCCTGTCCCCCAAGCTATTTCCCCAACTGAAAATGCCTCCCAAGGCTGCTGTTAGCCCCAGAGAAGAAGAAGGAGGAGGAGGTGGAGGAGGAGGAGATTGGATTTATACCCCACCCTTCACTACCCAAGGGAGTCTCAGAGCGGCTTACAAACTCCTTTCCCTTCCCCTCCTCACAACAGACACCCTGTGAGGTAGGTGGAGCTGAGAGAGCTCTGACAGAAACTGCTCTTTTGCAAGAACAGCTGTGCCGAAACTATGGCTTGCCCAAGGTCATCCAGCAGGTGCAAGTGGAGGAGTGGAGAATCAAACCCGGTTCTCCCAGATTAGAGTCCACACACTTAACCACTACACCAAATAAAGACAGGTACAGTACATATATGTTTCCTTTTTAGTTGCCAGGTGGGCAGTCATTTTCAACCAGTGAAACAGCTTTGGGGAGGAGAGTTAAAACTCCTTTCCCAGCACACCAGTCCCAATTCATATTGGGCTTCTCCCATATCTACTTTTGAGGACTAAGAGGACCAAGAGACATGTTGTGAGTTCCAATCACAAACTGCATAATTATGTGTAGTCTTGCTCTCAGAATGCTCGAACTGGATACAATGGGGATCTTAATGAAAATGCTCATGGAAGGAATAAACAAAGCAGATCTCCACCCAGTAACCCCCTACACATCCCCCAAATCTATGCAGTATGGCCCATGAAACCACAACAGCTTTGCTCATCTGAGCAGGGCCTTCTGCAGGTGCCAACTTGCAAAAAGGCAAAATTGCTGGTGTCCTGGTCAAAGTGGGGGATCCCTCACTCTCAGGGATTTCTCCACACCACAGACCAGCTGGATGGCAGAGGAAAGCCTGCCCGTAAACACGGACTTCACCATGCAACATCCCCAATGCAATGACATCACCCAGAAGTGACATCATCGTATCTGGGCTGTCATGCAAGGGGACACTCAATTTTTTGGGCAAAACTCTATGGTTTGAGGGCAAATTTACCATAGGGTTTCACCCAAAACCCAGAGTGTCAATGCAATGATAGCACTTCTGGGTGATGTCCTTGCATCATGCAACATCCCTGCTGACCACCAGAATGCCTCCAAAATCCCCCCACTGGAATGACGAGGTTACTTGGCAACCCTAACTGCCTGTACACACATAGCTTCTCTATTGTGGCCCCCCACCTTGTGGAATGGCCTGCCTGGAAATGTCATGAAGACTCTCACTTCCCTGGCTTTCCACCAACTACACAAAACTGAACAAAGTTTGAGTCCAATGGCACCTTTAAGACCAACAAAGTTTTACTCTGAGTATAAGCTTTCATGTATACGCATACTTCTTCAGATACACAAAAGCTTATTAGAACCAGAATGAGAGACAGCCTGCTCTCTCCCTCCTACACCTATTAAAATCCTCAGTTAACTCATGAGTCAATACTAGAAACAAAAAAGGTAAGGGAGTAGTTTCCATCACCTATGATTGCATGAAAAGAAAGTTCATAAAGAGAGCTAATGTCCCAATCACCACAAAATGGAAGAATGAAGGAAAAAGAACCCCCAGGGGTGCTGGATAGTGTGGTTCTTGGTGCTCTATGGCTATAACAACTGAATCACTGAATCACTTACTGCTTGAAAGAATATGAAAACACCAACAGTTATGCAGATTACTATCAATAAGGAGAGGTTTACATTAGTCCAATATAGATCTTACCAGCAAAATTATAGGTGGAAAAGGCAAGGAGCTTCATTAATTTTGTTTACATATGTTAAGAAACATCTCTATCACTACTTAATTGGGCACATGTTCTTGGCTAATTAACTATCACATATTTTATAGATATCTTAACTATCTTACAGACTTCAAACACCTTACAAACTCAGATGTCCACAGAAATTATGTATGATTTGTTAGTACATCCTTGCTACTTTTTAATTATAGCAATGAATATCAGAAATAATTATTAAAAACTGAAAAACTTCTCATACATATTTGGCCACTAAGAAACATACTACATCTTTGAACTATTATCTTCCTTTCTGTCCTTGGCAGGATATTCTCACCATTATTAAACACTCCATGCACCTGGGCTTAACATGTAACTAAATATGTGTTGTATCTATTGATACGAACCAGGCTGTATCTAGACTACCCTAAGGCCATACTCTTCTAACATTTCTTTATTCTTAGTCTTCCCCAAAACTAATATGCTCTGGGGTTCCTTTATTCTTTTTTTAAAGCATGTCCAACTTTCTGCTGAAACCAGGTCAACTTTGTAGAGTTGAACTGATGTAGCTACAGCTCAAGGTCTCTGCTCACGAGGAATCTCTAAATATACTCCCCCATTACTAAAATTACAATTTGGGTGGATGTTACGGGCCATCTTAAACTTTACACAGTTTAGGGTTTCCACAGGTCTTAATCTGGCCATGAAACTCCGGTTCTGACCTGTAGAACTGCCTTCCATTATTGTACCAGTCAAGATCAGCAACTGCTCATTGATAGTCACATGCCAATCGAAGCATAGGGAAGCGAGGCTATTTCTTCAGGAGGAATTTGACATGCAAGATCATGCATCCCTTTGTAGCTGCAGGTGCAGCCCATCACTGTGTGATCACATGCAACTGCGGGTGAGTCGAGGTTTTTTGGCTGTTTGTTTCCCAAGTGCATAAATGAGGGGCACTGAGGTCCCCCTATGGAGTATGCAATGATGCACATACTGCAAAGCGGAGGGAGGGAAATGGCAACAAGCTGGGATGGAATGATCAAACCATCCCAAAGGCATGAGAGTGTGCTTGTGCAATCAGACAGGGGAAAGTCTGTCCGTGGCCTATTGTAACCCATTAGAGCCGGACTTTCCCCAGTGTCTTTTAACTCCGCTTCTGTGGTGAAGCAGCACGAGTTGCCAACAATTGCGGGACACATCCCAGATGTTGCTGTCTGATCATGCCCTTTAGATCCATCAGGCATTCTCACCTATGTCGGATCTAAAAGCGCTTGTGTCACAGCCTTAGTTTCTCAAACTGCTTTTTCCTTATTCGAAACAGTAGTGGTGGGTGATCTGAAGATACCTACAGAATGGTCTGCAACTTCTTTTAAAATGAAGGCTGGAATTCCCAGAAAGACATATTTTGCCTTTGAGCTCAGGTTTCTTCCTTTCTTGATGTCACTTTTTAATCTCACCCCTCGCCAAGGAACTCATTGTACACAGTTCTTCTCCTCCATTTAATTCTCAAAAATCCTCTGTCTGTAAAGTGGGCTAGGCTGAGAGACGGTGAGGTCTCTTGAGACCTAGACTAAGATTCTAACCATTCTAAAATACTGGTTCTTAGTCTACATATATGTATCATACTATTGTATTGCACTTTCAGGTTTCAGCTATAAGAATTCACACACTAGTTGTCAGTTTTTTAAAAAACAAACAAACTGATCTACAGCTGTTGGTCTGTGGGCATGTTTTTGAGCTTCAGCAGCATTTGGTGACCAGGACAATGGAATCATATGTTTGTTGCCTTTAGCAAATAAAAACAACACAATTCCCAAAAGCGAAAGCTTGAGTATAGTTAAACAACTGGTTAAACAGATCACTCACAAATTATATAAATCTGTCATCAATAAATGCCGTGTTTCAATAAAATCCTACCATCTGGCATATGTTTAAGTAGTCCTTATTGATGTAAAGGCCCCTAATCAGTTTGAACCGGCAGCATCACTGCACATGCACTCTTTTGGGAAAATCCAATGCAAAACACTTCGGCAGGCAGTCACAGCTGCTTGGCACAAACCGAACATTCCAAGCAATCAGTTCCCATCTGATTGTGACCTTCAAAACATGGTAAATTCAACAACTGAATATGCTTGTGGTAAAATTCTCAGCACCCCTAGTTTATCTTATAAATTGTCAGCTTTGTATTTCCAATCCAGAAATTTTGCAGGGCAAACCAGCCCATCATTGTATCATTTATTATTATTATTATTATTATTATTATTATTATTATTATTATTATTATTATTATTATTATTATTATTATTATTATTATTATTATTATTATTATTATTATTAATTTATACCCCACCCTATCCCACAAGTAGGCTCAGAGTGGATTACAACACAAATTTACAAAATCTGAATGATAGATAAGGGTTTGGGAAAAATCGGTGTTTGATACAATCTTGTGGGAAACAAATGATAAATTAATTACAAAATTATATGTGTATTTGTTACAGTCAAAGATGGAGGATGAGATAATTAAAGAATGTAAAATCAAATGGGCCCAAAATTTTGGTCATAATATTGAGCTTGATCATTGGTTGCAAATATGGAAAACAAATGTAAAAATAACTATGGCCCCGTTCACATGGAGCATTTGCCCCGCTGAAGGCACAGTAGCCCTGCAGAATTTCCGTGCCCGATCATACCAGCACATCTGGGAGGCATAGCACTCTCGTGGCCAACCTGCAGCTTCCCATGGAAAACACGGAGTAAAAAACTACTAGGATCGAAGTACTAGTTTCCGGAAACCTCGGGGCAAAGGCCGGCGTCTGATCGCGGGAGCGCCAGTATCCCATGGCTTCCAACGCCCGCCCACATCCCAGAGTTTCTGGATGTTGTAAGTTTCCATGGGATGCGCACCAACGCTGAATGACACATGCACACACGCAAGAAACCAACAGCGGTCCCCCCACGGCACATGCGTCCTTTGCTACAGCACAGCTTGCGTGCTCTGCTGTGCTGCTTTTTTGCCACACTGTAGCTGTGCTGTGTGATTGGCTCTTGGCGTCGGAACGTGGCAACCCGGTGGCCCGTGTGATCGGGCTACTGTGCCTTATTTTGCTCCGGGGCGAACTGCCACACCTCCTCCCCGTGTTTTCTGGCCCGTATGACCAGGGCCTAAATTGGTTTCTTTTAAAATGTTCTATAGGTAGTACATAATGCCAGAGAAATTAGCCAAAATGTACCCTGGAATGTCTGATAAGTGCTGGAAATGTAGAATAAGGTGGGAAGCTTCTTTCATGTTTGATGGACATGTAACGATGTGATGATATATTGGGAAAGGGTTCATGAAATGTTGCAAAAAATATGTCTGACACCGATACCATTTAAACCAGAAATATTTTTGCTTAATATTATGCCTGATGTAAAAGACAAGAAAGTTAAGCACTTTATTCTTGCTGCTGTAACTATATGTATAATTATCTAAGCTAGGTAGTAGAAAAAACCAGAGATACCAACAAAAGATGAACTCTTGACAAAAATCTTTGAAATAGTGGAAATGGATATATTGACAGACTCATTGAAATACCAAAATAAACAAAATGTGAGAGAAAATTGGACACTATTTTATGAATGGGTGAAAAACAGTGGAAAGGAAGACCATGAATAATGGATTATTTATTTATTTTAAATTTATTTTTTCACTTATACCCTGCCCTACCCCGCCGAAGCAGGCTCAGGGCGGCTTACACAAGATAAAATCCATAATAACACTCAAGGTTTCATAAAACACTTAAAACATGTCAATTAAAACAATGCCATATTAAATATTAAAGTGCTAGCTATGTTCTTTGATATCATAACGATGGCAGTTTCCATATGAATACATTCCATAGTTGTTTAAATATCCAGTTAACTGATCATCTTCAATATAATCAGCACACCTAGGCTGTCAATAACCAACCAGGAACCAGACTCTACAGGCTGTTATAGTTGTTAATAGTAGTTGTTAATAGTGGTGGCGACTCCTAGATGAAGGCCTGGCGGAAGAGCTCCATCTTGCAAGCCCTGCAAAACTGTAAAAGGTCCCACAGGGCCCTAATCTCCGGGAGCTAATTCCACCAGTGTGGAGCCACCACCAAGAAAGCCCTGGTCCTGATTGCAACCAGCCTGGTGTCCCTGAGACCTGGGAGGGCCAATTGGTTTTGTGACCCTGACCATAGTGCTCTCTGGGGTATATATGGGGAAAGTTATAACCTAGGATAAATGTCATTTGAACTGTAAAGAATATGTACTTTTGCAAGAATCATAACAGAAGATTTTAGAGACTGGTTTAAGTGCTTACAGATTTAGAAAATATATAAACGAAAAGAAGTATGGAAACAAAGGTTTAAGATGGAAATTGTATTATAACAGCTATTATTTAAGCTTGGTGGAAATTCCCCTGATGTCTTATCCCCTTCCCCATGTACTTCCTTCCCTAAATGTCTTATATAATTAGTGAAAATCAATTTTTTGTAAAAAAAAAAAGAAGATAGATAAGGATTTGTTTTTGCAAGCTGTTTACAGTGGTGAATCACTGCTACAGGAAGAAATGGGAAAATAAAGCCTTACACACCTGACAAGAAACAATATATGAACCATTAGTAATCCAGGGAAAGAAACAGCTAACCTATAAATGAGACTAAAAATCCAACTGTTTGGCAGCTTTGCATGTATTTAAAACACTGTGTTCTATAAAGTATTACCTGCAGCATTACACAATTGTCAGTCACTACAACATTTAACAACCATGGGTGCAATCCAAATGACTAGGAACAAGCAAAGAACTATCCTGTTGGAATTTCACTATTTTATCTGAAAGACAGTTGAGCTCTGTGTTATATCACAAACTGCTTTTGATACTCCTCCCAATTTCAAAAGTAGTTCACATACGGTTGCCAGCAACCTGGAGAAAAAATGTACACCCTCCTAATAGGGTCTTAGTATGTTATTTACAAAGTTATACTATTTACCCCCCATGCCTTAAAGAGATTCACCTGCTCATTTCCACACATTAAAGCCCTGTTCTGTTCCTAAAGTTCCTTTGCAATAAAACAGCTACTTTGAGGTCAGCCATCGAATGTTCTGGAATGAAGCCATTGGGGTCATTACCATTGTTTTATTGCAAAGGAACTTCAGGAACAGAATGGAAAGGGAAACTGCTGAATTACAAGTTATTACAACACTCAGAACAAACACCCTTCCAGGACTTAACAGGGATATTGGTTTCTTATCCCATTACATATGCTAACTAATTCAATCCTCACATATGTATTCTCACCAAAGAAGGGCTATACATCCCCTATATTTTAATGTACTTTTTGAAATAGTAAATTATAATAGTGATTGTAATGCAATGCAATATTTTGTTGATCTCTGACATAATCTGAAAAGGATTCTGTCAGTTAACTCCATGTTTTAGTGAAGGAAAATGTTACTTTTTTAAAAAAAATCTCAGTTTACTACTCTTAACAATTAAGAATGTAATTGAATATGTAATATAATTTGGAATGGTAGATTTAAATGTAATTCTCTGTTCTGGGGACAAGAAAAATACTGTATACAGCCAAGATGCTTTAAAGTTTGCCTCCATGCTTGAAAGGAGATGGATGGGATCTAATGACTGAATTATCACAATTTAGGGTACATCAATCTCCAGTTCTGACATATTTATTACCTATGCATCTGCTGAATTTTTCTATAGGCCAGTGGTACTCACTCCATGGTTTTGCAATTACTATCAACCAAATGAGCCATATACCTACTGTATACCCAATGTACCACCACCAAAACACAAATATAAAACTATTAAATTTATAAGTTAACTTTTTAAATTGCCAGAGTACCTGTGAGTATGTAGGGCAGTCTCTCCTTACGACTGCTGAACCTTAACTAGCCCTTGTGTACCAGAGTAAGAGGAAGTGCTTCCTCCCTCTGTGTTGTCTCACTTTCTCCTCAGCCTAAGGCACAGTGGTTTAGGCAAGAGAGTGAGATTGCCACCACACCTGGAGGAGAGCAAGCTGGTCAAGGAGAAATGGCAGTAAAACCAGCACCACTCCCCTATAGCCACCTTGCTATTTTCCTAGGTGACTGCTGTGGTGTGGTGGTATTCTCTACAGCCAGCCTACCCTCCCAGCAGCTGCCCTGGTGCAGGGATGAGAGTTTAGAAGCTGCGGTGAACAGTACACATGAATACATGAATCTGCCTTATACTGAATCAGACCACTGGTCCATCAAAGTCAGTGTTGTCTACTCAGACTGGCAGCAACTCGCCAGGGTATCAGGTAGAGGTCCTTCATATCATCCCTAATCTGGTCCTTTAAACTGCAGATGCAGGGGATTGGACCTGGGACTTTCTACATGCACAGCAGAGGCTCTTCCACTGAGCCACAGCCCCTCACCAAACAGTGGAGAACTGCTGGACTGGCCCTTTATTTCCATTTCTGGCATGAGGCTTGCAGCCCTGTGGCAGCTTTTTCAAGATATAAAACATCTGACAACCAAAGCCTCTACCGGCAATGGCCTTGCTCTTTCCTAAAACATGGGGTGTGTGCCACCTTGGGGAACAATGCTCAGAAGGTAGTATGTCAAAGAGCCACATGTGGCTCCAAAGCCACTGAGTATCACTTGTATAGGCTATTGGCAGAATCCCTCTAACCTCTGAACTATTTTTTCCGGTTGCTCTGAGCTAAGCCTGTGGCTCTAATGCCTTTCCCACTAAAACTGCTTTGAGCACAAAAGATGCAGCAAGAACAGACCTAAAGGAAATCTAATCCCCCTCCATATTTTGTTTCCTGCAGACTCTTTGTGTTAGGCTAACAAGAAAGGTTCAGAAAGCTGAAGGAATCTGAGCTGCATGAGCCCTGTAGTCTCACTGCAGGAAACCTACATAATTCACTTAACTTCACTTACATGGAGGCTTGGGAGTTCATATCAAACATTTCTGTGTGAATGGGAAACCACAGTTTAGGGAATGCCCCACAGCTGGCTGTCAGCTGCCAGCCAACCAGACTTCAAACACAATGGTTTTCTCTTACCCTTACAAAGTTCTCAGCAAAACACTCTTTGCAAAAGACAAATACTTAGGCAGCCAGTTCTTCCAACACTAAATCTCACCCCTTTAAAAATCCATAACTACCAGCTTTAAATCAATATCCCTTCTTTCCATCTGCATTCAAAGGGTAATTATTAACACTGGGTGCTTTAAAAATTAAGCTGAGTCTCCCAAGCTATGCCAAACTTAAATCAAATTTAAACCTTTAAAACTGGATCAGGGACACAGGGAAAAAAACTTATCCACAACCACAAGGGGTTGAAATAGTTTTACTATAGGAAACAATGAGTACACTGATCTCATAGAATCACAGAGTTGGAAGGGGCCATACAGGCCATCTAGTTCAGCATCCTAGAGCATCCCTAGAGCATCCCTGACTAGTGTTTGTCCAGCCACTGCTTAAAGACTACCAGTGAGGGGGAGCTTAACACCTCCTTAGGCAGCTGATTCCACTGTTGCACAACTCTTACTGTAAAAGTTTTTCCTAATATCCAGCCAGTACCTTCCCGCCTTAATTTAAACCTGCACAGGAAAATGGAAGTCAGTCTTGACTATTCTGTTTTTTCTAAAAAAAAATAAAATGCACAGTTACTATTGACATCTCCAGATAGTTTTAGAAACCTTAGAATAATATTCATAGTAGCCTTGATCTAGTTCTAGCAGCCATATGTTCATGTACCCATACAATGAATAGGTGTGTTCCTGGTTGTCTCTACTATCACTGAATGGTCGATGGGCAAGAGGGGGACTCAAAATGCTATACAGAGTTACTCTGGTCTAAGCCCGTTGATTTCAATAGGCTTAGAATGGATTAAGTCTCCATAGCATTGCATTCTAAAGCAGTGACCACATTATCAGTGAAAGCACATAGCACACTGGATCAGAATCTGCATGTACAGGTGTACATATAATAGTACAGCTCAGCTGTAAGCAGGTACCCTTATGGCACAATATTGTCTTTATGGAAACTGTACCTCACATATTTGCTAGCCTGCAATAACTGCAGTTCAATCCTACACAATGATATGAAATCAATGAGCTGTAACAGTATCTTACATTTCATTAGCACAGCCAGCCAAGGGCATTTTAACGGGGACGGGACGGGACTCACCAGCAGGCTCTTGCACTAGACTACATGTTCCTCCAACAGTTAGCCTTCATGGCCTGGAGCTATCACATTTATCAAATCATGCCTTCCTGGTAGATACCCACATGCCAGTTGTGCTCCTCAGACAGGCTTCTTATATAGAATCATAGAGTTGGAAGGGGCCATATAGGACATCTAGTCCAACCTCCTGATCAATGCAGGAACAGTATCCCTGACAAGTGTTTGTCCAGCCACTGCCTGAAGACTGCCAGTGAGAGGGAGTTCACCACCTCCCTAGGCAGCCAATTTCATGCTGAACTACTTTTACTGTAACAAAAAAAAATCCTAATATCCAGCGAGGACCTTTCCACCTATAATTTAACTCATTATTGCAAGTCCTACCCTCTGTTGCTAAAAGGAACATTTCCCTAACCTCCTCTAAGTGACAACCTTCCACATTCTTGAAGAGAGAAGATATTGGATTTATACCTTGCCCTTCACTAACCGAAGAAGTCTCAGAGTGGCTTACAATCCCTTTCCCTTCCCCTCCCCCCAACAGGTGGGGCTGAGAGAGTTCTGAGAGAAAACAGTTCTGAAAGAACTTATGACTGACCCAAGGTCACACCTGCAACTGCTTGTGGAGGAGTGAGGAATCAAACCCGGTTCTCCCAGATTAGAGTCCGTGCTCTTAACCACTATACAAAACTGGATCTGATGAGTAATTACTCTCAGAGTAATCATGTCCCCTGTCAACCTCTTTTTCTTCAGACTGAATGTTTCCAGGTCCCTCAGTCTTTCTTCATAAGGCTTGGTCTCAAGACCCCTGATCATCCCTGTCACTCTTCTGCACCTGATCCATTCTATCCAGTCTTTTTGAAGTGAGGACTCTGGAACTACACACAATACTCCAGGTGCGGACTGACCAATGCAGTGTACAGTATCATAATGCCCCCGTATAAATCAATGGTGCAACTTCATTTGGAATACTGTGTGCAATTCTGGTCACTCACCACACCTCAGAAAGGATATTATAGCATTGGAAAAAGTACAGAAAAGGGCAACTAGAATGATAAAAGGGTTGGAACATTTTCCCTATGAAGAAAGGTTAAAGCGTTTGAGGCTCTTTAGCTTGGAGAAATGGCGGCTGAGGGGTGACATGATCGAGGTTTATAAGATTATGAATGGGATTGAGCAGGTTGAGAAAGAAGTACTTTTCTCCCTTTCTCACAATACAAGAACTCGTGGGCACTCCATGAAATTGCTGAGCAGTCGGGTTAGAACAGATAAAAGGAAATACTTCTTCACCCAAAGAGTGATTAACATATGGAATTCACTGCCACAGGAGGTGGTGGCAGCTACAAGCATGGACAGTTTCAAGAGGGAATTAGATAAACATATGGAGCAGAAGTCCATCAGTGGCTATTAGCCACAGAGTATAGATGGGAATTCTAAGTCTGGGGCAGGTGATGCACTCTATTCTTGGTGCTGGAGGGGGCAGCAGTGGGAGGGCTTCTAGTGTCCTGGCCCCACTGCTGGACCTCCTGATGGCACCTGGTATATTTTGGCCGCTGTGTGACAGAGTGTTGGACTAGATGGGCCATTGGCCTGATTCAACATTGGCTTCTCTTATGTTCTTATGTTCTTAACTGAGGGGTAACATGATCGAGGTTTACAAGATTATGCATGAGACAAAGCTGGTAGAGAAAGAAGTACTTTTCTCCCTTTCTTACGATACAAGAACTCATGGGTACTCAATGAAATTGCTGAGCAGTTGGGTTAGAATGGATAAGTCCTTCTTCACCCAAAGAGTGATTAACACATGGAATTCACTGCCACAGAAGGTGGTGGAGGCTACAAGCATGGACGGCTTCAAGAGGGAATTGGATAAACATATGGAGCAGAGGTCCATCAGTGGCTATTAGCCACAAAGTATAGATAGGAACCCTAGGTCTGGGGCAAGTGATGCTCTGTATATTGGTGCTTGGGAAAGCAACAGTGGAATGGCATCTAGTGTCATGGCCTCAGTGGTTGACCTCCTGATGGCACCTGGTATTTTTAGCCACTGTGTGACAGAGTGTTGGACTGGATGGGCCATTGGTCTGTTCCAACATTGGCTTCTCTCTCTCTTAGCAAGTCTCTGTAATGCTTACTAAATCATATCCCTCTGTTTGTATTAGAAGGTCAAGCTCTTCTTTGTTATTGCCCAAACTTTGGGCATTGGTACATAGGCATCTAAAGCCTCACACCTTAGGCTCCTTTTGACCTAGCCTCACCCAATAGGTATCTGCTGTTTGCTCTCCGAATCTGAAATCTCTCTGTTGGTCATCACCTTCCTCTTGTGGTGTTGGTTTAAAGCCCTCCTGATCAATCTCCCCAGGTTCCTGCCAAACACACTATTTTCCAATCTCGACAGGTGAAGTTCATCACATGCTAGTAGGCCATCTTCCAGAAAACCTAGCCCATGGTCCCAGAATCCAAATTGCTCCTGTCAGCACCACCAACACAGCCAGTGGTTCACCACCATTATCTTGTTTCCATCATGTTCCTCTTCCTCAGACAAGAAGGATCAAAGAGAATCCCACCTGTGCCCCCAATCCCTTCAGCTGTCTCCTGATAACTTCATAGTCAGCCTTAATGCATGTGATGATGTTCATGGCCATGTCATTCATTCCCACATGGACCATCATAAATGGGTAGGCTGATCAGTTTTGGCATTCAGTCTGCAATATTTTTAACCTTTAGCTCTGGCAAGCAGCAAAACTATCAGTAAAACTGATAGTACCCTCTCTTAGGACTGTAGGTATGGCAAAAACTATGTCAAGGACCTTTTCTGTTGCAACTCCCTTCCTCTGAAATGGCCCACCACAGTACAAGAAAAGGGCACCTTTGCTTGCGGCCTTTAGGAGGGCAAGTAAGACACTTTTTTCCAGAGGGCATTTGGGCAAGGGCAAATTGATGTGGCAGATTTGGCTGTGTTTTTAACTGTATTCTTTATTTTGTTTTTAGCTGCCTTGTGTTTGAGGAAACACGGCAAGATAGAAATACTTTAAATAAATGAAAATAAAATTTTGCTGCTATCACTGACACACAGTGCTATAAGTATAAAATAGTCTGTAAAAGCAGATTATCAAAAAATGATATAGAGAAAACAGTAAAATATAAAGGGTTTCTCAGTATTTTTTGCAGCTTTTAAAAATAAAAAGTGTAATTTCTTTATGGAAAAGCCAACACACAAATTAATTTGGCAAAGCAAAGATCAAAGGATTGTATATGAAGAAGAAGAAGAGTTAGTTTTTATACCCCGCTCTTCACTACCTGAAGGAGTCTCAGAGCAGCTTAAAATCACCTTCCCTTCCTCTTCCCACAGCAGGCACCCTGTGAGATAGGTGGGGCTGAGAGAGTTCTGAGAGAATTGTGACTGACCCAAGGTCACCCAGCTGGCTTTATGTGGAGGAGTGGGGAATCCAACCCAGTTCTCCAGATTAGAGCCCGCCACTCTTAACCACTACACCAAGTTGGTCCAGTTTGACAGGTCCAGTTTGACAATAATGTCCTGAGACTTTGTTCTTAAATTGGGGTACATGAAAACTGAGAAAAAGCAATGCAAAAAAATACAACATACTCTTTGCTTTATTTATTTACTACGGAGCAAAGCCCATTGTGGAGGAAGACAACGGGCCCTAGAAAGGGAGGGAGGGAGGAAGGAAGAGGGGGGAGAGTGAAAGAAAGAAGGAGAAAGGAAGAAAGGAAAGAGGGGAAGGAAGGGAAGAGGGGCGGAACGGGCTTCTCTGACCTACTGGGCCCATAGAAGACCCAGAGGATGGTGGGGGGGGGGCGGAAGGGGCTTCTCTGGCCTACTGGGCCCATAGAAGGCCCAGAGGATTGTGGGGAGGGGGCGGAAGGGGCTTCTCTCACCTGCCTCTGTCTTGAAGGCCTGTCCCTGCGCTCTCTCTGCAGATGGTCCTCACCTGTCAGAGGACCGGAGCTGACTGAGCCAAAGATACTGGCCGGGGCTGACGTGGGCGGGTCAGTGTCTTCTGACTGCCAGTTCTTGTGCCGAATCAATTGTGGCAAGCATAGAATGTTGTGGAACCAAAATTCAAATATATATAAGGACAGATTTATTTTATTAAATTGGATTTAATAGGCCACCCTTCCCTGCAAGCAGGGCTCAGGGCGGCTTACAGCAATATTAAACATTCGCATCCAAGTACATTAAAACAGTTCAATAAATAACCATCCGTAAAAATGGTATACAGAATTCTTAAGGTGGCAGAGAATCCTAACTCCTCAGTCTACCTGGAAGGAGGAGCCAAGAGGAATGGGAACTCACATGTGAGTGCCAGAAGAGGTCTCATCGCTGTCCTCAACCAAAAGCCCAGCAGAACATTGGCACAGAATGACATAGAACAGTGGCATAGAATGGCAGCTGCACATGTCTAAGGCAGATTGCAGCATTCAACAGGACTTAACAAGCACCAGAACACAAGCAAGAGAAAGGGTCATGAAGAGTAAGCAAACTGACTCTGATCTATGCAGACAGATCTTAAAGGAAAGTATGTGCACAGGAGAGTTGAGAATTTCCACTTCTGGGGGTACAAGCTTATTTACGCCCACGCAGTGACCTGCGCCCGCCTTACTCGCCCATCTCTGCGCAGGCAGCCAGGCAGCCCGCCAGCCCTTTGGAGGCTCCCACTTCACCCAGCCACGTGTCCCCAGGGGCGCCGCGGGGGGAGGGAGGGGAGGAGGCGGAGTCCTCCCCTTCTGTCCCAGCCAGGAGTCACTCCAGAGCGCGCCTTCCTGGCAAGAGTCAGTCACTCGGGCAGAGGGCAGAGTGTCGGGGCGGCCAGCAAAGCATCCTTTTCCCCTGGGGCGATGCAGAGCCGGCAGCTGCAGCTCTCTCGCCCGAGCCCAACTTCTGGGCACCTGCCGGCTTCTCGCCACCTCCACCCTCTCCACCCTCCCCCGCCAGCTGCTCGCTCTTCTGGCCTGCTCCACCTTTGTTGGGAACTTTCGCCTTTGTTGGGAACAAGTTCAGCCTGTGGCTGCGGGGAGGACAGGGGCTGGTTGGGCAGCGGGAGCTGCTGCACCGGCAAGCCAGTGCTCAGACGGAAGGGACGGGGTTGCCCCTTCCCCTGGCTTGCCGAAGCGCCCCGCAGGAGCAGTTGGGGGTTCCTTCTCTCCAGGCCCTGCCTGGAGGTTGGCAACCCTGTAACTGGGCACACGCGGGGGGGGGGCGCCAGAAGGTAGTCCCACCTAGGGTGCGAACAACCCTTGGGCCGGCCCTGCAAAGATGTTCTATTTTTCATGTGAAGAAGCGGCCAGGAAAAAAATAATTTTAAACTACACTGGGAAAGTCTGTAATTAAATTGCTCTCGTAAAATTATATTAAGGGGGCTTGGTGTTTGGGTGTTGTTTTTTAGTTCTATGGTGTTTTCTTCACTAACAGAGCAATCCTAAGAACATTTTCCTAGGAGAAAGCTCCAATGAATAATTCTGAGTAGGATTCTGAGTAGACCTGATTAGTATAGTCAGTGATGGTAAAGTGTGCTGTCACATTGCAACTGACTCATGGCAACCTCAT
This sequence comes from Gekko gecko, assembly GCA_029375565.1. Taxonomy (NCBI): domain Eukaryota; kingdom Metazoa; phylum Chordata; class Lepidosauria; order Squamata; family Gekkonidae; genus Gekko; species Gekko gecko. The sequence continues at coordinate 97,658,829 of JAPDNY010000006.1, forward strand.
AAAGTTCCACCTCATGGGGTTTTCAAGACAAGAGATAAGCAGAAGCTATTTGCCACTGCCTTCTTTGCATAGCAGCCCCCATCTCTGACCCGTAGCTCTGGTGGGGCTATTGGGGGCTTTGCGCCCTTCCTTAAAGGGCCAGCCCCTCCTTCTGAAAATGTTTTTAAATTCTTTTTTAAAACATTTTTTAAAAATGTTTTCTAAAAGGGGGTGTTTTTGCATTTAATTTATGTCTGGGGTGAGTGTTGTGGGGGGGTGTTTGTGCTGTATTTAATTTATTAGTAGTATTATTGTCTTTATTATTACTTAAAAGTACAGTTGTTTAGAGACAGAAAAATAATGGCAGCCCCACCAGAAAAAAATTGCCCCACTTGAGTCCAAATGTATGAGAAAATATGATGTATGACGCTTTGTAGATTGAAAAACGTCATAAATAAAAATGTAAAAAAAGAAAGAAAAAAATTGCCCCACAAGCCACAAAATCCTGGCTATGGGCCTGCCCCATCTTCCTTGGTGGTCTTCCCATCCAAGCAGCAACCCTGCTTAGTTTTCCAGCTCTGAACAGAAAAAAAGATTTCATCATTCTACTATTCTAACAAGGGTCAACACATAGCACATGTCAAATGGGTAAGTCATATATAAATGATCCTGAGAACAGCCAATGAGGAAAAAAGCTTAGAGGAACATGTTAGAACCAATCCCATCATTATCTACCATGGTATTCACTTTAGCACTGGACATTGATAATTTGCTGCACTCAATTTGCCAACAAATTTGGAAAACACAACAGTGGCCACAGGATTGGAAAAGGTCAGTGTACATTCCAATCCCAAAGAAGGGCAGTGTCAAGGAATGTTCAAACTATCGCACAATTGCACTCATTTCACACGCTAGCAAGGTCATGCTCAAGATCCTACAAGCTAGGCTACAACAGTATGTGGATAGAGAACTGCCAGAAGTACAAGCTGGGTTTCGAAGAGGTAGAGGAGGAACTAGGTTTTTCGGTTTCAGCGTTGCGAATGGCGGCCACCTTTCGGGACGCTCCCGGAGGTGGTTAGCCCACGCGCAGTTTGGGGGGGTCTTTGCATCTATGCAAGACCCTAGTGAGCCTTAGGTAAAGGCTCCGAACCGGGGGCGCTTGGGGAGTAGCCTCTTTGCCGGCAGTTAGCCGGGAAATTGAGGCTTTCTCCCCGCCCCAATCGGCCCCGCTGCGTCGTGCCCGTAATGGGACTTAGCAGCGCTCCCGAATTCCACCAGGAGTGAAGAAAGCGGCATGAGTTAAAATAAAAAGAAGAATTGCATCGAATCGTGAGTTGAAGATCTAACTTTGAAGCGAGATAAATTCCCCCCGCAAACGTAGGGAGGAGGGAGGAGTCCCCACCCCCTTTTGAGAAGCGAGAATAATAAAGGGGCGAGGAGGGGGGTAAAGAGAAAAAAGCGTTGGTGAAGATACCGTTGGGGTTTGGCAGGCGATTGCGATATTATCAGCCTCTTGGAGGATGTGGCACGAACTTTGAAAAAGTAAACAAAAGGGAAAATGTCGACGCCGAAAATTGTCCTGCACAAACCGGAAGAGAAGGGGGAGGGACTTCCGGTCCGGGTAACCCCCCTAGAGCTTGCTGTCATTCAACAAGAGGAGTTACTGCGGCCCCTGCTGGAACAAATGCAGAAAATCAATGAAACTTTGATTAAAGTGGAAAGTGCTCTTCTCTGTCGGCAAAAGCAAATCTCGGAAACATCAAGAAAGGCTAATCTGATGTTAACCCTTTTGGGCGAGAAAGAAGAAGAGAAAGAAGATCTCAGTTTTATCTTGACGAATGACTTGGCACCCCTAACTGGCAGTGAAGCGAGTGAAATAAAAGAAGAGGTGGACATGGCTCTAAAAGCCTATTCCACTTATATAAAAGAAAATACTCTGCCAGAAGAAGGGGATGCCGAGCTGAGCAGGAAATATATCAGAGATCTAATTTCTTCTGTGATTATGGAGCCCGTAAAAGTTGATGGTCGGAAATATAAGAAAAAAAAAGAAACGAGAGAAGATGGAATTCATCTTTAAAGCAATAAAACCTTTGAAGAGACACGACAGCAGGATGGAGGCAGCACTCAAAACTGGGATGAATGCAAGCAGCGAAGAAGACAACGACTCATTGGGAAGAGGTGACGGAGCGGGAGTCATCAAGATGAAAGGGACTCAACTTTTAGTTGAAAAGACTTAAGAAGACACTTTGAGCAGCGGCTGTTCGTGTAACATCTGGAAGGAGCTGTTTAATAACTAACCCCAATGGACTTCACTAACGGTATTAACAGAGTTATTTTGGACTTTGGATTGTTAAAAAGAAGATCTTCTAACCGTGATGGATGCTAAAAATAGTACTAACTAAAACTAACCCTTATTAACAGAATATTTTCACTCCATCTCTTTTTTCTTTCTCCAGCTGTCTACCCTACCCTTTTCCTATAAAAAGAATAAAATTCTCTCCTTTTTAGGAGAGTTTTACCAAAAAAAAAAAAAAAAGAAGAGGTAGAGGAACTAGAGATCAAATTGCCAACATTCGCTGGATTATGGAGAAAGCAAGAGAGTACCAGAAAAACATCTACTTCTGCTTCATTACTATGCTAAAGCCTTTGATTGTGTGGATCACAATAAATTATGGCAGGTTCTTAAAGAGATGGGAGTACCGGACCACCTCACATGTCTCCTGAGAAACCTGTATAAGGGTCAAGAAGCAACAGTTAGAACCGGATATGGAACAACTGATTGGTTTAGCATAGGAAAAGGAGTACGACAAGGATGTATATTGTCACCTTGCTTATTTAATTTATATGCAGAGTACATCATGCGAAATGCTGGCCTGGATGAATCACAAGCTGAAGTTAAGATTGCTGGGGAAAAGATCAATAACCTCAGATATGCAGACGATACCACTCTGATGGCAGAAAGTGAAGAGGACCTCAAGAGCCTCTTGCTCAGGGTGAAAGTGGAGAGCGCAAAAGTGGGCTTGAAGCTTAACAACAAAAAAACTAAGATCATGGCATCTGGCCCCATCACTCCTTGGCAAATAGAAGGGGAAGTCGTAGAAGTAGTGACAGACTTCACATTCCTAGGATCCCAGATCACTGCAGACGGTGACTGCAGCCATGAAATTAAAAGACGCCTGCTCCTTGGGAGGAAAGCGATGGCAAACCTAAACAGCATGATAAAAAGCAGAGACATCACCTTGCCAACAAAAGTCCGCATGGTCAAAGCAATGGTATTCCCCGCAGTAATGTATGGCTGCGAGAGTTGGACTATAAGGAAGGCCGAGCGCCGAAGAATAGATTCTTTTGAACTATGGTGCTGGAGAAGACTCTTGAGGGTTCATTGGACTGCAAGGAGATCAAATCAGTCAATCCTAAAAGAAATCAACCCTGATTGTTCCCTGGAAGGCCAGATCCTGAAGCTGAAGCTCAAATACTTTGGCCACCAAATGAGAAGGGAGCATTCACTGGAGAAGACCCTGATGCTGGGAAAGATTGAAGGTCAAAGAAGAAGGGGACGGCAAAGGATGAGATGGTTAGACAGTGTCATCGATGCAACGAACATGAAATTGAGCACACTTCAGCGGACAGCGGAAGACAGGAGGGCCTGGCGTAATCTGGTCCATGGGGTCGCGAAGAGTCGGAATCGACTGTGCGACTGAACAACAACAACAATTGATAATTTAAAACTATAGGCAGAACTCAGTCTCTGCCTGCAAAACAGGTCTATTCCAGTAAAGAACAAGCATAGTTGAGAGAATGTGTACTACAACCCAAATAAACTATTTCTGACACAGGGGCTGGAAACAAAATCCCAAAATGTAAGTGTGGTTTTATATTATTTGAGCATCCAGAAATGGCATGGAGGGGAATGCCATGAAATTCTTTTCATTTCAAATATTTATATTCTAGTCAGATTATGGGAAATATAAATACCTTCACCATGACAGCAAGATACTGTGCAAGAAAGCTAGGGATAACAGTAAATGGCAAATATATCTCTATATTTATTAGTCTGGAAGTTTGTATTCTTCCACAATAACAATCATGCTAACTCAGAGGAGACTGCAAATTTGAGGTAGAGGGATCCAAATGCAATCTGAGTAGGGTTGTCATGTGCCCACTGGGGATGGACGATTTCCCACTGCCAGTAGGCTTTGTCTGCCAGCACTCCAGCAGCTGGCAGGAGGGATAAAACATTTTTAAAAAATCAGTTGGCAACAGCATGACATCACTTTGGAGGGACCCAGAAGTAACATCACACCTCTATAGGAATCACAATTTCTAGAGAGGGCTGATGTCACTTTTATGGGGAACCTAGAAGACACGTCAGCTCTCTCTAGGAATTGCAGATGACTTGTTGATTCTTAGAGATGGATGACGTCACTTCCAGTTTTCCCTGGAAGTGCAATTGCTGATGGCCACCACCCATGTACGCACTGGGTGCATACCTGCTGATTGCCCGGCCACCCTAGCAACCTGTGGTGTATGTTACCCTAAATCTGAGAGAACAAATTAACCTTTCGAAGGAGAAATGCAAGTTTACTCAACTTGCTGACTGAAAACATAGAAGAGATTATTATCAGCTCTTGACATGTCAGAGAGCCATATATCTGCAAATGCAATACTCCCCTCTAATGTCATTGTCCCCCCTTCTATGTATATCAGTGCCCCACATGGGACATTTTCACATGAAAACGAAAATCATTATTTTTGTTTGCTGATGCACTTTCAGCTAAAGCATTCCTACAAGTGTGCTTCCTACTGGTTGCCTTCCTACCACATTTTCCAAATTTATGTGTCAGGTTTTCCCTTGCACATGCTGTGATGAGTGATCATATTATTTCTGAGCTAACCCTTTCATCACCACTGCTGTGGCAACATGCCACTCTTTTTAATTTACACATGCACTATACTGACACAGCAGGGGCTTTTAAATGGCCCAGCCCTACCCTATCCTCAAAACAAGCAAACATGTACAGGCTTACTGGGACCCCACTAAAGTGAGGAGGGGGAGGACCCAGTTCTCTTTCACACACCTACACAAACACCATGTTGCACATCACTTGCCTTCCAAGCCCCTCTTCCCCAGCCCCTTGGATTGAAATTCAATGTTCCAGTAGCTGCTGCCACCACCAGGGATCCTGTATTACTCCCACTTCCAGCCACTCTGGAGGTCTCTGGTCCTCCAGATCATTGAGAACTGTGCTTGGTCTGAATGAAAAAGAGAGCCAGAGAGGCAAGTGTGGAGTTAAACCCTCTCCCCCACCCCTTCTCGCTTGATAACTCATTAATCCCGTGCTCTCACCTAGCATGTCCTTCAGCAGTCAGCATGCAGATGAGCTTCCTAAACAGTCTCACAGCCAGCCCATTAAAGAGGAAAAAGGATCTTTAATAGCTCAGCATACTATTCCACTGTAAGGAAAAGACCCCTCCCCCCAAAAAAATAACACTTTGTGGTTGTCTCCTACAGCAGTATAACAACATGATTGCAAGCTTTTCTTTTCTTTTTTTAAATGCCAGGCATTGCCAAGGGAAACAGCAGCAGCTCAGAAAAAACGAAGTGGCTAACAAGCAGGGCATGGAAGTGGCTGGACCTTTAAAGGTGCAGCAAACTGTACCGACTCCACAAAAAACACTTCCAGTGCTCTCCTTCAACAACCATCATCACAAAGGTGGTCTGAAAAAACACAGGGGGAAGTTGGGAGGAAATCATCAGAGCAATGACTGGCAAACAGTACTTTATAAGGTTGGGGGGAAACAAATATAATTAATTAAGAGCTGGGCCGCAGCAAAAACTCCATACCTGTGGAGGTTGTACAGGGTTTCAATGATAGATGGAGATGCTTACTTTATTCAAGAAAGCTAACTGAGGCCCCATCCACACGGAGCATTTGCCCCGCTGAAGGCACGGTAGCCCTGCGGACTTTCCGTGCCCGATCATACCAGCACATCTGGGAGGCGTAGCACTTCCTGTGGCCAACCCGTGGCTTCCCGTGGAAAACGCGGAGTAAAAAACTACTAGGGTCAACGTACTAGTTTCCAGAAACCCCGGGGCAAAGGCCGGCGTCTGATCGCGGGAGCGGCAGTATCCCACGGCTTCCAACGCCGGCCCATGTCCCGGGGTTTCCGGATGTTGTAAGTTTCCATGGGATGTGCACCAACGCTGAATGAGGCATGCGCATATGCAAGACACCAGCAGCAGCCCGGCCCCCCCCCAAGGCACATGCGTCCTTTGCTATAGCACAGCTTGCTGCTCTGCTGCGCTGCTTTTTTGCCACACTGTAGCAGCGCTGTGTGATCGGCAATCAGCACCGGAGCGTGGCAACCTGGTGGCCCGTGTGATCGGGCTACCGTGCCTTATTTTGCTCCAGAGTGAACTGCCACGCCTCCCCCCCCTGCATTTTCTGGCCTGTATGATCAGGGCCTGAGTTGACCAAACTCTATGCAAACACAAGACGTTCTGAATACAAAGTTCTAGAATGCAACTTCAGCATGATCTCCGGGCAACAGAGGGAAAGGCAAAGTGCAAGCAGTTTACCCTTTCCAACGAACGTCTCCAACATTTATGCATGAACCCCATGATTAAACACACTCCATGCCCACAGAAAACAATGTGTCAGAACAAAGGGTTCTAGTCCTTTCCTTGTGTGAGACAGAGCATTTAACATGCAATTCCCACTTTCAATCTGAAATGCTACAGTCAAAAGTAAGCCCTTGAGGCTGACAGGTTGGTCACAAACAAAACCACAAAATGCTGGAAATTGAATCTTCACAACCCCAGGGTAATGTGCTATCACCAGTCCCCTTTACTAACCCACCAGGCCAGAGACCAAGGGACTGAGTCTCCAGCCCTCCTGGGTCTAAATCAAGAAGTCAGCTCTGCAAGATGGGATGCTTGCAATGTGAGTTCCAAGAAACAGCTATTCTGGTAGCTGTAGCCAACAAGGGCTCAAGTCTTCCTCCTCTGCCTGGAGGAAAAAATATTGTACCTTGAACAGGGAATGGTGTTATTTACCTCCATCCCACACACACAAAAAAGCTTCAGCTCCCCATTTCCACACATTCAAACTCTATTGAAGGACATTTTTCTTCAGACCTGTAGGCAACTCTATCTATAGCACACAGCTGATACTAAAAATATTCTTATAGTACCAAGTATCTGATTTTAAGTAAAATTCCCAGCATTCTACAATAGGAATCCACATACTAGTCTCAAAAATCTCATTGGCAAGTTAAGAAAATTTAAGTCTTTAGCTTTCAGTCAAGTATCATTCAACAACTATTAAACACATTTTTACCCATTAGTAGAATATTAGAAATTCCATGAATTTGAAGTTTATTATTTCCATAGTTCAGTTTATATTCTTTACTGGATTTATATCTTTTGGCCAAACTTTCCAGGCATAAATAAAACCATTTACTTTGCTGGCTAGTGCATAGGAATACATGACTGGCACCTTTATGAATGTTGGCTGAAGAACGATGGTTTATAGAAGGGCCAGAAACACTAAATCCCATTATTCAAAATCCATTTTTAAAGCATCTAATAACCATGTGGGGAGCATATCAAACATAAAACTAGGCAAACACGAGAAGCTTTTCACCCACTCAAGTCAGCTTCAGATGTTAGCAAACCTTGCATGCAAGCATGCTTATGTAGGGATCAATATGCAACACATGTATAGATTGTCACTTCTGACAATTATACATGCACACATATGCTGCATCAGCATATGCTATAAAGTCAGAACTGTTCCTAGCTTCCCAGCACATGCACCCCACATGTACATGTGGCAAAATTTATCATTGTCTAAGAATCCTAATCAAGCAAAGCACATGTTGTGGGTGAAATAGCTCATACATGCAAGTCTGCCTATGAGTTATCCCAAATCTCAGGGCTGGCAGATCATTTAAACCTTTTAGTGAGCTGTTGGATGCTTGTGATTTTCCTAGCACTCCTGAATCTCTACCTATTGGCAACTGGTTTGTTAAAAAAAAATAGTGGTATAGCCAGGTCCTACTACACATCAACCCATAGCAACCTCTTTCTTTGAGGCTCATTTTCTTAAACATGCCTGCTTGGATTCTGGACAGCAACAGAGGCGGATCTACTGTGAAACTAAGGAAACTTAAGCTTCAGGGGCCCCAATCCCCTGAACTTTTTTTTTAATGCGTGAATTTTTCAACAAAAATTAATGGAGTTTTTAAATGTTATTAAAATAAGACTATTTTAGTGACAGAATCATAAACCAGTGGGTTGAAGTACTTAATACTGACCTTAGAATGGAGCAAGCTCAGTGTTGTACCTTCCCCTAGAGTGGGCTGGTTGTTCCCAGCAGCCTAGCAGTTCAGCCTGGCCCAGGAAGAAGCAACAGCACCATAAGGGTGGGGAAAGGACTGCACAGATCTTGTTGTTACAAGGCCTGCATTGGATTATTGCAGGTAAATTATCATTATTTAGAACTGTTCCAATACATGTTTTTAGTATTCTGTTTGTTAATGCTTCTGAGGAGTTTGGCCTGGCCCAGGAAGAAGCAGCACCACAAGGGGAGGGAAAGGCCTGCACAGATCTTGTTGTTTCAAGGCCTGCTTTGAATTACTGCAAGTAAATGTTGGTAATCTGTGCAAGTATTAGAGATCTTCTAAAAGAAAGGTGAAGTGGGATTCAAGATCCAAGTGAGAAGAACTATAGCCTCCCAGATACAGCCTGTAAATTTTATCTGATCTTCCACTATTGTGAGGTTAACCTGGACTTACAATATATGTATTACTTATGTGTTTAGACTTTTTGTACTGTGCATCTTTGTGGATGCTGAAGATATTTATAGTAATATCCTAAAAAGCCTTGCTATGAAGTAATAGCAACTGGACTAGGATGAACAACGACTCCTACGAAAACCTCCATGCTTTTGTTAATATAGTTTACTGTAAGGTTAAAATTGCATCACCTCTTTTATGTTGGTGTTTAAGCATGTTATTCATAAATACATGTAGTTGCAGTAGAACTAATAACAATAACAACTTTATGGCTGTAATTGTAGAGATCAAGAGCCCAGCAATGAGTTCAAGAAAGTACTTAAGTGGATACCAAAAATGCAAACTCAAGGAGAAACGATCTGATGAAATTTCTAAATGTCAAAAATTATCAAACTATTTTACAATGTCCAGTCAAACTTTGTCAACACCTACAGCTGAAACAAGCCAAGCAAGCACCAGTGAAACCAGTGATGGTTCACAAGCCATAGGAACTCTTTCTAGCAATCATCAACCCACTGTTCACACTTTTGATACAGATGACAATCATAGTGGTCAACACTGAAGTACCATGGAACAAGAAGAGACAGAGGAGAAACAGGAAACAGGAGGCAAATTCAGTGATTTCAAAGAATACAGTGACCTTGCAAACTGGCCCATAACAGTTGGTAATGATTTTTATACAGAATTATTTAATGCAAGACATCAGGGGTTTTTTTCAAAATAAAAAAACAGATGATGTATATACCAAATCCAGCAAGGTTTACAAGGAGCAAAACAGAAGTTTCTCAAACAAATACTTTGAAAAAAGATTGAAAAATGGTCAGACTTTGATGAGATCCTGGTTAGTTTATTCAAAGAGCAAAGGCTATATATACTGTTTTGCTTGCAAACTCTTTTCTAAATGCCAAACATTACTTATGACAGGTGGGTTTTCTGACTGGATCAATGTACTCTGAACTCTGGAGAATCATGAAGACAGCATAGTACACAAGAGGGCAATGTTGTGTTGGATAACAAGAAAGTCAAATAAAAACACTGTGGGCCAGCAACTTGAGGAACAGATGAGAAAAAACATATAGTACTATTCTGAAGTACTGAAAAGAGTTGTAGCTGTTAAAGTTTTTAAGTGAAAGTGGTTTAGCATTTAGAGGTCATGAGAAGAAGTGGGGCTCACCAAATAATGGAAATTTCTTGGACTTGATGTTGAACTTAATGAAAAAGTGGCTGAGTACAGACTGGCAGTTTGCTCCGGTAGCCAGTCGTAGCAAAAAAAAACCGGATTAAACTATACCAGGTTTTCCCGTTCACACTGCGGGGGCCTCTGCCGGAAGATACGGGACAGAGGCGCGCGGGAGCGTTCAGACTGCCGCACCGGAGGCATGCTATATTTGCCGTTTCCCCATTAATTTGGCTGTGGTGTATGGGTGTATGTGCGCATGAGCGCTCATGCGCATAAGCGCATTTTGCCAATATTTTTTTTTTGCCCTGCAACGCTGGCACCGCATTGGGCAGTGGAGCGGAGCACAGCCAATCACACCGCTGCTGCCTCCTGCCCAACGCGGGTTGCTCCCGCCTTTTCAGCTGCGCATTCAGACTCCCCGGAAGCGGAAAAACACGTGACACATGCGGGCTTTCGGATTTGCTACAGCTTTTATCAGGTATTTTTTAAATCCGGCAGTGAAGCACAACAGCACGGGTTGGCTATGGGTGGGGGACGCTAGTCAGATGTGCCTGTGTGAATGTCTCATTTACTCAGAGATTGAATCGTCGTTGGCCCGGGGTCCCTACCGGGGCAAATTGCCAGTCTGAACTCAGCCAGTAAATATTACTTACATATCCAAAGTCGTGTGTGAAGAACTGATAGAAATCATGGGGAAACATGTGCAAGATGTTTCAACTCGCCAAAGAAAAACAAGGTTTACAGCTCATTTATTGTTCATTTATATGCAGACCTTCCCGCAGAGATATTAGCAATGAGGAGACGTTTGAGGGAGGTTGCTATTAAGTTAACTGAAAATAACGTCAAATTTTGCTGGCTATCCCTAGGACAAATTTATGTTAATTTGGATAATAAAACCTTCATAGCTCATGACGAGTTATTGGGAAAAAACTTTTGGCTGCATGTGTAAAGCCGTAAGAAATGTTTAACAACGGTTATGTGGTAACTCTTAGAAACATTAAACTTTTAAAATTTAATTGAAGGAGCAATTCTAAGTAACTCTGATCATTTAGTTAATTAAACAGTAATATGGAATCTGGCAAGCAACTATTATTTGTAATTTAACTTATAATTGAACGCCTTTTGTTAAATCGTTATATAATAGATAAGTGATAAAGTTCATAGTATAAGGGGTTGGAAGGCATTCAAGTTGTTTTAACTTTAAACAGCGGGTGTAATGAGGAGGGAGGGGGGAGTTCCCCCCCCATAAGTCCTCTCACAAGAGGAGGAAAGGCTGAGTTCCTTTCCACCGAGTTCTCGGCCCCAGGAATGAGAGGCAGCCCCATTTGGTTTTCTCTTCTAGGTGAGAGTGGCCTTTCTGAAGAATAAATTGGTAGTCTTTAATAGCAAATAGTTAACTGAAGAATGTGCAATGTTATGTTATTATATATATTGTAACTAATATGAGTAGTTAGGAAACTAAATGGAAGTAAATGCAAAGGGTGGCCCAAGATAATAGGAGTCAGAATAGGAAGTATTCTTGTTTAGTAATTAGGTATAATTGGAGCCAATGGACAAGCTGGAGAATACTTTCTATTAATAAAGGGAATGAATAATATAATAAACTGCTGGAAAATTAATATTTTGTATCATCGTTCACTATAAAAATTAATAAACTGTGAATTTAAAAAAAATTGTAACTCAAATCAACGATCTAGACACCAAATACTACTCTATTATTGTTGATGCTATGCCTGACCTGACACATTTTGACCAGCTGATACTACTATAATGGAAAAACCCTATGAAAGATTTTTAACAACCAATAGAAAACTATTCATCCATGACCTTGTTCAACAAAATACAAGAAGTTCTGGGCAAAACATAAGCTGTCACTTGAAAATATATGTGGTCAGTCCTACGATAACACATCTAACAAGAAGGGCTCAGAGAAAGGACTGCAAGCACTCTTTAAAAACATTAACAGGTATGCAGACTACGTAACATGTGCTGCCCATTCACTCAAACTTGTTGGAGTAAAGGCAGCGTCTACTGTGCCTGAAGTTGTTGACTATTTTGGCATTTTGCAGAAGCTCTTTGTTTTCTTTTCTGGATCTCCACGAAGATGGGGAATTTTAAACACACATGGCAATCTAGATTTTTTCCTAAAGAGCTTAACTGTAACTAGATGGTCTGCACAATATGAAGCAGTCTGGGCAATTAAAAATGGATATACAGGTATTTTACAAACTCTCAAACATATTTTTGAAGACTCAGAAGAGAAACCTGAATGTAAACGAGATGCAAAGAATTTATACCACAAGTTGGTAAAATTGGAATATGATATTTAACAGTTGTTTGGGAATAAGTTCTGGAGCATTTCAACAAAACAAGCAAGAACCCCCAAACTCCTGGTTTTGATATATTTGAAGGTTATCTTCTGCTGATATTTTTACTTTCATTTGTTAAAGAACTCCAAGAAAATTCAGCTGACCAGATTGTACACTATGAATCAGAAGCAAAAGGTTTGTGTGAAGATATTGTCTCAAGTTATTCTGATGCTTCCGAATGCATGGTTACAAAGAAATTTTGCAGATGGAACAAGTGGAAGGGTTTCTTTGAAAGGAGCTGAAAAATTTAGGATAGAACTTCTAAATCAAGTGTATGACTGCTTGATAATCCAGTTAGGCAAGAGGATTGACTCATATGAGCAGATTGCGAAAAGGTTCAAGTTCCTCTCAGAATTGATGAACAATTCTGAAATTGACGAGGACAATATCAAACTTATAATATTGCATTACAAAGATAAATTAGTAAATGAGTGTTACCAGTTCAAAGAATATTTACACCTGAGGAAATCCCAGAAGAAAACACGCCATCTAAAATGCAATGCACAGAAGTTCTTCAGTTTATTTATGAGCAACGCCTGATTGAAGTGTTCCTAATATTACTACTGTGCTTAAGCTGTACTTGACAATGCCTATAACAAACTGTGAAACAGAAAGGGATTTCTCAAAGCTTTCCTTTATAAAGAACAAATTTCAATCTACCATGACTGAAGAGTGCTTAAATTCTTTATTTAGTGCTTAAATTCTATTGTCTGTAGAAAACGACATTACAAGGAAGCTCTCATATGACAAAACTGTATGTGAATATGTTGCTAGAAAAAACAGGAAAAAAGGGTATTTTGTAAAACGTGCTTCATGTAGTATGTATTCTCCTAGGTGTCTAAAATAAAATATATTAACTGTGGTCTTTGCTACATTTTATTTCATCATTCTATGATGCATCATGCATGTATACGTTTCCCTAATTTTCATCCCCCATAACCTGAAAACTATAAGACTAGGAAATTTTTATTCACACAAGTGACTTTGACATGTAAGATAAATCAGTACAGTAATTTTAATCAAAATCTGAGATGTAGTGATTAAAAATGTGGTGATCTGCTGTGGAATAACTCCACTGAAGAAGGTAACAGCAGCTACCCAGCCCTCCTTGCTGGTGGGAAGGGGCTCACTGTATGGCCCATTTTCAAGGGCTCCACCCCAACACCCTGTTCTCTGCTATTTGAGCCTTGAGATCCTTGCAAGGGCAGCAAGGCCCTTTGGACCTTGTTGGATGTTGCCCTATTGTTGCTGGTTGAGGAGGGGCCTCCATAACACTTCAAGTTTCAGGGCCCCAAAAATGTAGATCCACCCCTGGACAGCAAATAGTACATACCATAGTGGAGCCAAGAATCTCAAATCTCCAGAACTAGCTACACTACCTGCAAATCTTACTAGTTATATTACAGACTCCAAAAAGCAACACAAATGTTAAGAAAAATTGAAATAATAGTTTAACTTATTAAATGATAGTCAAACCTATTAAATATCTGAGAATCTGAGGCAATACCAGCAGATAGAATCCTCAGTATTAATTCCTTCTGAAGCTTGTGAAGTTTGTGACTGGTTGCCCATTTATAGAATTTGTATACTTAAGGGATGTTTTTCTGAGATGCCTATATCCCAGACTTTGTTTGTGGAAAATTGTAATAGTTATTACTAAAGATTTTTGAAATAAAGTTATTAATATCCAGAACCTTCATTTTCTATTGACTTGTATTATCTGACCTACATTTGACTCATCTACAATTGTTTTGTTGCAATTTATGTGCTATTTTTTATTGACATTGATTATACACGACTTCTCTGAAACGGCTTAATACTTGATGGCAACCTATGTACTATGTAATATTTGCATTTTTGTAGGCAATATGTAATTTTTGTTTTTCTTTATTTATATATTAGCTTTTGCTATATTCAGCATCCTTTTTACACAGCTTTGCTTTGCCTTTGATATCAGAGAATGTGTCAGCATTTCCCCCTCTCTGCTCTATTCATGCTGGTCCTCCACTTTAGTGGATTCCATTCAGACAGAATAAACTGAAAAAGAGAGAACCTAAAATTTGCAACTAACTTGAGAAATAGGTTTCAGATTCTGGGTTATGAGTATACACAGATTAGTGTTAACCATGGTTAAGAACCATGGTTGAGTACAAAGGAAACCCACCTTATAAACGGGAAAGCCTCATTCTCCTCCTGAATTCTAAAAAACCCAGTCATAATTTTATTTCTATTTGCTTCATTTCAGGAAAATCTAGTTGCCATTTGAGTTCATCTTTTTCTGTTTATGGTATGCACATAATAATGTTTGGAGGTATCGGGTGAATACTTCCAGGTACCCGCTGTTTTGGAAGGAAAGAAAATGACTGCAGTTGGTGATATCTGCTTTTCTCTTTTCTGGTTGTTTAGGTGTTGTTCGGTTTTAAACACTTGATGTCCCTTAATAAACAGGGAATTCTAACACACACTTACTTGCCTTTTCTGCACTAGCAATGTTAGTTTAGCGCTAGATTCTCTCATCCCCTTTTATACATTTTATACATATTGTATGTACACACATACAATAATGCTTCATAATTTGTACCTTTTAACTTTAATTTTGGACTGTTTGACTAACTACCATCTGTTTAAAATTTTCCTATGCTATCTTTTGTGGGAGGCAGAAGAAGTGTCTTATCACATATCTTCCAACTGTCCTGATTCACCCAAGACAGTCTCAGTGTTCTCTCTCTTGTCCCAAGTGAATCATTGTAGAATGTCCTGATTCTCTCCTCTCCTTAAAAAACCCCCACAATACTTAGCTGACTGGGGGGAGGCAGGGGCAGGATAGAAATACCATTCCTCAGTTTGTTACATGCCAAATTATTTCTTTTTTGCTCCTTCCTTAATTGCTACCCGATGTGTGAGTAATCTCCCCCCCCCAATATTTAACATAGGCTGCTGGTGAAAATCTCTTTTTTCCTACTACAGGCTAGGAAGAAAGGAGTTTTATATGAAGCGTTGCACGTAATTTGTTGCTGACTCCCACTCCAGCACACTCATTTGTTGCAATAGAAGGCAAAATACCATGGTGTAGGTATCAGGCCCATAGCTAACATGGGGCCCACCCACCCTCGCTGTTTTTGTGGGTCCCTCCCCTGATCCTCAGCTCCCCCTCCCTCCAGCCCCCTCACACCCTGATCGATCTGAGCCAGCATCTTAGTTTGAGCTCATCTGCGATGAGCTGAGTCTTTTAGGACCCAGCAGCAACTGGTGGTTGAGTGAGTCACAGAAACATTGGTTGGATTGCAGCAGTTAGCTCCTCCTGTTGGATTTTCTGCACCAGGCTTCAGAAAAGATCGTCGGGCTCAGGGAAGGAGTGAGGGAGGAGTAATGCCAATAAAGGTCTCTGTGTGTGTGTGAGTGAGGGAGGAAACTTGATCCCCACTCTCCTTTTTTTAAAAAAACAAAACGGCAGCTTTCCTAGACCTTTTAGTGTCTATTAACACTGGGATTCTGGCTCGCCTCAGAGGAAGGCTGTAGTGGGGGCTGTGTGGGTGCACGCCAAGCAGACCCCCTTGCCCTGGAGCCTTTGATGTAATTAGCTGGTGGGCCCCCCCAAGGCCCCCTCCCCCAAAAATCCCTAGCTACAGGGCTGGTAGGTATACTGGTTACTCCTAAGACCAACACTGAAAATAGTGGCTATCAACAGGAAATGGCTCTGGAAACATCAATAGCCTTGAAAGAGAAAGGCATAGTCCTGGATAGAGACTAACAGTTTAACTATGTACTAGAACAATTAGATGTAAAGCTAACTAGAGGAGAGGCAACCCTAGAATTGTTTCTTTTGTTAAACCAGTTGGGAAGAGTGACTAAACTCCTACTAGATTCAATACCTACATAAGTGGAAAGTTGCCAAGCACAGTCACATTTAACTTCAAAAGAGGAAACTTCCTTTCAAAATGAACTGTTAGTTATTTGTTGAAGAAATTTTACCTTTTTGACTCCTTTCAAGACACTTGGTGGCTAATAAAAAGTCACATAGAATGTCTCCCACAATGTTGGAAAGGAACGAACAGGTACAACAGACTACCAGCATGGTTCCTTATTGAGTTAAGGAAGTGATAAAGACAAGAATGATTCCTTTGAAAAGTGGAAATCTTGCCCAAATGAGGAAAACAAACTGGGGCACAAACTCTGGAAAAGCCAAGTGTAAGTAGACAAATGAAAAAAGAATTTTTGGAGCATTTTGCTAAACACATTCCAGTAAACAATGCTGTTGTTGTTAGCCATTCAGTTGTGCTGGACTCTTGGCGATTCTATGGGCCATCTCTCTCCATATTTTCCGATCTTGTACTGTTTCTTTGAGTTGTTCTATTCTCAAGCTGGTGTCAACTTTTATGGTGTCTAGCCACCATGTTCTTTGGCAGCCCAGTTTCCTTTTGCCGCTACCCAATCCAAGCATACTTGCTTTTTCTAGTCAGTTCTTCCACATGACATGGCCAAAATAAGTCAGTTGCAGTTTTATGATTTTTCCTTCCAATGACATGTCTGGTTTTATGCACTCCAATACATGCTTGTTTGTCATCTTTGCTGTATAAGGAATGCACAGGAGCCTTCTCCAGCCCCACAGCGCAAATAAGTCAATTTTCCTCCTGTCTTGCTTCTTCATGGTCCAGCTTTCACAACCATAGGTTGCTATGGGGAACACAATAACACAGACTAATCTGCATTTGGTTGCTAGGCTGAGGTCCTTGCTGTTCCATATTTGATTCATGCTCATCATTGCTGTGACCTATCGTGATTCGCCATTTTGGTTGATCTGTGATCCTAAGAAAGTGAATTCTTCCACACATTCGATCTCTTCATTGTCAACTGTTATTTTGATGTTTCTCTTCTTCTCGGTGGTCATGAACTTGGTCTTTTTGATGTTTAGGAAGATGCCAAACTTCTCACTTTCTTCTTTGATTTTCTTGATCAGGTATTCCAGGCCTTCTTTAGTTTCTGAGAGGAGGGCTGTGTCGTCAGCATATCGAAGATTGTTGATATTCCTTCCTCCAATCTTTACCCTGATTTTTGACTCTTCTAGCTCTAACTTCCTCATGATTGTTTCAGCATACATGCTGAATAGGAAAGGCGAAAAAAATGCAACAATACAAAGTCTTTAAATACATTAGAAGTAGCAGTGTAAAACATTTATTTATTTATTTATTTATTTATTTATACATTCCATTTCTACCCCGCCCTCCCCGTGAACGGGCTCAGGGCGGCACATAGACATATAAACATATAAAATTACTAAAACATACCCACATCATAAAGTGCTCTTGTCTTTTTGGCACAAACAAAAAGGATTAATTGACTGTTTGCATATTGCTGTAAACATTTAAACACTTTCCAAGACTTGGGAAACTGGCAGAAGGATACTTGTGCATTCCTGGGTTGTCTGTGCCTGAACAATGTGTGTGTTCCAGTGCTGGCCTTACTGTTACCTGAGCCATTAACATGGAAGAAAGATTGAATGACTGCAGAGAAACCAGATGAATGTCTCTGTGTGTCCGTTTTCCCTGAGGAAGATGTTGGACAGATATCCAAGCCTGAGCTGCTTGTGGGGAGTAAGTCAAGTTAGGAGTGACAAGAAATGACATTCTAAGTACAATTGCCAAAAATTCACATCACCTAGGGTGCTATTTGAAATCCCATCTCCAAAGGGCTTAGGATGACGAACAAGCCCTAGGCTGACATTTCTCAGAGATATTGCTGGTGCATTTGGAGATAACTAGCAGCAAGCTCTGCTGGCACATGTGGTGTTGTGCTGGTGTTAACCACTGTTACCAGTGTAGAATGGGCACTGCCAGGGACATTTTATGATTTATTTATTTAAAACATTTCTATGCAGCCTTTCCATGCAACCCAGAGTCTCAAACATTAAAACAGTGTTTATAATACAAATGTATATAAAATATTTAAAACAATTAAATAAAATATACACATATAAACTCTTAGGCAAACAAACAGGATGGAGGGCTAATAAGAGTTACTTGGGGTATAAACAAAACAAAAAAATGTCACTCACTGGTGGGGGACTGTGATAAAGGGAGACAGATGAATCTCCCTGGGGAAGGAGTTCCAAAGATTCAGCACCGTAACCAAGAAGGCCCTTTCTTGAGTTGCCACCCATGTAGCCTCAGACGGAAGGGGCACCTGAAGGAAGGCCTCTAAGATAACTGGAGCAGCTGGGTAGGTTCATATGGGAACAGGCAGTTCTTAAGGTATGCTGGTCCCAATCTTTAAAAGGCTCTCAAGGTAAATACCAGAATGCTGAATTGGACCCAGAAGCAAACTGGGAGCCAGTGCAGATGGAACCAGACTAGAGTTTAATGGTCCTGGTTGAAGGGGACCTTAAGCCTCTTTAGCCCCAAACACCCTGACATATATCTAAAACATTCCAGAGACTCATGCAAGTGAAAAATTCATCCCTGCCTGTCACCTTGTCCCCAAGCTTAGAATACCAGCTAATTACGTAGCTGATCAGAAACCTTGAAAGCATTATAGAAACTCCTGCCAGGAAACCCATAGCTCAGATGATAAGGTGAGTGGCATGGGGCTATATTTCTCCGGTATGCTATACACAGTTACAATGGGGGGGGGGCTGATGGGAATCCCACAGAAAGAGTATTTTGCACAATAAGGGGGACAGGAAAAACCCTTGCCTTATACTGGGCCTATCACAACCATTCCTCCCTACCCCTACACTGTGCATTGCATCAAAAAATCTGCCTTCCACAACAGTTGCCAGCAGTAAGTATGAACAGTGCTGAGGGGCTAGCTAGGGGATACTAGTAAATACAACTATAGTTTAGGATGACTACCAGTCACTCCACTCAGATCAGTGCTACAAAATACCTATATGGCCTTACAAGCTCAGGGGACCCCCCCCCAATGGAGCAGATCCAGCAGACCATCCATCCAGTATGCCCAGAACTTTCCCTATTAGAAATTTGAACTAGGGGCCTCCATTGTAAAAACCCCAAACAAAATCCACATAATACCTTTTATTAAGACCAATCTAATGACAAATAACTGTGCACAAACTTTCAAGTGTTCCAGAACTCTTCTTTACCCTGGATGTTACAAAAAAGATGCTAGAGTATGATGTAAAGTATTGAAAACTTCTGAAGAACTCAAAAGTTTGCATATGGTTGGTTGGTCCTAATAAAAGGTGTCATGTGGATTGTGTTCTAGGGTTTGGATTTTCTTTTGGAGGAGCACAGCTGACAACAACTTCCCATTGTATAATTTATTTATTTATTTCCTTGAATTTTTATCCCACCCTTCCCGCCAAGGTGGGCTCAGGGCCGCTTATAACATATTTGTAATAAAATAGTTAAAACCATCATAATTTCAAAGTGCTAGTAGTATAGGTAATGAACGATGGTGGCATTCTTCCAGTATCCAGATGGCAACAACCACCATTATCCAGGTCCTTGCCAGGCTATTAGATGTTGATTTAACACTGATTTTGGTATTAATATTGGTATTGGGGCCAGGGCCATGACGGCAGCGGCACCCTAATCGAAAGCCTGGTGGAAGCGCTCCATTTTAGAGGCCCTGCGGAACAGTAAAAGGTCCCTCAGGGCCCTGATGTCCTCCGGGAGCTCATTCCATCAGTATGGGGCTGCCACAGAAAAGGCCCTGGCCCTCGTCACAGCTAGCCTGGCTTCTTTAGGACCTGGAAGAGCCAAACGATGTTGGGACCCCGATCTTAGTGCTCTCTAGGGAATATGTGGGGAAAGGCAGCCCCTTAGGTAAGTAGCTCCCTGACCATATAGGGCTTTAAAGGTAAGAACCAGCACCTTGAACCAAATTCGGTATGCTATAGGCAGCCAGTGCAGTGCTTTTAGGGCAGGCTGGATGTGGCTTCTGCATAGGGAGACACAACAACAGCCTTGCTGCTGCATTCTGCACCAGCTGCAGCTTCTGGATTTGGGACAAGGGCAGCCCCATGTAGAAAGCACTGCAATAATCCAATTTCAAGGTGACCATTGCATGGATCACTGTTGCCAGGTCATTGCGTTCAAGGAAGGGAACCAACTGCTTAATTAGCCGCATGTGGCAAAAGGCCAACTTTGCAGTGGCTCCTACCTGGGCCTCCATTGTTAAGGAGGCATCCAGGAGCACTCCCAAACTCCTAGCCTCCGGTGCTGGCACCAATGGTGCCCCATCAAAGGTCGGGAGAGGGATTCATAACCTTGGCTCACTCCAACTCAGGCACAGGATCTCTGTCTTCGTCGGATTCAATTTCAGTCGACTCAGTCTAAGCCAAACAAGCTATGGCTTTCAGCACCAGATCCAGATCTCCCTGACTAGAGTCTGACTGGCTGTCCAACAACAGATAGAGCTGGGTGTCATCCGCATACTGGTGACAACCCAACCCATACCTCCGGGCAATCTGGGCAAGGGGGTGCATATAGATGTTAAATAACATCAGGGAGAGTACTGCCCCTTGTGGCACTCTGCAAACAAGTGGATGCCTTCGGGACAGCTGTTCCCCCAATGCCACCCTTTGTCCCTGACCCTGGAGAAACGAGGAGAGCCACTGCAAGACAAACCCTGAATCCCAGTGTCAGCGAGGCAGTGGGTCAGTAGTTGATGGCCGACTGTGTCGAACACCACAGACAGGTCCAACAACAACAACACTGCCTTACCGCCTCGATCCAGGTGCCTCCAAATGTCATCTGTGAGGGCAACCAGGACCATCTCTGTCCCATGGTCTGGTCGGAAACTGGACTGGAAGGGATCTAATGAGGAGGTGTCATCCAAAAAACTCTGCAGCTGAGTCACCACTGCCCTCTCCATCAGTTTGCCCAGATAGGCTGATAGTTGGCCAATTTGGCTGGGTCCAAAGATGTTTTTTTCAGGAGAGGGCAGACCACTGCTTCCTTTAGTCCACTAGGGAACAGGCCCTCAATGAGGGACTTACTGATGATCTCCCATAGTGCACCTCATAGCCCCTCACGACCCGCTTTAATTAGCCATGATGGGCATGGATCAAGGCTACAAGTGGTTGGACGCACAGCTGAGAGTATTTTGTCAACCTCCTCTAGGCTGAGTGGATTGAAATAATCCAAAACTAGACAAGAAGACACGCATGGAGCATCGAGTTCTGTTAGTGTCTCAACTCTGGTGGGAAGGTCGTGGCCTCACAGCCAATCTCCAATTCCTTATTGTTTGACCTGCCCTGTGGCATAGTAGTAAGAGTTCGAATTGTTCTAAATAACTGGGCTGGGCGAGAGCTCGCAGACTCAATCGTGGCCACATAATAATCTCTTTTAGTGGCCTTGATTGCCATCTCATAGGATCTCATAAACGTCCTA
The DNA here is from genome assembly GCA_029375565.1 of Gekko gecko. Lineage (NCBI taxonomy): Eukaryota > Metazoa > Chordata > Lepidosauria > Squamata > Gekkonidae > Gekko > Gekko gecko. The sequence goes on from JAPDNY010000006.1 coordinate 97,680,509, forward strand.
TAAGATGCTCTTGTTGCTCCATCATGAGCGCAACGCCAGTGTCTCTCTAGCTGTCTAAGCTCCCGCTTCATCAACCTCAACTCCTGTGTGTACGATGGAGCGAGTTTGAGGTGGTGGCAAAAAGGATGTCAGGGAGCGATCTCATGGATGGCCGCCGAAAGACAGGTTTGCCAGTCCTCAACAAGCTTATCCAATGAGCCGCCAGGGGGCATCAGATCCTGCAGGGCCATCTGGAACTGCACGGGGTCTATTTAGCTCTGTGGGCAAGCCAAAGTACGCTTGCTTCCCAAACAGGGCCGGGTGGCACATTCACACGAGCCTTCAGAGCATAGTGGTCTGACCATGGAACTGCCGTTGCAATAATTCCGTCCAATGTGACCCCCACCGCGAAGATCAGATTGATCATGTGCCCCACTCAGTGAGTGGGGGCCGTAACACATTGGGAGAGTCCTAGTGCCTAATGCTCGGTGAGTGGCGCCGTAACATATTGGGAGAGTCCTAGTGCCGCCATGGACAACACCAGGTCCATTGCCTGCATGGAGGTCGCATCATCGGCATAGACATTGAAGTCACTCAAGTCTAACAATCTAGGGTGCTCCAATGCACAGCCTGCTATGGCCTCCAACAGGGATGGCAGGCTGTTTGCCAGTGCATTGGGTGGATGGTACACCAACCAAACCACCAAACTCTCCCCAGCTTCCCATACGAAGCCAGCACACTCTATGCCCATGAGCAGTGGTGGCGGAAATACTCTGAAGTTGTAATCCTCCCGAATGAACAGTGCCACTCCTCCCCCCTGCCCCTTAGTCCAGGATTGGTGATAGACCGAGAACCCAGGAGGAGCTAACTGGGAGAGAGCTACGGTATCCCTGTTTCGCACCCAGGTCTCGGTCACGCATGCCAGGTCCATGTCCTGTTCAGACAGAAAATCATGGAGGACAGCAAGTGGGGGGGAAACCCCCCCACAATAAAGAAAATGAGCTTAAAGCATGAGGGGGGATGGACTTGAAAGCAGAATGAGACTTTAGTAGGGACTTTCCAAGAGACTTACAAGCCATTTGTAGACTTCAGAGGCTTTTGGTAATTTTCTTTAAATGTAAACATCCTCAAAGATGTTGCTGAGAAAGACGGAAAAAGATAAGCAAACTAAATCTAAGCCTTCTTCAGGAAGTGATAGCCCAGCGAGTGCGGTCACGAGACCGGACGTAACCATAGACTTCTCTGAGATGCTAACAGACGCCTTGTGACCCCTGCTGGAGCAAATGACGACACTTAATCAAAATTTTGCTGCACAGCAACTCCAGTTAAACGAGACTATGAAAAAAACAGAGCAACATGCGGAGAACCTTAAGGAAGTATATGCCAATACTAAAAAGTTTACAAAGCAAATGCAGGAGATGAAAAAGAAGAGAAACTCTGACGAAGCCCAGCTTCTGCAGCTTCAAATGGGAAAATCAAGTTTTATTCTGAGATTTCAAGGAGTTTCTGAGAATAAGGGGGACAATATTAAGCAGACTATGAGCAATGCTTTGGGACCGGTTGCAGATTTGAAAGCAGATGTTCTTCAAAGTGAGATCGATGTGATCTATAGATCATATTCCGAATATATAAAGAAAAATAATCTGCCCAGGGAGGTGGTGGTTAGATTCTCCAGAAGACATGTGAGGGACCAGATTTTAAAGGCAACAAATGGAAGTCCTTAAAATTGATGGCAAGGAGATAAGAGTTTTGAAAGACATTCCCTTTGGAATAAGGAAAAAAGGAAAAAATATAAAGACTTGGCTTTGTTTCTACAAAAGAAAAACATAACCTAAAAATGGATTGTACCTGAAGGCATACTCTTCAAATTTAACTAAAAGAGGGAGATTGACTCATGTATGAAAGCACGGGAGTTCCTGCAGCAACAACTTGGACTAACAGGAGAAGAAGATGACAAGGAGGGCAGCAAGGGAAGTGATGATGGAGCACCTACTGGAGAAGACTCGGACTCGGAACGTAGGGCAGCTGCCCCCAAGGAAGGATATCGATTGAGAGAAAGAAGGGAAAAAAGAGGCAAATGAGTTGCCAACTCTCTCTGAAGTCTATTTTTTTTAATACTTAAACGTTCTTTGGTATTGTTCTTTACTAAATCAGATTATCTGGACTATATATAAGCAGTTTTTATGATCATTTTTAATGTAACAAATCATTTAAAGGTATAGAAAAAAAGGTATACAAAAAAGCCAGCATGGTTAACAAATAAAGTAATGGAAGCTGCAAAAGGTAAGAAGGATTCCTTTAAGCGGTGGAAAGCTAGTCTCAGTGAGGTTGATAAAAAGGAACACAGGCTGTGGCAAATAAAATGCAAGTCTGTGATCAGGCAAGCAAAAAGGGAATATCAACATGGCAAATGGTGTCAACATGGCAAATGGGGTTCAATGTGGCCAAGTGCAAAGTGATGCACATTGGAGCCAAAAATCCTAAATATAAATACACATTGATGGGGTCTGAACTGGCAGAGACTGACCAAGAGAGAGATCTTGGAGTCATAGTAGATAACTCAATGAAAATGTCTAGACACTGTGTAACTGCAATAAAAGAAGGCCAACGCTATGCTGGGGATTATTAGGAAGGGAACTGAAAACAAATCAGCCAGTATCATCATGCCCCTGTATAAATCATTGGTGCAACCTCATTTGGAATACTGTGTACAGTTCTCATCGCCACACCACAAAAAGGATATTATAGCATTGGAAAAAGTGCAGAGAAGGGCAACTAGAATAATAAAAGGGTTGGAACACTTTCCCTATGAAGAAAGGTTAAAATGCTTGGGGCTCTTTAGCTTGGAGAAACGACGGCTGAGGGGCGACATGATTGAGGTTTATAAGATTATGCATAGGATTATGCAGTACTTTTATCCCTTTCTCACAATATAAGAATTAGTGGGCACTCCATGAAATTGCTGAGCAGTCGGGTTAGAACAGATAAAAGGAAGTACTTCTTCACCCAAAGAGTGATTAACACATGGAATTCACTGCCACAGGAGGTGATGGCAGCTACAAGCATGGACAGTTTCAAGAGGGAATTAGATAAACATATGGAGCAGAAGTCCATCAGTGGCTATTAGCCACAAGGTATAGATAGGAACTCGCAGTCTGGGGCAGGTGATGCACTCTATTCTTGGTGCTGGAGGGGGCAGCAGTGGGAGGGCTTCTAGTGTCCTGGCCCCATTGCTGGACCTCCTGATGGCACCTAGTATTTTTGGCCACTGTGTGACAGAGTGTTGGACTAGATGGGCTATTGGTCTGATTCAACATTGGCTTCTCTTATGTTCTTACGTTCTTTATATTGTAACCATTATATGACTACCACCTCTTGGGTTTTTAGTGGTTATCTTTACTTTCTCCTGTAGTTTATAGTTACCCTTCCTTATTTTCTTGTAGTTTTGGAAAATTAAAAATTAAAAAAAAGAAAATAAAATCATGGAGGACGATGGTCTTATTATCTATGGACCTGGCATTGCAGAGCACCAATGTCGGAGAGGGGTCAACAATCCTAGCCCCACTGCCTACTACCTTCGGGATGGGACGCAGGCTGGAAGGGGACCGAGCCCTTCTGTGTCTCCTTTCCCTTCCTTCCCATTTTTGCCTGGTCCCACCGCAATACTTTCCCCTCCCCAGGAGCACTGGTATCCCTTGGCCAGCCATCACCCACTAGGGGTGTTCGCTAACAAGCCTCAGACCACCAATGGATTGGTTCTGGCGGAATATAAAGGAAGCTACTAATAAAGCAGTTCTCTGGCAAAGTAGATCCTACTAATCTATCCTAACCGTACTGTAATTATAACTCCTACCCTCTAACAATTTGGTACAAAAATCCTAACACAACCTGGCCAGTAAAAAAATAAAGGCCAGAATGATAATCCAATCTAATTCCCTTTCTAATCCCAATTTGTTAGTTGGCCAGTCCTGATCCTAGGTTAACAGTCTAATAGTTAAGCCTTAGTAACGAATTGGTAAAATTTAACAGCACAACGTATTTTAGTTAATTTTTTAAAGGAAAATATATATACCTAAATAAATTATACAATCTCAGCAGATTATATAATCTAACAAAAAATAAATTTCCCTTCAATTTTAACAATCCCTTCCAATTAATTACTTAATTCAATCAATAATTACAGTCCCTTAATCAACCTTCTTTACTTAATTAATGCTTACATAGTTCTAACGTAGTTTCTAAATTATATAATGCCTTTCTCTGCATTTTCCCCTGTTGCTCTTGAACAAGATAAGATAAACTATGGTTGTAGTTTTCCTGCAAACCACATTTTCAAACTGTGGTTTAATCCTGGTTTGTAGGGAAAATACAAACTATTTATATAAGATTTAAAAATATTATCATGAGCATTTTGTGTGAGCTACTTTGAAAGCCCCATTCAATGGAATGGCAAGTTTAAAAAATTAGTTCTAAACAAGAGGCAGGAACCGCGATACTTGCGGGGGGGAGTATTCCGGCCCGCCAAGCTTCTCCCTCCCTCCCCCCCGGTAGCGGCAAGGCCAGCCGACTGCCAAGTTTCCCCCTCCCTAGCAACGGTGGTGGCGAGGCCCGCCGGCCCGCCAAGCTTCCCCCTTCCCAGCAGCAGTGGGGGTGGCGGCGGCGAGGCCAGCTGGCCCGCCAAGCTTCCCCCTCCCTCCCGAGCAGCAGCAGTATGGCAGCGGGGAGGCCGACCGGCCCGCCAAGTTTCACCCTTCCTCCCTCCCCAGCAGCAGTGGCAGAGGCGAGGCCAGCCGGCCCGCCGAGCTTCCCCTTCCTTCCTCCCTCCGTCATGGCAGCGGCAAGGCCGACCGGCCCCCCAAGCCTTCTCCCGCCCTCCCATCCCTTCTGGTGGCAGCGGCGGCGGCGACAACGGCAAGGCAGTTCACAGAGTGTTCCCTGCGCATGTGCAGGGAATGCTCTTTTACTTTTGGGGGGATTTAAATATCCCCGTATACTTTTTCAACTTTTTAGATTTTTCTGCACACCTGGGGGCTGCCCCACGTGCGCAGGAAAAACTCCCTGCCCCCCAAGTGCCCCCGGTGTGTGGATTTAGATATCCGCATGCAGGGGGCCACTTGGGAATTAGATATATAGATGAGTAAAGTTTACAATACCATGTATAATCAACACTAGTGGATGAGTTACATATTTATTCCTTTTTTTTTTTTTAATCCCCCTGAAGGGGTTTTTTATTGCATTTTCTAAATAACTACAGAAAAAGGGAGGGGTACTAACAGACAAACTACAAGAGGGGGGAGATAGGAAAGAAAATCCCAAACGTGGTGATTGTAGATAGTGCTTACAAATGTGGGATTGACAGATAAAAACTTTCAGTTGTTAACCATGAAGGTGACATTTGAGTACATCGCTTATGAAGCTCTAGCTCATACAGACTGTTTGGAGTATACTTCTGCAATACGCTAACATTTCTTTTGTACAAACATCAGACACTCTCATCATCTCATTGCAATAATTTCTGCCTATTACTTTCTACCTCCTGTTAAAAAAATATCCAGTAGGCTTACATGATTCTCTTCAGAAAAGCCTCCATTTACCCTTATTAATAAGGGGGAAAAAGACAAGAAAAACAGACAAACTGGACCTATGCTAACACCCTTTTCCTCTTCTTTTATGAGTTAACCTAAATTATAACCTTAAATTTTTAACCTTCTTATCAACATACCCCCTTAGCCAACAATCTCATCTCTAGAAAGGGCTCTTCACTATAGAATCTTCCTTAATCTTCTTTAACTCAAAGTCCATTATTTATTAAAACATATCCACCTTTCGCCCAACCTTCTGTTAGCTTTGCCCCCCCCCCAATCAAAATATATAGTAACTTTATTTTTTAGGAGGAGAGTTTCCCCTCCCCCCGCTTATCGTAGGGAAAACATAGCTACATTGCTGCCTCATCCAAACTTTCAACTACTTTCAAGTTCTTAATGAAGATTCAGTTTCGTTTTAATTTTAACTGCGACACAAAGATGCCATATCAAAGGAAGTACTCCAAAGTCCATGGTCTGTTCATCTTCTCTCTGTCATCAAGCCGCCAAGGTCCCATAAATCCATCGGATCTTTGCACCGCCTCTAAAAGTTCTCTAAATTAGTCAGCCTTATTTCCAGCTCGTTCCGAGTTGCCCTCTTTTTTTCCTTTTCTTTTTTAAGGTGGAGGGGAGCTTCCCCCCCCCAACCTTCAGTCTTTCCCAGTCACCGCTTACAAAGATATTCAGAGTTTCTCCAAGAAGAAAGAGGGTTCCTCAATGCCCAAAAAGATCACCTTCAGATATTTGCACAATCTCTCTATCTTTCTAGAAGGGGAGTCTCCCCCCCTCCGCCTGCCGAAGATGGATTCTGCATCGTTTCCAGCCGTCACTCAGAAAACACTCCAAGCTAATGTAAGTTTCCATTTCCATTCAATACTTCTCTCTTTTCTTATGCTTCTTCTTCTCTCCCCTTCACTATCTCTTAAAAAACATCATTTTCATATTATTATATTGTTATGCAGGGGGAGGGAGTTCCCTTTCCCCCGCTTCTTTTCTGGGAGGGAAGGAGAAGACTTTATTCCAGCTCAGGCTCTCACTATGATGTTAACAGTCTTTAAAGGAGATTCTAATTCTTCCTTCTAGCCATTTCTAGCTAGCCAGATACACCGTTTTCAGTTGCTATTTTTAAAGTCCCAAATATTTGCTTGTGTGTTGCTCAGTTCATGACTCTCAATACTCCTCCATCACAGTACCTTCATTTTCCATTTCTCCAATGTTAGTTTCCTTTATCTAGTCCTCCATGGGGGGGTCTACAGTTGTCTCCCCTACCCATGCTTGGGAGGATATATTCTTCCCTCTGATGCTTCGTTAAACTTGTACTCACACTTCTTCAGTAAGAAAATCGATTCAGCCAGTCGCTTGATTACAGCTTAATCACCATCCGCTTGGTTCCCGGTACACAAAGCCTCGGCCATTACTGGAACACAGCAGGGAGACAAAAGGATACCCCCACCCACAGGCTAGAAGCCAGGGGGGTGAACCTCAGTGCCCCTGACTCAGAGCTCATACTGAACCCTGGGGAAGAGCGTACGATCGCCCTCCCTCTCTACCTGCTGGTCTGCAGACCGTTCCCCCAGGAGAGGGGAGAATGGCTGCCGTCAGCTTGCCAATCCAGGCGGAAGTCGAGTTACATATTTATTCCTGAATATGAGCCAGAAAGGGGGGGGGGAGCTTGGAAAATGGCTTTGCTTTGCAAAATAAATGGGGTGTAAGAAAGGACATCAGACTTACTTCAGAATAAAATAGGGTTGCATTTGCCTGTAACTGTTGTTCATTGAGTGGGTACTACAAACATGGGTACTGCACACATACAGTCCTGCCAGAGAGCATTTTTTAAAGTTCAAAATGCCTAGAGGTGCTCTGTTCCCCCTCCCCCACACTGTTTCCTACCTTTTACAGCATGATATGAGGGGGCAGAGCATCCTCTGCTCAGCTCTTCTCTGCTGCTGCTACTGCTGCGAGGTAGTTATCAGAGGTTAAGAGCTCACAGCAGGACAGGAGGGACGGTTGTGTAACTGCATAGGTGATCACTGGATGAACAAAAGTTACAGGTAACTGCCACCCTGTTTTCATTATTGTGGTACCTGTACAGCCCCACATGGAAGATTAGCAGGCTGACTTGCCAGTCTTAGGAAGGCAGGTGTAAACTCTCAGTTGAACAAAGATTGCGGGACTGCTCTAACTATTGCTGCATGTTTCATGGCATCTATGTCCATTCAATAATGCCTTTTGAAGGTGCAGGATGATGATCATATTACTGTCTCGCAGATGGATTCAACAGAGAGGCCACGGTGAAAGGCAGCTGAAGCAGACTGGGCTCAAGTAGAGTGAATGTGCAGCTGCAGTGGACAGTCAACTTGTGGCAGCTTGTAACACAGTTTAATACAAGTTACTATCCATCTGGAATTGGATTGTGATGACAGCTTCTTGCCCAGATTATGACCTATGAAGGATATGAAAAGGTTGTTCTTTCTGAATGATTTTCTCCTCTTTATGTAGAAGACAAGCGCTCTGCTTACGTCGATGGAATGCAGGGCTCGCTCTTTTTCATCCTGTGGTTGTGGATATAACACTGTCCTGATTTAAATGGAATGGAAGGTTTCTTTCACTTACCGTGAATCTTCCTTTCTCTGTGGTTCTGAAGTGGGACATTCCTCACGTCTGGGATAAGCTCCTCCCTCTTTCCTCAGGGTCGGCTCCAAACTTTGATCCAGGTGGGGAGGGGCTTATCCCCTTGGAGGCGAACCAGTCCTTCTCAAGCCCAATTATATTCCCCGCCGGAAAGGAACTAGAAGAAAACACAACATTTCCCCCCCCAATAAAGGGGTACCAACTGCCCAAACACTACAATATGGCAAGGAAATTAGCCCACAAAACATAACAGCAACAGCGTGGCCTCTCAAAGCCACGGCCCCCCGTATCAAACTCTGTAAAGAGGGGAAGCACCCCAAAAAAAAACGGGTGGGCAGGAATGTCCCACTTCAGAACCACAGAGAAAGGAAGATTCACGGTAAGTGAAAGAAACCTTCCATTCTCCAGTGGTTCTACGTGGGACATTCCTCACGTCTGGGACGTACAAAAGCTATGTTACAGGGTGGGTTTGCATTCCCAGCTTTACAGAGTGTGTTGAAGCACCCTACGACCAAAGGCCGCTTCAGCTGAAGCTAGTGTGTCCACTCTATAATGTTTAGTAAAGGAATGGACCGACTGCCATGTTGCCGCTTGGCATATGGTTTCTAATGAGGGAAAAGATCGATACGCCACCGAGGTAGCTGTCCCCCTAAGGGAGTGTGCAACGATCCCAGCCGGGATCTCTAACCCTTTGGCTTTATACGCTAAGATAATGCACCCCTTAATCCACCTACTCAGCGTGGAAGTGGAGACTTGCTTTCCCAATGAGGACTTTCTGAATTATACAAACAGCGTCTCCGATTGTCTCCACCCTTTAGTTCTGTCAATATAGAAACTAAGGGCCCTCCGAACGTCTAAACAATGCCATTCCCTTTCTTTTTCATGTTTAGGATTGGGACAAAAGGAGGGAAGAACAATCTCTTCTGACCTATGAAAAACTGAATTCACCTTTGGAATAAATGCTGGGTCTAAGCGAAGAACTACCTTGTCCTGGTGGAAAATACAGAGCTCCTTGTTAATAGACAAGGCCCTCAATTCCGAAACCCTCCTAGCTGAGGTGATGCCTACCAAAAAAAGAGTCTTGAAGGTGAGTTCCTTCAGAGGACACGCAACCATTGGCTCAAATGGGTATTTACACAGGGCCCTAAGTACCACGTTAAGATTCCAGGTGGGAAACCTGTGAACCTGTGGAGGATTAATGGACATCGCCCCTTTCAAAAATCTCTTAATATGAGGATGCCTAAGCAGAGACCTTCCATGTTTGGCCCCTTGGATGGCTGAAATGGCGGATACCTGTCTACGGAGAGTGCTAGTGCTTAGGCCTTTATCAAGCCCATCTTGTAGGAAAGCCAGGACTACTTTAACTGAAGCCTTAACCGGGTTGTGTCCCCGATCCAAGCTCCATGAGTGAAAAACCTTCCATGTGTGATCATAGGATTTGTTGGTAGAGACCTTTCTGGCTGCCAACATGGTATCAATCACCTTATCTTGATACCCCGCTCCCTCTAGCATTTTCCGCTCAATCTCCATGCTGCCAGCCGAAGGAGTTCTGGCCGTGGGTGCCTTGTCGGGCCCTGCGTAAGTAGGTCCACCCGAAGAGGCAGGTGCCATGGTTTTGTTATTGACAGAGACTGCAGTTCCTGAAACCAGGTTTGACGTGGCCAGAAAGGGGCAATCAGTACCACTTCTGCTTTCTGTATGCAAATCTTCTGTAGGACTTTGTGCATGATTGGTAGGGGCGGAAAGGCATAGAGGAGACCTGGAGGCCATGTATAGCTTAGAGCATCTGTCCCTTTTGCCAGAGCGTTTCGTTGACGAGATACAAACTCTGGTACTTGACGATTTAGTTCTGTGGCAAACAGATCCATGACCATTCTGCCGAACTTGTTGCAGATCTGTTCGAAGACTTCTGTGTTCTGCATCCATTCTGATTGGTCTATTCGTTTCCGACTGAGCCAGTCCGCTAAGTCGTTGTCCTTTCCTGCTACGTGAGTGGCTTTTATTGACAATAGATGTTTCTCCGCCCATGCCATTATCAGAGATGCTTCCGCATGAAGGGAGCGAACCTTGGTCCCCCCTTGACGATTCACATACGCTTTTCCTGTAGTGTTGTCCGTCTGTACCAGAACATGGGTTCCTGACAGAATATCTACAAGGTTCAGAAGCCCGAGGCGGATCGCCCTCAGTTCCAGCAGATTGATGCTTTCTGTCGTCTCCGCAACCGACCATTCTCCCGGGACTATCTGGTCTCCCGAATGTGCACCCCATCCTGAGAGACTGGCATCCGTCGTCATTACTGACCGTGCGGGGTCTCGGAGAGGAACTCCTAGTTTGAATCTCATTGGATTTTGCCACCAGGCCATCATATTCCGGACCGGTGAAGAAAGACTGATCTGTTTTACTCTCTTGTGCGATATCGCTCTTTGGTGGGGCAGTAACAACAATTGCAAGGGCCTGACATGAAATCGAGCCCACTGCACTACCTCCTGACAGGAGACGAGCATTCCTAGCAGTTTGACCAAGGTCATTAGCTGTGTCTCTGAATTTTGAAGAACTTGGTCCATCAGAGACTTGATCTTGAATTCCCTTTCCTGGGACAGGAACACCTTGTCTAATTTCGTGTCTATCTCCACCCCCAGGTGGAGCAATCTCTGAGTGGGTATCATGTGACTTTTCTCCAGATTCACAATGAAGCCGTGGGCTTCTAATGTCTGAATAGTCAGATTTAGGGCCTGTGAGTATTCCACCTCTGAAGGGGCCTTGATTAGGACGTCGTCCAGATATGGAAAAAGACTCACCCCTTTCAATCTCAGATGTGCTACCAAGGTCACCAGTACCTTTGTAAAGACCCTGGGTGAAGACTTGAGGCCAAAGGGGAGAGCTTTGTATTGGAAGTGAAGATTTGCATAATTGAATCATAGAAATTTCCGGTGCGAATTGTGAATGGGTATATGGAGGTAAGCTTCTGACAAATCCAGAGATGTCAGAAAATCTCCCTCCTGGATGGATATAAGAATGGACTTCAGAGTTTCCATCCTGAATTTTCTGTTTCGAATGAGTTTGTTGAGCCATTTCAGATCTAAAATGGCTCTCGTGGACCCATTTTTCTTTGGAACCACAAAGAATATAGAGTAAACGCCCTGTCCCTGTTGGGACGCAGGTACTTTCTCTATCGCCCCTATGTCCAGGAGGTGAAGTATCGCCTCCTTGATTTGGAGGTGTTTCAACCGGTTTCTGTACTTTGGTATTCTGATGTACCTTCGATGGGGAATGGAACAAAATTCCAGTTTGTACCCCTGGGACACTGTCTCTAATACCCATTGATCTGAGATTGTTGTATGCCACATTTGAGAGAATGCCTGTAGCCTTCCCCCTATCTTCTGTTTTCCCAGGGAGGCCATATAGTCATGCCGAAGATCCTTTCTTGGGACCTTTGGCAGTTGTATGTTCAATTTTCGTGGGGGGAAGGATTTCCCCCTTGATGTCTAGGTTGCCATTTTCCTTTGAACGACCTTGTATATGAGGGTTTTTGTCCTCTTTTCTGGTCGCGAAATGGCTGAAAACGTTTTCTCTGTCTGTTGTCCCGTCTTTTGGAGGGAAGGACCTTTTTCTTGTCCTTATCCTCCACTAGGTACCTATCCAGACCATCTCCAAATAGGTTAGTACCTTTGAAAGGGACCGCTGCCACTTTCGCCTGTGCAGAGGAGTCCACATCCCAGTGACGGAGCCAGTTATTGCGTCTTGCTGTCACACTGCATGCTAATGCCCTTGCTGACAGCTGCATAGCATCTAGTGTGGCATCTGCCGTGAAGGCAATTGCCAGAGCTATTTTCTTCAGTTCATCTTTGAACTCCTTTGGCACCTCACTGTCTGCCGAAGCCAATTTGTCTGCCCAGTCATACGCAGCCCTGGCAAAGAGAGAGCCAGCAGTAGAGGCCTTGATAGCGGAAGAGGCGGCTTCAAAAAATTTTCGCAAAGCCTGCTCCACCCTTCTATCTGTATGATCTTTAGGCATCCCATCAGCGTCCATTGGGAGCACCGAGCTGGAATACAAACTGGTCACGGGATCATCTACCACGGGAAGCTTCAGCTTCTTTGTGGCTTCTGGCATTAGAGAATAGAATTTAGAGAACATGGGGTGATTAGCCTTGGGTTTAGCCGGCTGTTCCCATTCCGCCTTCATAATATTGTAGAAAGAAGCGGGGAAAGGCAGCCCTGTTTGTGAAACTGAGACCTTAGGCATTAATTTTCCAGCCCCTTTTTGAAATTCTGGCTCCTGTACTGTCTCCTCCTGAGGTCTGGATGAGAGATCTAGGGTCCTTAAAACTTTAGGCAAGAGGCGGGAGTATAATTCTTGCGGAAAAAGTCTAGATTGCACCGAAGGCACAACCACCTCATCCTCTTCCGCTGAAAGCTCCCCTTCTTCTTTACCAGAAGAGGAGGTGGAAGAATCTGGTTCAGAGTCCACATGCCCCAGAAGTTGACTTTGTTCTCTAGACTTATGTCTGCTATGTTTTGATCTTACAGGGGACCTAGACACACTGGTCACCCTGTCTCTGTTCCTCTTGAGGGATCTACCTCTTTCCATTAAGGAATCGTGTGGTGTGGAGCCATGAATGGTTTCCTTGATCAGTTCTTTAAACTCCCTTCTCATTTCTCCTCTGAACCAATTTAGCATATCAGCCGAAATGGGCTCCCTGGATTCCAGACCTGGGGTATCCCTAAAGTCTTGGCAGACCTGAGAAGTGGATGGCCCCATCTGTGCTTTGTCCTCAGAGGAACAGCCCCAATCTTGGGATGCCTTCTCAGCCATTACCAGAACCTGCGGGTTGTAAATGAATCTGGAATCAGATCCATGATAGATAATGAAGACCCCCCCCCAACCGAATGAGGTTCTGGGGTTCATTCTCCGCAATAGCTATTAAAGGCTTTAGAGGTAGTTTTCAACTGTTTAGTTCTCCACAGGTTGGTCTAGCCTATCTACCATGATCATAACTCATCCAGATCCATGGAGAGTGTTTTTTTTTTTTTTTTTTTGTAAAACTCTCTTAAAAAAGAGAGAATTTTATTCTTTTTATAAGAAACGGGAAGGGTAGACAGATGGAGAAAGAAAAAGATGGAGTGAAATTTTTCCTGTTAGTGAGGGTTAGTTTAGGTTAATAACCAATACCAATTTTGGCATCCATCATGGTTAGAAGATCTTCTTTTTAACTATTGCAAAGTCCAAAATCACTCTGTTAATGCAGTTAGTAAAGTCCATTGGGGTTAGTAATTAAACAGCTCCTTCCAGATGTTACACGAACAGTCCTCAAAGTATCTTCTTTTTAAATCTCTTCCAGTTATGGATTGAGTCCATTTTAACTTTGAAGTCTTCCGTTCCATCACCACTTTCCCCTGGGCTGCTGTCTTCTTCGCTTGTCCCAGTTTGGAATACTGCATCTTCCTCCCTGCTGGCGTGTCTCTTCAGAAGTTTCTGTATTTTAAAGATGAAATCCTTCTTCTTTCTTTTCTCTTTTTCCTTAAACTTCTGGCCTTCAAGCTTCCTGGGCTCCATAAACTCTTCGGATGAAGTTAGATCTCCAGTTTGTCGCTTGCTATGCTCAACATCCCCTTCTACTGGCAGAGTATTCTCTTTTATAAAAGCGGAATAGGCTTTGGGAGCCTCATCCACCTCTTCTTTTAATTTTATCGCTTCACTGCCAGTTAGGGGTGCCAAGACATTTGTCAAGGTAAATCCGAGATCTTCTTTCTCTTCTTCTTTAACGCCCTGGAAACCTAGAATCAGATTCGATTTCTGTTCGATCTCCATCATCTTTCTAGTTGTTTCCGATATCTGTTTCTGTCGACTGATGAGAACACTATCCATTTTAGACAAAGTTTCGTTGATTTTCTGCAATTGTTCCAGCAGGGGGCACAGCATCTCCTTTTCCTGTTGATTGACAGCAAGCTCTTGGGGGGGCTGTCTGGACCGGAAGTCCCTCCTCTCTTCTCTTCCGGTGTCTGCAGGACTTTTTCCAGTATCGACATTTTGTTTTTTTGTTTACTTTTAAAAAGTTCGTGCCGCATCCCCCAGGAAGCTAAGATGATCACAATCTTCCATGCAACCCCAACGGTACTTTCACCAACACTTTTTTTTTCTCTCAGCCCCCCTTCGCGCTCCCTTTGTAGATCTTGCTTCTCAAAGGGGGTGGGAACTCCTCCCTCCTCCCAACGCTTATACGCATGCAGGGGGGCTCCGATTTACGCTTCAAAATAGATCTTCAACTCACGATTCGATGCTACTTCTTCTTTTTATTTTAAGCCATAGCGCTGTCTTCACTCCTGGAAATCGGTGGCGCCGCTAAGTCCCATTACGGGCACGCCGCAGCGGGGCCGATTGGGGCGGGGAGAAAGCCTCAATTTCCCGGCTGTCTGCCGGCAAAGAGGCTACTCCCCAAGCGCCCCCGGTTCGGAGCCTTTGCCTAAGGCTCACTAGGGTCTTTCGCACATGCGAAGACCCCCCCTAACTGCGCGTGGGCTAACCGCCTCCGGGAGCGTCCCGAGAAGCGGCCGCCATTCGCGACGCCGAAACTGAAACCCCAGATCCATGGAGAGTGTTGATCATGCACGACAGGCCCATCCATTTGTGGGCCTAAAATGGCTGCTCCCAGCATTTCCCGCCGAGTTTTCCCTCCCCGGGATGGAGTAAGGCTTGGAAGTCTCCCCCCCTCCCCCGCTTGCACTCATGGGGGTTTTGAGGAAGAAAAATGCCACAGAGGTTTTTTCCTTTCTTGTTCTGCTTCCCGGGGGTATAAGGAACGGACTTCTGCATTCCTTAGGCAATGTCTCAGCCTCTTCCAGGAATACTGGAGAGGGTAGAAACTGTCTGCCTGCTTCTGCTTACCGCGATTCAGGCGGGAAGGTAAAAGCTGTGTGTGTGCACTCGCACGCCGTTTGTTTCTCTCTCTCTCTCTCTCTCTCTCTCTCTCTCTCTCTCTCTCTCTCTCTCTCTCTCTGCACTCTCTGCAATAGGAGCAGGTCCTCCGTCCCAGGGACGGGTCAGATCGGCAGAGGAGAGAATGTCGCAAGGCTAAGGAAGCGTCAGCACTCCCTAGACAAAGCCCGTCGTAAATCAAATACAGCCTCGTCAGGCTGTAAATCTTCCTTGTGGTTTAGTTTCTTCTTTCAATAGGCGCGTCTCCGCACCTCCGGAGCACGTCCTGCTGAAGCAGGGTCGGCAAAGGAACTGGTTCGCCTCCAAGGGGATAAGCCCCTCCCCACCTGGATCAAAGTTTGGAGCCGACCCTGAGGAAAGAGGGAGGAGCTTATCCCAGACGTGAGGAATGTCCCATGTAGAACCACTGGAGAATGTGGATGTCACATTAGGAAGGAACCGTACTGAAGTTCAAAGAACTACTGTATGGTCAAAGATTTTTAGGAATGGAGGGTCATGTCTTAATGCCTGACACTCACTGACTCTTCTTGCCAATGGCTATTAGAAACACAATTTTCATAGTTAAGAGATGGAAAAAGCATTTTGCCATGAGTTCAAATGGCTAACCCATTAGTTTGGAAAGAACAAGAGACAGGCTCTATTGGGGAACCAATGGTTGAAACAGGGAAAACTGATTCCATAATCCTTTAAGGAAAAGCAGTACTTTTCTCTCTTTCTTACAATACAAGAACTCATGGGTACTCAATGAAATTGCTGAGCAGTCAGATTAGAACGGATAAAAGGAAGTCCTTCTTCACCCAAAGAGTAATTAACATATGGAATTCACTGCCACAGGAGGTGGTGGCAGCTACAAGCATGGATGGCTTCAAGAGGGAATTGGATAAACATATGGAGCAGAGGTCCATCAGTGGCTAAAATATAGATAGGAACCCTAGGTCTGGGGCAAGTGATGCTCTGTATTCTTGGTGCTTGCGGGGGGGGCAAAAGTGGAAGGGCTTCTAGTGTCCTGGCCTCAGTGGTGGACCTCCTGATGGCACCTGGTATTTTTGGCCACTGCATGACAGAAAGTTGGACTGGATGGGCCACTGATCTGAACCAACATTGGCTTGTCTTATGTTCTTATGAACAATTTGGGTTTTCTTTGTGTGAAGACAGATCTCCCTTCTATGTGTGTATGAAAACATACTATGCCAGCTAAATAAACCTTTATGGAGATGGATGATAATCCCTCTTGAACTAGTTTGAGGAGGTATTCAAAGACCTTTTTGATGGGACATGTAGCCAGATCTAAATTCTGATCCTTGACATATGAGCAGAAATGCTTCCATTTGGCAGGAGAGCCATGTGGATGGTTTTCTGGCATTGTAGTACCTGTTTTATGGTTTTGCAGAACTGGTGGTTGGTTATAGAATGAGGCATGCTACTAAATGCAGGCTGCATGTACTCAATGCATGTTTGCATGTAGGAAGGGGCCTGCAGAAGGTGGTTGTGCTCCTGGGAAAGGAGGATATACCCACTGCAGGACATGCATAATAGTGTTGGGAACCAAGTTTGCCCCAACCAAATGATGGTCATGATGTGTTCTTTGCTTCATCAAGTAGAGGACCTTGGGAATGAGTGGGAAAGGGGGAAATGTGTACAGCAGGTCTCCCATCCACTTCATCTGGAAGGCAATTCTCAGTGAATTTGGGTCTTGAGCACCCTGGGAGCAGAAGAATTTGCATTTTTTGTTCAGTTTGATAGCAAACAAGTGTACTGTTGATACCCTCCCAATGTTGAAAAATCAGGGATAGAAAGGTACAATTCAGTTGCCATTCATTTGGTGCTAAAGGGGTGTGGCTGAGGAAATCTGTTATGCTGTTGTTGATCTGGCTACGTGAACAGCTTGGATCATGGCACTGTTGTTAATGACCCATTCCCAGATCAGTGTGGAAAGATGGCAGAGTGAAAGATGGCAGAACATTAACGAAGATCTGCAACTCTGGCGGTTTATGTAAAACATGGCTATGAGATTGTCTGGCTACCTCAATATTTTTGCCTGACACATGGGTATGAGGGGCCATGTGGCTGTGAGATCTATTACACTGATATGATAGAGCATTTCTTAAATGACCATATCCCACCAATGGATATTTGCCCAACATGGATGCCCCAGCCTCTCAAGGAGACATTTGTAGTGACTGTGATTTCTAGGAGAGAGGGATGAAAGGGAGACCTACTAGGAGGCTGAGGTTTAGAATCCACCAGGGAATGTAATACCTGCCTTCAACTTAGGTGATTTTTCCTGACACATACGTTTATGGCATACCTTCTTAAGTGGAGACTCTAAGGAGCTGCATTCGGAATATGCAGAGCTGGAACCCGAAGTTTTTACCCGTCTTTTGCATCAGACCCAGGGTAGTCAGGTTCAGTCTTGGAACCACTGAAACCAAGGAAGTTCAGATCCATCTGTTGGTAACAGAAGGTAGTATATTGCTCGAATTTTTCTTGTGAGCAATGCCTGACAAAGCCTTTTCTCATGCCATTGAAATGGCACTTTTAGGTGGGCAGCTCTATTATGCCTCGCTTTTGGGGTAATCTGGCAACAGACAGAGCATCTCAAGACATCGTGCACTTTGCCAAGGCACAGGAGCCATTTATTGTGGTCATCTGTGTGGGGCATTTTTGACCCACAGGCCCTGCATTTCTTGAACAGCACTTCTTATGCCATCTTCCGGGGACTTGGCTCTAAGAAGTAGTCTGAGGTAGATACGTTGGTCATATCATGCCACTGAAATGGTGCTTTGACTAACAAACCTCTCAGCGGCAGCAGAGAATGAACTGAGGGGATGATGTCTGCCCCCTCTATGTCATGCTGGAAAAGGTGGGAAACAGATTGAGGGAGGGGGACGGAGTGCCTCTGGACATTCTGAGCTTCAAAAAATCCTCTCCGCAACAGGCCTGCGCATGCACAGTACCCACATGGGACTGTACAGCTATCACAGTGATGAGGAACAAAGTTCCTCTTGCTGGCCTTTATATGCAACCAAACTGAAGTCTGTCACTTCCCTTAAGTGCTGTTTCTTACATGTCCTGTTATACCAATAAAAAATTCAGAAAACCCATTCTAGCCTACCAAGAGTGTGGGAGAAGACTGACTTACAATTTGTCTATCCATTTGAATTTCTAAGAAGTGTCAAAAAGATACAACTCTGATGGAACTTGATTTTTTTTGTTTCAAACACAAAGTCTGCCCTTGCACAGTTGTCCATGACAGTTCATAATATTATTTTAAAATTATTTCATACAACAAAAAAATAAGTAAACACTAAACCTATGTACATTAAACCAAAACCAATACCACCAGCAAAACTGAAGCCTACTCCTCCTGTCATCTAAATGAAGCACTTCTAGAATACATGGAAGGCCACTACAGCCAAGACAGAGGCCCCTGGAAGGAGATTATTCTACCAAGCCAAGGCAAGAACTAAGAAAACCCTTACCATACTGTTACCATTTTTTTTTTTAAAGATACTCTGAGGGAACTTTTTGATTAAGATCTTAAAAGACAAGTGGGCTTATACAAAAAGGGGTTGTCCTTGGATGTGAGGGGCTTTAAAAATAATAAATTAGAACCTTAAAATTGGGCCTGAAGATCACAGGTAGTAAATGCAGCTGTTGCAAAGACAAGTGAATATGTTTCTACCTATCAATCCCACCAGTAGATGGCTCGCAGCATTCTGTATTAGTTGCAGCTTTGATACTGCCTTCCAGACAGCCTCATTTACAGAACATTGCAATAATCAGTTACAAAGACAGACATAACCATTGCAAGTCCTTGGCTTTGTATAAGAGAATGCAGCCAGCATATCAGATGTAACTGATGAAAAGGACTACTGATCACTGCTAATGTGTGATTTTCCAAAACAGCAAGCAGGATCCAGGAGGATGTCCAAGTAACTCTACATATCCTGCCTTTTAGGAGGAAGTCTAGTTGTAAGAATTCACAGTCAAGGGGCAAAGAGGGCACTTGGAGAGCAAGCCTAAAACAGGTCTATTCAGAAGGAAGTCCCACTGTATTTACTGAGCTTAGTCTCAGGAAAATATTCTTAGGATTGCACTATTAAACTGCTAAATGACTCTGGTATAAAGAATGTCTATTAGCACATTTCATTTTGTGAAGAGTACAAGAACTGTTAACCATTAGGCAAGTGCATTAGAAATTTATCCACATATACCCCCAACACTTAATCTTATAGCTTTGGCTAGGATCCAGCAGTTCAAAAGCACTTTGCCATGTGGCAAGAGGAGCTCTGGTTCAAGAAAAACCAGTTTAAATCCTCTTTGGTTTCATAGTACTAGCTGGTTTTTATCCTGGCCATTGTTTGCACGCTTCTCTGTTATTCATTTACCCATGATATCAGGTAAGAACTACAAATACAATCAGAAAGCCCAATTCTGAAATGAAGGATACCGCTCTGAAAGATCTCTTCACTAGTCAGAGTTTACAGATATTTAAAGGGGGATCTGGCTCCACAAAATGAACCAGATGCACAAGGTGTAGTTCTAGTCTTGAAATTTGAATCAGTCACTATCATTATAGACACAGAGCCAGTATGGTACCAATTAGAGTGTTGGATTAGGACAGGAAACACCAACATTTAAATCTACACTCAGCTATGCAAATCACTAGCCTTGGGCAAGTTACTTGCTCTCAACCTAACATACTAAACAGGCAAGTGGACTAACTTTACTAGGAGCCTCTTAAGTTAGCTTCTGTACATTCAGAATTGTGGCAGGTTAAATGCCTTTTGTCAGAGGGCAGCAAACACAAATTACAAAATACTGGGGTGCACCTGCACATACCTCAGTCTAGTAGGCTGCCACCAGTTCTTTGATCTATCCCTCCAGCCAAAAGCCAAAGCAGAAACTCCTGACCTTCCCAGGATTGGCTAGGAAGTCCTCCCTGCAAGGTAGACTCACAGTAGGAATTCCACAAAGTTAAGTATTGTGGTAAGTGGTCTGCCAGTCTAGGCACTAGATTCAAATTGCAGGCTGTGAAGACAAATGACCACAGTTAATATTTAAAATACATTTTTATTAAAGTGCAAGTAATACTTTAAATAAGAACAGGTAGTGTGAGAAGAAAAATAAATAAAACTAGAAATTCAGAGGCTAACTAAAACAATGTAAGATATTGGTTCACAAATTACAAGATGTTACCCATTCATAGTTGCAGGTTCCAAAGCAACTCTCTCCAGAGTCAGCAAAGGCAGTGCTGTTTGGCTTCAACAAGCATAAGTTCAAGATGGCCAAAATGACCCAGAGCATGCCAATATGTCTTGATAACAGGTAGGCACCATCCAGTTGAAGAATAGGTTTAAAGACGATTCCTTTATTGCTAGTGTCCCAAGTGTTGCTAGGCCTCTGTGCCAATCAGGGCCCTCAGCAATTACCTACAGCCAAATGAATGAGCCAATCACTGACCAGATGACCTAATAGTTCCTCTGCCCATGTGAGAAGGAGATGGGTCTGTCTGCAGCTGGTCCAAACTGGTTTCTCACAGGTGCTCAATTGTATGGAATGCTAATTGGGAGACAATACCAGGAGATGACACTCTAGCACAGCTGTCTTATCTCCCCATTGCAAGGTCAGCATGTTTTTTTCCCAGCAAGGAAGTTTGAGTCTCTGAGAAAATACCCCAAAGCTTTTGAATCAAAACTCCATTTTGAATGGACCAAAATCCATGATAACAGCAGAAGGGACAACCACAGCCAGAGATGTTTTGGCAACTTTCAGTCCTTTGATATTATACAGAAAGCCTTGCAGTTCTGAGACCAGAGGGATGACTTAGTCACTTCCCATCACCATCAGAGCAGGTCAACAAGTGGGACCAATATGGGCAGAGCAAGTTAAGCAGAAGACAGAACCATCAAGAGGAAGGTCTGTAGCATATCCCACAAATAAGACCTTATTTAGCAGCAAGGCACTGACATGCTTTTGGGCATGCAAGTCTACATTTAAGATGCCATTTTTAAGGCTGACAGCTGCTTCTGATGATAATAAAGGGATCCCAGTACAAACAGTCAATAGCACGTGAATGGCTTTAAAGGAAATCGGGGTGCCACAGCATCTGATTGTTTTAATACACAACCTGTACTTTGGACAAGAGGTTACTGTTAGAACAGAATATGGAGAAACAGAATGGTTTCCAATTACCAAAGGTGTCAGA
The DNA here is from genome assembly GCA_029375565.1 of Gekko gecko. Taxonomy (NCBI): domain Eukaryota; kingdom Metazoa; phylum Chordata; class Lepidosauria; order Squamata; family Gekkonidae; genus Gekko; species Gekko gecko. Next base: position 97,701,846 of record JAPDNY010000006.1, read on the forward strand.
CAAGGATTATTTAAATGAAAGTGGAGTGAAAATTGGTGAAAGGAACGTTAACAATTTGAGATATGCAGATGACACCATATTACTGGCAGGATATAGTGGAGACTTGAAACGACTACTGATGAAGGTTAAAGCAGAAAGTGCCAAAATGTGATTTCAGCTGAACATCAAAAAGACAAATGTAATGACTACAGGGGAATTACACAACTTTTAAGGTTGACAATGAAGAATCTGAAATTATTCAAGATTTTCTATTCCTCCATCATCAAACAAGAGGGAGACTGCGATCAAGAACTCAGAGGGAGACTGAGATAGGGAAGGGCAGCCATATGGTTGTAACGCTCTTAAAGAAGCCAACTTTGCACCCTTTGGATCCATCCAGTTACCGCCCAGTATTGAATCTTCCGTTTCTGGGGAAAGTAATTGAGAGAGTGGTGGCAGAGCGGCTCCAGAATTTCCTGGATGACACATCAGCATTTGATCCATTCCAGGCCAGTTTCCACTCCGGCCATGGGATAGGGACAGCACTGGTTGCCCTCACAGATGATCTCCGCAGGCAGTTGGACCAAGGTGGGTCAGTGCTATTGTTACTTTTTGACTTTACAGCAGCATTCAATATGGTCGCTCATGTTTATGACATTTGTTGATTATACTGACTCACTATGTGTAATCCACCTGGAGTCCATGTGAGAAAGTTGGACTGTGTGTGTGTTAAGTGCCATCAAGTCATTTCTGATTTAGAACGACAGCCCGATGAATGAATGACCTCCAAAACTGGCGCTCAACCAATAACCAGTGCAGCTCTCACAGCACAGGTCCAATATGTGTAAGAACCCATGCCGCAGCATTCTGGACCAGCTGAAGTTTCCAGGTCAGTCTCAGGGGTTGGCCCATATAGAATGAGTTGCAGCAGTCCAATCTGGAGGTGACTGTTGCATGGATTACTGTTGGTAGATCAGGGTGGGACAGGTAGGGAGCCAGTTGTCTGACCTGGCATGACTGGAAGAATGCCAGTCTGACAACATTTGTGATCTGGGCCTCCATTGATAAGGAGGCATCCAGAATCACACCCAAGCTCTTGACAGTTGGTGCTGGTATTAGGGGGCACACTATCAAGAGCTGGGAGTTGGCACCCCAAACCTGAATCTTCTCTATCCAGCTATAGAACCTCCATCTTAGCTGGGGTCAATCTCAGCCAGCCCTGTTTTAACCATCCCACCATGGTCTCCAGCCCCTCAGCCAAAACAGCTGGGGTGGTATCCAGCTGGCCACCAATCAACAGATATGACTGGGTGTCATCAGCATACTTCAGTGGTTCTAGTCTTCTAGTGTTCTAATGCATTAGAACACTAGAAGACTAGAACCACTGAAGAAAAACAGAAGTATAGTTATAAGTATTAACATGAAATATTAAACAGTACAGAAATCACGTAATAGGATCCTCCTTACAATATGCTATACACAGCAGTAAAGGCCACAAGTCCCAATCATTTATCCTAGTAAGTTTTTGAAACTATTTTGTACCATGTAGTTTTTTTACCTAGGCAGAAAAGCCCTCTTGAAAGACTGGGTGCAATGCAAGTCTCAGAAAGATAATTTCCCAGGCGCTAGTTGGCTTCTAAGCATTAACAAGCACTGCTAATAAATTTTCACACAATTCTCTACAGTCTTTTTACATTTTTTAATTTAATAAATGAAAACTGTTTTAAGATGGAGAAGTTAAGGTTTGAGAAAGGCTACAGTAGGTTTGAAGGTCAAAGAAGAAGGGGACGGCAAAGGATGAGATGGTTAGACAGTGTCATCGATGCAACGAACATGAAATTGAGCAAACTTCAGCGGACAGCGGAAGACAGGAGGGCCTGGCGTAATCTGGTCCATGGGGTCGCGAAGAGTCGGACTCGACTGTGCGATTGAACAACAAAACAGTAGGTTACAGAATTATTTTTTTTTAACAAAGTGGGAGCTTAAACTGAAATACGCCAGTTTTGGGGGGTAGGTGTCTCTCAGTTGGGGCTCTTCAAATCAAGAGTGCCCTCATTCTCTCTTCTTTTTTAAAAAATGTCATGCCCTAAGCTAATATTAATTAGTTTCTGAAATCATTTGCACAGATTACTATGAGACTCCACTGGCTATTGAAAGTAAATATGATTAAATACAAGATTAAAATACAGTAAAGAAAAATCATAAACATATAATATATTAGTCATAATTACCCATACTGCCGTCTGTAGCCCTAGTCTTGGTGCCCAAAATTAGTACAAATCAATGCATTAAGACCTATAAATTCATAAATACCTATCAGGCTTTAATATGTAGCCTCCTATAAAGTTCAGGGAAACCAAAACCTAAGGACATTTGGCTCCCAGCCAAACTCCACTGGTGTCAAACTCTTCCTAGGCTGCTTACATACCCCTTTTATGGTTCAACAGAATAAAATGGTTAAATATTTCATTTCAAAATCTCATTTTCTCACTGCTCCTCTAAGTGGAACCAGACTGGTAACTATGTCCCACCCAGATACCCAAACTGAGCAGGGAAGAAACCTAATAGAAACAGAAGCTGGTGCACAGTAAAGCTTTGGTACGTGACACATTGATATAATGCCTGTCTTTCTGGGAAATGAGAGATTGATATTGTGATATTGTTCACACCAGACATACAGGAGAAGCTATCACCCATCCATTGTCTGGAAAGCCTTTGTCTGGCATGCTCACAGGAACTTGGTAATATACTAGGGAAAAAGCTGTCAGTAAAGACTCCAATCTCCTCACGGAGAACCACCCATGTTCACAAGAAAAAGGACTTGAATGCTTCTTTGACTGGCTTGATGTTAAGAAGACTATCCCCCACAAGGGGCATGCCATCTGTAGAGCAGGCCCAATTTCGATCCTTGAGAAGAAAAAAAGTTAAGCTGAAATATATAATGTGGTAATTATTTCAGCCAAATGGGTTTAGAGTTATTTGTGACTCAATTTTTGCTTTAAATTAAAGACACTTTTTTGTGTGAAGCCAGAAAGTTACCATTACTGTGATTTTCGACTGTGCAGAGCTATCATGTCCTATACTGTACCATTCTCAATTCAGACAGAAGTCTCCGAAACACCAGTCACACCATCTTGTCCATCAGAGCCATTTGTATTGGGTTGGATTCTGCAGATCAGTTCCATTAGCTGTGGTGCTTTCCTCTGTCACAAGAAGCCTTTCCCGACTCACTAGCCATGATAACTAAAGAAAATACCAGCACTAGGAGGCAGCACTGGGGAGACTTTGGCCTTTATGCCCTATTTCTTGGCAGCTGGTTGACCACTATGTGAGACAGGATGCTGGACTATATGGACCACTGGTCTGATCCAGCAGGGAGCCTCTTATCAGACCTCTTGCATCAGGGGAAGGATACATACCTCAGAGGAAAGTGGCACTGCTACTGAAACTGATTTGTGGGATCAAACTTATTGGTTCTGCTGCCTTCCAATCAGTGATTCAGAGTCATTGTATTGCAATAGATCAGGGGTCTGCAGGCCTGTAGCCAGGATTTTTTAATTCAGGGGGCCTTTTAAAAAGTTGGGAGGCACTGAAATTTGTGCCCCCCACATGCTCCTGCTTCTCCCCCAAAGCATTTAAAAGGTCTCTTTGAGATTCGGTTCCAGGCTCGATGAGGGCAGTTGCAAGTAGAGTTGCTCTGCAGAGGTCTGCCTTTTTCCTACATTTCCCCGGCAATTTCCATCTGCCCAGAAACCTCCCGGAGAGAGGAATTCAGCAGGGACTTTGATGGACTCGGGGGGGTTGTGGCAAGACCCTTCCAAAGTACTGTCGTGTTCTGAGAGCGGGGGAGTGTACAGGACACCAACGAGACTGTTTGCCGACGCAAGCCGAGCTCCTTTGAGCTGATGGAGTCTGCATCGTATACTGAAGCTAAGTATATTTAAACTTATAAAAAATATAAAATATTAAAGGCCATATAAATATTGTGAAAGAGTTTAGAAGGTTAAAACACCCATAGCCTTGGAGAGCTAATATAGCAGAATAAGCGGCCAAATTGATTAAAGCTCAAGCAAGAGTTTCTTGGATGAGACGTTACCTGGGGGGGGGGCATGCATTGTAGGTATTTTTGAAAAGATCTTCTTTGTCTTCTTTCTTGTTTGTAGGTTCCGAAGAAAATCCCATGGTTGGCCCTTTAAGAAGGAGAGGAGGTTTTTTGCTGCGTGTTGCACCAAGGAGAATGAGTAAGCAGAGATAGTCGGGGGAACGAGCTACAGAGTGTCGGAGGGAGCTGCAGAAAGACGGAGAGATGGAGACAGCCTCACATCATACAGAGCAATGGAGTGGAGTGAAGGTCCCAGAGGAAACTTAAAGAAACAGAGCCAGATAAAGGAGGAAACGTGGACAATGGAAGGTGGAACCTTAGTGAAAGTGGAAGCACAAGAGGAGGAAAAATAGACAAGAGTGACAAGTGTAAAATGCCTAAGGACTAAGAGTATACTTTAATGTGAAGAATTATAATATTACAAGAAATTATTGTGTGAAATAAATAAAAGGGGGGGGACAAAAAAAAACCGGGCTTCTAGTCAGGGTAAGATGGCGATTTGACGCACCCTGTAATTACTCAGGGTGGACGGCCATTCTTTTCGACAGTTTGGGTGAATTCTGCGCCCAACGCAGCTTTCCCCAGGCAGGGGGAAGACCAGCAAGCACTGAAGACCCAAGAGAGAGTTGAGATTGGCGAGAGATAAGCCTCGGAGGAGACTTCTTTCTTGCTTTGATCCCCTCCCTCGAAGCGGGAGTTGCGATCATCACTAGAGGACTGAGCCAGGCTGGGAATCCAGCTTAAAACCGCCACCCCCTGATTTCTTCAGACAAGAAGAATGAGTATAAAAGAAGAAGCATTGCGTACACCCTAGAAGAAGCAGCAAAGGTAACAAAAACCAAATAGCTTACCGGGATCAGTAAGGAGCGATTGGCAAAATTATCCGGAAAAGTATTTGCAGCAAAATAACAGTAACTGTGTATTTTCCCATGGAAAAAGTCGAATTTTAGAGCTAAAAGAGCCAAAAAGGACAGTTTGTTTACCATTCCTGCGGCTTGCAGAGAGATAAGGGCCTGGAAACCACGCACTTCAACGTGAGACTTTTTAGCCGGGCGGCCCCGATCGGCAGATCATATAACCAGATGTGATGACTGAGGCCAGAGGAGACAAGAGGATTCTAATAGACAGGCTCGAGGAGGACTATCTTGAAACAGGAAGAGACAACCCGGAAATGTAAGGAGGACAAGAGAAGCAGATGGACAGGAAGAAGCAACAGGAAGTAGTGGACTCTGACCTTATACCATAGAGAAAAGACGCCCGCCATTTTGAGAAGATCAAAATTTTTAAAACTTTAAATTAAAATTGCCAAGTAATTACCAAGTTTGGTGAGGTGAAAAGTAGGCGATTTGGTTAAGCATATAAATGACTAAAGAATAAGGATAATGAAGAATATCTGAGCAAAATTATAGTAAACAAGGCTTGCTAAACCACCGGATTGAAATACTAAAAATGGATCTAAGGCCAAGGCAGAGAGTGGGCTTGTGGTCCTCACCAAGGATGAGATTGAAAAAAGACAAAGATTGGCAATTAGCAATGGAGGCGATGGAAAAAAGAATGATGGAGGCGATACAAGGGCTGGGAAAACAAATGGAGAAGATGGAAGAAGTCCAAACCTCAACTTTAGACAAAGTGGCTGCCGAACTTAAAAATTAGATTTCAGGGGTTACAAAGGAATTACAGAATCTTACACAAAAATCTACTGATATGGAGAACAAGATGCAAGTAATGGAAAAGAATGTCCAAACAGTGACAAAAGAGACCTACAGAATTGATACAATGATGGAATACAGGGGAATGGAGACACATCTTAGACTAAGAGGCATTGAAGAAAATTTAAATGAGGATATTTACAATGTGATCATAGAAGCACTGTCAGACTATCTGAAAATGGAAGAACAAGAAATAAAATACAGCGTTGATTTGATCTACAGAGTGAATTCAGCTTATGCCCAGAAGAAAAATTTACCAAGGGATGTGATAGTTCAGTTCACAACTAAGAGAATTAAGGAAGAGACTTTCAGAAAACAATTTAAGGAACCACTGGAAATAGATGGGAAACAGATAAGAATTATGAAAGAACACCCAAGGGCAATAATCCAAGAAAGAAAGAAATTCAAACAGTTAATGGACAAGTTGAAACAAAAGAATATGAGATTCAGATGGGAGATTCCACAAGGGTTAAGTTTTAACTTCCAAGGTGTGAGACATACCATTAATGATCGAGAGCAGATGTTGACATTTATATTGGACAATGACAAAGATTTTGGAGACAAATAATTACATACTACTATGGAGTACAAATTTAATTCTTGGAATGTAAATGGACTAAATTCACCCAACAAGAGAAAAATAATAAGACATTGGCTGGAAAAACAAAAGTGCAACTTAATTTGTCTGCAAGAGGTCCATATTAAAAAGTAGGATTATAAATTTTTAATCAAAAAAATTGGGTGGAGAATTTTTTTCCTTGGCTGTCAACAAAAAGAAAGGAGTAGTAACATATGTTAAAAAAGAATTGGAACCTAAAGAAATTTTTAAGGATAAAGAAGGAAGATATATAGCAGTAGAAATTGTTTTACATGAGAAAAAAATCATTGGTTGTTAACATCTATGCACCAAATGGAACAATAGAAAAAAAATGTAAAGACTTAATATCGAAGTTAGACCAAGTGACAAACGATCAAATCATTTTGATGGGAGATTTCAATGGGACAATTAACAACAAGTTAGACAGGAAAACAAAAAGACTTGACGAAAAATTAGGGAAGTTACCAAAGGTTTTTTTTTGTGAACTAGTCAAACAGGAAAATTTGGAAGATGTATGGAGGAAATGGAACCCTACATGCAAAGACTTTACTTTTTATTCTAATAGGCATGACTCTTTTTCCAGAATAGATATGATATGGATGTCAGGAGATCTGGCATTTAAAACTCATAAAATTGAAATAATGCCAAAAATAAATTCGGATCACAACCCACTAATGTGGACATCTAACAAGGGAAAAAACAATTTAGATGGAGGTTGAATGAAGATTTACTGGACAAGCAGACCATAGTTGAAAATTTACACAAAGAAACAAAGCTCTTTTTTCAGGCAAATTTGAATGAAGATATATGGATCCAAATGGTATGGGATGCTTATAAAGCAGTATTGAGAGGAATATTAATTTCGTTAAATAATAAAGAGATAAAAGAAAGAAGGGCACAACAGAGTCACCTTGTGGAAAAGATCAGAATTAAAGAGAAAGAATTAAAGAAAAGACCAGGGAAAAAGAAAATATTGAAAGAGATACAAATTCTACAAGTTCAATTGAATGTTATATTAAATCAAGAAATCTATCGGAATTTAAAGAAACTTCAACAAAGGTCTTTTGAAGGAGCTAACAAACCAGGAAGATATTTGGCATGGCAACTTAAGAAAAGAAAAGAAAAGAAAAGAAGATGATAAACAAAATTGTGACAGGAGATAAAGAAATTGTGGACAGTAAAGGGATAAAGAGAGAATTTTTAAAATATTATGCAAAGCTTTTCCAGGCAAACCCAATGGATCATGTAAAAGGCCAAAAATATTTGCAGAACTTAAAAATGTCAAGTCCTACAGGAAAAATAAAAGATATGCTTAACAACCCTATTACCATAGAGGAGATTTACAAAGCTATTGACGACGCAAAACTGGGGAAAGCTCCAGGTCCAGATGGCTTGTCAGCTAAATTTTACAAAAAACTAAAAGAGGAGCTAGCCCCAACTTTTGCAGTCCTAACAAATGAGATCAGAGATACAGGGAAAATACCTGATTCCTGGAAAGAAGCAACCATCTCTCTTATCCCAAAAGAAGCACAAGATTTAACAAATGTGAAAAATTACAGGCCAATTTCGCTTCTAAATAATGACTACAAGTTATTTGCCAAAATTATGGCCGAGAGACTAAATTATATTTGAAAGACTTAATTGCAGAAGAACAAGCTGGATTTTTGCCAGACAGACAAATAAGGGATAATATCAGGATGGTAGTAGATGCAATTGAATATTATGACAAGCATCCAAAAAAGGAGGTCAGCTTTTTCTTTGTCGATGCAAAAAAGCTTTTGACAATTTAAATTGGGAATTTATGTTCAAATTCATAGAAAAAATGGATATTGGCGAACCCTTTTTAAATATAATTAAAGCAATATACTCGGAACAAAAAGCAACAATAGTGGTCAACAATGAAGCAACGGAATATTTTAAAGTGCAAAAAAGAAACAAGACAAGGCTGCCCACTTTCACTGTTATTGTTCATATGGATTCTAAAGGTTTTGCTTTGGAACATTAAAGAAGATCAGGAAATTAAAGGTTTGACAATCAAGGGATTTACATATAAGTACAGAGCCTTTGCTGATGATGTTATGTTTTTAGCAGAGGAACCATTGGAAACCCTACCGCTCCTACTACACAAAATAAAAGAATTTGGAGACATAGCAGGCTTCTATGTAAACAGACAGAAATCTAAGGTGATGTGCAAAAATATGACAAAATCTAAACAAATGGAGCTGCAGAAGTCTATAGGCTGTGAAGTAGTGAAAAAACCTAAATATCTGGGTATAGATTTGACAATGAAGAATATCGACCTCTTTAAAAACAACTATTAAAAATCATGGTCACAAGTCTCAAAAGACATTGAAAAACGGAATACACTAAATTTATCTTTGTTGGGCAGAATTTCAGTGGTTAAAACGAATATTTTGCCACGTTTTATGTTTTTATTCCAGACGATTCCCATTGTAAAAGACTCAAAAGCATTTAATTCTTGGCAAAAGGAAATTTCTAAATTTGTGTGGGCAGGGAAAAAACCGAGAATCAAAATGAAAATTTTGTGTGATGCAAAGGAAAGAGGAGGCTTTCAAACTTGAGACTTTATCATGATGCGGTCTGTCTGACATGGTTAGAACAGTGGATTACTCTTGAAAACAGAAAATTGTTGGCATTAGAAGGACATGATTGCAGGTTTGGATGGCATGCATATCTTTACTATGGTAAGTCGAAAATGGATAATTTCTTTAAGCATCATTATATTAGAAGAACTCTTTTTGACTCATGGATTAAGTACAAAAAAATTTTTCCTGAAGAAAAACCAATGTGGATTGTACCAGCAGAAGTAATAAAACCTTTCTCAGAACACAAGGGTCAGGACTGGTTGAAATACAGGGAACTGTTGTGACTTGAAGGGAAATCATATGTGTTAAAAGAAGAAAGCCAATTAGACTTTAAATATGATTGGTTGCGTTACAGACAGATTTATGATTTGTATAGGACTGATAAAAATAATGGTTGGGTTCCGGGGAAATCATAATGAAATTGAAAATTTATGGCTGGAGGGAGGGAAGAAAATGATATCGAAAATGTAAATTTTTTTTGTTAAAATGGTATACAGAAGATGAAGTAGTTAAAGAGCAAATGATTAAATGGGCAATTAATATGAATAAGGAAATACCTATGTCATCTTGGGAATTCTTATGGAAAAACGCTATGAAAATATCTACATGTACCAACCTTAAAGAAAATTGTTTTAAAATGATGTACAGATGGTATATGACACCAAAAAAGACGGCTAATATAGGTAAAAATCTATCTAACAAATGCTGGAAATGTAAACATGTTGAAGGTTCCTTTTACCATATGTGGTGGACTTGTGATAAAGCAAAAACATTTTGGACTGTAATACATGCAGAGATGGAAAAATTTTTGAAATGTACCTTCAAGAAAGAACTGGAAATTTTTCTTTTAGGTCTTAAACTAGAAGAAATAAATGTGACTAAAAGAACATTGATATGGTACATGGTGTCAGAAAATGCCTTTGATGTTTCTCACTGAATCCATTGTTTTATGTTCCCTACCCCGCTTTGCGCTTGCGTAGCTATGCAGGCAGAAACGTGGGAGCTTCTTCCCTGCCGCTTTTCCTTATCACGGTGGCCTTGAATGTAGGCTTTGGACTATTCTTGTTTTGCTGAGAATTTTCCAGTCCTGGGAAGGCAAGGGGAGGGGGGGAGTAGTCTCCCGCTCATGAAGTATTTCTCCCGCCGGGAGTTCCCGCGCGAGTGCTCAAGTTTTATTTGCTAGGCGCTTCATTGCATCACACTATAAGTTAGCTTGCTTTGCTTTGCCCCCCATTCCTGACAATGACCTCCTACTGTGGGTTTTAGCAAGATAATCCAATAAACCTTTCTTTGTGCAAGAATGACTGGATCTACTTGATTTCAAACCTGACAGAAATTGTCAGGAATCAACATCATTCCCCCCACCGTCAGTTTCCGCCGTCTACCACGATGAGCGGAGCTGGGAGGGGAGCCACGGGCGCAGTCCCTGTGATTACTACTTCGGGAGCCTCGGGCGCAGCTCCAGCGACTACTACTTCGGGAGCCACGGGCGCAGTTCCAGTGACTACTACTTCAGGAGCCACGGTCCCAGTCACTACCGTGGCAGCTCCAGTGGTCACTGTCCCGACCACCACTGTTGTTCCGGTGACTACAGCTACAGTTTTGGCAGCACCACCACCACAATCAGCAGCCGGGTTGGTTACCCCGCCATCGATCGGCACAATGGGTGCTCCGTACACTCTCCCAATCTACAGCCCGGCCGGGCCAATACAGAGTCAAGGAGGAGCGGTTCCACGAACCTATGTGCCGGGAGCCCCAACACCCTGGGATAAAGGGGTGACCTATCGCAGATCCCGCGATTGGACTAAGAACCTGTTGGATACTACCCAGACAACCTGGACTATGCCGGGAAGCCAGAGCCGGGACAGCCTTTTGGATCCCAGAGGTAGTTTCGGACTTCCCCAAGGGAGGTTGTCTCGAGGATCTCCCAGAACTGGGTCCGGTTCAGATACCGATGCCCGCATGGACTCTATTCAAGAGGATACCCGACGGCTGGTAAGGGACATGAGCAAACTAATGCAATCCCTACCACAGATGATGGACCAAGGAATTCGAGCTCACCCGCTGACGCAACCTAGACCGGTACCAGCCCCGGCACCACCGTTGCTACCGGGACGGCCGCCTCCTGCTCCCCCGGGCCCGGGGCCGGGCCAACCAGCACCACCGGGTCCAGGGCCGGGCCAACCAGTTCCCCCGGGGCCAGGGCCGGGCCAACCAGCACCAGTCCCACCTCCACTCGTCGTCCCAGCACCAGGACCCGGGCCAGGGCAACCAGGACCTATCCAGCCGCCAGCTTTACCTCCGCCTCAACTCCCTGCTCCAGCACCCCTCATGCAGCCAGTTCCAGTACCGGTCATGGCGCCGGCCCCCCAGTAATCCGCCCCAAGGACATGCTTGAGATCACATTTGATGGAGATCCAGAGACTGTGTCATTTTTCATATTGCAAGTAGGGAAATTTGTGCAAAGATGGGGCTATGTATTCCCATACGAAGAGCAACAGGTGGAGTTTATCGCATCCAGGTTCCGGGGGAGTGCTACTAGTTGGTATGTAGCCCTTCATGATCTGGAGGCAGCGGAGTTGGGGAATGTAGATGACTTCATGTGGGCCTTGAGAAACCGTTTCGAGGACCCGGGGCGGCCCAAAAGCTGAAGCCTTCCTTCGCACGTTCAGACAAGGCAAACTCTCAGTGCGGGAGTATTCAAGGGAGTTTCAAAGGCACGCCGTGAAAATTCGAGACTGGACCGATGCAGTCTTGGCCCAACAATATCGAATGGGATTAGCCGTAGACGTCCGCAATAATGTCCTCAGCTCTCAGCAACCTCGCACCCTCCAGGGTTGGATGGAGGAAGCCGAAAAGGCGGAAAGTCGCTTACGTATGATGAAACTGGATCTATCTCTGGGTAACAACCGTCCGAGTCTTGCGGCAGGCCAAGCCAGACCCAAACCAACGTCCACCCCAAGTGGAATGAGAGATCAGCGTATGCGACAGGGCCTCTGCCTGCGGTGTGGGGAGAAGGGGCACTTCGCCGCATCCTGCCCGAAAGGGGATCCCAATAGAGCTCTACCACAAGAGGAGCCCAGAAGGTGGACAACCCTACCCCAAGGAAAGGTACAGCGAAACCACGCAATACACGGGCTCTTTTTGCTAGCCCCGACCAAGCGGATACCATGATGCTGGAGGAGGAGAGTGAGATGCAGGGAAACGAAATGGTCCTGTTTGTGCATGGCGCTACACAGCAGGACCCAGCACCTGAGGCGCCTAAACTGGTGAGCAATTACCCCTCTCTCTTCTTTGTGACTGTTCTGGTGATGAACCCAGCAATGATGACCCATATTCGGGTTCGAGCCCTCATTGACTCAGGGTGCGGGAGGGACCTGATAAACCCATCTATGGTTATGGGGTTGGAGGCAGCCGTGGTCCACTTGAAAGACCCAATAACTTTCACGCAAATGGATGGGTCTCCAATGAAGGAACCATGCCGATTTGAGACTGTTCCTTTAAGAATAGGCATTGGTGACCACTGGGAGCTACGCTCGTTCGTAATAGCCCCGCAAGCCCAGTTTCCCTTAGTGTTGGGTAGCCCTTGGTTACATGGACATAATCCTTACATTCTATGGGAGGAAGGGAACGTACAATTTATCTCCCCGAAATGTACAGAACACCAATGGGACCCAGGGTGGGGAAATCCCCCATGCAATGAACCTCCACGAGCTTGTTTAGCCACGGAGGACCTTAACCGCATCCCTAAGGATTACCGGTATGTAACCAGGGTTTTTGAGGAGGAGGAAGCTGATGAACTACCCCCTCACCGTAACTCCGACTGTGCGATTGAAATTCTTCCGGGCCAGAAATTACCAAAAGGGAAAATTTACGCCATGAGTCCAAGTGAAAAGGAAGAACTACGCCGCTTTATTGATAAGAATCTGGCCCGTGGATTTATTAGACCAGCATCATCCCCTTTTGCAGCACCTGTATTGTTTTGTAAAAAGAAAGATGGGGGGCTCAGACTCTGCACGGATTACCGGGGACTGAACGCAGTGTCTGCGACTAATGCCTACCCAATGCCCCTCATCAAAGACTTACTGGCAGAGGTGGCTAAGGGGAAAGTGTTTTCTAAACTGGATTTACGAGATGCCTATTTTCGGGTTCGTATCAGAGAGGGGGATGAATACAAGACTGCATTTAATACCCCGCTGGGGCAATTTGAATATCGGGTTATGCCCTTCGGTTTACAGGGGGCACCAGGGGTCTTCATGAACTTAATCAATGAAGTGTTACACCCCTATTTATTCAAGGGGGTGGTTGTTTATTTGGATGATATCTTGGTCTATACCCCGGATCAAGAATCCCACACTACCCTTATGCGAAAAGTATTGGAAAAGCTATTAGAACACAAACTGTTTGTCAAACTGTCAAAATGTGAATTTCACCAGGAGTGCATTGACTTTTTGGGGTACCGCATATCCTCCGCGGGGTTGGAAATGGACCCAAAAAGGTCCAGGATGTATTGATGTGGGAGCCCCCAAAACCAGGCGACAGCTCCAAAGTTTCCTCGGTTTCGCCAATTTTTACCGTCAATTCCTGCCACACTTTGCCCAAGTAGCCCTTCCCCTCACGGAACTGCTAAAGACTAAGGGGAGGGGATCTAAGGCTTCGGTGCCAGGGGCCCCTTTGAACTGGACCCCTCAGTGTCAGGAAGCGTTTGAACAACTAAAACAGTTATTCACGTCCGAACCCATACTAGCACACCCCGATGAGACAAAAAAGTTTGTGGTCCAAGTGGACGCGTCGGATACCGCTATGGGTGGGGTGATTTTGCAAGAGAATGTTCAGGGGCAACTACAACCCCTTGCTTATGTATCAAAAAAATTCAATGATACAGAGAGATTTTGGCCCATTTGGGATAAAGAAGCTGCGTCTATACGTTTAGCATTGATCACCTGGAGACACTGGTTAGAGGGGTCCCAAGTACCTTTTGAAATCTGGACTGATCACAAAAATCTTGAGGTACTGCGAAAACCCCGGAATCTAAATGCAAAACAATTCCGGTGGGCTGAGTTTTTCTCCAAATTTCAATTCACCCTTCACCATTTCCCAGGTAAAGCCAATCATCTGGCAGACGCTCTCTCCCGCCTTCCCCAACACCTCTGTAAGAGGACCGAAATACGAGAGTCTATGTTCACCCCTGAACAATTAGTTGGTGCAGTCGTAACCCGTAAAACCAAACGAGCACAATTGAATCCCATCCAGGCATTAACCTGGGAAAAACAATTTGTCACTGACATCACCCCACAGGAAACAAGTGAGTTACAAGCCAGGGAGGATGTGAAATGTGGTCCGAACGGCTGCTGGTACAGGGGAAATAAAATGTTTGTCCCTGAAGCTACCCGATCCCAAATGTTGCAGACAGTCCATGACTCAAAATCTGCGGGGCACTTTGGATATGTAAAATCCTTACGACTGCTGCAACGTGGCTTCTGGTGGCCCCGAATGAAACAGGATTTATCCCTCTATATACAATCCTGTCCGACGTGCAATCGTTGCAAAGCCAGACCGGGAAAACCTCCAGGTCTTTTACAGCCTCTACCCACCCCGAGCCGACCCTGGGAAGTAATCTCTATGGACTTTATCACAGATCTTCCCCCCTCTAGACATATGACGGTCATTTGGGTGGTAGTGGATTTATTCTCTAAGCAAGCTCACTTTATACCATTCCCCAGTCTGCCAACAGCCAAAGTCTTGGCCAAAGCCTTCCTCCAACACATTGCCAGGCTACATACTTTACCACTCAAGATAATCTCCGACAGGGGGTTCAATTTGTTTCAAAGTTGTGGTCAGAGTTAATGACTCTAATGGGTATTGAACGTGCTCTCAGTACTGCCTATCACCCTGAAACAGACGGGCAAACGGAGAGAGTAAACCAGACTTTAGAACAATACCTGAGATGTTTTTCTAACTATCAACAAGACAATTGGGTAGATTTATTGCCACTGGCGGAGTTTGCGTACAACAACTCATGGCACGCTTCAACGAAGATGTCACCCTTCAAAGCTGCCATGGGTTATGACAGCCCCCTCTTCCCTTCTTGAAGCCCGGTGAAACTGTTGGGAAAGCCTCAGCATGGTGTAAAACTTTCCGGGACTCTTGGCCCCTAATTGTTGAGACATTGAATGAGGCCAAGGCACAGTACAAAAAACAGGCAGACAAAAAGAGGGCAGGTGGCTGGAAACTGCAACCGGGAGACTCGGTCTATCTGTCAACCAAGAACCTAAGGCTAGCGCAACAGTCCCAGAAACTTGCTTGGAAATATATTGGTCCTTTCAAAGTGTTGAGATGTATAAATCAAGTAACTGTACAACTAGATTTGCCTAAATCTCTTAAAGCAATACATCCAATTTTCCATTACAGCCTCCTCAAACCTGCGTTACCCCCGACTAAATGGCAAGCTGAGCTTCCGGCACCTCCCCCTTTGATGGTTGACGATGAGGAGCACTACGAAATTGCTGACATTTTGGACTCTAAGATTCTCCGTGGACAACTCCTGTACCTTATTCAATGGGTACACTTTGGGCCCCAACACAGGGAGTGGGTGAAAGTATCTGATATCAATGCACCTGATCACCTGAAAGAATTTCACACTAGATACCCTAATAAACCTGGGGGCCCTCATTCTCTCCTTCCTGAGTGGTGGGTGGGTGGTATTTTGGGAAGGGCAGAATGTCAGAAAATGCCTTTGATGTTTCTCACTGAATCCATTGTTTTATGTTCCCTACCCCGCTTTGCGCTTGCGTAGCTATGCAGGCAGAAACGTGGGAGCTTCTTCCCTGCCGCTTTTCCTTATCACGGTGGCCTTGAATGTAGGCTTTGGACTATTCTTGTTTTGCTGAGAATTTTCCAGTCCTGGGAAGGCAAGGGGAGGGGGGAGTAGTCTCCCGCTCATGAAGTATTTCTCCCGCCGGGAGTTCCCGCGCGAGTGCTCAAGTTTTATTTGCTAGGCGCTTCATTGCATCACACTATAAGTTAGCTTGCTTTGCTTTGCCCCCCATTCCTGACAATGACCTCCTACTGTGGGTTTTAGCAAGATAATCCAATAAACCTTTCTTTGTGCAAGAATGACTGGATCTACTTGATTTCAAACCTGACACATGGTAACAACTGCTAGAATGATTTATGCTCAAAATTGGAAAAATGAAAAGATTCCTGATCTCTGGGACTGGTTAAGAAAACTACTATTTATGGCAGAAATTGACAAATGGACAAGAAAAATCAACAATTTAGAAGCAGAAACTTTTTTGACAGACTGGAATGACTTTAAAGAATATATACAGAAACATTGGGAAATGAAGGATAGCATATTCAGCTTGGAAAACTACTAGTGATGTAACAAATGTATATAATCAATAAGTACCAATAGTAGTTGTAAATAAGTAAAATGCGTTACCTGTAGAATTTATATGATAACAGTGAATCAACATGTATTATGTACTGATAAAGTGCAGGAAACAATGCTGGGAGCCAACGGGGGGGAAGGAGAGTTTGTAGGAAAGGATATAATTTACATTATTTTGGCTAAACTGTGAAGCATTGTATATCCTAATAAAATTTGTTTAAAAAAATAATTAAAAACCAAAATAAAAAAGGGGAGGAGGTTAAATTTGGGGATATAGATGATGGTCTATTGTTAAATATTTGTTCAGGAAGACTCATAACTAGCTGGTTTAAAGCTTTTAAAATTTAGAATAGATTGCTGGTATATAGCCACTGGATTAAGCAATATTAGAAAAAGCTCAATACCTTCCCCAGGTCAAGCAGGTGTACCAACACAGTTGAAAACAGATAGCGGAAAATAAATCAGAAATTGAAAAAATAACAGCAAAGTCAACTAAGCTAGATAGGCAAGTAGAATATATTGATCAGGAACTTCAGGAATTGAGAGATAAAAGTGATAAAATGGAAGACATTGGCTGAGTTCAGACTGGCAGTTTGCTCCAGTAGGGACCCGGGCCAGTGACGATTCAATCCCGGAGTAAACTGGGCGTTCACACAGGCACATCTCCCTGGCATCCCCCACCCGTAGCCAACCCATGCTGTTGCGCTTCACTGCCGGATCAAAAAGATACCTCATAAAACTGGTAGCAAATCCATAAGCCCGCGTGTATTGCGCGTTTCTCCGCTTTTGGGAAGTCTGAACGCACATCCGAAAAGCCGGGAGCAACCCACGTTGGGCAGCAGCAATATGATTGGCCATGCTCCGCTCCACTGCCCAATGGGGAATTAATGGGGAAACGCCAAATACAGCGCACCTCCAGGGCAGTAGTCTGAACGTTTCCACCCAGCTCTGCCCCGTATCTTCCGGCAGCAGCCCAGGCTGTGTGAACGGGAAAACCCGATACAGTTTATTCTGGGGCTTTTTTGCCACGCCTAGCTACCAGAGCAAACTGCTAGTCTGAACTCAGCCATTGATTGGACTTGAAATGGATAGGGCCGGCTTGAGATGCCAAAATATTGCTGAAGATCTTGATAAGAATCTAAAGGAAGAATTGGCACAAATTCTTACAGAACAACTGAATATTGGTTCAAAGAATTATTAGCGGACATAGAAACAATGTACAGAAGAAATACAGCATATGCAAAGAAAAATAATGTACCAAGAGAGGTACATATCAAATTCTATAAGAAGGAAACAAGAGATAAAATATTTAATGCATCCAAAGACAATAAGGTAACAATTAAGAATGAGGAAATCATATTTTTAAAAGAAGTTCCCTGGACAATAAGGGGGAAAAAGCAAAGTTACCAGGTTTTGACAAAACTGCTTCAAACAAATGGAGTAATGTATAGATGGCTTATTCCAGAGGAACTACTATTTAACTATAAAGGGAAAGACATAGAATTGATTCTGTATTTAAACTGGAAAATTTCTTGGAGAGATTTGGAGAAGATCTCAGTTGGACTAGAGGGGAAGAAGAAGAGGTAGAGCAAGAAGAAGAAGAAGAGGTAGAGCAAGAAGAAGAAAAGGGAGCAAAAAAGGAAAAAGGGGACCATAGCAAATCAGGAAAATACCATCAAGAATGGAGGGAAAAAAATAGATGGAAGAAAGCAACGCATTTCCAAATGGTAACTAGATATCAACAGAGAAACAAAGCTAGGAAAAATAAAGAGGAAAATGATGAAAACTAGAAATTCCAAAATTTTGTCAATTAATGTAAACAGTCTTACTAGTCCACAAAAATGCAAAAAAAATCTTCCATCAGATTACTAAAGTCCAACCAGATATCACATGTCTGCAAGAAACTCACTTTAAAAGATCACATACAACCACCTAATATGCAAAAAAGGACAATCTTTCGTAGCGACCGATACAAAAAAGAAGAGAGGAGTAGTGATATATGCTAAAGAGTATCTCTACGCACAACTTTTTTATGCTAACAATAAACACACACATCAAAAAAAACTTCTCAACCAGCAGACAAAAAAGAAGTAGTTGTCTTCTAACCACAACAAGTCAAGGTTGGTTCTTTTCTTTTCTTTTTTAACTTGGGAACTGCAAAGGTAAACATTTCATTCAACATTTAAACATTTAACTGTAACGATCAAAGAATGAACGTCCCCTATCTATCCTCCCCCTTAAACTTCTTATACTAGCAGAAGATCAATTTGAGGACTGCCTGATCAAAGCAAGCATTCCTCCTAGCCCTGATATCCATAGCATAATGTGCTGTGAAAGTTAACGGGGAAGCCCATGTAGCTGCTGCACAAATATCTTGCAGTGGGACTCCTGCCAAGAAAGCTGCTGAAGTCGCCACAGCCCTAACTGAATGTGCCCTCAGGACAGCGGCAGAGGCACACCAGCCAATTCATAACACAGGGTAATTGCCAAGGCAACCCACTTAGAGAATCATTGACTAGACATTGGTCGATCCTTATTTGGTTTAGAGTAACACACAAACAGTCTGCTGTCGTTCCTGAAGGCCTGAGTTCTGGACAGATAGAAGGCCAGGGTCCAACGAGCGTTCAATGTGTGAAGTGCCCTCTGGCCCCTATCCTTCAGTTCGTGAAAGAAAGACAGTAGAGTGATAGTCTGAAATAAGTGGAAAGGTGACACTACTTTAGGGAGGAAGGATGGATCTGGTCTTAATACTACCCGGTCAGCATGGAAAACTGTGTATAAATCAGTGCACAAATCTCACTTGCCCTCCTGGCTGTTGTGAGCGCCACTATTAGCACTATTTTCCAGGAGACTAAGTGTACAGGGGCAATTGCCAGTGGCCATCCCATAAGCTTCAACAGGACCAAAGAAAGACCCCATGGTGGTATGTACGGTCTCTGTGGGTGGTGTAGGTTCAACAGACCTCTCAAGAAAGCTTTTACAGTCAGATGAGAGAATATCGGTCACCCCCCTTCCGTTTCATGATAGGCTGATATCGCAGCCAGGTGCACCCTTACTGTTGAGTAACTAAGCCCCTCCTTATGTAGTCTGGTCAGGTAAGTTAGTATCAATGTCAGTGGAACAGTGTCGGGGCCCGCGCTATGTTCCCTGGCAAAGGAAACAAAGCAAAGCCATTTCTGTCGATAGGACTTTTTCGTAGATGGCTTTCTTGCATTCAGTAAGATTGTTGATACTGTTGGTGATAAAGTACTGCTTGAATTCTCCACGCTGTCAGATTGAAAAATGCAGGACCGTGGTGGAGGATCCGTCCTCCCCCGTGTGACAACAGGTCCCGACTGACAGGTATTTTTTGTACAGGCCCTTTGAAAGTCCTAAGAGCAGAGGGAACCATGGCTGCCTCGGCCACCATGGTACGAAGAGGATTGCTGACGTTTGGTCAGTCAGCATCTTCTGCAGTACTCGGGAGATGAGTGGAATTGGTGGGTATATATAAAAAAGGTGACCATTCCACTGATGCAGAAAAGCGTTTCCCAGTGAAGTATCTGATGGATGGTTCCTCGAATAAAACAATGGGAACTTCGCGTTCTCTGCTGATGCGAAGGCATCTAGGGTCAGCCACCCGAAGAGGTTGAATATGTCCTCTAAGCAGTCCCACTTCAGGGACCACTCATGCTGATTTTGTTCTCTCCAGCTCAATTAGTCTGCTCTGAGGTTGTGAGTACCAGGTACATGTATAGCTGTTAACTGAACCTTGTGTCTCAGACACCACTCCCATACTTCTGTGGATAATCTGCATAATTTTTTTGATGCCATTCCTCCCAGCTTCAGGATGTAGAACATTGTTGTCATATTGTTGGTAGCCACTGGTACTACTCAGTTCTGTAGGACTGTAACAAAAGAGTGGAGAGCGCATTCAACTGCCAGTAACTCTAAGTAGTTGATATGGCACTCTCTGTACCTTCTGGACCATTGTCCCTGAACCGACAGTTCTCTGCAATATGCTCCCCATCCCCAAGGGAGGCATCGGTGTAGACCGTCAGCTTGGCTGCTTTTGGTTGAAAAGGCATTCCCCTCAGCAGGTTGTCGAGGTCGGCCCACCACAGTAGTGAGTTCGTGACTGTGGTCAGAAATAGAAGCCTGAGCGACAACCAAACTGTGACTGTAGTGCCGAAGGAACCACAACTGTAGGGTGCGCATTCTTAGTTTTGCTAGAGGCACCACGCTGATCGATGCTGCCATTAGTCTGTGCGGGGTGAGTAATGCAGTGTAGTGCCAAACTCTGTATGGTCATGGCCCTGTCTCCTGGGAGGAAAGCCACTGATCTTGTTGTGTCTAGATGAGCCCCTATGAAATCCATCTTCTGCAATGGTGTCAGGAGCAAGTTCTTTTGATTCACACAGAGACCTATGTGTCCTAGCAGGTCTAAAAGCATCACAATATCCTCCCGCAGCCTGTCCAGTGAAGAGGCAACCAGAAGCCAGTCGTTGATGTATGGGAATAGTATCAGCCCCTTGAGTCGTAAATACGCCTCTACCACTGCCATATATTTTGTAAACAACCTTGGTGCTGTCGATAGGCCAAATGGAAGAGCCCTGTATTGATAATGGGCCCGCCCTACCTTGAAGTGCAGGTAGCAGCAATGTGGGCATATAGTCACATGAATGTGTCTTTTAAATCTATTGAGGCACCATGAGGTATTAAGGGCAGGATGGCCTGAAGCGTCACCATCCGAAACCTCTTCTTTCCAATGTAATTGTTCAGGCCTCGGAGGTCCAAGATGGGACATTTGGTCCCATCCCTCTTTGGAACCAAAAAGTATCTGGAATAATAGCCCTGATGTTTGTGTGTCTGTGGTACAAGTTCTATTGCACCCTTTTCCTTGAGAGTCCTGATTTCCTCTAACAGTGGTTGTGATGGTGACATAGTCACTATGTGGGGAGTTGGAGGTCACATTTCAAACTCTATTGCGTAACCTACCCTGACTATAGTTAATACTCAATGATCAGTAGTGATCTCTTCCCATGCATTGCTATAGGGTCATAAACGGGTACCCATCCTTAGAGTGCCGGTGATAACACTGCTCCCGGCACAGCCTACTATACTGTCAAAAGGACTGCTTTAACTGTTGCGGGGTCCATTTAACAGGGTCAGTTCTTGCTCTTGGATGGTACTGCTGCTGTGGTGTACATTGGCGGCACTTCCATGTCTCCACTTGGCTGGGTGATCGTGAACAGTGTGTATACTCCAAGCTCTTCTTTGTGGCCATTGTGTGTATTGTGTATGCACTCCCAGATTTCTGGCATGCTTGCGGTTTTCATCAACACCCTTGAGTGCATCATCAGCAGTCTTGTGAAATAACCCACACCTGTCAAACAGGAGGTCCTCAATTCTCTGTTTGATGTCTGTCTGGAGCGACGCCGATCTTAACCAAGCATGTCTGCGAAGCGCCACAACCGTGGCCATGATCCTTGAAAAACAGGAAATAGTATGCCTGACAGTCGCAACCTGTTGTTTCATAGCTCTCTGCTATTCCTGGAAAACCGTTAAAACCTCTGCTCTTGTGTCTGTGGGCAAGTGATCAAAATGGCTCTCAATTTTGTTTGACATATTAAAGATATATGCTGAAAGGTAAGAGACATATGTTTGCATCTTTGAGGCAGTGGATGTAGCTGCATAAATTTTCCTAGCCATTGAGTCTATCTTTCATCCCTCCCTGTCAGGTGAGGCTAGGTACCGTGACTGCTTCATCTTAGATGACGAGTGTACTACCGCAGAATTTGGCTCAGGTTGAGAGTGCAGAAAAGTATCGCTCTTACCCTGCACCCTGTACATAGTCTCATAATGCTTCGGAACTGGTGGAACTAACGCAGGTTTTTTCCAGGTCTCCTGCAGCATTTTTTATGTGCACAGGCAATGTAAGCAGTACAAATGGTACAGGTCTATCTACCTGCAGCATGTCATGCACTAAATTCATGACAGATGCAGCTGCAGATGTTGACTAGATCCCCAGAGTGTTCACCATGTTCTGCAGCAAGTCCAAGAAGCCTTTAGAAGTGTCCTGTCCTGGCATGACTTGCTGGGGTTCCGTGTCTTGACCAGTCAGGTCCTTGTCTCTTCCATTTCTATGTGAATCAGACCCCTCTATGTCCGGGTCCGATCCTACTGGTGGGGAGAAAGCCTGCTTGTCCCAGATGGCATAATCCTCCCTCTCTAAGGAGTTATGTGCCCTCTCCTAACCAGTGCTTGTATATGCAGGCTCCCTGTGCCTAGGCACTGCTGGAGGGGAACATCCCTGATGTTGAGCAGCTCCCTGGTGCCGGGGTTGATTGAGCATCCCTGAACCCTGTTGTCTTCTCTCCCAGGCACATGGTTCGGGGCAGTAGACCGGGTCTCTGTAGTCTCCTCCTCGGGACAGGGATCTGGACCAGGACCTAACCACATGCTCGTGGTGAGTAGCATGGTATCACGGGTGGTAGAAGCGGGCTTCACAAGACTGAGGCAGACACCGCATTTAGTAAGCTTTTTAGACCTCCTGGATGGGGTTAGGCGGAGGCACGAAACCCATGGTGTGTGGACTGCACAGAGACCACAAAGAAGATTCTCTGTTCTCAACATTAACATAACATCATCAAAAGTTGCCAGAAAAATAGCTGATTCAGCTCTAAATATCTTTCTTACTTTCTTTTTGTTCTCGAAAAACACTTTGTAATCCTTCTATAGAAGCTCAAACAATTAGTTCCTCTTTACCACCAGGAGATATTTAAATCTGCTTCCTTTCGTAAATCATTCTGGCTGTTCCGTGAAGGAGGGGGAGGGGAGGTTCACCCTGCCTTTCCTTGCGCTTTAAATTTTTTTAAAGGGGGTTGATCAAAAGGACGTCATCTTTTTCTGTGTTGCTTTTAAGTGTACTTATGTTGGATATCTTCATCCGTGTTCTGGATGAGGCTCAGCTTCACTCTCTGATACAGCTGATACAATGATGGCTGCCATCACTGTGCTACTTCGTTGCTTGCTTCTGGGACGATCTAGGTCATCCACCCACTCGTGCCAAAAGTGGGGGGCCTGAATCAAGTCCCTTGTGCCAGACCTCACTTTGAGAGGTCCATTGGCGATTAGGATCCCCTGAAAACTCCTCTAAAACAAACAAAGAACCAGTGGTGTCCAGGAGCAGTTCCTGGTTCCAACCATGCTGCTGCTGGCCCCACCTCCCCTCCCGGAGTCTGCAACCTTTAAAGCCTGTGGACACTTTTGGAATTCTGGCATGGGTTGATGGGTGTAAGTAAAAAATGGTTGCTGCAGGCAATGTTCCCGCTAAGCTGTGGAGTCTCGTGAGCAAAAATTCTGCTTTGTAAGCTACTGGCATTAAGCTTGTGAGCAAGCAATTTGGCTACTGTATAAATTAGTTTGCTCTGGAGCCATCCTTACTGAACTAAGACAAAAATGTGTGAGCCGGAGGCTGAAAAACTGTGAGCTAGCTCACACTAACTCAGCTTAGAGGGAACACTGGCTGCAGGAGGTGGAGCCACACACAAGGTAGAAGAGAGCAACTTTAAAAACTACACTGGGAAGGAGGAGCAAGAAAGAACAACACTAACTCAATCTGAAACAGCTTTATTTTAATCTGTACAGCCAATTAGATCTCCACTGGCCAATCAGAAGACCTGTTCAACAAGAGCCTCACAATCACCCACCCACTTTCTAAAAATACTTGGTGGGTGTCAGGAAAGGTGCTGGTGGGCACCATGGTGCTCACGGGCAGCATGTTGGGGAACCTTGCAGTAGATTATGTATCATTGCTTTGTTGAGTAATGGTACTGCAAAATGTTGACTGGGGGAGGGGAATCACTGTGCTTTTATTACAACCATTACAACTGTACTTTCTCACTAGTTGTTATTACAAGAAATGTTTTTAGCTGCCTTGAACAGCACATTATGTTAGAAAGATGGCAACAGAAAAAAATTCAGACATGCATAGATCTATCTTGTTTTCTCTTTTCTAGCTTTCTCTCCTATCTATCACTTGCTGTCATTAGTGCTTGGGAGAAAAGGGAGCTGATTCCATTTTTGTATTATTGGTAAAATAAGAAAACTTGAAATATATTAAAAAGAATCCAGATTTGAGAATATCTTCACGTTGCATCAACAAGTAAAGAAAAAAAATAGAACAGAAAAAGTAAATTGCCTTACAACGCTGGAAAGCAATTATAGATGTTTGTATCCGTGACCCCAGTGCAGGGTCCATGCATGCAATGGTGTCCAACCATATGCTTCCTAAGGCTGTCTCCTTTTCTCCAAATCATTCCTTTTCCAAACCAAAGAGCCAGTCCTAGCTTTCCTGCACGACACTGGAATAAGGAAGCAAGAGAGTTCAGAAAGCATCACCTTTGTGTCTGCAGAGGATGCCCATTCAAAAATAGCTGCCTACATCATAGGAGGATGTCTGGCATGGAACCTCCCAATATTTTGTTACAGGCCCTGGCCCCATGACAGGCTTATTTTGAGGACTCCCACTAACTTTTCTCAGGATTTCAGAAGTGCCCACATGCTCAAAAAGGTTGGGAACTCCTCCTGACTTGGATAGCCCAGGCAAGCCTGATCTTGACAGATCTCAGAAGCTACACAGGACCAAACCTGTCAAGTACTTGGATGGTAGACCTCCATGGAATAACAAGGCTGGGACACAGAGGCAGGCAATAGCAAGCCACCAGTGTTCCCTCTAAGCTGAGTTAGTGTGAGCTAGCTCACTGTTTTTTAGCCTCCAGCTCACACATTTTTGTCTCAGCTCAGGAAGGATAGCTCCAGAGCAAACTGATTCATGCAGTAACCAAATCGCTCGTTCATAACTTTAATGCCAGTGGCTCACAGAGTAGATTTTTTGCTCACAAGACTCCACAGCTTAGAGGGAACATTGTAAGCCACCTCTCTGAAATGTCCAGGCCCCACTAGTGGTCGCCAGAAGGCAACCACACACACACACACAATACTCATCAAAAAAGTTGGGAACGCCTGGTGTATATTAACATGATATACAGATTTTCAAGTCTCAATAGATCAATATATACATATTTAAATATCCTTCTGCCTACCCATTTGTTAAATACTGGATTCAAGATGCATTGCAGTGAACAGCTCTACTTTATTGAGTGATTTCAAGAACAAGACTAAGAGTCCTCTTCAAATAGCATGCAAAGACCATACCCAAACACCCCCCACTCCCAACGATAGGCTATTTACCTAATATTAGTTTGTACCAACATCATGACCGACATCACTGGTCACTTCCAGAGTCCTGGTGGGCTATTGTTCTAGAACTCCAACTCTAGAACTCAGCCAGTCTCTGGTAGATAGTCCTG
Source organism: Gekko gecko (assembly GCA_029375565.1). Taxonomy (NCBI): domain Eukaryota; kingdom Metazoa; phylum Chordata; class Lepidosauria; order Squamata; family Gekkonidae; genus Gekko; species Gekko gecko. The sequence continues at coordinate 97,727,586 of JAPDNY010000006.1, forward strand.
GAATGTTCCAGTCCTAATACATAACACCATATTCCCCCTTTTGCTGAGGATGAAGAGCATCACTTCCATTTGGTCTCTGTAGTCTCACCCAGGGTACTCAGAGATAAACGGCTAGCCCATGTCACGCTGACACCACCACTACATCCATAACTCTATATTCCTCAGATTTACTTAGAAACAGTTCTTTCCAATACAAATTAGCTAGCAGAACCAATAGGCCCAGAGGAAGCAAAAATAGCTGGGAAACTATCATACAGAAATTAAAACCGGACTCCCTTCTATTATATGCTCATATATTAAAGTAAATTTCTCTCAAACTCAAATTGAATAGAGCAGTTTATGGCTGCGGTCACACATACTAAATAATCCACTTTCAATCCACTTTCAATGCACTTTCGAATTGGATTTTGCCAGTTCACACAGTAAAAATCCAGTTGGAAAGTGCATTGAAAGCGGATTGAAATGGATTATTTAGTGTGTGTGGCCACAGCCTATATGTCTCCATCCTACAACTCACAAGCAAGCCCATGCTCTCTCATATTCACAAAGAAGCTTTCTTGTTATGACTAGACAAAAGATAGAAAGCAACTGGGCCTCAACAGAATCCTTCCCTTTAATGAATCTGATTTCAGCTCAAGTGAACATTCATAAATTACTCCTGCTCCACTTTGCAGAAGACATCAGCCGGCAAATGCAGTAGATGACTGAAGAGGCCCAAAATAATTTTGATCACAATCCTTCTTACCTTCTTCATCTTTTATGTCTATTTAGATTCTAAATACTATATATGGACATGCCCACCACCTGGGCCCCGGCCTGTTTGTTGTTGCTTTATTCTTTTATTACAGAACTCCCTCTTCCTTCCGCTACACATTCATTTTTTAAATGAACTTTAAGAAGAGAGAGTGTTGTCTGGACATAAAATTACATTTGCATGCTTGAGAGAAGCCTGAGGGGCTCTGTGGGTTTTGGCAAAGATCCTAAGCTTGGTAAGAGAGGAGTACTGATTTGATTTCCTCTTCTCATCCTAGCCTCCCCCATCCCTCCTCTCCATATTATATGTGTCGAGTTGATTTCGCTTTTCTTTTTCTGCATGTGCAAACCACTTGAAGAACAATGGCACAGATTAGGTGCCCTCCTTAGGGCTGTTTATGAATGCAATTGTAGAGTTCAGCAAAGCAGAAACATTACATACTGTAATTGGACATTTAATTACTAATGAAGCTTGGCAACTTTATTTTTTCCCAAGGATCTGAAGTAATCTGACAGCCTTTCCAAAAATGTTCTTTATCTGAACATTTAATTATGGTTTCAGAAAAAGCTTACTGGTCAAACTCTGTATTTAAAAACAATTCTACCTTTTATTAATTCAACATTGAGATACACTCTGCTGCGGTGCCTAAAAACTGGGTCTGGGCCAACTGAGCAAGGAGAACTGGAGCTTAAACCTCATCTAAAACAAGGAGGTTTCAAGCATGATCCTGAGCAAAGTTATACATCTCTGAGTCCACTGTAGTCACTGGGCTGAAAAGGGTGTAACTCTGTTTAGGAGTGCACTGTTAGAGGCAAGGCTTGAGAATGCACAATTGATTTCAATAAAATTCCAGGGCTCACTAGAGCCCAATATGAGAGACCCATTTAGTTTACTGAAGACATGTGAATTATAAACTGGACAGCATCCTTCCTTATATACCACCCTGAACCACAAAGAAAGGTGGGGTATAAATATTTAAATAAATAAAATACCAGGTTTCTGGGGGTTTTAAATATCTTTTTTCCTTATTTGAGGCACCAGCATGCCCCCAAGAAAACCCCTTTCGAGAGCCAGCTTGATGTAGTGGTTAAGAGTGGGAGACTGTAATCTGGAGAACCAGGTTTGATTCCCCACTCCTTCACATGAAGCCACCTGGGTGATCTCGGGTCAGTCACACTTCTTTCAGAGCTCTCTCAGCCCCATCTACCTCACAGGGTGTCTGTGGTGGGAAGATGAAGGGAAGACAATTGTAAACTCCTCTGAGACTCCATCATCATCATTATTTCCTAGTGAAGCTACTATAATTCATCCGACAAGCAAAGTCTGTGTTTACCTTCAATTTTTTCCTAGCCAATTTCTTCTTAAGGTAATTATCATAATCTCTAACAACTGGGTGACATTCATCCATACAATGCCCTGGCCCTACACAAACAACATTTGCAAAGTCAAGAGATTATTTACTGAATACATCATCACATGTTACTGCAATACTTTTATTTATCAAGGGATACAAGATATTACCAATTAAGGCTGTTATGACAAACAAGATGACAAATTAGTTGGGATTTGGCTCACAGATTCACCAAAACTACAATTCTACAAAAATATTATGACAAGAATCAGAAGTTACTCAGGGAAAGGCTTAACTATTTCTACATGACAGCATTTTCTGCTCCCATGGCACATTCACAGCTTTGTTCTGTTGAGTTGGATCCTACAGACTGCAGTACAGATCATACTGATGGAAACAGATTTTTCTTCAACTTATCCCAAGAGCCCCCTGTGACCCATGAAATGACATTGCCAAGGGTGCAGGGACCTCTTCAGACTGATGCCATATGGATTCATTATTGCCATGAGGGAAGGAATCAGGCGAGATCATCCTCTTCCTCCTTCTGTCCATGGGATCCACCCCATTGTACTTGATGGCATCCTACAGCCACACTTGCCCATCTCAACAAACAGTGCTCTATTAACCCCTGGATAAATGTTAGGCTACTTTCAAGGAATTCTAATGAGTATAAAGGAAGAAGGAGGAGAAGAAGAAGAAGAACAAGAACAAAAACAAAAACAACGACTTGGATTTATATCCTGTTCTTCATTACCTGAAGGAGTCTCAGAGTAGCTTACCATCCCTTTCCCTTCCCCTCCCCACAACAGACACCCTGTGAGGCAGGTGGGGCTGAGAGAGCTCTCTTGAGCACTATCCTTGAGAGAACAGCTCTGAAAGAAATTATGACTGACCCAAGGTCACACCAGCAGCTGCATGTGGAAGAGTGGGGAATCAAACCTGGTTCTCCCAGATTAGAGTCCACACTCCTAACCACTACACCAAACTGTTTCTCAGTGAGCAAAAGCTCCTTCCATAATTGCTATGTAGCTCATTACAAAACCCATGGCTCTCACCATTATCATACAAAAGATATAAGAATGGAAACAGGACTGACCCAAGATACTGTGGCACCTGAGACAGAAAATCCAAATGATAGTTACAATGTACGTACCATTTGAATGACTGACAATTTTGTTGCTCTCTGATATTTAACACCTGAGGCAGCTAAATTGGCAAAATAGTTAAATATTCAGAGATTGCAATGGATCTTTGCTTCACTGGAGAGGAGGCATTTTATTCTATGTAAAAATCTTTATTTCTAAGGGAAAGGTTGACAGGAAATCTACAAAACAACAAGACACCTAAGACTACATCTTTATACTTTGACCACATAGTCTACAACAATGGAGATTCTTCTTCTTCCTCTTGACCCCTAGAAGGAAATCACCTGAATGCATTAACCAATAAGATTGTTAGTAAACAGGCTTCAGTTTCCCGGGCTTTCTTCCCATTGGCTATCTGCCAGGTTCCCTTCCAGGTCAGTCTAAACAGTAGCACACATTAACCCTATAATGGCTGAATTTTAGACCTTGCAACACACGTATTTCCAACAGCTACCTCAATATGTCTAGTTACCAGGATTGGATAGACTTGTTAGATATAAGAATGACCAAGTTGTTATCTCAGAATCATCTTATTCATACATTATACCTACTCTCTTGCATCAGAACCCCTCTTAGCAAGTCCCTAAGTAAATTGGGGGGGGGGTGTTCCTTGCCAAGAAGAGAAATTGGCAGGTGAGGAAATTTTTTCTCTTATTGAAAGCACAGCCATGAAATCCTTGAAAAGGAAGCAACAAATCAACATAAACAAGAAGGAAAATAAATAACACAGACAAAATATTTAAAAGTTTACATCCCTCTCCTGTGGGCCAAATAGATCAATCTGTAGGCCAATACATCAACAGAACAACAGCTTCTGAGATTGTTGGTGGCTACATCCAGCTCTACAATATCTGACATGGAACAACTTGCTGGTTCACTCACTTGGACAAAAATAATCATGTTAAAAGCACAGATTGTTAATCCCCTCCTTTTATGCTCATGCCCATCACTTAAGGCAGCATTGCCATGATTATTTATTTATTTTATTTAAAACACTTCTATGCTACCTTTCTACCCCATCAGGATCCATAAAGTGGCAAGCATAAGAACATTTAAACAATTTAAAAAAAAGTTATAAGATTCAATTAAAAACACAGAACCAAACAACACTAATAGGAGGACCAATAACTGTTATTGGGGTTAAGCTAGGCAAAAAAAAAATCTTTAACTGCTGGCGAAAGACACCAAGAGAAGGAGAAAGACTAATCTCCCTGGGGAGAAATTCAGAAGTTTGGTGTCACAATGAAGAAGACTTTTTCTCAGGGACGGCAAAGTATGAGATGGTTAGGCAGTGTAATCGATGCAACAAACACGAAATTAAGCAAATTCCAAAGGATGACAGAAGACAGGAGGGGCTGGCGTCCATGGGTTCGCGAAGAGTTGGACTCAACTGCAACTGAACAACAACACCCATCTAGCCTCAGATAGTGGGAGCCACCAAAGCAGGGTCTCCAAGGATTACTAGCGTAAGTTCATATGGGAGAAGGCAGTGCTTGAGGTATATTGTTCCCAGGCTATACAGGACTTTAAAGGTCAATACCACCACCTTAAGGTAGAGGCAGACTGGAAGCCAATGTAGGTGGAACATTCCCCACACCTAGGGTTACTAACCTCCAGGTGGTGGCTGGAAATCTTCCACTATTACAACTGATCTCCAGGTGACAGAGATCAGTTCATCTGGAGAAAATGGCTGCTTTGGAAGGTGCACTCTATGGCATTTTACCCTGTTGAAGTCCCTTCCCCTCCCCAAACCGCACCCTCCTCAGGCACCCACCCCTAAAATCTCCAGGTATTTCCCAATCTTGAGCTGGCAACTATGCTCCCTCTAAGCTGTGGAGTCCTGTGAGCAAAAATTCTATTTTTGAGCTACTGGCATTAAAGTTGTGAGCAGGTGATTTGGCTACTGTGAAAATTAGTTTGCTCTGGAGCCATCCTTCCTGAGCTAAGACAAAAATGTGTGAGCCAGAGGCCAAAAAACTGTGAGCTAGCTCACACTAACTCAGCTTAGAGGGAACACAACCCACTTCAGTCAACAGTCTGGATGCAACATTCTGTTCCAACTGTATCTTCTGGACAGTCTTCAAGGGCAGCCCCACATAGAGCACTGCTGTAATCTAATCTAGATGTTACCAGGGCATGAACCACAAAGAATGATCAAAACACCCGTCTCAAATTGCTCAGAAGGTATGTCTTCAGCAAACCCAGAAGTCCCATACTGAGTGCATCAATGGTAGTATTTCAGCCAAAGAAACATTTATGATGAAGGATTTATCTCTATACTGTCTTTTGAGTCAAGCACAGAGAATGCTGGCTTTGAGGTACTGTATAAACATTCTAAATAGTGTTTCCTAGAATAAGAGGTCCAGGTGTCCAGATCTGCCAAACTTGCTTAACATAAAAGCCACATAGAATAAACATCAGATGTTTGAGAACCACAAGACATCAACAAATATTACACATACATTTTTACTGAAAAATATGCAAATTTGCTTTCTATTAGCATTGAATAAGACTGCCAAAAATAACAACAAAAGGGGTAAAAACAGATATTGGTAATATTTATTTGTTCACTAATTATATTTATTTGTCTAAGAGAGAGAGAGGTGGAAAGAATGAAAGAGATGGAAAGAAAAAGAGAGAGAGAAACAAAGACAATAAATAGATGGGGGAGGGAGGGGGAGAAAGGAAGGAAGGGAGAAAAAGAAAATGAGAAAGAATGGTGGAAAGAAAGCAAATAGATGGGAGAGGGAAGGGGAGGAACAAAGGAAGGAAGGAAAGAGAGGTGGAAAGAAAGCAAGAAACTTTAAATGTGTCCTCCAAGTCCTGCCCTTCCACGCCGGCTGGCTTGGCTTGGAGAAGGGATTTAAAGAGACAAATTCCTTCTCTGAGCCAACCGGGGGGGGGCTTTGAGAATGCATTTAAAGTTGCTTTCTTTCCCTGCTTCCCCCCACACCTAAAGCCTACCCAGGGAGGGGGACGCTGGCTGGAGAAGGGAAGACCGATTGGGGAGGCATGCCTCCCCTTTGCTTTCCCAGCCACCCTGCCAAGAGCTATACAATATGTGTGAAAGAGTCGCATGTGGCTCCCGAGCCACGGTTTGGCCACCCCAGCCTAGAGGTAATGTAAGTAATTAAATAAGGACTGTGGAAATCTGTCACTAAACAACAGAAACACAGAAGCCTACTCAGTAGTAGGATATGTCTGTATCTTCCAAATATCTAAGAAATTCATGTTGGATCAGACAGACTTTCCCTTGGCAAAAGCACAGTAGTGCTTTAAATCAACCATATGTTCATACATTCCAACATGTCAGAATTGCTCCAGTGAAAATGGGCATCCAAAATACATTTACCAATAACAACAATAACCACCTATAGAAAACTGACTCTATTCTAGAAAATATAACCAGGGGCTGTTATTGTTTATACATCATCATTTATCAGCTTCCTCAAAAATCATGCAATGAAAGTGGTATAAAAATGGGCACTAATTTGTACACTGTTTGAATAAAACAAAGTTTGAGCCCAGTGGCATTTTTAAGACCAACAACATTTTATTCAAGGTATGATCTTTCATGTGCACGCACACCTCTTCAGATATACTGAAAGCTATTCAATAAAATCAATTTCTTTTAATAAAAAGTACAGCTTCAGAGGATGCTTAATTTTTTAAATTAAGAAGATGCATTTTTAATTGACTGAAGAATGGGAAAAGTTCTAAAACATACTTCATTCTCTGGCTGAATTAAATATTATACCTAGTACTGTGATAAGATTTCCCACCCACACACTTTTTCACATTCAGCCAACCAAGGGATGGGTGCCAAGAAGGGTTTTTACCCCTGATGGGGAAAAATAAGTAAAGGTAAAGGTTCCCTTGTTCGAAAGCCAGTCGAATCCGACTCTAGGGTTGCGGTGCTCATCTCCGTTTCAAAGCCGAAGAGCCAGCGCTGTCTGAAGACATTTCCGTGGTCATGTGGCCAGCATGACTAAACACCAAGGTGCACGGAACGCATGGAAAAATACGGCTACCCATAACTTTTCCCCAGCAAGAATAAAAGCAAATTGGGGAAACATTTTAAGGGGGATAACAGCAAGAGAAGAATGGACTTCAGAGCCCTTTGTAATCTAACCTTACATATGGCTGTCAAGGACTGTGGCTAAGGTTCCCAAGACCAATAATCAACATTCAGGAGTTAAAAAATGGAGCAAAGTAAAATTATGGGGAGAAATCTTTTTTTTTTTTTTAGAATAAGAATAAACTCTCCTAAAAAGGAGAGAATTTTCTTACTTTTTAAAAAAAAGAAAAGGGGAAGGTATATAGTTGGATTAAGAAAAAGAGTGGAGTGAATTTTTTTCTGTTAAAAGATTAGTTTTAGTTAGTATAATTACAAATTTTGGCAACCACCACGGTTGGAAGATCTTCTTTTCATCTTTCAAAAGTCCAAAATAACTCTGTTAGTAAAATTAGTAAAGTCCATTGGGGTTAGTTATTAATCAGCTCCTTTCTGACGTTCCATGAACTATTTCTTTGGGTGTCTTCCTTTTATATCTCTCAAGTTGTAAGATGGGCCCTCTTTAGGCTTCTTGTCTCCCGCTCCAGCACCTCCCTCCTCCGGATCGCTGTCTTCTTCGCTGCTTGAATCAGTCCAAATTGCGAGTGCTGCATCTTCCTCTGTACTGGCGTGTCTCTTCAGAAATTCTTGTGCTTTGAAGACGGAGTCTATCTTCTCTCTTTTATCGTTATATTTAAAAATTAGTCCTTCGGGAATGCACCATCTGTACATTGTCTGATATCTTTGTAGGAACGTGGTCAATCCTTTATATGCTTTTCTTTTCATACGGATTTCATATGGAACATCTTTCAAAGTTCTGATGGTCTGCTCCCCAATTTTCAAGGGCACCGCTGAAACTGGACGCAGAATTTGATCTCTAGTACGCTGCTTTGTAAACTTGACAACCACTTCTGCTGGCAGATTATTTTTCTTTGTAAAGGCTGAATAGGCTCTATAGGCCATATCCATCTCTTCTTTCAATTCCAACGCTTCTCTGCCAGTTAGGGGTGCTAAGGCGTTTGCCAATGTAGTTCTGAGATCCTCTTTTTCCTCTTCTTTAATGCCCTGAAAGCGGAGAGTCCGATTTGATTTTTCCATCTGTAACATTAAAATTCTTTTTTCTTGCATATCCTGATGTTTTTCTAATTTATTGACCTTTCTCTTTATTTTCTTGGTGTCTTCCGTTGAGACCAAACATTTTTGCGCAATCTCCTCCATCTTCTTTGTTGTTTCTGTTAATTGTTTTTGTTGACTGTTGAGAACACTTTCCATGTTACACAAAGTTTCGCTGATTTTCTGCATTTGATCCAGCAGAGGGTGCAGTGACTCGCTTTTCTGTTGATTGACAGCTAGCTCCGGTGGGGGTGCCCAGACCGGAAGTTCCTCCCCCTTCTTTTCCGGCTTCTGCGGGACCTTTTTAAATGCCGACATCTTTTTAATTGTTTACTTTATCAAAGTTTGTGCTGCGCCACTCAGGAGACCAACAAACTCTTAATCTTCAATGCTTCCCCAAAGGTATTTTCACCAACTCTTTTTCCCCTTTATCCCCCTCCGCTTTTCATTTATAAGTCCCATTTCTCAAGGGGGGTGGGGATTCCTCCCTCCTCTCATCCGCTTATATGCTTGTGGGGGGTTTCAAATTTTCGCTTCAAAATAGATCTCCAACTCATGGTTCGATGCCAGATCTTTCCGTTTATCTTTAATTCAATCGCTTTATTCACTCCAGGAAGTCGGTGGCGTTGCTAAGTCCCATTACGGGCACAATGCAGCAGGGCTGATTGGGGCGGGGAGAAAGCCTCAATTTCCCGGCTGTTTGCCGGCAAAGAGGCTACTCCCCAAGCGCCCCCGGTTCGGAGCCTTTAACTAAGGCTCACTAGGGTCTTTCGCATATGCGAAGACCCCCCCAAACTGCGCGTGGGCTAACCATCTCCGGGAGCGTCCCGAGAGGTGGCCGCCATTCGCTCCGCCGAAACCGAAAAACAACCAAATTATGGGGAGAAATCGAGAATAAACTAAATGTCAGCAACAACAAGAATTTCTGCTAAAATAAAATAAACATTTCTCATCAATAGCAATTCTCTCACACACACACTCTCTTGCACTCTCTCTCACATACACACACAGAATACACACATCTACATTTTAATGGAAACTATGGCTTATAAATCATATAAACAAATAATAAAAAATCATAAATATAGAAGAAGGAAAAGGAGGAGGAGGTGGAGATTGGATTTATACCCTGCCCTTCACTCGGAATCTCAGGCTTACAAACTCCTTTCCTTTCCCCTCCCTACAACAGACACCCTGTGAGGTAGGTGGGGCTGAGGGTGCTCTTTCCAGAACTGTCCTTGAAGGAACAGCTCTGAGAGAACTATGGCTTGCCCAAGGTCATCCAGCAGCTGCAAGTGGAGGAGTGGGGAATCAAACCCGGTTCTCCCAGATTAGAGTCCGCGCACTTAACCACTACACCAAACTGTCTCTTCCAAGCATTCATTACTGGTCTTCCAAAATTGGTACATTCTAGCATAGCATAGCCTGGTGAGATCTGGTCCATGGGGTCGCGAAGAGTCGGACTCGACTGTGCGACTGAACAACAACAAAAAGCATAGCCAGTAAACCGAACGGGGGGGGGGGGGCGGGCTGTTCAGGCAGGGGATGGATTGATTTCTGATGATTCACACTGTGTTCTATGGGGTAAAGTGAACAGGCTACAATCTGAGGCACAGATGACCAGAAGCAACTGAATTTCTCACATTTAAATAGGTAGCTAAAGGGAGCTCCAGGGCTCAGCCAAGGAGCAATATTTTAAGCATGGTGTAATGGTTAGGAGCACGGACTCTAATCTGGGAGAACCGGGTTTGATTCCCCACTCTTCCACATGCAGCTGCTAGTGTGACCTTGGGTCAGTCATAATTTCTTTCATAGCTGTTCTCTCAAGGGCAATTCTTGAGAGAGCTCTCTCAGCCCCATCTACCTCACAGGGTGTCTGTTGTGGGGAGGGGAAAGTAAAGAGATTGTAAGCCACTCTGAGACTCCTTTGGGTGGTGAAGGGTGGGGTATAAATCCAATCTCTTCTTCCTCTTCTTCCCAAAAGCCAAGTATTGGGAAGGTGGGGGTGGAAGGAGGGGGAAAGAAGGCAATACTTGAATTCTCCATCCTTCCCACTATCATCATGCTTGGCAGACTTTTACCTATTAAGCAATAATGGTCTGACAATACAAGTGCACATAACAAAAATCTATATTTAAGAAACTGAAGAGTATGAACTTCTTGGCTTTTGTCCTGGGATTCTGTAAATGCCCCACATAGTTAGGAAACTTTTTTAAAAAATGAAGCACACACTATATCTATAAAAGATGGCTTTTAACTGTGGGTACCATTATAGTACAGAGAAAACACAATTACTCCTAAGTGAAGAGTATATGCAGGTCCCTTGTTGGTCTCATGTGAAAGGAGCCTCATTCCTCTTTTATCAGATCACACTCCAAGGTTTCAGTTTTTGTCAACTAACTACAGAGGAAGATTCAAGAAATGATATTTGACCATGGTCAATTAACTGAATAAGCAGTAAGATATAGAAGGTGGAGATATTAATTTTTCCAAGTGTGACCCTGCTCATTCAAACTGGTACCATGAAGAGGGATTTTCCTGCTTTTAAAGATCAGTGAAATCATGACTTCAAGGGAAGAAACGACGGCTGAGGGGTGACATGATCAAGGTTTATAAGATTATGCATGGGATATAGCAGGTAGAGAAAGAAGTACTTTTCTCCCTTTCTTACAATACAAGAACTTGTGGGCACTTAATGAAATTGCTGAGCAGTTGGGTTAGAACAGCTAAAAGGAAGTACTTCTTCACCCAAAGAGTGATTAACACATGGAATTCACTGCCACAGGACATGGTGGCAGTTACAAGCATGGACGGCTTCAAGAGGGAATTGAATAAACATATGGAGCAGAGGTCCCTCAATGGCTATTAGCCACAAGATATAGATAGGAACTCTTGGACCAATTCCCCACAAGCAGCTGTGTCACCCTTGCTCTTCCGTCTGCCCTGGTTGCATTGATCAATTTCACACTATTCACTGCACAGTCACATTTTGAACCTGCATCTCCCTGATTTCCCCGGCATCTTCTCGATCTTAAAAAACAAGGATTGAGAAGACATGGTTGAAATCAGGGGGAGATATAGGTCAAAATGCAGCTGCACAGTGAATAGTGTGAAATTGACCAATGCAACCAGGGCAAACGGAGGGCAGCACAGCTGTTGCCAGCCTCCTCAGCCCTGAATCTGGGATGGTCTTTCCCAAGAGACAGACACCCCAAAACGACCTTTGCACCTCCACAAGCAGTGCCCTCATGAAGCCAGGCGTGGCTTAAATAGTGGCTTTTGCTGGGAGGCTAGGAGAACCACATCTTGGCTGAGAAAACTCAGGCCAAGTGAAGACTTTCCAGGCTGGCTGTACTGCCAAGCATCTGCCATGCAAGCAACCCCCCCCACGTCTATCCTGACAGCTCAGTCCAAAAAGGACTAGAATGGGCAAGTCTCTGCCCTTGCCTCAGACATCTTCTACTGACCAAATGGCTAGTCTTTTGTCTGTCAGATGTATAGGCAGGCAGGGACAAAGAGCCTCTGGTCTGTGCTATTGTCATGAATGAAGTACGTTGCATGTTTCCATCCCCATCTCCTGTTTCACCTATATGTCGGGAAATACCTTTCGAATAATCCTCTCATTCCTGTCTCCATATATTTGTCTAAGATATCTGCATTCTTATACCTATGCCAGACCGATCAAGGAAACATTAACTCTCCATACCTAGTGAATGGTCTCCCATTCAGGTTCATCCTGCCGCACATTAAGGAACATCATCTCTTTTGTCTGGTACCAGGGAAACGCCAGACCACTCTATTGTTCCACAATGGACACTCCCAGCCACCCGTCCAGCACCTGGCTTAATCCCATTATATCTAGACTGTGCCCCTCTGAAAGCTCACGGGTCCCACCTAGGACTTGCCCCTCTGGATACCACACCTCCTGGGGCTCATCATTGGTCCAGGTAATCTTTTGTCTCACCTGAGGCAAGCCCCTCAAGTCCTCCCATTAGTCAGCATTGTTTTCCAAAGTCTATATCCATCAGAGCACATGGCCTCAGACTGTGTGTCTGCCCCTAATGCCAACTGGCAGTACACCCCTAAACCTCTGGTTTGGGTCATAAACTCATCACCATGGACCCCTGCATGTCTGGACAGGTAGTATCACCCTGTAACTGACCCCTCTATTTGCTATCAATCACCTCTGCTTTCTTAGTTCTGTATTGTTTGCTATTTTGAATGCTTAGTGTGTTTGTAATTCGGGAAATACTTTAATAAAAACTACATAATTTATTCTTCAAATCTGGAGTGTTCCTACTGTGCTGGACCTCTCTTTTTTCTGAAAAATTAATAAAACCTTTTTCAACAGTATACAAGTGGTGTGTGATTTCTGTACCTCTCTGGCCTATCCTGCCCATAGCTAATTTCCCCAAACAACAAGACAGGCCATTGGTGGTACACAGTTGCTTGTGGGGAATCGGTTTCAGTCTGGGACAAGTGATGCTCTGTATGTATTCTTGGTGCTGGGGGGGGCCTTCTAGTGTCTTGGCTCCACTGGTGGACCTCCTGATGGCACCTAATATTTTTGGCCACTGTGTGACAGAGTGTTGGACTGGATGGGCCATTGGCCTGATCCAACACTGGCTTCTCTTATGTTCTTATGTTTAGAATGCTAAACAAATCATAGCCCTACCTGAGATGAGATAAATCTCAGAAATGGAAACTCTTGTATGGCATGACTTCAATGTCTTTAAAATGTTAAAACTCTACCAGTGTTTTAAAAAACAATCAAAGTTTATGGTGTGTGTGTCTGTGTGTATGTATCTATATCTATATCTCTCTATATCTATCATTGCTCACACTCAGAAAGAAGTTCATGCATCAACTGCAACTAATCAAGGGCCTTTAGAAACCAAACTGTTTTCACTTTGAATGAAGCATTTTTATTTTATGCATACATGAGAATTTAGAAACACCAAGTCTAGCAATCAGAGATACATTTCTCCAGCTAGAACAGACTGTTGTACAAAAATCTTTACTGTATATTTTCTGGTAATTGTAAATTACAATGGTCTGGTGTAATCAACAATGTGTGGTCTTGCTGTATCAAGACTCTGTTTTCTTTATTAATTTCCTCTATGTAATGTGTTACTGTTTATCAGAAAAAAATATAAAAGCATTTTAAAAATTCAGTGTCTGTAGATGGCTATTAGTACAAATCCAACTGTCATTCTTCATTTACTACAACCTGTAAACCTTTGAAATTCTCTGTATATTTTTCATGTAGTAAAAAAGGGTAAAAATCAAACAATTATTGGACTTGTAAACATTCTTGATGTATTTCAGGAGAAAAGACTCCCCCACACACACACAAAACTTGCACTCTTCTGAACATGCTCTGTAAGCTAACATATCTTAATGCAAGATTACCATTCCATTTACTGCCAGACATTATAGTAATTTCTGAGTCCTAACAAACAAACTGCCACAAATATCACAAGCCAGCACTTCAGACTCCGGGAGACAGAGACAGATTTAAAGTTTTAAAATCCTGGTTTAATCACAGATGAGAAAGAAGCGACAGCAGCACTGCCAAAATTGAAAAATATTCATGGAATCCCACAGGAAAGGTAAATTGATTCTAGTTTAAATATGATTACACTGTATATTTTTAAAGGCTCCCCAATGTAAGATGGGCTTAGCCACAAGTGTAATTTATAGATCTTGTTCTTCTAGTCATCTATTATTTGGAAGACACTTCTGCAGAGGAATTCCCAGGGCACCTGGAATTCTAAGTTGCAAGGCTGAAAATAATTGCAAACAGAAAGACAAACATGCTGACACCTCCTGTTTTGTTTTACAGAGAGCTGTGATACATACACTAGCTATGTTCTCACAACTGCAACACTGATACTTTGCATGCATACTAAGGAAGAAATTACTGCATAATGAACACGACTTGGAGGTTAGTGACTTTGCAGGGCCTACAGCTACCACTTTGTTTTTTGACATCTGCCAACTTGCAGCTTCTTGAACTGTGTGTCTGGAGGGGGGGGTGAACCTAACTACTATAATGGTTATATTTCTCTGCACTTTCAATATTATCAATAAATGAAGACACAGAATTGAGTCTCATGAGAGTCTATTCTCTCATTAAAAAACAAACAAACACCACCACCAAGGGTTAGATCAGAGGTATCAAACTCATATGTTACATGGGCCAGATCTGACTTAAATGTCACTTGTCAGGCCAGGCCACGTGTGCCACAAAATGTAACACAAGATAGCAGAGATATAAACTTTATAAAGATGATTTCAGATGCTGAATTGGCAATAGTGTGCACAACTGGATTAGGTGTGATATGCAGAGGGGTGGAGATATCAGCATTGGTGTGATATACAGAGGCGTGGAGATATCAGCATTGGTAATGAGATAGGAAATCTAGGTCTCAATTTGGTAAAGGAAGATTCAGTCCAGGAGAATGCAAAGAATAAACGGAAATAAATCTGAAGAAGTGAGCAGTGTCTCACAAAAGCACATGCTCCCTCTGGATCTCTCCCTCTCTCTCTCTAAATCAAAAGTGTGCTTATACCTGGAATAAAATGTTGCTCATCTTCTTAGAAATCCCACAAGACACCATTTCCCTCCCTCTGTCTCTCTTTCCCTCGCCCTCCCTCCCCAGAGGAAGAGGGAGGAGCCCACAGCCAATTACAGGAAGCAGGAAATAGGAGACATTGGGGGAAAGGAGCTGTGGCAATAGAAACAGGAAGCAGGAAACAGCACACAGCCAGTTGCTCTTGGGCCAGATTGGGGCCTTGCAGGAGCCAGATCTGGCCTGCGGGCCACATGTTTGACACCCCTGGGTTAGATCCTATGAGCTGCACGAACAAGGTACTTCCCCTCCCACAAGTGGCCATTTTATCTGACACAAGAAACTCTACAGATAAAGGAGGAAGGTAGAGGCCTTCTTGTCTGTGGGGAAACCTTAGCAATGCCCTTTGGGAAAAGGTCACAAAATGCAACTGTGGGGAATGGAAGGCAAGTAAGATTTACCTTCTAGTCATATATGATCCCACCTCAGCTTTCTACCCATTATGGTTGCAAAAAACTGAAAAGTAGAACAATTCCAACTGCAGTCTCAGACATTAGAATATTCATAGTACAGTCCCAAAGCCAGTATGTGCACTACTCAGGACAGCCCCTAAACCCCATACAGGGAAACAGCGTAGCACCACACTGCTTGAACAGGAGAGTTAGCAACACACCCATATGACCGGTTTTCAAAACTCCATTCCTGATGCTGTTTAATATATTTGGATTGTTGCACAGATGTGCCTCTGTTTTAATAGGGTTTGGTAGACAGGAATCTGTACCCACCCCTTGCTCATGACTAACCTCAGCTGTCTTCCTCTGACACCATGGCCAATAAAAGATTCCAAAGTATGCATCTAGTTCCTGTGTGTTTACATGGCTGACTAGCTAGAAGAATGCTCTGCAACATGTAAAATGTGGTTTCTATTCCTGCCTCTTCCTTTTATTTTGCTACTGATCACCCAGTTGCTGGCCGTAGGTGAGCTTTGTCTTTTTCCTGGCATCCCTCTCCCCCGTTTCCCACATGAGTGCTTATCCTCAGAGAGCTACTGGAGAGGGGTTTTTTGGGCCAACATTTCATTCATTTATTACGGGTCTATATGACCAAAGTCTTGACCAGAAGAAAAGGGGTAAAATTAGTGCATAAAATATGACATAAAATATGACAAGAGCATAGTCACAATCAATAAACATCAATAAAACCCAGGCAATGGCTCAGAAGTTTAAAATTTGCCTAACTGCACTTGGGGTGGAGCCAACTAACTAAAATCATCCGAAGGTTGAAGATCAATATAGGCATTATCAGGGTTGATAAAATTTTCGATGTTTCTTGAGAGTAGCAACCTTTGCCAAGAACCGCACATTTTTTGGGTTTTTTAATTCTTTTTATTGATTTTCCAACATACGAAAAAAGAAAAAAAAATTGTTCTAAAACAAATTAATACCACAAAACATAACCCATTACCGTGCTAATCTCCAAAACTACTATTTAACATAATCACAATTATTTGAGTAATCTAATAACTGGCATCATCAGAGTCCCGGTCCACTAATAAATTCCCTCAATATCTGTATTAATGACTTCACTGTCAGTATAGTTACATAATCACAATTTTTTCTCTTATTACAGTAGTTACTGTTTCCCCACCTATTCTCTTGAATAATTCCTATTTGAAACAGGAAAGAAGTATAGTCCATTACATCAAAAACAACCCTCCATCTCTATCTTATTTCACTTCACCCATCTTTGCTTATTGTCCCAAACTTATTCACAGTATATTTTCATTTATAGCTGTGTCTTGTATTTTCACTTTTATAGTTAATAGCTAGCACATGTTAAAAACAAACTAAAAAAAAACACTGCCAACTTAAAGTTATGGAAAAGAAAAATTATTATCCAAGTACCTAGATACCTTCTCTTGACCGAAATTAAATTTATAACAACAAAAAACAATAATTATTACCTAGTTTATAGCAATTTATAACTGGATCATACTTTCTCCAATACAAATTTGAAATTCAGAAATTCATTAAGTTCATTAAATCAGCAAATCACGAACAATATCATTTGTATATAGTATCTCATAAATTTCACCTCACCTAACATTTATCTTATATTAAATCATGTTTTCTCCAGTACAGGTTTAGTAGTCAGAATTTTATTACGTCAACAAATCAGAAAAACATCATTTTACACTTAATATGTAGTTACTTCTCCTTAGAATCATAGAATGTTAGAGTTGGAAGGGACCTTGCAAGTCATCTAGTCCAACCACCTGCACTCTGCAGGAGCATAGCCAAAAGATAGCCCTACATACCTACAACATACCCGAAAGATGGTCATCCAGCCTCCACTTAAAAACATCCAGCGAAGGAGCATCCACCGCCTCCTGAGGCAAACTGTTCCACTGCTCAACCACTCGTACAGTTAGGAAGTTTCTCCTTATATCTAGCCAGTATCGACTCCCTCGTAATTTCCACCCATTAGATCTAGGCTTGCAATCTGGAGCAAGAGAGAATAGATTTGCTCCATCTTTTACATGACAGCCCTTCAAAGACTGCAATCATCTCCCCTCTAAGTCTTCTCTTTCCCAGGCTAAACAGACCCAACTCTTCCAGCCTTTCCTCATAAGACTTGGATTCAAACCCTCTCACCATCCTAGTTGCCCTCTTCTGAACACACTCAAGCTTGTCAACATCCTTCCTAAAGTGTGGTGCCCAAAACTGGACACAGTACTCCAGGTGAGGCCTGACCATAGCAGAATAGAGTGGAACTACCACCTCCCGTGATCTGGACACAATGCTTCTGTTAATGCATCCTAAGATTGCATTAGCTTTCTTCACAACCACATCGCATTGCAGGCTCATGTTTAGCTTGTGATCAACCAGAACACCTAGATCCCTTTCACATGTGCCACTGTCAAGCCAAGACCCTCCCATTCTATAACTGTGCCTTTGATTTTTTTGTGCCTACGTGTAGGACTTTGCACTTATCTGTATTTAATTTCATTTTATTTGCCTCAGCCCACTGTTCCAGCCTGTCTAGATAATTTTGAATCCTGGCTCTGTCTTCTTCAGAATTAGCAATCCCACCCAGCTTTGTGTCATCTGCAAATCTGATAAGCATCCCCTCTATGTCTTCCTCCAGGTCATTTATAAAAACACTGAACAACACTGGGCCCAGGAACAAGCCCTGTGGCACGCCACTTGAAACTTCCCTTCACGTAGACGCAGAGCCATTTACGAGCACTTATTGGGTATGATTTTTCAATCAACCATGAATCCATCCAACGGTTGCACCATACAGCCCACACTTAATCAGCTTATCCTCAAAGATATCATGAGAAACTTTGTCAAATGCTTTACTGAAATCTAGATACACAATATCCACAGCATTGCCAGAGTCAACCATTTTAGTAACTCTGTCAAAAAAGGAGATAAGGTTGGTCTGGCATGACTTATTCTTGATAAACCCATGCTGACTACTACCAATTAACTCATTCTGTTCAAGGTGCTCACAGACAGAGCATTTGATAATCTGCTCTAGAATTTTTCCTTCTATTATAAACATTACAGTCACAAATCCTATTTCTCCTTTCCAGAATCACACTTAAATGCCTCAAGTTTTTGAGCAAGTAGAACTCAGTTTCCAATTTTCCACAGCTATGTTCCAAAATACCAGTCTTCAAGCTTTTATTGTCCTTACAGGTTTTCATTATTTGGCACCATATTCTCCTTTTTGTCCGTTTAATCCTTTTTTTTTTCACCGAGAAGTTTTGAACTCTTTCTTTTATCTTTCCCATTTCCAAAAAGATTCTCTATAGAGCACTCAAATGTATGGTGAAATTAACTCATTAAAATTAAATGAGATCTGAATCAAGCACTGGCATGTGGTACAGTCCTTCCCAGGATGTATCATTTCAACACACACATGGTGAAATTGCATCAGAGAAAGCTAACAAGTCAGGGAGAAGGCTACAGCAAGCTCCTTCACCTCACGATAGCTTGCCTTATTGCCACAGGGCAGCATTGCAACATGCTATCCTTTACCTACAATCTGCAGAGGCACAGTTCAGGAATATTCTGTGTTTTATCTTCATGAGTACCTTGACTTTTTGCTTTAAGAAGAGAAACAGTATTCTCATTTACTCCTTGCTTAGCACAATCCAGTCAGTCTACAGTTGTTGTTTCCAGAATTAGCCCTTTAGGTTCAATTATAGTATTAATAGCCCCCTCCCAAAGACTTTTCAACTGGCAAAGGCCATCCATATGCCTTGGTAATTTGTTTGCAGAACAATATACACATTTTAATCAGAGCTGAAGGCCATTCCTTGACTGACATTTGCTGAAATCTGCTTCCAGCAAGCTCTTGCTTGTGTATACACTCAATAAACTAAAAGCCTTTATCCAACCGCCTTGACTTTGCTTCATGTCTGACATGAATCAGAACCTCATCTTGTTTCCCTGATCCAATGGCTTCTCAGCAGCAGAATGACAATAACATGGTCAAATTTCAACAAGTAAAACAGAAATTAGAGATCAGCCCTATCATCATACAAGACTAAAGTAATGGTGAGTTTAATCTATCAGTTTTTTCTCTGCATGGTATACCTGTCCGTATGATAATACAGGGTGGCATTCTTAAATCTCTACCCTTTGTCAGAGGTCAAAGTTGTTTACATTTTGCAAGTTGCTAAGCAACTTTAAAAAGCCAGCTCATATGACCTTCCACAGCTTTGTTCCATGGGCAAAATGAATAAATCATTGAGGCTATGCATTGTGTGTGTAATGTACAGTGTGGCACACAGTTTTGATTCCCAAGAAGCTTAGCTTTGTTTCTCCACAAACTATATTTCTTGCCCTAAATGGTAACGCAGTGTGCCTGAACACAGATTGCATCTGCAGAGAAAACTGGGCAAGATGATATTCAAATCCCTTCCACCTTTAAAATCTTATGATTCTGTACAAAACGTGAAAAATGTGTGAGGGATCTCCACCAAAGTCCTAGGAGCCAAAGAAAGTTCTCTGTAGATAGAAGCTGGGCCATTGCACATACCTAGGCTGAGTTCAGACTGGCAATTTGCCCGGATCCATTTCAGCGACGCTTCAAACCCGTAATAAACAGGGCTTTCACACAGGCACATCTGCCTGGTGTCCCCCACCCATAGCCAACCGGCGCTGTTCCGCTTCACTGTCATGTTAAAAAGATACTTCCTGTAACCGGTATCAAATCCTGAAAGCGCCCATGTGTCCCGTATTTCCCTGCTTCTGGGAAGTCTGAACGCTCCGCCGATAAGCCAGGAGCAACCCGCGTTGGGCAGAAGGCAGCGGCAGTATGATTGGCCGTGTTCCGCTCTACTGCCCAATGTGGTGCCGGCGCTGCAGGGTCCTCCCCCAATCGGCAAAATGCGCTTATGCACATGAGCACTTATGCACATGAGCGCATGAGCGCTCATACACCCACAGCTGAATTAATGGGGAAACGCCACATACAGCGAGCCTCCGGGGCAGCAGTCTGAATGCTCCCATGCAGCTCCACCCAGTATGCTCCAGCAGCAGCCCGGGCTGTGTGAACAGGAAACCCCAGAACAGTTTGTTCCGGGGGTTTTGTGCCACGATTGGCTCCTGGAGCAAATTGCCAGTCTGTCCTCAGCCCTATTGTTCTTAGCCCACAGAGTCCCTGTTACAAGTATGCATATATATTCACTTGTTGCAGAAAAACTGTCATGTATTGATTTGATTTGCATATTTTATTCTGAGCAGAAATTTATACTTTCTTTGTGCAAATGAGACACAGTTCTATTTTTAGTCAGCTGCTCCAAACAATACCATTATTATTTATTAATATTAACACATTTCAAGTATTCTATGCACTTTGCAAACAATATCTATGTAATTACTAAAACAGCCATATAATTTAACTCCATCCTAAAACTATGGTGGGAGGCTTAGGCTAAGAACAGTGGTTTGCTAAGGTTTGTGGCAAACTGGAAATTTGAATAAGGAACTTTTTGGCTCCCAGCTCCCATACTCTTAACCACTGTACTCCAGCAGATGACATATAAATAGTGCAGTCCTAAAGAAGAAACCAAAAGTGCTCAGGAACTGACTAGTTACTATGCTGTTACTGGTACAGTGTCCCAGCACCATACCACCACTCTCAGCCACCATCCCAGTCCCATAGCTGTAGCCCATCAGTGAGCCAGTGGCATAGGTCCCTGTGCCAGCATGGAAGTGGGTGGTGTCAATTTCGCCCACTTTCTCGGGCTTGGTTGCCATGGGAACATAGGGGAGTGAGAAGAATGTCTACTTTTGCTTTTGGCTGCTTTGCTGTTGCTTCTAGTTATCTTAGTCGGCCCAGACACATAACCTTGAGCCCCAGTCAAGCCTGGCATCATCTTTCCCCTGGGAACTATGGGCCGTTAATTCAGCAGGCCTCTAGCTGAGGGGTGATTGGCCCGGGCCATTAGGGTCATGCTTGATTTTGGTGTAATTGCTTGCTTCACGCACTTTTCCCCAGTTCTAACACAGAAACATTAAGACTCTGGATCATATCAATGTCTCAGTAAACTTTCTATTCTTCTGAATGATTGTTGTTGGGAACTGATTTCTCCAGGGGTCTGACGCCAGGGGTGGGGTCAACTTCCTAAGCTTCTTCAGCCAGGAATGCCCCCCTGGTCAGTGGCAGAAAATTACATCAGCAAAAAACATGGCATAGCCCACAGGCACCCATACAAACCAAAAACTCAAATGCCCCCCACCCCCAGTACTTGTTGTTGTTCAGTCGCACAGTCAAGTCCAACTCTTCATGACCCCATGGACCACATCACGGCAGGCCCTCCTGTCTTCCATCGTGCTTCGGAGTTTGCTTAATTTCATGTTCACTGCATCGATAACACTGTCCAACCATCTCATCCTTTGCCATCCCCTTCTTCTTTTACCTTCAATCTTTCCCAGCATCAGGGTCTTCTCCAGTGAGTACTCCCTTCTCATTTGGTGGCCAAAATATTTGAGCTTCAGCTTCCATATCTGGCCTTCCAGGGAACGACCATTGGTTACTCACCGTGAAGGGTCCTTCTCCTCTGAGGCTTGGAGGACATCTTGTGGGGTGATTCCCGTCCATCACTCAGGGAGGCAGGATCAAATCTAAGTGTTTCCTGTTTCCTGTGGTGGGAGTCACCCTCAACTCAGTTTTGGGACTCCGAAAGCAATAAAAACCTCTCTAAAAGGTAGAAAGAGAACTGGAAAACTCTGTAAGTCAACAATAAGTGACATTATGAAAAGGAAAACTGTACTCGTAGACACAGCAGAAAGAACAACTATATACATATCATCAGGAAGGACTGACGACCCGGGAGGGCCAAGATGTCCTCCAAGCCTCAGAGGAGAAGGACCCTTCACGGTGAGTAACCAATGGTCATTCTCCCTCTGAGGTGGAGGCCATCTTGTGGGACCTCCCAGAGCAGTGTCCCTAATTTTGGGAGGGAAGGTCGTCATCTAGAGAAAGGACAGATTGAAGAACCCGTCTCCCAAAGGCTGCATCAGCAGAATCAAACACGTTTATCTTATAGTGTCTGATAAATGTCGACAATGAAGACCATGTAGCAGCCTTGCATACTTCCTCTACTGAAGCCCTATTGGCAAAGGCCGCATTAGTGGCCGCACTGCGTAGGGAATGGGCGGTGATGCCATCCGGAACTCTTTGGTTTAAGCTTTTATAGGCTTCAGCAATGCATAACCGAATGGTAGAACTTATGGCCGAGTTTGACATCTTCCTCCCTGTGTGTGGAGGTGAGATGTTGATGAACAGAGATTCTGTTTTTCTAAATGGTGCTGTTCTGAGTATATAGCATTTGAGGGCCCGTCTTACATCCAGAGTATGCCACATCTTCTCCTTTGGGTGAGTAGGACGTGGCACGAACGATGGCAGGCATATTTCCTGCATCCTGTGAAACTTGGAACCCACCTTTGGGCTAAAGGTAGGATCTGTTCTTAGTACCACTTTTTCCTTGTGAAAAATGCACAGCTCTTTCTGCACGGATAGAGCTCCCAGCTCGGAGACTCTTCTTGCTGATGTGATGGCTACTAAGAATAGAGTTTTCATCCTCAAAAATTTGAGTGTGATTTCCCTCAATGGCTCAAAAGGAGGCTTGGTAAGTGCAGTAAGGACTGTGTTAAGTCTCCATGTCGGAAACCTATGAGCCTGAGGAGGGTCAGATAGAGAAGCTCCTCTCAGGAAACGGACAATGTGAGGGTGCTGTGAAATTGAGACACCTTGAAAAAGTGGCAAGACCGAAGCTAGTGCCGCCACCTGTCTTCTAAGTGTAGTTGCTTTGAGACCACTAGCCTTGCCGTCCTGTAGAAATTCTAGCAACGAGCCAATCCTCGGGTGTAGTGGATCAATCTTCTTCCGACGGCCCCAACGAATGAATGCTTTCCATGTAGTGTTGTAGATTTTTGTAGTAGATGACTTCCTTGATGCCATCATAGTATCAATAACAGAACTTGTGTAGCCTAGCTTGGTAAGCCTGTTCCTCTCAATTTCCACGTGGTCAAACAGAACCAACCTGGATTGGGATGCCAGATTGGTCCCTGAGTTAGCATATCTTCTGAGACCGGTAGTTTGAGAGGAGGAGCCACTGCCATCTCCCGAAGTGAGGAGAACCACGGACGACGTGGCCAGTATGGTGCCACTACAATGACTTCCGCCTTCAGCAGTCTTATTTTCCGAAGTAGTTTTGGTAAGACTGGAATTGGAGGAAATGCGTAAAGAAGACCGGCTGGCCAACTGGAAAGAAGGGCATCCGTGCCTTCCGCCTTGGGGTGAAAGTATCTGGTGAAGAATCGTGTCAGTTGACTGTTGTCTTGATTGGCAAACAGGTCCACCTGTGGAAGTCCCATCCTGGAGATTATCACCTGAAAGATCTTCCTGTGTAAGGACCATTCGCCCTCCTTGATCGTTCGTCGGCTCAGCCAGTCTGCTTGAAGATTGACTATGCCCTGTACGTGTTCCGCCTTGATTGAGGCCAGGTTGTTCTCTGCCCATGTGAGGAGTTGGGTTGCCTCCTTGTGTAGGGCCAGGGATCGTGATCCCCCCTGTTTGTTTAAGTATGCCTTTGCAGATATATTGTCCGTCCTGATCAGAACATGGCGTCCCTTGATCTGAGGGGAAAAACACAGAAAAGCCAATCGGATTGCTCGCAGCTCCAGAAGGTTGATGGGTAGCTTGGACTCCGTTCTGGACCACATTCCCTGAACTGGGTTGTGAGCTAATGTTGCGCCCCACCCTGATAAGCTGGCATCCGTGAAAATCTGTATCCAGTCTTGGATCCAGAATGTCTTGCCCTGTGTCAAGTTGTGAAGAACTGTCCACCATCTGAGGCTCACCTTTACTTGTAGTGGTACCTTCAGCGAGAAGTCCATCTTGAGGGCAATAGAATTCTGGAATGGACGCATGAACATCTGCAATGGTCTTGAGTGGAACCGTCCCCATTGGAGTGAGTCGAATGTCGATACCATCAATCCCATCATCTTGGTTAGGGCAGATAGGGATGAAGTTCTTGCCTTTATAATTTGTCTGGCCATGTCCTGTATCTTCTTTGCCTTGTTGTGCGGTAGGAACAGTTTTGTAGCTCAAGTGTCCAGGACTACACCTAGATGTTCCAATCTTTGAGTGGGAAGTAGTGAACTCTTCTGTAGATTTACTATGAATCCGAAGTCCTGTAGACATTGGATCGTCATGTCCGTGTCCCTCTTGGATCACTGTCTGGAAGGGGACCGGACCAGAATGTCGTCGAGATACGGATGAATATGAATTCCTTTCTCCCTGAGGCAGACGATCACGTGAATGAGTACTTTGGTAAATACTCTTGGAGCCGAGGCGAGGCCAAAGGGGAGCGCCTGAACTGTAGGTGATCCCCGTTCACACAAAAACGTAGAAACCTGCGATGAGGAGGGAAGATCGGGATGTGTAGATATGCTTCCGTTAGATCTATAGAAGAGAGAAATTCCTGAGGTTGTAGTGCTTCTGCTATGGACCTCAGTGTCTCCATTCGGAAGTGTTTTGGCTCTACATATCTGTTCAAGAATTTAAAATCTAGAATGGCCCTCCAGTCTCCGTTCTTTTTGGGTACAGTGAAAAAGATGGAGTACACACCAGTCATCCTTTCGCTTGTGGGTACATGTTCTATGGCTTGTATGTCGAGGAGGTGTTGTATTGCATCTCTGGTTCTGTCCCTCTTGATGGGGTTTTGGTGTGTAGGAGACATGATGAAGCGTAGAGGAGGCATGGAGTGGAATTCTATTTTGTAGCCTTCCTGGATTAAGTCTCTTGTCCAGGCATCTGGATGTGAGTTGACCCATGCTTGACTGAAGAGAAGTAGGCGTCCCCCCACTGGAGGGGTTAGATAGTCATGCTTTTTGGTTCTTGGGTTCCCTTTCGGCTCTATCTGGTCTGTTGCCATATGATCTTGGGAACCTATTGTTAAATCCTCCCCTACGAAAGGACTGCTTGCTAGTGTTGCTGTTGCTCCAAGCTTGTCTCCTGTAGTCCTGTCGTGGTCTGGGCGTGGACTGGTATGGTCTAGAAGAAGAAACAGAAGTGGTAGGGAAGTTCATTGATCTCTTATCTCCTGAGCGCACGTATTTTGGAAGTGCCTTCTTTTTATCACGAGTTTCAACTAAGATCTTCTCTAATGGATCTCCAAATAATTTGTTCCCTTGGAATGGGTACGCTGAAACTATTGCTTTGGATTGGTAATCAGCTGGCCAAGAGTGTAGCCATATTAAACGTCTGGCTGCTGCAGATGATGCCATAGCTCTAGAAGATAACACCATAGTGTCTAGGGTGGCATCAGCCGTAAATGAGATGGCTTTAAGGACTCTGTTAGCTCCCTCAAGTAGTCTGGAATTATTTTCAGGCAGCATCTGAATTAATTTCCGCATCC
Organism: Gekko gecko; assembly: GCA_029375565.1. Taxonomy (NCBI): domain Eukaryota; kingdom Metazoa; phylum Chordata; class Lepidosauria; order Squamata; family Gekkonidae; genus Gekko; species Gekko gecko. The sequence goes on from JAPDNY010000006.1 coordinate 97,753,523, forward strand.
ATACTATGGAAGCCCTTGAGACTGTGGATGCAGCTGAAGACGCCTTGATGGCTAAAGAAGAGGCTTCATGTGATTTTTTGAGAGCAAACTCACATCTCTTATCCAGACTATTTCTCAAGTTGCCATGACCATCCTCTTGTAGAAGACCAGATGATTGCAAAGCCGCTACAGGGGCGTCTACGGCTGGAATCTGTAAAAGATCTGAAGTGGCAGAGGTTATGGGATACAATCTCTTAAAAGTGCCTGGAATGGGTTTACTAGACAGTGGTTTATCCCACTCTGCCTTAACCTTGCGCATATAAAAGTTAGGGAATGGAAAAGCTCTTTCAGACAACTCGTCTGGAGGGAAGAATTCATCAGTGATCTCTGATCCCTCTTGTTGCTCTTGTTCATCAGAGCTCTTATTTCTTGACTTTAGTAAATTTTGTATCTTAAGAGCAGAAACTGTCTTGGATAGAAGGTAATGTAGGTCCTCAGTTTTAAAAACCTACAGGATTGTTCAGAGGTTATAGGAATCTTTTCCTCTTCCTCATCGTGTGAGGAAAATTCCCCCTCCTCTTTTTCGCTATGGGTATTAGAAGCGTCTCCCCCTGTTCCTCCTGGTGATCACCAGGAAAGCTTTTCTGGGAAGCCTTAGTGGGCCAGGCTTTCTGTTTCTTATGCCTTGGAGGAGGGGGAGGGGGAGGAGGAGGAGGAACGTGAGCGGGTATAGCAACCTCCCGATTTGCAATAACGGGCTATTTCCTGTCTCATGGCCCTTCTAAAGAAAGACATTGCTCTGGGGGAAAGGGGGTGGACCTGGAGTCGTCAAGGTTACCGGTCTCTGAGTCATCGTCCCCTTCGTCCCCTTGGGCAGCCTCCGCTGAAGCGATCGCTGCACTGTCGGACCCACTATGACATACAGTCTCGGGTCGCTCCCTGGCTGAGCTAGGGCTCTGCCATCCAATTCCCTCATTTAAAACGGCCGCTGTCTGCGCAGGCTCCGGCTGAGCGCGGGAAAGGGAGCTTTTGGCGCGCTTCGCACCCTCGTTGAACTCAGATGGTTTGGAGCCTTGCACTTCCACGACCCTCTTCCAAGCCGCTCTCTCTCTCCTCCGTTCTTGTTTTTCTAACTCTCCAGAAGAGAGAAAACCGTCACTCTCTCCCCGGAGCGCCATTGCCTAACACAGAGAGTGAAGTGAAAGAAGGACTCTCTCAAGTTGGAGAAAAAGGAGGAGAGGTAGGGAGGGTGTTTTTTTTTTTTTTTTTTGATAGATTAGAAGGAATAAATATAAGGAATAAAAGGTATAGTAACAGGAACAGTGAAACCAAGAAGTTGAGCAAAATAGAGAAAAAGGTTTAGGCAAAGCCTACTCCTAGCTGCTCTCCCTACTGAGGCAGGAAAGAAACTGAGTTGAGGGTGACTCCCACCACAGGAAACAGGAAACACTTAGATTTGATCCTGCCTCCCTGAGTGATGGACGGGAATCACCCCACAAGATGGCCTCCACCTCAGAGGGAGAACAGGGTTGATTTCTTTTAGGATTGACTGATTTGATCTCCTTGCAGTCCAAGGGACCCTCAAGTCTCCCAGTGCAGCCACACCCAAAAGGCTCAGAGGAACTCAGGATGCCAACTACGAGCACAACCAATCACACCCTCCCCAGCAACCAATTGTTGCTCCCCACAACCCTACAAAACCCACAGCCAGGACGCCCTAGAACTCGGTAGGTAGGATGTGTGGCATGGGACTGTTTCAGTGCTCCATACAGTGAAGACACAGAGCAAGCAGTGTGGTGCATTGGTGGTGTGAAAGAACAGAAAGTGCACTTAACACCACTGGGCGAGCACTTTGTGCCAACACCCTAGAGGGAGACCAAAGGCGATACTGCATGGCCTAACAGTCACCTCATCTCCAGAGGCTCAACCCAAAGGGGCAACCATGTGGTGACAGGTAAGCTTCCCTGTTCCCCTTGCATGAGGCTGAGTGCCACCTCCACAATGCTGCCTCCCACTGTTCAGCCCAGCAATTCATTAGTACAAGGGCAGCATGAGTCAGTCTCCTAGTATCATGGCCCATCATACAAGTTTGGTGTAGTGGTTAGGAGTGCAGACTCTAATCTGGGAGAACAGGGTTTGATTCCCTACTCCTCCACATGCAGCTGCTGGTGTGACCCTGGGCCAGTCACAAGATGTTTCAGAGTTGTTTTTGCACAAGCAGTTCTCTCACAGCTTTCTCAACCCCACCTACCTCAAAAGGTGTCTGTTGTGGGGAGGGGAAAGGAAAGGAGATTGTCATCCACTCTGAGACTCCTTTGAGTAGTGAAGGGTGGGATATAAATCCAATTTCTTCTTTTCCTCTTCTTCAATAGTAGAAGATCCTAGGAAAGTTTCCTTGGTGAACTGCTGCGGGGGGGGGGGGATGTTTTCAGATTGGAACCCAACCCAGCATGGGACAGAGCTCATCAGTGGCTTGGGGGCCTGGCAGCTACCTCATTTTACTCAGAGGAGCAGCTTACCAGGCATACTTTGCACACATTCCCTTGTAGGATCAGAGCCTTATGCAGCTGCTGCAGGTGTTGCAGTGGATGGATCATTAGCAGTCACTAAGCACTTCAACACAGAAAGGTAGAGTGTAGTCTGGATGGCAACAGCATCTGCCTTGAGGGGGGTTTGAGGCAAATTCCCTCCCCATGGGGGTGGGATTGTGGACCCTGCTGGGGTGCGGCAGACATGGCTGAGCCCAGCACAATGCTAGTGCTCAGCTGCCATCGCTGCACGTGTCTCTGTTTTGCTTCTTCCTGCAGGTAAAGAGTCAACAGGAAGACCTCAGGGCATGGCCAGTACTCCCCCCCTTCTCAGTCTGCAGTCCCAGCCAGTCTCCTGGAGTGCACCCGGTCAGCTCTTCCACCTGTGACTCCACCCCACACAGAAACATGCCATGCCAGGGAAGGCTCAGTCCACCTCCCTATGACTCCAGGGAGATCGCAGCTTGAATCATCAGACTTTTCCATGATTTGCAGTTCAATAAAATCTGGGTTGCACCACAACTCTGTCTCTGCCTGCTTGGTTCCAACTGCATGACAGGAGCTCCCTGCCCCTGCCCCTCCCCACTATATCTATGCCCCCCCCCCTCCTTAGGGCTGCCAGATGTCACATCCAAGAGGGAGGGTTCTGACCCCGGGATGCCCATGATTGGGTGGCTGTAGTTGGTTGTGCAGGTGCCACTGGTCCCCTGTCACGGTCATCTGCCAATGTAGCAGGGGTCCTGCAGCACCTTCAAGGCTGACCTCAAACCTGGATATCCCCCCAATCACCTCCCACCCAATCACTGGCTGCTGTGTGAATGGGGGATAGACCAATGATGCAAGAATAAGGGTAGAAATACACAGTCACATTACTATGTATTGTGTGCTAAGGTTTTTTAAATCTTTGTTGTGTTTTTATAACATTAACATTACCAATAGTGGCAATACTACAGTCCTTATGCAGATATACAATCACATGTTAGTGGAGCCTAGAAGCATCTGTACCACAACCTCCATGATGGAGGGGAACAACTGCACAAACGTTTCATTTTCAGCATGGCACATCCATTCATATGACTGAACACTGTACATTCCAGGATTTCATACCCCTGACTGAATAATTTTTGGTCCAATCAGCATGTGTTGAAATAATTAATCATTTTACCTGGGGCCAGTTAACTAACAATATGTCAATCTGTGGTCATACATCTGAACCCTTTATTATGAAGTATTGTACATATTAATTCACAATCCTCAAATTTCTCTGTATATAGGGTGTGATGTGTTGGGGGGATGGAAGGTCTGGGGGCAGATTAATTAGTAAGATTTCTGTTTTCACAACAAAGGGAGATAGGGCAACTGGGTTTGAATGAGGCAGATTAGAAGAAGAGAATTTAGAAAGCTGCATGCTTTTCTCCCTTCTCATCTTCTTCACAACCAAAGGAATTTAGGGTATTAATTTCAGCAAACCAGCTGCTGAATGCCAGGCTGGTTAATGGAAAAAAGTTACACTTCCATGGTTTGATTCTGGATGAGTGTTCTAATCTGGTATGTATTACCAAAGCCTGGCTTGATGAGGGAGGTGGAATTGGGCTGTCAGAACTATGCCTCCAAGGTTTCTTGGTCCAGCTGGCCCTGGAGGTCAGGAGGATGGAATCACCATAATCTTTCACAATTAAAACTCCCTCAGCAGGCGCCATGTACAATTGCCATCACATTTCAAGGATTTATATCTGATTCTGGGATCTCAAAACAGATTAGGGATTCTATTGGTGCACTGTCCACCCTGCTGCCTAACAGCTTTCCGGAGCTGACCAGGCTGGTCATGGGGTTAGAGTTGGACTACCCAGGCTTATAGTTCTGGGGGACATCAACATCTACATCAAAGTCTCTCGGTCTAGAGTGACTCAGAGGGGTAGCCATGCAAAATGAAACCAAAGTCCAATGGCACCTTAAAGACTAACACCATTTATTCCAACATGAGTTTCTGTATGTCAAAGTGCACATTTTCAGATGTACTTCTTCAGATGCTCAAGACATCATGGGTGCCATGGCAACTATAAGGTTATCTCAGGTAATTGTGGTCTACAGTATGTAGCCAGTGATGGCCATTATTTGATATCCTGTACAGGGTGTAGGAAACCTGTCCTGGGTTCCCCAGTTCCCTCCCAGAGCCGGCGGGGCATAAGGCCCCCAACACCCTGGCACCAACCAGGCAGCCTGCCTCCGAGTCCCGTCTCGCAGAGGAGGAGGGGGCTGATGGCGCAAGCAAAGGTGCAGCTCAGCAGACAGTGTGGGATGGAGCTGCGAGGGACCGGGCATGGGGCAACAGCGAGCCAGCAGCCTGGCCTCGGCTACAACCAACGCTGCAGAACTCACCGAGGCTGACAAGAGAGGCAAGATGCCCGAAGACCAGGGACCCCGAGATGGAGGGGATGGTGTCATGGAGCGCTTGAGGCAGTGGCTGGTGGGGGCGGCCTGCAGATGCAGGCACAGCTGCAGGAAAGGAAGCTGCCTCGGCATCCTGGGCTTTGAAGGAGGGTGGGACCCTGGTGGGAGGGTGGCAAAGAGGCAAAGGGGTAATAAAAAGGGAAGCACGGAGCGAGCCAAGGAGGAAGAGCAGGCTGACTGTGCTAGTCGGGAAGAGTGATGGAGGTGCAGAGAGAGAGAGCCAAAAAAAACCCAGAAAGACCACAGAAGCAGTGAATGCCAGAAGGCTGACGCAGGGAGGGGAGAGTGGTAAGGCAACCCTCTCCAGTACCTACCCATCTGTGGCTCCTCAAGCTTCAGCTTCCTGCCTTCTAACCCCTCGCCTCTGGGCTCCCGCAGATTTCTCTGATCTTCACAAAGAACGTCAGGGCGGCCATGGGTGGGCATCCCCTAGCAGGCCTCACAGAAGCTGACAAAACCTGAATGGGGTGGAGGGGTTAAATGTAACTGTTGACATGGACACATCATTTCCTGGTGGAGTTTAGATTCATGGAGACTCAGATTTCCTGCAATTTTCCCCTGGAGAATGATGGATCCAAAAGATTCCCCTGTTGGCTTTGGCAGAGTCTCTTTCTGATACAGCTGGCAGTCTCATCAAGAAATTTGTACATCTTTGTAATTGTGAGGACTTTCATGCAAGTAATAATACTATAAAAAGTAACAACTGCCCTCTCCCATATGCTGCTTTGCATGTAGCCCCTATGGCTTGGGGAAAAGGAAGCAGGCTCCAGAAAACATGGTGGGCACCATGGAACCCATGAGCACCACACTGGGGATCACTGATATGAGAATTTACGATTGCTTACAATAGCTTTGTAAAACTACTGACTTGAATTTCAGCCGAATTGCCAAACCAGTTTCAGATTCGTGACAGCAGCGCTTCAACAAACCATTCAGAAATCTCAAAACAAAATACAGCAGTGATAATTAAAAAAAAAAAAACATTACTTGCAGTCCAGAATTCCCTGCAGGAGCTTATCAGTCCAGGCCAGTCTGCTCAAAAAATCACTACATCCATTTGCAGTACTGTTACTGAAACTCATAGCTCAAATCCAAAAGTAAAAAAAGCACAGATAAGAATGCCCAGACACTTGCAACAAATTCACCATTACATCTTGGACTTTCATAGTGCTATAGTAATATCTGCATATGTGGCAAAAATCCACACATGCCAGTGCCTTCTGTTGGTGGATTACAGGATTCAACCCACTGGCTAACATTCATATACAAGTGGAGACCCGCAAGAAACTTGCGGGATGGTTATCTCATTCGTCACACCTTTGCTTCCTCTGCTCACCCCCTACCTCTCTCACACTATTTCTCCCCTCTGCCCCCCTTTTCTTACTCTCTATTTCTCCTCCATGCATGTGACTTCCTCTCTCTTTCTGATCTGTCATCTTTCTCTTTTTTTGCCTCCCCACTTCATCACTCTTTCTCTCTCTTTCTGCTCCCCGCTCCATCATTCTTTCTTTCTGCCCCCATCACTCTCCCAGCCTCCTACCTGCTTCCTCCCCCACTCCGCAGAGCAGCAGCAACAGTGGTGGCAGTGCTCTGAGCCACCCACCTGCTTCCTCTCCCCCCACAGCAGCAGTGGCAGCACTCTGGGAATCACAACGGAGCTCCCAGCTACAGAGATCAATTCACCTTAGGGCTGCCAGCTCCAGGTTGGGAAATTCCTGGAGATTTGGGGGTGGAGCCTTGGGACAGTGAGGCTTGAGGAGGCAAGCAGCCTCAGCAGGGTATGATGCCATAGACTCAACCCTCCAAAACAGCCATTTTATCCAGGGGAACTGATCTCTGTCTTCTAGACAACAGTTGTAATTCTGGGTGATCTCCAGTCCTCACCCAGAGGCTAGCAATGGTGGTTCTCGTGGAGGAAATGGCTGGAGGGTGGAGTCTGTGGCATTACACCAGTCCAAAGTTCCTCCCCTCCTCAAATCCCACCCTCTCCAGGCTTCACCCCTCAAATGTCCAGGGATTTCCCAACCTGGAGTTGGCAACCCTATTTCCTTCCCAACCAACTTACCTTTATCTGCCTCTCTGTCTTCTGCTTTCCATCTCCACCCCCCAGTCTCTACTTAGGGAAATTACAGTCTTTCTCCACAGTGAGGGCCAAAGCAGCTTTCATTATTCCCTCCTCCTTTTTATCTGCACAACAACCCTGTGAGGTTGGTTAGGCTGAAATATGTGACTGGTCCAAAATCACGCAGTCACCTTCCACTGCAAGATGGGGATCTGAACCTGGGTCTTGCAGACCCTACTTTGAAGCTCTAACTGCTGCACCTCACTGTCTTTCATAGAGTGGCTGATGATGAATGGTAGCAAGCAGCCGAGGCTAGGTGAGTCATGCAAATCAGGGGGGACCTGGCAAACCAGGCCTAGAGTTGCCAACCTCCAAAAGGGCCCTGGAGACCCCCCAGAATTACAACTGGACTCTAGACAGCAGAGGCCTGTCTCCCTGCAGAAAATGGCTGCTTTGGAAGGTGGACTCTGTGGCATTATACCCAGCTGAGGCCTCTCCCTTCCCCAAATCCTGCCCTCCTTACACTCCATCCCAAAACCTCTAGGAATCCCCCAGCCTGGCACTGGCAACTCTTGTGAGGCCTGGCCCCAAGACTCCCTCCCTCCCTCCCTCCCTCCCTCCCTCCAAGGCCTAAAGAGGCCTGGAAAGGGCCCCTCCCCCACCCTTTCACCAACAGAGCCAGTTAGAAGCCTCCCCCCCCCCCAACGTTCTAATCTCTCACTGTTGATGCGTGGAGTTAGGTCCCTGCAGAGGCCATTTCAAAAGGTTTTTTTGGGAATTCAACTGTTCCTGAAGGGATTTTTTCACTTTTTAGATTTTTCTACAAACCCAGGAAGTCTATGTAGGAAAAGCTGTTGGGGGAGAGTGAGCCCCCTGTTGGTGGGAATAGGTATCTGCACATTTTGACTATTAGAATAAGGATGCATAACTTTCACAGGTCATAAATGAGGACCCTTGGGTACTTGTACAACACAAATGGTTGAAGTGTCCCAAGTTCTTCCCCATAAGCTTTCCCAATTTCCATAAAATTTAAAAATTCATTTCTGTATCATGCAAAAATTTGACTTTCAGTCAAGATTTAATGAAGTTTATTTTACATATCTGTTTACCTTTGTCACTGCTTAATATGGAAAAACAGAAAATGTAAATTGTGATCTTGGCAGAAAAGCAGAAACTTACACAAAGCAGTGCACTGTCATAATAAAAATGTAACACAGAGGTTGATCTGTAAGCATGAATTCACTGCAGTCATAGGAGAGACTAGTTTCCCTTGAGAACATCACAAATTAAAAGGGAAAATAATAAAATTAATATGACTGTGAAATGTCACAAGTACAGTTTATCTTCTTGTTGTCACACAGGTCTTTTTACACAGACTTAAAACTTACATTCAGGATCTTTCTCCTTTGGTGTGTAAACACAGGCATATTTAAAATCTATTTTGGTTATCTAAATATTAATGAATGCTTACTTAATATGTCAAATACACAATGCAAGTTGTTGTTCAAATTAACTCAGATTTCAAGAAGACAAGATGTAACAGGAAATCCCAATTTTTTAAAAAACCAACTAATTTCTCTATAATATATGTATGTTAATTATTATATATAATAGGAGCTAAAAAAAAGTCTTACAAGAGCAAAGGTTAAATCCACCTCCCCAAATCAAAATTAGCTTAACTCATGCTGGGGACACAGTATGATAATGCCTTCCATTAATTTGGCTGATGACAATGCAAACAAAGAACAAAGTACTATCTGTGCCAATGACACAGCAGGATACAAACACATTCTGCCAATAACACTCATGTTGCATAAAGCACACACAACCACAAGTATGAAACAATCAAATAAGTACACACAGATAAGAGTGCATAATTTTAAACAGCTCACACACTACTGTCCAGTCTCAGCCAACCTAAAATCCCTATCTACTGCTAGCAATGTGCTTTCTTGAACATGCATGAATTCAGGGCTTTTTTGGTAGAAAACCCCAGCAGGAACTCATTAACATAATAGGCCACACCCATAAACACAACCTCATTTGCATATTAGGCCACACCCCTGACAGCACAGCTCATTAGCATATTAGGCCACACCTCACGTGTTACCAGAATTGTGGTCATCTAGCCACACCAACCTTTTCCTTCTTATTCTGTTTACCTTGTTTGTTGTCAAAACCCAGGGTTTTTTTTGTAGCAGGAACTCCTTTGCATGTTAGGCCACACACCCCTAATGTAGCCAATCCTAATGAGTTTCTGCTGTTGGGTGTGGCCTATTATACTAATAAGTTCCTGCTGGGTGTGGCCAACTTGGGAACCAGCTTTCCTGCCCAAAAATAGCCCTGCATGAATTTAAAGCCAGCAAACCCACACACTGAATTCCTAACCTTTTCTAGGACACATTTTATAAGATACAGATCCAGTTCAACAGCCTACAAATAAAATGCAGATGTTTTAACCTTTCTCCATACCATATATCATAAATATACCTTTGGCCTTGACACCTGACATTTAATTCAGCAAAAATATTTACACTCAGTATTCTTCCAGTGAGCTACCTTAATACTGTCCATAGATGTTTTTAATAACAATATTATATTACAAATAATGTCTGTAATTTCTTAACAGCCAGCAACCACACAATTGCCATTCAAGCACATAAACCTATACAATTTCTAAAACCTTTACAATTTAAAAAAGTTTATTCCTGCTACAAGGTTTGGGTCAGGAGATTAAAAATTAAATAGGAAGCTTTTGTCCTGAAAGATGTGGGAGGAGATAGAAAACTGCTCCCATAAGGAAAATAGAGATTGTTATTTTAAAAAGCCTTTCAACATACAAACTAAGAAAACATTTTCAACATTTCAACATTCAACATGCACAATACAAAACATAAAATACAACACAAATAACCAATTAGAAATCCAACATCAAGATTTTACAATGTACCAGTTCACTAATTCCATAATTCAACATTAGCAAGCTTAACCATTTTAACAAAATTAATGACATTAATAACATTATTAACATTAATGATAATATTGATAACATTAATTACATCCACACCATTAATACCTTTAATAACATTGATAACATTAATAACATTAGCAACATTAATACCCTAATCTAACTCAGTATTGGCATTTCCTTCCGCGATCCACAGACAAATCAAGGCTAACTCCTGTCTTGGAAGAAGATGGGAGAAATGAACATCAGCATTAATTTCTTCAGCTGTATACAGACTACACAAAGGCACCCCACATCCTTCAAACTGATCACAGCCTTGCTTGGCTTGAAAGGTGAAATAAGCAAACATCAGAGCTAATCAAAGACAAACATGATTTAAAAAAAAAACAACCACTAGAGCAGAAGTGCCGAACTCATCTGTTATGAGGGCCGGAACTGACATAAATGAGACCTTGTTGGGCCGGCCATGTGTATCATAAAATGTAATGCCAGGTAGCGAAGATATAAACTTTATAAAGGACACAAACACAAAGATTAAAATAAAAACATGCTTAAAACATTAGCTCTGTAAGCTTCAAACCTACTTTTGATTTATTGACATTCACCACAGAAATCTCATGCTCAAGAGTTCGGAGTCTAGGACCCAGGTTAAAACATGAAATGGCTGAGTGATTAAGAAAGTCTGGCGAAGCAAGTTATGATGCAGCAGCAGCAGAACTGGAAGCAGGAGATGGCCAGTTCCACTGAGGGCCTGATGGAAGCCCTCCAGGGGCCTGATCCAGCCCCCGGGCCGCATGTTTGACACCACAGTTCCCCGTAGCGTGAGTTTGTGCGCAATCCCGCAGAGATTTCCCCAGTGGATGCACAGCTTCTCCTTGTCTGCACAAGGGATTCCAATGGGATGTCCCACCCTCCCTCCTTCCCTCCTTCCTTCCCTCCCTCCTACCCACCCACCCAGCTTGCCTGCTGGTGTGAAATAGGAGCTGCCCCCTCGCTTGCTTCTACCACGCTGCAGTTCCCATGCTCTCCCAACTCTTCCCGGCTGACTGCTCCTGGAGAACATCACTTCAAAGCATCAGCCAGCTGGGGTAAGTAGCAGATAGGCTCAGGCTGCCAGGGGAGGGCTGTGTGTGAAGCTGTGGAGCCTGTGGAGGGGGACACATGGCCTGCGCTCACAATCCAAGGCTCGGTGGGGGAGGAGGGGAGCGTGCAGGCTAGCCTCGGCAAGCCCATGGGAGGGGGAGGCAGGAGGGAGCACCCAGCCTGCACTCGTCCTCCAGCCGGCTCGAGGGGAAAGAAGAAGAGCATGCAGCCTGGCCCCGGTGAGCCCAGGGAAGGGGAGGCAGGAGGGTGCACCCAGCCTGGCCCCACAGTTGGCAGGGACTTCCAACAGGCCCATGCAGACGGGGTGCATGGACTGCACTCACCATCCAAGAGCCTCACTTTAGCAGTACCTTGGGGGGGTGCATCCTCCTGAGCCCACCATCCAAGGCTTCCAGCAGAAATGCCAGCTTCCAGTGGAAACTGACAGGGAATTCCCCCCCCCAGTTATTACAGCTGAACTCCATATAAATTAGTTCCCCTGGAGAAAATGGATGCTTTGGAGGATGGACACTGGCATTCTACCCCACTGAGGTCCCTGTCTTCCCCATGCTCCACCTCCAAACCTCAGTTTCTCAGTTGGCTTGAGGAATTTTCAAAAAAGCAAGCTGCTGAAAGCTGTGCAGCAAGGACCAAAACCACCCATTGCACTTCCTGCATGGATGGTTACTATGGAGTAGGGATGCCAGCCTCCAAGTGGGACCTGGGGATCCCCTGGAATACCTCATCTTCAGACTACAGAGATCAGTTCCCCTGCAGAAAATGGATGCTTTGGAGGGTGGACTTGGCATTCTACTCCACTGAGGTTCCTGTCCCCCCTGGGCACCATCCTGAAACCTCCTGTAGGGTGCGTTTAGACAGCGTGCTGGAGCGGTTTAAACTGCTCCGGCACGATGCGTGTGTTTTTTTAAACTGGAGAATCGCGATCACACTCACCTCCTCCTTCCGAGCTCCCCGCCGTCCTCCTGCAGGTGGGGGGGGTTTCCCCTCTCCTTTGAGCATGCGCACAGGCAGCCCTCTCCTGAACAGGAAGTTTGGCGCGTGCGCAGAAGAGCGATCTCAACAGGTCCCTTTAAAGTTTAAATGAAGACTACTTTTTAAAATGGCCTCCCCGAGATCCCGGACTCGTCTAAATGCCTAAACTAGGCACCAGTGAAGCTTTTCTTTTTTTAACTTAAGTGCGGAGCTCCGCTCAAGCGCACACCGCTAAGGGGGAAAAAATGGCGGACTAAAAGCGGAAGCTGGAGGCAGCTTCCCAGAGGGGAGGGGGGTTGAAGCACCCGGAAGTGGCTGGATGGAGCGATCAGACAGGGAAAAGTGTGGCTTGAAACGGAGAATCATGGAAAACACCACTTGGGTAAGTGGTGTCAAAATACTCCGTTTCAAAGGGGGTTTGCTCCAGAAAGTGACGGCTGGGGACAGTGGGCAGATGTTGGGCGTGTGAACGCACAGGTAAAAGCCGTTTCTGAGCCGTGCCGAAAACGGCTCAAACGGCGCGTCTGAACGCACCCGTAGTTTCCCAACCTGGATCTAGCAACCTAGTCCTCCTTCTCCCCCTCCAGCCAGTGGGGACATAGCAACTGTATGCTGGTGAAGGAGGGGTCAAAGGATTCTCCCATGGGAAGGGGGTGGAGGAAGGGGATTTGGCTTTCTTTTTGCTTCATTTAGGGAAATCCATTCCCATCCCTCTCTCCTCTCTCTGCCTTTTTGTAAAGTCTGCAAGACTGCCCAGCCAGATTCTGGTGGCCTTGGTTCAGCATGAAAGCTTAAGCAGGTGCCCAAGAAGTTAGTTGGCTTAATTAGGTGCACAAGAAGTTAATGTTTCAAGGCTGGCAATTTTTTTCTGATGAGTTTTTTGTTCCTGTTCTCATAAACTGTGGTAAAGTGACTGGTAGACTCCCTGTTGCCGTGAGTGACTACAGCGAAGTGAAGGTAAGGCTGTCTTGTGCTTAGCCATCTGGGAAGGGGTGTGAATGAGTACATGAATGGAACTTGTAATACAGCTAGTAGTTTATATTTCATGTTTGCATGTTTTGTATGTATTATTATTAAAATATAGTTTAAATATAATTTAAAAGAATGTATTCTGAGATTTTTACAAGGTTAGGGAAGTAATCTAAAAAACTAATTTACATGACAGTCAAATGTAAACTTGCTCACAACTTTAATGCTACTAGTTTTTTTCTGCTCACAAGGTAGAATTTCTGCTCACAACACTGTGGAGCTTAGAGGGAACATTGTTTGACACCCCTGCACTAGAGAATAGAAAAAGAAAGTTCAATGACCATTAGGAGGCTAGTGACAAAGAGATGCAAGCATAGCAACCCTTTAAAATTTTAGTAGTAATTCCAGGCTTTAAAAAAAGGTTATCAGATCTGGAGATTCCTGCATTTTAATACATTTTTATGCCCACAAGACCTCAACATAAGACACAAATTAAAAGGTGCAAAATAGAAAGCTGGTAAAGATATTGCCCATCTACCATATATGTGACTTGCCTGATACCCATGCTTCACTATGGCATTTAAGTTCCATAAGTCCAGTTATAATACTGATGATGTGAAGTTTGAAATGTAATACTTGTTGTAGGAATTCTAATGGAGAAGACTGTAGTGTAAAAAATGAAGTAAGACATACGTACTGGGTTTTTTTCCCCTCTACTGAAGGCCCTCTCTGTGATTGCCATGCTGGTTGTTATGAGAGATGTCTATTCAGGAGTTGTGAACTGCTGATTTCTGTAACTTTCTGCAACCGTCTGCAGTCTCTTTTAACTGTGTTTTTACCTCAGAACATTGAGATCCACAGCTGAACAATCAGAGGGAGGTGGGTGCAAGCAGGTAGGTTTTACCTCAGAACTCTGAGCTATATTTTGCCCCTTTTTTACCAACTTAGGGGTCATGTTTCTCAGAAATCTCTTCATAGTGGGGACTGACGTCATGGTAGGAATGCACTCCCCTTATTTTGGGTTTCTTGTTGCAGGGGTTTGGCCTGGGCATTGAATTTTTTTTAATTGCAGGTCATACTTATTATTATTATTATTTTACAAAAATGCTTCTCATTTATGTTACATTTAAGTAGTGGGACATATATGTATTCAAAACAACATCTGAGCAAACAGATATTAAGCACGTTCCAGACCCCACATTGTGAGAAGTTAAATAACCTGATACAGGAAACCACTTTTCTACAAATTTGGGGTATATTTCCATAGTGGGTGGGAGTCAGTATTCCCTAAAAACTGAGTTAGTGTGAGCTAGCTCACAGTTTTTTTAGCCTCCAGTTCACACATTTTTGTCTTAGCTCAGGAAGGATGGCTCCAGAGCAAAGTAATTTATGCAGTAGCCGAATCACTCACTCATAACTTTAATGCCAGTAGCTCACAAAATAGAATTTTTGCTCACAAGACTCCACAGCTTAGAGGGCGCATTGGTGGGAGTGTGGCTAAAGGGTGGCCTCCCTGATGGATTAAAGTATCCTGACCCTGCTCCTGCACCTGACAAACACCCACCTGTCTGGTATAAGAGGGGGATTGTGTTTAAAGGCAATGGGGAGGCTGGGCCAGCAGCAGCACTAAGACAATCCTGCTAAGCAAGCCTCCCTGATGGCTTTAAGGATTCCGTGCCTCTTCCAACACTTGACAGGTAGTTGTCCATCCAGTGTAGGAGAGGTAGCATGTCTGAAGGCATTGGGGAGGCCGGACCAACAGGATTGCTAAGGCGATGCTTCTTGGGCACCCTCCCTGATGGCTTTCAATGCTCTGCCCCTGATCCTGCAACTGACAGATAACCCCCTGTCAGTTAGAGGAAGCGTGGGTGGGAGTGTGTCTAAAGTCTTTGGGGAGGCTGGCCCAGCAGCACTGCTAAAGTGTTTCTGTTTGGGCAGCCTCCCTGATGGATTAAAGTACCCTGGCCCTGCTCCTACACCTGACAGACACCTGCCTGTCTGGTGTTAGGGGGAAGTGTGTTTAAAGACATCGGGGAGCAAGCCTCCCTGATGGTTGTAAGCATCCCACTCCCTCTGTTACACCTGACAGGCAGCTGCCTGTCCAGTGTAGGGGGGGGTATTGCAAGGCATTGTGGAGACTGGGCCAGCAGGATCGCTAAAGCATTATGGCTGGGGTGGGCTCCCTGATGGCTTTAAGCACCCTGCAACCACTGCTGCACCTGACAGACAGCCGCCCATCAGGTGTAGGGGGAGCATGTTCGAAGCCATCAGGGAGGCTGGGCCAGCAGCATTGCTGCATCTCACGGATGGTTGGCCATTCTTGATTTCCTCAACTGTCATTAGCTCTCTGCATTCTCCTGAAACTGGTTTTTTAACCTCAGAACACTGCAGCTGACCAATCAGAGAGTGGGGGGTGCAAGGAGGCAGCAGCCTGGCAGCTACATAGGAAGCATAGGGGACCCTTACGGGTCGAATTTCTAAAAATCCCTTCTTAGTGAGCATCTACATCATGGCAGGAGTGCTCTCTCCAAATTTCATGCTTCTAGGTCCTGGGGTTTGACCTGGACATTGATTTTACGGTGAGGGGACTTTCTTTTATATACATAGAAGTGAGTTTTATGCCAGGTTTGAATGTTAAGCAAATGAAAGCTTTATACCTGACAACCATATCCCTACCAACTAGCATGGTAAAGATCACTGGAAGAGACTCTGAAATATGTGGGTTGGCTAAGGAAATAATTCATGCGTTTCACCATATTCACAGAGTAGCTTTTCACAGATATCACAGCACAGACTTCATTCTTAGGAGCACATTTCTGATTGAAAATGGGGCGAAAAATTAGGGTACAATCCCAAAGCCGTTCTGGAAACTGCTTAGGATGACAACCAAGCCCCTGTACCAGCAGAATGCAAAGATACAATAGTGTTTCTGGGGTAAAAATAGACAACACCAGGGCACGCTGGAGGAGAAATAGAGCTCAGCTTAAATCCTAAACCCTTTCAATCTAAATTCAGTCTCCAGCATCAGCATAATGTTATGCCAGTGGAAACCCTAACACAACTACAAATGCTCCCACCAAACATGATGGGAATGAAAAACAAAGTTCCCCTGCCCACTTCCCACCATGCCTACACAGCCACAGCACAGCTTAGAAAACCACATGAGCATGTAGCCACTCACAGCACTCCAAAGTATTATATAAATCCCAGCCAAGTCACTGATATCTCAAACGACAGGATACTTGGAATGAGGCTACATATATCTGGCTTCCTATAATGCATGCTTAGGGGAACTTCAGTGTTGGGAAACAGCACTTTGCACTAATGACCAAGTGTGAGAACAAACAGTGTTACAGCATACTGTTAGCACTGCTGTGCTCACACATCACAAGCAGGGAGTCAATGGTTCTTACAATCAAACTGCAATCAATTCTTGTGATCATTTCTTGAACAGATGCCATGTACCACACTAAAGGAAGGAAGTGAGCACCTTCCTCAGCTAGTGTGGTTCCTCTGCTTTCCACCATTGCATCCCACACTTCTGGGTCTCCCCAGATCTCAAAAAGGGGAAGGATGACCAATTGTGAATATACTTTCAAATGGATGCAAAATTGCAACGAGGAAATACAGTTTCAATGCTAGGAAAACCTATGGACTAAAGGTATTAGATTCACTGCTAGCCAAGCATTAAGAGAAAATTGGTACAAGATGTTTTACCAATGGTATCTCACCCAAAAGATATTGCAAAGATGAACAAGAATTACAAAGGGGCTTGCTGGAAATGTAAAAAAGAAGATGGCACCTTTTACCATATGTGGTGGACTTGCATAAAGATGAAAAGATACTGGAAAAATATACATGAACAAATTCAAAATATTTTAAAAACCAAATTTTTGATGAAACTAGAGACTATGTTACTGGAAATCCTACCAGATAATATAGACAGAACCTCACAAGACCTACTGAGATATATGTTGACAGCTGCCAGAGTAATGTTTGCAATGAAATGGAAGACTGTCCTACAATAGAGATCTGAAAAGAATAACTAGCTGTGTATGCAACATTGGCAAAACTAACCAATTATATAAACAAAAGACCGCTGAAAGAATTTCAGCAGAACTGATTTTACCTCTGGCACATAACAACTCATAATATTTGACAAACCTGATGAATCTACATTTTCCACCTACCCTTTCTTCCCTTCTGTATCCCACTTTTTTTTTTTTAGAAAATAGTAAAAAATTAAATCTAAAAAGGGAAAGGATGATGTAGGTTGCAGTACCTCTGTTTTCTCCCATTCCCCAAGGATCACTCAGCTTTTTCTCCTTGCTCAGTGTTTCCTCCATGGTCTGGCTGTGGAGTCCTTCCTTTTATCCTTCTGCCCCAAGCCCTGGCTCCCTTGTGACTCTCTCCTATCCTCTGCCTAATCCTCTGCCCCCTTGTGACTCTCCCCTATTCCATTTCTCCCTGGGTCTGGGCGTGACCCAACTGGGCTGGCTCTCCCCCTCTTGCCTGAGGCCAGGTAGCCCCACTCAACAACCCTGCTGAGTGAAAAAGTGTGCATGCGCACAAAAGCTCATAACTTGAATAAATCTTTGTTGGTCTTAAAGGTGCCACTAGACTCTAAATTTGTTCATTACAATATGTTCCAGACTGTGTACTAGCTCAATAACCCTTTCTGTCTCATTTGCTACTAGCAGTGTCTCCCACACAAGGGGCACAGGATAAGCATGCACAGTGCAGAAAGCCACCATTCCCTGGAGATATACTGGTAGATCATTATCACTATCTGCATAGGAATCTGGAATGTAAGATCTATGAATCAAGGAAAGCTCGACGTGGTCAAAAATGAGATGGCAAGACTGAGCAACGACATCTTGGGAATCGGTAAACTAAAGTGGACAGAGTGAGAAAGACAGTAATGGGATACAATCTCAAAAATGACAGAATGATCTCAGTCTGAATAAGAACATAAGAGAAGCCAATGTTGAATCAGGCCAATGGCCCATCTAGTCCAACACTCTGTCACACAGCGGCCAAAATATACCAGGTGCCATCAGGAGGTCCAGCAGTGGGGCCAGGGCACCAGAAGCCCTCCCACTGCTGCCCCCTCCAGCAACAAGAATAGAGTGCATCACCTGCCCCAGACTGAGAGTTCCCATCTATACCCAGTGGCTATTAGCCACAGGTGGACTTCTGCTCCATATGTTTATCTAATTTCCTCTTGAAACTGACCATGCTTGCAGCTGCCACGACCTCCTGTGGCAGTGAATTCCATATGTTAATCACTCTTTGGGTGAAGAAGTATTTCCTTTTATCTGTTCTAACCCGACTGCTCAGCAATTTCATAGAGTGCCCACGAGTTCTTGTATTGTGAGAAAGGGAGAAAAGTACTTCTTTCTCAACCTGCTCAATCCCATTCATAATCTTATAAACCTCGATCATGTCACCTCTCAGCCGTCGTTTCTCCAAGCTAAAGAGCCCCAAGCATTTTAACCTTTCTTCATAGGGAAGGTGTTCCAACCCTTTTATCATTCTAGTTGCCCTTCTCTGCACTTTTTCCAATGCTATAATATCCTTTTTGAGATGTTGTGACCAGAACTGTACACAGTATTCCAAATGAGGTCGCACCAATGATTTATACAGGGGCATGATGATACTGGCTGATTTGTTATCAATTCCCTTCCTAATAATCCCCAGCATAGCGTTGGCCTTCTTTATTGCAGCTACACATTGTGTAGACATTTTCAGCGAGTTATCCACTACGACTCCAAGATCTCTCTCTTGGTCCGTCTCTGCCAGATCAGACCCCATCAACGTGTATTTATATTTAGGATTTTTGGCTCCAGTGTGCATCACTTTGCACTTGGCCACATTGAACCCCATTTGCCACGTTGACGCCCACTCACCCATCCTCGACAGATCCCTTTGGAGTGCCTCACAATCCTCCCTGGTTTTCACCACCCTGAACAACTTTGTGTCATCTGCAAATTTAGCCACATCACTGCTTACTCCCAATTCCAAATCGTTAATAAACAAGTTAAAAAGCATCGGACCGAGTACTGATCCCTGTGGTACCCCACTGCTTACCACCCTCCACTGAGAAAGTTTCCCATTTATACTCACTCTCTGTTTCCTATTTATAAGCCAGTTTTTGATCCACAAGAGGACTTGTCCTTTTATCCCATGACTATTGAGCCTACTTAGGAGCCTTTGATGAGGAACTGTATCAAAAGCTTTCCGGAAGTCAAGGTAAATAATATCTATTGGGTCCCCCTTGTCCAAGGGAAACCTTTCAACATCACAGTAATTCAAGTCTATGCCCCAAACACTGATGCAGAAGAGGCTGAAGTGGACCAGTTCTATGAAGGCCTACAACACCTCCTAGAACTAACGCCAAAAAAAGATGTCCTCATCATCATAGGGGAATGGAATGCTAAAGGGGGAAGTCAAAAGGTAACCGGAATAACGGATAAGTTTGGCCTTGGAGAGCAAAATGAAGCTGGGCAAAGGCTAACAGAGTTTTGTCAAGAGAACATGCTGGTTATAGTGAACACTATGACTCAGATCATGAGCTACTCATTGCAAAATTCAAACTTAAACTGAAGAAAGTTGGGGAAACCACTAGGCCATTCAGGTTTGACTTAGGCCAATTTCCCACAAGTGCTGCTCTGCACTCGCTCTTCCCTTTTGTCCCGATGGCACGTGTCAATTTCACACGAACTGCTGTGCGGCCACATTTTGCCCGGCAGCTTCGCGCAATCTTCCCCACGTTTACTCAATCAACAAAAAACAGGATTGAGTAGACACGGGGGAAATCACGCAAAGCTGTGAGGCAAAGTGCAGCCGTGCAGCACTTAATGCGAAATTGACACATACCATCGGGGCAAAAGGGAAGAGCGAGCGTGGAGCAGCGCTTGTGGGAAATCGGCCCTAAATCACATCCCTCATGAATATGCAGTGGAGGTGAAGAATAGGTTTAAGGGACTAGATTTGATAGACAGAGTGCCTGAAGAACTATAGATGGAGGTTCATGATATCGTACAGGAAGCAGCACTCAGCACCATCCCAAAGAAAAAGAAATGCAAGAAAGCAAAGTGGCTATCTGATGAGGCTTTAAAAATAGCAGAGTAAAGAAGGAAAGCGAAAGGCAAAGGTGAAAAGGAAAGATTTACCCAACTGAATGCAGATTTCCAGAGAAAAGCAAGGAGAGATAAGGAGGCTTTCCTTTTTTTTTCTTTCATGAAACAAACAAAGACAGACATAATACATACACATAAAATGGGGGTCACATATACTTATCTATATAATCTAGATGTCACCTCCTGCAATGTTTACTACAATTATTATCACCAAATAGTTTTGCATAAGTGTTTTGCATATTATTATGGAAATGAAGTCTCCTAAAATGTTCATATGTCTATATTGTTTATTTATAATATATTGTCTTCCAACCATTTATCAAATCTTGACCATGTATTGCAGAAACTTCCTTCTTGTCCTCTCAAAATTAAAATCAATTTGTCCATCTCACCCATTTCAAGAGTTTTGTATATTAGTTCCTCTTTAGAAGGTAGTTCACTTTTCCTCCAATACTTAGCATATAAGATTCTTGCAGTAATCAGTACATGTATGATAAGGTAAAAATCTTGTCTTTTACAATTTTCTGGCATTAAATTCAATAGAAGAGATAAGGTGGCTTTCCTGAATGAACAATGCAAAGTAATAGAGGAAAACAATAGAATGGGAAGGATTAGAGATCTCTTCAAAAAAATTGGAGAAATCAAGGGAACATTCCATGCAAAGCTGGCCATGATAAAGGACAAAAATGGTAGGGACCTAACAGAAGCAGAAGATATTAAGAAAAGGTGGCAAGAATACACAGAAGAACTATACAAGAAGGACTTCGATGTCCTTGACAACCACAACGGTGTGATCATTGACCACGAGCCAGACATCCTGGAGTGCAAAGTTAAATGGGCCTTAGAAAGTATTACTAACAACAAAGCTAGCAGAGGTGATGGTATCCCAGCTGAGCTATTCAAAATCTTAAAAGAAGATGCTGTTAAAGTGCTGCACTCAATATGCCAGCAAATTTGGAAAACACAACAGTGGCCACAGGATTGGAAAAGGTCAGTTTACATTCCAATCCCAAAGAAGAGAAATGCCAAGGAATGTTCAAACTATTGCACAGTTGCACTCATTTCACAAGCTAGCAAGGTCATGCTCAAGATCCTACAAGCTAGGCTTCAGCAGTACGTGGTTAGAGAACTGCCAGAAGTACAAGCTGGGTTTTGAAGAGGTAGAGGAACTAGATATCAAATTGCCAACATTCCCTAGATTATGGAGAAAGCAAGGGAATATCAGAAAAACATCTGCTTCATTGACTATGCTAAAGCCTTTGTTTGTGTGGATCACAACAAACTATGACAAGTCCTTAAAGAGATGGGAGTACCAGACAGTTAGAACCAGATATGGAGCAACTGATTGGTTTAGCATAGGAAAAGGATGTATATTGTCACCTTGCTTATTTAATTTATATGCAGAGCACATCATACGAAATGCCAGCCTGGATGAATCACAAGCTGGAATTAAGCTGGAAAAACATCAACAACCTCAGATATGCAGATGATACCACTCTAATGGCAGAAAGTGAAGAGGACCTAAAGAGCCTCTTGCCAACAGTGAAAGAGGAGAGGGCAAAAGTTGGCTTGAAACTCAACATCAAAAAACTATGATCATGGCATCTGGCCCCATCATTCCCTGGCAAATAGGAGGGGAAGTCATGGAAGCAGTGACAGACTTCACGTTCCTGGGATCCAAGATCATTGCAGATAGTGACTGCAGCCATGAAATTAAAAGACGCCTGCTCCTTGGGAGGAAAGCTATGGCAAACCTAGACAGCATAATAAAAAGCAGAGACATCACCCTGCCAACAAAAGTCTGTATGGTCAAAGCAATGGTATTCTCAGTAGTAATGTATGGCTGCGAGAGTTGGACTGTAAGGAAGGCCAAGCACCGAAGAATAGATTCTTTTGAATTATGGTGCTGGAGAAGACTCTTGAGAGTCCCTTGGACTGCAAGGAGATCAAATCAGTCAATCCTAAAAGAAATCAACCCCGACTGTTCTCTGGAAAGCCAGATACTGAAGCTGAAGCTTAAGTACTTTGGCCACCAAATGAGACGGGAGCACTCACTGGAGAAGACCCTGATGCTGGGAAAGATTGAAGGTAGAAGAAGAAGGGGATGGCAAAGGAAGAGATCGTTAGGCAGTGTTATTGATGCAACAAACATGAAATTAAGCAAACTCCAGGGCACGACGGAAGACAGGAGGACATGGCGTGATGTGGTCCATGGGGTCGTGAAGAGTCAGACTCGACTGCAACTGAACAACAACAACAACATGATCATCATATTAACCTGATATCAAGTAAGTGTAACCTACATGCAAGTGGGGGGAACAGAAAACACAACCATATTTCTGGGTGAATATTAGCTGCTACAACTATTGCTACTGCACTCATGATATATTTTGCCATGTGAGATTAGAGTCCCATGAAACAGCCCAAACATAAACTGCAGCCAAAGCAGTTCCCAACAAAGGTTTGGTAAGTCTTGGCCCAACCTACCCCAACAGATAAATCCTGACATATAAGAACTCCCAAGAGAAACTGAGGAGGTGTAGGAACTTGGAAGAGGACCTTGATAGTGCCATACTCCAGATCTGCAGCTCACACCTCATGCAGAATGGCTGAACCCAAACATGGTGAACATTACTGCTGAACATTACTTATTACTCTCCTTGTGTTTCTTTCAACTGTTTCCAGGCAGCCTTCCAATAGGGGAAGAGACAACGATGAACCTCATGCACAGTGCAGTGCCAACCATCTTCTGTGCCTACAACCCAACCAACAACTGCAGTGATCATTTCACATGTAGCTGCCCTGATGTACCATTGTTAAATCTCTTGTTTTAGCCTGGTTCCTACACCATTGAAAACTATTTCATGGCTTTTCAGTAAAGGTGTACCTATCATGAGCATAGCTGTACTTGTGATTCTGTACTCTGTCAGTGCAAAAGAACTGGCAACCCCATTCACCTGAATAGATTTCATAACTCCATTCCTGACATTATTCAATAAATGTCTGGATTGCTTCCAAGCTGTGTCTCTGTTTAATGAGGTATTACAGATAGGGATCTTTGCCCACTCCTGCTCATGAGTAACATCAGCTACCTTCAGCATATGATTTGCACTGGGAGGGAGCTGACAGTGACCTACAATGTTCTGCACAGTTATGTACTAGCAAGGTTGGGGCAAGCTGCTCCAGAATCACAATCCCTCCGCACACTGCTAGTGTGATAAATCATGCAGGATGGGGCAGGAATAGATAACAAAGGATGCTGGAATGAACAGCAAGAGAGAACAGTAAAGAACTTCATGCATCCAATGGAAGGATGGCTATACCGAAAGGTGTTAGACAAAATCACTGGACTCTAGGGCAGCCAATCAGCATAAGTGATTCAATTTGACAGCACAATTCTCAGCTGTGTCTAACACTCCTCCCAGACCTCTCTGGTACATGGTTTGAACTGTGGTCTTCAAGCATGCTAAATCTGTGCTGCTCCCTGCGCTTTTCCTGCCTGGCATATGTCACTGGTTTTGACACCGAGGCCAATAAAGGATTCTAAGTGCCCTATGTCTTATCTTTTTCATGTGTAGTTAGCAACATGTTCTGCAATATATGAAGCAAACATTCTAGTCCTGCTTTGTCCTTCTATGTTGCTGCTCACTGGCTTGTTGGTGGCCAAAGGATGTGCTTTGCTTGTTCTCAGCTTCCCCTTTGGTGGGATTCAAATCCCAACCTCCTGTTTCCCATATGAGTGTTTTTCCCCAGTGAGCTATTAGGGAGATGATAGCAATGCCTTCTGTGAAAGTGCAGTTGAGTGTTCTCTTGTTGCTGAGCTAGCATATGTGCCTCCTTTTCTTGAATTGCAACGAACTACTTCCCCTCCTGAACTTGAATCTTTGCCTGGTAGAGGCTAGGAGATTTCTGTGGGAGCTTCTCCTGCCAAGTGATCTGTGGAAGAATTTAGATAATACAGCTGGAGTGTTCACGCCACCTTCCCAGTTTGCCTGCCAGCAAGTGTGTTCGCAGGAGGAAATCTGAATCCCATCTGCAGAGATCCTAGGAAGATGATAGGTGTAAGGCCACTACTGAGCATGCTACAACTCTTCCTATAGCAAAGGATGCTATGTTGCCTTTGCTCTTTTCCTTGTTCTGTTGTGGGGGGGGCAGGGTGATATCAGGGAGGCATGCTGGCTGCTTCCATATGTAGCTCACAGAGAGGCATCTGCATGCCACTCCATGTCTGGTACACATGATCTGTGCTGCGAGGGTGGAGGGGTGGACAAACAACATCTATCTATATAAAAGAAAGTCCCCTCACTGTAAAATCAACGCCCAGGCCAAACCGCAGGACCTAGAAACACAAACTTTGGGGAGAGCGCTCCTACCATGGTATAGATGTTCACTAAGAAGGGATTTTTAGAAATTTGACACCTAAGTGGGTCAAAAGGGGTAAAATGTGCTCCCCCCATTGATTCCTATGCAGCTGCCAGGCTGCTGCCTCCTTGCACACCCCACTCTCTAATTGGTCAGCTGCAGAGCTCAGTGTTCTGAGGGAAAGCCAAAAGTTACAGGAGACTGCAGAGAGGTAATGACAGCTGAGGAAATCAGGAATGGCCAACAACCACCTGTGAGGTGCAGTAATGCTGCTGGCCCAGCCTCTCTGATGGCTTCCAACATACTCCCCCCCACCTCCTACACCTAACAGGCAGATGTCTGTCAGGTGCAGCAGAGGTTGCAGGGTGCTTAAAGCCACGAGGGAGCCTGCCCCAGCAGTAATGCCTTAGTGATCCTGCCAATCCCACCTCCACAGTGGCTTCTAATACTCCTCCACCCTCCCCCTCTGTCGTGATCTGTGTAGGCCTCTGGAGATCTGTGTATGACTGGGAGAAAAGCCTGAGGCCTTGGGCCCAGGAGAGGCTTGTGTGGTAGTAGAAAACAAGCGGCCTACAATTCCCACAATGCCTAGAGCCAGATGCAACCAATGAGGATACTGGTAGTCTCTGAGGAGATGTGTTCATATACTTGGTGGTCAGTTTAACTGACGTGCTTTTCTCTGTGGTCTTGCCTCACACAGGAATGAACTGAGGAGACTGGTCTGGGAAAAAGTTCCCCTACTGGGAGAGTGAGTACAGGACAAGCCTGGTTTATAGAGGGCTGTAGGCCTGAAATAGTAACAATTAAAGTGAAGTAGGTAGTCACGTTAGGTTTGATTATTTTTCCTTTAAGCACTGTTATACCTTTAAAGCACCTTATTTGTCTTGCCCCAGTATTGTTTTTAATAAACCATTGTTTTATTCTCTGCCTGGTCATCACGCCTGTGTTTTCTCAGCTGTAAAAGGGGCATTTTGGTTGGGCTTGAGAGGATACCCTGGGCCTTCTCAAGGGACCGTAAGTCCAGGGTGGTGGTGGCAGAAGGCAGTGACCCGCTTGGGTCATGACACCCTTCCACACTGGACAGGCAGCTGCCTATCAGGTGTAGGAGAGAAGGTGGGATGTTTACAGCCACTGGGGAGGCTTGCTCAGCAGGACTGCCTTAGCCCTGCTGCTGGCCCAGCCTCCTTGATGCCTTTAAACATAATCCCTTCCAACACCAGACACGTGGGTATCTGTCAGGTGTAGGAGCAGGACCAGGGTACTTTAATCCATCAGGGATGCCACCCCAGCAGGATCACCTTAGCGGTGCTGCTGGCCCAGCTTAGCCACACTCACACCCACAATGGAAATATACTCCAAATCTGTAGAAAACTGGTTTCCTTTATTAGGTTATTTAATTTCTCATAATGTGGGTTCTAGAAAACTGGTTCACATGAACTGTCCCAGTCCTCCGGGCCTGGGCCTGGGCCAGGAAAAAACCCTACACACACGATACAGCTCGGCCCGACCACCTACTAGGCAAAAGCCAACAGAGCCGGGAAAGTCGGGGGCGGACCAGCGCAGCGGAGCAGGAACCCAGTTGGGGCAGTGGGGAGACGGCTCTCCCGGTGGCCGCAGCGGGGGCCACGGAATGGGGGCAGGCGAGGCCCTGGAGCCACGCTCCGCAGAGGACGGCAAGGGAGGATGGGGCCCGGTCCTCAGGGGCTCCCGACCGTGGTGGCAATGGTGCAGCCCTCTGGCCAGTGGGCCTGCTGACGGCCAGGCCACCGCCCTTCCCTCGATGCCGAGAGAGCATCCAAGGCTATGAAGGGGGGCATGGCTCCACTTTGGGAAGAGACGGGTGGCAGGGGCGGTGCTGGGAGCGGGGCCAGGAGCATAAGAGGAGGCGGGGAAGGAGGGGCTAGGGAGGAAGAAATGCGGCAGGAAAGGGACAGCAGGGAAAGGAGGCTGAGAGAGAGGGAATCCTGGCTTCGGATTTCGTGACGCGGGGGTAGAGGGACAACAGGGGTGACGTCAACCCTGTCCCCTCCCATTCTGAGGCTTCTCCTCCTTGCCCAACCTTGTGCCGACCCTGTCCCCAGGACCAACCTGCCTCCCCCTTGAACATCAGACACCACGGCATCTGGTGGAACTCCCACAGGGGGCGGCAGAAGCTCGATATGAACTTGCTTAATATCTGATTGCTCGGATGGTGCTTTGAATATGTAGTTATGTCCCAGTTCTAAAATGTAACATAACTGAGAAGCATTTTTGTAAAAAAAAGAAAAGGGGGGGGGGTATGCCCTCCTCCCAAATTCAATGCCCAGGCCAAACCACTGAACCAAGAAACCCAAAATAAGGGGAGTGCATTCCTACCATGACGTCAAATCCCCCCCCCCCATGAAGAGACTTCTGAGAAATATGACCCCTGCTTCTTAAAGGATGACTGCTTCTTAAATGGACAGTTCTATGTGTCCTGCTCCAGAGTGAGCTCATCAAGGAGCCTGATGATCCTAGCACCTGAGGGCAGAACCACCAATGTGGTCTAGAGAGAGGTCCTTCAGTACAGAAAAAAAGAATATATGTCTCACTTCATTTCTTATACTACAATCTTCTCTGTTAGAATTCCTGCAATAAATGTCACATTTCAAATTTCACATCATCAGTATTATAACTGGATTTATGGAACTTAAATACTGTAGCGAAGCACAGGTATCACATTAGTTAGTTATAAGAGGCCTTTCAACAATTTTAATCAGTCTTTTATACCTGAAAAAAACCTACAGATTGCTTAGGTATGCAAATCCCCTGAGCAGAGCAATCAGATCATGATTTTTTTTGGGGGGGACAACATGTTTCCATACCATTCCTCATGCAGGCTTCATGTGAAATTATTTTAGCAATAAGTAAAGAAAAAAGGCACTAATACCAATTAAATAAGAAAAAAGATCAATATCTGATGAATCTTGGGATCACTGTGTCAACAGTAAGATGTGGCCTTTAGAATATTTACTAGGAGAGTACGTTGGCAGCGGCAGCACTATAAACTCAGTAATATGCAGGGGTCTTTTGGGGCCGGAGCCACCACAAATGGCAGTGGTGACAAACCCCACCCCCAGCCGGCATCCCCAGCCCACGCCAAAGCGCTGCGGCCCGGGGAACGCCCAAAGAGGCCCCCTGCCGGTGTCCCCGGCCCGCGCAAAAGCGCTGTGGCCCAGGGGACACCTGAAGAGCCCCCCACTGGCATCCCCGGGCCCATGTAGAAGGGCTGTGGCCCAGAGGAGGCCCAAAGAGCCCCCCTGCCAGCGTCCCTGGGCTGCGCAGAAGTGCTGCGGCCTGGGGGATGCCCAAAGAGCCCTGTTGCTGCATCCCCCAGGCCCACGCAGGAGCACTGCAGCTCAAGAGACGCCAGGAGAGCCCTGCCGCAAGCTTCCCCAGCCCCCGCCAAGGCGGTAAGTAAGGGATCAGCGAGGGTGGGGGTTGTGGGGGCTTGATGGGGGGTGGTGGGAGAGCCTCCCTCCCTCCATCTCTTTGCCATCTTTCCCTCCTTTCCTTTTCTTTTCTTTCCTTCCTTTCCTTTTCTTTCCCTCCTTTTCTTTCTCTCTTTCCCTTCTCTTCCTTCCTTCCTCTTTTCTTCCTTTCTCTCTTTCCCTTCCCTTCTCTTCCTTCCTCTCTTTTCCTCCTTTCCTTTTCTCTTTCTTTCATTCCCTCTTTTCCTTCTCTCCTTTTCCTCTTTCCCTCCTTCTTCCCTTCTCTCTTTCTTTCTTTCCCGCCTTCTCTTCTCTTTTTTCCTCCTTTCCCTGTTTCCCTCCTTCTTCCCTTCTTCCCTTCTCTCTCTTCCTTTCCCTCTTTCCTTCCTTCCCTTCCTTCTTTCCTTCTCTCTACTCTCTCTCTTTCCTTCCCTCTTTCCTCCTTCTGTGGCCCAACTCTAGTGAGAAGGGATTTAAACTTTAAACCCCTTCTCGCTTCACTCCCCTCCTCAGGCCAGCTGGGGAAGGGAAGATGAGGCTTTTGAAGATGCCTCCCCCCTTTTTGCTTCCCCTTCTGACATCACTTCTGGTCATGTCAGGGGGCATGGCATATGCTAATAGCCTAGTAGCTCACTAGCATACCATATGCTAATGAACTCCTGCAGCTCTTTTCTATGAATATGTATGCTCTTTTTCTGGTATGCTGTTTGCACACAACTTAATCATGGAAACTAATCAGACACAAAGCTGTCCAGTGCCTCAACAGATCCATGTTATCTTCTCCTCATTTTTCAAGATGACTTTTTTAAAGGAAACTAATTTTTTTCCTAGCCTTTTATCTGGGTCAGCACAACCACAATCCCTCAGACCAACGCACTGTCTCCCCTACTGGTTGTTGTCAAGGCACATTAGGACAAGGATAAGACAAAGAGGATCAAGTGTGCCATCTTTGAAGGCCCTCTGTCAACAGTTAATCTGCTACAGATAATTTCTACACCTTAGTCACCTGAAACCTTCCAAGGCATTAAGACTTATCTGGCAAAATGGAAAACATTCTTACTGGTTGTGATACCAAGATTTTTACACACACACACTCGGTATAAAACCAGAACTGGTTGCACTGAAGCCATTCAGATCTAGCCTAATTTACATACATATTCATAAACTCCATGTATTTAATTAAATTCTTTAGTCCCTGGAGTGTCTTCCTAAACAATGGTAATTTATCTTATGCTGATAAGAGGGCTTTGGATATATTCCACTTTGTAGCTAACAGCAGTACTTTTTGATGCAGAATATGAAGTGATTCAAACAGAGAATCTTTTAAAAAATTACATACCAAAATTAAGCATTTATTGTTGTTGTTGTTGTTGTTCCTGTTGTTTCAAGTTCTATTTTTAAACATCATAAGCTTTCCTAACTCTACTAAATTCACATACTGGTAACCAACTGTTTATTTCAGTGAAGCTTGCACAATAACAAAAGTCAGTAGTTTGTATCCTGAATGCCTTATACTGCACCCAATGTGTCTTCCCTTCCAAAAACAACAAAAACCTTTGAAATGCATTTAATTTGTACTTATAAGGGACATCACAGATGCACCAATGAAATTTCTATGGGTACGGTCACACGCGCAAGATAAACTGGGGGGGGGGGCGAAAGGCTATTCCCTCTGGAGGAATTTGACGCGCAGTTGCGCGATCACACAGTCCTTGGAAGCAGCGGGAGCAGCCTGCCACTGCATGATCAGATGCAACTGCGGGTGAGTCGTGTTTTTTGTGTGTGTGCTATTGCCGTTAAGGGGGGAAAAAACAATGGCACAGAGTTGGGATGGCCTGATCAGGAGAGCATGCTGGAGCGATCAGACAGGGGAAAGTCCACCTGTGGCCCATAGCAACCTGTTTGCTACTGGACTTTCCCTGGTGTCTTTTTACTCCGCTTCTGTGGCAGAGCAAAATGGGTTGCTGACGTGTGCAGGGCGCTTCCAAGATGTTTGTGTCTGATCGCCCCCTTTAAATCTGCCCGGCATTCACGCCTATGGTGCAGCTAATTGTGCATATGATCGCGATCTATGCCTCCTTTTAGAACTGCATTAGTGGCCAGAAAGACTGCATCCATTCACATATTACATTTGACTCATCATTATAAACATGGTGAATCTTCTGCATGTTGAAACAGAAACACTTTAAAATGACAGAACTTGACACTCTCTGTGGTACAAACCTGGGTCTGAGACACAGAATCCTGTAGTGTAACATCTCCTGTTAAACACATCAAGTCACAGCCTTTTCATATACACCTACCCTCCCTCCCCACCATTGCTCTAAGATTTACATAGCAACAAAATGTCACCAAAGGCCACACTGTGCTTTGTTGTTGCCAACAGCAGCAATGGAGCATGCTGGCGTACGGTGTCTGGCTGAGAATCTGGCACATCACACAAGCTCGGCAATGCCTTCTAACTGCAGGAAAAAATGAGAACAGGCATTCAGCAAGCAGATCTATTTTTGTCCCTTCTTCACACTTGCATTCATTTATCAAGGAATAAGAGCTTTAATCATTAACACGTGGTGATATAACATCAGGCCTCATAAAATGTTCAGGCACTGATGAAAGGCCATAGATGGGCCTTTTTCTAACCGGTTCTGTGTTTAAGAATGTTAATGTTTTTAATGTGTCAGGTTTCTGGAGGTCTGATTTCCTATTTTACTGTAAACTGCTCTGAGCAGCAAGAGAAACATGTTTAGAAATATAAGAAATGAACAAACGTAAGACCTGTGGTCCAGCTGCAGCTCCTTCCCTGACTATTGGATCATCCCAAGAGAATTCTCAACCCCTATTGTTCGCAGCACATTTCCACTACTTTGTGAGAACATCTGAGGATGCTGAAGCCCATCAACATTACAGATTAGGATGGGAAAAGTCTAGATTTCTTCTCCCTGTATTCAGTTATGCCAGCCCATGCAATTAGCCAGCCATAGCCTGCCTGCATCTGATGCTTCCTTAACAGGTGATTCATACATTACATGTAACATGCAATTAAGACAAACACATCTCTGCAAGCTCATGTATCTTACTCGTACACTCATCAGAAGCCAGCACTGGTCATAGCTTCCTGTTTTGTACCTGGATTTGCTGCCTGGTGATATTTATTTCAGTTATACCATTCCTTCCTCCCATCATGGAATTCAAGGTGTTATACAAGCAGTCTCCCATTCAGGCAATGAACAAGCACAAGCTTGCTTAGATTTAGGAAGGTATCTATACCACATGTTATTTCACAGTTGACAAAACAGTACTGCTATCTGGAGGTAATGAAAATGTAAAAGTGGCCTTTGTAGCGCTTCAATTTGTAGAACCTTGTGTAACATTAAGACTGCATACAACATCCCTTTTCACACTACCATTCTAAACCAGATGTTATTCGTTGTTTGCCTGATTTCAAGTAAAGCAATACAGGGGTGGGGGGTTCATACAGCGAATTTCCTTCTGTTAATAAGCCATCTCTGAAGCCCTATGATCATTTCAAACAGTGCCACTTTCCCCCCGCCCTTTTTTGTTGTGTGACCTTCCTTGGACTTTTTGAAAATATTCTAATGTGAGTGCTATAGTTGAGTGTTATAGCTCTCAACTTAAAATGTTTTTTTTTAAATCTGAGGAAGATTGCATGGCAAAAAAGGGTGGGGGGAAAGCGGCATTGTAGGAAGTATTATGGGCATTTTAAACAGCACACCACAGTGATTCAGAAGCACAACAAAGGGGTTGAAAATGGAAAAAAAACAGTTTCCCTCAAAAGCAGCTCAACCACACTTTGCTAACCCGAAGCAAGTGGGTTTGTATGAACAGGTAAATAAATTCCACTAGCAGCCAGTTACTAAAATAAGTCTGACTGAAATGACAGAAAAAATCCATTAGTGAGCAGTTACTAAAATTGAATACAAAGGAAGTTTGAAAAGGGTCTCAGTAATCTGCACAGGATTAGAGATGTGAATGCCCATGGGGAAAAACAAAAGGAAACCCATTTTATCAGAGGGAGTTTCTGTGGACTTTTTTGAATTTTTCCAATGGAAACATTATTTAGAACTCTTACCAAAAATGTTTATTTGAAATGAGTGAAATGCTTTTCAAGACACAGTTTTACTCACTCAACATGTATTCTGTAAAAATCTAGGGACTTTTTGTTTCAGTTTTTCCAATGGAAATTTTAAGACCCATTGGGGGGAAGAACTCCTATGGAATGTTAGTTTGTTTTTTAGAATTTTTCTTTTGGGAGGGTCTGTGGCTCACTAGCAGAGCATCTGCTTGGCATGCAGAAGGTCCCAGGTTCAATCCCTGGCATCTCCAGTTAAAAGGATCAGGTAGGAAGTGATGTGAAAGATCTTACCCTGAGACCCTTGATCGCTGCTGCTGGTCTGAGTAGACAACACTGACTTTGATGGAACGAGGGTCCAATTCAGTATAAGGCAGCTTTGTGTGTGTTTAATTAAATGCTTTTTTATGACAAGATAAAATGCTTTGAAAACAAGAATCTAATCACTCAAAATACATAGCATGAAAAAGTGTAAGGACTTTTGGGAAAGAAGTTTTTTTCCAAAAATTTTGGAAATTTTACATCTCTGCAGAGGATGAACTGTACAAAACCATGCCAGTAGGAATGTTCTCTTTTTATGTTAAGCATCTGCTGCTCTCTTTATGTGTGTGCCTGTGTTAAGTGCGTCAAGTCACTTCTATGGAGACCCTATTAATTAACAACCTCCACAGTGTCCTATCAATAACAGCCTTGCTCAGGTCTTGCAAACTGAGGGTCATGGCTTCCTTGATTGAGTCATATATACATACATACATACATAAACCTTTATTGGCATAACACAGTAGCAGCAGAGAAGGCAATGGAACAAATAGACTATTAGAACAAATTAATAGGTCATAACTAACTACACCAAGTTACACCAACAAGGGGTCATTTTTAAACTTCTCAGAAGTAGTGAGCACAGTTAAAAAAGAAAATATATATATATATAACAATCCAATTGAACACAAGGGAAATTAAGACTGGTACGCCCTTACCCTTAGCTTCCAAACTTAGGCTAAGAATTCAGCAACAGACAGAGTAATTGCCAAGGACTTATCAGACAATAAAATTTTGAGATTGTCGTCAGTCGGATTCCTTGTGGGAGGTAAATGGGGGGATTGAGTCAACCCATCTCATATTGGGTCTTCCTCTTTTTCTGTTGCCTTTAACTTTTCCTAGCATTATTCTCTTTTCCAGTGATTTTTATCTTCTCAGAGTGTGACCAAAGTACAACAGTTTAGTCATTTTTTGCTTCTAGGCTTCATTTGATCAAGAACCCACTGATTTGTCTTTTCAGCTGTCCATGATATCTGTAAGACTTTCCTCCCCAAATCAACAGCCTAGGGAAACTTGCCTTGGAAACATCAGAAGGATCCATAAACTCTCCCTTCCATCAAAGGACTGGTATTGTAGTAGGCAAAAATATCTAAAGTGTACTTTTGGAAGTTTATTACTTTCCCACCCTTCAATCATGGCTCAAGTCCTGGAGTTTGTTATGGAGTTTGTTATCTAGCTGTATTACATGGAATTATTTAGCTCAAGTAAATGCTCCATATTATTAATGCTGCCATCAAATGTATTTATTTACTATATTTCTAGTCAGCCTTCCTTGCTTAAACTCGGAGTAGATTACACAGTGAAAATCAATGTAATTTACACTGTTTGAATCAATGCAATCAGTAGACCAGGGGTGTCAAACTCATTTGTTATGAGGGCCAAATCTGGCATAAATGAGACCTTGTTGTAATGCCAAGTAGGGGAGATATAAAATTTATAAAGGACACAGATAAACACAATTAGAGATTTTTTAAAACTTTAAAAAAAACATGCTTACAGCACTAGCAATCTTGCAATATTTTGTCTATTTAACAGTCTCTGATAACTAATGCCTTTGCTCTGAATTATTGCATCAAAATGTCTGTGCTGTAGCAATCTTGAGTATACTGTTCAGGTGTATATCTGTAAGCTGCAAACCTACTTTTGATTCATTTACATTTATTACAGAAATCTCATGCTCAGTGTTCCTAGCCAAGACCCAGGAAAAACATGAAATAGCTGGGCATTGCAATCTTTTGTACATAAGTTGCTTCATGTGCTGGTCAAGAACATGAGAAGGCATCCTAACACAGACTGAGGGTCATGTGTTTGTCTACAAAACTGCACTCTTCCTCAGAGAAATAACTACAACTTCCTACAAAAGGGATGAACTTGGTCTGACACACACACTCTCAGTCTAATCCACCTCACTGGCTTGCTGTTATTCCTCCTAGTTGTGAGCCGCCCTGAGCCCAATCGTGGGAAGGGCGGGATATAAATTGAATAAATAAATAAATTCTCCACGCTGCCAATTCAGTCTGGGGTCTTGTTGAACATTTATTTGATTGTGTCTCCCTCTTCCTCGCCTGCTTAGTTTGCATTGGCTACTAAACTCCAGAGCATAGTACATTATTTAAGAGACCATAAAAATCTTAAACTATTTTGACAGGCAATTACTCACTTCATTTAAAAAATACGAAAATATTTTGAACTTATGCATGAATAATTTCCAGTAAGAGGGACAGGCAAAAGTTCTAGCATTCAGCGCAAAAGAGTAAAAATTCACCTTCTGTCTTCTCTGTCTGCTGCCATATTGTTCAAATAAATTGCTAGGTGATACACTTTAGTAACATCTCAGTATTCAAGCATTACTAGTAATGCACTTATGTCTCCTTGTATCCTAGTGCTGAGACACAAGAGAACCCTTCCTTAGAAGGCTGACATAATTCACAAATATGTTCATAGAGAGTAGCACATTAAAAGTTCTATTAGTTATGAAGCTTTGAATTTGTATCTTTAAATTTCATTAACAAAACCTGACAGTATAAATTGGACCAGATAGAAACAGCATCTCCTCTATAGTGTTACCAAACAAAAAAGAGACATGTAATGGCACAATAATTTAAGTAATTGAAGCCCTCCCTACATTTAAAAAAAACCTCACCCAGCCACTAGAACTTTATATTAGCCAAATTCTATTAGCTTCCTTTAGCTTCCAAGGATCCTATCAAAATATAAGGAGAGCAATATTAACCCAAAAGTGAAAGCTGTTTGTATCCTGTAAAAATTATGTAACAATTCTAGTTATGTATCTAGATTTATAGAAAGCTATGGAAGGGCTGTCTGCTCTGGGTACAGCAGCAGCAATGATCCCCATAGGCAGTGGTACTCACTCCACAGCTTACAGAAAGTCATATTTGCAATCACCATCAACCAACTGAGCCATATAACCACTCTGTGTTTTGTGCATCACCCCACCAAACAGAGACATCCAACTATTGGAATTCAATATATATATATACAGGGGTCTTTTCGTAGAAAAACAGCTGCAGGAGCTCATTAGCATATGGTATGCTAATGAGCTATTAGGCTATTAGCATATGCCACGCCCCCTGACATCACCAGAAGTGATGTCAGAAGGGGAAGCAAAAGTGGGGGAGGCATCTTCAAAAGCCTCCCCTTCCCTTCCCCAGCTGGTCTGGGTGGGGGAGCTAAGAGAGAAGGGGTTTAAAGTTTAAACTCCTTCTCATGAGAGTTGGGCCACAGAAGGAGGAAAGAGGGAAAGAAAGAGAAGGAAAGGGGAGGGAAACAGGGAAAGGAGGAAAAAAGAGAAGAGAAGAAGGTGGGAAAGAGGAAAAAGAGAGAAGGAAAAGAGGGAATGAAAGAAATTTGGCGGCAATTCGACCCCATTATATCCTATGGGCCATTGAAGTCAATGGTGAAAACATAGGGTATATTCTGGGGGCTGGAGGGAGGGGTTTGAGGCCCCAAACTCACAGGGTAGCTGATGGAGCCTCTCCCCAAGATACCCACCAAGTTTCAAGAACATTGGACCAGGGGTCCAATTCCATGGGCCCCCAAACAGGTTGCCCCTATTCCCTCCATTGTTCTCTATGGTGGGAAAAAACGTACTTTTTTCCCACCATAGAGAACAATGAGGGAATAGGGGCAACCTGTTTGGGGGCCCATAGAATTGGACCCCCGGGTCCAATGTTCTTGAAACTTGGTGGGTATCTTGGGGAGAGGCTCCATCAGCTATCCTGTGAGTTTGGAGCCTCTCCCTCAAACCCCTCCCCTCCAGCCCCCAGAATATACCCTATGTTTTCACCATTGACTTCAATGGCCCATAGGATACAATGGAGCTGAAATTGACATTCAGCTGCCTGAAAGACTTTCCGGGATGCCGGCTGGGGGCAGGGCTTGGCTCCTGAGCTCCCGGAGCTTCGCTCCGATGCGCTCCCCCCCAAAAAGACCCCTGTATATATAACTATAAATACGACCAAATAAAATTTTAGTACAACAAAACTAAATCCCATTAATTTATTCATTGCATGCATTTTCTTCTGGACAAACCATTTGGAGGTTATTTATTTTTATTTAAACCATTTTTATGCTGCCTTTCCACACAGTCAGAATCCAAAGGG
The DNA here is from genome assembly GCA_029375565.1 of Gekko gecko. Classification (NCBI taxonomy): domain Eukaryota; kingdom Metazoa; phylum Chordata; class Lepidosauria; order Squamata; family Gekkonidae; genus Gekko; species Gekko gecko. The sequence continues at coordinate 97,790,041 of JAPDNY010000006.1, forward strand.
TGGTGAACATTAAAACATTTAAGGGATTAAAAATACAGTTAAAATTATAAAATTCTGTCAAAAGCATGTAAACACATAAAGCAAACCTCAGAAACTGAAATTAGAAGATGAGCCTGTGCAATATGAGTCACATGTTCCTGTCAAGCCACTAGTGCCATGCGGCATAACAGTGTATGATGTCCCTTCTCCCTACCTGCAGCATATACACAGATGCTAGGGTTACCATGTGGTGGTTGGAGATCTTCTGGGACTACAACTGATCTCCAAGCAACAGAAATCAGTTCACCTGGAGAAAATGGATGTTTTGGAAGGTGGACTCTATGGCATTATACCACATTTAAGTCCCTCCCCTCCCCCCTCCTCAGGCTCCACTCCCAAAATCTTTAGTTATTTTCCAACCCAGAGCTGACAGACCTAGCACACACTCATATAAAGGTACTGCATGAAGCTGCTGCAAGGAATATATGCACCATTCGTATTCTCATCCAGTCTGCCCCTTTAATTCAAAGAGTGCTAGATCAAGTGGAGGAAACAGGTATAGAACAGAGATACAGGAGCCAGGTATAGGCCTCCTGTTTCCAGTAACAGCATGATGCACTGACTATCCACGTCTTACTGGAAGAAAACAGGTCTCTGGTATTCCTTTTTGAGATACCTCCATGCCCACAATGGACTGGGCCAAGCTTTCCATTTTTTATGTACTTCATTCTAAACTCCAGGTGTTAATTTCCTCAAGATTTTGAGATTTGATAATTCACAGAACAGACTCAGGAATGCAACAGAAAGGAAGCATGACTTGAAGTTTAAGAGAGAGATGGATAGCCTTAAAGGACACAAAAGTGCACTTCCTGGATCCTTTATTTAGCACAAACTATCAACAAGCTTTCACATAAATCTACAGAGTGTAGAAATTTTATTTACTTAATATAAATTAAAGCTCAGAGGCTCAGGAAACCAAATTCTGTAAGAGAGACACAATTCCAAACAAAGACTGCATGTAACAAATTAGAGAAAAACAGGGGAGCAGACTGTCTCTCTAAAAGGTTCTGAGACTTTTCCTTTTTTGGGTTCTCATATCTTTTACAGAACTTGGCTAGTTTGAAAATGTGTTGACAGAGTCTGCAAAACTTCAAAATTATCCAATCTGTGAAAATTCAGAACCAAATATGCAAACTGAGGGCTCAGTTCAGCCTCTTGTGTGCATAATGTCTATAATAGACAGATTCCAAAAGGAACTAAAGCGGAAATATGTACCCTAAAGAATTCTTGGGATTAACACTATAGTTCCAGCATTAGCCTCATGTGAAAAAGTGTACATATAGCTGCTATATAACCACAATTCAAAATGGGTGCTGTTGTCATAAACAGTAGCAGATGTGTGTCCTTTAAAAAAATGGTGCTTATGGAAGGGGATGTACTCAGAGAGCTGTAAGGTGCTTTTTTGTTAGGAGGTCAGAAAAAGGAACAGCATTTAAATTGTCTGCTCTGACATGTATCTGACAGAGATTAATTTAATTATATATAGTCTCCTAAACCCACGTAAAAGCTCTGCCTTGTGCAGCTTTGCTGACAACAGTGTTTTCTTTTTAAAAAATGCTTAGCCTATTCTTCTGCAAGATAAAAGGTCATATAGAATTTTATTTTATAGAACCCTTGATAATATAAAGTAATACAAAACAAATGGAGTTATTAAAAAAAATGCTGCGGCATGAAGGTCAGAGTTTCCTATATCTTTACAGTGTAAATTTCACTTAATACACCACAAACATTGTATAAGTGATGTCAGCATGCTCTCTTGGGAGATCTAGCAATATATACCAGCAATGCTGAATAAAAACCATGGACCCTTTGCAGTTCCCCTGCAGAAGTGAAGTTTAAGGGTAAAAAAAAGCTTAAATGTTTTCAGGTAACATACACCAGGGGTTTGCTAAGCCTAGTTATACAAAATGAAAGGAGAGAGCAACCATGCTTATTTATTTATTAATTATTTAATTCATTTATTTAATATTTAATTCATTTACAGGCCACCTTCGTCTCTGGACTCATGACAAACATAAAAGTAGTCACCCCTTTGTACTTCTTAGTTCTGCCACATTTGTTCCCTTTCTAGAAGGAAAAAATATTCTTGAGTTGTTTTCATACATACCTAATGTGAGAAAGTTAGGTTTTATGTATCATAAAGGAGACAGACACTGCTAGGTACATCATTTGGAAGTGATGGTTGAGAGGGAGGAATCCACCCAACTGTGTGTTCTTCGAACTAGAAAAGCACATGCAGACAAGCTCTCACTCTGCTAACTCCTGCTCCCCCCCATTCATTGCCTAGCCATTTAACTAAACTGAATCAGGTGGAGCAAAACCACAAGGGGAAACAACTCCCCTCCCAAATGAGCCAATAGTCTAAAGAGTTCCACCCAACCACTTCTATTTAAGCACATTGGGGCATTTTTATTCCCTTTAGTAGCAAGAAATTTGATCTGTGGATGTCATCAGCTGTGTGGGTTAACACAGCTGCTCAGGCTTCACGGGGGGAGGTGAGAGCCCAAGCACAAATATGTTCACTTTATTCGCCTTTGGTTTCTATTTTACAATGAAAGCAGCCAGGAAAATGCTAGCATACACCGCATTCTGACATGTTAAAATGCAAGACTACCCACACTGCTCAACAAACCGAAATGCATATGATTGTTCCAGGTCTCTCTCAAAATGAGACTCCAGGGTTAACTGCAATTGAAATAGTTAGATAAAATCAGCACCTTAAAAATAAAAACGAAAAAGTAAATGCAAGACAAAACCCAATGAGGTTATCATAACCCCTGAGCATATTTGTGTAGCTCTTCTGTTTAGCAGCCATAAATTATTTTATTTTAAAAGTGTGCTTTGCATGATGCAACTTCTCTTTGTTCAGTGTTCACCACTGCCAAGGGATCTGATACATTTCCAATGCATTTATGGCATCTGGCTTCAGAAAAGGAATTGGGCATGCTATCAAATAAATTAGTTGTATAAGATGTCCATTACATATGTATATGTTAAAACATAAAACGTCTTCTCCATTGTATAGGAAGATGTTTTTTGTTTTGTTTTTTGGACTGGTTAGGTCTAGTTCAGTGTTGATTGTCCTCCCACACGCTCAAAAATTGGCTGTCAGCTGTGAGAGACCCTGAACATTACCTCACCTTCTCAATATAAATGCTCACAAGATTTCTAATGGTTGAAAAGAAAGATAACAGCCATGGTCCTTCACCTCACAAAATAGAGAGATCTGATTAGTTAATGGAAAAATCTTACACTGGACCAGTGGCTAGAAGGTGCTGATTCCTGCAGGCAGAAAAGCAGGTACAGAGGCAGGGAGAAGGTTGAGCATTTGTGGAAAGAAAGCAGAATACAAAGGAGCCCCACGGCAAGGAACATGGAGCCCCACGGCAAGTTGACTGAAGTGAGGCATAAAGGGAGGGAGACTAGAAGGGAAGCTTCATAGTGCAAAGCAGGGCCTTGACAAAACAATGGGAAGCCAGAGTCCTGAGGGGGAAAGAGGCTTCATAAAGGAAAGAGGCAAGGAGAGGAAATGAGGATCTGAAGAAAAACTTTACAAAAGACAGGCACGGAATTTTGGAGGCAGTCAGAGAGAAGGACAAAAAAGCTGGTCATTGAAAGACGTGAATATTTATTTGAAATGACCAGTGTTTGGTTGGTCTAGTCCCAGCTCACTCATGTAATCTTAATACATAAACAGAACAGAGTGATCATATAAATGTATTATTTTATTTATTTAAATTGTTTATAGTCTGCCCTTCTCACATGGACTCAAGGAAGACTACACATAGTGAGTCAGTACAATCAACAAAATGGGACATTCAACAACTAATGTAATAGGATATTAGAAGACTGGAAACACCAGAAAGAACAGAAGCATAGCATAAGTATTAATATGGCATATTAAGTTGTACAGGAATTACATAATAGGATCCTATTTACAAGACACCATATGCAGCAGTAAAGACCAAAAGTCCCAATAATTTAAAGTAAAGTATGTTGTTGAAGGCTTTCATGGCTGGAGTTCATTAGTTGCCGTAGATTTTCTGGTTTCTGTGGCCGTGGTCTTGGCATTGTGGGACCTGACGTTTGGCCAGTAGCTGTGACTGGCATCCTCAGAGGTATAACACAGAATGATGGAGTACTCTCTATTTCAGGGTGAGCAGAAAAATGTTAGGCAGGTAATTTATATCTACCCTGGAAGGTGGGGTAGGGCTGAGTCATTATCTTGTAGTAGTTCTCCAGGCTATGAACATGCTAATGGAGGAGCTTTCCTGAGGAGGTTCTTTTGTCTATGGATTGTTTCCTGAGGAGGTTTCCTGTTTCTTGAGGAGGTTCTTTTGTGTGTGGAATGGCTATTGAAACTCTAATCTTATCTGTAGTGCTATTGTCAGCTGCAGAGCATTTGTGTTTTTCAGGACAGAAAACCATGCCCTATTTATTTTTAAACTCTCTTTTTTCCTGTTGAAATTGTGTTTATGCTTATGAATTTCAATGGCTTCCCTGTGTAATCTGACATGGTAACTGGAAGTGTTGTCCAGTCTTTCAGTGTCTTGGAACAAAATGCTGTGTCCTGGTTCAGTTAGGCTATGTTCAGCCACTGCTGATTTTTCAGGTTGGCCAAGTCTGCAGTGTCTTTCATGTTCTTTTATTCTTGTCTGAATGCTACGCTGTGTGGTCCCGATGTAAACTTGTCACAACAGCTACTGGCGAAACGTCAGGTCCTACAATGCCAAGACCACAGCCACACAACCCAGAAAATCTACAGCAACAAATTTCAAGTAAGTTTGTGAAAAGGTGGTTCAGCATTAGATTTCATCACCCAAACCCTAAAACTGAACCTCTGAAATAAGATGCAGTGCTCTGGCTTACCGATGGAGTACCTACTTTGTATACAGAAGGTCCCACGTTCAATCCCTAGCATATTCACCACACAGTAGGTGATGTGAAAGCTCTCTACCTGAGACCTGGAGAGCTGTTGTCAGTCAGAGTAGACAATACTGATTTAAATAGCCTGACTCAGTATAAGGCAGTTTCACAGACAAAGAAGGGGGGACTCTAATGTCAGCAATCACAGGAAACCCTTATTTGAAAGGTTGATATGAGTTGACAGATGTTGATATAAGAATTTTTTTGTTATATAGCAATTTTTGTTAACTTTGGAATCTTGAAAATAGTTGATTTAAATGGAGAATTTAGCTTATATAATGTTTTACTACCAAATCTGGTGACAGAAACTTCTTTTCTTGTTTTGACAGGAGCTATCAAGCCAGCTGACTGGAGAGATGAGAGCAGGTTGTATGTGCACACCTATAGCAGGATGATAAGTGGAATATAAGAATTTGCTCTCTGCACTATGCTAGTTAACTGAGTTTTCTGGATATTATATAGCACTAAATGACCTATAAGACCCCTTCTAGCTGTATGGTTCTATGATAATTTGTGCACCAGAAACAAAGAGATAGTGGAGGTAACACAATGTTATGTACTTACTTGAACTCACTGCCCAAATCATGGGTACAGATCTCGATCCAGGACAACTCAGAAAACTATCTATATACTAATTTCCAAAGTCTGTTTTCCATGTGGATACTTATTTCTACCAGCAGAGGGCTCACTTTTCCCCAACAGCTTTTTCTACAGACTCAGGACACACCCTGGATCTAAAGAAAAATCCAAAAAGTTTTTAAAAAACACAATCTCACGGACAATACCTTTTGAAATGGCCTCCATAGGGATCTACTCCAGGCATCAATGGTGAGAGATTAGAACATTCGAGGGGGGGGAGGGCTTCTAACTGTCCCCCGCCTGAGAGGCCCATTACCCGACGCCAGCAAATCAGGAGGTGACATCATCACGCTGGCAACATTGGGGGCAGGACTATGATTTGAGGGAAAACTCTATGGCTTTCCCTCGAATCCTAGTGGCCCCGCCCCCAACATGCCAACGCGATGACGTCACTTCCGGATGGTGTCATAGTGGTGGTGTGCGTGCAGAGCACGCGCACACACTCTCCAGGGACAGCGCAGGACTCCCCCACCATAAGTTAATTTCGATTTGGCAACCCTAGAGCCATGCCTGACAAGGGTTGCCAGTGCCAGGCTGGGGAATTCCTAAAGAATGTATGGTGAACTCTAAGGAAGGCTGGGTTTGGGGAAGGGAGTGGCCTCAGCTGGGTATAATGCCACAGAGTCCACCCTCCAAAGCAGCCATTTTCTCCAGACAGACAGAGCTCTGCTGTCTAGAGTTCATTTGTAATTCTGGGGGGGTCTCCAGGTCCCACTTGGAGGTTGGCAACCCTAGGTCTGGCAGCCATCTAGGGCTGCCAGGTCCCCCCTGATCACCGGTAGAGGAAGGGAGGGTAAGGTTGCCAGATTCAGGCTGGGAAACTCCTGAAGATTTTGGGGTGGACCCTGAGGAGGACAGGGACCTCAGAGAGGTACAATGCCATAGATTCTACCCTCCAAAGCATCCATTTTCTCCATGGGAAGTTATCTTTGTAGTCTGGAGATAAGCAGCAATTCCAGGGGATCTCCAGGTCCCACCTGGAGGCTGGCATCCCTAGGCAGCACCCTCTGGGTGATGTGATACCACCTGATTTGCATGACTCAAGTAGGCCCGGTTGCTTGCTATTGTTCATCAGCAGTCACTGTATGAAAGTCAGTGTGGTGCAGCAATTAGAGCTTCAAAATAGGGTCTGCAAGATCCGCATCTTGCGGTGGAAGCTGACTGAGTGATTTTGGACCAGTCACATACTTTCAGCTAAACCAACTTCACAGGGTTGTTGTGCAGATAAAAAGGAGGAGAGAATAATGTAAGCTGTTTTGGTCTCCACTGTAGAGAAAGACTGTAATTTTCCTAGATAGAGGCTGTAGGGGAGGGGGGTGGAGACGGAAAGCTGAAGACAGGCGGGTTGGCTGTTGGGTGGGAAGGAATTAGGGTTGCCAACTCCAGGTTGGGAAATTCCTGGACATTTGAGGGGTGGAGCCTGAGGAGGGTGGGGTTTGAGGAGGGGAGGAACTTCAGACCAGTATAATGCCATGAACTCCACCCTCCAAACCAGCCATTTCATCCATGAGAACTACCATTGCCAGCCTCCAGGTGAAGGCTGGAGATCAGCCAGAATTACAACTATTGTCCAGGTGACAAAGATCAGTTACCCTGGATAAAATGGCTGCTCTCCTCCATTTTATCCTTACAACAATTATACCCTGCTGAGGCTTCTTACCTCCCCAAGCCTCACTGTCCCAAGGCTCCACCCCCAAATTCCCAGGAATTTCACAACCTGGAGCTGGCAGCCCTAAGATGAGATCCCTAAGGTGAGATTCCCAGAGAGCTGCCACTGCTGCTGCTGTGCAGGATGGGAGAGAAAGGAGGCAGGAGGCTGGGAAAGTAATGGAGGCAGAAAGAGAGGCGGAGGAGGAGGAGATTGGATTTATATCCCGCCCTTCACTTAGAGTCTCAGAGTGGCTTACAAACTCCTTTCCCTTCCCCTCCCTGCAACAGACACCCTGTGAGGTAGGTGGGGCTGAGAGAGCTCTGAGAGAACAGTCCTTGAGAGAACAGCTCTGACAGGACCATGGCTTGCCCAAGGTCATCCAGCAGCTGCAATTGGAGGAGTGGGAAATCAAACCCAGTTCTCCCAGATTAGAGTCCAAGCACTTAATCACTACACTAAATGAGTGATGAGGTGGGAAGGCAGAAAAACAAAGAGAATGATCAGGGGGCAGAAAGAGAGAGGAAGTAACATGCATGGAGGAGAGATAGAAAGACGGGCGGGGGCAGAAGGGAAGAATGTGAGAGAGGTATGGGGGAGGTAGGCTCTATTTAGAAGATGCAAATCAATATGTTAATTTATTATTATAGCAACCAATTAACATGCAGTCTTGTTCAGGAAATGTACAAATTATAAAATGGATAATTAATTTAAATCAGTACTGCAAATAGGCCTTTTTCTTGTTGATTTAAATAACTGATTTAAATAATTATTTAAATCAATGCACCCTAGTGGAGAACATAGCTACAGCTACATCCACTGGTAGTTTGAGTCCCAAGGCTACAATTTCCTTGCAATTATGTCTCCATAGACAGTGATGGGAGATTATGTGAGGGGGAGAAATTGTATAATACAATATGGTAAACCTAGAAGTACTGCATTTAAGTTTAGGCTGAAGACAGGTAATACCATTCAGACAGCTGAAGACAGTTTAAAGAGGCATCATTTTTCATTGTATATGCATAATTATTTTGTTCCACAATGGTTTCTAGTCAAAAGATATTTATTACAAGTTTTTCAAACCATACAAGCAAACACTCTCCTGTCTTAGAATACAGTTGAGCAGTAAAAAAAACCCATTAAACATATTTACCAGCTTATGTGCTATAGTGAGGTGCTGTGCATTAGGCTACCTGAAATTCCTACAGAATTAAAGCAAGGGTCCACTCTTTTTATTCTGAGAGGGGGACCTTTCCTGAAAGGCCTACCAAATGCTGAATTCACAGCTGGTTTATTATTATTTATTTTGTTTACAGAATGTATACCCTGCCTTTCTACCCAATGGGGAACCACACCTTACAGCATACTCCTCTCCTCCATTTTATCCTTACAACAACTCTGTGAGGTAGGTTAGGCTGACAGAGCGTGATGGGCCTAAGGTTCCACACTAGCAAGCTTCCACACCATGCTGACTCTGCATGTATTATGCATTATGGTCCCCATAGGGATTCTGCAGACACATCTGTGTAACAGAAGTAACTTTAGGGATCCACCATAATATAGTTTATGCAAGTGCTGCAAGTTTTGGAGAGGGGTAGCATAGGAATTCTCCATGCAAGGCATGTGATCAAAAAGGTAAATTGCTGTGTAAATGCAGTTCATGTGGGATTTGCAACATATGACTTAATCCATCTCTCTGTGCCACTTCACAAAACGTCCCAAGATATGGGTGGCAATCAATCTGGTGTTTTGAAGAACCATATTTAAACCTTCCCAGGTCTACAGACATGGTTAAGCCCTGAAAATTCTTTTGGCAATCAAAGCAACCAAGCCAAGATTACTACACTGTTCTGACTTGAACTGCCAAACTGCCTCCTTACTCCAGTCCTCTCTTGCCCATTCCTCAGCTTCATACAGTTACCCTCTATAGATCTTAACCCAGGAGTGTCAAAGATATGGCCCACGGGCCAGATCAGGCCCGCGCAAGGCTGCAGCTGACCCTGTGCTGCTTCCTGTTTCTAATGTCAGAGCTTCTTTCACCCAGTCTCTCCTAGTTCCTGCTTCATAGGAGAGAAAGAAAGCCTTCCCTCAATTGGCTGAGGGCTCCTCCCCTCTTCTCCTCTGGGGAGGGAGGGGGAGGAAAGAGCGGGGGGGTGGCATCTTGTGGGACAGCGACGTTTATTCCAGGTAGAAGCACAGTTATTCTTCAAAGAGGGAGCCAGCCAGGGGAGCACATCAGAAAGAGAGAGAAAGTCCTGTGTTAAAGACCAAAAGATGTTTTATTCCAGGTATGACAAGGAGTCCTGTGTTAAAGACCAAAAAGAGTGTGTGTGTGTGTGTGTATGTGTGTGTGTGAACATTTTATTCCAGGTATATGAGAGACAGAGAGAGCACATCCCATGGCACTTGGAGAGACCCCCCTCTCCATTTCTAACAGATGGGGGGGGACTTAACAGCACAGCTTGCATTCCTTATTAGTGAAAGGGAGCAAGAGTACAGCAGCACCTTAATAATTAACAATATTTGAGGCAGGACATGAGCTTTCATGGGTCACTGCTCACGTCTTTGGATACAGCTGGAATGTGAGTCCATCTGTTCTTATATCTTGGAAAGTGAAATGATTTCAGATGCCAAAAGACAATAGCAGGCATTGGTAATGAGAGAAGAAACCTAGGTCTCAATTCAGTCCAGGAGTTAGCATTGTCTTGAGCTTCACAATCTGCTGCAATTCAGCAGGTTCTCTTTCTAATCTCCCTTTGAAATTCCTTTGTCAGAGAACTGCTACTACTAGGTCAGCAACTGGATGCCCTGGAAGATTAAAATGTTCCCCCACTGTTTTTTTTAATTTTGTGGTTTCTAATAGTGATAGAAAGAGTAAGAGTCCAGTAGCACCTTTAAAGACCAAAAGAATTGTGGTAGAGTATGTGCTTTTGTGAGTCACTGCTCACTTCTTCAGATTTATTTTCATTTATTCTTTGCATCCTCCTGGACTGAATCCTCCTGTACCAAATTGAGACCTAGATTTCCTGTCTCATTACCAATGCTGATATCTCCATGCCTCTATATATCACATCAATGCTGATATCTCCACCCCTCTGCATATCACACCTAATCCAATCATATTTATAAAGTTTATATCTCCAGTACTTTGTGTTAATTCAACACCCCTGTCTTAACCATTATTGTTCACATGACCTATGGTCTCCCTGATGCCCAACTGTATAATTAGGTCTAAATTCACTTTTTCCGGAGGAATGAAATACCCACCCCTCACTGAAGAATATCCATTAACTTTTGAATCACCTATTTTGGGACAACTAGACACTTTACATGGATGCATCTAACACTCCCCTGACAACATTTTTTTAAAAAGCAGCTTTGGCAGTTTACAATCAGGAGCACAGAAATGATGGGGGAGCATCACTTTATCCCTTGCCAGCCATTTTTCTATTCCAAGTTGGCTCCACACAACCACTTTGCCTCCCACAGTCCCAATGTATGTAACATTTATACTGGCCCTGAGAAAACAACATTTCAATGAGGGCATGGGAGTTTGATATCTACTTCAAGGGCTCCTAGATATAATGAAATCTAGGCAAGACAATATGGTGCTCACCTATAATTACAAAGGCTGGTTGTTAGTTATAAATTGATTAAGAAGATATCTATTTGAATGTTTTAAACCATTCTTTAAACAATGCATACACAGGGAAAAAACCCAATTTGTATATGTCTAGTGATTACTGGCTTTCTGTGTATCTACCAAAATGACAATGAACATCATAAAGAATGTCCACCAAACTGCAGAGCTATTCGAAAAAGGCAGTAGAGGACAAATGAAACAATCCTAGTTCCAAATATTGTTTACTGATAGGTAATATTGATTACCTATCAGTAATCAACACCTTTGCTATTCTCTCAATTTCCCCTTAAAGCAGCATTTTGTGCACTTCACAATATGCTTTAAGAATAATTTAATTTGTTCTCCCTGCCATAAGACACGTATAAAAATTAAGGTTTTAACAGTGTGTAATTCTCTATTAAACTTTAATAACACATTACTAAAAATAGATGTAGAATTTTTTGCTGAAACAAGCTATCATTTTTATATTCTTAATTACTTTACTTTATTAGTTTTAAATACCATTTATTGACTCCCATCATTGCACAGTTATAAGCAAGTATGACAACTCAAGGACCAACAACATTATATCAAGTTATGCGGTGACACTGCAAAAAATATTTCAGAAGCTGGAGACGATAATAGGTCTGCTATTAGGGAGTGGAAGGAGCTGTGTACCTACATCAAAAGAGCCACTCCATCAACCAGAGACTGTAGAATTGAAGATTTCAAAAGTGCTGTGAGTTCTCGGAAACCACCCCAGAAATACCAAAGGAACTTTGGAACTGTGCCTAGTAGCCACAAAATTGATGAATTTTCTCTAGTTTTTTATTCTAAATGTGTAGTGGTAAATGTCTTTCCGTACAAAGGTCAATATATAAATTGGTCTACCAAATGGCAGGCCAGCAACCATCTGGTTTTTCTCCTTAAAACAACTCATTCGGATATTGACCTTATCAAGGTACAAAGATTGCCAGGCACCTTATGTTATGAGCGCTTTTTACTTTTTTCGCTCAAACTGAATACCAATTTATATGTATGTGCATGCTTCTAGTTATGTCAAATTCGGGATTAAATTTCAAAGGCATTTTAAAAATTGTTTAATCCAAAAGTTAGTTCCTCAAGCCCTTTCTAGGGATAAATGTGACACAAATCCAACTCCAATGGAGGTAGCTGATCTCTTAAACTCCTTGTTGTTGCTCGACCAGCCAATATTACCAAATCTACCCCCTCCCATGAAGGATACTGATTTAAAGGTTCCAAAGGTCCCTGAGGCTCCCACCCCTGCAGGGAACAACAAACTCCTCTTAGCTTTGGACCTCTGCAGTGACTGGTTCATGTGAATCTTGAGGGGTCGGGATAAGAGATTGAAGTTAATCTCTTGTCTTCGTTTGGTTCCCTGCCACTGGTAGAGCAGGAGGAATTGTTAAATCGCCTTCAAATTCTAGTAACCTCATTGAGGAAAATTAGTCAGACCTCATAAGAACATAAGAACATAAGAGAAGCCAATGTTGAATCAGGCCAATGGCCCATCTAGTCCAACACTCTGTCACACAGCGGCCAAAATATACCAGGTGCCATCAGGAGGTCCAGCAGTGGGGCCAGGGCACTAGAAGCCCTCCCACTGCTGCCCCCTCCAGCACCAAGAATAGAGTGCATCACCTGCCCCAGACTGAGAGTTCTCATTCTATACCCTGTGGCTAATAGCCACTGGTGGACTTCTGCTCCATATGTTTATCTAATTTCCTCTTGAAACTGTCCATGCTTGCAGCTGCCACGACCTCCTGTGGCAGTGAATTCCATATGTTAATCACTCTTTGGGTGAAGAAGTATTTCCTTTTATCTGTTCTAACCCGACTGCTCAGCAATTTCATAGAGTGCCCACGAGTTCTTGTATTGTGAGAAAGGGAGAAAAGTACTTCTTTCTCAACCTGCTCAATCCCATTCATAATCTTATAAACCTCGATCATGTCACCCCTCAGCCGTCGTTTCTCCAAGCTAAAGAGGCCCAAGCATTTTAACCTTTCTTCATAGGGAAGGTGTTCCAACCCTTTTATCATTCTAGTTGCCCTTCTCTGCACTTTTTCCAATGCTATAATATCCTTTTTGAGATGTGGTGACCAGAACTGTACACAGTATTCCAAATGAGGTCGCACCAATGATTTATACAGGGGCATGATGATACTGGCTGATTTGTTATCAATTCCCTTCCTAATAATCCCCAGCATAGCGTTGGCCTTCTTTATTGCAGCTACACATTGTGTAGACATTTTCAGCGAGTTATCCACTACGACTCCAAGATCTCTCTCTTGGTCAGTCTCTGCCAGATCAGACCCCATCAACGTGTATTTATATTTAGGATTTTTGGCTCCAATGTGCATCACTTTGCACTTGGCCACATTGAACCCCATTTGCCACGTTGACGCCCACTCACCCATCCTCAACAGATCCCTTTGGAGTGCCTCACAATCCTCCCTGGTTTTCACCACCCTGAACAACTTCGTGTCATCTGCAAATTTAGCCACATCACTGCTTACTCCCAATTCCAAATCGTTAATAAACAAGTTAAAAAGCATGGGACCGAGTACTGATCCCTGTGGTACCCCACTGCTTACCACCCTCCACTGAGAAAGTTTCCCATTTATACTCACTCTCTGTTTCCTATTTATAAGCCAGTTTTTGATCCACAAGAGGACTTGTCCTTTTATCCCATGACTATTGAGCTTACTTAGGAGCCTTTGATGAGGAACTGTATCAAAAGCTTTCCGGAAGTCAAGGTAAATAATATCTATTGGGTCCCCCTTGTCCACATGTTTGTTCACTCCCTCAAAAAACACTAACAGGTTAGTGAGACAAGATCTTCCCTTACAGAACCCATGCTGAGTCTGCCTCAATAGTTTTTGTTCATCAATGTGCCTACTAATTCTTTCCTTAATAACAGTTTCCACCAACTTACCCGGTATTGATGTCAGACTGACTGGCCTGTAATTTCCTGGATCTCCCCTGGAGCCCTTTTTAAAGATGGGAGTGACATTAGCTACCTTCCAGTCATCAGGAATGGAGGCAGATTTTAAAGAAAGATTACATATTTTTGTCAGGAGATCCACCAGTTCACATTTGAGTTCTTTCAGAACTCTCGGATGAATGCCATCCGGGCCTGGTGATTTATTAGTTTTTAAATTGTCCATCAGTCGGAGGACTTCCTCTCTTGTCACCGCAATCTGATTCAGGTCTTTCAAACCCCCTCCCGAAATCAGTGCTTCTGGAGTGGGCAAACACTTCTCCTCTTCCACAGTGAAGACAGAGGCAAAAAATGCATTCAGCTTCTCAGCCATTTCCCTATCATCCTTCACTACTCCTTTTACCCCTTGGTCAACCAAGGGCCCCACTGCCTCCCTGGCTGGCTTCCTACTTCTAATGTATTTGAAGAAAGTTTTATTGTTGGTCTTTATGTTTTTTGCGATATGCTCCTCATATTCCCTTTTTGCTTGCCTGATCACAGACTTGCATTTTATTTGCCATAGTCTGTGTTCCCTTTTATCAACCTCACTAAGACTAGCTTTCCACCGCTTAAAGGAATCCTTCTTACCTTTTACAGCTTCCATTACTTTATTTGTTAACCATGCAGGCTTTTTTCTATACCTATTTGTACCTTTCCTAACCTGCGGTATATATTTTTTCTGAGCTTCTAGGATTCTCTTTTTAAATAGTCTCCAAGCTTCCCCAATGGTTTTGACCTTCTCCACTCTTCCTTTCAATTTCTTCCTCACATGTCCCCTCATACCAGAGAAGTTACCCCTTTTAAAGTTAAAAGTGGTTGCGTCAGTCTTTTTGGGCAACTCCCTATCTGTACAAATGTTAAACTCAATGACATTATGGTCACTGTTTCCAAGTGGTGCAATCACTTTTACATCTCTCACCAGGTCTTGGGTGTTACTTAGGACCAAATCCAGGATCGCCTCTCCCCTGGTAGGATCTGTGACCATCTGTTCCACAGCACAGTCATTGAGAGTGTCTAAGAACGCAATCTCTTTTTCCCGACTAGAACTCATATTGACCCAATCAATGTGTGGGTAGTTAAAGTCGCCTATTACAACACAGTTATTTCGTCTAGCCGCTATCTTTAATTCATTCATCATTTTATAATCCTCCTCTATCTTTTGATCTGGTGGGCGATAACAAACTCCCACTGTTAAGCCTCCTTTTGGACCCACTATTTCAACCCATAGCATTTCCAGAAGGGAATCCAATTCTCTTACCCTCTCAATCTTACTGGATGGTATACCCTCTCTGACATACAGAGCCACCCCACCTCCAACCCTTTCCCCCTATCCTTCCGATATAATTTATAACCAGGAATCACCGTATCCCACTGATTTTCCTCATCCCACCAAGTTTCTGAAATACCCACAATGTCTATTTCCCCCCCAACACCAAGCATTCCAACACCCCGATTTTACCTCGGAGACTTCTAGCATTTGTGTATAAACACTTATAGTTTCCCACGTTTGTTAAGCCCACAGCCTTCCTCTTGCTGCCTCGAGACCTTGCCAGGCAGTTCCTATCATTAGCCACAGTCTCAGTGGACAATTGTAATCCATTTCCTTGTACAAAAGTAATAGCTACCCCTTCATCTCTTTGAGATGAGCCATCCCGAACCAGAGACTTTTCATCTCCTGTCGGCTTTCCCCCATTATTCAGTTTAAAAACTGCTCTGCCACCTTTTTGATTTTGAGCGCCAGCAGCCTGGTTCCTTCTCGGGACAAGTGGAGACCGTCCCTTTTGTACAGCTCCCTCTTGTCCCAAAAAGCATCCCAGTGCCTAACAAACTTGAACCCTTCCCCCTACACCACCGTCTCATCCACGCATTGAGACTCCTGATCTGTGCCTGTCTCTCCGGCCCTGCGCGTGGAACAGGTAGCACTTCCGAGAAGGCTACCTTGGAGGTCCTGGCCTTGAGTTTCCTGCCCAGCAGCCTAAATTTCTCCTCCAGGACCTCACGACTGCATTTCCCCACATCGTTGGTGCCGACGTGCACCACGACCACTGGCTCCTCCCCAGCACTATCTACCAGCCTATCTAAAACACGCGTAATGTCCGCTACCTTCGCACCAGGCAGGCAAGTCACCATACGGTCAGTACGCGGGTTCGCCACCCAGCTGTCTACCTGCCTAAGGATCGAATCACCAACTACCAAGAGCCCCCCTCCCACCCTTCCCAGGGACGGTTCCTTGGTACGAAAGGATACCCGTTCACCAGCTGAAGAAGAGGTCCCTTCTGAGGGCACATTCCCCTTATCCTCAGCATGGTGCCCCTTTTCCCCTTGACCCTCATGCTCCCTGGCAGCAGCCGGGCTGCCAGATCCAGAGTGGGACATATCTAACAAGTCCCCGAGAGTCTTCCCCGTGCACCTAACTGACTGTCCCTGCTTCTCCAGGTCAGCCACCTTGGCCTCAAGGGAGCAAACTCGCTCCCTGAGAACCAGGAGCTCCTTGCACCGAGCACACACCCAAGACTTCTGACCAGTGGGCAGATAGTCATACATGTGACACTCCATGCAAAACACTGGATAGCCCCCAACCCCTGCTGGCATTCTGGCTTCATAATTGTTTTTAAACAAATACTTTTCTATAACCCCCTTTTAAAACCCTTTGTATTTATATGGCTCCTGTTGTAGGAGTCTACTTACCTTACCTTACCAAGGAGCCAAGGTCCTGGCTTCCTGGCTCTTCCTGGGCTTCTTACAGAGCCCCTAGGCCAAGAGCCACAGGCAAAGAGCCTCGCCCTTTTGCCCTCGCCCTTCGGCTCGTGCCTCTTGCAAACTTCCTGCCTTAAATGGAATTGTCTCCCAGGAGAGGGTGTGGCCAGCAGCTACTCAAAATCACCCAAGGCACTTAATGACGGTCAAACAAAGCCCCTTTCACACTCCAACTCCAGCAGCCAGGAGTCTGCTATTCAATCTCACCCAAGCACTTAATTACAGGCAAACAATGACCCTTTCACACCCTAACTCCAGCAGTCAGGAGTCTGTTACAACTCACCCACACACTCCCAAATACAGTCCCTGACACAGTACCTTTTCAGCTAAAGCACCTCAGCTGAAAGTAAATAAATAAAAATACCACTCACCCCTCTGGCAGCTCAAACACCTTGCTCCTTCTCAGAGCTCAGCTGGGTCAGCTCTGCTTCTGGCAAACTTCCTGCCTTAAATGGAATTTTCTCCCAGGAGAGGGTGTGGCCAGCAGCTACTCAAAATCACCCAAGGCACTTAATGACGGTCAAACAAAGCCCCTTTCACACTCCAACTCCAGCAGCCAGGAGTCTGCTATTCAATCTCACCCAAGCACTTAATTACAGGCAAACAATGACCCTTTCACACCCTAACTCCAGCAGTCAGGAGTCTGTTACAACTCACCCACACACTCCCAAATACAGTCCCTGACACAGTACCTTTTCAGCTAAAGCACCTCAGCTGAAAGTAAATAAATAAAAATACCACTCACCCCTCTGGCAGCTCAAACACCTTGCTCCTTCTCAGAGCTCAGCTGGGTGAGAAACCTCCCCCTTCAAGGTTTTGATTGAGGGCTGTAGCCCTGTCCCTGTTGACTCACCAATGTTGGCTCTCGATCCACCTTTGATGGCCTTTGATCTTGGGGACAGTCTTCACCCCAAGTATAATCAACCTCCCCTAGAACCGACCATTTTAATAAACAGAGGACCTGTTAATCTTAATTTATCCCCCCCTTCAAATCCTTCTAATGTGGAAGTCAAATCGAATTGACTATCTCCAACTCAGTTTATCAAAATTATATCCTGGAATATTTCGGGCTGGAGTTGTAGATTACAAGAACCTGGTGTTAGTAAATATCTACAGAGTTTTCATATTATTTTGGTTCAAGAAACTTGGTTAAATGGAACTATTGATTTTCCTGGTTATACTGCATATGGATCACCTGCATTTTCCAATTCAGGGAAAGGACGTTATAAATCAGGCTTAGCATGCCTAGTATCCTTAGCACTAGCCTCAGTTAAAGCGTCCTGGTTGGTTATGCATCAGTATTTCATTGCACTGCTATTTCAATTTTCAGTTTTTCCTCTTGTTATTATCTCAGTGTATTTCCCTCCACAAATGTTGATGAGAGATTATTTGGAGTTATGGAAAGAACTTGAAAATCTCCTGGAACAGATTTCTGAACACTACCCTCAGGCCTCAGTGTTATTTGCAGGTTATTTTAACGCCCGCATTGGCCAAAATGATGAAACATTATTAGCCAGGGGATTTGTGAAATTGCAGGAGGAGTTACCATATCCTTATGCATTTAGAAGAAACTCCAAGGATTCCAAAGTAAATGCTGCCGGGGGGAAACTGTTTGATTGTGTAGTTAACCAAGGTTTAGTGATTTTAAATGGCCTTGAGAATCTAGATCTTCATGGTGATTTTACCTGTGTGGCACACAATGGTGCTGGTGTTATTGATTATGTCCTGGTACGAGCTGGCCTCCTACCACTGGTGCACGAGTTTAAGGTGGATGGGTACCAAGGAGGGGACCATTTCCCACTAAAATTGAGTACAGCTAAGCTAGATATGACACCACCCACAACTCTGCCTAAGCATCCACAAAGTTTGAATGTATTAAGACCAAAGAAATGGACTCCATATTCTGCCTCTCTTGCTATTAGTATAATGAACTCTGAGACATGCAAACTCCTTACCCAAGAATTCTTTATGCAGAAGGATACTCAGGGCATATTTAATAGATTAATTAATATCTTAGACCTTTTTAAACTGGTTTACACCAAGACTACTTCTGATAGTGGTAGTGAAAGTAAAAATAAGTGGTTTGATAGAGAATGTTGTGACCATATAAGGTCTAAATTACAGCAGTTTAGAACCACCAAGCAACAGTACCACCTATCAGGATATCTTTTTAAAAAGGTATTTCAGGGAAATGATTAGGTATAAAAAATAGGCAGCCCAACAAAAAGAATGGGAGACATTTATAGCAGCCATTCATAGTAAAGAGTTAAAAGCCTTTTGAAAAACAGTTAATAGGGGTTTATCTACAGCCTTCAAATTTTCTGAAACTTGGGAGAAATATTTTTCCTCCAGTTTTAAAGAGACATTTAATTTTAACTTTCAGATTGCTCACACTGAACCTCCTTTATCTAATCTCTGGCCTCCAGTCTCCCCTGAGACCGTGATTTGTCTGTTCGAACAAATGAGCTCAGGTAAAGCACCTGGGCCAGACTTAATTCCAATTGACTTATTAAAATTAAATCCTGGTTAGTGGAGCACCCTTTCGACTCCTCTTTTTAACCAAGTGAATAAAACAGGAATTATACCAGCCTCATGGAAACATGCAGTAATAGTGCCAATATATAAAAAAGGCATTAGAAGTGACCCAGCAAATTATCAACCTATCAGCTTGCTCTCATTCTTAGGTAAAATATATGCAGCTTTCCTCCATTCTAAACTACAGTCTTGGCTGGAAGTCGATGAGGTCCTTTATCCTGAGCAAGCTGGTTTTAGAAAAGGTGCCTCTATTTTGGATCATTGTCTTGTTCTTTAAAACTTAGCTGAGAAATACTCATCTAAAGTTGGTAATTCTCTCTATGTGGCATTTATGGACTTAAAAGCTGCCTTTGATTCCATCCCTAGATCTCACTTGTGGACCAAGTTAAACAAGTCCACAATAAATAAAAGGCTTCTATGGCTCATTTTTAAATTATACGAAGAGCCCTCTGTGCAGATACGTTATGGCTCAGAAGGCCAGCTAACAAATTCTATCAACCTTGTTAAAGGGGTAAAACAAGGCTGCTCATTGGCCCCTAATCTTTTTAACTTTTATCTCAATGATATGGTGCCTTACATAAAAAAAAACGCCCATCACGCACCTATTTTGGCAGGCCAAGAAGTTCCAGTATTATTGTATGCAGATGATGCAGCCTTGTTATCCAGATCTGAAGTTGGCCTTCGGAAAACAATTAATACTTTTTCTGAGTATTGCAGTCAAGAGGGGCTCACAGTAAATTACAAAAAATCAAAAATCATAGTTTTTACTAAGAAGTTAAACCATAAATGTAAAGCATGGAAAACTAAAGATGGAGAAATAGAATTGACAACTCATTTTAAATAATTGGGAGTGGTCTTCTCCAAGAATTTATCATGGAAACATCATCTTAATTTAGCCCAAGATACTGTTAGACCAAATGTCAATGCACTTTTGAGATACTATTACTCAACAGGTGGCCAATATATCCCTATGGCTATTAAAGCATTTAACGCAAAAATAATACCTCAGTTCCTATATGGGGCAGCCATTTGGATCTGTGCAGTTTCCGAATCCTTAGACAAAATATTAACCCAATTCCTGCGTCGAATTTTGGGAGTCCCCAAGTGCGTGGTGGGAGCTGTTCTTAGGTGGAAGCTAGCACAATGCTCTCTAGAATTTAGAGCTTGGTTGGCTGCTTTCAGATTAAGACTGAAGGTTTGCTTTTCTAGTCCATCGTCAGGGAGTTGGATTTACAGACTAAAGGAGGATAATTATAGAAATACCTGGTTAAACCGAATAGACAAGAAACTGAACTTCCTTGGCCTCCCGATATTAACACTCAAGAATATATCTCAGCAAGAAGCATGGAGACAGATCAGATCGAAAGCAAGTAATTGGGATAGGGCTAGTACCACCGCACATGCCAGGCGTGTATGTTCTCCTCGAGCTCTTGGAATTCCTCCTTCCATCATATCTAAGCCATCTTACCACCCCCTCTCACAGATTTGCTTTTACTCTCTCAAGATTAAATGCTGTACCATCTGCAGAATTAATGGGACGTTTCTCTGTAACTCTGTATTCAGACAGGCTTTGTATCTGCACTTCTGGCGAGATTGAGACGCTGACACATCTCCTTTTGTTTTGTTCTCAATGGTTAGCTCTTAGGTCATATTGGGTATATCCAATTTTATCTAAATACCATCTTCCACTGGAACCATGGGTGGTCTCTTATCAGCTGACAGATATTGACCTGACAATCACCACTTCAGTAGCAAAATACTTAGCTATTATAATAGCATTGAAATGTAAATGACTGCTGCTAAGAGGAGGTGTGCACTTTTTGGTTCTAATTGTTTTTTCGATTTTTTTCAATTTTATGACTGAAATGTCTTATAGTTTTTTATTTTAAACCTTTATACAGTTTATATTTTAACTGGATTTGAAATGTTTTAAACTCTTACATTGGTATTTTACATTTGTTGTATTCTGTGGATGGTCATTGTGTCATGTGAGCCAAATAAACTGACTGATTGATATCAAATTAGAAGTGTAGACTAGGAACACTTTAAAAAATGCTAGTTTGCTTCCAAAATATATCCATTACTTCCTCACAGGGTAAAAAACTACTAAGTGTAATATTTACATGAATTTACTTGTAAAAAATAACTCCATTAAAAGGTTTGCATCCTTTAGGTGATTCTTGCAGATATTACAAGTATATGTTTCGTATTAAGCCTTAAAATTCTCCATGACTTTAAACTTTGGTCAGCTATCTAGTCATTTGTAAACAATCCACTCAACACCACGATCACCACTCAAAGCTGAACATGTATTATCATGTACACAGTATTTATTTAAAAACACAAAAGATGCATCTAACAGCTTTCTTAAAATTTAAAAATCAATTTAATGACTCTAGTGAGAACTGGGGTTACACTGTGTTCAAGTTTTACTAAGCATGAACGAATTATTAGCATACACCATACATACTACACTGAAGTGGCAGGCACCACAAATTTTGTCCAACCCATTTCTATAGTCTTCTCCCAAAAAATGTTGGTTTTGAAATTTCCAGCAGATACTCCACTCTTGAAAACAATATTAGTTCACATGATTTTATTGGATATGAAGAATGTGTTGATTGCATAGTATCACATTATGAATATATAAAAATGCAGAATTACAAACAATGTTTTATTATAAATTAACAGTCATTTTGATTTAGTGGCCAGAGTACTTCTTTTTCCTCTTTAAACATAAAGACCTTCATACATCCCAGCATCAAAAGTTCCAATTTCAATGCAAATGTTCCCCAAGACTAACAAGCCTCTTTGTTGGTTTGGCTTACCCTACCTTATACTTTAATGGATGTGGTTACCAGTACAGGTACAGAAAGCATTATGCCCACCATCTGCATGAGATAAACATTCATCACTTCAGAGCATTTTGTTTTATTTAAATTTTCTTTCAGCTTTTCTCTAGAAAGGTCTTATAGTATTATGCAAATGCATCAATTCCTTTCCCTATTAAATCAGCAGCCTTTCATCTCATTCCCCAGCCATGTTATGAATGTATAGCTTGCAAACTTTAAAAGAATGGAGAAGAACATCAATGGAAGTTGACAGTCTCTCTCTTGACTGCTGAAGTTGGCATTCCAGCATAGACATGGTATGTACACTGAATGAAAAGACCAACATCCTAATATTGCTGATCATTTTTTTAAAAAATGAAAACTGAACAAATACTGGTTTTCAGCTAGGTTCTGCATTTATGTAACATGGTACCTGACAGAATCAGGTGTCAGGTTGTTAACTACAAGCCCCAGGAGACTATTTTCAGCTACTCATGGCACCATGATATGGAAAAGACAGAAGTGTTTTCATCTCTTCTGGGTAGGAGTGGCAAGCTAATCTGACTTGCATTAATATTGCAATACTGCAAATGTACTGCTCGCCTTCCTTCACCATTTACACTGAAACTCATCTTGATCATTTACAAGACCTCTACTTTCCCCTGAAATATTTTAAGAATAGGCATCTTTAGAGGAAAGATTCTCCAACTGCTACAAAATATGTTCTTAAGGCTTCTAAAGTCCAAATGTACAAAATATTAAAGAGGTTGTCGGTTATTTTGAACAGTAGAAAATTAGAGCTACAGTTTATGTTTAAATGAGAAGTTTAAAACACTCCAGTCGTAATCGCCAATCAAAATACCTACGTCATTCCCGTCACAAATTTTATCATCAGTCTTACGCTCAAAAGTGCAGCCAAATTTCAGAATTTGCTGCTGATTTCTGATAAGAATTTAAGAAAATACTTTACTATAAGAAATATTCAGAGATTTTTTTAAACTGTTTTTGTCTTTATAGCATTCTTTCATGCTATCTTTTCAGTTTCAAGTTAAACAATGGAACCTAGTTTGTTACCTGAAAGCAGGTTTTATTAATCTATCTAAAATGAATAAATATGGGGGGAAACATATACTTTGAGTTTGGCTAAAAATCAAGTGTAAATATTTGAGTATTTAGACTGTAAAAAAATGAAGTACAAAGAATTGTAACAGCTTGTAACATTAGTTTGCTGTATACCTCTCCATTCTTCCCATTTGGAAGAATTAAAAATACTAGTTTAGAATACACTCTGTCAGGCTACAAACAAATTTTGAAGCCACCCACCCACCCTTGCCACTGATAGTAATAAGCCTCAGCAGAAAATTAATTTGCATTTCATGTTTGCAAAACAAATTGTGCCAGATTGCCAGTTTAATGAGAATACTAATTTCATTCCATACACTATGTAAAAAGCAGATTCCAGGGATAACTGCTGTGGGAGGAAAATGCCCTTTGCCATTCACTCAAAAGTTCCCTGCCAAACACAGTAATAATGAACATTGTGTTTAATGCCAATAAAGTCAAGGACTTTATTCCAGTAGTATCAAAAAAGCGCTACACATGAGATGTACCTGAAATGAAATGCCACACTCCCTTCCGAAGAATCCCACGTGTACAGTCAATGACATTAACAAGGATTTTGGAAGGAGGCAATGTTCCCTTCCATTTTAAAAGCAACAGAAACACTGCCGCATTCCAATGGCAAACAGCAAGTGTAGGATAGGGGGGTCATAACCCAGTTTTCTCTACAGACATTTTGTTCCCGTGTTTCGCCTTCTTAACCTCATCCAGCTTTTTTACTACTCCACTATCACTAGGGGGAAATGAGGGGCTCTGCAAGCAGGTAATACTGCGGAAGGCATTTTCTTGGAGATTTATTATGTTTCAACCCAGCCTCTCAAACCTGGCAGCTGCCTAATCCTTTTGCAAACTATACCCCAATATCTCCCTCCCACTCATTACCAACACCCTGGTTCGCAAAGAGAATTACAGCGATAAAAGCTCGTTCCTCCCCATCCCACTATGAAATACAGCTTGCATTTGTGAAAAGGGACACCCTGGCATTCCCTCCCTCTCCCCCCCCCCCCCGCCGCCGCCGCCACCACGGCGCTCGTGGAGGAAAGAGAAATACTGTCAAGTAACAAACAGACCAGACAAAAGGCTGCGATGGCTTGGAAGCGGGGGCGGTCTTCAGGGTCTTAAAGCACAGAAGCCACAGCAAAGCTCAGGACAGGAATGGGCGGCGGGGGGACGACACCCAAAAGTGAGGCTGGCGGGGAAGGTGCCCCAGGAAAGCGAAGACGATGCTCAGGGGCGACTGCATTTGACAGGCGGCGAGGGAAAAGAAGAGCGAAGAGGCGGGCAAGGGAGAGGCGGGCGGGAAGCGACAGTCGCCACTGGGAAGGGAAGCGGGACCGAGGCAAGGACGGGCACGCCACGGGGAGAGGAGCCCCGGCAGCAAGGCCAAGCCGGCGAGCGCAGAGCGCGGGCCAGAAGGGGCGGTCTCGCCGGCTCTCAGCACTCACCCACTTGGAGCACGTTGTCCACGGCGCCCGTCTCCAGGAGGCGGATGCCTCGGCGGAAGGGCAGACCCTCGGTGACTGCGGCACCGGCCGGGGCGGCCGAGGCCGGCAGAGGGGCAGTGCCGAGCGCGCCCGTGGGGGTGGCGGGGCTGTCCTCTCCGCCGGCACCCAGGCCCGTCCCGGTGCCCGCGGCTGCCCCGCTAGCTCCGCCGCCAGCCCCGCTGCCGCCGCGCCCGGGCTGGAAACTGGAGTACATGCAGATCTGGCGCTCGCTGCGGGGGAAGCTCCAGTAGACGATGCGGCGCTGCACGGGCTCCGGGATGCGCTGGAAGCGGCCCTCCACCCGCTCGAAGGCCCAGCTGCTCGCCACCCGCTTGGCCGCGGCGTCCAGCAGCGACTCGGGCTGCAGCAAGGGCAGATGCGTCCCCTCCGGCCCGCAGCCGGGACCCGGGCCGCCAGGAGGGCAGCACCCCTTCGCCCCGCCGCCCTCGGCCACCGCTGCTCCGACGGGCCCCCCGGGCCGCCCCCCAAGCGGGGCAGCGCCGCCACCCGCGAGCACAGGCGCTTGGGGCCCGGGGAGCCCGCGGACGGCAGCGGCGGCCGCAGCAGCTCCTCTCCCCCGCCTCCCTCCGCCATGGCTGCGTCCGACCCACTGAGCCCCAGCCCGTGCCTGCCTGCGAGTCGCCGCGGAGCGGAGTGGGGCGGCAGGGGGAGGAGACTGCGGCGGGGAAGGGGGGGTAGCGGACGGGCACCGCGTTGCGGGCAGCCGCCCCACAGCCCGGGAGGGATCACGTGGACCCCTCGCCTTCGAGGGAGCCCCTCACGTGCAGGTCGGTTGTCGGGTGATGCCCGGTTCTTCAGATTCTTGATTGCGGTGACACACTTCTTAAATCAGTTGACTTTTCTGTTTCGAATTATTCATTATTCTTTTACTGAACAACCACATAAGTAGGGCTGTGAGAGGAACAAGAGTTTGTTTGTTTTTCCCCCAATGGAGGCCGTTGAATAGACTGCCTAGTCAGCAGAAAGCGGCGGAATTACTTTCCGCAAAGGGTTCTGCCTCGGAATGTGTTTTAAGTTCCTTCCTTCTAGGAACAAGTCCTGAAATTGGAGAAGCCATAATAAAAGAGAAGAGCTTCTGAACACACCAGAATGGCTTTCTCTGCCACCAGAGCAACCACAGCTTGTCTTTTCCCGCCTATTTGGGATTAAGATACACTGCGGGGGTTTCCAGGGCAAGGTGCCAGGAGCTTCTCTTTTCAGGAATTGAACACTGGAAGCCAGCAATCGCAGTTGCTTTGCTTGTCAGGAGATCTTGACACTCAGAGATGCCTAAATCCCATATAATAAACTCTCTGTGTTTCTTACAGCCCTAGAAAATAAAGCAACCATCCACAAACCCCAGAGAAAGGAAAACAGAAATCCACAAAACTATCCTCATCCTGCACAATGTACCCTTAGGACTGTGTTTGATTGCAGTCACATGACACTGGAGGGGAGGTTAAACCTGGGACTTGGAGCATACCAAGCAGATGCTCTAGCCCCTGAGCCATATCCTCACCCACCCTGTAGTTCTGTAAAACCTTACACAGAATAAGCACAACTTCTAGCAACTAGGGTAGGCCAAGCCTAATTCTGCTTTTCATAAAGGCACATTCAGTAGACAGCTGCGGACATAACAGTATCTTCTTTACTAAACAACTACTACCTTTTAAATATAACTTTTCATCTGCTCAGAGGTCGACAGAAAGTAAATTCAGTTGTTTTTGTAACATGATATAACAAGGTGAGGAGATACACCAACACAGGTGAACAGTTTTGAGTATGCCTGGAGTATTATAATTTGCATGGATGATTATTTGCAGCCAGGTCCTATACTGGGTTAAGCATGCCTAATGCTCCTGAAATAGACATAGATGCACTTAACTCTGCACAAGACTGGCATGCATAACATAAGTTTATCTCCAGTGTCCTGGCCGAAGTTACTCAAAGTACATTTTTCTAAACAAACCAAGCTACTACAGCACACCCTTTCACTTCTACTTCCTGTCTCATATAATTGAAGCCATCTTTGCATCACTGGGTCAACATGCACTCTTCCCACAGCATTGGGACTGATTTGAGCTGCACTCCTAAATGCACCTATTTAGGGAGTAAATCCCATTGAATGCAGCAATTTCTTTGGAGTAAAGATGCTTCAAATCATTACTGCATCAATTCTGTACTCTTTGGTGGGTGGCTCTAATATATGGAGGAGGGAACTGTGATCATAAGCACTTAGGTGTTGGCTAATGTTTACAGTAGTGGTGGGGAGCTGTGTTAGCAAAACAAAACAGGATTCCAGTGGCATCTTAAAGGCTAATAACGTTTATTCCAGTAGGATCTTGCATGACACAGAACTCATTACAAGCCAATTAATGTTATGTTGGCTCAAATTAATTTATAGTACAGTCACAGACCAGTAGGGTTTAGCTTTCTTTTGTACTCCAGCAACATCAATCTACTTCCTGCTCCAGGTCTGTCAGTGTCAACTAAATTTATTCATATGTAAAAATTACATCCCCTTCTTCAGGCATATAATCTCCTAACACTTATCACCTCAGTAACACCTAAGTAAGAGGGGAAATTTGTAGTTTGTTGACATTCGTGGTGTTCCTAATAGTACTTAAAGTTTTTAACATTGTGGGCCCAAATCATTGAAACGTAGTACAGATTAAGCCAACTGGATCATCTGGTGGGAAAGGGTGCAACTTGAGTCTAGGTATGCCAAGGATAAACAAACTGGTTTCTATGAAAAGCCTCTAGAATTGGATAAAATTTTATTACATGTAGATGAAAACCTTATAAAGCTGTTTTATACATTGATGTTAGATATGAAAATGCAAGATGAAATAGTAAAAATTTCAATGGTTAAATGGGCACAAAATTTGGGTCATAATATAGAATTAGACCAATGGGCTAAGGTGTGGAAAACTAATATTAAATATACAAAAGCTATATCTTATAAAGAAAATATATACAAAATGTTTTATAGATGGTACACAACACCAGAGAAATTAGCGAAAATGTACCCTAACATGTCAAGCGTATGTTGGAAATGCAAGCAAAATGTTGGGGTTTTTTATCACATGTGGTGGTCTTGTAAGATAGCAAAAAAATATTGGATAGGGATACATGACAGATTACAAAAAACGTTAGAAGCAATTATACCATTTGTTCCAGAACTGCTTTTATTGAATATTATTCCAGAGTACTTTAAAAAACCAGATGCCTATATACATGTTATAACCGTGGCTAAGATTTTATATGCAAAGATTTTATATGCAAAGTATTGGAAGAAATAAGAAGTTCCATTACAAGAAGAAATTATCTATAAGCTACTTGAAACAGCAGAAATGGACAAATTAACTTTGCAACTTCAGGATAAGAAAGAGGAACTTTTTCAGGAAAAATGGTCAAGATTAGGGGTCTTTTTGGGGGGGAGCTCAGGAGCCAAGCCCCGCCCTCAGGCGGTGTCCCGAGGAGTCTTTCAGGCAGCCGAATGTCAATTTCAGCTCCATTATATCCTATGGGCCATTGAAGTCAATGGTGAAAACATAGGGTATATTCTGGGGGCTGGAGGGGAGGAGGTTTGAGGGAGAGGCTCCAAACTCACAGGGTAGCTGATGGAGCCTCTCCCTAAGATACCCACCAAGTTTCAAGAACATTGGATCAGGGGGTCCAATTCTATGGGCCTCTAAACAGGTTGCCCCTCTTCCCTCCATTGTTCTCTATGGTGGGAAAAAAGTAACTACCCTTCTCCCTTCCCACCCTTCTGGCCACCTGAGAGGGCCAGTGTACATGAGTCCTGTGGCCCAGCCTGGCTCTGGCATGTCTGTGAGGCAAGGCGTGCATGCACCACCCCTGGTGCTTCAGCCTCGTCAAGGAAGGGAGGAGGAGGCAGACGGAGCCGCAGCAGCCAGCAGGTGAACATTTTTTGTGTTTTTCATTCTTCCTAAAATGCATTTATGTTTGAAAATTGGTGGGCGCATGGGGGGGGGGGTGCCAGAAGGTAGCCTCGCCTGAAGCCAAGTGGGTCTGGAAACAAAAAACTAGAATTTCCATTCATGCTGCTCTGATCCTGAAAGGAAGGTCTGGATATCAAGCTAACATATAAAGTGCTCATAGGATTTGTCATCAGTTTTAAAAACAGTTAAAACCTGTCCCTGGAGTTACTGAGGGTGCTGCCAGTTGATAATTGAGATCTTCGGTGAAACAAAGTTTGAGTCCAGTGGCACCTTTAAGACCAACAAAGTTTTATTCTGGGTATAAGCTTTTGTATGCATGCACACTTCTTCAGCCAGCCAAATTCAGTTCCAATGATTTCAACCCAAGAAATGTAAGCATGTGTGTAACTCTCCCTTTTAAATAAATACTAAAATTGCATAAATGTGGTTGAATTACACCCCATGAGTTAATGCACTATTGCTGCAAGCAATAAAACAAAGTACTGAGCCTGTTCTGAAAACAACACAACTATACCTACGCTGCTGTATTAGGACAGCACCATGAACCTATGAGTGGTGATCAGGGTTTAGGGAGAAAGGGGAAGTGGAGAGAAGATCATTGAATCAAACTGCTGAATAAGTCCATTATCCACTATGTTGCCTATCATAATAAAATCATCCTTCATCACTTATCTTCAAGGACTTTCTTAGTACAGGTATTAATGAATGATCTGCTGCCCAGGTGATTAACAGCCTTACATTATATGCAATACAGGAAAACCAGGATACTCTCCTGTTTATCCTATTTTGTAGGATTGGAATGTTTAAAATTGATGTTAGTTAATACCATCCAGATAGATAACATTTTAAAATTATGCCCAGAGGAACAGTCCTAGGGATGCCTGCCTCCAGGGAGTTGGGGATCCCTCGGAATTATACCTCATATCCAGACTACAGAGATCAGTTCCCTTGGAGAAAATGGATGCTTTGGAGGGTGGACTCTGTGACAGTGTACTCCACTGAGGTCCTTGTCCTTCCCAAAATGCTCGATTCCTGAATTGCCAGGAGTTTCTTAATCTGAATCTGGTAACTGGGCTAAAAGAAATTTAATGAATTTCAGTGGGGATAAATATAAAGTTTTGCATTTAGGCAAGAAAAATCAAATGCATAATTATAGGTTGGGGGAGACTTGGCAGTAGTATGTGCAAAAAGGTTCTAGAGGTCTTACTAGACCATACACTGAACATGAGTCAGCAGTTTGATGTGGTTGCCAAAAAGGCAAATGTGATTTTGGGCTGTATTGACAGAAGTATAGTGTCCAGATCACGAGATGTGATGGTACCAGTTTACTCTGCTCTGGTTAAACCTCACCTAGACTATTGTGTTCAGTTTTGGGCATCACAATTTAAGAAGGATATAGACAAGCTGGAACGTGTCCAGAGGAGAGCAATGAAGATGGTGAGGGGTCTGGAGACCAAATCCTATGAGAAAAGGTTGAAGGAACTGGGTATGTTTAGCCTCGAGAGGAGACGACTGAGAGGTAATATGATAACTGTCTTCAAGTACTTGAAGGGTTATCATCTAGAAGGTCAGACCAGAACCAACAGGTTGAAATTTAGTCAGAAGAGTTTTTGGCTAAACATTAGGAAGAACATCCTGATAGAGCGGTTCCTCAGTGGAACAGGCTTCCTCGGGAAGCGGTGGGCTCTCCTTCTTTGGAGATTTTCAAACAGAGGCTAGATGGCCATCTGACAACAATGTGGATTCTGTGAATTTAGGCAGTTCATGAGAGGGAGGGCAGGAAGGGTTGCCTCAGTGCTTAGTTCTTGTGGCTCTTTTTTACACACCAGGGAAATGTTGATTGCCACTTTGGGGTCAGGAAGCAATCCTGGAGTTTTTTTGTCATTTTCTGGGAATGGAACAACGGTCACTATGGGTGTGGAGGGGGAGGTATTTGAGAATTTCCTGCCTTGTACAAGGGGTTGGACTAGATGACCCCGACGGTCCCTTCCAACTCTATGATTCTGTGAACCCTACCCCCCATCTCCCGCTGGTGGCCAGAGGGGACCTAAACAGTCCTAAGATTTTGGTGATGTTTGAAGAATCATGTGAAGTACAGCCTTCAAGGTAAATAAATAACTGTCCTGGAACTTGGCATGCCTTTCTTTGGGTAATTTCTTTGATCCCATCACTATTGGCATTACATAGACTAGAATTTATATCAGATGGTCTTTAAAAACTGTGTTCAATTGATCCTGTTGACCATGGCTGCTTTCATACCCCAGTTTTTCAATTTTAAAAAAACAGTAATAAATTTAAATTATTTTACTTTGTTCACTGCTTTGGAATTTTCTAATAAAAACTGAGATAAAAATTTGTAAAGAAAGTTTAAATTTGTCTGCATCAATATACACATATAGCTAATGTAGTTTACATTTGATATTATTATCAATATCACTATTGTTGTTATTAAATGAATATGTTATTTAATATACATGGGATTTTATAAAGGGGCAAATCTTTATGCGGAAGTGATCAGTATAAAATCTGTAACCCCAAATTAGTAATTAACATTTTGCAAAGTAGGTTATAGAAATTAATGTAATTATTTTTTCCGATATATATTTGATTATATTCAGAAATATAAAATCTAGGATATTCCAGATGTATTTTATAAATGAACAAAGTGGTGTAGGGAAAGATGCACATGGGATGCAGTGGACAAATATATTCATGTAGAGGAGAGGAGAGCCGGAAGACTCACATGCAGACAGTACAGCAGGGCAACTCTGCAGCAGCTTCTGAGCTACATATAGGGGTCCCCTACAGCAGAGAAATCTGCAGCTTAACAACTCTAGATCACTGTTAACTTTTTGCCTTTTGCAGACTCAACCTCTTGCTTTCCTCACAACCACAGGGACCTGATATCTATGTTACAACCCTGAAAAGTTACTTTCTTTAGTCTACCTAGAGAGCCAGTTTGGTGTAGTGGTTAAGTGCACAGACTCTAACCTGGGAGAACCGGGTTTGATTCCCCACTCCTCCACCTGTAGCTGCTGGATGACCTTGGGCAAGCCATAGTTCTGGCACAGCTGTTCTTGAAAAAGAGCAGTTACTGTTAGAGCTCTCTTAGCCCCACCTACCTCACAGGGTGTCTGTTGTGGGGAAAGGAAGGGAAAGGAGTTTGTAAGCCATTCTGAGACTCCAAGTGAAGGACAGGGTATAAATCCAATATCTTCTCTTCTTCTTCTTCTTCTTCTACATGCAGTGTTTTATGAGAAACAGCTAATTGCAATAATTTCTAGGGACCTGATTACAGAAGTGCTGAATGATGAAATTTAAGAAAGGAACTTCCAAATAGACAGAGCTTTCTCAGGTGGTTCTTTCTATCTTTCTGAAAAGCATCCGTTGCAGACAGGCTTTTGATTGTGAACATGAGACCTGCTTCTTGCTGATGAATCAGGGATCAAATAACTGCTCTCTTACGTTCAAAGCACTAGTTTTGCAGTCTCTGTGGTACTTCATAGAGATTCTCCTAGGCAAATGGGATTAGTTTATTCCTAAACAGCTCTCAAATTGCTGGGAGAATGTTGACATAAGCCAATCTGGTTGGTAGGTGGGGCATTGATTCTGATTGGCCCTTATCCATAAGAACACAGTCCTTTAAACCATCTGCAAAGGAGCTGCTTATTGACAGGATAAGAAATTTCCATACATTTGTAAGAATGGCTAAAAGGCACCTGGTACTTCCACAGATATATTGTAATGGATTTCCTTGTACGCTGGCATCTGAGACAAAAGCTAGAACTTAGAACTTTCCTCATGCATTTACTTAAGGAATGTATTAATCTTAGGCAAGTCCATGCTTCTTTTGTTGTTCAGTTGCACAGTTGAGTCCGACTCTTCGCGACCCCATGGACCAGATTACGCCAGGCCCTCCTGTCTTCCGCTGTCCGCTGAAGTTTGCTCAATTTCATGTTTGTTGCATCGATGACACTGTCTAACCATCTCATCCTTTGCCATCCCCTTCTTCTTTGACCTTCAATCTTTCCCAGCATCAGGGTCTTCTCCAGTGAATGCTCCCTTCTCATTTGGTGGCTGTCAGGTTCCTGCTTGTCCCCGAGCGCTTCCCCACCTGTGGCCGTGGCGTCAGCTGCCGGGGTTAGGGCGTGGTGCTGGGAGTGGGGGACCTCCAAGGGTTGAGGAGACGACGAGGCCTCAGATTGACAGGGGACGGGGTTAACGTCACCCCTCCTGTCCCACTGTGTCCTGCCCGGTAATCTGCCTCGCCCTCTGTTGCTTCTCTCTTGCTCCCGGCGTATTACTCCCTGGCACGCTCTTCCTCCCCGGCCTCTCCGTCCCTGCCACCTTATATCCTTCCCCCTCCTTCCCAGCACCACCCAGGTCCCTCTCTGACTCCCCCCTCCCCTAGGCCCCGCCCCCCTTGATAAGGTTGGACGCTCTTCTCGCGTCCGGGGCGTGAGTGCTTCCGAGCCGGCGGCGGCCTTACCGGCCCTCGAGCCACGCTGCCGGCACCATCAACACAGATCTTCAGGGGCAGGGTGACTGCTCCGCCGCTCCTCTCCGCCGCTGCCCAGGGGCCGTGGTCGCGGGGTCTGGCTCTCCCTGTTCTCCCCTCTTTCCCCGGGCTGCCCACGGCCCTGTTGACGTCCCTTGCTGCCGGAGATGGGGCTGGGAACTCTGCTGATGACTGGAGCTGGCCCACTCCTCCCGAGGGTCTGCTTCGGGAATCCGGTGAGTGCCCCATTTCTGGCACGGCGGGGGGGGGTGTAGCCCGGCCCGGGACTCCAGGACCAGGAAAGTAGCCAAAGTATTTGAGCTTCAGCTTCAGGATCTGGCCTTCCAGGGAACAATCAGGGTTGATTTCTTTTAGGATTCACTGATTTGATCTCCTTGCAGTCCAAAGGACTCTCAAGAGTCTTCTCCAGCACCATAGTTCAAAAGAATCTATTCTTCGGCACTCGGCCTTCCTTATAGTCCAACTCTCGCAGCCATACATTACTACGGGGAATACCATTGCTTTGACCATGCGGACTTTTGTTGACAGGGTGATGTCTCTGCTTTTTATCATGCTGTTTAGGTTTGCCATCGCTTTCCTCCCAAGGAGCAGGCATCTTTTAATTTCATGGCTGCAGTCACCATCTGCAGTGAACTGAGATCCTAGGAACGTGAAGTCTGTCACTACTTCTACGGCTTCCCCTTCTATTTGCCAAGGAGTGATGGGGCCAGATGCCAAGATCTTAGTTTTTTTGATGTTGAGCTTCAAGCCCACTTTTGCGCTCTCCTCTTTGACCCTGAGCAAGAGGCTCTTTAGGTCCTCTTCACTTTCTGCCATCAGAGTGGTATCGTCTGCATATCTGAGGTTATTGATCTTTTCCCCAGCAATCTTAACTCCAGCTTGTGATTCATCCAGGCCAGCATTTCGCATGATGTACTCTGCATATAAATTAAATAAGCAAGGTGACAATATACATCCTTGTCGTACTCCTTTTCCTATGCTAAACCAATCAGTTGTTCCATATCCAGTTCTAACTGTTGCTTCTTGACCCTTATACAGGTTTCTCAGGAGACATGTGAGGTGGTCCAGTACTCCCATCTCTTTAAGAACCTGCCATAATTTATTGTGATCCACACAATCAAAGGCTTTAGCATAGTCAATGAAGCAGAAGTAGATGTTTTTCTGGTACTCTCTTGCTTTCTCCATAAGCCAGCGAATGTTGGCAATTTGATCTCTAGTTCCTCTACATCTTCAAAACCCAGCTTGTACTTCTGGCAGTTCTCTATCCACATACTGTTGGAGCCTAGCTTGTAGGATTTTGAGCATGACCTTGCTAGCGTGTGAAATTAGTGCAATTGTGCGATAGTTTGAACATTCCTTGACATTGCCCTTCTTTGGGATTGGAATGTACACTGACCTTTTCCAATCCTGTGGCCACTGTTGTGTTTTCCAAATTTGTTGGCAAATTGAGTGCAGCACTTTAACAGCATCTTCTTTTAAGACTTTGAATAACTCAGCTGGGATACCATCACCTCCACTAGCTTTGTTGTTAGTAATGCTTTCTAAGGCCCATTTAACCTCGCTTTCCAGGATGCCTGGCTTGAGGTCAGTGATTATACCATCGTGGTTGTCAAGGACATTGAGGTCCTTCTTGTATAGTTCTTCTGTGTATTCTTGCCATCTTTTCCTAATCTCTTCTGCTTCTGTTAGGTCCCTACCGTTTTTGTCCTTTATCATGGCCAGCTTTGCATGGAACGTTCCCTTAATTGCTCCAATTTTCTTGAAGAGATCTCTAGTCCTTCCCAATCTATTGTTTTCCTCTATTACTTTGCATTGTTCATTCAGGAAAGCCTCCTTATCTCTCCTTGCTGTTCTCTGGAACATGCTTCTAACCTTGTTTAAAGACTGTGCAGGAGGCACTCAACACTATTTAAAGACAATCATTTCATGTGGGAAGGAATTACAAAAGAAGATGTATGAGAATTTAAAAGGTACTAATATGCTTAAAATTTAAACAGTTGCTAAGATTGGACTATATCTTGAATGTTAAGCAGGACTGTGTAGGAAGATCAGTGAGATCTATAGGTTAAGGTCTGTAGATATGTTAACCTAACTGATTGCTTATATGTTTATATCAAATTGTTTGTGTAGTACCTACAATATTCCAGCAAATTAATCTGACAATTATTTCCGGAATTAGTACAGGCGAAAGGTGAATGGAAGTGGTGTTACCATAAACTTTATCCCTTTTTGACAAAGATGAAACTAAATATTGAAAATGGAGGTAAGTACATACAAATTTAAGCACTAAGCAGAAAATGCTTGGCATGAATAACATAATAGTCAAACTTGTTTCTAGCTGGGGGAAAATGCATTGCACTGGAATGCAGAAAGACAGGATTCCAACTCGATATTTTTAATTTGTGATAAAAAATTAATTAAAATGTATATGGCTCTTTTCCCTCCCAGAATCCTTCTCCCCCTCTCTTTTTTAGAGGATATCAATTCTGCAGACATTCTGGTTTGTTTTTTTCCTTCTCCATAAGAAATCCTGGGAATTACAGCTATATTCCTTGGATTTTTAGGATGAAGCTATAATAACTGAACATGTATAAGATTCAACGACAGTATGTGAAACTAAACCAGAGTCTAGAGTATAAGGTCCACTATATGTTTAATGTTGTATGTTATTTTTTGTTTTGTTTTTATCTCTGTCTTTGTTCGTATTTCCTATTTCTGAAATTAATAAAATTCTTTAAAAAAAAGAATTCGTAGACATACCCTCATTCTTTCTCTTTAAAAATAGTGTTGTGATACCACTGATGCAACCCCCTAACACCAGGCCATGAGCCCCTGTTGAACGTCAGTGTTCTAAAGCACATTCTTCTATGCAAATAGATCCAGGTGGGCAGCCGTGCTGGTATGACTTCCATTTCAGTGTATCTGAGGAAGTGTGTGTGCACACAGAAGTTAATACCTTGAGTAAAACTTGGTTGGTCTTAAAGATCCCTCTGGACTTTGGGTTCTATGCAAAATAATTGGTCAATAATTAGCATGGCTGGCACCTCACATGAAATATTAGCGTGCCTTAGAACTAGGCTCAAAATCCTTTGCAGCATGCAGGGATCCTTTGGCAGATGTGCAGGAGTGGTACAGTTAGGACTTAACAGTATTATGCAATCTAAAAGAACAGTTACTTAATATATACCTAAAATGTTATGCCACATCCTATTCGCCCCTCAAACCTTTGAGCTGGGTTCCTAGACTTCATCCTCAAAGTCTGGCCATAGTTCTGCTATAAACAAACCAATGTAGAAGATGGATCCCTGAGAGCAGGAAGCTTGAACTTCAATGTTTTTAGTGTATTAACCCTCCAGTTAAATATGTGAGATCCCACAAACTTGTCTTTTAGGTGTTGTGAGTTGTACTTTAGGATAAGGACTGAGAGAGAATTTTCAGTATAATCCTAAATTGAGTTATGCTCTTCTTAGTCCATTGAAGTCACACTGTGTAGTAATCCAAACTTGAGTTGACTGTTTATTTGATTTCATTGCCCAATGAAGCGCACAATAAAATTTAAGGAAGTAGTCATGCTGAGGGAAGTGCCGATTCTCAAGTGGCCCTACTGTTCGTATCTGTAATAATTGTATACTGTGAGTTCTTTAAGATATTCATGGCCAATGAAACCAAGTGAAGTGAAATGTATTATAATTTTGCAGGTTTTTTGAAAACAACAAACATTTCCACATTGTGTGTTCTCTGTAACTGTTTGGTGTCAAACTGGATAGAACAAACAGCCAATGAATCTATTGTTTTTTACTGGCTTTTCCAGGTGGGGACTTTGCTTTTTTTTTCCTGCAGTAAAATTAAATAGCTTTCATTTTAATTAATCCTCTTTTGTATTTCAGGTCCCTGTTTTTGTTTTATGCTCCCCGTAGGGGATTTTTTATTGCATTGTCTATAAACTACAACGAGAAAGGGGAGGGGAACTACAAACTAATAGTGAAAGTAAAGAAAATCCACTAAAACCCCATTTACATACATAATGCTTATAAAGTCAGCTTATTAGCTCAAAATTTCAGTTAAAGTCATTTGAATATGTTCATCTAAAAGTCTATTTAAACTAGAAAATACAAAAATTAGAAACTCCCCCATGTCTACCTTCATAAAGAGCAAGATAAGAAATAGTTATAAGAAATTAAAAGCTTTACAAAGTTCCAGAGTGTAGCAACTACTCATTTTTTGTCCTTTTTCATTCTCAAGTGGTAACCTGTTTTAGGGGCTTCCGCCCCTAATGCTGAGTCTGAGTTCTCATCAGAAGATGACACTGCTCCCTCCTCGTCACTTTCTTTATTGCTATTGTCTTCTTCCTCTTCCTCTCCCTTTGCTGGATGACTATGAAGATGCAAAAACTCATACGCCTTTTCAACAGAGTCAATTTTTTATTTTTTGTCCATAAATTTAAAGATTATGCCTTCAGGAGCCAGCCATCTGTAGGCGATGTCATTTTTCTGTAAAAATGAAGTGAAGTCCCTAGATTTCCTTCTCTTGCTTCTTATTTCAAATGGAATGTCCGTCAACACTTTTATTTCTTTGTCCTTGATTTTCAAGGTAGCTCTATTTGTAGCTTTATGTATTTGATCCCTCAATTGTCTTCTGGAGAATCTCACCATTACTTCCCCGGGCAGATTATTCTTTCTTGTAAATTCTGAATACGACCTGAAGATCGTATCAATTTCACTTTGTAGTATTTCCATTTTAACATCTGCAATTGGGCCTAAAGCATCACACATGATCTGCTTCAGATTCTTTCCCTTCTCTTGCAGGACACCTTGAAATCTTAGAACATAACTTGCCCTTTCAATTTTCAGCTGTAACAAATGGGATTCATTGGTTTGCCTCTTTTTCTCTGTCATCTGTAGTTGTTTTTGAAGCTTCTTGGTGTTGGCATCCAACTCTTTAAGCTCTTTTTCCATTGTTCCTGCTTTTTTCATAGCCTCATTCAATTGCATTTGCTCTGTATCAAACTTTTGATGTAATGCCATTACTTGTTCCAGCAGGGGTCACAATGCTTCAGTCAGCATCCTTTGAAGCTCAGTTGTTCGGTCTTGTCTAGGGACAGAACTTGCTGGGCTAACACTTCCAGGAGGGAGCTTTGGTTTTGCTTGTTTGTCTTTCTCATCTCTCCATGGAGGCACCATGTTGAGAAATTGTTTACTTTATATAAAAGTTGTCACAGTCTCTAGAACGCTTAAGAAAGCCTGGTAAGTTCTTACAATTTCTTTATTTTAGTCTATCATGCTTCTTTAGCTCTCCCCCCCTTAAGTCCATAGTTAAAAGTAAGTTTGTTTTCTTCTTATCAGGGGAGAGTCCCCTCTTCCCTCACTTTTTAAGAGGAGGTTTTCAGCTAAGTCTTTGGTATTTCTCGCTTTCACTTAGACTCACATTTCAGTGAAACAGCCGTATTCACATTTCACTTCGCTTGGCCACCCACCGCTTGCTCTGGTGTGTGATTCGGTGTGCGATTCGGGATGCTCCGCAGCAGGACCTTCGGGGCATCAAGTAGCCCCCCTTTACCGGCAGGGTCACCAGGTGTAGGGCTCTCTAGCGGCCCATGGCAGGGAGCCCAACGCAAGGGCTCCAGGGGTGGCACGGACAATCATGCCCCCTCCCAACCATGGGCTCTGGCGCACTTTTCCTTGAGCCTCAGGAGAAAGCGAATGCCATGGCAAACGCCAAAACCGGAAAAAAGTATTTCAGGTCCCTCTTGTGGTGGGAAGGAAGAAAGCAATGCAAAGGTCAGTTCCAACAGAAACGTTAAAGATGCATCTGAAAGCCTTAATTAAATTGTTGTGGACAGTGATAACTATTGCACAATTGACTACATAGCATCATGCTAACAAGGTAATATTTTTTCAGCAATTTGAAACAGAATGTCAAGAGATAAAATGTCTGGATTGCCTAGAGTGTCAGACTAGGTTCAAGTCCTCACTCTGCAGGGACATTGGGCCAGTCACTTTCTCTCAGCCTAACCCACAGAGGAGAATGATAATATAAACTAATTCGGGTCACCATGGGGGAGAAAATCAAGGCATAAATAAATACTATTAATAAAACAAGGATTTGGTTCAAAATTTCTTATTCTTTCCTAATAAAGAAGAGGGAAGAATTACTTATGGTTAATGTGCAATTTAAAGCAAGGTTTGGAACTGTGAGATACAACACAGAATCTTTGAGGGCAGCTTCATATTCTGCAAAATTTGAGGGTTTGGATACCCTTTTCTCCTGCACTGCAGGACTCAAAGTGCAGATCCCAAAGCTCAGCTGCTTGGCCTAGCCCTAAGGAACAGGGCCTCAAAGTGTGGACCAAGCACCTAAACTAGTGCTGTTGTAAACACTGGATGCAGAGTGCACCAGGTTGCCTGACTCAGCTCTCGAAGAGGAGATGTGAGACAGGTTTTGATTTGGAGGAGAAGAGTCCCTCATTGCATATTTAAAAAACTGGATCATAAGTTGCCCTGCCTTTAGTCTGGACTTCTCCTTAAACTGAAGTGGAGCACTGTGCAATGTTCCTTTGTACAGAGCACACCGGTGCTTCAGAGACAGAGGCAGTAGAGCTAGTAAAGTTAGATAGGTCAGTTCCTGTATCCTTCCACTTGACTGCTCTGTTGGTGTCCCTTTCTTTACCCAGAATGAAATGAGGGGGCAGAGACTTAAAAAATCACCATTGGGTGATATGGTTATACTACTTCAACTCTCAGGCCTGGAAGCGATGGCATCGCACAATACTCTAGTGTTTTTACCACATAGATTTGGGAAATTCCTAGAGCATCACACAATGCTGTGACAGCATTTCTGGGCCACCCTGTTGCTCTGGCTGCTCCATGGAGTGGCAGTGGGGACATGGACTTTGAGGGGGAGAGGTTGCCCACTCTAATGGGTGACCTTCCTTCTAGCTAACTCCTGCTCTTTTTACTTCTCTCTCTAACACCATAAGGGCAAGACATGTCCTCTGCAATATCTCCTACATAGCTGGCTAGAACCTTTTACTCTAACTTTCCTATTCAGCATGGACTTCCTTCAGAATAAAATACTTTAATTTCTACAGCAACATGCCTTGTGTGAACTTGATGCTGCATCCCACTTCCACACACAAATCAAGCACCAAGCTTACAGAACTATGAGTAAAGGATAACCCAACTGAGTTCTGAGAAGGAGCAAGAGCTGCTAGAGGGGTGAGTGTTTGTTTTTTATTATTTACTTTCAGCTGAGGTGATTTAGCTGAGAAGGTACTGTGTAGGGGACTGTATTTGGGAGTGTGAGTTGTGAGCTGTTGCAGAGTCCTGGCTGCTTGAGTTAGGGTGTGAAAGGGTCATTGTTTGCCTGTAATTGAGTGCCTGGGTGGATTTGAATAGCTGCTGGCCACACCTTCTCCTGGGGGAAGCTTCTATTTAAGGCAGGAAGCTTGCAAGAGGCACGAGCCTCTGGCATGAGCCAAAGGGTGAGGCTCTTGGCCTGTGGCTCTTAGCCTAGGGGCTCTGTAAGAAGCCCAGGAAAAGCCAGAAAGCCAGGAACCTAGGCTCCTTGGGTTCCCAGTAAGGTAAGTAGACTTCTACAACAGGAACCACATAAATACAAAGGGTTTTAAAAGGGAGATTTTATAAAAATATTATTTTAAAAGCAATTATTAAGCCAGAATGCCAGCAGGGGGTTGGGGGCTATCCAGTGTTTTGCATGGAGTGTCATATGTATGACTATTTGCCCACTGGTCAGAAGTCTTGGATGTGTGCTCGGTGCAAGGAGCTCCTGGTTCTCAGGGAATGAGTTGGCTCCCTTGAGGCCAAGGTGGCTGACCTGGAGAAGCAGAGACAGTCAGTTAGGTGCATGGAGAAGACTCTCAAGGACTTGTTAGATATGTCCCACTCTGGATCTGGCAGCCCAGCTGCTGCCAGGGAGCATGAGGGTCAAGGGAAAATGGGGCACCATGCTGAGGACAAGGGGAATGTGCCTTCGGAAGGGACCTCTTCTTCAGCTGGTGAACAGGTATCCTTTCGTACCAAGGAACCATCCCAGGGAAGGGTGGGAGGGGGGCTCTTGGTAGTTGGTGATTCTATCCTTAGGCAGGTAGACAGCTGGGTGGCGAACCCACATACTGACTGTATGGTGACTTGCCTGCCTGGTGCAAAGGTAGTGGACATTACGTGTGTTTTAGATAGGCTGGTAGATGTCAGCACCAACGATGTGGGGAAATGCAGTCGTGAGGTCCTGGAGGAGAAATATAGGCTTCTGGGCAGGAAACTCAAGGCCAGGACCTCCAAGGTAGCCTTCTCGGGAGTGCTACCTATTCCACACGCAGGGCTGGAGAGACAGGCACAGATCAGGAGTCTCAATGCATGGATGAGATGATGGTGTAGGGAAGAAGGGTTCAAGTTTGTTAGGCAGTGGGATGCTTTTTGGGACAAAAGGGAGCTGTAGAAAAGAGACGGTCTCCACTTCTCCCGAGAAGGAACCAGGCTGCTGGCGCTCAAAATCAAAACGGTGGCAGAACAGTATTTAAACTGAATAATGGGGGAAAGCCGACAGGAGATGAAAAGTCTCTGGTTCGGGATGGCTCATCTCAAAGAGATGAAGGGGTAGCTGTTACTTTTGTACAAAGGAAATGGATTACAGTTGTCCACTAGGACTGTGGCTAACGATAGGGACTGCCTGGCAAGGTCTCGAGGCAGCAAGAAGAAAGTTGTGGGCTTAACAAGCGTGGGAAACTATAGGTGTTTATACACAAATGCTAGAAGTCTCCGAGGTAAAATTGGGGAATTGGAATGCTTGATGTTGGGTGGATGGAGGAAATAGACATTGTGGGTATTTCAGAAACTTGGTGGGATGAGGAAAATCAGTGGGATACGGTGATTCCTGGTTATAAATTATATCGGCATGATAGGGGGGGAAGAGTTAGAGGTGCGGTGGCTCTGTATGTCA
Source organism: Gekko gecko (assembly GCA_029375565.1). Lineage (NCBI taxonomy): Eukaryota > Metazoa > Chordata > Lepidosauria > Squamata > Gekkonidae > Gekko > Gekko gecko. Next base: position 97,832,081 of record JAPDNY010000006.1, read on the forward strand.
GCGAGGGTATACAGTCCAGGAAGACTGAGAGGGTAAGAGAATTGGATTCGCTTCTGGAAATGCTATGGGTTGAAATAGGGGGTCCAAAGGAGGCTTAACAGTGGGAGTTTGTTATCACCCACCAGATCAAAAGGTAGAGGAGGATTATAAAATGATGAATGAATTAAAGATAGCGGCTAGACAAAATAACTGTGTTGTAATAGGCAACTTTAACTACCCACACATTGATTGGGTCAATATGAGTTCTAGTCGGGAAAAAGAGATTGAGTTTTTAGACACTCTCAGTGACTGTGCTATGGAACAGATGATCACAGATCCTACCAGGGGAGAGGCAATCCTGGATTTGGTCCTAAGTAACGCCCAAGACCTGGTGAGAGATGTAAAAGTGATTGCACCAATTCCAAACAGTGACCATAATGTTATGGAGTTTAACATTTGTATAAATAGGGAGTTGCCCAAAAACACTGACGCAACCACTTTTAACTTTAAAAGGGGTAACTTCTCTGGTATGAGGGGACATGTGAGGAAGAAATTGAAAGGAAAAGTGGAAAAGGTCAAAACCATTGGGGAAGCTTGGAGACTATTTAAAAAGACAATCCTAGAAGCTCAGAAAAAAGATATACCACAGGTTAGGAAAGGCACAAATAGGTATAGAAAAAAGCCTGCATGGTTAACAAATAAAGTAATGGAAGCTGTAAAAGGTAAGAAGGATTCCTTTAAGCGGTGGAAAGCTAGTCTCAGTGAGGTTGATAAAAAGGAACACAGGCTGTGGCAAATAAAATGCAAGTCTGTGATCAGGCGTCGGCGAGCAAAAGGGAATATGAGGAGCTTATCGTAAAAAGCATAAAGGCCTACAATAAAACTTTCTTCAAATACATTAGAAGTAGGAAACCAGCCAGGAGGCAGTGGGGCCCTTGGATGACCAAGGGGTAAAAGGACTACTGAAGGATGACAGGGAAATGGCTGAGAAGCTGAATGCATTTTTTCCCTTTGTCTTCTCTGTGGAAGAGGAGAAGTGCTTGCCCACTCCAGAACCACCGATTTTGGGAGCGGGTTTGAAAGACCCGAATCAGATGGAGGTGACAAGAGAGGAAGTCCTACGACTGAAGGACAATTTAAAAACTAATAAATCACCAGGCCCGGATGGCATTCGTCCAAGAGTTCTGAAAGAACTCAAATGTGAACTGGTGGATCTCCTTACAAAAATATGCAATCTTTCTTTAAAATCTGCCTCCATTCCTGAGGACTGGAAGGTAGCTAAGGTCACTCCCATCTTTAAAAGGGCTCCAGCGGAGATCCGGGCAATTACAGGCCAGTCAGTCTGACGTCGATACCGGGTATGTTGGTGGAAACTGTTATTAAGGAAAGAATTAGTAGGCACATTGATGAACAAAAACTATTGAGGCAGACTCAGCATGGGTTCTGTAAGGGAAGATCTTGTCTCACTAACCTGTTAGTGTTTTTTGAGGGACTGAACGAACATGTGGACAAGGGGGAACCAATAGATGTTGTTTACCTTGACTTCCAGAAAGTTTTTGATACAGTTCCTCATCAAAGGCTCCTAAGTAAGCTCAATAGTCATGGGATAAAAGGACAAGTCCTCTTGTGGATCAAAAACTGGCTTATAAATAGGAAACAGAGAGTGAGTATAAATGGGAAACTTTCTCAATGGAAGGTGGTAAGCAGTGGGGTACCACAGGGATCAGTACTCGTTCCAATGCTTTTTAACTTGTTCATTAACGATGTGGAATTGGGAGTAAGCAGTGAAGTGGCTAAATTTGCAGATGACACAAAGCTGTTCAGGGTGGTGAGAACCAGGGAGGATTGTGAGGCACTCCAAAGGGATCTGTCAAGGATGGGTGAGTGGGTGTCAACGTGGCAAATGGGGTTCAATGTGGCCAAGTGCAAAGTGATGCACATTGGAGCCAAAAATCCTAAATTGATGGGGTCTGAACTGGCAGAGACTGACCAAGAGAGAGATCTTGGAGTCATAATAGATAACTCAATGAAAATGTCTAGACAGTGTGTAATTGCAATAAAGAAGGCCAATGGTATGCTGGGGATTATTAGGAAGGGAATTGATAACAAATCAGCCAGCATCATCATGCCCCTGTATAAATCATTGGTGCGACCTCATTTGGAATACTGTGTACAGTTCTGGTCGCCAAACCTCAAAAAGGATATTATAGCATTGGAAAAAGTGCAGAGTAGGGCAACTAGAATGATAAGAGGGTTGGAACACTTCCCTATGAAGAAAGGTTAAAATGCTCGCCTAGCTTCTTTAGTGCTGATTTGCAAAAGCCCGCTCCTGAGAGGAGTTCAAGGCGTAAACAAGCCCCCTTCAGGACTTGCGGACACCGATCTCAACTCTCACTTGGACCTCGATGCTTGCTTGGCACCCCCTTGCCTGGGGGTTGCTGCGTTGGGCAGTGAAACTGCCCAAACCGGCAGAAGAAGCTGCCGTCCACTCCGCACGATCACAGGAGTGCATCAGTTCGCCATTTTACTCCGACCGGAAGCCCAATGTTGTGGGATCCTTGAGGAATAGTGACTATGTCTGCTTGGAATTTGACATACAGAAGGATGTGAAACCAGGACATAGTAGGACTCATATCTTGGAATTCAGGAAAGCTGATTTCAAAAAACTCAGAGAAATATTAGAAAGGATCCCATGGCTGGAAATGCTGAGGGGGAAATCTGTACACGAAGGATGGGAGATGCTGAAAAATAAAGTGCTTAAGGCACAATCGCAAACTGTTCCAGTAAGAAAGAAAAGTGGGAGACAGGTAATGACCCAAAGTGACTGAACAAGGAACTCTCTGAAGAGCTGAGACTAAAAAGGGAAATATACAGGAAATGAAAGGAGGGTCAAATTACTGAGGGTGAGTACAAGAAGCAGGCTTGAGTCTGCAGGAATGGTGTCAGAAAGGCTAAAGTGCAGATGGAGCTGAGGCTTGCGAGGGATGCTAAAATTAACAAGAAAGGTTTCTATGTCTATGTTTGGAGCAAAAAGAAGAACAAGTATGGGGTAAGCTCATTGCTAGGGGAAGACGGTCAAGCCTTAACAAGGGATGAAGACAAAGCAGAATTACTCAACTCTCACTTTGTGTCGGTCTTTAACCGTAAGGCGAGCTGTATACAAACTGAAGAATGCAGGGCATATGAAGGAAGGAGGAACTGCCAGTCCAGAGGAAGTAAGGAAATGGCTAGAGAACATCTAGCTGCCTTAAATACTTTCAAATCTCCAGGGACGGATGGCTTGCATCCCAGGGTGCTAAAAGAAATTGCAGATGTTATTTCAGAGCCTCTGTTCAGAACCTGTCAGTTTGACATCAATACCTGGAAAAATTCTAGAGCAGATTATCAAACGCTCTGTCTGTGAGCACCTTGAACAGAATGAGTTAATCAGTAGTAGCCAGCATGGGTTTATCAAGAATAAGTCATGCCAGACCAACCTTATCTCCTTTTTTGACAGAGTTACTAAAATGGTTGACTCTGGCAATGCTGTGGATATAGTGTATCTAGATTTCAGTAAAGCATTTGACAAAGTTTCTCATGATATCCTTGAGGGATAAGGTGGTTAAGTGTGGGCTGGATGGTGCAATCGTTGGATGGATTCATGGTTGGTTGCTTGTAAATGGCTCTGCGTCTACGTGAAGGGAAGTCTCGAATGGAGTGTCACAGGGCTCAGTCCTGGGCCCAGTGTTGTTCAATGTTTTTATAAATAACTTGGAGGAAGACATAGAGGGGATGCTTATCAAATTTGCAGATAACACGAAGCTGGGTGGGATTGCTAATTCTGAAGAAGACCGAGCCAGGATTCAAAATGATCTAGATAGGCTGCAACAGTGGGCTGAGACAAATAAAATGAATTTTAATAGAGATAAGTGCAAAGTCCTACACTTAGGTACAAAAAATGAAAGGCACAGATATAGAATGGGAGGGACTTGGCTTGACAGCAGCACATGTGAAAGGGATCTGGGTATTCTAGTTGATCACAAGCTAAACATGAGCCTGCAGTGCAATGTAGCTGTGAAGAAAGCTAATGCAATCTTAGGATGCATTAACAGAAGCATTGTGTCCAGATCACAGGAGGTGGTAGTTCCGCTCTATTCTGCTATGGTCAGGCCTCACCTGGAGTACTGTGTCCAGTTCTGGGCACCACATTTTAGGAAGGATGTTGACAAGCTTGAGCGTGTCCAGAAGAGGGTGACCAGGATGATGAGAGGGTTGGAATCCAAGTCTTATGAGGAAAGGCTGAAAGAGTTGGGTCTGTTTAGCCTGGGAAAGAGAAGACTTAGAGGGGAGATGATTGCAGTCTTCAAGTATTTGAAGGGCTGTCATGTAAACGATGGAGCAGATCTATTCTCTCTTGCTCCGGATTGCAAGACTAGATCTAATGGGAGTCGTTACCGGCTAAATATCAGGAGAAACTTCCTAACTGTAAGAACGGTTGAGCAGTAGAACAGACTGCCTTGGGAGGTGATGGATGCTCCTTCGCTGGACATTTTTAAGCGGAGGCTGGACAACCATCTTTCAGGTATGCTGTAGGGCTATCTTTCAGCTATGCTCCTGCAGAGTGAAGGGGTTGGAGTAGATGACCTGCAAGGTCCCTTCCAACTCTAACATTCTATGATTCTATGAAATCAGTCAATCCTAAAGGAAATCAACCCTGACTGTTCCCAGGAAGGCCAGATCCTGAAGCTGAAGCTCAAATACTTTGGCCACCAAAAGAGAAGGGAGCGTTCACTGGAGAAGACACTGATACTGGGAAAGATTGAAGGTAAAAGTAGAAGGGGACAGCAAAGGATGAGATGGTTAGACAGTGTTATCGATACAATGTATATGAAACTGAGCAAATTCTGGAGGACGGCAGAAGACAGGAGGGCCTAGTCTAGCATGATGTGGTCCATGGGATCATGAAGAGTTGGAACTGACTGTGTTATTGAACAACAACAAACAAACAAGATGGCTTCGAAGTCTGCATTCGATTTGGAATGGAAGGAATCTCGACAAGAGTAACTAAATCCCAGAACTACTTCACAGTGAAACATTCCCACCAAATATGGGGGAAGATACCTGTTAAAATGCAGTCCTGACTGCAGAATTGGCTGTAGTTCAGATGCACAAAACAGTGTCTTACATGCCACTTACAAAGTGCCTCATATTGAGCCTCCTTTATATTTACATTGAATTAATAAGGTGAATGATGCCCAATAGACTCCTCCAGATTCCTTCTCCCTTTTTAGTTTTTAGTTTTCACTATGCAATCAAATGGTACAGTTCCACAGCTTCTATCATTCTACAAATGAACTAAAAGTAACTGTTTCGTCTTTGAAGTTTCAGCCAACACCGCCTGACTCGATTTCCTTTCAAACCTGGTACCCACATGGTAAGCAAAGGGCCGAATATCCCACACAGACATCTTGGAAGAGGAGTCATCCAACACATTACTTCATCTTTCTGTTACAAATATATTTTCAATGGGGGCCAGCAATGAATTTATGTGCTGACAAGTATTAAGATACTGCTGGATGAAGCCTTGATTCTTGTAGGAGTTATTGTCTCCTCCTTCCCTCAGAAGGAAATGCTAATAAGTGAGTTGAGATCCAGAAAATTACTCATTGACCCAGGAGATCAGGCTGCTGGCCCAGCTGGCTTGGGCTGGAAGTGGTGCAGAGTTCAGTAAAAGGGGTGCCCCAAGTGAATTGTATTGGGTTCTCATCATTAACATTCACTCTGGTTAATTAGAAATACTAAGATAACATGCGGATAATTTTTGCCAGCCTGAAAGAGCATGAATAAATCAAACAAAAACTATGAGTAAACAGAATGGTTCCAATTAGCTTTCCATAATGGTTCCTACCCTTACTTCATCAATTCAAGATAGCATCAGAGTTCAGCACTGTGTTAAGTGATAAATGCTGCCTTTAGGTCCTAAATTGTTTTTAAAAAATTAAGACATGCAGAACTTTTGTCACATAAAAAACTTGACAAGCAGAAACACCACATTCAGTGACCAGGGTAAATGAAGGACGCTCTACAGCACATTTTGTGCAACTGTGGGAAAGTTGTAAGGAAGACGGAGTCCACCATGATCTTATACTCGTACCAATAAAATGTTCCTCTGTGAATTCCTCTGGTCCCACATTATCCCATGTACACTTAACTGGGGAAGCACCTAACATAATGGGAATTCAAAGCTATACTTTTATCACTATCTATACATTTCCACTCCCTCATGGATCACTGCCTTGTCATGGCAAGGGGGCTTGCGTGGTTTGATGAGGCTGTGGGCTATGCCATGGAGGGCCACCCAGGACGGACAGGCCACAGCAGAGAACTCAGACCAAGCGTGATCCCCTGGAGAAGGAAACGGCAACCCACTCCAGTATCTTTGCCAAGAAAACCCCACGGACAGTAACAAAAGGCTAAAAGATATGACGCCGGAAGATGAGCCCCTCAGGTCGGAAGGTGTCCAATATGCTACTGGGGAAGAGCAGAGGGCAAGTACGAGTAACCCCAGAAAGAGTGAAGCGGCTGGGCCAAAGCCGAAAGGACACTCAGTTGTGGATGTGTCTGACGGTGAAAGGAAAGTTCGATGCTGCAAAGAACAATACTGCATAGGAACCTGAAATATAAGTTCTATGAATCGAGGTAAGCTTGACATGGTCAAAAATGAGATGGCAAGAATGAACATTGACATCTTGGGAATCAGTGAACTAAAGTGGACAGGAATGGGCGAATTTAACTCAGACCATTATATCTACTACTGTGGCCAGGAATCCCGTAGAAAAAATGGTGTGGCCTTTATAGTTAACAAGAGAGTGAGAAAGGCAGTATTGGGATACAATCTCAAAAATGACAGGATGATCTCGGTCCGAACCCAAGGCAAACCATTCAATATCACAGTAATCCAAGTCTATGCCCCAACCACTGCTGCAGAAGAGGCTGAAGTGGACCAGTTCTATGAAGACCTACAACACCTCCTAGAACTAACGCCAAAAAAAGATGTCCTCATCATCATAGGGGACTGGAATGCTAAAGTAGGAAATCAAAAGGTAACTGGAATAACAGACAAGTTTGGCCTTGGAGAACAAAATGAAGCAGGGTAAAGGCTAACAAGAGTTTTGTCAAGAGAACATGCTGGTCATAGCGAACACCCTTTTCCAACAACCTAAGAGGCGTCTCTACACATGGACATCACCAGATGGGCAACACCAAAATCAGATTGACTATATAATTTGCAGTCAAAGATGGAGAAGCTCTATCCAGTCAGTAAAAACAAGACCTGGAGCTGACTGTGGCTCAGATCATGAGCTACTCATTGCAAAATTCAGACTTAAATTGAAGAAAGTTGGGAAAACCACAAGGCCATTCAGATTTGACCTAGATCGCATCCCCAATGAATATACAGTAGAGGTGAAGAATAGGTTTAAGGGACTAGATTTGATAGACAGAGTGCCTGAAGAACTATGGACAGAGGTCCGTGACATTGTAAAGGAGGCAGCAATCACCGCCATCCCAAAGAAAAAGAAATGCAAGAAAGCAAAGTGGCTGTCTAATGAGGCTTTATACATAGCAGAGGAAAGAAGGAAAGCTAAAGGCGGTGAAAAGGAAAGATTTGCCCAACTGAATGCAGATTTCCAGAGAACAGCAAGGAGAGATAAGGAGGCTTTCCTGAATGAACAATGCAAAGTAATAGAGGAAAACAATAGATTGGGAAGGACTAGAGATCTCTTCAAGAAAATTGGAGAAATCAAGGGAACGTTCCATGCAAAGCTGGCCATGATAAAGGACAAAAACGGTAGGGACCTAACAGAAGCAGAAGAGATTAGGAAAAGATGGCAAGAATACACAGAAGAACTATACAAGAAGGACCTCAATGTCCTTGACAACCACGATGGTATAATCACTGACCTTGAGCCAGGCATCCTGGAAAGCGAGGTTAAATGGGCCTTAGAAAGCATTACTAACAACAAAGCTAGTGGAGGTGATGGTATCCCAGCTGAGTTATTCAAAGTCTTAAAAGAAGATGCTGTTAAAGTGCTGCACTCAATTTGCCAACAAATTTGGAAAACACAACAGTGGCCACAGGATTGGAAAAGGTCAGTGTACATTCCAATCCCAAAGAAGGGCAATGTCAAGGAATGTTCAAACTATCGCACAATTGCACTAATTTCACACGCTAGCAAGGTCATGCTCAAGATCCTACAAGCTAGGCTACAACAGTACGTGGATAGAGAACTGCCAGAAGTACAAGCTGGGTTTCTAAGAGGTAGAGGAACTAGAGATCAAATTGCCAACATTCGCTGGCTTATGGAGAAAGCAAGAGAGTACCAGAAAAACATCTACTTCTGCTTCATTAACTATGCTAAAGCCTTTGATTGTGTGGATCACAATAAATTATGGCAGGTTCTTAAAGAGATGGGAGTACCGGACCACCTCACATGTCTCCTGAGAAACCTGTATAAGGGTCAAGAAGCAACAGTTAGAACCGGATATGGAACAACTGATTGGTTTAGCATAGGAAAAGGAGTCCGGCAAGGATGTATATTGTCACCTTGCTTATTTAATTTATATGCAGAGTACATCATGCGAAATGCTGGCCTGGATGAATCACAAGCTGGAGTTAAGATTGCTGGGGAAAAGATTAATAACCTCAGATATGCAGACGATACCACTCTGATGGCAGAAAGTGAAGAGGACCTAAAGAGCCTCTTGCTCAGGGTGAAAGAGGAGAGCGCAAAAGTGGGCTTGAAGCTCAACATCAAAAAAACTAAGATCATGGCATTTGGCCCCATCACTCCTTGGCAAATAGAAGGGGAAGTCGTAGAAGTAGTGACAGACTTCACGCTCCTGGGATCCCAGATCACTGCAGATGGTGACTGCAGCCATGAAATTAAAAGACGCCTGCTCCTTGGGAGGAAAGCGATGGCAAACCTAAACAGCATGATAAAAAGCAGAGACATCACCCTGTCAACAAAAGTCCGCATGGTCAAAGCAATGGTATTCCCCGTAGTAATGTATGGCTGCGAGAGTTGGACTATAAGGAAGGCCGAGTGCCGAAGAATAGATTCTTTTGAACTATGGTGCTGGAGAAGACTCTTGAGAGTCCCTTGGACTGCAAGGAGATCAAATCAGTCAATCCTAAAAGAAATCAACCCTGATTGTTCCCTGGAAGGCCAGATCCTGAAGCTGAAGCTCAAATACTTTGGCCACCAAATGAGAAGGGAGCACTCACTGGAGAAGACCCTGATGCTGGAAAGATTGAAGGTCAAAGAAGAAGGGGACGGCAAAGGATGAGATGGTTAGACAGTATCATCGATGCAACGAACGTGAAATTGAGCAAACTTCAGTGGACAGCGGAAGACAGGAGGGCCTGGTGTAGTCTGGTCCATGGGGTCGTGAAGAGTCGGACTCGACTGTGCGACTGAACAACAACAATACATTTTCATTTGCCTGTTTCCTTGGTCTCAGCTGTGCCTCTAGGAAGATTATTCCAAAACAATCTGACTTGGCAATTCTCCAACTTTTTCTGGGTACACCAACACAGCTGCTGAAGGAAGGGGAGTAGGAAAGAAGAAGAAATCTCATACCAAATTTTGGAATGGGAAATTAATATTATTTCAGTTGATTACTATTGGCCTTTTACTGACATTTTTGTCTTTTAGTAATTTTTTCTATTTTACTGTGAACCTGTACTATACTTTTATTTCTATGCTTGTTGAAGTTTGAGAATGAGAAAGTGATTTCTCTTATTGTCCCAGCATGTGTGGCTTCTGCTGTCTGGGCAGCTCAAGTGTTTCATGCCATAGTGTAAAGCACACAAAAGACTAAGTCAGGAAAGCTCCACTGACCTCCTGCAAGGCTATTAAGAAAACAGCCTTGGCTAAAGCTGGAGCAACCCAGCTATCTTTTGACTCTCAATACATGGGAAGCCACAAAGGTTACAAAAATGTAACCTCCTAGAGAGGCCCAGGTGTGAGTTAACAACACTCTACACATGCGCCATGTTGCCCCATGATTTAAATAGCTTTAAACCTTGCTCCTTTCTCCCAGTACAAATAAATCTTTAACACTGCAGTAGGACAGGAGCCAACTGTCGTAATGCCTGTGAACTATTGCAAGAATTTTTCACAATATTCAGTCTTTCCCCCACAACAAGTTGTATCTCTTATTTATCTCAAAACCTTCTGCATCCATGGCAGAAAAGGTTTGGAATGATGTCTTCAGAATTCAGTCCAGATGCTTTTGATTCAACCTTTATATGGGCTGCTTATCTCAATTGTTGTGTTTGCAGGGTCTGTTTAATTTCAGGAACAGGGTTTACAACAGGTGCTTTTCCATTGATCCTTATTTTGAAACAATGTCATCCCTGGCAAGGTTTTAACACTGAAACCTATTACCTCTCCCCAGCTCAACAGAACATCTGAGAGCATAAACATCCTCTGCCATGCTACAAGTTATACCACCTACACACAACTCAGCAGTGGGAAAGCAGTATTGGAGACCCATCCATCTGTGTGAAAGTTATTGGGTCTTTCAAGTTGACCACGGCTGCCTCCAGCCCTACCACCATAGACGGGTTTATGAGGTCCCTCCCACACCCCGAGTCAATGAGGGCTCGAACCCGAATGTGGGTCATCATTGCTGGGTTCATTACTAGGACAGTCACAAAGAAGAGAGAGGGGTAATTGCTCACCAGTTTAGGCGCCTCAGGTGTTGGGTCCTGTTGTGTAGCGCCATTCACAAACAGGACCATTTCATTTCCCTGCACCTCATTCTCTTCCTCCAGCAAGAAGGTATCCAGTTGGTCCGGCCCCGCGAAAAGGGCCCGTGGGTTGCGTGGTTTTGCTGTGCCTTTCTTCGGGGTGGGATTCATCCATCTTCTGGGTTCTTCTTGTTGTAGGGCCCGATTGGGGTCTCCTTTCGGGCAAGCAGCTGCAAAGTGTCCCTTTTCCCCACACCGCAGGCAGAGTCCCTGCCGCATACGCTGATCCCTCATTCCACTTGGGGTGGTTGCCGGTTTGGACTTGGCTTGGCCCGCCGTCGAACTCGGACGGTGGTAACCGAACGATGAGTCCAGTTTCATCATGCGTAGACGACTCTCGGCCTTCTCGGCTTCCTCCATCCAACCTTGGAGGGTGCGAGGCTGCTGAGAGCTGAGGATGTTATTGCGGATGTCTACTGCTAGACCCATTCGATATTGTTGGGCCAGAACCGCATCAGTCCAATCCCGAATTTTCACAGCATGCCTTTGAAACTCCCTGGAATACTCTCGCACTGAGAGTTTACCTTGTCTGAAGGTACGAAGGAAAGCTTCTGCCTTTTCCGCCGCCCCCGAATCCTCGAAGCGGTTTCTCAAAGCCCACATGAAGTCATCTACATTCCCCAGCTCCGCAGCCTCCAGATCATGGAGAGCAACATACCAGCTTGTAGCACTCCCTCGGAATCTGGATGCGATAAACTCCACCTGCTGTTCTTCATCTGGGAAAACATGGCCCCATCTTTGGACAAATTTTCCGACTTGCAATATGAAAAAAGACACAGTCTCTGGATCTCCATCAAATGTGATTTCAAGCATATCCTTAGGTCGGATTACTGGGGGGCCTGCGCCATAACCGGGATCGGCTGCATAAGAGGGACTGGAGCAGGTGGTTGGGGCGGAGGTGCAGCAGGCGGCTGGAGTGGCCCTGGTTGGCCTGGCCCTGGACCTGGTGCTGGCCCGACTGGTGGAGGCGGAGCTGGTGCCGGCCGGCCCGGTCCTGGACCCGGAGGTGCTGGTTGACCCGGTCCTGGACCCGGAGGTGCTGGTTGGCCTGGCCTCGGGCCCGGAGGAGCAGGAGGTGGTCGTCCCGGTACCAACGGTGCCGCCGGGGCTGGTGCTGGTCTAGTCTGTGTCAGCGGATGCGCCCGAATAGCTTGGTCCATCATCTGTGGTAGGGATTGCATTAGCTTGCTCATGTCCTTCACCAGACGTCGGGTATCCTCTTGGATAGAGTCCATGCGAGCGTCGGTATCTGGCCCCGACCCAGTTCTGGGAGATCCTCGAGGTACTCTCCCCTGGGGAAGTCCAAAACTACCTCTGGGATCAATCAAACTGTCTCGGCTTTGGCTCCCCGGCAAAGTCCATGTCGACTGGGTAGTATCCAACAGGTTCTTTGACCAATCGCGTGACCTACGATAGGTCACCCCTTTATCCCATGGCGTTGGGACTCCGGGCACATAGGTTCGGGGAAGCGCTCCTCCTTGAGACGGCAGGTGCCCGGCCGGGCTATAGACTGGGAGAGCGTACTGAACCCCCAATGTGCTTAGTACTGGCGGGGTCAACACTCCGGCTCCCGATTGTGATGCTGGTGCGATCAAAACTGTGGTGGTAGTCACCGGCACAATAGTGGTGGTCGGGAGGGTGACCACTGCAGCCGCCACAGTGGTAACAGGAACCGTGCCTCCTGAGGTAGCAGCCGCCGCCGCTGCGCCTGTGGCTCCTGGAGTGGCTGTCGCCGCTGCAGCCCCCGTGGCCCCTGGAGTAGTTGATGCTGTCGCTGCGCCTGTGGCTCCTGGACTGGTAGCCGCCGCAGCTGCTCCCGTGGCTCCCGTACCCGCTCCGCTCATCTTGGTAGACGGCGGAAACTGACGGTAGTGGGAATGAAGATTCCTGACAATTTCTGTCAGGTTATGAAAATCAAGTAGATCCAGTCATTCTTGCACAAAGAAAGGTTTATTGGATTATCTTGCTATAAACCCACAGTAGGAGGTCATTGTCAGGAATAGGGGGCAAAGCAAAGCAAGCTAACTTATAGTGTGATGCAATGAAGCGCCTAGCAAATAGAACTTGAGCACTCGCGCGGGAACTCCCGGCGGGAGAAATACTTCATGAGCGGAAGACTACTCCCCCCCTCCCCTTGCCTTCCCAGGACTGGAAAATTCTCAGCTACACAAGAATAGCCCAAAGCCTACATTCAAGGCCACCGTGATAAGGAGAAGCGGCAGGGAAGAAGCTCCCACGTTTCTGCCTGCATACCTACGCAAGCGCATAGCGGGGGTAGGAAACATACAACAATGGATTCAGTGAGAAACATCAAATGCAACTTTTTCTTACAGCAGGCCATGAATCCTTACCTGGACAGAGAGAATTGATAAGTTCCTTACATGGGCATATGCGCTAGGACTGATCAGCACAAGAGTCAACCAAAATACGACACTTTTTGAATGAATCAGGATATGACTCACTGCTATAGCCCAGAAGCTGCTTGAAATACTAACACTTGCTGAATGGAATAGGGGACAGTTGCTTTTGTCCATCAGGTTTGCCTCATGCAGAAACTCTGTTTTAGTCATCAGATGTCCAACAGTGAATGCTGGAATGCAAAGGTAATGCTTTGCATTATAGTGATCTTTACACTTCCACAACACTCCCTCAGCCTCAGCTGGTAAACTCCAACGGGAACACATGTGGAGAGGAGGCTGTGGAGGATTTAGAAATTAGCCATAGTCTGACAGACTACAGACACAAATCTTTCAGAGATGGCCTTCCAATCCCTGCTGTTTATGATGCCAGCAAGTAAGGATTAAGCACCCAATCTGAGGCTTAATGCAGATGGTTTTCTGTCCCATGGAGTCAAACAACTGCCAGCAAAAACAAATAACCCATATCTGAAGATGGCTCCAAGCTTCGCAATGGAGTGCAATTTTATCCTTGTTGTCCAGATTCTTATATGCGAATTTCAATCCAGGTTGCAATGCATAACTCAAGGGAAGGAGCTGTAAAGCCCACATGCCTGCTAATGGGAGAACTTTGCCTTTTTACTGTTTGCTTAAGGACAAGAATCACGTATAAATTATAAAGTGCAGGAAACAAGGAACTAGAAATTCAAAAGAGAACGATAGAAAGGAATCATGAGAATACACTAGGCCAGCTAGATGCCAGCCACAGAGAAATAGAAAGACTAAGAACAGAGAAACTTGATATTGTATTTATTATATATTCAGTTTACTGTGTTATTAGATGTGAGCTTAGGTCACAGCTCCATAGAAGACCAGCATTCTAAAATATGGAACCGGATTGGTCAGTGCTGCAAACAGACCAATCCGGAGAGACCTTGACTTTTGGCGGGAACAGTTCTCATTGGTCCCAAGCACTGTTTTATGATTAGACATTATTGTTTCAGGAGGTGTGGTTTTCCTAGCTCAAAATGTATATAGTTGGCTTGTTCTGTGTGCTGTTTGTTGTGTTCTGAGCTGAATAAAGAAATCACTTGTTTAAACGCTACCTCGATCTTCCTATGAAGAAAGGTTAAAACGCTTGGGGCTCTTCAGCTTGGAGAAACGACAGCTGAGGGGTGACATGATCGAGGTTTATAAGATTATGAATGGGACTGAGCAAGTTGAGAAAGAAGTACTTTTCTCCCTTTCTCACAATACAAGAACTTGTGGGCACTCCATGAAATTGCTGAGCAGTCGGGTTAGAACAGATAAAAGGAAATACTTCTTCACCCAAAGAGTGACTAACATATGGAATTCACTGCCACAGGAGGTGGTGGCAGCTACAAGCATGGACAGTTTCAAGAGAGAATTAGATAAACATATGGAGCAGAAGTCCATCAGTGGCTATTAGCCACAGGGTATAGATGGGAATTCTCAGTCTGGGGCAGGTGATGCACTCTATTCTTGGTGCTGGAGGGGGCAGCAGTGGGAGGGCTTCTAGTGTCCTGGCCCCACTGCTGGACCTCCTGATGGCACCTGGTATATTTTGGCCGCTGTGTGACAGAGTGTTGGACTAGATGGGCCATTAGCCTGATTCAACATTGGCTTCTCTTATGTTCTTATCTCAGTACATAATAGTATTTGTAATGTATCCACAGGGAAACATGGACCCTGGGAAGCCATGTGCTCGGACCGGTTCTGACCAGTCCGCCACGTGGCCAGGAAAAGGGCCTGAGCTTCGCTACCAAAGACAATAGACTGTAGGCTCCTAGCTTCCTTTCCAATTGGGGAGCCCGGGGTGACTCAATTACTGTAAATAGCGAATCATAGGTGTTGTGTGTTTTGGGGTGTGGGTTCACTTGGGGATAAAAGCTGGCCTGCAAGCCGGCTTCTGTTGTCTTGTTCCTGATCTAATAAAGTATGTGAGAGCTGAAATCACTCAGTCTCAGTACTTTTCACTGGCAACAAAGGTGGGATGCCAACTCCCTCCATGAACAATGACCATGAAGAAAGGCATCGCATCAAGACCTGCCGCTCATCGCACCGCTCCCAAGCATCGCATCGCTGACCCCGAGAGCAGCACCACACCACTCACCGCAACTGAAGCCACCTACGCTCCCGAGCATTGCATCGAGACTGCCGCTCACAGCACCGCTCCCGAGCCTTGCCGCTGACCCCGAGAGCAGTGCGCCTCCCGCCTGGCTTTGATGCTCATACCCGGCCACTGCAACTCACACCACCACCGCCTACACATGGTAAGATGGCCGCGCTTCCAGTCCACCTCTGTGCATTCGATATCTCCCAACCCCAGAAATGGGACACCTGGTTGGAGACCCTGGAGAACCATTTCAGTTACCATGATGTGGTGGATGCCGGAAAAAAGAAGTTCTTATTCCTAAGTGTCTGCGGCATAGACACCCTCCTCTTCCTGCGGGACCTCATAAACCCCAGGACCACCAAGGAGGAGTCTTACGCAGTGCTGGTGAAGGCCCTCACGGACCATTTCTCACCCAAGCCCACCAAGTTCGTGGAGCGGCTGGGGTTCTTCGTGAGGGTCCAGGGGCCTGATGAGTCCACCACAGATTTCCTGGCAGGCCTTCAGCAGGCGGCCACGAGATGCGCTTTCCCAAGTCTCTTGGACACGCTGCTCAACCAGTTTCTCGTGGGCCTCCGCGAGCCCAAGCTGCGGCGGAAACTGCCCAGCAACAACGACCTTGACCTGGATAAGGCCATCCAGGAGGCTGCAGCCTACGAAAAGGCCCACCAAGACTGCCCCGGCTCGGCTGTCCACCGCACGCTAGCCACGTGGGGATCCGACGTCTCGGACGATTAGGAGGTACTCCAGGTACACAGACGCCCATCACAGTGACCTCAATGGACCCGAGAGGCCAAGTCCCAGCCAACCACAGCCTGCGCGAGCTGCAGCAGTGCCCACAAGCAACAGACCTGCCAGTTCCGCACCACAATCTGCTGGTCGTGCAACAAAATGGAGCACATCAAGAAGGTCTGCCACTCCAAGGGACAACAGACAGCCCTCATGGCGCAACTTGATGCTGAAGAGCTCCACACCATTTCAGTCCACCACCAAATGGTATGTAACTTGCCCCCCAACAGCCCGGACAAGGTGCATGTGACTGTCCGGATAGAAGGGTCCCCCTGTGACATGGAAATAGATTTGGGGTCTTCTTTTTCAATCATATCGGCAGAGACCCTCCATACCATATGCCTGAAAGGGGGACCCCGGTTGCACAAGCCACAGGGTCTAGTTTTACAGGACTTTAATAAGAACCCTGTGGCTGTCCGGGGCTGAGGCAAGTTCAAGGTCCAATTCAAAGGGTTCTCGGGTGTCCTGGACCTGTTGGTGGTGGAGGGACGGCTCTCCAGCCTATTGGGACTCTCATGGTTCAAACCCCTGGGCCTCCAGATAACGGGGTTGAACCAGATCCAGACGGCGGAGTGGGAGGTGGTGTGCCGGGAATTCCCCAGGGTGTTTGACGGGACTCTGGGAAAATACACCGGGGACCCCATTTCGCTGGATCTGAATCCAGCTGTGCAGCCCATTCGCATAAAGGCTTGGGTCCCTCCCATTGTGATGCGAGCTAAAATTGAAGCGGAGCTCAATCACCTGGTCACGCAAGGGGTGCTGGAACCAGTCGCATCTGCGCGCTGGGAGACCCCCATAGTAACGCCCATCAAACCTAATGGGGACGTGCGCATTTGTGCCGACTACAAGTGCACACTAAACAAGGCCTTGCAGGACCACGCGTACCCGGTCCCAGTGGTGAGCCACGTCTTCGCTTCTTTGGCGGGGGCCAAGGTCTTTGGTAAGCTTGACCTGGCACAGGCATACCAACAGCTGCCCGTGGATGCAGCTGCTGCGGAGGCCCAGACGATCGTAACTCACAAGGGGGCCTTCCGGGTCACACGGCTGCAGTCCAGGGTTTGCGTAGCTCCAGGGATTTTTCAATCTTTTATGGACTGTCTCCTAAAAGGCATCCCCGGAGTACAGTCCTTTTTAGATGATGTCATCATCGCGGCACCGGACACCACTGCCTTCGCTGACCGCCTCCGTCAGGTCCTACAACGGTTCGACACCACCGGGCTGAAAGTGAAGAAGGAGAAATGCCTCCTGGGGGTGCCCCGCATCGAGTTTCTGGGGTTTGCTGTGGACGCACAAGGGATCCACCCCACAGATGAGAAAGTAAAGGCCATCACCCATGCCCCCACGCCCTCCTCCAAGGCTGAGTTGCAGGTGTTCCTATGCCTGCTCAATTTTTACCACGCATTCCTGCCCCTCAAGGCGGCTGTGGCAGAGCCGCTCCAATGCTTCCTTGACAAGGACACGCCCTGGGCTTGGGGGCCAAAGCATGCAGTGGCATTCCAGGGCCTCAAGGACTTGCTGGTCTCGAACGCGGTCTTTCACCATTTCACGGAGTTGCTCCCGGTGGTCCTCGTCTGCGACGCATCTCCCTACGGGGTCGGGGCGGTCCTGAGCCGCCGGCTGCTGGACAGCTGGGAGGTCCCAGTCGCGTATTACTCTCGGACTTTGTCTTCTGCGAGTGCAACTATGCTCAAATTGACAAAAGAGGCACTGACGATAGTGGCTGGGGTGAAGAAATTCCACCACTACCTCTACGGCCAGCCCTTCGAGATTATGACAGACAACAAGCTGCTCCTGGGACTTCTCACAGTGGATCACCAGATCCCACAGATGGTCTCCCCCGGGTCCTGCAGTGGTCCATTTTCCTGTTGGGGTACTCTTACTCCCTCACCCATTGGCCCGGGAAGGCGATGGGTCATGCAGATGCCCTGAGCCACCTTCCCTGGCTGCCGTGGACCCTGACCCCACCCCCGAAGACTTGGTTGCCCTAGTGGAGACGCTTCCCGACCGGCCAATCCATGTGAAGGAGGTAGCCCACCTCACGGCCCGGGATCCCATCCTCTGTCGGGTCTTGGACTGGGTGGGGAGGGGGTGGCCTGTGGCCAAGGAGGGCCTTGAGTTCGCCCCATTTGTCACCCGCAAGCATGAGCTGTCCACGTACAAAGGGTGCTTAATGTGGGGAGGCCGGGTGGTGATTCCAGCGCCGCTTCAGCAACGGGTCCTGGAGGTGCTACATGAGCATCATCCGGGGGTGGTCCGCATGAAGGCGTTAGCACGAAGCTACATCTGGTGGCCAGGCCTCGATCGGGAAATTGAACATGGTGAAAAGATGCCAGCCTTGCCAGGTCTCATGCCCGGAACCACCAAAGGCCCCAGAATGTGCCTGGGAGTCCTCCCACCGCCCATGGTCACGGCTCCACCTGGATTTTGCCGGGCCGTTCCAGAGGCAGCTTTTCTTCATACTGGTGGACTCATACAGTAAGTGGTTGGAGGTCGTCCCCGTGTCCTCGACATCCTCCAAATCCGCCATCAGGGATTGCCAGACACGCTGGTCATGGGTTGCCAGACACGCTGGTCACGGACAATGGCGCCGTGTTCACCTCCCGGGAGTTCCAGGAGTTCACAGAGTATTGTGGGATCCGGCATGTACGCTCCGTGCCGTTCCACCCCGCCACAAATGGTCAAGCCGAGAGGATGGTCCGGACCGCCAAGGAAGCACTACGGCGGATCAACTCCTCGGACTGGGAGTATAAACTGACTTCTTTCTTTTTTGGTCAGCATATCACCCCTCACTCCACCACGGGATGCGGCCCAGCAGAAATTCTCCTGGGTCGCCACCTCACGTCACGCCTGGACAGGCTACATCCAGATCGGGCCCCGGAACATGGGCCGGACACCAAGGACCAGGAAGCAAGCAGGGGGTTCTTCCCAGAGGACCTCGTTTATGCCCGGAGCTACACCACGGGCCCATCCTGGGTTCCGGCCAGGGTGGTACGGGTCAGGGGACCCCATTCGTATGAGGTCTCCTGCGAGGATGGCATCATGCTGCACTGCCACATCGACGAACTCCGCCACCGGGTGGTGTTGCGGGAGCCAGACGACTACGAGGACCCCGAACCCCAAGAGGTAGAGGAACCATGACCAGCTCTGCGGGGGCCCAGCCAGGTGGGCAGCTCAGCCGCAGCACCCATCGCCCCATCACCGGATGCCCCGACCGCTGCGGACAACGCCTCGACGGCCGCTCCACAACCACCAGCACCGGTAGGCTCCCCAACCAGAATCCTGGAGCTGGCATCTCCACCTGCCCTGGCTACCCAGCACTCAACAGGGGTCTGGAAGCCTCCCACTTATTTAAAGGACTTTGTTTGCGGGTGCCTCGCGGACCAAGGGGGAGGGGTGTAATGTATCCATGGGGAAACATGGACCCCGGGAAGCCATGTGCTCGGACCGGTTCTGACCGGTCCGCTACGCAGCCAGGAAAAGGGCCTGAGCTTCACTACCAAAGACAATAGACAGTAGGCTCCTAGCTCCCTTTCCAATCGGGGAGCCTGGGGTAACTCAATTACTGTAAATAGCGAATCACAGGTGTTGTGTGTTTTGGAGTGTGGGTTCACGGGGATAAAAGCCAGCCTGCAAGCCAGCTTCTGTCGTCTTGTTCCTGATCTAATAAAGTATGTGAGAGCTGAAATCACTCCTCAGTCTCAGTACTTTTCAGTATTAGACAAAAGAAATTTGGCAGAGACTGCCCAAGAGACTAAACAAAAATTGGAGGATGCCCTCAATAGAGCACAATCCTCCGAACACAAGGTGGCAACCTGAGAAACTACATTTAATAAGACACAATCTGCTGCACAATATCTAGCAGAAAGACAAAAAATTATGTGCGCAGAAGTAAGCCATGATGCGTGCCAAAGGGAAATTCAAGTGCTAAAACACAAATTGGAAGTACAACAATCTATAATAGCATCTGTGCATCCAGACACTTTAGACAGTTTACCAGAACTTAGAGCAACAGAGGAATTACCTGAAGATGCTAGTCACAACACCTTTTAACCCTGCCTGGGTAGCATCAGTGCCTGTAATGTCCCTGATTACAAAGATGGTGAATACATAAGTAGGCTAGGGCCCAGTTCAAACTCAACACATCACAGAACTTGTTCAATTTAAACCCAATGAAGCATGAGCAATAGCAGATTGGCTTGGTCATGAAACCCATGAAACGGGAATTGCCTGGCTTACAAACATGACACTTTTATACCCAAACATTGATGGAGAGGATTTGACCCAGCTATCTTGATTCTGCACCTCAGGTTCTGATGCACCTGCCCTTGAGGCTCGCCTAGCTGCCCAAAATTTTTACAGTCTCGTTGTATATGCCTGGATGTGAGCCTTTGGCCTGGGCAGACGGCTGAAATGTTATATGTTATGGAAAAGCAAAGTCCAGGGGAAAATCTAGAATTATATACAACAAGGAAAAAACTGTTAGCAATTATAGCCACCCAATTACCCACTGTACAGGGAATGTACAGTTTTAATGACATTAATTTCAAACACTGCTTTCTTGCTGGCCTTAATAGCCAGATGAAATTGGCTATGGGTACCCTAGATCCAGCTTTACCATGGTCAGACGTAGAAAACTGTGTTAGATGGAAGACCTACTCCGGGAAATGGGAGCCCTTAAGACATCTGTAAAACTCCCGCATAAAAATCTGGACCCCAACTATCACTCCAACAATGGTCCACATTCTCAGTATAGAAATGACAAAGACTCACCACCCCACAAGTGGTGGAGTAAAGAGCACGGTGGCTTCTAACAGGGAGGGAGAGACCTTAACTGCAGACCAGAGCCTGCCCAGAATTGTGGGAACCATGACCCTCCCCTATCAGAAAAGGAACACAATTTCCACTGGCATGTCTGGATGCAACTTAAGAGAGGCCAGCGCTGACATGAGCCTGTTTGATCAAGAACTTCTGCCCATTTTGTTGCAAGCCCTTGTTGACATAGAAAGAAGCAAGCACAAATCATGGCAGGTAGAAGCCAAGAACCCTGTAGCTTCCATACACAATGATCAGACAAGCAGATAGCAAAAGTATTATGTTTGGGGTTTATTGTTGAGCTATGAGTTACTTCCTGGTATCCTAGTTCTACAATTACGATTGGCTGCCTAATAAAGACCATTCATTGGTCCTGAAGCCACACAGCAGTGAGCTATGCTCCCATTCATTGTTACATTGTAAATAGTTAAGTGCTGAACTGGTATAAGTTTGAGTGCCACTCTTACCAGAGCTGAATCAGAGCTGAACAATGTTTGGAATAAAAACCTTGTTATGGTTCATTGTCTCCTGACTCTCAATACATAAAAAAAGCATTTGAATTCCTGCTAGGGATGCCAGGAGTCCCCTACTACTCCCAAAGGATTTGTGGCTAAACTTTGGCCAGACGACTGGGGAAGATTCATGGTAAATGCAGGCATTGGAACCCTCAGGAAGAGAAAACTCGCTTCACTTTTAATAGACACAGGAGCCTCCCCTAGTCACTTTCACCCCAATCTAGCCTCTCAGAAATACCCTGCTCCCATGGAAGCAGAGCTTGCAGGGAATGACAGCAGTTCCCGCACAGCTACTGCCTGGGAAATTCTCCTCCTTAAGGAAAAAATACGGGAACTCACAGATCTTAACAAGGAATAAGATTTAGAAATTAAGCAGCTAACTAGGAAAATTCAGGAATTTCAACAAAAATTAGAAGACAATAATATAGAGTGAACTTGTTATAGTAAAAAGTTCTCAGAGGAGATCAGAACAAAAACTGAGTTTTGTTTCACAATGGCAGCATATATTAGTTCCAGAAAAAGACAGAATTTAGATTCCAAATGTTGGAACAATATATAGCAGAGCAGCTAATTAAGCTATGCTCACTCCCAGCTCCAAAAAAAGTTCCAGAAAAAGAAAGAATTTAAATTCCAGATGTTGGAACAATATATAGCAGAGCAGCTAATCAAGCTATGCTCACCCCCAGCTCTCTATCTTTTCCATAAAAATTAGAAGACAATCAATGTCTCATTCCCCCATCTCAGACTCAGGGAGAAGACCTAGGCTCTGGTCACACTGCAAAGGTAATTGCGCTTTGTTCCCGATTTAAACAAAGCAATAAACATTTTTCTTTGCATTGGGCTGACTAGATGCAGCCAGCCCCTCTCTTACAGCACCCGCTCGACTGCTGCTGCGCCGTCCCTCCAGGTGATCCTGCTGGCCACGGGGGAGGCTCGGGTGGCTGCTGCTTCTGTCGACACTTTGGGGGGTGCCGCCGCCGCGACTGCCATTGCCCCACGAAAACAGGCTCCGCCTTGTCCGCCATCTCTGCCATCCTCCTTGCCGGCCCCATCCAGGCTGCTGGAGCCCCCGCCTCTCGTTCCCGCCTCCAGGGCTGTCTTTTGTGCGTTTTTTTTTTTAAAGCTTCCAGTTTGAGCGCTTGACTAAACATGCACTTAATAAATCCATTATTAAACGTTAAATGGATTTATTAAGCGCATGTTTGCTCAAGCGCTCAAACCGGAAGCTTTAAAAAAAAAAATGCACAAAGAGCGTTCAGACGGCCCTAATCGCAATCATTGTGAAAGATGGGCTGTCCAGATAGGCGAAATCGTGCATTCAAAGCGGAAGTGCCAGGAAAACACTTGATTTTCCAGGGGTCAGGAAAACCCGGCATCATTGCGCGAGTGAGCCTGCTTCGGGGCAGGAGGTGGATTGGCGTGTGTGAACGTGAAACTGACATGCGCAAGGAAACAACAGCGAATCCCAATCAAAACGGCAGTGTGACCAGACCCCTAGTCTCTGAGCCTGTACAGAGTTCCAAACCCACTGCCCAAGATACTTCCCTGACCAGGAAAAAGCTCCCGTTCTTGCAAAGAGCTCTCTGTTCCTAGCTGTACTTCTAGTAATTTTACAAGTCAGAATTCTGCAGAACTCCAGGAGAATGCAAATTCAGTGTTGGTGAAGAATAATAATAATGACAGATGTAGTACTTGTGAAGTTCTAATGAGAAGATTTGCATGCAGAATGTTAAATTGGTTCTTTTTATATATATACTTTGGTATCTTTTCTTTTCCCCCTTCCTCTGTACATAGACAAATAAAATTCTAAGGGGTGGGGGGTTCGGTTTTGGCGGAGCGCATGGCGATCGCCTTTCTGGGACGCTCCCAGAGGCGACCAGCCCAGGCACGGTCAGGGGAGACTCCGCACAAGCGGAGACTCTAGTGAGCCTTAGATAAAGGCTCCGAACCAGGGGGCGCCTGGGGAGTAGCCTCTTTGCTGGCCTGACAGTTGGAAAATTGAGGCTTTCCCCCTGCTCCAGTGGCCCCGCTGTGTAGTGCCCTGATGGGACCTAGCAACGCCACCGACTTCCCAGAGAGAAGAAGCGGAAGATTGCTTAAAAAAGAAAGAACCGGCAGCAAACCATGAGTTGACGATCAGTTTGAAAGTGGATTAAATGCACTCACCCCTAATCGTACAAACGTATGGGAGGAGGGAGCAACCCCCCCCCGAAGAAAACGGGATTTATAAAAGAGAAGAGAAAGGGGTAGAGCGAAAAAGCAGATTAGCGAAGTTACCTTTTGGGGTCTGTTGAAAGGAGAGGAGAATAGACTGTTTCCAGAGTTGCGCGGCACGAGCTTTTAAAAGTAAATTGTTAGGCAGAACACCTAAAAGAATGCTCTTAGTCTCCATTGAAAAATTTAAACTGTAACATGTTCTGCATTCTTTGGTGTGCATTCTCAGCAGTTGTCTCAATGTCCTTTGGGGTTATACACCATCTAAACACTGCATACTAACTTTCTCTTATCTCTAAATCTGGTATCTTTTCCTGTGCTGTCCCATTGCTGCATAGATATCCAGTCACACCTTATCTTTGATATTTTGCCAAAACTTAATTCTCTCCTGGGTATCTATGTTAGAAAACAATTCTCTTATTCTCTCATGTTCTAAGTAAAGGGTTGGGAGAAGCTCAATAAATCCCTAAATTCTCTTGTTTTGTGAGTTCTTCCTCTCTTTTAAAACTTATTTTTGGCTGTTGCACCTCCACTTTGTGCTTGTTGTGTTTCTGGAAAATCTTAAAGGTTCCACAATGATACTTAATTTTCATCCCCAGGCCCCTTCAGCCTGGCCTCTACTAGAAAAAAGGAACTCTGCACATGTATAGAGGAATCCCTTTCTCTTCTGAGTTGTATCCTTGCATGGCCACGAATGTATCTTTATGACCATGCAATCTCCTAGCTAATATTTCTCTCAAGTTCTTTCATATCTGCAGGACATCACTCTGAACCTGCACCTTTAAAGTTATTTTAATGCTTGTGTGTACTAATCATTTATTGCTTTTCTGATTTTTGCTAGTTTAGTTTTATTTTTACTCCCTCTCACACAACATATGAGAAGTCAGACCTCCAGACAGGAGATGGCATGGGACAACCAGACTAAGCTGCTCACTTCTGTTGTTTCCTAGTTTTGTTGTTATTTTGTCTTTTCACCTTCTTTGACTTTGATTTTGGGTTTGACCTGCCCCCATAAGCCAGCATTTTTCCTGGGGGGCCCCAACTGTTTCTATAGCCTATAGCTATGGCAACATAATTTCCATTTTGAAAAGGTTTTCTTTTTGGCAATTTTTATAACTTAGCGCACCTTCAGGCTGTGCACAACTTCACCTGTAATCTTGCCCTGTGCCACAAAAATAAAATTGAAAGTTCAGCTACTTCTGCTTGTCTCCTGAGACTACTTCAGCTATGCATATTTTTAGGCACCTCAGTTCCTGCATTCTAAGCACCAATTGTGGTGCAGTCTCCACCACTACAAAACACCGAACTCTGAGTTACTGTACAGCCTCTTCCAACAAAATAAAGACTTATCATTAGCTTGCACTCAACCTCACCAATGGTTTCAAGGGGGGGAGACCTAATGACTCCTCCTTCCTTAACTACATACTCCATGAAATTGCATTAGATTCAGGGATTGTCCCCAGTCCTTCTGATGTACATATTCTGTAAATACCACATTTTCTTTTATATATTGTATTATTTAAGGATTTTGTTAAATGATTAAAAAGTTAATAGGAATTGTTTCATAGAGTTCCCCAATGATCTATTTATATAAAAAATTAGATTGAATAAAATAACAGCTATTGTAGCAATACAATATAATACTTTCCATTCAGCTTAGTTTAATCAATTGTATTTATTTATATTTATTTATTTATTAAGCTTTTATCCCGCCCTTCTGCCGAGGCGGCTCAGGGCGGCTTACAACAGTTAAAACCGGTATATAGTTTAAAACACAGTATTACTCCATCTAAAAACAATACAATACAGTACATGCATACTAAATTATATTAAAATACAATAAGATAAGGCGGCATTCCATGTGTGTGTTATATAAAGTGCTGGTGCCGGTATACTAGGCATATCAAGTGCTTATACTGATGTTATTGCGGCACTGCCGGTGTGGCGGCCGATTAGAATGCTTGCTGGAAGAGCTCGGTCTTTACTGCTCTACAGAATTGTTGTAAATCCCGTAGAGCTCGGATCTCAGCTGGGAGCTCATTCCACAGCTTCGGTGCAGCTAAGGAGAATGCCCTGGTTTTTGTTGTCATTAGCCTAGGCCAGGGGGGACCAGATGGTTTTGGGTCCCTGAACGCAGTTCTCTCGGGGGAACATGCAGCGAAAGGTGGTCCCTCAGGTAGACAGGCCCCAGACCATATAGGGCTTTAAAGGTCAAAACCAGCACCTTAAAGCATATTCGGAACGCTATTGGCAGCCAGTGCAATTGCTTTAGCACAGGTTGGATGTGCTCCCGAGTGGGAAGTCCCATCAACAACCTGGCCGCTGCATTCTGCACCAGCTGCAGCCTCCGGAGTTGCCCCACGGGCAGCCCCATGTAGAGAGCATTACAGTAATCCAGCCTTGAGGTGACCATCGCATAGATCACTGATGCCAGATCATTGCATTCGAGGAAGGGGACCAACTGATCAGCTGAAGGTGGTAAAAGGCTGCTTTGGCAGTGGCTGCTACTTGGGCCTCCATTGACAAGGAAGCATCCAGGAGCACTCCCAAACTCCTGGCCCTCAGTGCTGGCACTAGTAGCGCCCCCCCCGAAGGCTGGGAGAGGGACCCCTAACCCCGTACCACTCCGATTCAGGCACAGGACCTCCGTCTTCATTGGATTCAGTTTCAGGCGACTCAGCCTGAGCCAGCCCACTACATCCCGCAGCACTCAGTCCAGATCTTCCAGGTTAGAGCCAGATTGACTGCCCAACAACAGATAGAGCTGGGTGTCATCCGCGTACTGGTGACACCCTAGCCCATGCCTCCGGGCAATCTGGGCAAGGGGGCACATGTAGATATTAAATAACATCGAGGAGAGAACTGCCCCTTGGGGCACTCCACAAACCAGTGGGTGCCTTCAGGACAGCTTTCTCCCCAAGCGCCACCCTTTGTCCCCAACCTTGGAGAAAGGAGACAAGCCATTGCAAGGCAAGGCCCCGAATCCCCACATCGGTGAGGCGGTGGGCGAGCAACTGATGGTCGACCATGTTGAACGCCGCTGACAGGTCCAACAACAGGAGCACCATCGTCCTGCCCCGATCCAGATGCCTTTGGAAGTCATCTGTGAGGGCGACCAGTACTGTCTCAGTCCTGTGGCCCGGGCAGAAGCCGGACTGAAACGGGTCTAGCGTGGAAGTGTCATCTAGGTAGGCCTGCAGCTGCATCGCCACCGCCCTCTCCATTAATTTGCCCATATAGGCAAATTGGAGACCGGCCGATAGTTAGCCAATTCGGCCAAGTCTAAAGATGTTTTTTTTAGGAGAGGATGGACCGTCGCTTCCTTGAGAGCCCCAGGGAATAGGCCTTCTGATAGGGATCTGTTGACAATATCCCTGAGGGAACCTCGGAACCCCTCTTGGCCAGCTTTAATTAGCCAAGAGGGGCACGGGTCAAGGTTGCAGGTGGTTGGGCATACAGTTGAGATCAGCCTATCAACTTCCTCTAGGCTGAGAGGTCCGAAGCGATCCAGAATGGGACCAGAAGATGTGCATGGAGCCTCAAGTTCGAATACTGTCTCAAGTGTGGCCGGGAGGTCATGGCGAAGCGACGAGACTTTATCTGCAAAATAGCTCACAAAAGCCTCACAGCCAATATCCAATTCCCTCACATTTTGTCTGCTCTGTGGCAGAGCAGTTAGAGACTGAATCATTCTATACAATTGTGCTGGGCGTGAGATTGCAGATGCAATCTCAGCTGTGTAGAACTTCCTCTTCGCGGCCTTGTTTGCCATCTCATACGACTTAATAAATGTTCGATGGGATGCTCTTGACGTTTCGTCATGAGCTCACCGCCACTGTCTCTCTAGTTGTCTGAGCCCTTGTTTCATCAGCCTCAACTCCTGGGTATACCAAGGAGCCAGCCTCCATCGAGGAGCGATCTTGTCGATGGCCACCGAGAGTCGGTTATTCCAATCCTTGACCAGCTCATCTAGTGAGTTGCCAGGGGGCAACAGATCCCGGAGAGCCATCTGAAGCCGCAATGGGTCCATCTGGCTTTGCGGGCGAGCCCAAATCGGCTCACCGCCCAAACAGGCGGTATAATAATGTAGAAATGTTTTAGAAAACTCAATGATTATTTCCTATGGAAGAACATGGAAGAAAAACAAATACTGACATCACAGACAATGAGTGCCAATAGAGAATGCCTGATTGCCAATATGCCAATAGAGAATCCATGATTGCCCATAGGGAATAATGGAGAGTAGGCTTGCCCAGAGGGGATAGTGGAGTACATAACTGCCAACAGAGACTCCATTTTTGCCCATAGGGAATAATGGAGAGCAGAACACACCTGACCATAGGTTATAATGGAGTCCACGCTTCCCACAATTAATAAGGGAGATCACATGTGGACATGGGTGATAAGGGAAACCACGCTTGCCCAGAGGGAATAATGAGGACCACGCTTGCCCACAGAGGATATTGGGGTCCATGCTTGCCTAAAGGGAATAATACAGACCACACTTGCCCATAGGGAAAATGGAGCCCACACTTGCCATAGGGATTAAGAGAGAACACGCTTCCCCATAGGAAATAATGGAGAGCATCCTTGCCCATAAGGAATAATAGAGACAATTCTAGCTCATGGGGAATAATGGCATCTACGCTTGCCCACAGAGGATAATGGAGTCCACGCTTGCCCTTAGAGAATAATGGAGACTATGCTAGCCCATAGGGAATAATGGAGACCACACTTGCCCATAGAGAACAATGGAGAGCACACTTCCCATAGGGAATAATGGAGAGCATGCTTGTCCTTAAAGAATAATGAAGAGCACACTTGCCCATAGGGAATAATGGAGAGCATGCTTGCCCATAAAGAACAATGGAGACTACACTTGCCCATAGAGAATAATGGAGAACACGCTTGCCCATAGGGAATAATGGAAACCATGCTTGCCCATAGGGATTAATGGAGACTACACTTGCCCATACAGAACAATGGAGAGCACACTTTCCCACAGGGAATAATGGAGAGAACTTGCCCACAGGGAATAATAGAGACTCCATTATTCCCTGTGGACAAGAGTAGTCTCCATTATTCTCGATGGGCAAGCGTGGTCTCCATTATTCCCCATGAGTGAGCGTAGTCTCCATTATTCCCTATGGGCAAGCATAGTCTCTATAATTCCCTATGGGCAAGCATAGTCTCCATAATTCCCTATAGGCAAGCATGGTTTCCATTATTCCCTATGGACAAGTATGGTTTCCGTTATTCCCTATGGGCAAGCGTGTTCTCCATTATCTATGGGCAAGTGTATTATTCCCTATGGACAAGCATGGTTTCCGTTATTCTCTATGGGCAAGCGTAGTCTCCGTCATTCCCTATGGGCAAGCGTGGTCTCCGTTATTCCCTATGGGCAAGTGTGGACTCCATTATACTCTGTGAGCAAGTGTGCTCTCCATTATTCTCCATGGGCAAGCGTGGTCTCCGTTATTCTCTATGGGCAAGTCTAGTCTCCATTATTCCCTATATGTAAGCTTAGTGTCACAGGCTGGAGTGCGGGCAGAGCGAGAGATGGATAGTCTGGGTCCAGTCCAAGGTCAAAAACTGGGAGGCAGAGAAACAGCAGCCAAGTAACAGAGTCCAGAGCACAAACTGAAAGCATAGTTGCCAGAGTCAAGGAGCCGAGAGGTCAGAGCAGGAAACAGGAACCGGGAACACGGGCAAGGTGGGTGCAGAGAGTCATCAAGCTGACTAGTTGCTGGCATAAGGAAAAAACGGAGTGGGGAGCTAAGTATCCCTCCAGGGCTGTTGTCAATTAGCAGCCAGTGCGTGTGTCCCAGCTCCTGTTAGAACTCAGGGCTGAGGGACCGCCTGTTGCACAGGCATGCCCCTCGCCACTGGGATGCCAAGTCCCGCTGGCGCTGGTCTCACAAATGGGCCACTGGTGGGGCCGAATCAGGGGGGCTGTCCAATATGCATTGTTCTCCCCCAGCTGTTGCAGGATCAGGATTTGTGGCTTCATTGGGGTCAGATGTAGATTCTGCCGGAGCCTGGAGCTCATCCTCAGCAGTACTCAGGACTTCAGCTGGGGCTGGGAGCTCATCCTTGGCAGTACTTATGACACTATCCCCCCAGGACCTCCCCAGCAGATGGGCCTGGTTTGTCTGGGTATGTCTCGTGGAAGTGCTGGACCAGGGCCAGGGCATGGAGGTTGTCTGCGGGTTCCCAAGACTGGTCTTCGGGGCCATAGCCTTCCCAGTCCACGAGGTACTGGAGAGATCCACAATGGTGCCGGGAGTCCAAGATCTGGTGGACTTTGTACTCCTTGTCATCCACTGAAGGTGGTGGTGCAGCTGGAGTAGGCCAAGCTAGATCAGGAGGGGCCATCAGGACCAGCAAGGATCAATGGAACACAGGGTGGATGCGTAGACAGGAGGGGAGCTGTAGCTGAAAAGAGATGGGATTGACCTGTTCCACGATCTCGTAGGGACCAATGAAGCTGGCGTCCAGCTTCTGGGACTAACCAGGGCGTCGCAGGTACTGGGTGGAGAGCCACACGTGATCCTTGGCTTTGAGCGGGGGGCCCTCTTGCCATTTTCGGTCAGCCGCCAGCTTGTAGGCTTCCTTGGCTTGCTGGAGCTGCTCCCAGAGTAGGGCTTGGAGAGCATATAGTTCCTGGAGGTGGGCATCTGCCACTGGAACATTGGTGGGTGGCTGTACAGTGGGGAAGAAATGGGGGTGGTGTTCATAGGTTGCGGCAAAGGGGGTCGTTTGTGTTGATGAGTGTACCACATTGTTATACGTGAACTCCGCCAGGGGTAGTAGTGTGAACGAGTCGTCTTGTTGGTAGCAAGAGTAACAGCGGAAGTATGTTCAAGGGTGGTGTTTGTATGTTCCGTCTGTCCATCCATCTGCGGATGGTAGGCAGAGGACAAGTGAACTTGGGTGCCGAGTCTGGAGTGCATAGCTTGCCAGAACTGGGAGGAAAACTGTGGACCGCGATCCAAGATTATGTGGGTCAGAGGGCCGTGCAACTGGAAGATGTGTTGTATGAAGAGTTGTGCGGTTTCCTGAGCCATGGGAATCTTGGCACAGGGGATGAAATGGCTGCAAACATCGCAGGGGGCAAGATGGGAGCGGCAGGGGTCTCTTCAGTCAGGGCAGGAGCATATTCCAATTTGCAGGAGAGGGCTTTTTGGTTCTGTGTCTGCGGGATATAGGAGATCCGGAAGTCGAATCGGGAAAAGAACAGGGACCATCCGATCTGTCTTTGCTTGAGGCGACAGGTGGTCTGAAGGTGTTCTAGGTTCCAATAGTCCATGAGCACCTGAACGGGATGGCGGGCCCCTTTGGAGTAGCGTCTCCAAACTTCGAAGGTGGCCTTGATGGCCAGTAGCTCCATCTCCCAGATGGTGTATTTCCTTTCTGCTGTCGTCAGTTAGCGAGAGTAGTAGGTGCAAGGCTGGAGAGGCTGTGTAGGGTTGTCCCGTTGAGAGAGGACTGCGCCAATAGCTACGCTAGAGGCATCAGCCTCCACCATGAAAGGGAGCTGGGGATCAGAGTATCACAGTAATGACCCCGACGCAAAGCAGGTTTTTAGGACGGCAAAGGCATGCTCGGCCTTGGAGGTGTAGAGAAATGGTTCTTTGGGCCGAAGTAGCCAAGTTAAGGGGGTAGTTAATGAGGCATAGGCGGGGACGAATTGCTATAGTAATTGGTGAATCCAAGGAGCCATTGTACATCTTTGCGGGTGCGAGGGGTCCGCCAAGTCAGGATTGCTTCTATTTTTTTTTTTTTTTGATCCATGAGTATCCCTTGCGGAGATATAATGTGGCCAAGGAACTCAACAGAGTGCAGATGGAATGCACATTTCTCCAGTTTTGCGTATAGACCATGGGTTCAAAGGCGCTGGAGGACTTGGTGGACGTGCTCAATGTGCTGGGCGGAGTTGTCAGAATAAATCGGGATATCATCTAACTAAATGATGACGAAATGGTTGAATATGTCTCAGAAAACATCATTCATGAGCCTCTGGAAGACCGCAGGTATGTTGGTTAAGCCAAAAGGCATTACTAAGTACTCATATTGGCCATATCGAGTGCCAAAGGCTGTTTTCCATACATCGCCCTGTTGAATTCATACCAGGTTGTACGCACTGCGGAGATCCAATTTTGTGTAGACTCGGACCTCCCTTAAGGCGGTCTAATAGTTCAGGGATCAAGGATAGGGGATACCAGTCCCATATGGTGATTTTGTTCAGAGCCTGGTAGTCATTGCAAAGGCAACGCTCACCGCTCTTCTTTTTAATGAAGAGGATTGGTGCTGATAACGCAGATGTGGAGGGCTGGATGAATCCTCTTGCCAGGTTCTTTTCCAAGAAGTCCCGTAGAACTGCCAGCTCAGGTTCCGCCATGGGGTATAACCGTCCTACTGGCAGGGGTGCCTTGGGCACCAAATCGATGGCGCAGTCATAGGGTCGATGGGGAGGAAGCTGGTTGGTTCCTTTCTTCTCGAAGATGTCAGCAAAATCCCTGTAGCATGGCAGAAGACGAGAATCATCGGCCAGGGCAGCAGTGGCCAGGGTGGTAGCCGAGGTCTGGTGTGGACAAGGGTCTGGGAACTGTAAGTCTTGTTGGACCCAGTCCACCCTGGGATTATGGGTCATCAGCCAGGATAAACCGAGGATTACTGGGAACCATGGCATGCAGGTGGTGACAAAGCATAGTTGCTCATGGTATTGTCAATACGTCTTTAGACTGGATGGGGATTTGATGCTGCTTGATAAAGGTGGCATTGATAAAACAGTGAACTGTCCCAGAGTCCAACATGGCATAGATGAACAGCCATCATTCATCGGGCAACTGGAGCTTAATAGGGATTAGAAACGGTCCTTAGTCCCTAGTCGTGAGTTCAGAGGACCCAGCTGAATGCCCCAAGCCTGTGGGCAGATCTTTTACTTTTGGTGGTAGTGTCGGCAGTGCCTCCGGACAGGGTCACTTGGCAGGGCAGCCGACGGAGAAATGCCCAGCCTGTCTGCAGTACAAGCAGAGGTTTTGTGTTTGACAGTGGGCCTTTTCTTCTGGGGTTAGGTGTGGCTGAGCTGCTCCCAGCTGCATGGGCTCACCCTCGGCTTCGCTCGTACCTGGGATTGGAAAGGTTGACCAGGGTACCGAATGGCGTGTGGTTTGCAGCACACGGGTGTTGCTCCAGGCCTGCCATCAGCTTTCCAGGCGACCATTGATACAGAGGCATAAGGTTATTAAGCCCTGTAGTGTTTGGGGGCGGTCGACTCGAGCAAGCTCATCCAAGACTTCGTCCGACAGCCCTTCCATGTACTGGTCCAGTAAGGATGCCTTGTTCCAGGCTAGGTCCTGGGCCAGAAGCTTGAATTACGTGGAATACACAGCTACAGGGCATTTGCCCTGCTTCAGGGTGCGGATCTTATGGTTGGCTGCCACTGCTTGTTGTGAGTTTGCGTAAGTGGTAGACAGGTGGGCAAGAAACCCCTGAAAATCAGACAGTAGTGGCGAAGGGGCCACCAGTAGTGGAGTAGCCCATTTAGCAGCCTGTCCCTTTAAGAGGCTGATTATGAAGCATACCTTGGTCTTGTTGGTGGGGAAATCCTGAGCATGTAGTTCAATATACAGTTTACATTGTGCCAGGAATGCCAGGAACTCCTCCAGATCACCGCCAAACTTTTTTGGGGGGTTGACCGGGCACCTCAGTGGTGGGGCGGTGGTGGCTTGCTGCTGTAGTTGCAGATGAGCAACCACTTGCATGAGCTGCTGTACCTGGTTCACCAAGTCGGCTAATTGCAGAGTGCCTCCACTGGCCTCTCCGTCCATCCTGTGGAGCGAGCGTGTTGGGGTGCTAGCAATCTGTCATGGGCTGGAGTGTGGGCGGAGTGAGAGAGGGATAGTCTGGGTCCAGTCCAAGGTCAAAAAATGGGAAGCAGAGAAACAGCAGCCAAGTAACAGAGCCCAGAGCACAAACCAAAAGCGTAGTCATCAAAGCCACAGTCAAGGAGCTGAGAAGTCAGAGCAGGAAACAGGAACTGGGAACATGGGTGAGGTGGGTGCCGAGCGTCGTCAAGCTGACTAGTTGCTGGCACGAGGAACCAACGGGAGTGGGGAGCTAAGTACCCCTCCAGGGCTGTTGTCAATTAGTGGCCAGCGCGTGTGTCCCGGCTCCTGTTAGAACTCAGGGCTGAGGGACCACCTGTTGTGCAGGCATGCCTCTTGCTGCCGGGATGCCAAGTCCCACCGGTGCTGGTCTTGCATACGGGCTCTGCAACTTAATTGGGGTCAGGTGTAGATTTTGCCGGAGCCAGGAACTCATCCTCAGCAGTACTCATGACACTTAGTCTCCATTATTCCCTATGGGCAAGCATACTCCATTATTCCCTATGGTCAATCATGCATTCTCTAGTGGCATCATGGATTCTCTATTGGCAGTTATGTACTCCATTATCCCCTATGGGCAAGCGTACTCTCCATTTTTCCCTATGGGCAATAATGCATTCTCTAGTGGCATCATGGATTCTCTAGTGGCAATTATGTACTCCATTATCCCCTATGGGCAAGCATACTCTCCATTATTCCCTATGGGCAATCATGCATTCTGTATTGGCATTATGGATTCTCTATGGGCAATTATGTACTCCATTATCCCCTTTGGGCAAGCATAATCTCCATAATTCCCTATGGGCAAGCATAGTCTCCATAATTCCCTATGGACAAGCGTGGTTTCCATTATTCCCTATGGACAAGCATGTTCTCTATTATTATGGGCAAGCATAGACTCCATTATTCCCTATGGGCAAGCGTAGTCTCCATTATTCTCTCTGGACAAGCGTGCTCTCCATTATTCTCTTTGGGCGAGCGTGCTCTCCATTATTCCCTATGGGCAAGTGTAGTCTCCATTTTTCTGTATGGACAAGCCTAGTCTCCATTATTCCCTATGGGCAAGCCTAGTCTCCATTATTCCCTATGGGCAATCATACATTCTCTAGTGGCATAATGGATTCTCTATTGGCAATTATGGACTCCATTATCCCTGTCATGTTCAACAGCAAGCAAGTCGAGGCACTCTTTACAGTGAAAGATAAGCTTTATTGGAATACAAATATGTTGACCATAGATGCAGATTCATTGTCAGGAATAACCTCAAAAGCATGGATGCCTAAGTATATACTGTGATGCATTAGCTGAACTAGCAAATGAAAACTTAGCGCGCAGGGGGGAATTCTTCCGGCGGGAGTTTACATAATGAACGGAAGAACGCCCCACCACCACCTGCAGGCAGGGATATTCCCATCGGCTGGGAACACAAGCCTTCGCCTCTTCTCAAGGCCAAATAGATAGCAGTTGCCGGCAGAGAGTTATCCCACGGTTAAGCAAAGCAAGGCTACGCACATGCATGCATGTTAAACAAGATGTAGTACATAATACATGGCAGCTATCTGACATCCTGCCCCCCTATGATAACATCATACAATTTCAACGAGGGTGAAGAGGTCCTCCCGGCTTGACCGGGAGACGATGGTGAAAGTCACGTTTTAACTTACTCGCATTAATATCTGATGCCTTCACCCATTCTCTATGCTGCGGACCAAAATGCATCCACTCTACCAGGTAATACAAGAATGTCTGAAATCTCGTAGTGTTCTTCGCCATCCAACATGAGAGGAGGTGGGACCAGAATCTCAGGACGCCATCTGTTGGGCGGTTGACTGGGCTTTGAGACTTTTGGGCAATTCCAACTCTACTGTCACCTTATTGATCAGTCTACAAATTTTGAACGGACATATATATATTTCCATGCTAATTTCCGTGAAGGTTGTGGAAGCTAATTTCAGATTCTTGGTTGAGACATACACAAATTCTCCAGGCTACAGATCCCAACCCTCCACCCTCTTTCTGTCAGCCTGGGCTTTATACGCCACCTTGGCAGCATCGAGTGCCTCGCATATACGTGGCCAGGAGTCTTTTAATTTAGCACACCAGTCAGCCGCTTCCCCCTCCGTTACCAGAGTGTCCGGCAGTCCTTGGGCACTGAAGAACCGCCACATGGCCTTGATGGTGGATCTCAAGGAAGTGGATGGCACTGGAACGATTTGCTGTAAGAGTCAACCAGAATGAAAAAGAGTTGCCCCTGGAATGGCCCCATGAAATCCAGGTGAAGCCAAGACCAGTGGTGGTGGGAGGACTCCCAGGCTCTCTCTGGAGCCCGCAGAGGTCTGGGGCGCGAGGCCTGGCAGGGCTGACACCGTATCACCTTGTCCTCGATGTCCCGATCGAGGCCTGGCCACCAGATGTAGCTCCTTGCTAACGCCTTCATCTGTACCACTCCTGGGTGATGCTCGCGCAAAGCCTCCAAGACACGCTGCTGGAGCGGAGCTGGAATCACCACCTGGCCTCCCCACATCAAGCACCCTTTGCATGTTGACAGTTCATGTTTCCTCGTTACAAATGGAGTGAACTCGGAGCCTTCCTTGGGCACTGGCCACCCCCTCCCCACCCAGTCCAAGACCCGGCAGAGGATTTTATCCCAGGCCAAGAGGCGGGCCACTTCCTGCACATGGACTGGTCAGTCAGGGAGCGACTCCAAGAGCGCGACCACGGGAGCGGGAACTGGGTCAGGGTCCATGACAACCAGGGGCAGGAGGCTGAGGGTGTCTGCGTGGCCCATGGCCTTACCGGGCCAATGGGTGAGGGAATAGGAGTACCCCGCCAGAAAGATGGACCATCTCAGGACTCTGGGGCAGTTTGTGGTCGGTCACTACCTCGAAGGGCCGGCCGTAGAGATAGTGGTGAATTTTTTTTACACCAGCCACTATCGCTAACGCCTCCTTGTCTATCTGCGCGTAATTGCGCTCCACAGAAGATAAGGTCCTCGAGTAGTATGCGATCGGGACCTCCCAGCCGTCTGGCAACCGATGGCCCAAGACAACCCCGGCCCCTTTGGGAGAGGCGTCACATGCGAGGACCACCGGAAGAGTTGGAACTTCCTTTTATGAGACAGGCAGCAGTACACATCACAAAGAACATCCTGTGGAAAGCTTCTATACAGCTATTCCTCTTTGTTACTCACCTACGGCAAGGAGCAACTTCAGCTGGCTGAGCAGCTGACTGCCACGGCACATGCCACAGCCCTGCAGCCACCGTGTGCACCGCCTTCTACTAATCACTGTCACTACTGCTGCCAGCCCCCCCTTTCACCTGCATACCCCTCCCTCCCAGCCTAACTGTATGTCCTGCACATGTAACACCATGAGCAACTCCTACAAGGCACACAAAGAACATAGTGAACAACTGCCATGTTGGTATCTCACAGAGCACCTTGCAGTGGTGAAGGGAGCAGAGGCTCTTGAGACAACAGCCACAGCCAATGTCCCCAAGGAAGCCTTTCTGGGAAAAGTCAGGGAGTGCCAACTGGGTGACAGCCATTAGATCTCACCAGGCTAAAAGACGCCTCCTCACTGGCCATTAATACAATTTGAATGTTAACTGCCCTGTGACAGTCTGGAGGCTCTGGTTCAAATCTTCCTATTCTCCCCCTCACTCCCCTGGATCCCACTGAATATATGACTCACTTTCATATCTCCAGCTTTGTAATCCTGAATTATAATTCAATCAAGAGCTTCCCTTCTTAACCTGAGCTTCTAGGATTGTCTTTTTAAATAGTCTCCAAGCTTCCCCAATGGTTTTGACCTTTTCCACTTTTCCTTTCAATTTCTTCCTCACATGTCCCCTCATACCAGAGAAGTTACCCCTTTTAAAGTTAAAAGTGGTTGCGTCAGTGTTTTTGGGCAACTCCCTATTTATACAAATGTTAAACTCCATAACATTATGGTCACTGTTTGGAATTGGTGCAATCACTTTTACATCTCTCACCAGGTCTTGGGCGTTACTTAGGACCAAATCCAGGATCGCCTCTCCCCTGGTAGGATCTGTGACCAGATGGGCAAATCTACTGAGCAAACCCATTAAAGGCAGACAGGCAAAGCAAACGTCTCACAAGTCCCAGCAATGCACTGATGTTTGTGCAATAAGACATATTGTGTCATCCTAAACAGAGCTGCGCCCTTCAAAGCCCTTCAACTTCAGTCTACTTGGGAGGGTGTAACTCTGTTTAGGATTGCACAGTGAGGTTAGAGAGTGCCACACTTTCCATCCTGTTGTCATCTTTTATGCCGGGAGGGGCAAAGGGACAAGTTGCAGCTGACTTGCGGTGACCCTGCAGGGTTTTCAAGGCAGGAGACCAACAGAGGTGATTTTGCCATTGCCTACCTCTGCACAGCGACCCTGGACTTCCTTGGTGGTCTCCCATTCAAAGTACTAACCAGGGCCGAGAGAGAATAAAACACAGGCGAGCAACGCCAATTACAGCCTGCAACGAAAATGACTGCGTAGCCCAAGAGGTTTAGCATTAGACAAAACTGTTAGTCAAGATTAACTTCCACATCTGTTGAGCCAGCAGGTTACCTTTGGAAGGTCGTTTACCCTGGCAAGTAGTTTTATTCTCCCCTGTCCAGTACTGGAAGGTAGGTATAAAAAAACTGCCTGCACAAAAAGACTATGTACATGCCCCTTAAAGGAGATCGAGTGCCTTAGAGCATATGTTTTTGGTTGTACATTTACTATAATGCATGCAGCCCATTTGGGGATTATGACAGCTCTACTGGACAGGATTGCTGGTCACATAAATAAAGCCAGGCTTGGATATCTTCCATCTGACCTGAATCCTAAACTATTTACCAAGTTGCTAGATTTTGTGTGTGGATCATGAGGATTGTATTATAACTAGGTTCCAATCTGAATTCTGTTGATATTAAGTATCTAGTGTGTGTGTGTATATCTATATATCTATATATATCTATACACATTTACACACACACATGGCTCTTTTTGTAGCAGGAACTCCTTTGCATATTAGGTGACACACCCCTAATGTAGCCACTCGTTCAAGAACTTACAGTATCTCCTGTAAGAAGAGCTCTGTAAGGTCTTGGAGGAGTGGCTACATTAGGGGTGTGTTGCCTAATAGGCAAAAAAGTTCCTGCTACAAAAAGAGCCCTATGTTTTATTATAATTTTCATGTATACGGATGGTCTAATGACTGTAATAAATCTATACATACTTCCACATCCTGTGATCAGATTTTCAGGCAGTTTTTAAAGCAGCTGTTGGAAAGGGCAATTTGGATTCCATCTCCCTTTCCCCCTACCAGAAATCACAGCAACAGAGTGGCTGTTCAGGAAGAAACAGACAGCTGCTCCTCCCTCCCCGCTCATACTTTCTAAGCACCAGCTCAACACCCAAAAGCTGCAATTCAAAGAATGCTTTACTTGGAAGTTAATCTCACAGGACTCAGTGGGACTTACTTCCACGTAGGTATGCCAAGGTTTGAGAAGTGAAAAAAAGAAACTGGCAAGAGATGAAACGATGGGAAAAGAAGCGGCCAGTGAAAGCGGTGTTAACGCTACAGTATCCAAGAATGCAACTTGGTTGAATAATTATTTTGTACACTTTATTCCATAAAGGGTGCTGGACTCCCTCTTCGAAGCAGAGAGGGACTGCTATGTTTAGCTCAGAAAGAGGCATGCCGCTTCAGAGAAACCTCTAAGCTTGTGCTTCAAATCTCCCAACCCCCCAGCAGTCAGTGAAGCGCACAGAAGCCTTATACCTGTGCAGATTGTGTCTACGAACTGGAGTACCTATGGACCGGTACAATAAACTAACAGTGACATAATGAGAGGGTTATTATAACAACAATGACCTGGAAGATAATCTTTATTTCTAATAACTCATTTAATAAGAATTTAGGCTTTTCAAAAGATGAGCCTTAATGCTTTGATTTAATTCTTAAGGCAACCTTCGCTATGCATGCTATGCTGGGTTATTAATTTTTGCATTGTTTCCTAATTTTGTAATCCACTTTTTTATTGTACATGATCTAACAGTACACTGAACTACTTCCCAATCTTCTAATTCCTGCACTATGGTCTGTATTGTAGTATATCTTTTGTGCGATATTGGTTGTCTGTATTATGCCGATCTGACCTCTTTTATTACTAATCCTTCTTTGAACATCAAGTAAGGTAGGCTATAAAGAAAAGAAAAGCAAACAATTGTGCAAGTGACCTGAGAGCACCTGGAGTTGCACATTTCCTCTTCCACAGTCGTCCCCCGCCCCTTCTGCATTGAGGACATCATATCACAGGCATTCCCTGAACTGTAAATCACCACCTTGCACTCAGTGAAAGGAAACTGGTAGATCAATGGATGGAACAAAGTAAACAGAGTGCTTCAGATTTCAGTCCTAAGCCATCCAGTCAAGGAAGAAGGAAGGAGCGAGAATTGGGTAGAAGGGCCAATATTTCCGATGCCTCCTGCTTTGAACAAAGGTGGGGGGGAGGCTACAAGATAAAGCTATTGTTGGGAGGAAGAACTGCTGCTTTGAGCTCGGTTGTGCAGTGGGATCTTCTCTCCTTCTCGAACTCTGCCCCCCTCCTCTTACACCCCCTTCAAGGGAGACCCAAGGCTTGAGCCCTTAGACTCTCCCGTCCTCCAGCAGCAAAAGGCAGTTGAGTTCGTCACCTCTGGGCAGAGGGAAGGCGGGGAAAAGAAGTCCTCCCAGGAGAGGAAAACCTCACCTCACTCTCGCCGGCCGCGTATTCACCTGGGATGAAGCCGTGCTGTGCCCCTGCAAGCGGTCCCAAGGCACGACACCCCCCTTCACCCAGCTGCCAGGGCACACAGCCACCCTCTGCCCCCCACCACGCAGCACACGGCAGCCTGGCATCCCCACAGCAACAGGAGACGAGGGTGAGGCTCTTGGCCTGTGGCTCTTAGCCTAGGACTCTCAGCCTAGGGGCTCTGTAAGAAGCCCAGGAAGAGCCAGAAAGCCAGGACCTTGGCTCCTTGGGTTCCCAGTAAGGTAAGTAGGCTTCTACAACAGGAGCCATATAAATACAAAGTGTTTTAAAAGGGGGGTTATAGAAAAGTATTTGTTAAAAAACAATTATGAAGCCAGAATGCCAGCAGGGGGTTGGGGGCTATCCAGTGTTTTGCATGGAGTGTCACATGTATGACTATCTGCCCACTGGTCAGAAGTCTTGGGTGTGTGCTCGGTGCAAGGAGCTCCTGGTTCTCAGGGAGCGAGTTTGCTCCCTTGAGGCCAAGGTGGCTGACCTGGAGAAGCAGGGACAGTCAGTTAGGTGCACGGGGAAGACTCTCGGGGACTTGTTAGATATGTCCCACTCTGGATCTGGCAGCCCGGGTGCTGCCAGGGAGCATGAGGGTCAAGGGGAAATGGGGCACCATGCTGAGGAGAAGGGACCTCTTCTTCAGCTGGTGAACGGGTATCCTTTTGTACCAAGGAACCGTCCCTGGGAAGGGTGGGAGGGGGCTCTTGGTAGTTGGTGATTCGATCCTTAGGCAGGTAGACAGCTGGGTGGCGAACCCGCGTACTGACCGTATGGTGACTTGCCTGCCTGGTGCAAAGGTAGCGGACATTACGCGTGTTTTAGATAGGCTGGTAGATAGTGCTGGGGAGGAGCCAGTGGTCGTGGTGCACGTCGGCACCAACGATGTGGGGAAATGTAGTCGTGAGGTCCAGGAGGAGAAATTTAGGCTGCTGGGCAGGAAACTCAAGGCCAGGACCTCCAAGGTAGCCTTCTCGGAAGTGCTACCTGTTCCACGCGCAGGGCTGGAGAGACAGGCACAGATCAGGAGTCTCAATGCGTGGATGAGATGGTGGTGTAGGGGGAAGGGTTCAAGTTTGTTAGGCACTGGGATGCTTTTTGGGACAAGAGGGAGCTGTACAAAAGAGACGGTCTCCACTTGTCCCGGGAAGGAACCAGGCTGCTGGTGCTCAAAATCAAAAAGGTGGCAGAGCAGTTTTTAAACTGAATAATGGGGGAAAGCCGACAGGAGATGAAAAGTCTCTGGTTCAGGATGGCTCATCTCAAAGAGATGAAGGGGTAGCTATTACTTTTGTACAAGGAAATGGATTACAATTGTCCACTGAGACTGTGGCTAATGATAGGAACTGCCTGGCAAGGTCTCAAGGCAGCAAGAGGAAGGCTGTGGGCTTAACAAACGTGAGAAACTATAAGTGTTTATACACAAATGCTAGAAGTCTCCAAGGTAAAATCGGGGAGTTGGAATGCTTGGTGTTGGGGGGGAAATAGACATTGTGGGTATTTCAGAAACTTGGTGGGATGAGGAAAATCAGTGGGATACGGTGATTCCTGGTTATAAATTATTTCGGAAGGATAGGGGGGAAGGGTTGGAGGTGGGGTGGCTCTGTATGTCAGAGAGGGTATACCGTCCAGTAAGATTGAGAGGGTAAGAGAATTGGATTCGCTTCTGGAAATGCTATGGGTTGAAATAGTGGATCCAAAAGGAGGCTTAACAGTGGGAGTTTGTTATCGCCCACCAGATCAAAACATAGAGGAGAATTATAAAATTATGAATGAATTAAAGATAGTGGGTAGACGAAATAACTGTGTTGTAATAGGCGACTTTAACAACCCACACATTGATTGGGTCAATATGAGTTCTAGTCGGGAAAAAGAGATTGAGTTTTTAGACACTCTCAATGACTGTGCTGTGGAACAGATGGTCACAGATCCTACCAGGGGAGAGGCGATCCTGGATTTGGTCCTAAGTAACATCCAAGACCTGGTGAGAGATGTAAAAGTGATTGCACCACTTGGGAACAGTGACCATAATGTCATTGAGTTTAACATTTGTACAGATAGGGAGTTGCCCAAAAAGACTGACGCAACCACTTTTAATTTTAAAAGGGGTAACTTCTCTGGTATGAGGGGACATGTGAGGAAGAAATTGAAAGGAAGAGTGGAGAAGGTCAAAACCATTGGGGAAGCTTGGGGACTATTTAAAAAGACAATCCTAGAAGCTCAGAAAAAAGATATACCGCAGGTTAGGAAAGGTACAAATAGGTATAGAAAAAAGCCTGCATGGTTAACAAATAAAGTAATGGAAGCTGTAAAAGGTAAGAAGGATTCCTTTAAGCAGTGGAAAGCTAGTCTCAGTGAGGTTGATAAAAGGGAACACAGACTATGGCAAATAAAATGCAAGTCTGTGATCAGGCAAGCAAAAAGGGAATATGAGGAGCATATCGCAAAAAACATAAAGACCAACAATAAAACTTTCTTCAAATACATTAGAAGTAGGAAACCAGCCAGGGAGGCAGTGGGGCCCTTGGATGACCAAGGGGTAAAAGGACTACTGAAGGATGACAGGGAAATGGCTGAGAAGCTGAATGCATTTTTTGCCTCTGTCTTCACTGTGGAAGAGGAGAAGTGTTTGCCCACTCCAGAAGCACCGATTTCGGGAGGGGGTTTGAAAGACATGAATCAGATTGCGGTGACAAGAGAGGAAGTCCTCCGACTGATGGACAATTTAAACACTAATAAATCACCAGGCCCGGATGGCATTCATCCAAGAGTTCTGAAAGAACTCAAATGTGAACTGGTGGATCTCCTGACAAAAATATGTAATCTTTCTTTAAAATCTGCCTCCATTCCTGAGGACTGAAAGGTAGCTAATGTCACTCCCATCTTTAAAAAGGGCTCCAGGGGAGATCCGGGAAATTACAGGCCAGTCAGTTTGACATCGATACCGGGTAAGTTGGTGGAAACTGTTATTAAGGAAAGAATTAGCACATTGATGAACAAAAACTATTGAGGCAGACTCAGCATGGATTCTGTAAGGGAAGATCTTGTCTCACTAACCTGTTAATGTTTTTTGAGGGAGTGAACAAACATGTGGACAAGGGGGACCCAATAGATATTATTTACCTTGACTTCCGGAAAGCTTTTGATACAGTTCCTCATCAAAGGCTCCTAAGTAAGCTCAATGGTCATAGGATAAAAGGACAAGTCCTCTCGTGGATCAAAAACTGGCTTATAAATAGAAAACAGAGAGTGAGTATAAATGGGAAACTTTCTCAGTGGAGGGTGGTAAGCAGTGGGGTACCACAGGGATCAGTACTTGGTCCGATGCTTTTTAACTTGTTTATTAATGATTTGGAATTGGGAGTAAGCAGTGAAGTGGCTAAATTTGCAGATGACACGAAGTTGTTCCGGGTGGTGAAAACCAGGGAGGAATGTGAGGCACTCCAAGGGGATCTGTTGAGGATGGGTGAGTGGGCATCAACGTGGCAAATGGGGTTCAGTGTGGCCAAGTGCAAAGTGATGCACA
The DNA here is from genome assembly GCA_029375565.1 of Gekko gecko. NCBI lineage: Eukaryota > Metazoa > Chordata > Lepidosauria > Squamata > Gekkonidae > Gekko > Gekko gecko. The sequence goes on from JAPDNY010000006.1 coordinate 97,875,937, forward strand.
TTGGAGCCAAAAATCCTAAATATAAATACACGTTGATTGGGGTCTGAACTGGTAGAGACCAAGAGAGAGATCTTGGAGTCGTAGTGGATAACAAGATGAAAATGTCTAGACAGTGTGTAGCTGCAGTAAAGAAGGCCAACGCTATGCTGGGGATTATTAGGAAGGGAATTGAAAACAAATCAGCCAGTATCATCATGCCCCTGTATAAATCATTGGTGCGACCTCACTTGGAATACTATGTACAGTTCTGGTCACCACATCTCAAAAAGGATATTATAGCATTGGAAAAAGTGCAGAGAAAGGCAACTAGAATGATAAAAGGGTTGGAACACCTTCCCTATGAAGAAAGGTTAAAATGCTTGGGGCTCTTTAGCTTGGAGAAACGACGGCTGAGGGGTGACATGATCGCGGTTTATAAGATTATGAATGGGATTGAGCAGGTTGAGAAAGAAGTACTTTTCTCCCTTTCTCACAATACAAGAACTCGTAGACACTCCATGAAATTGCTGAGCAGTTGGGTTAGAACAGATAAAAGGAAATACTTCTTCACCCAAAGAGTGATTAACATATAGAATTCACTGCCACAGGAGGTGGTGGCAGCTACAAGCATGGAGAGTTTCAAGAGGGAATTAGATAAACATATGGAGCAGAAGTCCATCAGTGGCTATTAGCCACAGGGTATAGATGGGAACTCTCAGTCTGGGGCAGGTGATGCACTCTATCCTTGGTGCTGGAGGGGGCAGCAGTGGGAGGGCTTCTGGTGCCCTGGCCCCACTGCTGGACCTCCTGATGGCACCTGGTATATTTTGGCCGCTGTGTGACAGAGTGTTGGACTAGATGGGCCATTGGCCTGATTCAACATTGGCTTCTCTTATGTTCTTATGTTCTTATGTTGAGGGCTCCGCACGGCTGGCCAAGGACGACGCGGGGCCAAGTCAGCCCAGGACGGCCTCCCCCCCCCCCGCCGTGACAGCAGGCGCACAGGGGCAACCCGGGCCAGCCGAGCCCGCCCCCCTTCCGACACTGGGACCATCTTCCCCGGAAGCTAGAAGAGCGAATGGGAGGGAGGCAGGCAGGCAGGCCGGCCTGCAGGAGGAGAAGAGAAGGGGCGCACGGGCGGGCGCCACCCACAAGGGAACACAAATCCGCGCCCTTAAAGAGATGGAATTCCGGGGGGTGGCTTCTCGGGGCAGCAGGGAAAGGACGTGAAGCACGCTCTGCTGACCAGTCATGGTGGAGGCGGGAGAAGCACGGCGGGAAGCCAAAAGGCAAACGGGGGGTGGTTGCTGCCTCGGCGAAGAACTGCGTGTCGCGGCAATCGCAGGTCCCATGAAACCAAGTCACGGCAGGGGCGGGGGGCGGGGTGTGTGTGGGTTTGGTGTGGGGTACGCATATAAGCCGGTCACTGCCCAGCCAGTTTATCTTTCATTCCTGATGTAATCCAATAAACAAGAGCTGATTCACTGTGCTGAGTCTCTGGCCTCAGTACTTTTCACTGGCGACGAAGGTGGGATCCCGTGAGCAAGCCTAACTCCATTGCAACCATGAGCACTGCACCGGCAACCACCACGGAGTACGAGAACTACCCGCCTCGCACTGCTCCCACCGGCGAACTGCAGACCACAGCCACTGTGTCATCACAACCAGCCCCTGCACAACTGCTACCGCAACGAGTCATGGCTTCTGCTCTGGGACAACACCTCTTGGCATTTGACCCTACCCATCCTGAGTACTGGGGGGCCTGGGTCACCCAGTTGAAACACTTTTTGAACATCCAGGGAGAAACCAATGCTGAACTCAAGAAGTCGTGGCTGCTGAGCATGTGTGGTGTTGCAACCATCTGACTGGCACAGGACCTTGTCGTGCCAAAGACACTGGAAACTGCAACCTATGATGAGTTGATCACTGCCCTGACCAATTATTATGTCCCGAAACCCTCGAAGTGGGCCATCCAGATGGATTTAATCAGCCAACTACAGAAGCCCGGAGAGTCGACCTCGGAATTCCTCGCCAACCTCCACCACCTCGCCAGTGAATGTGAGTTCCCCTCCCTCGAGGACATCCTACTGACCCAGTTCGTATGGGGAGTCAGCGATCCAAAGTTATGGCGGAAACTCACCACCCAGGCCGACCTCAAGCTGGCTCCAAACAGCAACCGCCTTCGAGAAGTCGCAAAGAGACTGACAAGACCACTCTGCTGACCAGACCCGCACGGTGTCAGAATCCGACATCTTGGATGAGGAATCCCATCAGGTGAAGCATCACACCTGGCCTGGAATGCCCAAAAGCCACTCATCAGCCATCCGCCCCACTTCAAGGAACATTGCCAAGCAACCTGGGTCCATGCTTTGTGCCAGCTGTGGGGATCCTCACAAGAGAAAAACCTGCCAGTTCCGAGAGGCCATTTGCCATGAGTGTGGTAAGCAGGGGCACATCACCCATGCCTGCCATTCGCAGAATGCCAGGGGTGCCTCCATGCACCAAGGGAATGTAGACTCCAGCTTCACCATGATTCATCAAAACCAGGTACACTACTTGCTCCAGGGACCCGCCCACAAACTGACTGTGACTGTATTGATAGAGGGTGCCCCCTACGAAATGGGAGTTGGACACGGGATCGTCCCTTTCCATTATCGTGGAGGAGACCCTCAGGAAGCTATGTCCTAATGGGGCCCCCCGCTGGAGACTACCAGCCTCAGGTTAAGGGACTTTCAGAAGAACCCAGTAGTGGTTAAGGGGGTGGGCCAGTTCTGGGTGAAATACAGGGCTTTCAATGGTCTTTTAGAACTGGTCATGGTACAAGCTCCTCTCACCAGCCTGCTGGGCCTCACCTGGTTCGATGCCCTGGGGTTGGCGGTAATGGGGATCAACCAGGCGGGGCACAGGGATTATAGTAATGTGTGCCTGGAATTCCCTGTCGTATTCGATAGTGCACTTGGGTGTTACACTAGTCTGCCAGTAACTCTGGAGCTCAACCCAGCTGTGCACCCCATCCGCCTAAAAAATTGACACCCCCTGTTAGCTCTCCGACTGAAAATCAAGGCAGAGCTGGATCACCTGGTTAGCGAAGGGGTCCTGGAACCGGTCCCACATGTGAGGTGGGAAATGCCTATAGTCACGCTGGTCAAACCAAATGGGGACATCAGGATTTGTGCGAACTATAAATGCACAATAAACAAGGCATTGCAAGACCATGCTTATCCCGTGCCAGTGGTCAGCCACGTACTCGCATCCCTAGCTGGGGCCAAAATTTTTGGGAAGCTGAATCTGGCACAAGCCTACCAGCAGTTGCCGGTGGATGATGCCACGGCTGAAGCCCAGACCATTGTCACACACAGGAGGGCTTTTAAGGTGCGCCAATTACAATTTCGGGTGAGTGTGGGTCCGGGAATATTCCAAAACTTAACGGACTCTTTGCTCAAAGGAATTTCCAGAGTACAGCCCTTCTTCGATGACGTTCTGATCTCGGCGCCATCAGTAGACGTCGTCGCAGATTGCTTGTTGGCGGTGCTTCACTGTTTCAGCGAAGCAGGACTTAAAGTGAAGCAAGAGAAATGCATCCTTGGGGTGCCTCGTGTGGACTTCCTTGGGTTTCAGGTCGATGTAAGTGGTATCCACCCAACACGGGACAAAATAAAAGTGATTTGGATGCCCCAACCCCCGACGTCTAAGTCAGAACTGCAGGCCTTCTTAGGCCTCCTCAATTTCTATCATCCCTTCCTTCCTCACAAAGTGGCCATGGCCGAGCCCCTCCACCACCTCTTGGATAAAAATGTTTCCTGGGTTTGGAGCCCGCATCAAGCCATGGCTTTCCAACTGGTCAAGGACCTCCTTGTCTCGAACTCTCTTATCTCACTTCAATGAGTCCCTTCCCGTGGTCTTTACCTGTGATGCCTCACCCTATGAGGTGGGGGCTATGATGGGCCACCAGCTCTCAGATGGCCGCAAAGTACTGGTGGCTTACTATTGCCGTACCTTGTCATCGGCCGAGTGCAACAACATGCAGATTGACAAGGGGGCGTTGGCCATTGTGGCAGGGGTAAAAAAAATCCATCACTACCTCTATGGTTGGCTCTTCTCCATACTCACTGACCACAAGCCGCCCTTGGTTCTCCTGGCCCCAGATCGTCAAACGCTCCAGATGATGTTGCCATGAGTGCTGCGCTGGTTGATCTTCCTGGCTGGCTACCAATACAGTCCATGGGCCACGCAGACGCCCTGAGCCACCTTCCCCTTCCCAGCTGTGACCCAGACCCTGCGCCTGTGCACCAGATCCTGCTACTCGGGGACCTGCCCATGCAGGGTGAATGGTGGCTTCTTCTGACAGTTTGGGCATTTAAATTGCCCAACGCAGCATCCCCCAGGCAGGGGGTTGACAAGCAAGCAACAAGACCCAAGTGAGAGTTGAGATTGGCGTGTATAAGTCTCAAAGGAGGCTTCTTTACGCTTTGATCCCCTCTCAGAAGCGGGCGATTGCAAGACAGCACTAAAGAAGCCAACTGAGCTGAAGAATCAGCTTAAATTCGTCATTTCCCAACTTCTTAAGAAAGAGATCAGAGTTGAAAGTGAAAAGAAGTGATGCGAAGCCCCAAGATAAACATGCAAGGTAACAAAAACAGTTTGCTTACCGGGATGAAGCTTTAACAAAATTTGAATAAGGCGGATAAGCGCAAAAGACTTAAATTCGAACAATCGAGCCATCGTATAATTAAGAAGAGCTTGTCAAAGCATTTAATTTGAATAAAACAGACATTGTTTAACATTCCTGTGGTTAGAAAGATCGAGAGTGAAGTGCAAGACCGAAACTAACAGAAACGATCGCGAGACTAAGGTGTTGCAAGTATCTGTGTCCGGCTAGAACTGTGACTAAGGGCTAGAGTGGTTGCTGGAGGACTGGAAGAGTGGCGGAACAGGAAGCTTCCGGTAGGATGATGTTAATGTGGGACCGGAAACAGGAAGCTTAAAAAGAGCCTACTCTAGCCTGAAAAACCATAGAGTAATTGCGTCCGCCATTTTGAGGAGGACCAAATTTTAAAATTCAATTTTAACAATGAAATTGACTTTAAAGGGCAGCAAAAAAAGTGTGACTTAAGAAAAGAACCAGAGGACAGTTGAAGTATACTTTAGAATTTTCAAAACGGCCCCAAAACATCGACAAAGAGCTGCTTCGACTGCAAGTCCAAGTATGTCAGCGAAAGAAAAGAAAGAATGGCAAGCTGCAATTGAAGCAATGGAGAAGAGGATGATGGAAGCGATTCAAGGTTTGGTGAAACAGATAGATCAACAGTTAGAGAAACAAATGGAAAAACAGCTGGAGCAGTTGGAAGAAGTGCAAGAAAAAAATGTGGCAGCTTTGAAAGAGCTGGTGATAGCAGAAGTGGCTGAAATTAAAAAAGAAGTGGCAAACACAAATAGTTAAGTTCAAGGTCTGACAACAAAATCGACTGAACTGGAGCAAAAGACACAAGATATAGACAAAAAAATGGAAACAACTCTTCAAGATAACCGCAAACTGGAGGCAATGATGGAATATAGAGCGATGTTAAACCATCTGAGGCTAAGAGGGATTGAAGAAACGACTGATGAAGATATACATACAGTAGTGATGACAGCTTTGACTGAATATCTGGGGTAAGATCAAGGAGAATTGGATTCTGATTTTGACTTAATTTATAGAGTGAATTCAGCATATGCCCAAAGAAAGAAATTGCCAAGAGATGTTATTGTGCAATTAGTAACAAGGAAGATGAAAGAGGATATCTTTAAAAAACAATTCACACAACCTTTGGAGATTGATGGCAAAAAGATAATAATAATGAGAGAACTCCCAAGAATGATCTTGCAGGATAGAAAGAAATATAAGAAGCTGGTTGACAAATTGAAGCAGTTAAGCATCAGGTTCAGATGGGAGATACCACAAGGTCTGTCTTTTACCTACAATTCGACAAGACACACGATTAAGACATTAGGAGATATGTATAGGTTTAAGGCAGAAAATCTGGAAGATTTTGGAGATATTTAAAGACAAGACATGATGGATTACAAATTGTTATCGTGGAATGTAAATGGACTTAATTCACCCTCCAAAAGGAAGTTAGTAAATTATTGGCTACAAAAGCAGAAATCTAATATCATTTGTCTACAAGAAACTCATATTAAAAAGCGGGACAATAAGTACTTGATTAATAAAAAACTAGGAGAAGAATTTTATTCATTGGCAGAGAAAAAAATAAGGGAGTTGTGACCTACGTAAATAAAGAACTGGATCCAATAGAAATTTTTAGTGATAAAGATGGGAGATATATTGGAGTGGAAATTACAATGCTTCAGAAAAAGACATTGGTAGTTAACTTATATGCGCCTAATGGAGCAAAAGAAAATTTCTTTAAGGACTTGATGAAGGAACTGGACCAAGTGAACTATGACCAGATAATATTGGCGGGAGATTTTAACGGTACTGTAAACAATAAAGTGGATAGGAAATCAAAAAAGACTGATGAGAAGATTGGAAAACTACCTAAAATTTTCTTTAAGTTGATGGACCAAGAGAAACTTGAAGACGTTTGGAGAAAATGGAATCACAAAGTTAAAGACTTTACTTTTTACTCTAATCGACATAATTCTTTTTCCAGAATAGATATGATTTGGATGTCTGGTGATATGGCATTAAAACCCAAAAAAGTGGAGATCTTGCCAAAGACTAACTCGGATCACAACCCGGTGATTTGGATGTTAAAAGAAAAAGTGAAACAGTTCCAATGGAGAATCAATGAAGATTTATTGGATAAGACAAAAATAATTGAGATACTGCGTAAGGAAACTAGGTCATTTTTTCAAATGAATTTAAATCAAAATATTAAAATACAGACGGTCTGGGATGCGTATAAGGCTATGATGAGAGGATTACTTATATCGCTGAACACGACTGACAAGAAACAGAAAATAAGGCAACAAAAGGAGTTGCAAGAAAGAATCCAGCAAAAAGCAAATGAATTGAAGAGGAGACTGGGGAAAAAGAAAATTATTAAAGAAATTCAAATTTTACAAGAACAATTGAACGTGATATTTAATCGGGAACTCTATTGGAATTTAAAGAAATTACAACAAAAGTCCTTTGAAGGAGCAAATAAACCAGGAAAGTTTCTGGCATGGCAGCTGAAAAATGGAAGACAGAAAAGGTTAATAAGCAAAATAATTGAGGATGGCAAAGAAATTGTGGATATGAACGGTTTAAAAAGAGTCTTCTTCAAGTATTATGCGAAGTTATTTCAAAAGAAGAATATAGATCCAGAAAAAATTAAAAAATATTTGGACAAGGTAAAAATACCAAAGATAGAAACAAAAATTAAGGAAATGTTGAATGGTCCAATCCAAAAAGAAGAAATCTACAATGTGATAGAAGATGCTAAGTTGGGGGAAGCTCCTGGTCCAGATGGATTTATAGTAAAATTTTATCTTGGACCCCAATCTTGGAACTTTTAGCAAACGAGATACAGGTGACCAAAGCAATACCAGAGACGTGGAAAGAGGCCAATATATCACTCATACCAAAAGAAGGACAAGACTTAACAGATGTCAAGAATTACAGACCAATTTCTTTACTCAATAATGACTATAAGTTGTTTGCCAAAATAATCTCAGAAAGATTGAAGAACTATTTGAAAGATGTCATAACGGAAGAACAAGCCGTTTTTTTACCAAATAGACAAATCAGAGACAATTTAAGGATGGTGATAGATGCTATTGAATACTATGACAAACATCCAGAAAAAGAGGTTGCTTTTCTATTTGTAAACGCAGAGAAAGCCTTTGACAACTTAAACTGGGACTTTATGTTTCAAGTGATTGAGAGAATGGATATTGGACAGCCTTTTAAAAATGTGATTAGGGCAATATATTCTGAACAGAAAGCATCGTTGAACGTAAATAAAGAGATGACGGAACATTTTAAGGTTCAAAAAGGGACCAGGCAAGGGTGTCCGCTATCCCCCTTATTATTTATTTGGATTTTGGAAGTTTTGTTGGGGAAGATAAGAGAAGATAAAGATATAAGGGGACTTACAATTGGAGGCTTTACTTATAAGTATAGGGCTTTTGCGGATGATGTAATGTTTTTGATTGAAGATCCAGTAATTAATCTACCGTTGCTGATGGAAAAAATTAAAGAATTCGGAGATTTGGCTGGATTTTATGTGAACAAGAATAAAACAAAGGTGTTATGCAAGAACATGACAAAAGAAAAACAACTGGAACTACAAGAAAAAATTCAGTGTGAAGTGGTGAAAAAAACAAAATATTTAGGAATTGAGTTGACAATGAAAAACATAGATCTTTTCAAGAATAATTATGAGAAGATCTGGTGCAAAATTCAACAAGATATAAGAAAGTGGGATACTTTGAACCTGTCATTATTGGGCAGAATTTCGGTAGTCAAGACGAATATTTTACCTCGTTTGATATTTTTATTTCAGACGATTCCAATTGTAAAAGACTGTAAAGTGTTGAATTCATGGCAGAAGGAAATTTTAAAATTTGTTTGGTCGGGAAGGACACCAAGTATCAAAATGAAGATTCTATGTGATGCAAAGGAAAGGGGAGGATTTCAACTACCTAATTTTAGATTGTATCATGATGCGGGGTGTCTGACTTGGCTTGAACAATGGATTAATTTGGATAATAGAAAAATGTTAGCATTGGAAGGACATTGGATGGCACGCCTATTTATGGTATGAGAAATCCAAAATGGACAATTTTTTTAAACACCACTTTGTAAGAAGATCACTGTTTATGACTTGGATGAGATATGAAATATTTTTTTTTGAAGCAAGACCATTGTGGATAGTACCGGCAGAAGTAATTAAATCACTTTCAAGGCACAAAGGAGAAGATTCGATACCTTACAGAGACATTTTGAAGGTAGAGGGGAATAGTTTCATGATGAGAGCTAGAGAGGAACTGGAATTTGAATATGACTGGTTAAATTACAGACAGATTTATGACTTATTTAAGGCTGATAAAATGAGGTATGGCTTCAGGAAGGAGAATAACGAAATTGAAACTGTATGGGCAGAAAAAGGTAAAAAAATGATTTCAAAAATTTATAAGGTTTTGTTGAAGTGGTACACAGAAGATGAGACTGTAAAAGAACAGATGGTGAAATGGGCTATAAATATAAATAGAGAAATAGATATGTCATCATGGGAGTGTCTGTGGAAAAAGTCAATTAAAATTTCAACATGTGTTAATGTAAAAGAAAATTGTTATAAAATGATGTATAGATGGTATATGACACCAAAAAAATTGCTAATATGAATGAGAACATGTCTAACAAATGTTGGAAGTGTAAAAAAAAGGAAGGCTCATTTTATCATATGTGGTGGACTTGTGACAAAGCGGTAGCTTATTGGACAGAGATCCATAACGAAATCCAGAAGATCCTGAAGTGTACCTTGAAAAAAGAACCAAAAATGTTACTTTTAGGTCTTAAAATGGAAGAATTTAATGTGACAAAGAGAACATTGTTATAGTATTTGATTACAACTGCAAGAATAACATTTGCTCAATTTTGGAAGCAAGAAAAAATACCAGAAAAATGGGACTGGATAAAGAAGATGCTTTTTATGGTAGAAATGGACAAATTGACAAAGAAGCTTAATGGTAAAGAAGATGAAGAATTCTTAGCAGAATGGAAAGATTTTAAAGACTATCTAGAAACGAACTGGGATATAAACAGTAAGTTACTCTGCTTTGATAACTATTAAGAATAGAAAAATAGAAAGTAATGAATAATAGCTAAAATGTTACCTAAGAGTGAGACAGAGAAAATTAACACGTTAGAAATGAAGAATTGAATATTGGATAAGTTTTTATTGTTAGTGAATACTGAATGAAATAATAATGGGGGTGGAGCATTGCTGGAAGCCAGGTGGGCGGGAGGAAGGGGGTATTAGAAAAGGATTATCTAAAAATATTTTGAAACATGGAACGTGTTAATATATCCTATTAATAAAGTTCTTTTTTAAAAAAACAAACAAACAAACACTGCCAGACTTGCCAAGAGACATGGCCAGCCCCCCTGGTGCCACAGTATGTCCATGGGAGCCCTCCAGCAAACCATGGGCTTGCCTGCACCTGAATTTCACTGGCCCGTTCCAGGGGCAAATTTTCTTTATCCTAGTAGACGCCTTCTCCAAATGGCTCGAAGTCATCCCAGTCTCCTCCAAGTCATCCCAGGCTGTGATCAAGTCCCTGTGGAAAGTGTTTAGTACCCATGGCATCCCAGACACGCTGGTATCTGACAACGGAGCTGCCTTCACATTGGCCAAGTTCGGGGACTTCGTGAGGTACCATGGGATTTGGCACATCTGCTCTGCGCCCTTTTACCCGGCCACCAACGGCTAGGCAGAGCGGATGGTGAGAACTACGAAAGAGGCGCTGCGGTGGATTGTTCACGGGGACTGGGATCACAGGTTATCTGCTTTTCTGTTTGGCCAAAGGACAACCCCCACCACCACCAGCAGCCACTGTCCCGCAGAGATGCTCATGGGTAGGTGCTTGACAACCCGGTTGGACCGCCTACACCCAGACCAGGCACCTGACCACACACCGGGAGAAGAACTACAGACTGCCCCATGGGGGTTCTTCCCTGAGGACCCCATGTATGCTCGCAAATATGCACGCGGGCCACCCTGGATCCCAGTCCAAGGGATCTGAGTGATGGGACCTCTTTCATATGAGGACTTTCATATGGAAGATGGCCAGCTACTGCAGAGACATGTGGACCAGCTCCGGCACCAGCTGATGCCCTTAGAAGAAGCAGCAAACTGACAGATGTCCCTCCCACTGGAGTGTTGCCCGCATCCGGAAACACAGACAATGTTTCTGTCAGATTCCTCAGTCAGCTCACGCAACACAGGGCTTCTTCAGAAGACAATGTTTAATAGTGAATCAGAACTAAAGACACTTGTACAGTTTGTGTCTGTAATGGCCACATACAATAGGGCCAGCTAAGATATACAACATTCAAGCATCCCCCCCATATAGCAAAAGCCAATGATTATAGTTCGCACGCACGGGCAAAAGCAGCGGGCAAGCTAGCAAAACAATCTAGAAATCGTTAGGTTCCCAGCTGAAACTCCAGCAGCTGGAGAGGCAAGATTGGAGACCTGATAAGAGACAGTGAATGAAAGTTCAAAGGATGGGAGACCGGAGTACTCCCTCTGCATACCATACACATGACAGGACTAGAGGCAGAGGCGGCGTGGCAAGACACACGCGCCTGAGCGCGGTGGCGGCTCTATGATCTTTAAAGGGGTCCTTTGATCATCAAAAGGACCCCCTGCTGTCCCGGGAAGGGACGGGCAGCTGCAAGGGGTTTGATCCGAGACCCCGTGTGAGTTGCAACTCACGGGGTGGGCTGGATTGCCCCCGATGCGGGATCAAAGTCCAGGCTCAGCTTTGCTGGGCAAAGCCAATGCTCCTGCACCAAGGGGGGAAGAAGAACCTTACCGACAGAGCGCTTCTGTGAGTATCCGCGAGAACAGAAGAGACGGTTTGGAATGGGCTATTTAACATAATTAGCCCTATAGAAGTAGCACAGCGGGAGGGCTCTCCCCCCGGCAGAATCTAAATGTCTAGAAAGCGAAAGTGAGCTTGGCGAAGTTGGAACAGAAAAAAAGGGCAAGAGTGAGTGAACGCCATCTGAAAGCAATACGGTGAAAGCTGAGAGTACAGTGAGTTTGGCTATAAAGTGGCTGAAGCGTGGCTCTCAGAGGTTCGGGGAAAGAGTCTTAGCTTCTCCCTGTGTTATGGACCCCAGTTTATGAAATTTAGAGGGGACCCGGCCAGGGTGGGAGTTGTTTGACGACAACTTGGTGAGGCGGGGGACCCCTGTGCAGCGCACGCAATTTTTAACCCTAGAAGGGGTAGGGTGGAAGAGTGGTGAAGCGCATAAATGGAGAAGAGGAGGCTCATTTCAGTGCACGTAAATTTTTAACCCTTGGGGCCAGGGTGGAAGATTAAAGTGTTGCTATGTTCCCAATTTTTGCTGCAGCTTACACTGTGACTGAAAGACAGGCTTGGCTGAATGAAAGCTGAAGAAATCTGGTTGGTGAGAGAACTGAGATCTTAATAGGGTGCCTGATTATTGACTATTGACTGGCAGGGGGCTTGCGGGAAAGTTCCCTTTTCTTTACTTTCTGGGCAATTGGAGTTAGTGGCTTTGTGTATAAACTGAAAGTAAAGGTGGGGAAAGACAGTAGAGTGGCTGGCCTGGGAAAACTGCCAATAGAGGGGTTGTTTTGGTAAATAAAAGAGAGAATAGTGGAAACAATTTCTGGGGAATTTGCCAAAGGGTAAGATAGTCTAAACAAAGCTCATTGTGTAAACTTGGTGGTGATAAAAGGGTCTGGGAACAGGGCCAAAAGGTTGTGCTGTTCCTAAATACTGGATAAGGGACTGGAACAGTAATATATAAACAATGGGTGAAGATTCTCTGAGTGAGTTAAGAGTGTAAAACTTAAATTAGACAGAAATCGAAAAATATGGCTAGCGGAGGAAGCAAAAAGATGTCTCTTGCTTCACCTGGGGTCCCTGGTTCCGCAACAGGGAAGTTAGGGAACACAGGTCAGAAGGAACCCCAAAAGGAGATGTAAGCCATGGTCCAAGTTACTATTTTAAGCACAATCAATGACGTGGTAGAGCCGATTAAAGCCAGCATGGAAGAAATCCGGAATTCGGTTCCGCTAGCGATTGTCCCGGTTAACAAAGCTATCCAGGAGGTTAGGGACATGATACCTCAGGCAGCAGTCCCGATCCAGAATGCGATGAAAGATATTACTGAGCAATTCACTAAGAGTTTACAGCTTTTGCAGAAACAAATAGCAGACAATACGACAAAAATAGTGACACTAAGTAATATGATGGAGGAAGTAGAACTGAAGACAAAATTGGTGGAAAGAAAGGTCCAAGAAAACGAAGAGAAACAACTATCACTGGAGCAAGATGTGATGAGGCTTCAGGTGGAGAGAGTGGCGTTTGTTCTAAGGTTCCAAAATATTCCTGAGGAGAAAGAAGAAGACTTAAATGCAAAGATGTCTGAACTTCTGGCGAACCATCTCCATATTGAGGACGCGGGTGAAGTAGAAAAGGAAATTGATGTGGCTTTCAGAATGAATTCGGCCTATGCAAGGAGATTCAAGGTGCCCAGGGAGGTTCAAGTGAGGTTCCATAAACGGGCGGCTAGGGACAAGATACTGAGAGAAGTGAACGCGGTACCGCTGAAGATGGGACAAGAAGAAATTAAGGTACTGAAAGAGATACCCTGGAGAGTGAGAGAAAAAAGGAGGGAGTATGCAGAATTAACAGCATTATTGAGAGCCAACAATATCAGTTACAGATGGATTTTGCCAGAAGGGGTCCTCTTTAGTTTTGAAGGAAAGAGATTTAGAATTAACTCAGTTTTCAAGGCCAAGGATTTTTTGGAAACATATGGCGTGGAGATGTCAGACAATCAAGAAGAAGAAGAGGAGAGAGAAAACGGAGAGGTGGAGAGAAAATCTGAATCCCAACCCCAGGGGGCAGCAGCACCAGATTTTTTGGTTAAACCTCAAAGGCTCAGAAGATTTAGACTGAGATCTCCAATTGTTACACGACAAAAGGCGAAGAGTGAAAAGGAACACAGACAGACGCAGAACCTAGATGGATAAACAGAAAATAAAAATACTTTCGGTCAATGTGAATGGATTAAATGGACCCGAAAAAGAAGAAGAATATTTCACCAATTGAAGAAGTGCAAAGCAGATATAACGTGTATTCAAGAAACCCACATTAGGAAACAAGATGAAAAGTATTTGAATTACAAGGGATTAGGCAAAGTATTTGTAGCAGCAGACAAAGAGAAGAAAAAACGCGGAGTGGCCACTTACATCAAAGAACATATGCAACCAGAACTTGTATTCGCCTCGGAAGATGGGAGGATACTAATGGTGAAAATTCAAAGAGAAAATAAAAAAGTTTTAATAGTGAATATATACGCCCCAAACCAAAACCAGGAGAAATTCTACGAAAGGCTCTCAATGTTGATAGCTAAACAAGACTTTCAGGAGTTCTGTATGATTGGCGATTTTAATGCGGTCTTTGACAATAAAATGGACTGGAAGGTGGGCGTTCAGGGGAGGAAGGCTAAAGGTAATGAATTTACCACCTCACTTTCACAGATTGTAGAGGAACTGAGATTGGTGGACGTGTGGAGAGTAAGAAATCCCAAGACACAACAATATACGTTTTATTCTGCAAGACACGATTCTTGGTCCAGGCTGGACATGTGTTGGATGTCATCTTCAATGGTAAGAGATCTGCAGGAAGCAGAAATTGAGGCAAGTACATTTGCTGACCATAACCCGATAATGGTGGAGTTACAAGGAACTAGGTATAGGGATAGATGGACATTGAATTCATTATTGCTCAAGGACAGTAAGGTGGTGAAAAGCTTGCAAACAGAATTTGCTTTCTTTTTTAAGGAAAATAATACATCAGGTATTCCGAGACGAACGGTTTAGGATGCCTTTAAAACTGTAGCGAGGGGATTGTTGATGAAGGAAGCGGCAAAGAGAAACAGAAAAAGGAATGAGGAATATGTCAAACTTAAAAAAGATATTTTGGAACAGGAGAGGCAAGAAATGGAGATGGGAGGAGAATTTGACAGGAAGGAAAAAATTAAGCACAGAATGCTTAAGCACAGTTATGCTTAAAGTTAAGCACAGAATGAACTGCTTATTGACAGCAGAAATGGCGAAGAAAGTAAACTATGCCAAACAAAACTATTTTGAGAATGCCAACAAACCGACTAGATGGTTGGCCTATCAAATAAGAAAGCAATCTGAAAGAACATCAATAAAATCGGTGAGAGACAATAATGGCATGGAGCATAATGGAGCTCAAGAATTGAAAAGGATTGTGGAAGACTTTTATAAGAAATTGTATGCAAGAGAAAATAGAACTAAAGAAGAGATATCCCAGTATTTGCAAGACTGTGTCCTGCAGAAGTTTTCGGAGGAAGACCAGAAGATCCTGAATCAACCAATCACTATGATGGAGATGGTAGAAGCATTGAAAAGACAGAACAAGGGTAAGGTACCAGGGACGGATGGCCTGCCAGTGGAATTCTATATAACTTTTGAAGAAGTGTTACTTCCACAGTTACATGAAGTCTATAAGAAAGCGTGGGAAGGAGAAGAAATACCGGACACCTGGAGGGAAGCCCTAATCTCGTTGATACATAAACCGGATACAGAAGCAAATGATATTAAGAACTACAGACCGATCTCCTTACTGAATGTGGATTACAAAATTTTTGCCTCTATAATGGCTGATAGGCTGAAGCGTGTTTTAGCAAAAAGAATTCATAAAGACCAGTCAGGATTTTTACTGAAAAGACAGATAAAGCACAATATGAGGAGGCTATTGAATGTCTTGGAGTATTATGAAGCACATCCGGAAAAAGAAATGGCGATAATTTTTGTGGACGCAGAGAAGGCTTTCGACAACCTGGACTGGACGTTTATAATAGAGACACTTAAGAAAGCTAGAGCAGGAGAACGGTTTATTCAAGCAATCTACTTAAAACAGAGAGCAGCAGCTATGGTGAATGGAGAACGGACTGAACAATTTCAGATACAGAAAGGCACGAGGCAGGGCTGTCCTCTCTCACCGTTATTATACATTTTTGCCTTGGAAATTTTAACAGAAGAGGTACAACTGAATACAGAAGTGAAAGGCCTAAAGGTCCATGGAGAACACTATAAACTATTAGCTTATGCAAATGACTTGGCATTTATACTGGAGGAACCGAGGTCTTCAATCACGGAACTGAATACGATTTTGAGAGAGTATGGACAAGTGGCAGGCTTGAAGGTTAATATGACTAAAACAAAAATGTTAATGAAAAACATGACTTTGGAACAAAGGGAGAGTTTGCAAGAAGAGTCTGGATATAAGCTTTGTATTAAGGTGAAGTATTTAGGGATTCAGTTAAGAAATAGATGCAGTTCTCTCCAAGAGTATAATTATAGAGAGCTGTTAAGAGCTATGAAGCAAGATTTGGAAAAATGGAAGACGCTGAAGTTGTCCCTAATTGGAAGAATCGCGTTGATAAAGATGAATGTCTTACCAAGATGGATTTTCTTATTTCAAACGATTCTTGTGTTGAAAAATTTGGCAATACTGAAGGAATTAGAGCAAACTACAACTAAGTTCGTGTGGCAGGGTAAAAGAGCACGAATTAGACTCAAAACGTTGCAGGACTCAAAAGAAAGAGGAGGCCTGGCTCTTCCAAATTGGACAATATATTACAGAGCGGGAGCGATGGCATGGATTAAGGAGTGGGTGATGTTGGAGGACAGAAGGCTTTTAAAACTTGAAGGGCATGATATCTTAGAAGGCTGGCATGCATTTTTATGGGATGAGAAGATTGCAGCACGTAAATATTTCAGACAACATTGGGTACGAGACGCTCTAATAAGAGTATGGGAGACCATCCGGAGGAGGTGGTTCATCAAAACTTCTAGACTGGTTGTGCCGGTAGAAGCAGTGACTCTCCCTAGGCTGTACTCTGAAGATTCTCCACAAAGATATTTGGACATGATAAATGCGAAGGGGGAGCTTGAATTAGAGGAGAATATTAGTTGGTGGCATAGAATCCAGATTCAATCAAGATATAAAAAAGATAAACAGAAAGGGTTTGAGAAGTCACTGACAGACATGGAGAAAATACTATATGAGCCGGAAGAGAAATTTATTAAAAAAATGTATGCATTGTTGTTAGCAGATTATATGATTGATGAAATAGTGAAAAATAGCATGGTCCAATGGGCGACAAACTTTGGTTATAATATAGAATTGGAACAATGGGATCAAATATGGAAAATAAATGTGAAAATAACCAGGGCGGTTGCATATAGAGAAAACATGTATAAAATGTTTTACAGATGGTATATGACTCCGGATAGATTATCGAAGTATGATGAAAAATGCTCTAATAAGTGTTGGAAATGTAATGTTAAAGGAGGCACGTTTTATCATATGTGGTGCTGTGAGAGGGCAAAGAAATACTGGATATGGGTGCATAGATTGTTACAGAATATTACAAAAAGCAATATTGTGTTTAAGCCAGAAGTGTTGTTGTTAGGAATACTTCCAAAAGAGATAAGGAGAGAAGAAAGATATCTGATAATATATGGAACGACGGCAGCTAGAATTCTATATGTGAAGTATTGGCGATCTACGGTGGTACCAACTGAACTGATTGAGAAGATAATGGAAGCAGCAGAAATGGACAAACTGACTTTGATGTTGAAAGGATATGATGAAACAGCCTTTATAAACACTTGGCAATGCTTTTATGATTGGTGGGATCAGAGGGAGCAGGATGGAAAGAAACAATGATGAATGTATAATGTAAGCTTTAGAATGAAAGTAGACCTGAATAAGATATTAATTTTGAACTAGCGGGTATAGAAGCAACTGTGTAACATTTATGTTGGTAAGGTGGGAGGGACTATAACGGAATTGGGATATGACGGATATTTGTAACCCCCCATCAATGTTTAATGTTTGTCTTAGTGGGTGTAGATGGTATTGTTATGTATTGTTTTATATTGGTTGTGTGGTATGTCTTGTAGTTTTTTTGTTGTCTAAAAATAATAAAATGCCTCTTTTGGGGGGCGCTTAAAAAAAAAAAAGAACTAAAGACATTTGTACAGTTTGTACAATGTCTGTACATTGTACACATACAAGTGTCTGTAATGGCCACATACAATAGGGCCAGCTAAGATATACAACATTCAAGCATCCCCCCCATATAGCAAAAGCCAATGATTATAGTTCGCACGCACGGGCAAAAGCAGCGGGCAAGCTAGCAAAACAATCTAGAAATTGTTAGGTTCCCAGCTGAAACTCCAGCAGCTGGAGAGGCAAGATTGGAGACCTGATAAGAGACAGTGAATGAAAGTTCAAAGGATGGGAGACTGGAGTACTCCCTCTGCATACCATACACATGACAGGACTACCTGACAGCTTCACCTGCAGCGGCCCCAGAGTCACCAGTCCCTCCAGAGCCAGCCCAGCACCCCCCCGACCGTCCTCTTCCAGAGCCGCACAGGTCGACTCGGGAGCAGCGGTGCCCCAAGTACTTGAAGGACTATGTTTGCGGGAATGCCTGAACTATAGGGGGAGGGGTGTTATGTATTAGCTGTATAAGATGGCCGCCACAGAGGTGGCCGTCCATGCAGTCCGACAAACCTCAGACCTTCGTTCCTAAGACAATAGCCACTTCGGATCCAAAGGTGCACCTATGGGCTCGCCTGGATCCGAAAGTAGACCTATTGAAGTGTTGACTTGTAAATAAGGCAAATCACGGATGATGTGTGGGTGTGGTGTGGGGCATGCATATAAACTGGTCACTGCCCGGCCAGTTTATCTTTCGTTTCTGATGTAATCCAATAAACAAGAGCTGATTCACTATGCTGAGTCTCTGACTTCAGTACTTTTCAGGTGACAGCCATTAAAACACACCAGGCTAAAAGACAAAGACGCCTCCTCACTGGCCATTAATACAATTTGAATGTTAAGTGCCCTGTGACAGTCTGGAGGCACTGGTTCAAATCTTCCCATTCTCCCCACGGATCCCATTGAATATATGACTCACTTTCATGTCTCTGGTTTCATAATCTTGAATTATAATTCAATCAAGAGCTTCCCTTCTTGTTGCCTTTCCCTGGTGCTGTTTAGTCAGTTCTATAGTTTTCTCCTGATGAGCCGCTGACCTGGATAGCCCAATCTCCTCAGATCTTGGAAGCTAAGCAGGGTCAGCCTTGGCTAGGATTTGGAAGGGGGGCCTCCAAGGAATACCAGGGCTGGGATGCAGAAGCAGGCAATAGCAAGCCACCTCTGAAGCATCTCTTGCCTTAAAAACAAGTCTAGCTCACCACCTAGTGCTGCATAATGCTTAAAGAGCTAGAACCTGCAGCCGCCACACAATCTTAAGCTCTATTGGCTATTCTACACACAATGCCATACGATGATTATTAATTCCTGATAAGATGCCCAACTCTCAAGTATTCCTTTATCTTCTGTCGTAATCTTTTCTTTCTTGAACCTACTTTATGCTATGGGCCAAAAACAGTAGAATTGCCCTGGCATTAGGGCCAGTAACTGGAGTCTGATCCTGGATACCAATGGAACTGCAATAGACTCCCAACACAGGACCCTGGCCAAGGTCTGTAGCACTTGGCATCAGTGGTACATGGGTATTAATAAGAGGAACCATCACAGGAATTGTGAGGGGGAGAGAGAATTTATTAGGTTATAGTTTGATTTTCTTTGCTTGGAAACGTAAATAGATTTTAAAAAACAAAAACAAATCTAAATCGGGACTAGTGAGCTTAGTGATGGGTCATGTATAATTTAATGTAGAGCTCACCCTTTCTGCAAATAATTGTCCTATTTCTTCATGTTATTTCAACTAATAACAATTCTTTTTAAAAAAAACATAGTTGAGATAATCTTCTCATCGCTCCCAGAACTGTATACAGAAAAGATGCTGGAATTTTTGGCCTCTTCCTTTGAGACATCTTGTCATTTGGAATTCTACCTTTTGTGGACTCAGAGGTTGCTTATTTTGCATGGGTGCAAGTTAAAAACAAGGTCTGTAAACTTTTAGAAAGACACATGCTAATATCTGCTGCTTATCCAGACAATTTGTAATGGGAACAAATTGAACCTAGATCTGCTTTCGTTTTAGAAATGCAACTACATAAAGCACCTTCCAGTCATTTTTTAGATGTTTACAGCTGTCATATTAGAGAAAAACTTGGTATGTGTGTGTGTTACCACTCTTGCAAGAAATAGGTTCTTTATTGCTTCTTTTAATACTTTATATAAAAATACTTTATGTAAAAATTAGCAATTTATTTTTTTTATTTAAAAAAGCACAGAATGTTTGTACAAACTGAGATGTAAGCTCTTGTGCTTTTGCAGGTCAGGAAAACTGCTGTCTTCCATTCAGTTTCTTCGGAAGACCATTCAGCGTCACTTTGAAGATGTTTCCAAACTATATGTATTTTTCTTGAATGCATTCTGTTTTAAACACTTTTACCCTCTCAATAGAAAGGGATAACTGTGATTGGATTGTTTAAGATAGTCATGCATTTTACAATGAGTATGTCTTTTCTTCTTCTTCCCACCCCACTCTCCCATACTAATGCAGCAGACTCTGATCTGGGGGCTTTTGATTTTGTGTGGCTTTGTTCTGACCATTCAGTCATTGTTTTTCTGTTGCATTAAATAGTTTGTCCTCATGCTCAATATTAGAAGGCCTGATATCCGAAAATATAGAGGTGTGTCTATTTTTACTTTTTCTGTATTGCAAGGTCTGGCAACAATCTGCACTTGTGGAAGCAATGGATAAGAAATACAGGTCCTGTTACATGCCTGCACATACAGTCATGAGTTGCACGCATGAACTTGACCCAGCATAAATTTTTCATATTGTCTCATATGGTAATATATTTCAAAAGAGTGAGTTAGCATGTTTGGTGCGAGTTAAAGATGCTGAGTAATCCACTCTCAAGTGCACATGTGTGAACTAGTCCTAGAAGCACATTGCCTCTTATCACTGGCTACGTTTGTATACAATGGACAGGCATACTAACACTGCTTTGAGTTTACTCCCAAAACCTTTCTGTGTTCTTTTTTTCTACAGTTGTGACTGGAATTGCTATAACATGAAATATATTCTGGCCATTTCACAACAACGGGGAATGAAACCTACAGCAGAAGAATCTGAAAATGATGAAGAGCTGCAGAATTTGGAAGAGCCTAGTAACAATTCTCTCATGGAAGACTTAGTTGTGCTTCCATGAAAATTACTTATGCTATTAATTGTTGAAGCCTTTTTTAAAAATTCACACTGATTTAAAAGGAGAACTGAACAGCCCTCATAGTGACTTGTTTTGTACAAGTGATAGGGATGTGCAGCAACTTGATTCAGGTCGTCTGCTGCCTCCTAAGTTGTGATATCTGTATTCTTCTGAAAAAGCAGAATAACAGAACTAATATGTAGTTTTCAAGGAACAAATGCCTATGGTAATCTGTCAGTCAAGATCAACGTGAAAGTATATGGGGTAGAATCTAAAGTTCCCCAACTAGTTTTCTTCTCATGCTTGGAAAAGTGTTAACCTGCCTCCCTCCCCTTTCCAGTGGCAAAGCTAGGAGTCCTCCAGATCTGCATCCTTGTTTGCAAATGCTTTCTACTTAAGTGTGGGGTAGGAGTTTGGATCTCAGGCCTGGCTATTTCTTTGACATTAGATAAAACATGTAAAAGTAAGAAACTCATATTGTAAATTTTCTGTTCTCCCTCCCAAATTATAGGAAAGATTAGTGGTAGGGAGTCTTCGAAGTTCTGTAGTTGGACTGCTTTTCTTAATGCGGTAAGCTTGTGGTTCTCAGAGTACTGCAGTAAATGTGTTCATTATTTGTGCACTTTGATTATGATATCAGAGAAGAGAGACTGTAAGCTGGTGTTGTGTCTCTTTTTTTTATAGTATATTTATTGGGTAGGGGTTTTTTTGGCCTCCCGGAGGGGAATTTTTTTAATTTGCATTTTCTAAACACTACAAACTACAACAGAAAAAGGGGAAGGGAAACATCTACACTAAGGGAGAAAGAAAAGATAACCACAACTAACTAAAACCTCAAGAGATGGAGATCTTCAATAATGCTTATATCCGTGTTAGTCCATAAAAAGCTTTAAAAAGCATTGAGCATGATCTAATAATACCACTACTGTATCAGCTTAACTATTTTCCCAATTCAAGAGCCCTCCCCAAGTCATCCCATAATAAAAAGGCTTTGTATGGCTTTCAGAGTCTCAGTTCTTGTTTTGCTTCTCCTTGCAATCTCTCAGTTGATAGCTTTGTTTGGGAGCAGCCGCCCCCTTTTCCACATCAGAGTCGTCATCGGAAGACATAGAGTCCAGCTCGCCAGTAGATTTGTTATCTTCTTCTTCTTTTGTCTCTTCTTCTGGACCTCCCAGTTGCAGCTACAAAAACTCTTGAGCTTTGAAAACAGAGTCAATTTTTTCTCTCCTTTCCTTTATTTTGAAAGTGACACCTTCAGGAATTAGCCACCTGTATACAATGCTATTTGTTTGCAAAAAGAGGATTAGTTCCTTATACTTCTGTCTCTTTTTTCTTATCTCAAATGGGATGTCTTTTAAAATCCTTATATTGTTGCCTCTGATTTTCAGGGGTATGTTTGTAGTCGCTTTTAAAATTAAATCTCTTATATGTCTCTTTGAGAATCTCACAACAATTTCCCCTGGCAGATTATTCTTTTTAATATACATAGAGTAGGCTCTGTAGGCCACATCCATTTCGTTTAAGATGTCTTCTGCTTTTAAATGCGTCATTGGGGCCAGTGCATCGCTCAGTAATTGCTTTAGATTCTCATTGGGGGCTTCTGACATCCCTTGGAACCGGAGTACCATATTTGCTCTTTCCATTTGTAGCTGTAATAATTGAGTTTCCGATGAAGCATGCTTCATTTCTAGCACTTGCATCTTTTTCTCTGCTTTTGTAGAGCTGGCATCAAGTTCCTTCACTTTTTCAACCACCTGCTCTGTTTTCTTTGTAGTTTCTGCAAGTTGCAATTGCTGTGCTGCAAAATTCTGGTTCAAAGTTGTCAACTGCTGGTTGATGTTGGTCATCTGGGCCAGCAGGGGGTGAAGAGAGTCAGCTAGAAGCCTGGAAAACTCTATGGTTTCTTCTGGCCTTGGGCTCATGCCGGCTGGTAGTTTTGGTTTCTGTCCTTTGTTGGGTCACCTCCCCGCCATCTTTTTAGATTGTTTACATTAACTGAAAGTTTGTAAAATCTCTGGAAGCCTCCGATGCGCTTAAACTTTGACTGGTAAGGTCCTTAAAATTGGTTTCTATGCTTATTCTTCTGCTCTCCCCTTGCTGATCTGCTTTAAAGTCTCCGTGTGTGGGAGGGGCCCCTCCCCCGCTTGCTTCCCACGCTTCTCTTAAACCGTGGATTCAATGCTTTTTAATAACTCACAGCTCTTTGCTCGTCTTATGACATCACTTGCAATCATCTATTTGCATGATCTCCGCCGCTTGTTCCGGCCAGCACCTCTAGGTCCATTCAGATGCACAGTCGCTGGACCACTGGGGTGAAGGAGCACCTCGATTCTCCAGCATCGTGCTGGAGAAGAGGCCACACCCTCAGAAGCCCCTTGGCTGGGAGCCTTTTCCCCAAGGCTCCCAAGGAGTAGCAATTACTCGCCTCCCCTCCAAACCGCTGGTGCTCAGATCGTGTCCCGGGAGCATCCCAGAGACATGTCTGATTTCAAGTCGCCATTAACCGGAAGTCCATATTTATTTATTGGGTTTTCACAATAATACACCTCAATAACCTACACATTTACACAAAAAATACACCATCTATAATACCTGATCTAGAAGAGACAAACAGAAATTTTAACAGCAATCCACCAAATCAAAAAGATTACATTTTTTTTATATTCAGCCCACAAAACAACTCCAATCCGAGTACAAACCACGACTATAGATGTTTTTCAAAATATAACTACCTTGTTTGTTAAACTATGATCTTACATGTTATTTTTATGATTAGCTTAACAAACTGGCATTAACATCAAATTTATCCTCTCAAGGCAAATATTAAAAATTCCCATATAGTCCATTAGCTTTTAAATTTCTTATTTTTAATATACATATAAGTTATAGATTTTAGATTTTTATGCATTTTAATTTTTTTTATCCTCTTAAATTTTTCATTGCCAGCCTTAATAGCTTTCGAATTAATTATACATCTTTGCTATAACTACCACTTCCTAATTGAAACCTCCATACACTCAACTATAAACTTTAAATCAATCATAAATTATACCAATCCTTACAGAGTCATTTCATTCCAGCTAATCCTAAAACACCCCTATTATAACCACCACCAACTAACTAAATCCTAAACAACTTCAGCATTATGGATTTTAAACTGATCTTAAGTCATCAGAGTCAATTCATTCTAACAAAAACAATCACACAGCGAGAGACATTTCATCCCTTCCATATATCTTAATTTTTCTCCTATAGCTCTGCAGTTTAAAACCCACACACAGTTAGCCCTATAAACTTTAATTTAATCATAAATTATACCAATCCTTACAGTGCCATTTCATTCCAGTTGAGCCTAAAACACCCCTATTATAACCACCACCTGTTAACTAAATTGTACACACGAACAGCATTATAGTCTTTAAACTAAAATTAAATCGTAACAATTTTTCCAGGGTCAATTCATTCCAACAAAACCTATCACACAAGGAGAAGTATTTCATCCCTTCCATAAATCTTAATTTTTCTCCTATAAATCTGCAGTTTATTTTTTTGTAGCAGCATGTCTATATGTCTTTTTTCTTTGCAGGTATGGCAATTTATCTCC
The DNA here is from genome assembly GCA_029375565.1 of Gekko gecko. Classification (NCBI taxonomy): domain Eukaryota; kingdom Metazoa; phylum Chordata; class Lepidosauria; order Squamata; family Gekkonidae; genus Gekko; species Gekko gecko. Next base: position 97,900,456 of record JAPDNY010000006.1, read on the forward strand.
CAATTTAACCTTTGATCTCTCAACCAGTCATATTCATATGTTGTATTTGTATTTATGTCTTGTATGTTTGTCTTTGTATTTACACGCATGTCGTTTTCCCCTTTTCCTTCTACAATTGCCTTTTCTTTTGGAAGGTATTCTTTGCATCTTCCTTTTTGATGACTCTATCTTTAAATAAGTCACTTTCTTCCCCACATTTAGGGTTGGTGAAGTTAAAGTTTCAACAGCTGTTCTTTCATCCTGTTATTCCGGTTTCTCCACAACATTCTGAATACATTGTCCTGTCTTTTCCTTATTTTCTGTTTCCAATTGAGGGTTATGTACTTTTTGTAGTAGACTTGCACATGCCTCCTCAACACCCTTCTTTATTCCTTCTCTCAGGATTTTCAAAAATTGTTCAACCGAGATCTCTCCCACCAGTGTATTTTCATCAAGTTCTTCCTCTTCCTCCTCCCTTGTTGTGGGCGCCATTTTTTTTACTAACTTCAGGTTACTTCATTTAAATTCCACAACTCATTCCATTAGATACTCCTAATTCATCTACCCAATGACTACTAAAAATCCTCGCCAGAGAATAAAAATCAAGTTTTCCCCGGGAGCAAAAATCAAGTAACAATGACCACATAATTTACTCCCCCTCGCTCTCTAGCCTCTCCTCCATTTTGGGAAGGAAGTTTCCGGGGTCTTTCGCTAGCCATCTTCTCTTTATAAAGCTTAGAACCATTTGTACTCACAGCTCTTTTGTAAAGTTGCTTCTTCTGTGGTGCTGTGTTGCTGTATATTTTAATTAAAAAAAGCTTTGTAATGAAGAAAAAAAGAGAAAAAAATTAAACTCCAAGCGCGGTTAAAATGGATGGCTGCGGCTGCATAGAACATGGCGTCCATGCTCTATCCCGCAAGCTGCTCCTGCTTCGGGGCAATAATGGACACCCCCCACATTTGCCAGCTGCAGAAGGGGCCAAAACAAAGTCCCCTGCTCCAGACCTCTCTCCAGGAAGTCTGATGAAGCTCTCCCAGTGACCGGGAGGCTCCAAAAGGAGCGAAAAGGGATCAGGCGACTTGGAGCGACCCGAGAAATTGCCTGTTGCCGCGCCGTACCAGAAGTCCACCTCCGTGTTGTATCTCTTAAGGCTACATTTCCATGCTTTTATTTAAAAAGTGAACATTTTTGTGCTGTCTGGTAATCTGTCCGTGCTGTTAGGCACATCAGTTACATAGCCAAGCTGTTTAGTTTTTCAGAGAACAGGAAGATCTGAAGATATCTTTTCCTGTGCCAAAACTGAGGGTGCAAGAGGCACTGTATCAGTCCTTCTCTAGAGGGATTTTTACTTTTGTAAAACAGAGTCTACGTATTTTTTTTGGTAAAAGTATTGTTTTAAAATTTTATACTGTAATCTGTGTGTTTTCTTTTTATATTTATATATTTTGTTGCCACAAGAGAGCTGCAGACTTGGGAGAGAAATATTCAATATTGTACACACGTACTCACATTGATATAAATAAGTGGAGGACTTGCTAGGACATACATTTCCCCTTTATTCCCCCTCCCCACACTATTTCCTCTTTTTCTTTATGGCATCCTCCACAGCCTGTCCCCATTCCTGTCTTCTCTCCTTCCTACCCAGGCACCAACCTTCCTTCATTTCCCACCCACCATCTTCACCTTTCCCTCTCCCCACAGGCCTTTTTCTGGGCAAAGTTCAGTCAAGTTCCAGCTGTAAGTTGCTCTGGAGAATTATGTGGTAGCCAATTATGTGGTACATTGGCCAGTTATGGGCAGCCACTGCTGGGCCCAGCCAAGTTGTGCAGTAGTAAGTCACACAATGGCCACTGCCAGGCTCAGTTCAGTCATGTGGCAGTGAGTTGCTCGGCAGCCACTGTTGAGCCCAGCTAAGTTGTGCAGGTTGCACAATACTCCCCATGTGAGTCATTTGCTGGCTGCTGCTGGGCCCAGGTGTGAGTTCAATGACAGTGAGTTACTCAGTGGTTGTCCTGGGCCTGGTGAAGCTGCACAAGTCATACAGCAGCTGCCAGCCCAACAAAGTCATGCAAGTTGCACAGCAGCAAGACACCTGTGTGCTGATTTGCAACCTTGTGACTCACAAGTGAGTTGTGAGGCAGCAACAACTTCTGTGCAAGTCAGGCTGCTGGGCCTCGCTGGCTTAAGCCAACTGGCTTAAAGCTGATTTTTTTATGATAGCCTCTTGCTGAGTAGCCAGGTACATGATTTTTGTGGTGCCAAGTGTAGACTAAGATATGTTCTACAACATGATGGTGGTTTTCTTTTGTTCCAATGTAAAATTCTCATGAATTCATGAGGATCCATGCCTCAGATCCATATTTTTGTGCTGTTGCTGTGCCACAGAGTATTAGATCTGTGTTTTTTAAGGTTCAGTCTGTCATCCTGGCTTTGACATATGATTTGATACTGGATCTGGGGAGTTTGCTGGGGTGAAAAAAAGGATCCATGTAGCTCCACTTTTTAACTTTTTTCCTTAAAAGACATTTCTGTGCTGCTTTTCCACCCAATTCAGGGCCCCCATGGTGGCAATCATCAAAACATTTAAAACATTAAAAAGCATTCTTTTTTAGAATAATGTGTGGGTGTTTGTGTGTATCATATTTATGTTAAATAAAATATAACATAAACACAGGGTTGTCAAATGGAGCTTCTGGGGAAGGGGAGCCAAGCAAAGCTATTTGTAGAGAAAAACATTTTAAATTTAGACTGTAAAATGACCAAACTGAGGCTATCATACTTTGGTCACATTATGAGAAGACAGCGTCACTGGAAAAGATAATGATGCTAGCAAAAGAAAGAGGAAGACTTAACATGATGTCACATCCTGTTTCACTTCCAAGTTCACCCCCACATCCAGAAGGTTGCTGTGATTCCATGGTGGGAGCTTATGCTTTTAACACAGAGGTTGCTCTCAACTCATTCTCCACCCAAGCGACACACTGAGCTTAAGGTATTGTAATGTACCCATAGCTGAACGTGGGTCCAGGCCAGCCATGGGCTTGAACCAGTTCCAGCCGGTCTGACACGCGGCTGGGCGAAGTGCCTGAGCTTTGTTCCTGAAGACAATGGATGGTCGGATCCTAGCTTCCTTCCAATTGGGGGACTGGGATCCGAAGAGGTAATGCAATCAGTGTATATAGGCCAATCACGAGTGTGTGTGTGTTGGGGTGTGGGTTTTCTTTGGGGATATAAGCCAGCCAGCCAGCTAAAGTTGTCTTGTTCTTCACCTAATAAAAGTATAAGAGCTGAAATCACTAGTAAGTCTCAGTACTTTTCAGGTATCCAAGTAGCTGCAGAATCCATTTCTCCAAGGGAACTGATCTCTTTAGTCTGGAGATTAGTTGTAAAACTGGGAGATCTCCAGGCCCCATCCGGAGAAGGAAACCACAGCAGCAGCATAAAGGTCCTGAAAAAAATCACTGTCCAGTCACAGATCATATTAATTTCCACAGATTTCCACCATTTTTTAAAAAAATCCAGAACATTATGGTATCCTGACACAGAGACTTGAAGGAAAACTGCTGGTCCTCACAGTTTCTGTGTGGAATATTCCAAAATGCAGTATGGAATGAGTTTGGTGTAGTGGTTAAGTGTGCAGATTCTAATCTGAAAGAACCAGGTTTGATCCCCACTCCTTCACTTGCAGCTGCTAGATGACCTTGGGCAAGCCGTAGCTCTGTCACAGCTGTTCTTGAAAGAGCAGTTCTCGAAAGAGCTCTCTTAGCCCCACCTACCTCACCAGGGTGTCTGTTGTGGGGAGGGAAAGAGAAAGAGTTTATAAGCTGCTCCGAGATTCTGACTGAAGGGCAGAGTATAAATCCAATCTCTTCTTTAAAAATTATAAGGATCCAAGTATTTGATGCAGTGCCTGCACCATGGGAGTGCCACAAAGACTAGGACTGTTCTTTGTGACTCATTCTGTCGGTACGGTCATGATATGTGATTTCCTAATGAGACTTGGGTGAGCCCACATAGAATTCCTGAGGATCCATGAGGATCTAGTGCTTTGGATCTATGTTTCTGAGCCATGATGGTGCTGTGAAAAGGTGGGCCCATGCTTTTTGTAGTGCAATAGGTCCCCATGGGTGTGATATGTGATTTCTTGGTGACCTCATATAACACTTGTGAGGATCCATGCTTTGGAGCCATGTTTTTATGTTTGTGGTAGTGCCATGATGAAGCAATGGATCTGTGATTTTTGTGGTGCAACCTGTCACCACGGACATGATATGTGATTGGATAATGAATTTGGTGTGACCAAATGGAACCATGAGGATGTGTGCATAGGAACCGTCTTTTTGTGCCATGGCGGTGCCACAAAGCAGTGGGTGCATGGTTTTTGTCATGCAGTCTGTGGACATGAACATTATGTGTGACTGGATAGTGAGTTTGGGGCAACACAGTGTAAAAATCCTGAGGATCCATGAGTTTCTGTGCTTCAGGATCACTTTTGTGCTGCAGTGGCATCATGACGCAGTGGATCTGATTTTTCTGGTGTAATATTTGGCTATGGATATCTGTGATTTGATGGTGTGTTTGTGGTGATTCAAAACAAAAATTGTGAGGATCCATGATCTAGAACTAGTTTTTGTGCCACTGTAGTGCCACAAAATGGTAGGCGCATTATATTTGTGGTGTTGACCAATGTTCCCTCTAAGCTGTGGAGCCTTGTGAGCAAAAAATCTACTTTGTGAGCTACTGGCATTAAAGTTGTGAGTGAGCAATTTGGCTCCTGCATAAATTAGTTTGCTCTGGAGCCATCCTTCCTGAGCTGAGACAAAAAATGTGTGAGCCAGAAGCTAAAAAACTGTGAGCTAGCTCACACTAACTCGGCTTAGAGGGAACATTGGTGTTGACTACAGACTGAGACTATGATGTATTTATTTATTTGATTTCTAGCCCATCCTCCCCTGCACAGCAAGGCTCAGGGCGGGTTACAATAATACGAAGATGCCAACAATCATATGAATTCATGAGGATACATGCCCCAAAAGAAGGGGCATGATATGTTTTTGTATCATTGCTGTGCCGAGTTTTTAAAGGTTCAGTCTGTGTTTCTGGCTTTGACATGAGATTTTGAGGAGTTCAGTGAAAAAAACCTAAAGGATCCATGTAGATCTGGCTTTTACCTTTTTTCCTGTCATATTCAGCATGTTTAAATAAGGCCCTCATGGTGGGGTGGAAATGCTAGTATGTGACTAAGGCCACATGCAACTGTATGTATGCACACTCTGATAGATGTTACACCTCACACCACAGTAGGATATTTTTGGGTAAGCATGTATATGAGCCACCACTCTTGTACTGTTTATATATCCTGCCAAGGCCCTCAAGGCGACTTACAGTTTAAATGATCAAAAACACAACTTTGCATCCACTGTTTGTGTGGTGTGCTTTCCTCCAAACGTCTAAGGGTGCAGTCTAACCAAGCATGGTCAGACCACCTGTTTGGCTCTATAGCTGATGAAATAACATAAGCGGTGGCGCAGGCAACTAATAGCCTGTTGTTAACATCTACGAACAGCCATTACGGCTGTTCGAATCCCGCCGCGGCCAGGGTGAGCACCTGGCCCAAGTCCCAGCTCCCGTCTACCCAGCAGTTCGAAGGCTGTAAATTAACATCAAGAAAGCGAGTAGATAAAATGGGTACCTGTCTTAGATGGCAGGGAGCACCCTCCTCCCCCCTTGTGGGGATAGTGGAGCACCGGTAGCAGTAAAAAGCGGGTGGCAAGATGGCGAACGCTCCAGACGGCGGAAGGCGGAACCAGGACGGCGCGAGGGGAGCGTAGAGGCGCAGGCGCGGCGGAGTCGGAGGACAGAGACGGAGCTGCGCTGACGCAGGAAACACGCGCTGGAGGAACCTGCTGACGCCAAGCCGACCCAGGACGAAAAAACATCTCTCCACGGGGTGCCGGCAGGGCAGTCCCTCCCCCAATCAGCTATGTGGCCATAGATAGGATCTAAAGAGAGTAACTGTAAGCCGCTCAGAGACCCCTTCGGGGGTTCGAGCGGGATATAAGCTGAAGAAATAAATAAATAAATAAATAAATAAATAAGAACATAAGAGTAACCAATGTTGAATCAGGCCAATGGCCCATCGAGTCCAACACTCTGTCACACAGTGGCCAAAAATACCAGGTGCCATCAGGAGGTCCAGCAGTGGGGCCAGGACACTAGAAGTCCTCCCACTGCTGCCCCCTCCAGCAACAAGAATAGAGTGCATCACCTGCCCCAGACTGAGAGTTCCTATCTATACCTTGTGGCTAATAGCCACTGATGGACCTCTGCTCCATATGTTTATCTAATTCCCTCTTGAAACTGTCTATGCTTGTAGCTGCCACCACCTCCTGTGGTAGTGAATTCCATATGTTAATCACTCTTTGGGTGAAGAAGTACTTCCTTTTATCTGTTCTAACTCGACTGCTCAGCAATTTCATGGAGTGCCCACAAGTTCTTGTATTGTGAGAAAGGGAGAATAGTACTTCTTTCTCTACCTGCTCTATCTCATGCATAATCTTATAAATCTCGATCATGTCACCCCTCAGCCGTCATTTCAACAAGCTAAAGAGCTCCAAGCGTTTTAACCTTTCTTCATACAGAAAGTGTTCCAACCCTTTTATCATTCTAGTTGCCCTTCTCTGCAGTCTTTCCAATGCTATAATATCTTTTTTGAGGTGTGGCGACCAGAACTGTACACAGTATTCCAAATGAGATCGCACCAATGATTTATACAGGGGCATGATGATACTGGCTGATTTGTTTTCAATTCCCTTCCTAATAATCTCCAGCCTAGTAAGTAGGCTTTAGTGATTAGTGAAGATTGATCACCTTCAACCCCTATCGTTTGTGCTAGCCATGTCGAGATATGGAACGCCAGATCGCCTTGTTTTTTGACATTTTCGCCCATCCCCCTCAATTTTAATTATTTTGCTGGAGAGAAAGGTCCAGATGCATTGTTTTCTCTGCCAATAAGTCTTCTGCTACTTGTATTTGTCATATGTTGTCATGATTAACGATGCTATTCTGCATGGCTCCTTCTGCAATTTGCTTGGTGTCGCTCAGATTTTTTTTAATCGAGTCCATCTGATCATACAAAGGCTTGAACATGCTGGACATATGATTCAGGAATGTTTTTTCCATATTGGGTAAAGCTGTAGTTAAATCCGCTGATGTGACTGGATTTGCATCTTTCTCCCTACTGTTTGTTCCAGACGCCATTTTGGTAGCAGGCAGTTGCGGAGAAGTCGGTTTTTGTTGTGGATCTAGAGGTTTGAGTAGAGTTTGGATTTTCTTTTGCTTTTTTAGATTAGGAAGGTGAGGTACTTGCGTTTCTTTCTCCATAAATTATATATCGTAGATATTCAGATAGAGTGTTCCGAGAGTGAAAGGTGGGTGAGAGGGGCGGAGGAGAAGGATTAGGCAGCCATTCCCTTTTCCCGCCCCCAGAAGTCATATATTAACATTTTGGAAAGCAGTCTTATGCATAGGGTTAGCATATTTTGAAAAGCAAAAAAAGAGGACATATTTCCTGACTGACTACTTCAAACAAGGGATCACTATGACAAATCTCATCTTAAATACCCTTACTATTTAAGCTGTGATACTTGCTACTAACTAGGAATATTCCTAACCTTCCAACTCAAAAACAGGTCATTTTCATCAGAGTCCAAAAGAGGACAGACAGCAATAAAAGAGGATGTCTATATATCTAATTCTCAACAGTCCCCTCTGCCTGTGGATACTTATTTCCACAAACAGAGGGCACACTCTCCCCCAGCAGGGTTTTCTACAGACTCAGGGGACTATGTGGTTCTGCAGAAAAATCCAATTTTTTTAAGAAAAACTCACGGAAGGTTGAATTCCCCTCCAATAACTTTTGAAATGGCTGCTGCAGGGATCTACTCCAGGCCTCGCTGCATCAACAGTGAAAAGTAGACTGGCTGATAGCCAGAGAGAAAGAAAGAGACAGAGACACAGAGAGAGAATGAGTGGGGGAAGAGGGGAAGAAGCAAAAGTAGAATTGGAGCTGGGATTGCAAAGGATTCCTCCTGCAGTATGAATGGCTAAACATTTTAAAAAGAGATCTGAGCTTCTCAGTTCTACCTCTTTTGCTGCAGGCTCCACTGTCCTCTTAAAACTTTCTCAGTGGAGGGGAGGCTTCTAACTGCTTCTCCCCCTTCAGCAGCTCAAGAAAGACTGACTGGCTGACAGAGAGAAATAATGGGTAGGGGAACAGGGGAGGAAGCAACAGCAAAACTGGAGCTGGGATTGGGGAGGACTCCTCACTGCCTCTCACCCCAATGCTGTTTTTCCTGCAGTATGAATGGCCAAATAGCAGGGGGAAGTTTTAAAAGGGCACCTGAGCCTGCAACTGCAAAGCCTTGCAAGCAGAAGGCTCATTCTCATCCCTATCTCTATAGCTGTGGGCTCTGCTGTCCTTTAAAAACATTCTCTTTGGCTTCTAACTGCTTGCCCGCCCCCCATCAGCAGCTTGGGCACTGCTTATTCCCACTGCTTTTCTCTTTTAACTGGCTAGAAGCCAGAGGGAAGTTATAAAAGAACAGCTGAACTGTCATTAATGGATGGGTGGGCAGTGACTGAAAGGCAGGGGGCAAGTGGAAAGGCGGCGAGGTTTCCTCCAACCAGTGTCACTTTGTACACACCACCTTTTAAAATGTTTCTTAGCAAACCTGACAAATAAACTGCCAAAGATGGCTGTGGTTTTGTGGGTGAATATGGACTAATCTCAGGGTGAAGAAGACTGAAGCCCTACAACCACACAGTTCTCCACGGCAAGGCAAGAGACTGAACAAGAAAAGGTGCCTCAGGCTGATCCATTGATAAACCAATGGCCATTTAAACAGCTACTTTTGGCAAGGGCACTCAGAAGGAGAGTGGTACAGGACACCTGTAGAACCTCAAGACCTGTAGTACCCAGTAAGGCAATCTTTGAAATCTCACCTCACATAAACAAAGTGGTTGTAATTCCCAGCCAAACTCCTCTTTGAAGCCAACTTCAGTCAGCTGGCTGACTATGCACAAGGGAACTGAGTAAGGCTAGATGGCTCTCTTTTTAGTGTTTAATAAATAAAAAGAGGGAAACAAAGGGGAAAAGGGGAAAGTGGGCTCCAACGATTACTCCCTTCCCTTCACAGAATGCTGTCACAGAGCTCCCTTAAGAGGGCACCACTCAGAGCAATTGAAAGAATCTCTGCTGAAATGTTCTCCTACAGTTTTGTGATTCTTGATGCCAGATTTGTGTCCATTTATCCTTTGGCATAAGTTTTGACCTGTTTGCCCTATGTAGAGAACTGAAGGGCATTGCTGGCATTTAATGGCATATACAATGTTAGAAGATGAGCAAGTGAATTAAGCCTGAGATGGTGTAGTTGATGTTGTTAGGTCCAGTGTTTGTGTTGTCTGGGTGTATGTGGCAGCAATGCTGGTATCTGGGATTATTGCAAGATCTGGTCCATGTTCAAATTAGATGTATTATTGTGGGTGAGGAGTAGTTAGAATAATAGAATCACAGAGTTGGAAGGGGCCATACAGGCCATCAAGTCCAACCCCGTTCAATGCAGGATCAGTCTAAAGTTTCCCTGACAAGTGTTTGTCCAGACGCTGCTTAAAGACTGCCAACGAGGGGGAGCTCATCACCTCCCTAGGCAGCTGGTCCCACTGTTGCACAACTCTTGTATTGTAAAAATGTTTCCCCTAATATCCAGCTGGTACCTTCCAGCCCTTAATTTAAACCCATTATTGTGAGTCCTATCCTCTGCTACCAACAGGAACAGCTCCCTGCCTTCCTCTAAGTGACAGCCCTTCAAATACTTAAGGAGAGCAATCATGTCCCCCCTCAACCTCCTCTTCTTAAGACTAAACATTCCCAAGTCCCTCAGCCTTTCCTCATGGAGCTTAGTCTCCAGGCCCTCGATCATCCTCATCGCTCTGTACTCCATTCTGTCCAGATCCTTTTTGAAGTAAGGCCTCCAGAACAGCACACAATACTCCAGGTGTGGCCTGACCAATGCAGTGTACAGTGGGACTATAACATCTTGTGATTTGGATGTTATGCTCTGTTGATACACCACAAGATCGGCAGCTGAACTCTTTATGATGAACTAGGTGGCCCATCAATAGATCCTTGATATGCCTTGCAAAACCTAATAATTTTTCTCGTTTAAAGAATAATGATTTGTTAAGTGTATACAGACTTTCTTATGAAGTACTAAGAAATAATGGTTACTTCTGTTATGTACTGGTCCTCCTCTGAAGAAGGTTTATGAAACAAAAGTATTATGAGGAAACTTCGTTAGAAGACTCCATTTGAATTTGGGTCCTTATTGCAAATGCTTTGTACATGTTACAGAACATCACTTTTTTGGAATAATACTGTTGTCAGAGAATATTTTTCTGATAATACCATATAGAATATATATTTTACAATATTGTTCTTTCTGCATTTAGTGTATTGTACAGTGTTTTTCGGGTTTTCTAATAGCTTTGTGGCTGTGGGTCCTCCCAATTTAGTGTCATCTGCAGATTTAATGAGTAGCCCCTCCACACTCTCATCCAGATCATTGATAAAAATATTGAAAAGTAGAAGAAGAGGAGATTGGATTTATACCCCGCCCTTCACTACCCAAAGATGTCTCAGAGTGGTTACAAACTCCCTTCCCTTCCCCTCCTCACAACAGATACCCTGTGAGGTAGGTGGGGATGAGAGAGCTCTTGACAGAAACTGCTCTTTTTCAAGAACAGCTCTTATCAGAACTATGGCTTGCCCAAGGTCATCCAGCCAGGTGCAAGTGGTTGTCCCAGATTAGAGTCCGTGCACTTAACCACTACACCAAAACTGGGTCCAGTACTGGGTCAAGTATTGGGTCCAGAACTGAGCCCTGTGGCACCCCACTGGACACCTCCCTCAGATGAAACACCATTGACAACTACTCTCTGAGTGTGGTTCTCCAACCAGTTCCCTATCCACCTAACTATCCTACAGTCCAGTCCACAGTTCTTTAGTTTACCCATCAGAACATCACGGGGAACCCTTTCAAAAGCTTCTGAAATCCAGTTTGAGGTTAGGGATTTGTGTGCAAGAAAACGTATGTCCTCCAGTACTTGTGAAAGACAACTGTCATTATCCAGTAGAAGTTGTAAGCTACTGACAATGCATTAAACTGTTTTGAGTATTATGTGACCACCAGTGGTATTCTGTTATTGCCTTTTTTGGGCCTGTCTTGGAACAGGTTCTCTCTGGATACCATTCTGGCTTTGTTCATTAAATATACATAAGCTTGCACATAAATAAACAAGTTGTTTTGGGTTGATGCTGTTGCGGTAGGCACCATCTTGGGGCAGCATTCACTCCAATAATGAGAGACCATGTTCAATGCCTTTTTGAAGGTAGCATCCCCCATATATATTTAAATACCTGTATACACCTTTGTTGATCTGTTTCTTGACTTCATCAGGTGGATACTTTAGTTCCAAAAAGGTTTTTGTAGATCCCTCAAGTGAGAATCTCTTGTCTGTAGGATTGGAGCAGATGCATAGAGCCTGGCTATATACAATGGATCGCTTGGTATGTTTAGGATGGTTGCTGGAGGCATGTAGATATGGTTGCCAGTCAGTAGGTTTCCAGTATAACGTGGTGTCTATATGTCCAGTGTGTATTTTTCAAGTTGTGTTCAGAAAATGTATTTCTTGCATGGATTGATTCATTGTCAGGTTGATGGTGGAATGAAAGTTGTTGAATGCCTGGTGGAATATGTCCAGGGCTTCTTTACCATGTGTCCAAACAATAAAAATGTCATCAGTGTATCACAGGTATAAGAGAAGTGTGAATGGGCAGGAGTTTAGGAAGCATTGTTCCAAGCCAGCCATAAAGATGTTAGCATACTGCAGGGCCATGCAGGTTCCCATACCTGTACTATTGATCTGAAGGAACAAGTTGTCACCAAATTTGAAGTAGTTATGGGTGAGAACAAAATGGTACAGTGTGGTGGCAAAGTCAGCTGTGGTGTTCTCAGAAATCATGTTCCTTATTGCTTGTAGTCCATTTTTGTGTAGGATGTTGTTATACAGAGATTCCACATCCATGGTGGCTAAAACGGTATTCTCTGGAAGGCTGTTCAAAGATTGTATTTCCCTCAAAAAGTCTAGGAGCGCTGATGGTATAGGGTCTTAGAACAGAGTCCATATATCCAGATATATCCATGGTGATAGTATCTATGCCTGAGACAATGGGGCATCCTGGGTTGCCCAGTTTGTATATTTTGGGTAGAAGATAAAATGTACCTGGTCAAGGTTCCTGTAGTGTGTCTCAAAGGATCTGTTCCTGGATGTGCAGGCGTAATTCCTTTATAATCTTTATTTTTTGTATTGCTGTTAGGGGTGTGCATTCAGCAATACCGAGCTGAAAAAATAACTCGCAAATACCTTACTGGTATTTTCAAGATTCAGAAAAATCCGAATTTAAAGGTCGGTGTTGCCTAAAGTTATCTGAAATGGCCGAGCAAGAAAAATCCTGAAAATATTTGGGATTTTGGGGGGCCACCAGATGGCTGGTGTTTAAAGGGATTGCCTTCTCTTTTAATACCTTCCAGGTGAACTTGCCACCTTTGGAGTTGACTTGCAATGCGATGTGGCTTGCAAAAGGCATTTAAAGGGAATGCATTCCCTTTAAATGCCTTCTCCCCCTCCATTGGAAAAAATGGAGGTTGGGGGCACTTCTTTTGGGGCTTATAGAATTGAACCCCCTTTAGAAACTTGGGGGTTTTTTTGAGGAGAGGCACCAGCATCTATGGTGCAAATTTGATGCCTCTACCTCAAAATACAGCCCTCCTCAAGCCCCAGATACCCACAGATCGATTAACCATTAAAACCTATGGGGACCATTGACCGTAATGTTTACTGAATCTGAATATCATACCAGTATTGGGATTCAGGAATATCAAGAAATACTGTTATTTTTCGGATTCAATATACCCAAACCCAAAAAATACTGTGGTTTTGTTTTGTTTTTTGCACACCCCTAATTCTTACGTGGGATCTGAGTCCAGTTGTTTGTAAAAAGCAGTATTTGAAAGTTGTCTTTGAGCATCCTGGATGTAGGCTCCACCTTTGTCTGTCCTTTTAATTATAACCAGTGTATGAACAGTAGAGCATCCCGTCCTCAGTAACTCCTACAGCAGTACTTTGCATTTCCTTATGTTTATGTCACACTAGAGAATTTAGCTTTTTGTAGGAACGGTTTCTTTTCCAACTTTCTACTTCAATGACACATACTTTCACCAAAGGGCTTGCAATGTAGCAAAAGCTGCACACAAGATTAACACAAATACTGAGACCTTTTTGCTTCCTTCAGCTGTACTTTGTTTACCACTTGGTTTGGGCAGTACCACCAGTGCTTTGCACAGGAACAGAAAGAAAAGGGGATAAAGACCAATAGAACAAAATGAGACTCACAGTAATAGAAAATGCATAGATATACAATGGTAGAGGTGGTACCTGAAATGACTTTTGACTCCATGAAAAGGACTAGACAATATCCCTCAAAATCTTTGTTTCCTGGACAATTTCATCTATAGAGAAGTAAAAAGTACTAGTCTTACATCTTTCCCTGTGCTCATAACAAATAGCAAATTATTTTACATTTTAGCTATCAGTCATAAATAAACCACTCTCCTTCAATACCACTAAAGTAAAAAAATGAAGTCCTCAGACCAGTCTTAAAAATAACATCATACCAGAATTCAGAACCTAGTGTTTTCAAGTACAGATTTACAGATGTCTAGTGTAACAAATTTCTGCCTACCTGAGAGCAAGTCTGGCAGGACTTAGCATTCAATCTCTAACCTATAGTATAACATGAAGAGTCTCAAACCTAGGCTTGACCCAATTCTAGAAAACAATACTCCTCCTACAACTGAAAGCCAGGTTGCCAGACTGAATCACCAAGATGCTGGCATGATCCATCTTTAGAACAGTGGGCACAGTGATGCAGGCCACATGTCCTTTTTGCACAGTGAAAACAGTATTCAGTGCATTGTGTTCCTTTGCAATCCTCCTTGAAGCCCCAGCAGTTTTAACCGTTCAGCTGGAGGAGTTGCAAAGTACATTTTCTGCTCCTCTGAGTACTTCTCCTTCACTTCAATAATGTCCCGGTAGCTCCAGTCCCGCCAATGGAAATTGAACTTATCCAGTAGTTCTATTTTCTCCCCTTCTGTTCTCACACAATCAATAGGCAAATTCTGCTGCAAGAAGGGCACCTCAACATCTGGGAAAATCAGGAGAGCCCGGATGGCAAACCAGCCTCCATAATAGGGATGAATGCAGACACCATAGATCTTCTGGAAAGAAAGAAAACAGACTGAAGGCATTGAGTCAAAGGTCTGCCAGTACTTCAAACAAAGCGCTTTGCAGTAGGGAAGGAAAGCAAATTCAGTTATAACCTACGCACATAATAAGATTCCTATCCAAGTGTACCATCTCTTAGTCAAAAAATCTGGGCTGGGGGCCAGTTCTATTTCATATTCCAGGCCATGAAAGTTCTGCCTTTAGTCACATGGTGACAAAACAACTTTGAAAAGAGGTGAAAGCAGTTTGAGGCATAATTTCACAAACATTATTTTGTCCTATCAGTGCTTCTGTTCAAATAAGTTCTTCAATTAATACAAAACCTGTTTTCCAGAGGGGATGAGTGTACATACCATGAACAGCAATTCCTTGTTCACATGGTCTTCAAACACCTGTCTACTGCCTTAGGCACCTAACTGCATAATCCAGAAAAACAAAGAGCAACCTGCTAAATTTCAGCCTGATCCTAAGAACGCTTACTTGGGGAAAAAAATCTCACTAAATTCAGTGGGGTTCATTCCCAAGTAAGGAGTGCACAAGATTGCAACTAAAGACTATTTATCCTAATGAGTGGATTTTATAAAATGTATATCCTACTCTGTTCACTAGGCTCAGACTGGCTTATGGCACCTTTTTTCAAATGCAAATAAGGGGCTCATAATCTAAAAAATTATATGGTCTGCTGAATCAAAGAGACCAAAATGAGCAAAAGTGACAGACACCCACACTACATTATATGCAGAAGGGAAGGGCTGTGATTCAACGGTAAAGCATGTGCTTGGAGTGCAGAAGATCCTAGATTCTATCCCCAAACATCTCCAGTTTAATGAGACTGGCAATAGGTGATGTGAAAGACCTCTGCTAAAGATCCTGGACAGCCACTGCCAGTCTGAGTAGACAACAGTGACCTTGACAGACTGATGGTCTGATACAGTGTAAGGCAGCTTCATTTGTTCATAAGTACAACTGGCTAAAGTTCCATCAAAGGACAGTATTTTCTAAATGGCTATGTCCTAAAGAGCCGCAGAGCTGTGGGCTTTGCTAGGCAGAAAGCAGAGGTGAGTTTCATGACTGGTGGTGATAGTGTCAGTGGAGCTTTGCCCAGAGGTAGGTAGATCTTCATTGCCAGGTCTTGGAATGCTCCTTTTCTCCAGCAGTGCTGCCAACTGACAATAGCTTCCATAATAAAAGGGGCCAAAAAGCAGGAAGGAATGAGCAAGAAGCAAAGCTAAGCAACATTTGTCTGTCTGCCTTTGATTTTAGATACCAAAAAATTATAGTTTGTTCTTACTTGGCCCTGGCTTTCCTGGAATAAAGAGTGGGCATTTCCTTGACGCAAACATGAATTCGTGGTGTGTACATGCAGAGAGTATGTTCAACCATAATTACACATGCAACAAGCAGAGAGGAGAAAGTCACAGAAAACATTTACAAAACAAACCAAATCCTTTTAATGTGTGAAAATAAAAGTTAAGTCTACCTATTTCTAACAAACACTACCCATTGCTTTGCATGTTCTGATGTAAAGCTTACCTTCTCTCCCCAGGGATCTTGCTGCACATCTTTCCTCTGGTAGTAATACGCAGCACCAGCGATGTGTGCTGCAGTCTGGGCCAAAAACCTGGGTTTCCGATTGGGCAGCATCTCATAATCATACATGATATCCATCTGCTGGTCAGCAAGGCTCTGGAAGAAGGAGTCAGCATCAGACCAGGGCTTACAAGTGAAATACATTTGAGTAATCTGTGTAATCTTATGCTCTCAGGTACCCTCACATTCTGTTGCGGTTTCTAAAATTATGCCACCATATTTTATTTATTCAATTATCTGCTCGGGTGAGATGAAATATGACTTCCAATATGTGGTCTAAAAACAACTCAAGCCTAAAAAACAAATCCCTCCAACTAAGTGGATTGCTACAACAAATGATTATTTTGTAAAATTTACATAATTAAAAACTGCAGCTGCCGACAAAAATTTGCATTAATATTCAAAGTGAGGAAGTAGAAGGGGAGGAAAGCATTTTGGTGTATGCACATTTGTCATGGAAGACCTTAAACCTTTTACAATAGTTAACATGGTGGTACAAAGCTTGTCATCTGTTCCCTGGGTGGTTTTTGAGGGGGTGATTGTGGGGGTTATCTGGAAGAAACCATGCTAGATCACCACAAGCCAGTGCTGTATGTGCACACTTGGCTGTCTGTCAAGATGTTGTGTTCTCAGTGCCTACTGCCCTCATCTTCATTCTGCAGCTGGGGAAATAAGTCACAAACAGCAAAATCATGTTATAAAACATGACATCACCATCATGACAGTTAGGCACCACTCAGCCCTTTGCTTATGAAAGCCTCTACCCCCAAGGAAAAACTTTGTTAATTCGCAGAATGTGAACTTGTTGAAATGAGATGCTTGCCATCAGAACACTTTTCCAAACAGTGTAGGGTGATCATATACGTACAGTGCTTGTTACTTTGCTATATGTATTTACAAGATCAGTCACTAAGTTCCACTGTGTGCATAATGATCTGGAAGAGGTAGTAGAATTCTAGACTGTAGGTCTTCAGACTGCAGGTATAGGTGTCATTCTTGAATGCTTCCCCAAGTATAAAGCTCCCTACATGGAGGGACCTAGCATATCACAGAGAGGGCTATGCCAAACCATTTCCCATGGAGTTCATTGTATGCAGGGTTGTTCGTTCTTTAAATGTCAGGGAACATTTTAAAATATGACCTCTCCTCTGCAGTTTGATTTTAGCAGTTGTGTAATTTGTAGAAAGACTCTTGACTGCTGTGCCCTCCTGCAGTTCTAAATACAGTGATTTCTGTAATAAATAAATACATAAATAAATGGGACAGAGCAACGTCCCCATGAAGAAAGGCTAATGTGCTTGGGAGCTTTTAGGTCAGATAGTGATTAAAATGTGGAATTTTCTGCCAAAGGATGTAGCGATGGCCACAGGAATTAACAGCTTTAAAAGGTGATTAGACAGACTCATGGAGGATAACTCTATCAATGGCTTCTAGCCAAGGTGACTGAGGGGAACCTCCACATTCAGAGACACTAAACCTCTGAATCCCAGAGCCAGGAAGCAACATCAAGGGAAGACCTCAGCCTCTATGCCCTGTTGTTGGCTGTCCAGAGGAACTGGCTGGCCACTGTGTGAGACAGGATGCTGGACTAGATGGGCCATCAGTCTGATCCAGCAGGGCTCTTCTTATGTTCTTATGATGGGGGAGCGGAAAGCATGACAGAGATTTATAAAGATATGTGTGATGTGGAAGAAGAAGAAGAGATTGGATTTATACCCCACCCTTCACTACCTGAAGGAGTCTCAGAGTGGCTTACAAACTCCTTCCCCTCCCCACAACAGTCACCCTATGAGGTAGGTGGGGCTGAGAGAGCTCTTTTGAGAACTGCTCTTTCAAGAACAGCTCTGACAGAGCTATGGCTTGCCCAAGGTCATCCAGCAGCTGTAAATGGAGGACTGTGGAATCAAATCTGGTTCTCCCAGATTAGAGTCCGTGCACTTAATCACTACACCAAACTGGAGAAATGAGATACAGAGAAATTCATCTCTCATAGAACTACAGCTTTCCAGCATCCAATAAAACAGACCAGCACTAGATTCATGACAGACAAAAGAAATTACGTTTTTATACAATGCATAGTTAAAGAAATTTAGTGCCACAAGACATGGAGACTATCATCGGATTGCTGGTTTTAAAAGGTGAATCAGGCAGATTCATGGGAGATAGTCTGCCAATGGTTATTAATCATGACAGCTAAACAGAACTTCCATGGTCACAGGCAGGTACTTCTGAATACAGTAATAGGAGGGGACAATGAAAAACTGTTACTATCATGCCTTGCTTAAGGGCTTTCTGAAGGCATCTGGCTGGGTACTCTTGGAAACAGTATGCTGGAGTAGATGAACCTTTTGTCTGTTCCAGAACTCTTTTTGTGCTCTTACCACAGAAATTTAATTAATTAATTAATTTGTATGCTGCCTGTTCAGAGTCCTGCTTGGGGCTGCTTACAGTTAAAACAATGTAAAAATATAAATACAAGCTATTAAAAAGACAAATGTTAATTACATAGTTCTCTTGTCATCCACAACAGATTCATGACAGACAAGACTTTGTGTTAAGAATTCTTACCTCCCTAACCAGTGAAAGGTGATAGAAAATGCACTGATCCACAGGATCATGAATCTTTTCCAGCAGCTGATTCTTCAGGAAAGGTTTGAAGGCTTTGTCAAACATGGCAGGAATGCTGAGTACCAAAAATGCCAGTGTGTTATCTGAGTACGGCAAATGAAAAGTTGAAGGAAGGACTGCATTGTACCAACCTACCTTCAGAAAAGGAAAAAAACCATTAGTCCAGAACATCTGGGTAGTGATGATCTAAAATAGCATTCCATTTGCACAACTGGGATTACAGTCTGAGTACTGTAGGTCTAACAAAAAAAAAAGATCAAGATGGATAGATTGCTGAATTGCAATTGATAATGAAGCTCAAGACAATGCATCCACCCAGACTGAATCAGGATTAGGTTTCCTGTCTCATTACCAATGCTGATTTCTTCGTGCCTATTACTCCTCTGCATATCAGAAGACCATGATGCTGGGAATGATTGAAGGTACAAGGTAAAAGAAGGTAAAAAGTAAAAGAAGATAAAAGAAGAAGACCCTGATGCTGGGAATGACTGAAGGTAAAAGAAGGAGACGGCAAAGGATGAGATGGTTAGACAGTGTTATCGATGCAATGAAAGTGAAATTGAGCAAGCTCTGGAGGACGGCAGAAGACAGGAGGGCCTTGTGTGATGTGGTCCATGGGGTTGTGAAGAGTCGGACTCGACTGTGCAACTGAACAACAACAACAACAAATAGCTCACCTAATCTAATCATGCCTGCTGTTGTTGTTCACCTGCTATTGTCATTTGGCATGTGAAATCACTCCACTTTCCAATATACAGGATAGATGGACTCCCATTCTAGCTGTATCTGAAGAGGTGAGCAGTGACTCACGAAAGCTCATCCCCTGCCATATATTTTGTTAGTCTTTAAGGTGTTATTGGACTCTTACTCTTTTCTATCATTATATTAAAGAAACCCATGATTATTAAAACCAAATACTCCCACCAGTTGGAGGACTGATCCTCTGGCAGTGTCATCCTAAGGAGAGTTTTGTTCATTAAAAGGAATGCGCTTAGAAGGGTGTAATTCTGCTTAAGGTAGCACTGTGGGTCTACTAAAAAACCCCACACCAGTGAAAATTTGCATGACTTCACTTAATTTCCCAAGATTCAGATATTCAAAGGATTGAGAATTTTTGTTTGTTTTTCCAAAGACTGATTTGACAGAAGCCAGAGAAAAGCCAAATCCACATATTTGGATTATTAAACCAGTGGAGTCAGGGAGTAGCCACAGAGGAAACAGACAGGGAACTGTGCAAGCACTGTAGCCCCACCTAGTGTTAAATGGAGGCTCTATCCAGATCTTTGGATTACTCAATCCCCATTTCAGAGTCCTTACCATATATTTTTCAGACTTTCTTCTACAGCCATAAGAGCTGGCTAGAAATTTAGTTGGGGGTAGGGAAGGCACATCTGAAAATACTGTGTTCCTTGCTAGAGAACAAATATGAACACAGAAAAGTCACACTACATAGGACCATATCCAGAACAAATCTTTGCAAATGTAAGTACTTAAGTATGTACACATAAAGTATACATTATTATTTATATCATGATTTACTTTTGCAAAATACATAAATAGGCTGATCTCTAAAAAAAGAATCAAATGAGTACATGTTGGGTGACACAGTGTGCACAATTCTTAATAAATAATTCATTTTACTTTGAATGAGATTCTTATCTTGTTTGCAGCTGATCCTCTTGCGGCTACACTCCAGTAACTGTCCAGCAGAATTCCAATGTCAGCTTCCAGTCCTAACAACAAACACTGACTGATCTGCAAACTATTTTTGAGACATGTAATCCCATCAGCAGCACTTCCCTTCAAAATGCTGCATAAGTATTAATTTTTAATTAATTTATTTTACTTCATTTACATCTTGCCTTTCTCCCAATGGGGACCCAAAGTAGCCAACATAATTTTCTTCTCTTCCAGGTTATCATCACAGCAACTCTGTGAGGTAGGTTAGGCTGAGTGTGTGATTGGCTCAAGGTCACCCACCGAGCTTCCATGGCAGAGCTGGAGATTTGAGCCTAGGTCTCCCAGATCCTAGCCCAACATTTTAACCACCTCAGCACACTCGAACAGGCTCTTTCCCAAATATTCTGAGAAATTCCTTGTTACACACTGTAAGTTTGAAACAGATTTCTGCAAAAAGAAGCCCACAGAGTATTTGAAAATCAAGTTCACAATCACATACTTTTACACCTCAAATGATGACATCATGGTAGTGAGTGCAGAAAATGGCCTGAAAGCTCCTGATGTCCTGATGGCAAGTTCTCACACTCTGAACTAATAAGAATTTCTGCTACAAACATACCCATTGTTTTTAAAAGAAGCATGGAATTCCAGTAAGTCAAAAATACCAAGATCAGTATTCTTTAGAAAAAATAAAACCCCAGGCTATGCAAAAAATAGAACTGGGAAAGAATGCATGCTTTCCTTCTACACTTGATTAACAAAATATTGAACTATAATTGAAGACCTTCATTCTGATTTCTACTGCCTGCCAATTTGTCAGAGGAATAAAACTGTAAAAGCAGGGGTCAGCTAATTTGATGTTCATAATCCAACTTCTGACATGGGCTAATGACACAGCATCTCTGGTCCTTATGATGTCATAAGGATTGTGGGTGGCAGCAAACAAGCCACTTGGGACCTTTGCTTTAACCATCTGATTCATGTCCAAAGATCAACTAGAAGGAAGACCAAGTAGGAGGAGTCATAATCAGAGACAGGTAATGGCGTTCTGAATCCTACAGCCCAAACCTATGCATATTTCACCCAGAACCAACGGGCAAGCAATTATTCCATGTATTTAAAGACGTAGCTGCCACAATCTCACAGAAAGAGAGTGGAGGTCCTAGTTTGGCTACACGAGGGGAGGGATACATGGGTGAAGGGTACTAAGCCCCTTCCCATGCCTCCTAGTCACCTCCCTGTTGCCTAGCACTTTCCACCCACTTTCTGATACTGGTGCTCAGAAAAGCACTTAAGGAAAGGGACTGTGAAGTCAGCTCTGAGCAGTGAGAGGATTCTGCACTTCTTGTCTTCACATCCTTTTTTATTATTGGACTAGCGACAAGGCCCGTTGCATGCACCAATGCAACGGGCGCTAGCCGGACTCCCTTTGGAGGCCCTGTCCCCCTTTTGCGCCGGCAGCACCTGCAGGGCCAGGCCAGGTCGGCCTCCCCCTCCCGGTGCGGCTCTGCAGTAGCGGAGCAGCGAGCGAGGGAGGCTGCGTCATTGTTTGGGCCAGCTGCTGGAGGCCCCGTCCCTCTGCTGCCTCCTCCCCGCCGTGCAAGGCGTCCCCGGCCCCAGTTGCTTACCGGGGGGGGCGCCGCAGTGAGGGAGGGAGGCCATCATTGAGTTGTCCCTGCCAGCGGAGAGCAGCCAGAGCATCCATCTGGTCCAGCGGCTAGAGGCACACTGAGTCCTGTAGGCTGTCTGCTGGCTGTGTGGGTGGGACCGAGCCCACACAGCCAGGCACGTCAACCAATGGCTAGGGCCCAATCGTGATTGGCAGCCCCCACAGCCAACCTATTTTGCCGTGCATTTTTCCCTTATTTGGGCATGCCTTATTTGGGCATGCCAGCCGACCACTACTCTTTTATATATAAGGAAAGGATAACCACACCCATGTCCTGTGTTTCAAAGTATGGAACTGCCTCCCTCAATTCTAGGTTGGCCTTAAGTCCCACTGAGTTCAGTGCAACTTCCTTTAAAAATGTACTTAGCATTAACAGCATACTCAAATGTTTGCAGGTTCCTTCACAGGAAATAAAAGCAAAACAGACTCAAAACAAAAAACTTCTCCAGACAAAGAAGAAAATGAAGTGTGGGAGGAGGTGTCAATAACCTGATAAATGCAACACATCCTATAGGCAAAGAAGGAGCAGTACTTCTTAGGAGTTATCCTACTTGCCTTCGTACAACTCTGAACTGGCTAAGAGCTATGGAAGTCTTCCTATTAACTCAAACTAATGTCCATTTAAAGTCTCCAAGACAGCCCACACACGTGAACTAGCATTCCAAATTAATAGGAAGAACCAACGATATTAAACCCTTCACATAAACTGAACAGGATATTTAAGAAGCAGGCTTTTTTGTGCTCAATGAAACCAGATAGCAAAGTTGTATGAACTAGTACTACTAGCTTTTTCATAATGCTGGACTAATATTTTCATCTAGCTTTCCATCACCTTTGCAAAGAAGTACCCATCAACACTCCATATATGTCCAGGGAAGTCCAATCTAAACTTAGCTCAAATCTGGAGTGAATTTGTTCAAGCTCTCAAAAGTGAAAAGTCTAGGTAGGCTTGAGGTATTCTCCACACAAATTACTTTATAACAGGAGGGGGCACATATTCATAAGCAGTTACTTATTGTTGTAAGAAATATTCCCTTTACCAGGTCACCAGAGTCTTCTGATCTCAGCCAAATTAATATTTCAAGCCAGATAATGTTTGTGTTGGCTTTTCAAAATTCTGAAATTTTATACATATATTTCAGAATTAGTTAATATAGTTAAGGTGGAGGTGCCAGGAATAAGATCTTCTAAAACATAGGCACTGTGGCTCAGTGGGAAGGACAATGACTCTGTGGCATGCAGAAAGTCCCAGGTTGAATTCCCAGCTCCTCCGGTCAAAAGGATCGAGTAGTAGGACCTCTGTCTGAGACCCTGAAGAGCTGCTGCCAGTTTGAGTAGACAATACTGACCCTGATGAACCATTCCTGTTCCAAGCAACACATATTTACTCTCTCCCAGAGAAGGAGGGGGGAAAGACTGAGACCAGGCCTAAATCCTCAGCTCCCACACCCAAGACCAACAACCTCACCACTGGGCTTAAAAAGCAGATGCAAAGGATGGATGCCATCAGGCATGAAACACTCTACTGCTGCCCTGATATCACCAGCAGCCCTAAATGGTCTGGAACCATCATACTTGAAGAACTGCCCCTCCCACTACAATCCCCCCACATTGTCTGCGTTCTTCCTTGTGCAATCTTTTGGTGGTGCCTGACCCTCAAGTGGCTTGCCTCTCTTTCACCAGAGCAAGGCCTTTCTCTGCGGTGGCCCTGTCCTGAAGGAATGCTCTATCAGAGGACATGAGTGATCTATGGGACCTTGTTAGCTTCCACAGGGCTTGCAAGACAGAGCTCTTCCAAAAGGCTTTTAATTAGTCATTGTGTATGTCTTACAATTCTTGTTTCTACTGGATCATTTCACTATTCAGTTGTTGGATGCTGCTATGTATTTAAATAGGAGTTTTATATTGTTAATTTTAAATTGTGTTATGTATATATATTTATTATTCTTACTGCTTTTAATATTGTATTCCATGGCAGCATTTGGCCTCTTCCCAGATCGTATCACATCCCGCACATCAAGCAGGCCACACACTAGATTTGATCTTTGGTATGGGGTTGGATATCGAACGGATTGTTCAGGATATAGTGCCATGGTCAGACCATCTTGCCCTGAAGGCCTAGTAGAGTATCCCAGCCTCCTGGCTAGGCGGAGAGTGGATTTATGCTCACCTGCAGAGACTAATAGACCCAGTTGGGTTTCAGAATGCTCTGCGGGATCCGACACCCCCCCCCCGGTGATTCATTAGATGTGCTGATAGAGCACTGGAATTCCCATCTCTCTGAAGCCATCAATGAAATCACTCCCTGACATCCTCTTCGCTCCTGACCTAAACCATCCCTCTGGTATACTTTGGAACTTGGGGAGGAAATGGGAACTCAGATGACTAGAACAAGTTTGGTGGCAAACTCACGACAAAGCCACAAGAACACCTTATTGGAAGTTTATGAAATACTATGAGGTGACCGTGAAGACTGTTAAGAAGGAATTCTATACTGCCTCCATTGTATCCGCTAGCTCTTGCCCAGCACAATTGTTTAGGGTAATTAGATTTTTAACTTCTCTCACTGAGACAACCCAAAATATTAGGAATTCAGCCATTAGCTCTGAGACTTTTGTGAACTTTTTTGCAGAGAAAGTCTAGTTGCTCCGCCACAATCTCACAGCCAAAATTGATACAGTAAGTGAACTGGAGACCCCTTGGCCATCTCTGGATTCAATATTCAACAGCTTCAGCTGACCCTCCTTGGCCGATGTCAACAGGATCCTGGATGCTGTTAGGCCAACCACATTCCTCTTGGACCTGCATCCCTCATGGTTTGTGAAAGCTGGTGGTGAGGAAATACAGGGTCCTCTGATCGACATTATTAATCTGTCCCTGGATTTGGGGGTCTACCCAGCAGGACTGAAAGAGGCTATGGTCATACCACTCTTAAAGAAGCCAACTTTGGATCCTTCCAATTACTGCCCACTCTCGAATCTTTCATTTCTGGGTAAGGTAAATAAGAGAGCAGTAGCAGAACAGATCCAGAATTTCCTGGACAACACATTGGTCCTGGACCCATTCTAATCCAGCTTCCACCCTGGCTACAGGACAGAGATGGCCCTGGTCACCCTCAATAATGAGCTCTGCAAGCAGCTAGATTGAGGAGGGGTTGCGCCGCTGCTTCTGTTAGATCTTACAGCAGTGTTAGACGTGGCCGATCACGATCTCCTGACTCACCGCCTTGGCAACGTAGGAGTTCGTGGGGTAGTCTTAAAGTGGCTTACCTCAGTTTTCCAAGGTCAGGAATAGAGTGTGATGCTGGGAGAGAGGATTTCATCTAGGTACCCCTTAGTATGTGGGGTCCCTCAGGGGGAAATCATCTCCCCCATGTTGTTTAACATCTACATGATTCCCCTCATCTAACTGGTGTGAAGTTGCAGGCTGGGATGTCACCAATATGCTGACGACACCCAGCTTTACCTGTTGACAGGCGACTGGCTGGATACCGCCCTGGTAACTCTGGCTGAGATAGCTGGCTCCCTACCTGTCTCACCCTGATATAGCCACAGTAATCCAATCTATGGTCACCTCCAGATTAGACTACTGTAACTCGGTCTATGTGGGCCTACCCTTGAGGTTGAACTGGAAACTCCAACTGGTAAAGTATGCAGTGGTGTGGGTCTTTATGGGAGCCCCACGTACAGCACACATCCATCCTGTGCTGTAAGAGCTGCACTGGCTTCGGTGGAGTACTGGATCAAGGTTCTGGTGTTTTGTTTTGTTTTTAATAATATTTTTATTGCTTTTATTCTAAAAACTAGATTGAAATCAAAGGGAGGAGTATCTAACTTCTAAGGGCGAAAGGAAAGAAAACAACTAAAAACCCAAGTGGCAATGGTCAATAGCTTCTACAAATGCTTATATCAAATTCTTTTTCACTTAAAATCATTAGGTTACCTTGAAAAGGAGTAATTAATTAATTTCTTCAAAAAAAAGAAAAAGATAAAAAACAAGAATTACATCTATCTAAGAGAGAAGTGTCCAAATATCTAAAATAAGTTTGGTTCAGTTCAAGTATAAGAGAAACAAAGTTTGTGTAATTTTTTTCTTTCTTAAGTCGTAGCCTCATCTGGCTTTGGGAATTTTGGGGGCAGCAGCCCCCCGGTCAGATTCCGATTCTTCTCCAGAAGATGTGGCTGATGCGGTTCCATTGCTTCCCATCTCGCCCGCTGCTGCTGCTGCTGCTGCTTCTTCCTCTCCTGGTCTTGGTGCTGTTTCTGGTTTTTGAAACTGCTCCAAAAAGGCTTTTGCTTTAATAAAAGAGTCAGTTCTTTCTTTCTTGTCATTGTATTTAAAGATGACTCCTTCTGGTATAATCCATCTATAAGGTGTGGCTTTTTGCTGCGGAAACAAAATCAGGTTTTTGTATAATCTCCTCTTTTTCCTTATCTCAAATGGAATGTCCATTAAGACTTTTATTTCTTTATCTTCGATTTTTAGGATAGTCCCATTTGTAGCTTTAAGTTTCTGGTTTCTTATATGTCTTTTGGAAAATTTCACAAAGATTTCACCAGGCAGATTATTCTTTTTAATGTATTCCAGATATGTCCTGTAGACCATATCCATTTCACTTTGTAGAAGTTCCACTTTTAAATCTGTCACTGGTTCTAATACTTCGCTTAAAGTTGTTTTGAGATTTTCTCCTTTCTTCTCTGGGACCCCTTGAAATCTCAATACATGCTTCGACTTTTCCATTTGCAATTGATCAATTGATGTTCAACGGAGGATGTCTTCTTTGTCACAGTCTCTAGTCCTTTATTAAACTTTTTTGTCTTGGAATCAACTTTCTTTAACAATTTGGAGATTTGCTCTGTCTTAATGTTAGTCTCTTTTAGCTGTCCTTGGAGGGTTTCAAAACTCTTGTTCAATGTAGTCATATGATCCAGCAGAGGGCGCAAAGCAGCCGCTATCATATTTGTAAAGTCTATGGCTGCTTCCAGTCCCGTGATCTTAGCAGTTGGGCTAGCTTTGCCTGGAGTAAGTTTAACTTTCGATGGCACTTTCTCCCCCCACCACCATTATGGTTTTGTTTACTTTAAGAGAAAGTTGTCAAAAGTCTCTATAACTTGAAAAGTTATCTCCACCAGAGTTATCTCAGTTGCACTCTGCCTTAGTTATTTCATGCTTTATTTTCCGTCCTCTTTCTTCGCTATCATTTTAAAACATTTTTCTCTTCTGCAGGGTGGATCCCACCACCCCCTCGGTTTGGCTTAAGGGGACATACTAGCTTAAGCGCTTGTTTTTCAACTCATCAGAATTCACAATTCATCTGGAGTCATCCACCAGGTAAAGAAAAAATGCCTGACTGTCTGACCACTTGTCCGGTGTGCGTTTCTAGCATTGCTGGTTTGCAGCGGCGGGACCTTTGGAACAAAGGAGAACCTCAATCCCTCAGCAATCAGCCTTGGGAGAGGCACTCCTCACGTTCCATGGCTGGGAGCCCCCTCCAAGGGCTCCAGGAGGTCAGGATCAACCGAGACCTCTCCCTACCACCACAGCACGGTCATGTCTCTCGGAGCTCCGAAGAGACGTGTCTGCCATTCAATTCGCCAAAACTGGAAGTCTCAAGTTTCTGATGTTGACCTTCAAGGTATCTTTGGTACCGCCTCTCCTGGTATACCCCCTGAAGAGCATTGCACTCAGTAGATCAGAACTTACTGGTGGTCCCCAGCCTGAGGGATGTCTGGCTGTCCTTGATCAGGGCCAGGGCATTTTTCACCCTGGCTCCAACCTGGTGGAATTCTCTGCCAGATAACATCCATGTTGATGCAGTTCTGCAGGGCCTGTGAGGCAGAGATGTTCTGCCAGGTATTTGGCTGAGGACAGCAATGGTCTCATCCTTCTGGCACTTCCATCCCCTGCCCCCCTCATGCAGTAGTGGCACTACTGGGATTCTCTAGCACTGTCTTTTAGGTTAACCAGTGTATTTTTATTGTTTTAAAACATTTTTAAATTATGTTATGAATTTACTATGTTGTACACTGTCCTGAGCCCTGCCTTGGCAAGGGGTGGGATGTCTAATATCCAGTTCTATTATACACACACATACACACACTTGTATTTTACTTTGTTATAATCTGACAAATAAATAAATAAAATAAGCCACATGGATCAGGCTGACAACATTGCACAGACAGGCATGGCTCAGTAGAAAGGCATCAAGACAGCATATCCAGGGGCTCCTAGTTCAAGCCCCACATGGGGAGAGACCAGAGGCAAGCAAATGTTTTGGAGCTGACATTTCACCCCTGCGAACAACAAAAGGGACAACAGGACATCTCAACTTTTCAGTCACCCCAGACAGCCATCATTTTAAAATGAGACACCCCTTCACAATCCCTCTGTGACACACCTCTGTGTCTCATGCCCTCTGAGCCCCTTTATTTATTTATTTATTTATTTATTTATTCACTCATTCATTCATTCATTGTATTTCTATCCTGCCCTCCCCACAAACAGGCTTCTCGCAAATGGGACCGTGGATGCCTGCACTTCTAACCTGCATGACTTAACAGATGCCAGCAGTGCTGTGGTGGAGAGTAAGCCTCAGAGATCTGCCCCCCTTGCTAGAGCAGACACATTTCCCCTTGGATGACCACTGGTCCACTCTCTGTGCAAACTGCACACAGGAGCCAGCAGAGTGTGGAAACCGCAGAGGAGTGGCCATGCCAGTACCTTGAAAAGGAGAGCTCCAATGCATGAAAGCTCATAGTGAACTAAATGTCAGCAAGTCCTTAAGGTGCCAGTGGACTGTGTTATATTGTGCGGTTACGTGAAACAAAGATGCAGTTAAATGAAACACCACTGATCCCAGAACAGTCTTCCCTGGGTCAAAGCTCACCCCAAGATGTGTGAAAGGGAGATCATTCATTCAGACTTTATCGAATAGCAGCAGGAAAATAGTAATGAGGCAAGGCAAGGTATCCAGTATGACTCCTGTGCTTCAGCAAGCTGCTCCG
Organism: Gekko gecko; assembly: GCA_029375565.1. Lineage (NCBI taxonomy): Eukaryota > Metazoa > Chordata > Lepidosauria > Squamata > Gekkonidae > Gekko > Gekko gecko. The sequence goes on from JAPDNY010000006.1 coordinate 97,929,410, forward strand.
GGAAATAATAGCGCTCCCTATTACAGTAATGTGGACTTGCCAGACAGCTGAATGTCTGAGTTGGGATGCTGCAGGAGCTGATCTGCAGCCCGTGGGATGGCAGCCCCATGGCAGATCCATATTGGTCACTGCAGCCAGCCCAAACCACACTGGGAAGATCATCATCCTAAGCCTCCTCCCTATTGAATCACTACCTGCACAGATGCCAAAGACATATGCAATGATGATGAACAGCACAGTGGTCCTGCAAAGCAGTAGGTGCTGCAGTTGTTTGGAAAGCAGATCCACTGGGCACTATAAGTTAGCTGTTTGTCACTCACTGAATTCCAGTTGTGCCCCATTCCCCCACACGGGGGCATCCTGGCAAGGGACCATGTCAAAGGCCCACTACAGGGCTACCAGCATCACTGCCATATTCCCCCACCAAAAAGATATGCCCCATAGCATGAAAGGGGGAATATGACTAGATACAGCTTTTCAGGTTGCACTGATACATATGCACAGTTAGCCCTGGCTGTAGGAGCCTGCATTGCCAAAACAGCACTCAAGGTGCATGTGAGGGGGAAGGGGAGGTGGGTTATTTAGACAAAGTCCTTCATGGCCTTGGTCCCTCATATCTGCTAGATTGACTCTCTCCCTGTACTCCACCACCACAGCTTCACTCAACTGAGCTGGGCCTTCTGCAGCTGCCAATGTGGAAACTGGCAAAATCTGTCTGTACATGTGCATTGTCTGTTGTGGTTGCACATTATGGAATAGCCACATTATAGACTGGCCTGTCTGATGAAAGGACTCTCCCAGCTTTCCACAAAGTATGCACAACTGATTTATTCAAGAGGGCTTTTCTACACAGGTATCAATACTGGCCTGTAACCAAATGACTGAGAAAGATATTTAGATAAAGGGTTAGGGATTGTGGTCTGTACTACTATGTATAGCCCATACTGCCTGTTGCTGTAAGTAGGATCATTTAATAAATCATGTTAATGCATATGCTTTGCTTCAATCAGTTCTGTTTTCAGGTTTCTGGTTGCCTCCAGATCTCTACAATCCTAATCCTATTGCACTGTTTATTAGATGTCCCATCCTGTTGATTATATTGATGTACTCTGTGTAGTCTGCCTTGAGCCCCAGTGAGAAAGGCAGACTATAAATAACATAAATAAATAAAATGAATTTGACATGAAGCTTTCATCTCTTCATATGAGAGGGAGCAGTTAACATTTAGTAACATGTCCTGGTATGTTCTATATTTATTTTTCCTGAGGTGGCCTGAGGCCTCATTAGTTTAATGTATAAGCCAAACAGAAGATTTCTCACACCCTTTAGTATTAGTCGATGTCTTAGCAAACCATGACTGATTTGTTTCTACCATGTAACTCCTTCATCTAAATGCCATTCCTCTGAAAGCTGCTTGTAAATTAAGTTATATTTTAGAAGAGCGCAGTAAAATTGTTAAAAGCACACAAAACCAAGGAACTTGGCTCCTGTTCTGAATAATCACAATTTGATGGGCATCAAAGAGAATGTTATTTTTCCTCCTTTACCATGGTTAATATTTAATTCACTTGATGGTACATGCCTCACCTTCACACTAGTAATTTATCTACTCAGTGTCAATGTTTAGCTGCATGTCAATGGAACTTTACATTCATTCCCTATTCAGCCACGGCTGGCCACATTCCCAAATTGGCCTCACTTTGGATTTTTTTCACTGGGCCTGTAACCTTGATAGTGCTTTTTAGAATGTCTTTTCTTACTTGTTTCTCCTGGTCTCTCCTGTGTTAACTAAGCTTGTGCAAGTCTGCTCCAGTATACAATGTATCAAAATGTCAGATGTACAATTGTTCTTTCCTCACAAGTCTTCTTTAAACTCAAATAAAATACTATACTAGAATGTAATCTATAGGATAAGATCTGCAGAAACGTCTTGAAATAATGGGTAAAGAATGGAGATTAGAAATGCAATCCAAAACAGAGTTGTGCCTTAAATCCACTGAAGTCAATGAAGTTAAGATTGTTTAGAAATGTACAAATAGTAACCTGCAAGGACTTGTGGGAGGCATCTCATTACCCCTCCCCCCACTATTTCTTCTTTCCCTTTCCTGAAAGCCCCCTTAGTCTCTCCTCCTTTCTTGCTTCCTTCTCTTTCTAGGGTTGCCAAACTCAGATGGGGCCTGGAGATGTCCCAGATTCACAACACATCTCCCAACTAAGGAGCTCAGCTCCCTCTTAGGATTGACAGCTCCAGGTTGAGAAATTCCTGGAGATTTTGGGGTCAAGCCCAGGGTGGGTGAGGTTTACAGAGGGAAGCAACCTTAGCAGGGTATAATGCCATAGAGTCCACCCTCCAAAGCAGCCATTTTCTCTAGGAAAACTGATCTCTACCATCTGGAGAGCAGCTGTAATTCTGGGTGAGCTCCACCCCTCACCTGGAAGTTGACAACTGTGAGGCAAAGCACCCCGATCTCTGCTTGAATAGTGAACATGAACTTTATCTGTCCTATAGGTGTTGGTCCCATGGCCTACACAGTTCTTATCATCTTCTAGGTCAGGGCAATAAGTTTCTCATGAGAACCTGCTGTCTGCATGTGGGGAGGGGAAGAATGAGGTGATGAGGTAATTTTCTAGAGGCTTCTTCTGAGAGCATGTTCTGATTGGATGTCATCCTCACCTGATATTGCTGGGTCAAAAACTATGATTAAGCTAAGGCCCTGATCATGAGAGACTAGCTGAGAGTCTGATGGACTAAAAGGCCTGAACTATGACCTGTTTGAATTGCAATTCCTAGCAATGTAGGGAACACCAGACGTTTGGCTGTTGACTTTTGAAATTAAGGTTTGTGCTGTCTGACACCAGTACTAAAAGTGTCAGACAGTTGAGCTAGTTTTCTTATTTTCCTGTTGCATTATTTTAGAGTATGTTTTGACTATAGAATAAGTTCTTGTATTGTCAGAAATTGAAATGAACTTTATAAACATTTTAAAAATTTAAACAGTCTGGTCAAGACTCTTGAAAGTCCCTTGGACTGCAACGAGATCAAATCAGTCAATCCTAAAAGAAATCAACCTTGACTGTTCCCTGGAAGGACAGATGCTGAAGCTCAAATACTTTGGCCACCAAATGAGAAGGAAGCACTCACTGGAGAAGCCCCTAATGCTGGGAAAGATTGAAGGTACCAGAAGATGGGGACAGCAAAGGATGAGATGCTTAGACAGTGTTACCAATGCAATGAACATGAAACTGAGCAAACTCCAGAGGATGGCGGAAGACACAAGGGCCTGGCATGTTGTGGTCCATGGGGTTACAAAGAGTCGGACTCAACTGTGCGACTGAACAACATCAAACTTACTTTCCCCTGTATCCCCCTCCCCACACTATTTTCTCTTTCTCCAGCAACCCCCATATTCTCTCCCCTTTCCCTACCTCATCCTCTCCTTCTTAGTCATTCAACAATCCATCTTTTATCTACCTACCATCTTCAGCTATACTCAATATATACCCCACCTTTCTCCACAACGGGGACCAAAGCAGCTCACATTATACTCTTCCTTTTTACCCATACAACCCTGTGACATAGGTCAGGCTGAAGGTATGTGACTGGTCCACAATCACCCAGTGAGCTTCCACAGTAAAATGGGGATTCAAACCTGGGTCTCCCAGACCCTACTCTGAAGCTCTAACTGCTACGCCACACTGGCTTTCATAGGGTGGCTGCTGTTGAATAGTAGCAAGCAACCAGGCCTAGTTGAGTCATGCAAGTCGGTTAGTATCAAGTCACCTAGAGTTTGCTCCCAGGCGTAGGCTTGCCGTCCTCCAGGTGGGACACGGAGATCTTCCAGAATTACAACTGAACTCAAGACAATCATCCCTCTGGAGAAAATGGCATTATATCTGACTAAGACCTCTCCCCTCCCCAAACCCTGCCCTCCTCAGACTCCACCACAAAATCTCCAGGAATTTCCCAATTTGGAGCTGGCAAACAGGTCTGGCCCTGATGAGTCCTCCCTCAAAGGCCAAACAGGCCTGGAAAAGGCCAAGCCCCCTCCCCCTGCCTTTCCACTCACAGAAATTCCAAGACTGGAATACTGTGTTTGCCTAGCAATAGCCACTGAGTGAATCCCTTGCTTAAAGCCAGAGGTGCTCTTTTTACCATTTTAAAAACCCCCCCCCATGTATCCAGATTCCAACAAGCAAAATGAAAGAGAAGAAAAATATTGTTATAGCCTTTGTAGTGATTTGGAACAGGAATCTGGTAGATATCACACTTGGTCACAAGACCAAGCTGAATATGTTCAAGGAATAGTACTTTTTGTAACTTTGTGAAGCTTTCGTCTATTATTCCTACACATCAAAAACGATGGTTGCATGATTGTTTTGCAATAGCAAAATTATGGTGAAACAAAATGTCACTATTAGTAACAGTGTGATATAGCACTTACCTTATGTAACATGTCATTTTCATAAGCAACACCAGAAAGTGCATGCCAGTTCTCATGCCATTTTGTGACACATGTGAATGTTGTGTGACATACAGTACAGGCATAAGAACAGGTTACTGGAAGTATGCCCCATTTGAAAAACCTGAATTCAAGTATGAATATACCTGTTTAGGGCTACTCTTTAAGCCTGCAGGGAAAAAAATATACTAACCTATGTGTAGGTTTCTAAAAATACCCTGAGTGCAACAAAGCCACACTGTTTAAGTGGTAATGTGTTAAGCTAGTAAATAATAATGGCAGGAATTTCAGGGGGAAATATGATATTGTATGAGGAAGAGAAGTAATAATGAAACAGTAATAATCTGAACTCATCATAGCACAAAGCAGATGTGATATCATGTCTCAACATGGCACCACGTGGATCAGCAGAATAACGTAATCAAAATACATAAAATCACAGAGATCAGTGTTAGGTCAAATCTTATTAAGAAATTGCTTCGGTACACTGATAATGACACCATCTCTCTGTTTAGACTTATGGTGCCAAGAGACAAACAACCCCGTTACACCTGCGGTACCTTGAAAGGATGAATCTCAAACCCCAGACGCTCCAAGGTGTCACAGATCTTCTTCTCCAGATGCGCCACACGTTTCTCCATGGCGCTTAGACGCTGAGCACCATGGGTAACGTAGTTTCCTGTAAGGAACGCCAGAGCCGTACCTTCATGAAAGGCACGCGCCCTTCAGCCATGTTTTTTTTTTAAAAAAAACTCTTACCGATCCATCGCTAATTGCTCAGCGTGATGCATGAAGGGGCTTGTTGTTTTTCAATTTCTCCCAAAGTTCCACGGGTTCTGTGGCGTAATACCTATTGGGAAATGTAGTCCCATAAATGATCCTGTTTGTAAGGATTAGTATCCCTTTAGGACTTCCACCGCCAGAAGTCTTTGCGGCGTAGCGGGAGGTGGAATTTGCCTCGTGCTTTGAATGGCTGTCGGACTGCGCGTTTGAATCTCTATGGCGGAAACATTCAGGTCGTGTGAGGCCTTTCTTGGGCTAGGCCGACGTACCTTTTCCCCCTTCCTCTCCCCTCGTTAGGTTTCGTTTGTTTGGGTTGCTATAGACGAGACTGCCAGAGGGAGGGAGGGAGGGAGGGAGAGAGGGGCCCTAGTGAAGGAGTTGGCGGTATGAGCCCTCTGAGCCGCGAGCACCAGGGGCTGTCCGGGGGCTGCATTCCCACAGCAAGCGAAGAGTTTCTGACCTGTCACAAAGCACTCCAGGGCGTGTCGCTGTCCTGCTAAGGAGGTTTTAGAAGGATTGCCAGTAGCCACGGTCTTAATGGGTTGTGGGGGTGTATAGATGAAGGCAAAGCTGGGCGCACCTGCAATACACACTGCTTGGGAAATGGTGGTGTTCTGCTTTTAGACCCTTAGCGTGCAGAAGATCCCAGGTTCAGTGCCTGGCATCGTCAAATGAAGGTAGTAGGAGCTAGGAAACGCCTTTCTCTGATGAGAGCCACAGCCCCTCATTAACCAATCTTGAGCTAAGTGAACCAAAGGCAGATTCATACCTGTCTGGCCTTTCTGAAGTTGTGTTCTTTGAGAGTTGTGCTTTATGGTGTGTGTTTGCAGAATTCTGTTTCTGGGCTTAAAACTGCATACAACGGAGCTATACAAGAGGCTTGTAAGATATAGGTAGAGGGAAGATTTTGCTTACTGTTTTTGTAAGCATACGCAACACTCTACTTTCTAGTGGTCAAACTTGTTTGCCAAGCACTCCTAGGATGCAAATTAATAACCAGTGAATTGCTAAAACATCTCTTTGCCAACAGGATGAACTGGGACACAGAGCTAAACTCTATACTGAGTTCAACAGATGCCAACATGGCCAAAGTTAAGGCAAGTTCACTTGCAGAGGAAAATCTGACTTGTTTATCTTCCCAGCTGAAGAAAGTCTGAGCCTGTTTTGTTTTTTTCCCCATTTTGTGCTGATAAAGGGAATGTTGACATAAGATGACCTTGACAGGGGCTTCTGCCTGTGGTAGGGAAAAATGCTGGTAGTTACCAAGAACTATTCTTTAGTGGTTTTCAAGAACCTGCTGAGGTTTTTGGTGGTGATTGTTAAAATGAGCTGTTTTTATGTAGTTCCTGAAAGCCTAGTAGGTTGAAAACATGGTAAAAGGGTATAAATTAACAATATAGTTGCTGTTCAGGAGCAGCACAAATTCCATCATTATGGATGCTATCTGGTGATCTTGTGGACAAGATGTTGAAGTCAAATTTAAGGGATTCATAGAATAGACTGTATCTTATATAGATGTTGTACAAAATGCAAAATAACTACCATCTCATCTCTGCTGTGGCTTAACCATACCTTCTTCATTGGAACTCTGGCTTTATAGTCTTTCTTTTTATTCCCTGCTTAATTTGTGACAGGAAAAACTGGCTGCTGTAAGATGTAATTTTTCTGCAAACTCGGCAGGGAGGTGTCAGATGCTTTATTCTAGAAATTTGAATTCTATGTAATATTTATCCAGTTTAAGCATATTTTACTCAATTTAACATTTCCTATACTCTTAAATGCCATTCTCTAATAATAGAGGTTACTCCAGTGGAGGACTGGCATGCTTGATATTGACTTCCATAAAGTGTACTGCAATTTTACTTCCACCTTTAAGGTCCTTGGCAATGGCTTCCCTTTTGGCATTTAAAAATCAGCTAACATTAATATTGTTTATATTCCTTCCTCTTCCTCTCTTGTTTATTATGATCATTTTGGGTCCATTTGAAAAATTTATCTTCTTAAACTTGTGGATAAATTTATAACTTAGTAAATAAAATTGTGCTGTTTGGAATATTCATGAAATTTAATAGTGTAAGTGCCTTAGTTTTCCATAAGCATAATTATGAATACACTCTCAGTACTAAAGGCAGATACTGGAAAATACTATACCCATGCTCCCTTAGCACAGCTATCTTAATTTTTGCCATCTGATAGAGGAGAAAAAAATGAAAGTATAAAACGAAAGTGTTGCAGCAAATTAAAGGACATGGACAGAAAGATTCTCAATAGGCTTAGCAACATAGTTGCATATAGAGGTAAACTTTAAAATGCTAAGTTTTTCGATGGTGGTTGCCATATATATTATAACATTAATTATGGACCAAATTAGTTTCATTTAAACCTTGGAAATATGTTGTATATATCTACAGTATGCACGAGAATGAGCATTCTTAAATTCTGTAGATAAATCTATTCATAGGCCCCGTTCACACTGAGCATTTGCCCCGCTGAAGGCACGGGAGCCCTGCAGACTTTCCGTGTGCGATCATACGAGCACATCTGGGAGGCATAGGGCTCCCATGGCCAACCCGCGGCTTCCCGTGGAAAACGCGGAGTAAAAAACTACTAGGTCCGAAGTACTAGTTTCCGGAAACCCCGGGGCAAAGGCTGGCGTCTGATCGCGGGAACGCCAGTATCCCGTGGCTTCTGACACCTGCCCATGTCCCCGGGGTTTCCGGATGTTGTAAGTTTCCATGGGATGCGCACTAATGTTGAACAGTGCATGCACACACACAAGACACTGACAGCGGCCCGCCCCCCCAATGGCGCATGCGCACTTCGCAACACTTCGCACTTGCGTGGTCTGCTGTGTTGCTTTTTTGCAGTGCTGCAGCAGCGCAGTGTGATTGGGGCGCAGAGCTGGAGCGTGGCAATCCGGTGGCCCCTGTGATCAGGCTACCGCGCCTTATTTAGCTCCGGGCGAACTGCCACGCCTCTCCCCCACGTTTTCTGGCCTGTATGACCGGGGCCATAGTATATGTTTTGAGGAATTAAAACCATATCTTAAAAAGCATTTCACTTGTTACAAAAGAGAGAACATTTCATTCGTTTTTCAGCTCTAGCCTCTCCCAACATTTCCATTTTTTCTACTGGAATATTTTTTTAAAGTCCCTGGGGACTGACTCACTGAGGGGGAAAAAACCTCCACCAATTTTTCCAGGTTTTTTTTCTGGGCCATCACCTGTCTAGTTGCCATATCCCAACTCCCTTGTACTATGCAATGAGCTGAAATTTCTCCAATTGGTCTCTACTGTAAATGGTTACATGGCTTGGGTGTTGACTTAACTATCCAGCCAGAAGCAATTTCAAAGAATTATCCTATTGTCTCTGAAGCAGTTGTTTCCATGGACCCATTGATCATTAAGGTGTATTTTTAAAGAATGTTTGCTTTGCTCTTTATTCAGCTGACCTGTTGAATGACAGTTGCTGGTAACATCTGAAAAACATGGCATTGTAAGTCTGTGCTGACAGTCGTAGCCTGTTTGTGTTATATGCACATTGAATATGCACATTGTATTAACAACAAAATGTTTTGCCTTTTGCTCACTGTTCTCCCTCAGTGCATGTTAACTTGTGTTTGTTGTAGGGTCCCCCAGAGGAAACAGTGCTTAGAGCTATGTTTCCAAGAGAAATGGTTGAAACATTATTATTTCATTTTTATTCTGTTTCTGGTGTAGCATCGTCTGAACCCGGCCAGCATAACTTCCAAAGGTAAGAATGACTGGCTTGTACTAGGTATTTCTGAAGCATCTGTTAAAGAAAGAAAATATCTTTAATGCCTATAGTGTCTGAAGTTTCAGGATCAGTTTGTAATCCCTGTTGCTGGAAATTAGATGAGGCAACTCTTAACTGATTTTAGAATGTGAAGATAGTGGGAGCAAACAATAGGGGTAGGACATCACCTTCATTGAAAGGCATCTTACTGCCTCCTGGAAGGAAAATGAATGTTGAGCTGGATGCATGGGCTTTGGTCTGATTCAACAGGATGTTTCTTAATGAGAACCTACAGAATGGCAGTGTCTGTGAATCTGTTATTCATATGCGAACAGAATCAACTCTAGGCTTTGCTTTTAAAAACTACAAATTAACTCCCATTCTATAGTTCTTTGTAGAGAACATTAGTGAAGGCAGATAAAGTAGTACTTCAGTTCTTGATGGCTTCCCTACTCAGCAATTTGCCTCATCTTTTGCTTTCCATCATGCAGCTGATTTATTGCTGGACAGACTAAACCCAGAGACTGCTGTTCTGACTGAGCCACCACCCTTGCATTTCACCTGTGCTGCTAACCATTGCTGTAGAATGGCCACTGAGGAGCTCTCAGCCATCAGCAAGCAGCTGCATTCACAAGCTCAGGTAATCATCACTGTCATGACTTGTTTTCTGTGCCATGGACTGGATTGTATTAGCTCCTGGGGGGGGGGAGGTTTATGTGCACATTCTCCCCCTCATGTACCTTACTCTGTTGTGGGGAGTTGTCTGAAACTTGGAGAATTCAAACTTAACAAATTGAATAGGTATAAATAACAATACATTATGCTAAAGCACATGCAAAGTGTAGAATACAAGGATGACAGTGTCACATGGTAGTTTCTGCCTTTCCACATGACTCACCTCTTAAGATTTGTAACCTGGGGGGAGTGCCCTTTGCTCCTTGGAGGAAGGATGGGATGCACTCTCATCTTAAGTGTGTTCAGAAAAGTTATACTCTCACCGATTGTCTGTCCTTAGCACTGGCATTTCTAAGCTTCCATGTTTCTCATCTGGATCCTGAGAGCCCCCTTGTCTGTGCTGTTGCCATGACTCTAGTTCTCATCTGTTTCTCTCTAGGTCATAGAATCCCTCACTCGGGCTGTACATCAACTGAAACAGGAGAAAGAACTGCAGCAGCACAGTATCAGTCACTTAGAGGGTATCAGGCATTTGTCCTGTTTTGTCATCTCCAATGCTTTCTTCTTCATTTTGACTGTTCAGACTATCTTTGAAACAAAGGTTTAGTTGTCAGCTCTAAGGAGCAAAGATTTTCTTCTCTTACCATCCCAACATAGAATTTGACTTGTCAGAATAATAATTGGCTTCCTCCTTTGCATTCACCAAGCAACTTCTCTACATCAGGCCTATATAGCATTAGGCTCAAGTGTTAATTGTATCTTGGAGAATTTCAAATGTCTGCTTTTTACAGACGTTTCCTATATCTTTGTAGGAATACAGGGAAGGCCTACACAAGCCTAGCAAAAATGAGGACTGAACACTGTCTCCATTGTGCCTCCTATCTTAATTCAGAACTGTACAGTAGCATTGCACCAGTTTTTCTGCCTGTTGTTGCTAAGAAGCAATGTGGCTTGGCCCACATGTGACAGACTTCCTCATTATATGAGTTGCTCAAAGACTGAAAGCCTTGTCTGTGGGTGCCAACCAACTTGGGGAGGAGAAATAGAGATGATTTGGGCAGGAAGGGGCAGAAACAGGGTAAAATACAGAAGAGAGTAAGATGGTACCCATAATACCTGAAACATGAGGACAAAATGGGAAACTGACTCTGGTACCCAGATGGGAGGAAATATCTCCAGCACTGTTACTTGAATGCTTTGTATCAGTAATAAAATAGCTCTGTTTACCTTAGCCTTTGTCCATTGCACAAACCTAGGGGTATGTTACTAGCTAATATCTTCCTCCCGTGCTGCTTGTTATTGCAGAGGAGGTGGATCGACTGCAGCAGAGTCCCCATGGTGGTTTGGATTCGGAGCTGGGACAGAGGAAGGAGAGGCTAAAGAGTAAAGTCCATAGTCTTCAGCAGCAGATGTTTCAGCAGTCAGATGGTGACTGCACCCCTGATCTATATTCCAACTCTGGCCTTGTTCAAGAAAAGTTGGAGAGGTTAGCATTTGGGTTATCAAAAACAATTTGAATTAATCCACAGTTAATATTAGAGAGGATTGGGGCTGGGGGCTATCTAATGGTATTGCTTTTCCTGGTACCATCTGCAAAAAAACCAAACTGCTGGAATAAGACTGGGCTCATAGAACGGCATGTAGAATTAAAGCACAATTTTTAGGCATCATCAGAAGAGCCATGCTGGATCAGACCAGTGGTCCATCTAGTCAGGCATCCTGTCTCACACAGTTTGAGTACATGATGGTATGTGTCAGTTTGCTTGAGCTGAATTGCTTTGCAAGGAATAAAAGTTGCTGCTGTAGCTGCCACTTGAAATTAGTCATCCAGAATTGTTGCCTCTTCTGCTCATTTCTAGGCTGTGGGGACCCAGATAGATGGTATGGTTAACTTTTAGTTTGTTAGCTCTCCAGACATCAGAATGGCAGTCAGTTTGCTACATTTCAGGCCATAGTGACAACATTTTGAAACATCAGCTGAATTTCCAGAAACTAATTGTGGTCTGGTTACTAATGGTTCTATTTTACATCTTCTCTAGCAAAAAAGTCCTGTGGCGAGAGTGTGAGTCCGTCAGAAGAAAGATGGAGCAGCTGAAAAAAAAACTTGGTGATGTTCCTGCACCTTTCAGTTCTGTCCTATCATTACTATTGAGCTAGAGAGCCCTTGCCCTGTATGTCTGATGGGGAAAGGGTTAAGATGGATCCAACTTTAGGAGAGGAGTCATGGCTCAGTGGAAGAGCTTCTGCTTGGCATGCAGAAGGTCCCAGGTTCAGTCCCCAGCATCTCTAGTTAAAAGGACCTGGCAGTAGATGATGTGAAAGTTTCTACCTGAGAACCTGGAGAGTCGCTACCTGTCTGAGTAGACAATACTGATCCCAGTGGACTGATTCTGTATAAGATGGCTTCATGTGTGTGTGTTCAGTGACGTGGCTTATTGCATCTTGTAGATCGGCAAGAGGAAGATTTGTTCAATCAAATGTCTGCAACTCATGAGATTAGAAGGACTCAAAGTCAGTACTTTAAGGTAGGGTTTTCAGAAAATTGCTTGCTGCTACCCATTAATTTTAGTGGCAATAGTGTGCTATGACCAGCACAGAGAGCGGTGCAATTCCTGTCCAGTGTGTTTATAATTTAGTTTAGACAAGATGGGTAAAGGGCATCATAAGACTAGTGAGCAAGGCAAAGAATTGGATGATGGTGCAGCTAAAATATGAATGACAGTAACAGATGTCTGTAGCTAGTCACTTCCACTCTGCTGCACTCACCCAGTGGTTCTTATTTCGACTCTCTAATATTTTATATGTTTATTTGATTTATACCCCGCCCTCCCCGCGAAAGCAAACTCAGCGTGGGCTTACAAAGGATAAAACATAATTATAACATAGGTAAACCATATAAAATCATATAAAACAATATTATATCATAAAGTGCTAGCTAGTTGTAAACTAATACTTGGAGACGGCAGCAACAGTTATGTTAATATAACTTCTGGTCTTTGGTCTGCCTTGCTTATCAATTTCTCAGTCTTTATCATATATATGTGGCAGGCACAGGCTCTAACAGTGGAATCAGGGCATGGGCTCTGTCTTTCTCAAGAATCGTTAACAATCTTTAGTGATAATGTTGTTGGTGTTGTTAATGGTGGCGGCTCCTTAACCAAAAGCCTGGTGGAAAAGCTCCATCTTGCAGACCCTGCAGAACTGTAAAAGGTCCCACAGGGCCCTGATCTCTTCTGGGAGCTTGTTCCACCAGTTTGGAGCCGCCACTGAGAAGGCCCTGGCCCTGATTGTTGCTAGTCTGACGTCTTTGGGGCCTGGAAGGGTCAATCGATGTTGAGACCCTGAATGCAGTGCTCACTGGGGTACATATGGGGAAAGGTGGTCCCTTGGGTATGTCAGCCTTTGACCATATAGGGCTTTAAAGGTAAGAACCAGCACCTTGAAGCGAATTCGGAATGCTATCGGCAGCCAGTGTAGTTTTAGTACAGGCTGGATGTGCTCTCGTATATGGGGACCCATCAAGAGCCTGGCTGCTGCATTTTGCACTAGCTGCAGCTTCCAGATTTACAACAAGGGCAGCCCCATGTAGAGAGTGTTACAGTAGTCCAGTCTCAAGGTGACCATCGCATGGATCACTGTTGCAAAGTCGTTGCGGTCAAGGAAGGGAACCAGCTGCTTGATCAAGCTGAATATGGTAGAAGGCTGACTTGGCAGTGGCTACTCCCTGTGCTTCCATTGTTAGGGAGACGTCCAGGAGCACTCCCAAGCTCCTGACCTCCAGCGCTGGCACCAGCGGTGGCCCATCGAAGGTCAGGAGTGGGATCCCTACCCTCAGACCATCCCAACTCAGGCACAGGACTTCTGTCTTCGTCGGATTCAGTTTCAGTTGGCTCAGTCTAAGCCAACCAGCCATGGCTTGTAATGCCTGGTCCAGGTCTTCCAATTTAGAGTCAGATTGGCTGCCCAACAGCAGATAGAGCTGGGTGTTATCCACATATTGGTGACAACCCAGCCCATGCCTCTAGGCAATCTGGGCAAGGGGGTGCATATAGATGTTAAATACCATCAGGGAGAGCACTGCCCCTTGAGGCACTCCACAGTTTAGTGGGTGCATTTGGGATAGCTATTCCCCTAGTCCCACCCTTTGTCCCCGACCTCAGAGAAAGGAGGCAAGCCATTGTAAGGCAGACCCCTGAACTCATGTGTCGACAAGTCAGTGAATCAGTAACTGATGGTTGACCATGTCAGATGCTGCCAACAGGTCCAACAGCAACAGCACTGCCGAACCGCCCCGATCCAGATGTCTCCAGAGGTTATCCATGAGGGCGACCAATCCTGTCTCTGTCCCATGGCCGAGGCGAAAACTGGACTGGAAGGGATCTAATATGGAACTGTCTTCCAAAAAGCTCTGTAGCTGAATTGCCACAGCTTTCTCTGTTATTTTGCTCAGATAAGGCAGATTGGAGACTGGCTGGTAATTTGCCAATTCAAGAGAAGGTTTTTTCAAGAGAGGGCATCGGGCCACTGCTTCTTTAAGTGCCCTAGGGAACAGTGCCTCAACGTGGGACATTAATAATCTCGCTTAGGGCACCTCAAAACCCATCACGGCCAGCTTTAATTAGCCATGACAGGCATGGATCTAGACAGCATGTGGTTGGGTGTACAGCCAGGAGCAGTTTGTTGACTTCCTCTAGGCTGAGCAGACTGAAATGCTCCACTTGAAGATGTGCATGGAGCCTCGAATTCGGTCACTGTCTCAAATGTGGCGGGGAGGACGCGGTGGAATGACAAGACTTTATCAGCGAAGTAGCTCACAAAAGCTTCACAGCTGATATCCAATTCCCTAGCATTTGGCCTCCCTTGTGGCAGAGTAGTCTAAGACCAAATTGTTCTAAATAATTGGGCTGGGCGTGAGCTCACATACGCAATCGTAGCTGCATATAATTCACACTTCGCAGCTTTGACTGCCATCTCATAGGATCTCATAAACATCCTATAAGAAGATCTTGCAGCCTCATCGCAGGCACACCGCCACCGGCTCTCTAGCTGCCTTAGCCTTTGCTTCATAAGCCACAACTCCTGGGTGAGCCAGGGGACGAGCTTAGAGTGAGGGTGCAGAGGACATTGGGGAGCAATCTCATCGATGGCTGTCCTCTACAAGATCATCTAATGAACTGTCAGATCCCGCAGAGCCATCTGAGGCTGCATAGGGTCCATTTGGCTCCACGGGCAAGCTAAAATATGCTTGCCGCCCAAACAGGGTTGGGGTGAAACATTCAGATAGGCCTTCAGAGCAAGGTGGTCTGACCATGGTACTGCCAAGGCAGTAATCCGGTCCACTGTGGCCCCCGCCATGAAGATCAGATCAAACGTGTGCCCATCCCAGTGAGTGGGGGTCGTTATATATTGGGAGAGTCCTAGCACCACCATGGATGACACCAGATCCGTTGCCTGAGTGGAGGTTGCATTGTCAGCGTGGACATTGAAGTCACCCAAGATTATCAGTCTAGGGTGTTCCAAGGCCCAGCCCGATGTGGTCTCCATCAGGGATGGCAGGCTGTTGGCCAGTGCATGGGGCAGTCAGTACACCAGCCAGATTGCCAAACTTCCCGATCTCCCACACTAGGCCAACACACTCAATGCTTAGGATCTTTGGTGGTGGGAGCACTCTGAAGGAGTAAGCTTCCTGAATGAATAGAGCTACTCCTCCCCCCGCCCCCTAGTGTGCTATTGGTGAAGGACCAAGAACCCAGGAGGGGCAAGCTGGGAGAGAGCAACAGTCTCCCCATCCCGTACCCAGGTCTAGGTCACACACACCAGGTCTACATTCTGCTTGCACAGGAATTCCCAAGGGACTGTGGTCTTTTTGTTTATAGATCTGGTGTTATGCAACGCCAATGTCAGAGGGGGGTCATTTGTCCTAGCCCCACTACCTACAACCTTTGGGATGGGACGTAGGCTGGAAGGAGGCCAAGCTATTATACTTCTCTGCCCCCTTCCCTTCTCTCCATGCTTAGTCCCACCGCTATACTTTCCCCTCCCCAGGAGCACTGGAATCCCTTGCCCAATCATTGCCGCACCTAGTGGTCTTCACGAGCCTCAGACCAACTGGTGAAGCTGATGTCAAGCATCCAGTATATGTATATAGTACCAGTAGTGGTGTACAGCTTCCAGCACTGCTGGGTCAATAGTTTATTCCAACCTATCCTACCATGTGATTCAATCTCAGTCCCTGTGCAGTCTTTCTGCAAGCCTTAATACCAGAAGAGAAAGACGATGAGTGAGGGTGAGTGAACATATGCACAGACCGAAGCAGTTGCCTCTCACTCCCCCTCCCCCCCCCGGCAAAGGACAGAGCACATGTGACCTCTTAAACACTACTGGTTCTCCAACTGTGTTAAGGCATCTGTCCTTGGGGCTCTCTTTAAGGCTGGGATGTTATCATGAAGACTGCCACTAAAGGGCTATATTATGTTTCCTTGGCCTGTGAAAGATAACACAATGTGGCACTGGGAGTGTGGACACAGGTGTAGTTTACCACTCTACTGTTGGCTTGTAGGTGATGGCTGACATTCCCAGGAGGATTTGAGTGAGACATTGCATAGATCTATTTAACAACAATTGCTCATAAGAATTTAAGGAGGAAAGATGTAATGGGAATGCAAGTCATTGTTTAAAAAAAAAACTTTTTAAAAAAAATTGAGTTACAACCAGGGTTGTCCATGTTCATTCTTGTTCCTAGATGCTGGAAGATCTGATGAACAGTCATAAAACTCAGATTCAGAATTTGGACAGAGCTAGGAGTGAGTCACAGGGCACCCGGCAGGAACTCAGTAACATCAAGTAGGGGAACATGTGATATGCTTTATGTGCTACAGTGGGCATATGTGTCTGTTGCTCCTAAGGTCAGAATTATATGCAAGTTCTATACTGAATTCAGGATTCAGATGTACCTGTGTACTAAATTGTGTGTCTCCGGTTTGTCTCATTCAGAAGAAGGCATGAGAGACAAGGGAAATAGCATCTCAGCTTTATGGCAAGCAATCAGCAGTCCAATAGAGGGATTGTTACTACAATATTCTTCCTAAAATTGGTACTAAATGATGGTGATCCATATGCTACCACTCCAGAAGTTTTCTGACTTGTGATCCATGCTACTCCCTAAGTTTGAAGCCCTTGGTGCTGTTTAAAGAGGGTTGACGAATAAGTTAAATTGCCTGCTCCTCATAAGACTTGTTGGCTCAAACCCTCCTCTTATGACTCCTCTTTCCACTTTTTTATTCACTGTGGTGAAGTGCTGTCATGCCATATTCTTTTTCTGTGTGTGTGTGTGTAGAATAATTCTGTCATTTTTGCCTTTAACTGCAATATGCCTTGGCTTCACAAATGGATTGGCTGGAGTGGCATGGTATATGTTCTTTGAAATTAATCTCTTGAGTAAAGAAGTGTCTTTTGCTCAGACAATTGTCATCAGCCAGGTTAATAAGGGCTGATAGTTAATCATTCGTAAGATGGTTGATTGAATCCAGAAGAACTCATACTGTCTTTTCTCTCTGGTTACTCTTACTCTCAAAATTGTGACTGATTCTAAGCAGGTAACACTTCTGCAAACTCATTCTGAATCTGTTCTTCAAGTAAATCCAGCTGTCCTGGCTCATTACAGTCAATTATGGCTTCCTTGCCATTCACTCATCATTCCCAGCAGTTGGATTTCACGAAACTGTTCATTCCTTCTCTGTCTATATGCACCTCAGGACACTGATTACTCCTTTCACTGCGTCCAATGTATAGTTGACTGTATCCACTCTCAGTACCCCTCAGGGACTGTCTGCCTGCAGTGCCTGCTCCCTTACAAAGCTACCCAAATTCTATGATCACCCCCTGAGGTGCCCCCGTCTCCTGAGATTAGATGGATAGCAACCCAGGATGGGAGACTTCTCACTCATGGGACCAAAACTCTAACTCCCCAGATCAAGTTGCCTCTCTCCTTCTGTTGCCATCCTCCTCCCAACAAGTGAAGACTTTTTTTTTTCTATTTGGTCTGGCACTCCCTCAGTGATCCTTCCTTCCTGTCTTTATGTTTTAATTACTGTTTTTATGTATGTGTATTTTTGTTGTATTGTATGTGTGTATTGTATGTGTGTTTTAGCTTGGTTTCAAGTGTTTTAATTAAGGTTTTTAAAATAGTGTTTAAGATGTATTTTTAATATGTATGTTTTTAATCTGTTAACAACCTTGGTGGCTCTAATCTGGGCAGAAAGGCAGGGTATAAATTTTGTAAACATAATAAAAAAGATGTTGTGTTTTCTCTGTTACACATGTGCTTCCCTCAATCACTGATATATTTTTCTTGTTTTTTACATTTGTTTTAATCAGATCCACAGTTATCAGCTTAAGAGAACAAGTGAAAAGTCTGCATGCTGAGGACAAGCTGTGTGCTATGCCACTGAGGGAGGAAAGCATTCGCCGGAGTGAGTGCTGGTTCTTAGAACATCCTGTATGGAAATAATCTTTGGCTAGGAAGGAGTGGGCATGGTTGAATGTGAAATATGGCATGAATGTGCATTCGAAGTACATGATTTGACAAGAGCTACAATCTCCAGTTAATGTGTGTAACAGAGTAAGCTTGTAGCATATACTCCAAAAATGTATAGAAGAGGAACTCTCCTTTGTATAAGCCTTTTTATGTTTATGAAAATAATAAAAATCTAAAGTGGGGGGAAGGGAGAACATGTGCAAAGCTTCTGTTGTACATACAGTTTACTGTCAGGCCATTAGAGCTTTGTACAATTAGAAGGGCAGCTTTTCAGCTGATGTTGTTGGTGTTAAGTCATTGGGAGACTGGGCAATGAGCTGGTAGACTTCCTAATCTTTGGCTATCTGTCTCCTAGAAAAAAGGAATGGATTACCGCATGACGATATCTTGTCATCCTTTCTGTGTGATGATTCAGCTTCCGAGCTCAGTCTCACTGATGTCAGCTCAGATGAACTCTTCAGTGAACCAGAAATTGCAGAACTTGCTGGTGCGACTTAGAATAATTTGAATTTTCTGAACAGCATTATTTCTTTTCTGTAAACATGGGAGGATGTTCAGGCCTGCAATTTCTGGTGTGGATGCTCTTTACTAGTTACCTTGCAATGGGGAGGGGACTTTTCCCCCAGTGGAGTGCTACTCTGACATAGCAGTGATGCAGAAAAATGTTTGTTCAGAGAACTTGTACAATGTCAGTCACAGAATCCAGAATGCAATAGATTCCATTTTTCCTACCTAGAAGGAGGTTTTGGCCCTCATGGCTGTGAAGAAGTTTTAAAATACGCAGGAATCTGCTACAGCTCAGAAACCAAAAGAATGCCAGGCAGGGTTTCTACTTTTTTGTGTAACTTCTCATGGTTTATGCAACCTAATTGTATATATGCTTACTCAGAAATAAGTTTTGTTGAGTTTAATAGACTTACTCCTTACATCTCTCCATAGGTTTGGAGCTTTACTGCTTCAGTCTTGCAATTTTATGTCAGCTCCCTTGGTATCTTTTTTTTTTTTAGTCCTCCCACTGATCTGTAAAAGCCTAATGTAACTGGACTGGATTGATACAGCCACTGTTTCTTATTAAACCGGTAACTGTATCATTACCTAAAATTTTTGGTTATCCATTGTGAGAACCATGATGCAGGACAAAAGCTGTGTGTTTGTGTGTGTGCTCATGTGCACACTCACATCCTTGGTTGTCGCACCTGGTTTTATGCCCTCTGATATTCTTTGCAGTATTTCCTTCACATATTTGTTCCCGGAATTTCAGTTTTTGTTACATCAATAACCGTGTTGTGACTACTCCAGTTTGGGGAATAAAGAGCTTAACATTCTATTCTGGGAAACTTATGCCCTATTTGATTAAAATGCTTAATTCTTGTGAATGGTATTTGGAGAGGTTGGGGTGGTCTATTAAACTGCTTTGCATTTGCATTTTTCACTACATGAATCCTGCTGATTCACTCTATGTGAAGGAACCAATTCTAGTAGATCTTGCTTTGGGCATTCAAGATATTTTATGCACCTTTCCTAGAATGACTTCATGGAGTCCTTTTGCCCTAAGAATTTGAACTCTAGTACATGCTTATGGCGGTCATATGAAGCAACCCTTTGAGTTTTCCAAAGGGAAACAAGTTATAGTTTTGTTCCTGCAGGGTCTTCTGGAGCTCTTGATCACTGAATTATTTCAGCATCACTTACAATAAAATGTAAAGGGCAAAAAGCTGATTTGGTGATATGGGTGTGTATTGTCTTATGCTACATGGTGTCTTGTGCTGTGTGGTGGGTATGTGTTAATCAAGGTCAGAGTGATGGGCTAATTGCTCTGTTTTGTATTTTTAGATGACAATGAGATTTCCATACCGAGCTTGGAGATGGAGAAGAGCACCCCTGGAGGGAAGGCTAGTAGCATGTTGGAGGGAGCAGAACTTACCAGTGGGCTGTCCACCAGTCTGCCTGAGCTGAGCTTGAGTGACCTATAAAGCTTCTCTGAAAGACTGGATCATTCTTTCTAGCTTATAAAATTTTTAAAGAGAAGAGAAACTTATGGTGTGCTTCCTTGTATGCTGAGCTGGTTTTTGTACAGATGCAACCCGAGATAGAAAGTGGTATTAGCTTGGTGTGTAATTCAAACAATGTTAGTACATTAAAGAATTATGTGGGGGCTTGAATAATGCTGTGTGTTTGTCTTGTCCAATGGCTTCCTGCTTCTCTTTCCAGAAAAGAACAGTTAAGTTGCTGTTTCCTGTGTGTGTGCTTATAAGGGAAAGGAGTACATGTTAAGCTTTTCAAGAATTAGTAATTCATAATATCCATATTTTGCCATGTTAAATGTGTGCACAGTTTAAGATCATGATTTGTTTCCTTGCAAATCAGACTGTGTGGCGGTCAGTTCAGACTAATCCACCTGGAGGCATTTCTGTCAGTCTTTTGAACTGGCTATGTCCACAAAACATCTTCCTGTCCTCGTTCAGCACGCTTGATGCACAATGAGGAGGGAAGGAAGCAGTACTTGTTCCTTCTGATGGACTAAATTAGCCTTATTGGGCCAGTGAGTGATCTCCTTATATGTACTGTCAAGTGACAAGCACAGTCTTACTGCTGCTGGATGTACATTAAGGTAAAGGTAAAGGTTTCCCTTGCTCGAAAGCCAGTCGAATCCGACTCTAGGGTTGTGGTGCTCATCTCCGTTTCAAAGCCGAAGAGCCAGTGCTGTCCGAAGACATTTCCATGGTCATGTGGCCGGCATGACTAAACACCAAGGCGCACGGAACACTGTTACCTTCCCACCGAAGTGGTACCTATTTATCTACTTGCAATTTCCTGCTTTCAAACTGCTAGGTTGGCAGGAGCTGGAACTAGAGACGGGAGCTCACCCCATCATGCGGCAATACTCGGGTCTTGAACTGCTGAACTACTGACTTTCCACAGCCTGCAGTTCAGCGTCTTAACCACTTGAGCCACCGCAGCTCCTGGATGTACATTACTGCCCAGTAAAATGCTTTAGGGACATGCCCCCATGGGGTCTTCCACTTAAGACCAGGAGGGGGATGTTTAGGAAGTACTGTGGAAGTCTAGCCTGTTTGTACACATGGAATTGTTGTGCTGAGAAGGGATGGACTGTGGTCTACTTCCCTAAATACATATTTGCCTGAATGATGGTGTTGCTTCTGAATTTTGGGTCAGGTTTTGGGGGCGGGGGAGGGGACAGACAGTTTCCTCAAAAATGTATGGCAAGGTGATACAATCAGTGTCCTTTCAGTCTGGTGTTGAATCCTCTTCAGTGAATGGAGTAGAACACTGGAGGTCATCTTGTCATCTCTAAGAGACTTTTTAGGGATCCTAGAAGCTGTTGATAAATTTAAATAGTTCAAGAAGTTTATTTGAATAAGATCCATCTACTTTTTGTTAGCTAAGGCCTGTGAACAAATATGTGTTGTAGCAAATGCTGATAGTTAAACTTGCATTTTTCCTTTCAGGAAGAGCAGCCATGGATAGCTGCAGTGATAAGACCTCCTTAACCCATTTCCCACCAGCTGTGTTTTATTAAAGGAACACCCACCCACAGTGTCTTGTCTTCCCATGGGGTTTCAGAAAGGAGGAATATTTCTGCATTCCTTAAGAAGGGTCCATATAGAGAGGGAGGGGGAGAGTTACACAAGTGAACACACATATTCTAATTCTCCCAGGACTATTTTTCCATTTTTTAAAATTAAATCTAATGCCATTTCCCCCCATAACTTCACTGAGGTGGAGTCACCTAGTACAGCATCGTTGTGACTTCTGTGCAGTCTTATGAGCACTGGGATGGTATGTGAAAGTTCATCAGCAGCCCCTTCCTCTGGGTTTTTTTTTTAGCCTTCCCCAGACAGGACTCTGGTGATGCTGCTGATTAAAATCTGGAAAGAAATAACAGGCATGGATGTGCAATTTGGTGTAGGACCCATCTTTTTAACTTTGAAATACCTAATGTGGGCTTTGTGGTGACAAGGTATTAGTCAGGATGGCTTATTTGTCCTAAAATAGCAGCTGTTACAACTGCATCTTCACCTTGCCAAGGCTCAGATGAATAGTACCAGCTCATTACAATGGATTCAGAGTCCTTGCCACAATTCTAATCTGCCTGTGTAATGTAGTTACCTGGATTTCATGTGTATTGGCAATTCAGCACATTGCACAAAGTTGTGTCTTATACTTGTTCAGGAAGCAAGCCTGTGTGGAAATCCTGAAAAACTGGCTGGAGCAGGCAGCATATCTAATTTCAAGAAAAACTCTCTTTGGAAAGAAAAAGAATTAAAAGTGCGGAAAAGGAGGGAAATTAGCCCACAGGATTAGATCAACAGGTGCTCTTTTCTGGTATAAAGAGTGCTGGCAAATAGCATCTGCTCCAGTTTATAATACACAGGCTTGATATTATGTGTGAAAAACTCTGTTTGGGTGACAAATCCTGTATTCGCAAGCACATTTGACTGGTGCATGGTTCACTTGACACTGGTATTTGATGGAATTTAAGCTTTGATAAATGGAAAGGATGTGTATATGGAATAAAGTCTGAGGTAGCCAAATTCCCTCTTTAACTTCCTGAGTGATTTCAGTGCACCATGATTAAGTATAACAGGAATGATTTAGTTTACCAGTTGAGTCTCTGCATTACAGTGTCCCTCTAAGGTAGGTTTGCCAGGTCTTACCTGGCTGTCAGTGGGGGGCTCCCTCTTTGTTTCCTGGAACCTTTGGCACATGTGCCGCGATAACATCACCTGAAAGTGACATCATCATGCAGGGCATGTTGCAGGGGGACGCTCTTGTCATTTGAGGAAAAACTCTTATCATAGAGTGTGTCCCCTGCAATGTGCCCTGTGTGATAATGTTGCCTCTGGATGACATCATTGTGCCAGGCACATTGGTGTGGGTGGGATTCCCCCGCCTGCTGCATTGGGGCCAGTGGATTGGGAGCCCTGAAAGTGGGTAAACCCCTACCCCCATCGGGGGAATGGTAACCCTGCTCTAAGGGTATTGTACTGTGGCAGTTTAATGCAAGACAGAGTATCTTACTCTTTGGCTTGGCATTTTAACATGCATCAAGAAAAGGAAGGCATTCTGGTTATCCAGAAAAGAGTAGCAGCACAGGGGTGCTATGCATCTTGGGAGACTGCTCTTTATAATTATTGCCACCAAAGCTTTATTATTGTTTGCACTGTGTACTTAAGTAGCCTGCTGACCGGAAGACAGAAACTTCTACTTGAGATCCTGAGAGTGAAAATGTAACATTGAAATCACTGATGTTAAAAAGAGAGAAGCACAACTTCTAGGGGAATTTGACTATGAGCCATACCCCTTAATACACAGGAGACAAGAAAATGTTTTACACAGCTTCTCTCTAAAAAGAATGCTTGAGTTGCCCATCTCAATTTTGCTGCCCATTTTATTGTGTCCCAAAAAAGTATGATGTCAGGGTTTGGAGCAAGTGGGAGCTGATAAGGCTCACAGATTCAGTAGGCAGATTTCTCGTTTGTTTAAAACTTTGATTACTAAGGCTATGTTGGGGGAAAATGGAACTTTCCATCTGGCTGTGACCTTTGAATCATCTCTAAAAATAACTCAAATCTCAGTATGAGTATTGGCTTGAAATAAAACCCTGTGGCTGCTTCTATTGAGTGATATAGCCTTCT
Source organism: Gekko gecko (assembly GCA_029375565.1). NCBI lineage: Eukaryota > Metazoa > Chordata > Lepidosauria > Squamata > Gekkonidae > Gekko > Gekko gecko. The sequence goes on from JAPDNY010000006.1 coordinate 97,953,280, forward strand.
TATGTAACACCATATGGTTAGTTTGTTTGGCTCCAGTCTGCCCAGTGGAGCTGGTTTTCTAGTGCTTTGGCTTCTTTGGATTTAGAGTAAAATCTGGGTTGTTTCCACTGCTCTTAATAGAGAAAAGCAGTTGTCCCTAAGCAAAGCATTATGCAACCCTAAAACTTGCGTGAGCAACCTTTTATCTGTCTGGTAAATCTTAAGCTCTGCTGAATCAGACCAAGGGTGAATCTGATTCATTAGCCTGTTTCCCATAAGTGTAAAATATTCCTCTAGGAAGCCTACAGCAGGGCATTTCTCCCACTATTGCCTTCCAGCATTAGCACTTGGATGCCGTTTTGAACTAATAGTCATTGACAGATTATCCTCTATGAATGTGTCTAGCCTTCTTTTAGAGACCTCTAAAGGTTATTGATATTTGTAGCAGTGAATCCTGCATGTTAATTAAACACTGGGGGAACAGCACATTCTTTTCTGTCCCAGTTCTACTCCATTGCATGTCTCAGATTCTGGTATCATGAGAACACAGGAATAAAAAACGCACCGTTTTTCCAAACCATGCATAATTTTACAAGACCTATCAGATTTCCTTCCCCCTCACTGTTGTCCTTCCTAGGCAAATATTAAAGTATATTCTGCAACATTTTAAGTGACTGCCAGTTTGGCTGCCTATAAATTCAACAGCCCTGACTATATGTAAACACCTGCTTGGATCAGCAAAAAAACAGCACCCAAAAGGGATGGGCTGAAATCTCTTGCAATGTGATGAGGGAGCCTGGGCACAGAGTTCAGATGGCTCTTAGGCCAGCTCTGCCTGTAAATTTGTTGCTAGGTAAAATTACTCTTCAGCTTGGAGCCACATCATATATGTGCCAGTGAACATATTTGCTGCCATGTGTCCACATGACAGCTACGGTTAATGTCATGTGCCTATAGAGTGTATGCATATATTAAATATTTATTACATCTAAGAAGAAATAAAAAGAATAGGTTCTTCAAAGCTAATATTTGACGTAGATATAAGCAGCCTCATGTTTACTAAGGGAATGACTAAGCCATATGGGCATATCCAAAGTCAAATTTCATGGGAACTGGCAGTAGCCAACATAGCATAATGATCTTATTGAGAGAATTTATTTTCTGGTGGTATACTTTACAAACAAAACACCCTTCTGGCTAAATGACCTCAAGCTTCTTCCCTGAGCAAGTGATTTCCAGTGCTGGCTGGCTTTGCTTGCCTGGGTATAGTTTGTCCTTGTTTTATTGTTTTACCACAGACACACTCCCATGAGGAAGTGGCTAGGTTGCAGGAGCTGATTTCTTTTTATCTGGATTTTGTGCCCCACCCATTTTTCATTTCAAAGGTAACTACGCAGATTGATTTCTTGCCTCTTATTACTGAACATAATTATGCTGAGTGTGGAATGAATGAAAAAAAAAACCAGAAAGGCTCATCAGAGGCTTGTTCTGCCTTCAAAAGGGACATAGATGGAGCTGGCCTTGTCTGTTCTGCCACTGACAGTTTTCATTGGTTGTGCAGGGAAACCTCAAATACCTTTTTGGCCCAGCCCCCGTGGGGAAGCTGCAACATCAAAATCCACTCATTTCCAAACTAGAGGTATAACTCCTTTGAAGGGGAAACAGAAACACTGAGCAGGGACTGTGCCTCCCTCAACCCCTTCCTGGGCATGATCACTGGGAATCGGGTCTTCAGTTCTAAAAAATTATGTCAGGGGTGATGAGTCTCACCAATCTCAGGGGCACCCATCAGAGTAAAAAGTTACAAGGAAGCTATTCAGCCTGATCCTATCAGCAGTGTTGGGTTTCTAGTAGGGCTGCCAACCTCCAGTTGGAACCTAGAGATCTCCAGGAATTACAATTGATCTCCAGACAAGAGACCAATTCCTCTGGAGAAAACAGAGGGTGTACTCTATGGAATTCTACCCCCTGCTGTCCCTCCCCTTCCTAGTCTCCCTCCCAAATCCTCAGTAATTTCCCAATCCAGAGTTGGCAGACCTAAGCTTGACTAGTAATATGGTTGCAATTCTAGCCACTTAGTGGAATTACTCAAGAGTAAACAAGCTTAAGACAATCACTTGGGATACTTAACTGGAGAGGAAGGGTAGGTTTTCAAAATTCCCACTATGTATTAGAATTTCTAGAGGTTTCAAGCTGCATCATAGCACTTTTCCCCTCATTAAAAGAAAGCCATCCAACCCTGCCAGTATTGTGGAATGGTTACAGTTGGGCTAGGATCTCAGACAGAGGTATGAATTCCTGCTGTGCTATGGAAGCTTGCTGGGTGATCTTGGACCATTCTCAGCCTAACCTCCCACACAGGGTTATAGTTGTGAAGATAAAATGGAGAAAGGAAGAATTGGCTGTGATCAGATGTGCCATTTGATCTGTTGCTGTTCCCTTACAAATTGAAAATGCACGAGCAGACAGCAACATCTGTCTGTCATGCCCCAGTCATCTGTGGCCCATTCCCCCCCTTTACTGCGTGTTTCTTTGATACCTGTGAAAGTCCAGTCCTGTTGGTCTGAGCTGATTCCAAAATGGATTTCCTGTTGTCTGATCACTCTGTTGCACACCCAAACCTTCAGCAGGTCTGACTGGTCTCTTGTTTTCCAGCTGCCATTTTTTTATGTACATAATTGTATATTCGCACCTCTCCATCCCTCTCCCACAGGGGCTGCTCAAAACTTTCTTTATAAAAACTTTCAAAGAAAGACACCTCTGTACTTCAGCTTTTTTCTGTGTTTTCGGGAAGGGGTTAATTGAAAAGTTTAGAGGAGGAGGATTGCAGTGAACTACATATCCCAGCAGGCTCATCACTGCTTGTACACATGCTCAAAGGACAAACTTTTTTAAAAAATGGCCAATAGCAACACTCCTTGACTGCTGCGTTTGATCGATCAAGGACAGTGTTCCCTCTAAGCCGAGTTAGTGTGAGCTAGCTCACAGTTTCTTAGCCTCCGGCTCACACATTTTTGTCTTCGCTCAGGAAGGATGGCTCCAGAGCAAATGAATGTATGCAGTAGCCAAATCACTCACTCACAGCTTTAATGCCAGGAGCTCAAAAGGTAGAATTTTTGCTCACAAGACTCCACAGCTTAGAAGGAACATTGATCAAGGATGGGGTAACATCACTTTGAAGACTGCTAAAAGGAGTGAGTCTGATCAGTATTCTGTTACAAAATAACCTGGATTAATTAGACACAGGGCAACAACAGATCGAACTGCACATCTGACCGCAGCCAATGATGTAAGTTGGGGAGAAAACCAAGGTATAACTGTAAAGACGCAGGTTTCTGTCTTTGTTTCCAGGGCACTCATCAGCTTTTCTCCATACTATCTGTGCTGCTTCCTATTTAATGAAAGGTGTTAGGGGACAATAGCAGCCCCATGAAAAGACAGGTATTTTGAATTTATTGGGCTCTGAACTGATGGAAATTATAGCAATCACATAACCTCATCAAATCTATAACAAAGAATTTCCAAACAAGGGAAATAAGGTATCTGAAAACAACAAATGCATTTTATTTGTACATTTTATAATAAAACAATACCAACAAGAAGATACCTTATTGGCTCTTCAGAAACCTAAGGATGGAAAAGAGAAACAGGTGAGCAGACAATGGGCAAGGCAGTAAAATGAAGGAAACTAGAGAGGATTAAGAAGGGTTTTTTTGTTAAAAGTACCTTCATGTAGGCATACAACAAAAACTCTGTTCTCCCCTTCCCCATTTCCCCCTGCAACCACAGAAAGCCTTAAGAAGGAACAGTTGTTAAGATTATATGGCAGTTTAGGAGGTGGGAAAACTAAAGCCATTAGGAAGGGCATGGAGCTGAATCCAAAGAACTGTGAGCAAAAGGGGTCCCTCCTGTGTCCTCCATTATTTGCTCACAAAAGGCAACCTTTGGACCCAACCTATGTGCAATAATATGTGCATCATTTTGCAGACAAGGCACAAAGCAGTTCTAAGGTTTCTATATGGTAAGGAAGTAACAAGCAAATAAGAGGAGGTAGGTGGAGAACAAAGGCTTTAAGAGGACACAACTGTCACATCCATAACAAAACCCTTTTCAGGCACCAGGACTATAACAAACGTGATACTAGCTAACAAACATCAAGCACATTCAAATCATAACTGCCTTTTCTCTTCCTGAAAACAATGTAACAGCAATAAAGGGTTTGCTTCTTTATCAGTAGCAACTACTCCCTGTATTCCTTCTGTAATCACTGAATCCTACTGCTAAAAGGAAGTAAACAGAAGTGCAAAAACCAATTTCTTAAAGCAGAACTCAGAGGGAGCCAACTGGGTCTCCATATCATGGCATGGTTTGCGCTTTCATTCTTAAATATGGCTTGTGCTAGGCTTTCTTGCCATTTCTTGTATAAGAGTCCTTTAGTGCAGCTCTCAGAAATCCAGGAAAAGCCTCTCTTGGCATTGTTAATAGGAGTTAGTGCACCCACTCTCTTGTTGAGCCTAGAGTAGAGAGGTACCAGAGGAAAAGCCTGGGTCAGGCTGGCTCCAGTTCTCAGAACAAACACTAAGAAAAGGTGTAATTGGATTCACAAGTTCATAGTCATGTGCAAATCAATACAGCTTCCCCCTATATCTTTCAGGGAATTCTCTGCCCAGTCAGAATCTTTGCAGGCATTGTGCCTTCCTTGGTTTGTCCCAGTCAGGATGCTAAATGGTCTTCCCTAATAGCTGTACAGGGAAAGAGGCGTATCCTCCATCATGTCATCCTGAAATAAAAAGAAGAGTTGGTAAAGGGCATCGAGTAAAGGAAGCAGTGCACACATGCCCATCCATTTTGATACTGCCACCTATCATTCACAGGCAAGCATCCAGAAGTAACCTAAAATCCTGGACATGTTGAAGAATTGTAACCATTGAAAGAGATGGATGGGCTTTAGATGAGACCAGTGTTCCTGATGATATGATCCATAGCTCAGGACCCTTTGGAATGGAATCTCAAACTGCTACCCATCACTGTTGGAAAAGAAATACGTTATGCCAACTTACAGTATTTCTTAAATGGTCTAAAAGAGTTTCTGAGAAGCACTGAATCCCCTTCGTAACCTTATCTCCAAGGACATAATTGAAGCCACTATTCACAGTAAACCTTATTTTTGAACATTCCCCAAATTGGGGCTGGCTGGCAATACAGATCTCACCTCCTTTCCATACATGCATTCTGATCATGATCTTGAAACAATGCCTTAAAATACTCTCCCCGAGCCCCAGCAAAGGATTCTTAAGGTGATGGTAAGGAAGCACAGGACTGAATAGAGGAATCAGTGAAGTCAGGGATGGAGCTCAAGCAGAGGGACTAATGGCGGGCACTCACCATAGGCAAATCTTGGAGGCGCCGAAACCGTAGCCGATTGTTGCGCTGACGGTACCTTAAGAAACCCATCAGAGCCAGGATCCCTACTGTCACAATGAAAATAAAGATGACAGCAATCACCAAAGGGTCCCCACCTATAGGGCTCTCTGTTGGTATACTAGGCAGATCTGAAGAGATGAAAATAAGAAATTTATGAGTCAATGAATCCAAGATGAAAAATCTGAACACCACCCCATCACTTCTAAGCTCAAATTTATTCTGGTATAAGAGAATTTATGCATGCATGTTTCCCAGATTCCCCAAGAACATATATCTAGTCTCCTCCCACTGTTTCTATTGTCCTTGGTACAGGGATAAGAGCAAGCCCTAGGATGTACTTTCATCGTAATCTTCCATATGCAATCCAGATGTCTTCTCCTGCACATGATCAGTTAGCCTCTTCATTTCCATTGGTGTGGTTTTATGAGGCCTGGATGTGGAGGAGGCAGCCTCAGAGGTTGCTGCAACCAGTGTAAGCACACTTCCATCAATGACAGTAAAACTTGGAGGTGATGTAGATTCAGCAGTGCTGTGCTTTGTAATAGCTTCATGGTCTGTGGCTGGCATGGTTTCAAGTATCCTTTTTGTAGTGGCCAAGGTGCTGAATGTGGAAGATTTTGGCCGAGGGGAAGCTGTTGTCCCTGCAGAGAGAGATCCAAAAGTGAATTAAAAGAAAGGGTCCTAGCTCATTCCAGCTCAGCAATCAACAGGTGTAAAGTCTGGTATAGCCAATTTATCTCTTACTTAAATACAGTTCTATCATATATGCAAAGCAGACTCCAAAATCAAAGGTACCTGAAATTGCAAAGCAAATGAGTATCACTGGTTGAGACATACATGCTCACCAAGCATTTATTTATTTATTTATTATTTCAATTTATACCCCACCCTCCCCGCAAGCAGGCTCAGGCATTGTTATTGACTAGATTGGTGAGGATTTTGTAACATTTTTTGTGGTGGAGGACAAGCAGAGTTGCATAGAGAAAGTGCTCTGTTGTTAATTCTCTGTATTTTGCTGGTTCAATGCAAACAGAAGAGTGAATAATTTATTCTGACATTTGAAGATGAACTTTCTGTTTGTACAAACTAGCAATCTTAGTATGGAAATCTAGACTACTGGGATGAATTCAGCTTGCCCTGCACTCAAGAAGAAGAAAGGCTATAATTGGGAGAGAGGAGGTCCTGGCTGAAATTAGAGATCATCCCTTCTTTTTTATCTGGGGACTCCAGTTAGGAGATGAACCCCCCTACTGGCCTAGCAGGTTCACAGGCAAGCCCCCACTGCATGAGGCCTAGAGGCATCTCTTGGAACACACCAGCATCAGCTCTCTATTGCTTGCACAAACACACTAGAATGCTGTTCAGATCAATGCCTCCATCAATATGTACCTTACATCATGAGTAAATGCACAGTTTTACATAATGGGTTTCTAATGCTTCTTTCCCTTTCATTGCCACCAGTGACCTCCATCAGAGAAATTGTCCTTTATTCCTTTATCCACAAATATTTAAAATTAATGTTTGTAAAGATTAACAGCTATATTTCTATGGACACCTAGGATCTCAGTATTAGAGATGGGCACAAACTAGCTGACAAATTAAAGTTCATCATGAATTTTGGCCAGTTCATGAAGAATCACCACAAACTTTCACAAATATTGATGCAGTTCACACCAGTTCATGAACAGCAATTTGGGCTATTCACAAAAAGCAGCTGAGCAGAGGGAGCTACCCGCCACTCAGCTGTTTGGTTTAAATGGCTCCCAACCATTTAAACCCCTGCTTTCTACTCCATGTGAAAAGTGGTGAGGAGCAGAAAGCAGGAGCTTAAATTTTAAATGGCTCGTGAACTGATTAGAACCAGTGCATTGGTTTGAGGTTCAGCTGTGAACCGAACCGTAGGAATGTGGTTCATGCCCATCCCTAGTCAGTATGCAATATTTCCTGCTGGTCATCAGCAATGATGCAGCACATCAACCTAGCTATTGTCATCCTTTGATAATAGGTGATCATGATGACTTCTATTTCTATTTAAGGGATGCAGAATCTAATGCAGTGGTACAGTTGCTGCCTTGTTTAACATAACTGCCAAGGCTTATTCAACCTTTCCCTTTCCAAAGAGGCTCTCAGACACATTCTCTCCTTGGCTTAGTGTTTATGCCCAGTAAGAAAGGACTAAGCTTTTTATGCTGAAGAGGGCTTCATTGTATGTTAAGCCCCTCAAGAATTCTTGGGAGACAGCTCAAAAGTAGTTCTTACTTACATAGCAATGAAGGGTGAGTGAGTTGTGGGGAGCTGTGAATGGCATTCTTTTTGCTTACCAAAGATCCAGTTATATATGCAGTATTGTGTGTCTTGAGCTGCAGTTAATGGCAACAGAAAGAGGTTCCATATGTAGCTATGGGGGGGGGGTTGCCCCACCCCTGCACTCACCTGCTCCAGAGGAGATTCCAGCAGGGGACAGCCTTGTGAAGGCACCAATGAGGCAAGTAATCCAACAACAGGCTGCAGGGAAAGTAGCAAAGACAAGGCCATGGCCAGAAATGTACAAGCAGCCTTAGAGCCTGGCAGGCCCAATGCATGCCTCAGGAGGTAGGGATCAGGCAGCCAATGGCACCTGGGAAAATGCCAGAGTAGGAGGCCAGCAGCAACTGGGGCCTGTATAGGAAGCCAGAGCAGCCTTTTGAAACTTCAGGGGAAGGCAGGGCAGGAGAAGGGAAGGCCCAGCCAGGGAGGGCAATGACCTAGATTCCCTTCAATCACCATGAGCCTGAACTTGTGAGATAAATGGGGCTGAGAGTTCTGAGAGAAACTGTGACTGGTCCAAAGATACCCAGCAGGCTTCATATGGAGAAGTAGGGAATCAAATCCGGTTCACCAGATTAGAGTCCGCAACTCTTAACCACTATACCACACTGGCTGCCAACCCTTCTCTGAATTTTGAGACCCTTCCTGAGCCATAGCTAACAGAAAGTAGAATTTGGAGAGTGTGGTGGCCCTGGGCCCCTCCTTAGGCAAGAAAAAGGTGTACTCTTTAAGATGACAGAGTATCAGTACTAGGATGAATTTACTTTTCTTTTTTGGAAGTGACCTTGTATCCTCAATTCTTTTCTGGTCAGTTTTATCTTAAGTATTATAGAAATGTTAAGATGCCTTTTCACAGAAGTTCTTCAAAAATTATAATTGTAATTAAGAAAAATAAGCTTGTCAAAGTTCCACTGCATATTACTTGAGATAAGTTTTGCAAGAAGTCAGCTGTAAATCACTTAAGATAAAGGACCAGTGTTCATAAAGAGCAGAACAGACTTCATTATTATTTAGCTTTAAAATGCTGCAGTGGTACATGTAATAAGGCTTTATGGAATAAGGCAATAAAAATTATATGGAATAAATCAACTGCTGAGGTGCCTGATTTTCCATGCCTTGTTCACTGCATGGCATGTTCCTGCACTGCCTGCCTTCCCACCAACATGTTATTACCATAACTAGGAATAAGGCCCTTTGCAGAGACAAATGCAACGAGCTCTAGCTGGGCCACCACCTGCCAGCTCCTCCCTCGGGAGAAGAAGGGGTGGTGGTGGCCTCGTCCCCCAGGTCCAGCAGCAGGTAGAGCACCGCCGCACCAACACCACCGGCATCCCAGCTCCTGCTGCCGGGGTCGGACAGGAGGAGGTGTTTGGCACGGTGGGGGTCTGCATCAGGGAGGCCTTGTGGTGTGTTTAGCGATGGTGCTGGTGGTGGCGGCGGGGCACAGCATGGAACAGCGTCAGAGCCAATTCATCTGAGCTGGACAACAATGACAGGGCTGCTGGTGGAGGGGTGGCCTCCCGCTGCAGGAGCAGCCACTGCCCCATCCCCGCCTCCTTCTCGGCTGTGGCATTTCTGAATGTCTCTGGCCTCCCTCCCACTCCTCTTCCCCATGTCTCCCAGTTGGCATGCTCACCCTCTGGCTGCCAGAGCATCTATCCTGTTGGTTGCCTCAGAGCACAGTAAGCCAGAGACACTAGCGGCCACCCCTGTGGGTGGGGCGCAAGGGAGCCAGCCAATGCAGCCAGGGGATCCTTCGGAGTGGCAGGTGATGGAGTCAAAGGCTGTGGGAGCGTGTGCAGGAGAGACACCAAAACTCTTTTATATATAAGGAGAGATAGTATTTTCAAAAGGTTTTAAAGTTCCACCACAGGAGAGTATAGTAAAACAAAGCACTATAAAATTATACAATGCTATGTAACTGTTAAAGGATGCAGTTATTCACATGTTCCTGTAAAAACTATTGCTGGAAAAGTACGATGTGGCCAATTATTGTCTGGTGTCTCATCTGCCCTCTCTGGGCAAGACAGCTGACAGAGTAGCATCTCATGTCATATTAAATTCACTGTGCCAATAAAGGTGTTGTGCTTGTACTTGAGTAGCATCTTCAGGTCTTTCTGAATTACACTTCTGCTCTAAACCTCTTTCAGTTGAGTTTCAGGTTGGGCTACAGGACAGAGACAGCCTTGATGGCTTAAGCGGATGATCTCCATTCAAATGCAGACAAAGGTGGTGCTTCCTTGCTGCTGTAATTGGATCTATAAATAGTGTTTGTTATGGTGGGCCATGTCATCCTGCAGAGATGCCTGGAGGCAGATGTCAGTATCAAGCGATGTTCCGAAGAAAGATTTAAGTAATTCCTTATGGCTAGGACTCAGAGAGTTGTGGCTGGAGATCAGTTGTTGGTGTGGGACTTGCTCTATGGTGTTCTACAAGGCTTAATTTCCCCTCTCTTACTGTTCAGTCTTTTTTATCCATAATCTGGAGCAGGGTGTCATCAATAGGCTGATGACACCCAGCTCTACATTTCTTTGTCTAGACTACCTGATGCTGCTGTGGCTCTCCTGCCTGATGAGGTCATAAAGGCTCCCACTCTTCTATCATTTCACAAAACGTGGAAAATAGAACTGTTCAAGAGGGCATTATTATAGAGGGAACCGGGTTGTAAATTTTAATTGTTTGGGAAGATTTTAGGCAGTTTTCTCATTCCTCCCCTTCATAGTCCATTGTTTATTGGATGTATTGTATTGGTTTTATTTCACTATTCTCTAATTACGATTTTTTTGGACATGTTACACTTTTATATCATTACTTTGTTGCATTTTTTGCTGTATGTATTATACTGGTCTGTATTAGATTTTCTGCAATCTGCCTTGTGTCTCAATGAGAAAGGCTTAATGATAAATGAAGTAAATAAAGATGATGTAAATAAATAATGCTGTTATTGTCTTTTTTTGTTCAAAATTTAAAAGGGGGGAAGATTTTAAAGACTGCCAAAGACAGTGATGTCTGGTAATGGGTCTAAGAATTTGGTTCTAGTTCAAGTAGTATACATTTACTTCTAGATTTTTTCATTTTAGCAAATGTGGGATTAGGTACTATGTCCACAGAAACTTCCCAGATGTTCCACATAAGAAGTAATTGGAGGCATTCCTCCCAGGTTGCTTTAGAGTTAAACTATAAGCCATGGAAAATAACTGGGCGGTTACCTATCTTACCTTGCGTCTCCTTTGACTGAAAAGGATCTGTAGGCATGAAGTTAGAGCTGGAGTTCCAAGATGTGGTTGTTACAGTATCTGCATAACTGGATTGGTTTCCTTCCGCTGAATTTGCAGTCAGGTTGTCAATATTTCGGCTGGTGATAGTCTGTGGACCTGCTGTAATGCTCAAAAAGCCAACAGTGGTAGGAGCTGGGAGTTCTGGTGAGCTTGAACTGCTGGCATTTGATTGTGATGTTACTGTGCTGCTGCCATCCATACCATTGACAGCAGATGCAGTTGTCTGGTAGCTTAGGTTGCCAGCCTCGCTGAGGGGAATCCTGAAGTGTGACACAGTGCTGGGTGGTACTGATGACTGAGTCTGTCCACCTCCTAGTGCAGGGAAGAAAAACCCAAACAAAGAAATTCTAAAATAGCTGGCATGCCTCTAACATGTGTCCTCGTAAAGAAGGTTAACTACCTTCTAGTGAGAGAAGAGGGAAAGAGAAGGGACTACAGGTCTAATTGATTACAGGGGAAAACCAACAGTGTGCGGGTTGGTGGGCAGTTTTGCTCCCTTAATAACTTTCTTCTTTTCTAGGGATACTACTATTGTCTCACACCTCTGGTTCAGAAGAGAAATAACTGTAATCAATGTGGGGTGGTGGATACCCCAGGATCTGGGAAACCCTGGTTCAAGTTCCCATTCCTGCAATGGAAGTTTGCTGGGTGACTGTGGGCCAGTCACTCTCTCAGTCTAACCTACACCTCACAAAGTTTTTGTGAGAATAAAAAGGAGGCACACAGAACTATGTATACCACCCTGTAGGCCTGTAGCTAGGATTTTTTTAATTCAGGGGGCCTTTAAATAAGCCAGGGCGCACCCACCCACACACCCCAGCACTCCCCCCAAGTGAGCAGCCCTGCTCCCGATGAGCCGCTCCTCCTCCTCCTCCATAAGACCATACCAGAGATCCCTCCTTTAGAACGGGGTTCAAAGCAGCAGCCCCATTGGAGCCAGGGACTGGTGGGACAAGTCCAGCTGACAAAGGGAAGAAGTACTTGTTGGGACCCCTGGCTTGTGCACAAAGGAGAGATGTTGGGGGAGGGGGCTACCATGGCAGGTGGGGGAGGCCACGGCCGGATCGCCCATTGGGCGAACTAGGCGCTCGCCTAGGGCGTGCCCAGCCTCAGGGGCGCCAAATGGCGCCCCGCTCCCCCCCATGGAAAAGCGCCATCGCCCTCCCCCTCCTCCCTGCAGGAGGTGGCGGCGCAGCTCGCCCACCCTCCCCCTCCTCCCCGGCTGGTGGAGAGGACAGATGGGGGGGCGCCCTGTGCTCTGGTGGGAGAATGCTGGGAGGGGCGCCGGGGAGCCCGGGGCATGTGCCGGTGGGCCAGTCCATTCCCCTCCAGCTCCGGAGCGTGTGCTGCTGGGGCGAGTCCAGGGCCAGAGAGAGAGAGAGAGAGCCGGGCCCTTTGAGAGTGCCTTCCAAGCCCACCACCTTTCCCCGTCACTGCGGGCTCCCTGCTTGCCAGCCCGCACGGAAAGGTACTGAGGTGGGGTGGGGGCTCTCCACATGGCCAGGCAAGCATGCAGAGCTCGAGCTCAGCCTCGAACTCCCCCCTCCCGGTGCCCAGGTCTCTCCTCCTCCCTGCTCAGAGGGAGCTCGCCCCTCCTGCCCAAGAAGCAGCGCATGGGGGGGGAGGGGCAGCGGGGGAGAGGGCATGTGTTCACCGGGATACACGCGCCACGAGGAGCCTCTCTGACCCGCCTCCCCGGGGGTGGGAGGGAGAAGGGGCCCATGCAGCCCAGAGGGAAGCAGCCAAAGCCGGGGGCGCCCTGGGGGGGAGGAGGCGGGGCGGCATGGCGGCTTTAAACTCCCACCCCTTCCCCTGGCTTGCCGGGTTCCTGCCTCTGACCATGGAGGCTCCGTTTTGGTCACCAGGGGCCCTGGACAGGCAGAAGGCTCCCTGCCAGCTCTTTGACAGCAAGCAAGCCCCTCCGTCCGGGAAGCCTCCGCCACCCTTTCCACAGAAAAAAAGGAGGGCTGGGTGGGGGGAATAATGCCCCAGCAATGACCTGCGCCCGCCTTACTCGCCCATCTCTGCGCAGGCAGCCAGGCAGCCCGCCAGCCCTTTGGAGGCTCCCACTTCACCCGGCCGCGTGTCCCCAGGGGCGCCGCGAGGGGAGGGAGGAGGAGGGGAGGAGGCGGAGTCCTCCCCTTCTGTCCCAGCCAGGAGTCCCTCCAGAGCGCGCCTTCCTGGCAAGAGTCAGTCACTCGGGCAGAGTGTCGGGGCGGCCAGCAAAGCATCCTTTTCCCCTGGGGCGATGCAGAGCCGGCAGCTGCAGCTCTCTCGCCCGAGCCCAACTTCTGGGCACCTGCCAGCTTCTCGCCGCCTCCTCCTCCTCTCCACCCTCCCCCGCCAGCTGCTGGCTCTTCTCTCCTGCTCCACCTTTATTGGGAACTTTCGCCTTTGTTGGGAACAAGTTCAGCCTGTGGCTGCGGGGAGGACGGGCTGGTTGGGCAGTGGGAGCTGCTGCGCCGGCAAGCCGGTGCTCAGACAGAAGGGACAGGGTTGCCCCTTCCATGCCCCTTCCCCTGGCTTGCCAAAGTGCCCTGCAGGAGCAGTTGGGGGTTCCTTCTCTCCAGGCCCTGCCTGGAGGTTGGCAACCCTGTAATTGGGCGCACGCAGGGGGGGGCGCCAGAAGGTAGTCCCGCCTAGGGTGCGAAAAGCCCTCGGGCCGGCCCTGGGGGAGGCAGCCCAGCACTTACCCAACAGGGAACGAAATGCATTTCCCTCCCTTGGGCCTGGTCTGTGCTACCTGCTGGGGGGGGTCTCTGCAGCAGCCACTGCTTGTGGGAGCAGGGCGCAAGTGCAGTGCTTGGGGTGCTGAATTAGCTTTCTAGACAGTGCTCGGCACTGTAAGGCTAGCAGTTTGGAGTGCATTGTCCCGGGCTGCACTTTGCAGAGAGGCGGCTGAGTTTGGGGAGCCAGCAATTTGGCTGGGCAGCAACAACTTGTCCAGCCACTGTGCCCCCTGCAACCATGAGTCAGGGAGTTCTGCTGCCACTTTTCCTGGAAGCTGGAGCAATGGAGAGGCATTTTCCCTCCTCTAACCTGCCCGTCCCTGCCTTGGAAGCCACCTTGGCAGACTTCTCTAGCAGCCCCGAGGAAGGCATCATGCAGCTGGTGAACACCGTGATCCCCATCCCAAAGTACAGAGGTTGAGAACTGGGGGGTGGGGGAGATCCCTCCTTGATACTAGTGTTTAAGGAAGGAAAGAGGCTCATAGTACAAAATCCCACGGAGGCAATGGAACTTCTCAAGCAACTAGGAATAGATACAGATGACCTGAGAGACCAAGATGTGGAGGAAGAATTAGGAGTAACAGAAGACCCTGGAGAAGGTGGCTCAGAAAGACCTGAGAAAAGGCCAAGGACAGATTCACAAGAGGAAACTACATAAAAAGGGAAGTATACAAATGTTGAACGAGCTAAGTTACTAAGCTAAAAAGCTAAGGAGAGGGAAGGGGCATGTGCACTCTAGAAGGTGGAGAGATGGGATGAAGCTTTCATCACCAAATCTGTCTCAACCACAGGGAAGGGGAGGGAAGGAAGGGGTTTTCCTAACGAATAGTGTAAAATACCCTCAGCCAGGGTGGCCCAAGATTCAAAACAATATGGAAAATGGATAGGATAATAAGATTACTTTCACTGAATGTAAATGGGTTAACATCAAATCTTAAGAGGTATAGGATATCCAAAATGGCTAGAGAACAAAAGATAGATTTGATGTGCTTGCAGGAGACACACACACACAAAAATGATAGAAAACCATTACTAAATGACCCAACGTGGCAGGTATTAGTAGAAGCTAGGAGTAACTCTAAGGTAGGGGGGTAGCAGTTTTGATTCATAAGAAGTTTCAAGTTGAAGCAGCTGAGAAGTTAATAGATAAAGAGGGTAGATACCTAATAGCTAAATTTAAAATGGAAGGAAAATGGTACACGATAGTAAATATTTATGCACCAAATAAAAAGCAAAAGAAATTTTTAATCAAGATTTTTAAGAAGATTCAACATTTCTCAGAAGGAGAAATAATCATAACAGGAGATTTAAATATCGATATTACAAAAATTTAAAAATATCAAGTTAGGGGAATGGGGATTGAAGGAAGCACATGAGTTTATAGGTATACAACCAAGGCCTACACACATATCTAGTAGACACAAAACGCCATCATGCATAGACTATATAATCCTAGAAAAAAATAATAATATGGTAATGAAAGACATTAAAACTCACCCAATCTGGATATCTGACCATGCACCCATAAGTATTGAATCTGAAATAAAACAATTCAGTACAAAAAGACCGTGGAGATATAATAATTTAATAATGATTAAAGAAGAAGATAGAAAATACATGGAGAAACATATAAGTTTATACTTTAAAGAAAATAGAGGGACTGTACTGACTAATATATTATGGGATGCTGCCAAGGCGGTAATAAGACGATACTGTGTAAAGAAAGAAAAGAACATAAAAAGTGAATGGTATAAAAAAAGACAACCCAAACTGCAGGAATTAGAGAAGTTATAAAGAAAACAAATGGAAAAATATAACCCTAGGGTACAGAGCAAAATTAAGGAGATTCAGAAACAGTTGGAAGAATTAGACATAACGACATTATGGAAAAAGGAAATTATGGTTAAGAATGAATTTCAGAGGAATAGTATTAATACAGCAAAAAGATTGGTGAACTATTTGAAGATCAAAAGAGCAAAACAAAGTGTTAAATGCATAAAAGTTAATAAGAAATTAACACAAAACCCTAAAGAAATTACAGAGACCTTTGAGAACTTTTATAAAAATGTGTATATAAAAAAGAACAGAGTAGACTTTCAGAAGGAAATTAGCCAAACAAAGAAGGAAGTAGAGAGAGGGAAATTAAAGGACGAAATTACAGCCCAAGAAATAAGGGAAGTAATAAAAGAACTAAAAAAGGGTAAATCGCCAGGTTTAGATGCCTTCACGGGGGAATTTTATAAAGAAATGAAAGACATCTTAGTTCCAGAACTTCAGGTACTGTTTAATGAAGTTTTGGAAGGTAAGAGTGCTCCGGACTCATGGAGGAAGATGGAAATAATATTGATTCCTAAACCTCAAAAAGACCCTAAAGAAGTAGGATCATATAGACTCATAAGTCTTTTAAACCAAGATTATAAGATTTTTGCAAAAATAATGGCAAATAGATTAAAGAGGGTTATCCCATTTATAATAAAAGGAGATCAATATGGGTTCGTAAAAGGTAGAAGCATAGCTCATCCCATAAGAAATATTCTTAATGTTTTATATCACTGACACCAGAAGTTGGCCTATTAAAATTAGATGTTTATAAAGCCTTCGATACCCTCTCTCATGAATATTTATGGCAAATAATGAGTAAAGTAGGAATAGGAAAGGAATATTTAGAGGCAATCCAGGAAATTTATAAAGGACGGAAGGCAATAGTAAGAGTAAATAATGAGCACTCACAAGCATTTCCTATACAAAGAGGGGTACTACAAGGTTGTCCAGTATCACTGTTACTTTTCATAACGGCAATAGAACAGTTAGTGGAACGGATCAGAAATTCTGGTAGAAGGCTATAGGGCAGAAAAAGTGGAAATGAAAATTAATTTATTAGCAGATGACATCATAATTATTATGACCAACCCAAAAAAGGGAGTAAAAGAAGTAAAGATTATTTTAGATGATTTTGAAAATTGTTCAGGGTTAAGCGTTAATATGACAAAATCAGAAATTATATGCTTAAACATAAATAGAGAGGAAAAGAGGGAAATAAACAGAAGCACAAATATAGGGTTAGGAGTAAGGAAATTTAAATATTTAGGTATAGAAGTATGAAAAAATATGGATAGAATGATAAAGGATAATTACGATAACATATGGAGAAAAATAGAGAATGATATGAGAAGATGGAAAAATAAAACACTAGGGATATTCTTTAAAATTAGAAGTGTTAAAATGTTTTGGGTACCCAAAATAATGTACCTATTTCAAACATTACCAATGGGAGCCAAGGAAAATAAAATTATACAATGGAATAGACTATTAAAAGAATGGATATTTGGCAAGAAAAATGTAGGTTTCAAAAAAGGATAGTGTACGGCCATAAGTCAGAATTGGCATGGGGAGTTCCCAGATCTAAAAAAGTATTATGAAGCCTTCCAACTTAAATCATTACTAGAAGTAGGAGAGGAAAAAGAATGGAAATGGGTTAGATTCGAGAACGAGATTAATAACAATATAGGAAGACTAGGTATTTTTTGTAACGTTACGGCTAAAGACCTAAAACTAACAATAGGCCCCAGAAGATCAACACTAGAAGTTTGGAGGAAATGGCAACTGAACTGGCTAGGAAGACCCTCTAGATGGGCGCCACTAGAAAATATTAATGAAGAGGAGCAAGAAACTAAATGGTGGGAAATTCTAAGGTCCAAGGGATACCACAGAGTGGGGGACTTGTTTAGAGGGAAAATTCTTAAGCCATTACAAGAGGTAATAGAAGAGATAGGCAAGCAGTATTGGTTAAAAATAGCAGGTCTCTATAAGGCTGTAAAGAAGAAATGTGGATAGACGAAGAAAAAGAAGAAATGTGGATAGATGAACCAATGGAAGAAATATATAAAGAAATTAATAAGAGCAAACAAGGACTAGTAGGGAAAATTTACAAAAAGATGACATTAAATAAAGATAAAATAACAGAATATTTACAAAATATGTGGAGTAGAGAAGGACAGATAACAGAGAGGATGGCAGAAAAAATTACGAAAGGAACAGATGAAATCAAGGTAATTAAATTTAAAGAACTTGAATATAAATTCCTCACAAAATGGTACAAGACACCAGCCCAACTGGCTAACATGATTTCAGGATTAAGTTCTTTTTGTTGGCATTGTAGACAGTCTAAAGGCTGGTTTGCACATATGTGGTGGGAATGCAGAGAAGTAAGGACATTCTGGGCAGAAATTATAAAAGCTATAAGGAAAGTAGGAAAAATAACTTTAAATATAGACTTCAACTTAATGTTGACAAGCACAATGGGAAGCCCGATATTTGACAAGAAGGACCAAAGCTTAGTTAAGGCTATGATATTGGCGGGTAAAGCAGTTATAACTCTGGGTTGGAAAGATAAAAGTAGATGGACTGTTGAAATCAGGCACAACCTATTTAGATTGGATATCAAAGGAAAGAAGAGAAGACATTCAGTGGAAGATTCAGACTTTGAGCCCATGGCTGGGGTTAAAAGACTAAGGACAGAATGAAGGGGGGGGGAAACTGCAAGAGTAATATGCGATGTAAAGCAAAAAAAGGAAAAAAACTAATTAAAAATATATGTTTAAAAAGAGAGAGAGAACTGGGGGGGGGGTAAGCAGCCTCGTTCCAAAGGATTTTTTTGCAGCAGGGTTGCCAACTTCTTCCACTGGTCTCCACTGGTGCCATTCTTGTGGGAGCCCAAGGGCACACCTCCCCCCTATTTGGTCTGTGCTGCCCACCAGTGGGCTCTGCAGCCTCAGCCTGGGGAACGGGGCATAAGCATGACACTTGGGGCACTGACCCTGCAGCCACTGCCTCCGTCACGACCATTCTTGTAGGACATGGGAACTGGCAAGGCCAAGGCTGTGTCTTCACAACTGCGGGTGACCTGGCCATGGGCTGGAGGGAAGGAGGGAGGAAAGGAGGTGGGGGCAGGCGGGCTGGAGGTGAAAGAAGCAGCTGGAGAGGTGCAAAGCAGCTTGGCCATGATGGAGGCTGACTGCTGCAGCTCTGTGAGAGAGCCAGACTCTTCAATTTTTTAAAAAAAGTCGGGAGGCCTGGGCAGTAAATTGTGGGGCCCAGCCGCAAGATGCCCCACTGTAGCTATGGGCCTGCCACTTTGGAGAAAGGATGGGATACAAATCTACTAAATAAATAAGTTCTACTAAATTGGCCTCTCAGCTCCCCAGTACATATAACATATGACAACAAAAAGACTAGGGATTTCTACTGCAATAGGGAGGCCAAGCTGTGTGACCTCCATACTGCTAGGCAAAGAATGAAAAAGAAATCATTAGAGTTCCCAAGCCATGAAGCCCCCCCCCCCCCGCCCCAAACATATGGAACTATGCGGGGAAAATATTTTCTGAGGATATTCATAAATATAGTAGGCTAGGGTTTCAGTCTAGGTCACTTCTAACAGCTATAGGCCTCATTAAAAAACTTCAAGGCAGTTTACAGCATTACTACATACACAATGTAATATAAAAACAACTCACTATGAAATGCACTAAAGCCAGCATTATTTGAAATACTTATATAAATAATCAGCAATTTATCAGCAGGAATTAAAACTAACTAGAAACAGCAGCTGCCCAGCTGATTATAAAGATGTCAACAAGGCAGCCATATAAAATCCATCTTAATACTACAGAGGCTGCAAATTGCCCATGTGACCATACTGGTCAACAGAGTCATTTGGAACAGTACTAAATAGATTATCCTTCCAGAAAACAACCACACATGAGACAAAGAAAGATCAGATGCAGAGAGATGGGGCTGTGGAATAAACAGGATGAGGCTGGTATGAGGGTCAGAAATGGACGAGGTAACTCATAGTTCATTTGTTTTGAAGAAGGGCTTGTGGATTTCCCAGCCCCTTTTCTAGCTGCGGTGGCAAGACCCTGGATTTTCTTTCTCAAGAAAGGTACAGTCACTTGAGGGTGGAGCAGAAGGAAAAAATGATGACAGAGTAAAGAACAAATACTGATAAATCAGTCTAAGCAAACAGTCTTCTGCTAAGCCACTCCTTCTAGTGAGCTGCTTTGATGCAGAATAACCATATATGGGGCAAAGCAAGAATAAACTAAGTGGGAAAGAGTTGGTCACAATTCATGGCCCATAGTTCCTGTTTGGCTCCAGAGGCTGAACTGGAGATATCATATAGCTAGCTCATAACAGTTACATTCTCAGCTTGTCCATGAGCCACAGCCTGGCATGAAGAAAAGCCATTATCACCACAGGCTGGTAGAACCTATAAAGTGTCCCAGTTGAAGTAAAGGGTTCATTGTTTCAAATGGTGTACAGAATCCAAACGATTCTAACAAAAAACTGGTCAATGTGGAAAAGGAAGAAACTGTAAGGATGCCAGTCTCCAGGTGGGACCAGCGGATTCCCTGGAATTACAATTCATCTCCAGCAGAACATGGATGCTAGAGGGTGGACTCTATGGCATTGTGTCCCACTGAGGCCCCTGTCCTCCCCAAGCTCCATCCCCAAATCTCCAGGAGCTTCCCTACGATTGGGTGGTCAGGGGGGCCTGGCAACTCTAACGCTGGGGCCACAATCCCAAGAATGGAAATATCTGAACGACCACTTTTGTTCATTTTATTCAGCCTTTGATTGTGCTTGACAGTAGTTTATGGCAGAGCTGCTATTCCTGTATTGCAGAGAGAATCCAAACACAGAAGTCCAGGAAGGCTGGCTTCTTGTTCCAATCGTGTCTGCATGCGTGCATGCATGCACAGACAGTGTGGACTTCAGAAAAGGAATAACAGGAAATTCAAGGCACTAAGTAAGGGTATTTCAAAAAGTGACCAATCTTTTGAAAGGAAAAAGTGCTACGCAGAGAACACAACCGCAGCTTCACCTACCATGTTAGTCTAAAAGTATGATTCTTGCTTATGGGGTCAAATCAGATGTACTGGGTTCAAACCATCAGTAGCTTATTCAGCAGCAGGCACTGCTGCTTTCAGCCACCACCAATAATCAGCTTTATGACAGCATGAGCTGCTACAGGCCTCTGCAGAACAACTGCAGTTGCACCAGGAAGACTGGATCATCCACTGCTTGCCCTGTGGCAGTCCTCCACCCCCCCTTCTCCAGCCTCACAGCTTTTCGACGGCACCTATGAACAACAATGCAAACTGCTACATGAATACCTGCTGATTCAAATCTCAGGAACAGTTAGTGCTAACTATTTGTGGATATTATATATATATATATATATATATATATATATATATATATATATATGGCATTTTTTGTAGAAAAGGCCCAGCAGGAACTCATTAGCACAATAGGCCACACCCATCAGCAGAAATTCATGAGCATATTAGGCCACACCCCAAGTGTGGTCATCCAGCCACACCCACCTTTTGTTTCTTATTCTGTTTACCCTCAGGGCTCTTTTAATAGCAGGAACTCCTTTGCATGTTAGGCCACAAAGCCCTAATGTAGCCAATCCTAATGAGTTTCTGCTGTTGGGTGTGGCCTATTATGCTAATGAGTTCCTGCTGGGTGTGACCAACTTTGGAGCCAGCTGGAACTCCGTTCCTGTGCATTCCTGCCAAAAAATAGCCCTATATATATATGAAGCTGCCTGCGGTAGGCAACCTGCTTGACATTTGGAGTGTGGTAGTTCTGAGCATGAGAATGTAAACTCTCACACCATGCCTTCATACCCCACTAAGACTCTGCTCACAAAGCATCTTTGAGGAACAGGCTTTTCACAAATATTATTTTCATTCATTGCAATCATATTCCTAAGTCTGTGTACTGAAAGCAAAACCACTGATATTTTATACTCCCTTTCTAAAGCAATTTTATTTTAGTCCCATGCAAAAGAAAAACAAACAAACAATTAGAGCTATATAAAACTATGGTGTCTGCCCAAATATAGCCCTCATCATTCCCTGTTCCGTTTTGTTTGCCAGCAAACCATCTTCACACAGGTAATGTTACATTTTTTTCCAGCATACATGCCAAAAAGGTTGCCTATCCCAAAGTCAGACCACTGATCAATCGTGCTCAGTATTGTCTGGTATAGGCTATTGTTGTCCTGCACCCACGTGAAACGTGAAAAACGTGATTTCCTCTTCATTGCATCTGAAGAGGTGAACACTGACTCATGAAAGCTCATGCTGGAATAAATGTTGTTAGTCTTTAAGATGTCAACAGACTTCGGTTTTATTATGCTACAATAGACTAATATGGCTATCCTTCAAGAGATATCTAGCCATTTTAGCCTTCTCCTATGGTAGGACTATAGCTGCATGCAGTTGCTAAGGGCTTGTTTGTTGTTACATTTGGCACGTCTCCATGGTGCGCCGTTATAACGGGCACTTGAACCTTATGCAACAGCTTCTGCTCTAACTAGCATTAAGCAACAGCAACTGGAGGAAGAACAAATCCTGAACAATCACCATGTCAGTATTTTTTATTCACAAGCCTAAACTGTGTGTGGAGGTATGTGTGTAGGATTGCCAGGTCCCCCCTGGCCACCAACAGGACTGGGGGGGTAGTATTGTCAGCCAGGCTGGGAAATTCCTGGAGATTTAGGAATGGAGCCTGGGGAGGACAGGGACCTCAGTGGGGGTACAATGCCATAGGGTCCACCCTCCAAAGCATCCATTTTCTCCAGGGGAACTGATCGCTGTAGTCTGGAGATGGGCTGTAATTCTGGGGGATCTCCAGGTCCCATCTGGAGGCTGGCAAGCCTAGAGGAGGGGGGTTTCAATGGCAATTAGCTTTTTCTTTTCTCCGTTAGTACAGGCAAAAAATGAAAACAGTTAACCACACAGGCCAGTAAAAGCAAGTTCTCACTGTTCTGTGGACTGCCTCTCAGGGTCAGCAGGTTGAGGCTGCCATTTAGAGATAACCATTTCCATACATCTCAAACTGACGGTATTTGACGCCGGAAAATAGCAGAGGACACTGATATACTTACAGAGTATGTACAGTTTATTTACAGAGACTATATAAACAGTAGCAACTTCAGGACTTTCACCGACAAAGTGCTACGCAGAGCAACAGTAACCATACAGGCCACACTTCATCAAGAACTGGTTACAATATATACACAGGTAGCCCAATCAGAACACAGATATGAATAATGCTGAAATGGTGCTGAGTCACAGTGACTCTGGAAGATCTGATGCAATCCTAGACACTTGATTCTGACCATATGACTCCACAACTGTCAAACTAGATTGCCCTGATCTACACAGTCTGGCTGCATGACTTGCTGTGATCTTGCAAGCAATCTGGTTATGCCGACACGCCTCCCAAGATACAGCTAGTCATGGGAAGCATTTCACACAGCAATTGAAACCTGTCTTTTGGTAATTTTTTTGTGAACAGGTCAGCAACATTGTCATTTGTTGTACACTATAACAAATCCACAAATCCCCGACACACTGCAGCTCTGACATTTTGATACCGGATTGTGATATGCTTACTGCGGGTATGAATACCCTGACTGCCAGCCAGTTGTCTAGCAGCAGAACTGTCATAGAAAACAGGCACTGGCACTCTGCAAGACACATTCAGATCTAACAACAGTTAATAAAACCATTCAATTTGAATAATAGTATCACTGACCGCAGAAAATTCCGCCTCACACGAACTTGTCACCACGTGCGATTGTTTAATGGATTTCCATGCCACTAATGCCCCATACATGAAGATGGCAAAACCTGTAGTGGAACTTCCATCTGGTCTCTCGCCCCAGCTGGCGTCGCTGTAAGCAAGAACCTCTCTGTCAGTAGTTACATTAAGAAGCAGTTTACTGTCTGCAGTAGTTTTCAGATATCTTAACACACGTTTGCCTGCTTTCCAATCACTTTCAGACGGATTAGTACATTTTTGTGTTAACCAATGTACAGCGATACAGATGTCTGGTCTTGTGGAACCGGCAAGATACAGTAAAGATCCAATCAAAGATTGATACAACTCTTTGTTTACAAAAGCTTTCTCATTTGTCTCCTTGCAATAGCTGGTAGTCATAAAAGTATTGACACCATGAGCTTCAGACATGTTGTATCTTTCTAGCAGTTGTATAATCTTGTCCTTCTGACTTAATTCAAAGAACCCTTGAGCATTTTTGGAGATTTGCACTCCTAAATAGTTTTGTATGCAACCAAGGTCTTTCACCTTAAATTGGGACTGCATTGTTTCAGTGAACCATCTGAGTTGTTTATCACTCTTATACAGAAAGCAAATATCGTCAACAAAGACAAGCACATAGCACAGTGGCTGGTGTATGCTGACACTATACAAACAGGGATCAACAATAATTTGCTTGAAGCCTAGTTCATTAGTGCTTCCTTTAAACACTCTCCCCAAAGATATGAACTCTGGCGCAACCCGTAAAGACCTTTATGCAGGCGTAGAACCACATTAGAATCATTACACTCAAAACCGGGTATTTGTTTTAGGTACAATTCCTCCTTAAGAGGTGCATTAAGATAAGCAGTTTCAACATCAAAATGGTTTACAGACATTTGCTGAACAGTAGCCAAAACAAGCGCAGCTTTGACGCTTTCCATTCTCACTGTAGGAGAGAAACACTCATTGAAATCTTTCCCTGCTGTTTGCAGAAACCCCCGTGCCACTAATCTTGCTTTGTACCTCACATTTCCATCACTGGAAGGCTTTACCTTGAACAACCAACGACATCCAAGAGCTTTTTTATCAGTAGGCAATTCACTTGAAGAAAACACATTGTGAGACAATAATGAATTGTACTCAGTTTGCATTGCATTCAGCCAAGCATTTTTCTGTTCACCCTCAAGAGCTAGCACATCAGCATAGTCATTGGGAACATATACATTGTTAATCCCATATCTCTGAGGAGGTACACCTTTGGTAGAACGACTAGATAATCTGAGTGGCTGCTGCGCACTCTGCTCAGTCTCAGAGGTTGACCTAACAGAAGAAGAAACCTCTTGTTTAACCTCTTGAGTGCTCTCTGTAGTGTCTGTCAATGGTAACAATACCTGAGAAGGTATCTCATTCGCATGGATCTTTGACCAGTTGGCATTCTCACAGAAATTTGCAGACCTGCTATATTTAAGCAAATTGGTAGCATTGCAAAACCTATAGGACTTCATACTTGACTGGTAGCCCAAGAAGGTTAGCTTTTCAGCTCTGGGTTTGCCTTTTCGCCTTTGCCCCAATGGAATATTAACCCAGGATTTGGTACCAAAAATTCTCAAATGATCCAGGCAAGGCATTTTCCCATACAATGCATGACAGGGAATGTCATCTATAGCTTTTGTCCACACACGGTTTAACGTATAACAAGACACTTTGATAGTCTCAGCCCAGAATGAAATGGGTAGATTAGAATCAGTAATCAAGGCATGTGTCATCGTCTGCAATATTCCACCTCTCCTCTCAGCTATACCATTCTCCTGTGGTGTAGCTACATTGGCTATCCTATGTTCAATACCTTGTGTTTCAGTTGTCTTTGTACATTTGCAGCCCATTGCTTTATAACACACACCTCTGATTTCCTGCTCAGAGGATAAACCCAACAAAACCTTGAATGGCCATCAACCAAACAGAGAACATATCTCTTGCCTGACACACTGTTTGGGAACGGACCAATAATGTCAGCATGAACAAGCTCCAACGGCTCATTTGTTACCCTCCCACTGACTTTTGCAACTGGGTAAGCCTGTGATTTGGACTGCTTACACACATTACACTCTAAAAAATTGTCACATTTTTTGAGTTTAATGTTTCCCAAACAATCAAGAGTTTTTCTTATGGTGTGGAAGCTGATATGAGCTAACCTTCTATGAAGAAGATGAATACAACTCTCATGTAAATTGTTACTGTTACTGTTACTGACAACCAATTAAGCCTGCACAGCATTGTTTCTTAAAGAATAGACACTGTTTTCCAACTCACCTACAGCCAAGGGCTGTGTACCTTTATAGATTGTGCACCCATGTTTTTCAAAAATTACTTTAAATTCTGCCTCATCAAGGACACTGATACTAAGGAGGTTGTTCTCCAGGTCTGGCACACACAGAATGTTATTAAACCTGTGATTCAAACAAGGAAAAAACACACTCCCTTCACAAGACACCGAAGACACACTGCTGTCTGCAAGACAGACTCGATCCAGGGATGCAGGACGAACATCTGCCAGCACACGTTTGTCTCTGGTGAATATTCTGGACGCTCCAGAATCAAGAAGCCACTTTTCTTTGTTTTTGCTGTCACCAACAGTAACCAGGGTGACATGCTGCTTGGGTACGTTGGGAGGCCTTGTCTCACGATCGCCACTGCACTCGTCTTTTGCCACTCGCCTCCATTGCTGAGAACAGTTTTTAAGCAAGTGCTGAGATGATCCACATTTCCAGCAGCGCTTTAGCTTAGTAGATGCAGGTGCTTTGCTGGAACTCGGCCCAGCTCTGGGAATGCTGCCAACAACAACTCTCCTCTCTGTCTTGGCACAACTCCCAGGAGGAACATCTGCCAACTCTCTCCACTGTGCTCTGGTCTGTTCATCAATTAGACGACCAACAACGTAATCAAAAGTTAATTTGTCACTCTCCATACTTTCCAAAGCTGATATTAGCCAATCAAATTGATCAGATAATGAACTAAATAATATATAAATCTGATCAGCCTCTTCGATGATCTTGCCTCTTAAGGCTAAAGCTTGAAAACATTCAGTCAAGGCATTAATGTGAGACCTGACCAACTGTCCAGGCAACATCACAGTTCTATACATCCTCTGTGTGAGAGTTATTAGAGAAGCTGCTGATTTCTGCACGTGAACAGTCTTCAAAGCATTCCAGGCAGATGCTGCCATTGTCTTATCAGATACATACAACAGCTGCTAGTCTGACAAACTTAGCACAATAATCACCAGTGTTTTCTCAATTTTTACAGTGTTGTCTGCGGTAGGTGCAGCCGGGGGTGCAGATACATATGTCCATAGCCCCTCTTTCTTCAAATAATGCTGCATATGCAGAGACCACACAGAATAGTTCTCATGAGTGAGCTTATCGACCAACAGAGTGGTAGTTGCTTGAGCCATACTGTACTCACTCAGTGCCAACTCCTGGTTACTCCTGGACAACTCCTCTGACTCCTCAGGGT
Organism: Gekko gecko; assembly: GCA_029375565.1. Taxonomy (NCBI): domain Eukaryota; kingdom Metazoa; phylum Chordata; class Lepidosauria; order Squamata; family Gekkonidae; genus Gekko; species Gekko gecko. The sequence goes on from JAPDNY010000006.1 coordinate 97,980,131, forward strand.
CAGACTGAGATATGCTGTCCTCCTCGCTGCTCTGAGTCTCCATCTCTGCACCACTAGAAGACATCGACCTCACCGCTGTTTTGGAGAGTATCACGTCCTTCACTGACCGACCCTCCTCAACTCAGCACAGTCGTCTGTCTGGGCCCATAACCCTGACGGTATTTGACGCCGGAAAATAGCAGAGGACTCTGATATACTTACAGAGTATGTACAGTTTATTTACAGAGACTATATACACAGTAGCAACTTCAGGACTTTCACCGACAAAGTGCTTCGCAGAGCAACAGTAACCATACAGGCCACACTTCATCAAGAACTGGTTACAATATATATATACAGGTAGTCCAATCAGAACACAGATATGAACAGTGCTGTCACAGTGACTCTGGAAGATCTGATGCAATCCTAGACAAATTATTCTGATCATATGACTCCACAACTGTCAAACTAGATTGCCCTGATCTACACAGTCTGGCTGCATGACTTGCTGTGATCTTGCAAGCAATCTGGATATGCTGACACAAACAAGACTTTGGCCTACCAACAGCGATTCTAACACTACAGACTGCATTTGAATTGGCTGCTTGAAGAAAAGGATCATGCATTACAAATGGATCACAAAAATGAAATGATTTTTTGACACTAGAACAAAATTGAGATATTTTCCAATATATAGCAGCTGCTTTCCTAAAACTTCAGTCCCTCCAGTATCTTAAGTGGCTGCTTCAAGACATAAGCATTTAATGTTTCTCCTGAAGATTCTAAGCCACCTTTATCCTGAAGCATAAATAGTTGCAATCGTACCACAGTTTGAATCATGTACCCTGTAAAGAGTTCCCTCCTCCCCTTCCTTTGCTGAGAAGCTGGAAACTGAGCTGGCTCCACCCCCACAGCTCTCCCTCTTTCTGCTTCCTTAGCTACCACCATCCAAGCTGTGTCCTTTATTTCTTTGCCAAATATTAAAAGACATTCCATTTGAAATATGAAAGCAGAGGAGACAATATAAAAATCTAACTTCTTTTTTACACAAACAATCCATTCCCTACAGATGGATATTTCTGGAAGGACTTATCTTCAACTACTAAGATAAGAAAGAGAAGATTGACTCTGTCCAAAAAGCAAAGATATTTTTGGAGAAACATCAAACAATAGCCAAAGAAAAAAGGAAAACAGAGGGCAGTAAACAAACTGCAGAAGAAACTGAACATGAATTGGGATACAGTGGAAGTACAACTGGCAAATCCTCAGAAGACTCTGATGCTGAGAAAGGAGCAGTGGCTCCGAAACTCCTCAAAGTTAGACTGACTTATGACAAAAGCAAACACAAGAAAAATAAGAAATAAGCAAAACCACATGTAGTTTAAGTCTGAAAGTCTTTTACTTGTTTGTTACATGTGAAACTGGCATACACCTATTTTGGCTAAATATGCTTGCTTTAGTTTGGTTTTATATTAATTTTAAACAGTTATATTCCTCTTATATTTTATTTCACTTTAAGGTTGGGAAACACAATAAGCTTTTTATATATATTACAAAGTATGATCCTTGCTTTAGCTTTTGTATTTTAGTTTTAGCTCCCTTTTCCCTTTCCTTGTAGTCTGTGTAGTGAAAAAGCAATATTTTTTTTTTAAATTATTAAGTACCTAATTTTCCCATTTCAGCTTAAAGAGAAGTAACAACCTTCAATGCTTTGCCTACTTGGACCTTCCTGGACAGAAAAGATCTTGCCATTGTGGTGCATGCCCTGGTAATATCTACATTGCATTATTGCAATATACTCTATATGCTGCTGCCCTTGAAGGCTATTAGGAAGCTACAGTTGGTACAGAATGCTACAGTGAAAATGTTGACTGGAGGGGTGCAGGGACAATATCACTCCAGTCTTGTTCCAACTATACTGGCTCCTACTTTGCTTCTGGCCCAATTCAGAGTGCTGGTATTGATCCTCAAAGCCCTGTAGAACTCCCAGAGAACAGAAGTACTGGGCAATTGGAACCAGAAGCTTGTAGGTATAAATATGAAAATAGTGTGGAATAGGCTTTATTGCTTGTGGTCTCTTAGGTATAGCTTTTCTGTGAGGTTTTTTTAATGGCTACTGGTGAAGGCTTAATTAAGAAATAGATTATTATTTATACTTGGCAGAAAATGATGGGCTTTTCCCATAGTTTGTGCCCTGCTCCCTTCTGCATGAGCTGGCTATGTTCCAATTTTAGGGTTATGATCAACAAATTGTCCTCCAGATTGCTAGTTCGGTTAGGGCACCTTTGTGGGGGGACCAAACCCACTCTCCAGTTCCCAACAGGGTCCCACTCCCCTTGTCCATTTCCCAGGATGACCAAGGCCATTGTAGTCCCATGACCAGGCCTGAAACCAGATTGGAACAGATCCAAACAATCTACTTCATTCAAGAATCCCTGAAGTTACCCAGCCACCACTCATTCAATCACTTTGCTCAAGAATGGTACATTTGAGACTGGCTTGGTGGCAACTAGGGAAAATGGTAGAGGTAGCAGAAGGAGGTAGGGTTGCCAGGTCACCTTGTTGCTCCAGTGAGGGGATTTGGTGGGCATACTGGGGGTGGGCGGGATGTCATGTGACATCCCTGATGCAATGATGTCACCTGGAAGTGACATCATCACATCAGGGACATTGCATGGGGATGCTCTGGTATTTGGGTGAAACCCTATGGTTTTTTTGTGTTGGAAATATGTGTGTTGCAAGGTCTAAAATTCAGCCATTATAGGGTTAATGTGTGCTTACCCTTGTGTGCTATTGTTTAGACTGACCTGGAAGGAAACCTGGCACTGAGTCAATGGAAACAAAGCTGCGAAACTGAGGTCTGTTTACTCATAATCATTTGGTTAATATATTCAGGTGATTTCCTTCTAGGGGTCAAGAAGAAGACTCTCCATTGTTGTAGACTGTGTGGTCAAACTGTAAAGATATAGTCCTTAGGTGCCTTTGTTGTTTTGTAGATTTTCTGTGAACCCTTTTGTAACGGAATTACAGGACAGCAGCAGGTAAACAAAGAAGCTGCTAGTCACATGACTGAGAAGGGAGGGGGCCATTTGGCTTGGAATTCTCTGTGAGTGACAGATAATGGTAGATAACTGACAGTTGGGAGCTGACAGTTGGAAGAAGGAGTTGGAAGAGAAGTTAGCAGAAAGCGGTCAGCTAACTGTATAGCTCTGCAGTGGAACAAAACCTCTGTGGCTCTGTGGAAACAGCCTGATATCAGTTTTTTTTTTTAATTTAAATTTTTATTGTAATTTTCAAAACCAAAAACAAAACAACAACAAGATATAGTATACAAAAGAATACAAGTAAACAGTAAGTTGTAAACTGCCCTTGGAAAACTCAACAAAACATTTATCTAGGTATAGTTGTGGCAGTTGCATTATGAACAGTTGTTATGTTATATTTCCAGTATCAATCTATAGATTACCTAAATGATTTAGAAATACAGTAATTCCTGATAATATTTACTTTTAGGAATAATTTCACCTTCAACAAGATATTGAATTACTGGAAACCATGTTGCTTGAAAGTGTTTCTGATAGGATTTAGAGTTCCAGAGTGTTTGATGAAATGTGATTTTCCCGTGTATGAAGTGTTCCCATAATGAATTTTGCCAACTTGTAAGTGTGGGGATAGTTTTTTCTTTCCAGTTCCGTGCAAGTATTATTCTTGCAATTGACAGTAATGTAGAAATTAAGTTCTTTAGCGTAGTTCTTTTGCAACTCTCCGGAAGAACATCAAGCAGGACTGTCTCTGGGAGTGCGGGTAGACTGTGACCTGTAATAATAAAAATTTGTGCCAGGATTTGAGACCAGAATTGTTGAGTATGAGGGCAAGCCCACCAACAATGTAAAAAATCGCCTATTTGTCCACAATTTTCCCAACAATATTTGCTGTATTTTGAGTTGATTCAGTTTAGTCTTGCAGGTGTTAAATACCAGCGGTTTACTGTTTTAAAAGCATTTAGTTTGATACAAAAAAATTTGGAAGAAAAGCTGGAAGATGTCCAAATGTCTCTCCAGGAGTCAACTTGTATCCTGTTTTGGCAGTCTTCTTGCCATTGAAGTTGTGTATTTAAGACCTTTTGTTTAGAGATTTCATTTAAGATTTTGTAGATTCTTGAAATTAACCCTTTGATATCATTGTTCTTATTTTTAATTAATAGCTCAAAGTTTGAGATAGTTGATGGAGATGATTCTTTGGGAAGTTTAGTCCTCAGTAGATGTTGGATCTGAAGGTATTGGAACCACGGAATGTGGTCTCCAATCTTTTCTTCCAGGGCCACTTTGGTGAGTGAAATGCCTTTATCAGTCAGATCTATTAAGCGTGTCAAACTGGCCTGCCTCCATCTCTGAAAAGCTTTCGCATCTTTTCCCGGTGGGAACCATTCTTGATTTAAAAAGGACGTTAACAGTGAATCTTCAGGTATCAGTTTAGTTTTAAGTCTGTCCCAAATAGTTAGAGCAGTGTTGATGTAAGGTTGTGGTAAATAATTAATTTTCCTTTCCTTAGGGCTTTTCCAAATTAAATCCGCTAATGGGATTGAATCATTTTTGGATTCTTCTATATGTTGCCATGTAGGAGGGACCTCTGTTGTTAATATCCGTACTATAGAAGATAAATGTATAGCTTCATAATATTGAAGTATATCTGGAAAACCCAGGCCTCCTGTTTTGGAGGAACGTTTCAATGTTGTGAATTTGATTCTAGGCTTCTTATAACTCCAGAAAAATTGAAGAATAGCCTTTTGCCATTTGAGTAAGTCTTTCTTTGTTATTTGTGTTGCGAGAGCTCTTAGTATGAATAATATCTTCGGTAAGATCAGACTTTTAATAACACTGATTTTGTCAGCCCAGGAGAATCCCATTGAGTCCCATTGTTTCATTTGATTCTTGGTTTCCTTGAGAAGATCTTGTAAATTGCATCTAACTAGATCTTCCAGATCTGGGGGGATATAAATTCCCAAGCATCTCCAAGAAGTGTATATCCATTTGTAGGGAAAGTTTTTTTTGAATATTTTGTTGTGTGTTTGAGTTAACCTTTATCGGGATTATTTTTGATTTGTTCAAATTTACTTTCAGGCCAAATAAATCTTGGGTGTTTGAGAAAATTTCTTGTAGTGCTGGCAATGATGATTCCGGTTCTGCTAAGAATATAACTAAATCATCAGCATATAGGCTAACAGTATGAACAATGTTGTTGATATTAATGCCTTTTATAGAATGGTTGTCTCTGATAGCTGTAGCTAAATGTTCAATTGCTAAAGCAAAGAGCAAAGGCGATAAAGGGCAGCCTTGTCTTGTTCCGCGTTGCATGGAAATGACTCGTCCTAAGGTGTTATTTGTTTGTATCCTTGCCACTGGATTGGCATACAAGGTGTCGATGGCTGTTAAAAATTTTCCTCCAAAATTCATTGTCCTCAGTAATTGTTTAAGATATCCCATTCCCCTGTTGGGCTTGCTGAGAAATAGGTGTACTGTTTGACTTTTACAAATAGTGGTGCCTGACTTTCTGGTGAACGAATTATATCGGGCAGTTGTCCTCTATATATCCATATATATATGGATACATACATACATATACATATATATATATACATACACACACACACACACACACCAAAAAGCCCCAAAGAGAGTAACGTTTATAGTGACCTGGTCAGATATCGTATAGGGAGAACTGATCAGTCACATCATAAGTAAGAATATTTTAAATCCAGTACATCCATAAGCCTATACAGGTAGTGACGCCACGGCTTGGTTATACCTTCCCTGAGAAATAAACATTTTTACATAGAAGAAAGTGCCTGCTCTCCCGTGAAGCAAAGATCCATTGCAATCTCTGAATATCTAACTATTTTTGCCAATTTTTCCAACATTTTGCCCTCAAACCATAGAGTTTGCCCAAATACCAGAACATCCCTGTGAAACATCCCCGATGGAATGATGTCACTTCCAGGTGATGTCATCGCATCAGGTACACTGCGCGATGGCATCCCTGTTTAGGGGTGGGGTTTCCCCCACCAGCCAGGTGGTCTGTGGCAACAAGAATCCCCTGAAACCGGAGGATCCCCAACCGAGACCTGGGGTCTGGCAAGCATAGAAGGAGGAAACTCAGCTCTGCAGGAATGAGCATGTGTTAACAATAGCTTTTCTGTAGGTGGAGGGAGGAGACTGTTCTACACTTCCATGTTTTCATCCCTTTTCCTCTCAGGTTTCAGACATGTTGGCAGATTATTTGTGCATTATCATGATGTGGGGCATTCATGGGCTTAGGGATGTATGTATGAATGAATCACTTCCAGCCTGCCTATAAGCATGAAGAAACTGGGAATTTCAAGTCGCCCTGAAGCAAGCCAAGCTGAACAACCCCTGTGGTGGTAGAAGCCAGCACAGGGCCACTCAGCTTAGCAGCAACAACAAAGGACATCAGCTCACTCATTGCTTTCTCCTGCAAACTGATAGCACTGTGGGGGGAAGAAACTGGTGAGCTGATCCCAAAGTGGCCCTTGAAGTACTGGCATAGTTCCTGGGGCTCGGCTCGGCTTGCTCCTGGCCACCGGTGACCCTTTAGGTTAGTGGCCAACCACAAAATTTCCCAGAAATCTGCCAGTATGCCCCTACATGTAAGGTTGCAAGTACGGCATATAAATTTCCATGGAAGAAATCCCAGTGGACAAACCTCCAGGTAAATGTAGGCAAAAATTAGTTCCACTGACTTCAACAGGACTTACTCATATGGAAATATAAAAATAAATAAATCTGTAAACAAGATTTCCAATCCTGTAATATGCATGTAGAAACTAGTAAAAGCACTTTATTAAACAATTGATTAAGTAATTGTAAAAAAAAAGTCAAAAAAAGTTCTGTTTTTTAGGAAACGCCCAAATAAATTTACTTGGAGCATTCTTGGCACCCAGATCAAACAATTCAGCATGTATACATATCTGGGTTTAACCTTTTCTGAAACTCTCTCCTGGCACCTCCACCTTACATCATTAAAACCTGCTGCTATGAAGAATTTGGGGGCTCTACTGAAGTTCTACTTTTCTAAGGGAGGAGGCTTGGTAGACCCAATTCTTAAACTGCATGGGAGTAAGATAATTCCAGCGATGCTATATGGATCAGAGATCTGGGGCTGGGGAGATTAGATATTGTCCTCATTAGAAATAGTACAGAATTATTTTATGAGGCAGATTCCCACCTTGCCAAAGGGTGCACCAGTGGCTTAATAAGGGATGAACTAGGAATTACCTATTGGAGAAAATGTTTAGAACAACCCCAGGATCCCCTGGGGGGTTTAAGTTTTAGTTTGCACCTGAAAGCCTCGAAGAGATTAGATGACCATTTGGCCTCGATTCAATTGAAATTTTCAATTCCTGATGATCTATTAAGGAATAAAACTCAAGCACGGGAATTGAAAGAATGGGTGTTCAAAAAGGATGGGTTTATGGATCAGGATATGATGGCACGTTGTCTTACGGCACCATTATTCAAGTTTTTTAAAAGGGATCACTGTAGGTCCCTGTATTTAGAGAAGTTAACCAGCCTGGAATTAAGATTGGTTTTTACAGCTTTAAGATTTCAATCCACGCCCTCAGTGATCAGGACTGGATGTTTCTTTGGTATCCCTGCCCCCCTTAGACTTTGTGTTTGTGATATGGGGGAAGTTGATGATATTGTACATTATATTCTGAGATGCCCATGGCATGAAGCCCCTAGGTTAAAATACATTATCCCTACTATTCTGCAGCGTAATGGACTCTACGATCTGGATCTGGTAAAATTTTTACTCTCAGACCTTGACCACTATGTCTCTAGCAGAATGGCATTATTTGCCTTAGCAACAAGGAAAATCAGAATGAGTTTACTATTTAAGGCAAAGTAGAAGGAGTACAAGAGTATTCTGATATTTTTTATTGTTTACCTTGCCATTTTATAGTCTGATGTATTATGTTATGGCCTATGGCTAAGACAATAAACTTATTACTACTAAAAAATATATTAAGCAATCTATTAAAGCTTATACTACTTGAGTAACAGCTCTGGCGGAAACCCATGTTCTGCATGGACTCATACTCATTACCACTCTGTCTTGATTCTCCTTCTGAATTAAAAAAAAAAGAAATTGGGGCTCATCTCATAGAGTAACAATCAAAGACAGGGATATACAATGTCTAATGCAATATGCAGGGCCCAAATACTGCTTAAGTAATATTTTACATAGGGGGGGAAACTGAACACCCAAACCTTTGTATTCAACAACTTAAAAAAAAACAGTGTGGCTGCTTGCCAAAGCATTTCAGAGCTCTGAATACTCTCATTCTTCCCAGTGCATGTGTTTATATCAAAATTCAGAGTGTACAGGTCCTCTCATTTACTGCAAGCAAGGAATCAGACACTCAAGAAGGACTGAGAATACATGTGTGACCTGGACACAAAGTATCTATCTCTGGCAACTGGCAGCAAAGGAGAATTCTCAAGCAATAGCTGTTTAGAGAGCTTTGTGAAGGGAATGAGGCCATGCCAAAGTGATTCTTGAAACAGAATGAAATGTCCTTATCAAAGATACCCCCATAGATTAATCTTCACTGGTAATTCATTTACAGTAGAGGACCCCAGAGAGAATCTGGCTTGTTCCCTTTAGAATACAATAAGAAAAGGTGTCACATCCTTCTATGGGCTTCGAAAGGTATAACTGCTTACTGACAAAATTGATCCTCAGACTCAAAAGCAGAACATTTACCTGAAAGTGCTTTGCAGACTGACTCTCAGTATCAGAACAAGGGGGAAATCAGTACTAGGACCAGTACCAAGGACTGCAGCTAAGTGACAGAACATCTGCTTTGCATCCAGATGGTCCTATGCCCAATCCCTGGCATTTCCAGTTAAAAGGATCAGGCAGCAGGTGATGTGAGAGACCTTGGAGAGCCAGTGCTAGTCTGACCGGACCATACTGACCTTGATGGACCAATGATCTCCCTCAGTATAAGGCAGTTTCATGTGTTCAACTCTGTAGGGATTAAATGAGCCTGCATTATCACCAGCTTCTCCTGACACACAATTTTCATGCCCTTTTCAATTGGGAATACCATATCTGGCCTGTAATATCAGCCCTTAGTGGCTTTTCTTTGCCCTGTTAACTGCTCATTAGCTATTCAAAGATGGCATAGCATGCTGACTATGCACATGAGCTGTTGCCCAGGAAGATTTGGATTCAAATTTCACTCATTCCCCCAAACTCACTAGCTGGCCTTAGACAAACCAGCATTTCTCAACCTCAGTCCCTCCCCCCAAGTGTACAATAAAGAGATAATAATAGTGACTCTATTTACATGATTATTGTAGGAATCACTGAGATAATGTATGGAAAGCACTTTGAATATTTATCAAGGGCAGTGAGCAGGATATGTCATCATTATTGTTATTAGTATCCCATCATTCAGAAGGAGGATGAATCTTCTGGTGGTCGGTCATTGCTCAGTTTGCAGCTGGAACTGTTCAATATTGAAAAATACAAATGGCTAAGGCAGCATTTTTAGTGGACCAGCTTCTGAAGATTAAAAAATACAAGGTTTCAAATTATGCAGAATTCTTCATCAGGTTGCTTTGTTGCTTAATGTGTACATGTTAATTGATTGAACAATTATCCATTGTTTTTATATTTAAAATTGCATACACCACAAAACTGGCTATGACAGTTATCATTTATGTTAATGGTTTATTTAATTCAAATGATAACCCTTTCCAACTGAACAAGGCCTAATAAAAGATATAACTTTGTTTTCCTTCTTCTCTGGGGCCCCTGTACAAGTTACATGTACCAGAGGCTGGCTGAATAACAGGAGCTGTGAATATAGTTGCCACCAGGGGTCTTTTTGTAGAAGAACAGCTGCAGGAGCTCATTAGCATATGGTATGCTAATGAGCTATTAGGCTATTAGCATATGCCATGCCCCCTGACATCACCGGAAGTGATGTAAGAAGGGGAAGGAAAAGGGGGGTGGCATCTTCAAAAGCCTCCCCTTCCCTTCCCCAGTTGGCCTGGGTGGGGGAGCTAAGACAGAAGGGGTTTAAAGTTTAAACTCCTTCTCATGAGAGTTGGGCCACAGAAGGAGGAAAGAGGGAAGGAAAGAGAGAGAGTAGAGAGAAGGAAAGAGGGAAAGAAAGAGAAGGAAAGGGGAGGGAAAGAAAGAGAGGGAAGAAGGAGGGAAACAGGGAAAGGAGGAAAAAAGAGAAGAGAAGAAGGTGGGATAAAAAGAGAGAAGAGAAGAATGAGGGAAAGAGGAAAAAGAAAGAAGGAAAGGAGGGAATGAAAGAAATTTGGCGGCAATTCAGCCCCATTATATCCTATGGGCCATTGAAGTCAATGGTGAAAACATAGGGTATATTCTGGGGGCTGGAGGGGAGGGGTTTGAGGAAGAGGCTCCAAACTCACAGGATAGCTGTTGGAGCCTCTTTCCAAGATACCCACAAAGTTTCAAAAACATTGGATCAGGGGTCCAATTCTATGGGCCCCCAAACAGGTTGCCTCATTCCTCCATTGTTCTCTATACTGGGAAAAAAAGTTAATTTTTTCCCACCATAGAGAACAATGGAGGGAATAGGGGCGACCTGTTTAGGGGCCCACAGAATTGGACCCCCTGGTCCAATGTTCTTGAAACTTGGTGGGTATCTTGGGGAGAGGCTCCATCAGCTACCCTGTGAGTTTGGAGCCTCTCCTCAAACCCCTCCCTCCAGCCCCCAGAATATACCCTATGTTTTCACCATTGACTTCAATGGCCCATAGGATATAATGGAGCTGAAATTGACATTCGGCTGCCTGAAAGACTCTCGGGGACACCGGCTGGGGGCGGGGCTTGGCTCCTGAGCTCCCGGAGCTGCGCTCCGGTGCGCTCCCCCAAAAAGACCCCTGGTTGCCACACTTCACATTTCCCTGCATCTGGTAGTTTCCTGCTTTCTGACTTCAGTTTCCACACAGAATGAGGTTCTCTTCACATATGGAATAGTCAGTGAGCTACTTCTTTTTGTAGTAGTCAGTTCTCTGCATGAGGCCTCTGAACTGAAGGCGTCCCATTTCATTTTCAAAGCTGGCAAGGCTAGCTTAAGGTGGAATAGACACCATTTGCATGAACTGCATTGCACACTGCTCCCAGTGTATCTGTGACCTCAGAGCAGCAGAGTAGGGCCTGGCACTGTGACAACCTAAGCTTTATTCCTCTCTGTAAATCTGGGCTCCACTGGAGATGTGTATGTATAGAGGACAAGCAAACATCTACCACCATCCCTCCTCCAAATATAGCCAGAGGCACTGAGAAGGAAAAGGTAAAATTAAAGACTAAAAATATCATTGAGTTTTATATTTTTGAAAGCCACTGAAGGAAATGAGTTTCTGAAGTTAGCTGGAAAAAGCTGGTACCTGTTAGGCTGACTGAGAACAAGCTGGCAAATCGGTGCTCTAGGTCCACTGTACCATAAACCATTTCATAAAGATATTTTTCCAGAGTGCTTCTTGGACAGATTGAAAAGCATTCACAATACATAAATACCATCCACCTCAGCACTTTTTGAAAGAGAAGTGGCATGCACCTCTCTGTGCACAGTACTTAGTTGTTGCTTAGAACTAATCAGGACAACACACCATTTAGTGATTGCTACAGGGGAAGATGAACTTACAAAGACACTCAAGAGGGTTTTCAGAGTCCACAAAAGATACCTGTATTTTCCTAAGAGGATTAGCTCCACCAAAGTTAACATAATAAGTAAACCTAAAACCAATACCCTGATGAACACCTAGAATGTGCTCCGTAAAACTTAGAATAACAATGTCCGTTTATGCATAGATTGTGCAAAGATGAATGGCTTTGGGAAGAGTAGAAGATAACAGCCTACAAAAATAATTTACAAGCCCGCTCCTTACCTATGTCAATGTTAGTTATTTCAGGTATACATAGCCTGGGGGGAAAATACCAGTGTTTGTCCCATTTACAAAAACTTTCCTGGAGATGATTCAAACTTATCACAGGTGACCAGGAAACTGCACCTGGGGGAAATGGAACTAAAGCCTCTGTTAGCATCATTATAGCTCTCAGTCTTAGATATCAAATGTGACTTCTCTGAATTTTTATGAACATGTTCAGGAATATGCCTTTCTCTGAAATAGTCCTAGCTGAAAAATCCCTGTCCCTTCACATGAAGGATAGGTTAGGAGAACATTCCTGTATCCAAAGGATTACTAATGGATTGCTCTGAACATTCTAAAGTGTTATATATGTTAAATATTGTTAAGTCTAGGGAATCCTCTATACATGCATTCTACACTATAGCACCAGTTCTCTGATGCAACAGTGGGAGAAACTGAATTCTTTTCATTTGTATATGCAGCTTGTGCTTTTTTCAACCCACTTTTCAACAAAGGGATTATCTACTTTGCTACCGTAAAATGTTAGTAAATTAGCAGAAAGCTGCTGCTTTTAATAGACGGTATAATTCTCAAAATCTAAGCAAGTGATCTCTGATCACAGTTGGGTTAATTCATCAACTATATAAATGTGAAGTATAAATGTGAAGCCATGATCACATATGACTGTTTTTCTACATGAAAATAACCTCCAGATATGTGGGTTTCTGCAGCCTTGTGATACCATACTCCTCATGACCATTCCCCCTTCTGAACACAATAGAACTACTTGATCAGGAGCAAAGCTCACTTTTTGCCCAGCACCAGCAACACCAGACACTGAAGCCAGAGTAGAATCCATGCTTCAGCTCACAAACTTGAGAGCAATTCCCTAAAAACCCACCCAACTAGGCATACATGGATGAGACATGCCATAGTGTATTAACGCAGCCTCAACAGTTGTGACATAGATAAATGTTTCCTCTAAGCGGTGGAGTGTTGTGTGCAGAGCTGCTAGCATTAACTTGTGAGCAAGTCTAAAAATTTCATTACGGAAAATAATGAAAGGGTATAATACCATACAGTCCACCCTCCAAAGCTGCCATTTCCTCTCAGGGAACTGACTTCTCTGCGGTCTGGAGATCAGCTGAAATTCTGAAACATCTCCAGGCCGCACCTGGAGGTTGGCAAGCCAACTGGCAACACCAGCACTCCTTTTCATCCACAAGGTTTTCAGCCTGAGCTCTGTGCTTAATGGGCCCACCTGCTCACTCAGCTAACCCCAAGGACCAATCCTGTCTAGCAAGCTGTATAAAATTGCCAACTGTCAGGTGAGACTTGGACATCTCCCAGAATTACAACTGATCTCCAGACAACAGAGATCAGTTCCTCTGGAGAAAATGGCTGCTTTAGGAGGATGGACTCTGGCAGTCTACTAGGCTTGCCAAGTCCCCCCGGGGGGCGGGTAAACCCCCGCCCGAGAGGCCCGTTACCCGCCCCCAGAAAATCGGGCCCCGGGGGAACTCCACCCCCTTCCGGCAACGTCCCTAGCGTGATGATGTCACTTGGAGGTGACATCATCACGCTGGGCATGCCGAGGGCGGGAAGTTCCATGACTCAAGGGAAAACTCTATGTTTTCCCCTCGAATCCCGGTGGCCCCGCCCCCAACGTCCTGACGCGATGACGTCACTTCTGGTGACGTCATGGCGGCGGCGCGCGCGCAAAGCGCGCACGCAGAAGCTCCAGGTGCCAAGCGGGACTCCCCCGCTCTAAGAAAATTTGCACTTGGCAACCCTACAGTCTACCTTGATGAGAGCGCTCCCCAAACCTTGCCCTACTCAAACTCCACCCCCAAATCTCTAGGAATTTCCCAATTTGGAGTTGGCAATCCTGGTCTGAAGTCTGCTCCTTCTCCTAGCCCTTGTGCTCTGCTTGTCCTGTGGGACAAGAGATGTTCATTGTCCAAGAAACTTCAGTTTAAAGGTAAAGGTTTCCCTTGCTCAAAAGCCAGTCAAATCCAACTCTAGGGTGCGATGCTCATCTCCGTTTCCAAGCCAAAGAGCCAGCGCTGTCTGAAGACGTTTCCGTGGTCATGTGGCTGGCATGACTAGACTCCAAGGTGCATGGAATGCTGTTATCTTCCCACTGAAGCGGTACCTATTTATCTACTTGCAATTTCTTGTTTTCGAACTGCTAGATTGGCAGGAGCTGGGACCAGACGGGAACTCACTCTGTCATGCGGCACTCAGGTCTTGAACTGCTGAACTACAGAACTTCTGGTTTGCAGTTCAGCATCTTAACCACTGAGCCTTTAGCAGCTGCCAAAAGCACTAACATTTGTATGCCACATTCTTAATTAAAACTCCCCTGCATTAAAGTATGGAGAATAAATATGTGCAAGTTATTTTGCCTGATATATAGTATCATTAAACTGTGCAGTTCTTAGATAACCTTTTACTTTTTTTAATTCAAATGCTTTCTTTCTTAAAGTAGAGAGCACTTTCTAAATTAAACTACAGATTAATAGAATAACACTATAAAGCTGTCTTTAAATTACACACACTAAAGATAGGATTGCAAGAATCTTTGACATTGACATTATACTGGATAAGAGTAAAACAGTGTAAATAAAAGTGTGAAAAAGGAAAGGGTCACACAACTACATTCACTCAAAAAGAACATTTCATTTAAATGAATAGCACTTAATTGAAAATTAATGTCTTTGGGATTACTACCTGGCTACAAAACACTCAGCTCCAGCAGCAGAAGGAAGGAAGGAAGAGAGGGAGGGAGGGAGGGGAAGGAAGCAAATAGATAGGAAGAGGAGTGAAAGTAAAGAGAGGGGCCCCCGCAGCCCCCCCCCCACGGTGCTGGTAGTGGGAGGCTCACAGAGGAGTCCAGGGCTGCGTTCCCAGCAAAAGGCTATTGGAGGGGGAGGCAGAAGCATGGCCTGGGCCCCTTGGACCTCCTTACCTGAGATTCAAATGCAGAGAAGACATCCCCTTCCAGACTTAGTTGTCCACTCAGCCATTCACTCCCTTGGAGGCAGCAGCGGAGGCAGCAGCAGAAGAGGAGGTGGTGGAGTGAGCCGAGGCCACCGCCATTTCCTCAGCTTCCAAAGCATCTTCTTGGCCACTGCCTCAGCCAGTTTGTCATCGGCATCCAGAGGAAGGGTCCACTGCCACTGCACCAGGGCCAAGGCCAAGCTGGAGCTGCCTCAAGCCAAGCCCATCCTGGCCACAGTGAAGGAAGAGAAGAGCAGCCTGGCTAAGGCTCTTGCCCCTGCGTGCAGATCCTGGAAGGCTTCTCCTGGCTAGTGGTTTGAACCACAAGTTGGCTCCAGGAGGATCTATGTGCAACAGTGTTATGTCTGTTGACCGCCACTAGGCGCCAGCAGCCTTTACCAGAGCTTGACTCTCAGAGACAATAGGGACTAGGATCCTGAAACCTCAAGAGGACACCAATAGGAACCTTGGCGAGAAGTTTAAACTCACCAATGGGACCTGGGGGTGGTCCACAGGGACTGTATATAGTTGGCCATCTGGCCAGTATTCTGTCATGCCTGACCCCAACATGGCAACTGGAAGCCTGGAAAATGAGGACTCAGCACCTTTAACACCATCGGAAGCACAAAAGTCCTCATCAAACCTAAGTGCCGGGGAGGATAAACTCCAAACTACAAGACAGCTGGCACCTGAAGCTGATCAGGCAGTCCCTGGCCCTAGTAAATCACCACCCGACTCACCGCCACCTGTGGACCGGCTGAGAGATCGCAGACGCTGGGATCTGGCAGCCAGGCACAAGGAGGCACGCATGCGCGGATGGCAATCATTAATTCCTGAGTATTGATGGGAGCAAGGGCTTTGCAACGGACTGTTAATGAGTTAACGACCCAACACAGTATTTGAAGAGACCGTTGGCTGCTAGCAAACTGTGCTGGCAAACTTGTCCATGGACCAGACGCCTTGCACCTCCAGCTCTGACTTTGCTCCTGACTGATCTCTTGGTTCCCGAAATCCGGTCTGTGTTTTGACAATCCCTCTGGCTCCTGACCCTCGGCTACACTTCCTGACTTTGACACTGGACTCTGACTCTTGGTAATGTTGATTACGGCTTGGCTTTGTGTATTCGGAGCTGTTTGCTTGGACTCTTGTTAACTTGCCTGGCTGACTCTTGGACTTCCCTCATGGACTCTCCGTCTTTGCCTGGCCCCCTGGCTCTGTCATGACATATTCTCTGTTCTGTTGTGTTTACAAGTAAACTATGAGCTAACAATCATGCTGTGTCCTGGTTCTTCATGCGTCGAATCCACTACACAACAATGGTGACGAAGGTGGGATCCCGCTGAGCTGGCCGGGCTGCTAAGCATCTGAGGAAGACCAGGAACCGCCGATGGGCACCGAAGGCGAGCAATCCGCTTCCCCACAACATCCACGCAGCACGATGGTAGTCGGTCTGGGAGCAGGAGTGGTCCCCCTGTTCAACCCCACCAAACCGCAGCACTGGGAAGCCTGGATCGAGGGACTCAAGTCCATTTTGATATTTTATGAGGTCACCGACGAAGGAATAAAATGGGGCCTCCTTGTTGGCTCCTGTGGACCTGCCACTGTGGAGCTGGCTCGCAACTTGCTCTCCCCCACCAAGCTATCGGAGGCAACATTTGAGCAGGTCATCAAGGCACTCCAGGACCATTTTGTCCCCCGACTATCGGAGATCGCATGCCACATGGTTTTCCACTCCTGGCAACAACAACCGTGGGAGTCGGTCACTGCATACTTGGCTGAGTTCAGCCAGCTTGCCTCAGACTGCACCTTCGGGGCCCAACTCAACACAGCCCTCCATGACCGATTCATTTGCGGGCTGAGCAATGAGAAGCTCCAGCGGCGGATCCTTGAGGATGAAAAGTGTTCCCTGGCATCTGCCCTCTCCACCGCCACCGCCTAGGAGAGGAACCATCCCTCCACCATGACTGCTGCACACCAGGAGAACCTCGACCACGTTGACCCAGACTGAGAGGAAGTCCAACGCATGCAGCAATCCACCCAACACTGGGATCCAGCACCAGCAACTCACTCCATTCCCCTCCATGAGCAGGGTCACCAGGAATGCATGAGTTGTGGGGATAAGCACGACCGGAAAACCTGCTGGTTCCAGGACACCAAGTGCCACAGTTGCGGCTGCTCAGGGCACATCTCTCAGGCCTGCCGTTCCCGAGGGCCCAGACCCCAGCAAGAACAACACAGCCCCATCGGAAAGCGGACATCCACTATGAGGATGAAGAAGCCAAGGAGGAGCTCTACCTACTCGCAGCCGATCCAGCCAAACAGGTACTGAGGCTTCCAAGCCAGACATCTGCCCCGAAGATCCTGGTCCGGGTCCAAATAGAGAGGTCCCCCTGCACTATGGAGCTCAATTCCAGCTCTGCGGCCTCCATTATCTCGGAGACAACACTTAAGAGACTCTGCCTCCAAGAAGGGCCCCGCCTGCGCCCCTCTGCACTTACCCTGACAGACTTTCAGAGGAACCGTGTTCCACTAAAGGTTGTGGGAAGCTTCCGTGTCCAGTACAAGGGGTTTAATGTCCACTTGGACTTACTTGTGGTCACGAGGGACCTGGTCAGCCTCCTAGGGCACGTGTGGTTTGCCCCCTTGGGAATATCAATTGAAAGGGTACAGCTCTGCACCTTGCAGGACTTCCATGAGGTCTGCAATGGGTTCCCATCTGTTTTCAACGATACCCTGGGTGTCGCTGCAACTCGACCCAAACGTGGGCCCCATCCGCATGCGTTCCAGGACAGTTCCGCTCACGTTGAGACCAAAAATTGATGTGGAACTGGACCATCTCATGGGGCAGGGTGTCCTGGAACCGGTCTCCCATGCAGTGTGGGGGAGACCCCCATCGTCACCCCAGTTAAGCCGAATGGGGATGCCTGCATATGCATGGATTACAAGTGCACGTTGAATACGGCACTGCAGGACCACGCATACCCGGTCCTGGTTGTTAGCCACGTGTTTGCCTCCTTGGCAGGGGCAAAGATTTTTGGTAAACTGGACCTCGCCCAGGCTTACCAACAGCTTCCGGTTGACGAGGCAACCGCCGCTGTGCAAACTGTCGTCACGCACAGAGGGGCTTTTAAGGTGAAGAGACTGCAGTTTGGGGGAGTGGGGTGGCCCTGGGCCTTTCCCAAGAACTAATAAACTCTCTCTTGAAAGGGATCCTGGGTGTCATGCCATTTTTTGACGATGTGGTGATTGCTGTGGCAATGCCTGCTGAGTTCGCCACCCGGCTGCGCACTGTCCTCCGCCATTTCCACGAGGTGTCAGGTAGCCCTGCCATGATGGATGGAAGGGAGGGCGGTGGGCTATGAATTGATGGGAGGGAGGTGGGCTATAGGCGCCTTGGTGGCGTGACAGGCGGGAGGTTGGAATCCGGGGAGTTGCTGATTTACACCTCGGGTGTGAGAATGGAATGTGGCTTTTATTGCTATTATCTCTGGCAGCCTAGACGTTCTGACCTTGGCAAGTCAGGCTGCCTGCTTCCCTATCGCTGGCATAGATGTAGCAGCTGTGGGTAGCAATGGGGCGATGGGAAATTCATTAGCTTAGTAACTTTCGATTTCCCAGGTGCATGTTATTCATGTAGTCAGAGAAGGGGGGTCCCCATTCACCCCCTTCCCTGTATAACCGCTTGCTTTCTGTAACCAAGTCATTCTGAACAAGATACCTGTACCAGTGATCTATCTATTGCAGCTTAATAAATGCTAACCTTGCTTGCATCATAAGGTCTGGTGTTTGCTGACTAAGTTAGGACTTCTGACAGTTTGTTCAGAATCATCAATTACTTTTGGGACTGGTCCTAAACCCGCAACTCCAAAATGAGTGGCGGAGAAGAAGACACTATCCCAATTGAAGAAGATGAAAAGGAGAAGAGACCTCCCGGGAAAGACGCACCCCGAGAGACCCCAGACACACACGTGCCGAGACACTGGGGTCTGGAGTACGACTTTGGAGGGCCTTACGGAGATCCTTATGGGGCAGCCTATGGGGGGGTGACCACCCGAGTTGGACGCAGACGTGACTGGGTGAAACCCCTGGCTGAGACCCACGAAGCGTGGTTCGGGACCCCGCGAGCTTCCATGGGGGTGAGCCACCCCGAAAGGTCGGTCCGGAAACTAATCACGGCGGAAGCCTTGGAGGAGACAGGCCGCGATTCCGATACCCTGGAAGGCGCCGTGGTGAGGAGGAGATGGACTGAAGAACCCAGCCAAGACCGCCTGATGCGCTTCCTAGACGAATCCCTCGCACGCATCCCACAGATGATCGCAGAGGGTATCCGGGAAGAACGCGAGCGGCAAAGGCGTGAGGAACCACCAGCCCAGGTCCCTCCTGATCAACGGCCGGTGCCGGACCAAGGCCAGGGGAACGTGCCAGCCGGGCCGGTGGATCAACCAGCGGGGCCAGGACCGCAGGGGCCGCCGGGGCAACCACCCCCTCGTCTTTGGGGGTTCTTGCCACCCAAGCCCACAGAACTTCTGGATGCTGACTTCGATGAAGACCCCGAGAAATTCCCATTCTTCCTGGTGTGAGCCGAAAAGTTTATCGAGACCTGGGGCCATCTGTTCCAGAGGGAAGAGCGGATGGTCGATGTCATAGCAGCCCACCTGAAGGGAGCGGCAGCTGACTGGTATGTGGGGCTTCATCAAGTCGACGGGCGCGAGCTGAGAGAGATAGACTCTTTCATGTGGGCCATGAAAGAGCAATTTGAGGATGTGCACTCCACCAAAGCAGCGAAGGCAACGATCCGGAGCCTTAAACAGGGAGCGCGATCGGTGAGAGACTACACCTCGGAGTTCCGCCGATGTGCCGCCAAACTCCGAGGGGAAGGGAACCTCGTGGATTTCTACAAGTGGGGACTCAACGCGGAAATCCGCCGAGAAGTCACCAGAAATCAAGATCCGAACACCCTCACCGGATGGGTTCAGGCAGCCATCACGATGGAGAACCGCCTGAAGACCATCAAGCTGGACGACGCTGCAGCGATGGCTAACAGGGGCCCTGCGCCGACTGCGAGAGGGAAAACCCCGGCACCCAACCCGAAACAGAGGGATGGCACAAGGGAGCTCCGAATGAAGCAAGGTCTTTGCCTCAAATGCGGAGAAGGGGGCCATTTCGCCGTGAACTGCCCGTCTTCAGCTGCAGCACCCGGAGCCCCGAAGGGAACCAAGAAGAAGTTTGACACATCCACGCCAAAACAGGTGGCGAAACCGAAGGGGGCGAAGGCTCTGCAAGCCAAGCCGCTTAGTGAAGCTTCCGACTCATCAGATGGCGAGTCCGTGCCGCAGGGAAACGACACGGACCTGCTGTAAACAGCGCTGAACAGCAGGTCCCACCTCCCCAGGCGCAACTCCCGGTGAGCAAACCCCCCTCTCTTTTCTTTCTCACGGTGACTTTAATGGACCCGGGTCTATTGACCCATGTGAGAGTACGAGCTCTCATTGACTCTGGGTGTGGGAGAGACCTTATTAACCCCACACTACTAACGGGACTTGGGGCGAAAGTTGTTAAACTAACTGACCCCTTGATTTTTACGCAAATGGACGGGTCCACAATGAAAGAACCTTGCAAATATGAGACTGTGCCCTTGCGGGTGGGACTCGGGCAACACTGGGAAGAGAGACCTTTCGTGGTTACCCCTTCAGCCCGATTTCCCTTGGTCCTAGGGAGCCCATGGTTCTTTGATCACGATCCTCATGTACTGTGGGGGGAGGGAAAGGTCAACTTCATCTCCAATAAATGCCAGTCCCACGTATGGAAAAAGGAGTGGGGAGCTAGGATGGGAGGGCAACTCCTAGTGACAGCGGGGGTGGCAACCGCGGAACTGGAAGGCATTCCCCCCGAATATCACGACCTGGCTCCCGTGTTTGGAGAGGAGGAAGCCGATGAATTGCCCCCCCATAGAAACTCTGACTGTGCAATTGAAATTTTACCCAACCAGAAATTACCGAAGGGAAAGCTGTATTCTATGAGCCCTTCGGAAAAGGTGGAACTAAGGAAGTTCATCGATAAAAACCTCAGTAGAGGCTTTATACGGCCGGCATCCTCCCCGTTTGCGGCTCCCGTGCTTTTCCGGAAAAAGAAGGATGGGGGATTGCGGCTTTGTACTGACTACCGCGGGTTGAATGCAGTATCAAACACAAACGCTTACCCCATGCCACTTATAAAAGACTTACTAGCGGCTGTGGCTGGGGGGAAAATCTTCTCTAAGCTAGACCTCCGGGATGCCTATTTCAGAGTCCGCATACGGGAGGGAGATGAATTTAAAACGGCGTTCAACACCCCCTCGGCCAGTTTGAATACTTGGTCATGCCATTTGGACTCCAGGGGGCACCTGGAGTCTTCATGAATTTGATTAACGAGGTGTTACATAAGTACTTGTTCAAGGGGGTCCTTGTTTACCTTGATGACATTCTTTTGTATTCCCCCGACCGTAAATCACATGTGAAACTGGTGCGGGAGGTACTACAAACGTTGCACAAGCATAAACTGTTTGCCAAACTGTCCAAGTGTGAGTTTCACAAAACAGAAATCCCTTTTCTGGGCTACCGCATCTCTCAGAAAGGGATTGAGATGGACCCTGACAAAGTCAAAGATGTCGTGGGGTGGGAGCCTCCGAAAACCAGGAGGCAACTTCAGGGGTTCCTCGGATTCGCGAACTTCTATAGATCGTTCCTTTCGAACTTTGCCCAGGTGGCCCTTCCCTTAACTGACTTACTGAGAACCAAAGGGAAGCCACCCGAATGCACTCGGCCCGGGGCCAAACTAGATTGGTCGCCAGAGTGCCAGCAAGCGTTCGACAAATTGAAAGCCCTTTTCACGTCGGAACCCGTGTTGGCCCACCCGAATGAACGTAAAAAATTCATTGTTCAAGTTGACGCCTCCGACGTTGCAATGGGGGGGGCGATCCTGCAGGAGGGGGAGGATGGCAAGTTGCACCCCCTTGCTTATGTTTCCAAAAAATTTAACGATACTGAATGGAATTGGTCCGTGTGGGAAAAAGAAGCGGGATCGATCCGCTTAGCGTTGTCTACCTGGCGCCACTGGTTGGAGGGGGCGCGAGTCCCGTTCGAGGTCTGGACTGATCACAAAAACCTCGAGCTACTCCGCTCCCCCGTTCCTTGAACGCCAAACAGCTCCGCTGGGCTGATTTCTTCTCCAAGTTCAATTTCACACTGCACCATTTCCCGGGGAAGTCTAACTCACTGGCCGATGCCCTGTCACGCCTCCCTCAACACGACAGCAAAAGGGAGGAGATTCGTGACTCGATTTTTACTCCCTCCCAGTTGGGAGGAGCGGTGACCACTCGGAGGCAGGCCAGTCGTTCCCCCCACCGGCAGATCCTCCCCCAAATGAATGGGTGGTGAGATTTTCTACGGAACTCTCGCAAGCGGATAGGGAGGAGGTGGAGGGGGAGGAAGGAATGTCCAAAGATGAACATGACTGCTGGACTAAAAATGGCAAGCTCTTTGTCCCAAGGGCTCTCAGGGGGGAGGTAATGGGATGGGCGCATGGATCTAAACTGGCTGGTCACACGGGGTTTGTGAAATCCCTCCAGCTTCTGCAGAGACAATTTTGGTGGCCGGGCCTACGAACAGATATGTCTCTCTTCACGTCAGCCTGCCAAACGTGCTTGATGAGTAAACCTCGGCCCGGTAAACCCCCAGGTGCCCTACACCCTCTCCCCACCCCGGCTCGGCCATGGGAGGTGATTTCTATGGACTTTATTACAGATCTACCCCCTAGTGGGGGGAAAACAGTCATCTGGGTGATTGTAGACTTATTTACTAAACAGGCGCATTTCGTTCCGTTTGCCTCCATTCCCTCGGCTAGAAAATTAGCCTCTGCTTTCTTGCAACACGTTGTGAGACTCCACACCTTGCCTGCCAAGGTGATCTCGGACAGAGGGGTTCAATTTGTTTCTAAGTTCTGGACCGAACTTATGTCATTGCTTGGAGTAGAGAGGGGGGTAAGCAGTGCCTACCATCCCGAATCGGATGGGCAGACCGAACGTGTGAATCAGACTCTGGAACAATACCTGCGGTGTTTTTCTAACTTTCAGCAGGACAATTGGCATTCTCTCCTGCCTTTGGCTGAGTTTTGTTATAATAATACTCAGCACTCGTCGACGGGGATGTCCCCGTTTAAGGCAGTACATGGATATGATGCCCCGCCTTTGCCCTTTTTTTTTTTTTTTTTTTTGGTAAATACAATTTATTATTGGATATATCACATGTTCAAACATTTTCAACCAACCTACATATCCATTTTTCTAATTTCCCTTCTCCCCCCCCAAACAAGGCTTCCCGCACTGCTCCAACCCCATTAATATCTCTCTTATTCTGTTACAATTATTTCTCAACTTATTTTCTCTAACAAACGGTAACAATTCAGAAATCTAATTCTATTTCATTTTCCACTTAATAACTATCAAAACAGATCAAACCACGTTTAATGTCCCAATTTTTCAACAAGTATTTTTGAAAGTCTTTCCAGTCTTCAAAAAAAGTTTCATCTTCTTCGTTGTTTAATTTTCTTGTTAATTTGTCCATTTCTGCTAAGAACAACGTCTTTTTAATCCATTCCCATGTTTCAGGTACTTTATCTTGTTTCCAACATTGAGCAAAAGTCAGTCTTGCTGCTGTAATCAAGTACCATAATAGTGTTCTCTTGGCTACATTTATTTCTTCCATTTTAAGACCTAGCAATAACATCTGTGGGTCTTTCTTAAAAGTACAATTCAAAATTTTTTGTATCTCATTGTGGATCTCTGTCCAATACTTTACTGCTTTATCACATGTCCACCACATATGGTAAAAAGACCCCTCATGTTTTTTACATTTCCAACATTTGTTGGACATACTTTCATTTATAATAGCAATTTTTTTAGGCGTCATATACCATCTATACATCATTTTATAACAATTCTCTTTAACATTTACACACGTTGAAATTTTCATTGATTTTTTCCACAAGTATTCCCAAGATGTCATTAATATCTCATTATTAACATTTACTGCCCATTTTATCATTTGCTCCTTTACAACTTCATCCTCAGTATACCATTTCAATAACACCTTGTACAGTTTAGAAATCATTTTTTTATCTTTCTCAAGCCATACAGTTTCAATTTCAATATTCTTTTCTCTAAAACCATGTTCTCTTTTATCGGTCTTAAATAGATCATAAATCTGTCTATACTTCAACCAATCATATTCAAATTCAACATCAAATCTATCTTTTAACACAAAATTTTTCCCTTCAAATTTTAAAAGACTTTTATAGGGTAGCCAATCTAACCCTTGATTTCTTGAATATGGATTAATCACTTCAGCTGGTACAATCCAAAGTGGTCTTTCTTCCGAGAAGAATTTTCTATATCTCGTCCATGTCTCGAACAGTGATTGTCTTACAAAGTGGTGTTTAAAAAATTTATCCATTTTTACTTTTCCATACCATAGATATGCATGCCATCCGAATTTATTATCATGTCCTTCAAGGGCCAATAACTTCTTATTCTCCAAATTAATCCACTGTTGCAACCATGTTAAACAGACGGCATCATAATACAGTCTTAAATTTGGTAGTTGTAAGCCTCCTCTCTCTCTTGCGTCACATAAAATTTTCATTTTAATCCTTGGCTTTCTTCCTGCCCATACAAATTTGGATAATTCTTTCTGCCACGAATCCAGTATTTTCCTTTGTTTTAGTATTGGAATAGTTTGAAACAAAAACATCAAACGCGGCAAGATATTCATTTTTACAGTCGCGATTCTTCCCATCAATGATAAATTCAAAGTATACCATTTATTCATATCTTGCTGAATCTTATGCCACACCTTTTCATAATTGTTTTTAAACAAGTCAATATTTTTCATGGTTAAATCAATTCCAAGATATTTAGTCTTTGTGACTACTTCACATTGTATTTTCTCTTGAAGTTCTGTTTGTCTTTGTTTCGTCATATTTTTGCACATCACTTTAGTTTTATTTTTATTAACATAAAATCCCGCAACTGAACCAAATTCTTCAATTTTTTCCATCAATTGTGGTATTTTCTCAATTGGGTCTTGAATCATAAACATTAAATCATCTGCAAATGCCCTATATTTATAGGCGAAACCTTTCACTGTAAGTCCTTCAATACTGTTATCTTTTCTTATCGCTGTCAATAATATTTCCAATATCCAAATAAACAACAACGGGGATAACGGGCAGCCTTGACGTGTTCCCTTTTGGACTCGGAAGAAGTCCGTCTTTTCTTTGTTTATATTCAAAGCCGCTTTTTGTTCTGAATATATTGCCACAATCATGTTTAAAAAGGACTGTCCAATATTCATTTTTTCATCGCCTTTGCCCTTTTTGACTTCTCCCGGCCTCCCGGCGGGAGACGCTGGAGACTGGTGCAAACAACTGCAGGGGGCGTGGGGCTCCTTGGCTAAAACTCTGGAGGAGGCTAAGGCTGCATACAAACTCCAGGCGGATAAGAAACGTAACCTGGCGTGGATTCCGAAGTGCGGGGAGTTTGCTTACTTATCCACCCAACATTTGCGTCGCATCCAGCCGAGTCGCAAACTTGGTTGGAAGTATGTTGGGCCGTTTGAGATCATAAGAGTTATTAACGATGTGACTGTTGAACTTGCCTTGCCTAAATCTCTAAAGTCTGTTCATCCTGTTTTTCATGTGAGGCTTCTACGCAAAGCGCCTGAGGAGAACAGCTGGAGACCGCAACGGCCGACCCCTCCTCCGCTGCTGGTGGGAGGGGAACCTCACTACGAAGTATCGCAAATTCTGGACTCTAAAATCTCTCGCAATCGCTTGTTTTACCTGGTTGAATGGATTGACTTTGGGCCGGAGCAGAGGGAGTGGGTTCGGGCGGAAAATGTTCTGGCCCCCCGACTTGTCAAAGCATTTCACAAGTTGTACCCCCATAAACCGAAGGGGTAGGACTATTTTCGAGGGGGCTGCATGTCAGGTAGCCCTGCCATGATGGATGGAAGGGAGGGCGGTGGGCTATGAATTGATGGGAGGGAGGTGGGCTATAGGCGCCTTGGTGGCGTGACAGGCGGGAGGTTGGAATCCGGGGAGTTGCTGATTTACACCTCGGGTGTGAGAATGGAATGTGGCTTTTATTGCTATTATCTCTGGCAGCCTAGACGTTCTGACCTTGGCAAGTCAGGCTGCCTGCTTCCCTATCGCTGGCATAGATGTAGCAGCTGTGGGTAGCAATGGGGCGATGGGAAATTCATTAGCTTAGTAACTTTCGATTTCCCAGGTGCATGTTATTCATGTAGTCAGAGAAGGGGGGGTCCCCATTCACCCCCTTCCCTGTATAACCGCTTGCTTTCTGTAACCAAGTCATTCTGAACAAGATACCTGTACCAGTGATCTATCTATTGCAGCTTAATAAATGCTAACCTTGCTTGCATCATAAGGTCTGGTGTTTGCTGACTAAGTTAGGACTTCTGACACGAGGCAGGCCTAAAAGTGAAGCGGGAGAAGTGCCTCCTAGGGGTTCCGTCTGTGGACTTTTTGGGCTTCATGGTCGACATGGATGACCTCCATCTGGCTAGGGACAAGATAAAGGCCATCGTTGAGGCACCCCCTCCCACATCCAAGGCAGAACTCCAGGCGTTCCTCAGTCTATTAAACTTCTACCATGCCTTCCTTCCCCACAAAGCAGTGGTAGCGGAGCCCTTGCATCACCTCCTGAACAAGCACATCCCTTGGTCATGGGGCCCCCGTGAGGTCAAGGGGGTCAAAGCACTGCTGATTTCTAATAAAGTTCTGGCACATTTTGATGAGTCCCTACCAGTGGTTCTGGCCTGCAATGCATCCCCTACAGCATTGGCACGGTGTCGGCCCACCACCTCCTGGATGGCTGGGAGATGCCTGTCGCCTACTACTCCAGGACGCTGTCTGTGGTGGAGCGGAACTATGCCCAGATTGACTGGGAGGACCTGGCGATAGTGGCCGGGGTAAAAAAAATTCATGACTTTGTGTACGGCCAGCCCTTCACCACTGTCATGATCATCGCCCCCTCCTCGACCTCTTCGCATCTGATCGTCAGACTCCACAGGTCCTTTCCCCATGGGTCCTGCAGTGGTCCATTTTCTTGTCTGGCTACTCCTACACCCTGCTGCATCATCTGGGCAAGGCTATGGGCCGTGCCAATGCCCTTAGCCACCTGCCCTTGCCATCCAGCCCACCATGTTCTGCAGGTAGAGGACCTTCCCGATTTGCCCCTCCAGGCAGCAGATGTCACCTGCCACTCGGCCAGGGACCCTATCATCTCTCAGGTTCTGGGCTGGGTGGTGAGGGGGTGGCCTGCGACGGTGAAAGGACCCGAGTTCACAGCCTTTGCTGCTCGCCAAGACGAGTTGTCTGCGTACAAAGGCTGTCTACTGTGGGGAGACAGGGTGGTCATCCCCAGCGTACTACGTCACAGGGTCCTGCAAGCTCTACATGAGGCCCATCCCAGCATCGTCCAGATGAAGGCGCTCGCCCGCAGCTACGTATGGTGGCCAGGAATAGATGCAGAGGTGGAGGCTTGGGTAAAGCGCTGCCAGACATGCTAGGCTGTCAGGCCCAATCCGCTGAGCGCACCCACCCAAGCCTGGGAATCCACCCAGACACCACAGTCAAGGCTCCATGTGGATTTCACTGAGCCATTCCATGGACTATTGTTTTTAGTAATAGTGGACTCTTATTTGAAATGGTTGGAAATCAGCCCGGTCTCTGCCACCTCCTCCAAAACCACTATCTGGGAGCTCCATAAAATCTTCGCCACCCACGGGTTGCCAGACACCATCGTACTGGACAATGGGATGGTGTTTACCTTGGAGAAATTCCAGGAGTTCCTCCACAGCAATCTAATCAGGCACGTAAGGTCCACCCCGTTTCACCCCGCTACCAATGGCCAGGCGGAACGAAAGGAGGCTTAACAGTGGGAGTTTGTTATTGCCCACCAGATCAAAAGGTAGGGGAGGATTATAAAATGATGAATGAATTAAAGATAGCAGGTAGACGAAATAACTGTGTCATAATAGGCGACTTTAACTATCCACACATCGATTGGGTAAATATGAGTTCTAGTTGGGAAAAAGAGATTGAGCTTTTAGACACTCTCAATGACTGTGCTATGGAACAGATGGTCACAGACCCTACCAGGCGATCCTGGATTTGGTCCTAAGTAACACCCAAGACCTGGTGAGAGATGTAAAAGTGATTGCACCGCTTGGGAACAGTGACCATAATGTCATTGAGTTTAACATTTGTACAGATAGGGAGTTGCCCAAAAAGACTGACACAACCACTTTTAACTTTAAAAGGGGTAACTTCTCTGGTATGAGGGGACATGTGAGGAAGAAATTGAAAGGAAGAGTGGAGAAGGTCAAAACCATTGGGGAAGCTTGGAGACTATTTAAAAAGACAATCCTAGAAGCTCAGAAAAAATATATACCACAGGTTAGGAAAGGCACAAACAGGTATAGAAAAAAGCTTGCGTGGTTAACAAATAACGGAATGGAAGCTGTAAAAGGTAAGAAGGATTCCTTTAAGTGGTGGAAAGCTAGTCTCAGTGAGGTTGATAAAAGGGAACACAGGCTGTGGCAAATAAAATGCAAGTCTGTGATCAGGCAAGCAAAAAGGGAATATGAGGAGCCACATAAAGGCCAACAATAAAACTTTCTTCAAATACATTAGAAGCAGGAAGCCAGCCAGGGAGACAGTGGGGCCCTTGGATGACCAAGGGGTAAAAGGAGTAGTGAAGGATGATAGGGAAATGGCTGAGAAGCTGAATGCATTTTTTGCCTCTGTCTTCACTGTGGAAGAGGAGAAGTGCTTGTCCACTCCAGAAGCACCGATTTCAGGAGGGGGTTTGAAAGACCTGAATCAGATTGCGGTGACAAGAGAGGAAGTCCTACGGCTGATGGACAATTTAAAAACTAATAAATCACCAGGCCCGGATGGCATTCATCCAAGAGTTCTGAAAGAACTCAAATGTGAACTTGTGGATCTCCTGACAAAAATATGCAATCTTTCTTTAAAATCTGCCTCCATTCCTGAGGACTGGAAGGTAGCTAATGTCACTCCCATCTTTAAAAAGGGCTCCAGGGGAGATCCGGGAAATTACAGGCCAGTCAGTCTGACATCAATACTGGGTAAAGTTGGTGGAAACTATTATTAAAGAAAGAATGAGTAGGCACATTGATGAACAAAAACTATTGAGGCAGAGTCAGCATGGGTTCTGTAAGAGAAGATCTTGTCTCACTAACCTGTTAGTGTTTTTTGAGGGAGTGAACAAACATGTGGACAAGGGGGACCCAATAGATATTATTTACCTTGACTTCCAGAAAGCTTTTGATACAGTTCTTCATAAAAGGCTCCTAAGTAAGCTCAATAGTCATGGGATAAAAGGACAAGTCCTCTTGTGGATCAAAAACTGGCTTATAAATAGGAAACAGAGAGTGAGTATAAATGGGAAACTTTCTCAGTGGAGGGTGGTAAGCAGTGGGGTACCACAGGGATCAGTACTCGGTCCGATGCTTTTTAACTTGTTTATTAATGATTTGGAATTGGGAGTAAGCAGTGAAGTGGCTAAATTTGCAGATGACACGAAGTTGTTCAGGGTGGTGAAAACCAGGAAAGATTGTGAGGCACTCCAAAGGGATCTGTCGAGGATGGGTGAGTGGGCGTCAACGTGACAAATGGGGTTCAATGTGGCCAAGTGCAAAGTGATGCACATTGGAGCAAAAAATCCTAAATATAAATACACGTTGATGGGGTCTGAACTGCCAGAGACTGACCAAGAGAGAGATCTTGGAGTCGTAATAGATAACTCAATGAAAATGTCTAGACAGTGTATATCTGCAATAAAGAAGGCCAACGCTATGCTGGGGATTATTAGGAAGGGAATTGATAACAAATCAGCTAGTATCACAATGCCCCTGTATAAACCATTGGTGCGACCTCATTTGGAATACTGTGTACAGTTCTGGTCGCCACATCTCAAAAAGGATATTATAGCATTGGAAAAAGTGCAGAGAAGGGCAACTAGAATGATAAAAGGGTTGGAACACCTTCCCTATGAAGAAAGGTTAAAATGCTTGGGGCTCTTTAGCTTGGAGAAACGACGGCTGAGGGGTGACATGATCGAGGTTTATAAGATTATGAATGGGATTGAGCAGGTTGAGAAAGAAGTACTTTTCTCCCTTTCTCACAATACAAGAACTCGTGGGCACTCTATGAAATTGCTGAGCAGTCGGGTTAGAACAGATAAAAAGAAGTACTTCTTCACCCATAGAGTGATTAACATATGGAATTCACTGCCACAGGAGGTGGTGGCAGCTAAAAGCATGGAGAGTTTCAAGAGGGAATTAGATAAACATATGGAGCAGAGGTTCATCAGTGGCTATTAGCCACAGGGTATAGATGGGAACTCTCAGTCTGGGGCAGGTGATGCACTCTATTCTTGGTGCTGGAGGGGGCAGCAGTGGGAGAGCTTCTAGTGTCCTGGCCTCACTGCTGGACCTCCTGATGGCACCTGGTATTTTTGGCCGCTGTGTGACAGAGTGTTGGACTCGATGGGCCATTGGCCTGATTCAACATTGGCTTCTCTTATGTTCTTATGATGCGCACCGCCAAGGAAGCCCTCAGCCGGCTGACGGATAGGGACTGGGAATTCCATCTGGCACACTTCCTCCTAGCGCAACGGACCACCCCGAACCCGGTTAGCAGCCGCTGCCTTGCGGAACTCCTCATGGGTCGATGCCCCACAATCCTCTTGGACAGACTGCACCCAGACAGAGCCTGAGTCGTGTAATCAGTGCGAGCAAAGGACAGTGCCGTGGGGATTCTTCTTGGAGGACCCTGTCTACATCAGGAACTATGGTAGGGCCCCCAAATGGATTGCTGACCGGGTCATCCGACCCACGGGCCCCGTGTACTACGAGGTCTCAACAGACAGCAGACAGGTCCTGCAGAAGCATGTCGACCAGCTGCACATGCACATGCTCCCGACTCTGGCAGAAGTCCCGGCCCTGAGGGACACAGAGGGGGTGCTGCTGGACAGTCCGGAATGAGAAACTCTTGATGGGAGTTTGCAGGAGTAAGGTCCCGTTGCCATGGCTGCCTCTGACAACAGAATGCCTGTCTCTGCCCTGGAACCAGTCGAGGCTCCACTGCCCCCCCTCCTAGTACTCTAGGCACGGGGCAGGACAGACCTCCCGACGTTCCAGTTCTGACTCCAAGGCGCTCCACACGAAAGCGCCAGTCCCCAGAGGACTATGTCACATAGGTTAGGGTTGAACTATGGGGGGAGGGGTGTTATGTCCACTGACTGCCACTAGGCGCCAGCAGCCTTTACCAGAGCTTGACTCTCAGAGACAATAGGGACTAGGATCCTGAAACCTCAAGAGGACACCAATAGGAACCTTGGCGAGAAGTTTAAACCCACCAATGGGACCTGGGGGTGGTCCACGGGGACTGTATATAGTTGGCCATCTGGCCAGTATTCTGTCATGCCTGCCCCCGACCCGGCACCTGGAAGCCTGGAAAATGAGGACTCAGCACCTTTAACACCATCGGAAGCACAAGAGTCCTCATCAAACCTAAGTGCCAGGGAGGATAAACTCCAAACTACAAGACAGCTGGCACCTGAAGCTGATCAGGCAGTCCCTGGCCCTAGTAAATCACCACCCGACTCGGACCTGGGCGTGGTCCAGGGGGACTGTATATAGTTGGCTATCTGGCTGGTATTCTCTGTTCTGTTGTGTGTACAAGTAAACTATGAACTAACAATCGTGCTGTGTCCTGGTTTTTCATGCATCGAACCGACTGCACAACAGATGGGGAGGTCTCTCCCTCCCTCTCGCATGCAGACTCGGCTGGGAGGCTTCTCCTGGCCAGTGATACAAACCATTAACCAGTATAAGATGGTCCTAGGAGGATCTGTGTGCAGCAGGGGAGGTCTCCCCCCTCTACATGCAGACCCATCTGGGAGGTTCTGCCCTTGGCCCAGCAGCAGCAGTGCTTCCTTGCCTGGGGCCTGTGCCTCTTTCTCTGCCTCCTGCTCAGCTGGCCAGCTGCCCTGCGAAGCCACGTGATCTGTCTGCTGGGCCAAAACGTTCTGTACTGAGCCCTAAAATGTTGTGGGCCAGCACAGCTTAGGGGGAACTTTGGATACCATCCATACAGAGCAGTGTGGAGAAAACCACAGAGACAGGTGGACTCAATGGGCAAGCCCAAATACTGCATACTTTGGCTTGAATCCCACATTCTCTGAAGCAGTCCCATTGGGTTCCGGCACAGAGACGAGAAGTTTGCCCTATCAAGCATAATAATGGGGGATGGAGCCCACATTCTCACCGTTTTTGTCTGGTGCTCCCTCACATATGATCTCTCACCTGCACTTTGGGTCTCATTACCACTGTCTGCTCCAGTACATTCCATACATCTCCCCTTCCCCCCATGCAAGCTGTTTGACTTATCAGATGCTAGCAGTGATGTACAGAGAATGTAACCTTTCCCCTCCAGTTTGAAAGAGGATACCTGTGTCCCCTCAGACCGCCTTTCAGCCCCTACCTGATGTAGATAGCAGAGGTTAGCTATGAGAAGTGAGTGGGAATACAAATTAATCTGTCAAACCCCAATCAAACAGTGACACAGCTGTAGAGCAGAGGTGTCAATCATGCGGCCTGTGGGCTGGATCAGGCCCTTGGATGGCACCTATCCAGCCCACAAGGAACTGGCTGTCTCCTGCTTCTTTCTCAAGTTCTGCTGCTGCTGTGTCGCAGCTTGCTTTACCAGACTCTCTCAATCGCACAGGAGAGATAGATACATAGACAAACTTCTGTTCCCTGCTCTGGCTGAGGCTCCTCCCCTTCTCCTCCCAGGGAAGGGAGGGAATGAGTCAGAGCTTGCTTCCAGGCCAGGCTGCCTCAACTGTACAGGAAACAAAGGCAAGCCTTTCTTCCCCTCCATTGGCTGAGGCTCCTGCCTTGCTTTGCTCAGCTGCCTCAATCACACAGGAGAAACACAAAGCACCTTTAAGACCAACAAAGTTTTATTCAAGGCATGAGCTAGAGAGAGAGAGAGAGAGAGAGAGAGAGATGTTGGGCTCATTATGCCTGGGTGCAACTGGGTTCCCCTCCTCTTTTTCACTGTATTCATGCCCTCATGATCCAGTCTTTCTCAGTAGGAAAGCAATGTGAACTATTTAGATGAGGAATAACAACAAACCAGTGAGGTGGATTAGGCTGAGTGTGTGTGTCCAGACCAAGTTCACCCGGCAAATTTCCTTTGTAGACTGGGGATTTTGAACCTACACTTCCCAGATAGTAGCCTGATACATTGCTGTCTCTCTACTTGCAGTGCCTCATAGGAGTTGTAGTTATTTCTCTGGGGAAGACTATAGTTTTGTAGACAAACACATAGCCCTCAGTCTGTGTCAGGATGCCTCCTTATGTTTTTGACCAGAACACAAAGCTATTTATGTACAAAAGCTCGCAATGCCCAGCCATTTCATGTTTTCCCCTGGGTCCTAGGCTCAAAACATTGAGCATGAGATTTCTGTGATGAATGTCAATAAATCAAAAGTAGGTTTGCAGCTTACAGATACACACCTGAACAACATACTCAAGATTGCTACAGCACATTTTGATGCTATAATTCAGAGCAAGAGGTGTCAGTTATCAGAGACTGTTAAATAAACAAAATATTGCAAGAGTGCTAGTGTTTTAAGCATGTTTTATTTAAAGTTTGAAAAAATCTTTAATTGTGTTTGTGTCATTTATAAAGTTTATATCTCTGCTACCTGGCATTACATTTTATGCCACACATGGCCTGGCTCAAAAAGGTCTCATTTATGTTAGAGTTCAACACCCCTGCTGCAGAGTAATCCACAGCTATTGAACAGCACCAGGAAACCAAGTCAGATGAATGGGGTTGCCAACTCCCTCATTCTAATAAAGATCCTGCTCCTTTGCAAGTTGCACTGATAGATCACAGAGGAACAAGCAGACCTGTCCAAATCACTGTATGCCCATGAAAGGGAAAACTGTGCCAGCCAAAGCACCATCTGAGCATCCTGTGATGGTGCAAGAGCTGGGCTGGAGCAAGAGAGTTAGTAGATCCACCAATGTGCTTTAAGTGTGCAAGCCAGGGTCCAGAGAGATATTATCTCATGCTATGTGCCCTAGGATCTGAGCTATGGATGTTATGCCTGGGATTTGCAGAGTATGGCAGGGGGGACACTGTTATGGTCTTCTAAGAAGGTGTGATTGGCTGCTGATTTAGCCTCCTAAGTTGCGCCAATGCTTGGGAGTGGGCAGAAATCCCCCCCCCCTTCTTACAAGGTCTTCTGTGGGAGTGATCTGAGGGCTACACCAATGTTTTTGTTGGCACAATGTTGTACCTGATGCTTATCTAGGACTGGAGGGGCTTAGGAAGCTACATCCTGCTCCACCACTCATGACATGCCCTAACATCACCAGGTTCTATACCAGCGTAATGGTTATACCCGTGCTGTGCTGACAGGGCTTAGTGCTAACGTATCACCAGATTGTATCACCAGAATACCAACAACAGATTGTAATTAGTAATGTATGGCTGTGAGAGTTGGACTATAAGGAAGGCCGAGCGCCGAAGAATAGATTCTTTTGAACTATGGTGCTGGAGAAGACTCTTGAGAGTCCCTTGGACTGCAAGGAGATCAAATCAGTCAATCCTAAAAGAAATCAACCCTGATTGTTCCTTGGAAGGCCAGATCCTGAAGCTGAAGCTCAAATACTTTGGCCACCAAATGAGAAGGGAGCATTCACTGGAGAAGACCCTGATGCTGGGGCTTCCGGTCGGAGTAAAATGGCGAATTGACACACTTTGCGAGTTGTGCAGAGTGTACTGCGGCATCTGACGACAGTCTGGGCTCTATCGGACCCAGCGCAGCACTCTCCAGGCGGGAGAGTGGCAAGCAAGCAGCGAAGCCTGAGGGGGAGTTGAGATCGGTGGAGATAAGCTTCGGAGGAAGCTTGTTTACACTTTGATCTCCTTCCGTGAAGAGGGCAGTTGTAAATCAACTCTACAGATGCCAGCCGGGCTGAGAATTCAGCATAAATTCGCCATCTACCGATCTCTTTACCATCAAGATTAACATCGTTTACAGAAGAAGCACCGCGAAACCCCGAGACTACAAGTAAGGTAACAAACAAACAAACGAATAAGCGCTTACCGGTTTAAAGAAGACTGTGATATTGAAACGCACGGATAAGCGCTGAAACCTTTAAGGAACTATTCCGCTTGAATTAAAAGTAAAATGAAAGCTTTCCTTTAGAGATAAAGGCTGAAAAGTGACTTTGTTTTGCATTCCTGTGGTCAGCCAAGTCTAAACGTTACGTAGCAGAAACGAAACTAACTGTGACTCTGTGATACAGGAAGTGGGCTAGAGTGGAGATTTTAGAGGCTGTTGTGTTTGAAGTGGATGGACATTTTACTGTGTGACACTATCCTCATCGGAAGTCGGATTACAGAGACGGACAGAGGCACAGGAAGTTTGAAAGGAGCCTACTCTAGCCGGAAAACCATAGAGAAATTGCGCCCGACATTTTTGGGAGGACTAAAATTTAAAAAGTTATTTTTAAGCCGAAAATGTGTTTAAGCAAGTTATAAAGGTGGTGATTTGGCTTGAAGATTGCTAATATAAAGATTGATTAGCATTGAAGTGTCCTCCAAGACGGATTTGAGAACAAGACCCAGAGCTGCTTCATCACCCAGCCCAAGAATGACTGCAAAGGAAAAAAAGAGTGGCAAGCAGCTATGGAAGCGATGGAAAAACGGATGACCGAAGTGGTGCAGAATCTTGGAAAACAAATAGAATCACACCTTGGAAAACAAATAGAATCACAGTTGCAACAACAACTGCAAAGTCAATTGGAGCAAATAGAACAAGTGCAAGTTCAAGTACAGAAAAAAAATATGGAAGAATTGAAAGAACTGGTACTTACTGAAGTGTCAGGGATAAAAAAAGATACAGAAGAACTTAAAAAAGAAGTCAAAAGTCTGGTGACAAAATCAGAAGATATGGAACAAAAGGTTAAAAAAACTCTGTCTGAAAATACAAGGCTGGAGACCATGATGGATTACAGGGCTACTCAGAATCACCTGAGATTGAGAGGGATAGAAGAGGAGGAAGATCAGGATCTACGGGCTCTAGTAATTAAGACATTGACAACTTATATAGGAGAAGATGAAGGAGATTTGGATGCAGACTTTGACTTGATTTACAGAGTAAATTCAGCTTATGCCAAAAGAAAGCAATTACCCAGAGATGTGATTGTTCAATTTGTGACAACAAAGATGAAGGAAGACGTTTTCAAGAAACAATTTACACAACCGTTGGAAATAAATGGAAAGAAAATAATAATTTTGAGAGAAATTCCGAGATTGATTCTACAAGACAGGAAGAAGTTCAAGAAATTGACAGACAGACTAAAAGAAATGAACATTAGGTTTAGATGGGAGATTCCATATGGACTTACATTTATGTATAACTCGGTGAGAACTACTCTTAAAACTGAAGGAGATTTATATAGATTTAAAGCGAGCAATCTGGACGATTTTAAAGATATTTAATCCAACACCATTATGGATTATAAATTTTTATCTTGGAACGTAAATGGACTAAATTCACCAGGTAAAAGAAGACTGGTGAATCATTGGCTGGAGAAACAAAAATGTAATATAATTTGTTTACAAGAAACACATATAAGAAAACAAGATGACAAATATTTGATTAATAAAAAATTGGGAGAAGAATTTTATTCCTCAGCAGCTAATAAGAAAAAAGGAACAGTGATTTATATCTCAAAGGATTTGGATCCTAAACAAATTTTCTCGGACAAAGAAGGAAGGTATGTTGGCGTGGAAATATGGATGAATAGAAAAAAGACATTGCTTGTAAATATATATGCACCCAATGGTGCAAAAGAGACTTTTTTAGTGACTTGACCAAAGAGTTGGAGTGTTTAAATTATGACCAAATTGTTCTTGCTGGAGACTTCAATGGTACAGTGAATAATACATTGGATAGAAAATCTAAAGCAAGTGGAGAGACAGTTGGAAAGTTACCAAAAAATTTCTTTCAACTGATGAAGCAAGAGAAACTGGAAGACGTTTGGAGGAAGTGGAATCCTAAGACTAAGGACTACACGTTTTATTCAAATAGACATAATTCCTTTTCTCGAATTGACATGATTTGGATGTCAGAGGAGATGGCGCAAAAAACTTATAAAATACAAATTTTACCGAAAACTAATTCTGATCATAATCCCTTACTTTGGATATCTAAAGCAAAACCTAAACAGCTATATTGGAGAATTAATGAAGATTTATTGGATCAAAAACAAATTAATGAAATCTTAAAAAAGGAAACGAAAAGTTTTTTTGAACTGAATTTGAATAAAGGTACGGACATACAAGTTGTATGGGATGCATACAAAGCAGTAATGAGAGGTATGCTTATCTCTCTGAACTCCAAGGACAAAAAACAAAAGATCCAACAACAGAAAGACCTTCATGAAAAAATTCGACAAAAGAAAAGGAATTAAAGAAAAGACCAGGGAAGAAGAAGATTATTAAAGAGATCCACTTTCTGCAAGATCAGCTGAATGTTTTACTAAACAGAGAATTATATTGGAATTTGAAGAAATTACAGCAAAAAGCATTTGAGGGTGCAAACAAACCAGGAAAGTTTTTAGCATGGCAATTGAAAAATAGTAAAGAAAGGAATTTTATAACTAAGATTACTGAAGATGGAAAGGATGTTATGAGCTTGAATGGTATAAAAAGAGTTTTTTTAAAATATTACGCCAAATTATTCAAAAAGAAAGGAATTGATCAACAGAGAATCAACAAATATTTGGAGACGATTGAAGTTCCAGAGCTGGGAAAACAAATTAAGGAATTATTAAATGGTTTAGTAACGAAAGAAGAAGTGACAATGGCGATAGAAGATGCAAAGTTGGGCAAGGCTCCAGGACCAGATGGCTTTACAGCAAAGTTTTATAAGAAATTTAAAGAGGAGCTAACCCCTATTTTAGTTCTTCTGTCGAATGAGATAAGAAAGACCAAACGGATCCCAGATTCATGGAAAGAAGCAAATATTTCATTGATACCCAAAGAAAGTTTGGATTTGACTCAAGTAAAGAATTATAGGCCAATATCGCTATTAAATAATGATTACAAATTATTTGCAAAAATAATTTCAGAGAGACTGAAAAAATATCTGAAAGATATAATAGCGGAAGAACAAGCTGGATTTTTACCAAACAGACAAATCAGAGACAATTTAAGAGTGGTGATAGATGCAATTGAATATTATGATAAGCATCCTGAAAAAGAAGTTGGATTCCTCTTCCTAGATGCGGAAAAAGCTTTTGACAACTTAAATTGGGAATTTATGCTGCAAGTTATTGAAAAAATGGATATTGGACAGTCCTTTTTAAATATGATTGTGGCAATATATTCAGAACAAAAAGCGGCTTTGAATATAAACAAAGAAAAAACGGACTTCTTCCAAGTCCAAAAGGGAACACGTCAAGGCTGCCCGTTATCCCCGTTGTTGTTTATTTGGATATTGGAAATATTATTGACAGCGATAAGAAAAGATAACAGTATTGAAGGACTTACAGTGAAAGGTTTTGTCTATAAATACAGGGCATTTGCAGATGATGTAATGTTTATGATTCAAGACCCAATCGAGAAAATACCACAACTGATGGAAAAAATTGAAGAATTTGGTTCAGTTGCGGGATTCTATGTTAATAAAAGTAAAACCAAAGTGATGTGCAAAAATATGACGAAACAAAGACAAACAGAACTTCAAGAGAAAATTCAATGTGAAGTAGTTACAAAGACTAAATATCTTAGAATTGAATTAACCATGAAAAATATTGACTTGTTTAAAAATAATTATGAAAAGGTGTGGCATAAGATTCAGCAAGATATGAAGAAATGGGACACTTTGAATTTATCATTGATGGGAAGAATCGCGACTGTAAAAATGAATATTTTACCGCGTTTGATGTATCTATTTCAGACTATTCCAGTACTAAAACAAAGGAAAGTATTGGATTCGTGGCAGAAAGAATTATCCAAATTCGTATGGGCAGGAAGAAAGCCAAGGATTAAAATGAAAATTTTATGTGATGCAAAGGAAAGAGGAGGTCTACAACTACCAAATCTAAGACTGTACTATGATGCCGTCTGTTTAACATGGTTGGAACAGTGGATTAATTTGGAGAATAAGAAGCTATTGGCCCTGGAAGGGCATGATAACAAATTCGGATGGCATGCATATTTATGGTATGGAAAAGTAAAAATGGACAAATTTTTTAAACACCACTTTGTAAGACAATCACTGTTCGAGACATGGATGAGATATAGAAAATTCTTCTCAGAAGAAAGACCACTTTGGATTGTACCAGCTGAAGTGATCAATCCATATTCAAGAAATCAAGGACTAGATTGGCTACCTTATAAAAATCTTTTAAAATCTGAAGGGAAAAATTTTGTGTTAAAAGATAGATTTGATGTTGAATTTGAATATGATTGGTTGAAGTATAGACAGATTTATGATTTATTTAAGACCGATAAAAGAGAACATGGTTTTAGAGAAAAGAATATTGAAATTGAAACTGTATGGCTTGAGAAAGATAAAAAAATGATTTCTAAACTGTATAAGGTGTTATTGAAATGGTATACTGAGGATGAAGTTGTAAAAGAGCAAATGATAAAATGGGCTGTAAATGTTAATAATGAGATATTAATGACATCTTGGGAATATTTGTGGAAAAAGTCGATGAAAATTTCAACTTGCGTAAATGTTAAAGAGAATTGTTATAAAATGATGTACAGATGGTATATGACGCCTAAAAAAATTGCTATCATAAATCAAAGTATGTCTAACAAATGCTGGAAATGTAAGAAACATGAAGGGTCTTTTTACCATATGTGGTGGACATGTGATAATGCAGTAAAGTATTGGACAGAGATCCACAATGAGATACAAAAAATTTTGAATTGTACTTTTAAGAAAGACCCACAGATGTTATTGTTAGGTCTTAAAATGGAAGAAATAAATGTAGCCAAGAGAACATTACTATGGTACTTGACTACAGCAGCAAGACTGACTTTTGCTCAATGTTGGAAACAAGATAAAGTACCTGAAACATGGGAATGGATTAAAAAGACGTTGTTTTTGGCAGAAATGGACAAATTAACAAGAAAGTTAAACAACGAAGAAGATGAAACGTTCTTTGAAGACTGGAAAGACTTTCAAAAATACTTGTTGAAAAATTGGGACATTAAACGTGGTTTGATTTGCTTTGATAGTTATTAAGAGGAAAATGAAATAGAATTAGATTTTTGAATTGTTACCGTTAGTAAGAAAAAATAGGTTTAGAACTAACTGTAACAGAACAAGAGAGATATTAATGGGGTTGGAGCAGTGCGGGAAGCCTTGTTTGGGGGGGTAGAAGGGAAATTAGAAAAATGGATATATAGGTTGGTTGAAAATGTATGAGTATGTGATATATCCAATAATAAATTGTATTTACCAAAAAAAGAGAAGACCCTGATGCTGGGAAAGATTGAAGGTCAAAGAAGAAGGGGATGGCAAAGGATGAGATGGTTAGACAGTGTCATTGATGCAACGAACATGAAATTGAGCAAACTTCAGCGGACAGCGGAAGACAGGAGGGCCTGGCGTAATCTGGTCCATGGGGTCGCGAAGAGTTGGACTCGACTGTGTGACTGAACAACAACAACAACATCTCCAGATAAGCTGGCAATATAGCTGAATTGCATGAAAAGCCTTTTTGGGGCAGGGCTTAGGACAGGGCTCAGAAAATTGTCTTCTAAGTGCAGTTCTGACTCTCACTGATGTTCCTATATATACTACTAGCGGCAAGGCTCGTTGCATGTGCCGATGTAACGGGCGCTAGGCGGACCACCTCTGGAGGCCTAGCCCCCCCCCCGGTCTGGTGAGGCGTGGAGGGCGAGGCCAGACCACACACACACCCCCCGTGCAGCCCCGCGTTTTGGAGCAGCAAGGAAGGTAGGCTGTCTCCTGGCTCGGGCCAGCCAGCTCCGTCGCCTCCCCCCCCAGCTACAGGCGCCCCGCGAGGCCAGCCCCGCCACCTCCTCTCCACCACGCAAGGTGCGGCTTGGCCAAGTCGCTTACCGGGGGGGAGGCGCCGCAGTGAGGGAGGCCGGCCTCGAGCCAGGGCCAGCAGCACAGCCGCCGGAGCATCCGCCCCGTTCGGCGGCTGGAGTCAGACTGGGGCGAAGCGGCGACATGCTGGCCGTGTGGATGGGACTGACCTCACACAGCCAGGCACGCCAGCCAATGGCCAGGCCCAACTATGAGCGGCAGCCCCCGCGGCCAATCTATTTTGCCACGCATTTTCGCCTTATTTGGGCATGCCTTATTTGGGCATGCCAGGCGACCACTATCCTTTTATATATAAAGAAAGGATTAGCTAGTAAAATGGGCTGCAACTGAGATTTGTCTCTGAGTTTCTTCTATTTACAGAAGCAAATGCTGCATAGAAATATCTCTTCTTTTGAATAATAAACAGGTACAGGATTGGGCAGTGAATCAGCTAGCAAGCTCTATTTATGGCTATCTATCACCAGGATGCTGTGACCCCCTGGATATTTCAAAATTGGATATTATATGGGAAAGTACTCTTTTAAGGTCTAAGGCACCCCTGTCCATGGCAGCCTGAATTCCATGGTCCCTGTAGCTTATCTGGACATATAGTCCTT
This sequence comes from Gekko gecko, assembly GCA_029375565.1. Classification (NCBI taxonomy): domain Eukaryota; kingdom Metazoa; phylum Chordata; class Lepidosauria; order Squamata; family Gekkonidae; genus Gekko; species Gekko gecko. The sequence continues at coordinate 98,021,923 of JAPDNY010000006.1, forward strand.
TGTATATCTAGAAAGATAAAGCTGTCCCTTTCACAAAACAAGAGTTCAGTCTCACTGGACAAACTATTATTTAGCAAAATATTTTATTAGAATGTTGTTTAATATTTCTGATGCTACACTTTTGATGCTTCCTTTTATTAAAAACATTGAAAATTATAACTTCAGAAAAATTAAACAGAAGAAAGTATTAATTAAGCTGGCTCATTAGTTCTTTATTTGGCTTAGCAAATACTGCTAAACAGGGCTAATGCATGCATAGGTTCCTACAAGGGCCTTCCCCAGTTATGTTAAGAGAGGTGGTGGGGTCCGTTTATGAGAGCAAAAGGGGCACTTGAATGATACATGCAGAAATTTTCCCCTTTTTAGGGTTTGCCACCCCATTCCAATCCTCAATGTCCTCAGCCAGCTCCAATACCAGAAGTGAGCCTGCCCTAGACTGATGAAAAGTGCCCCAGAAAAATAACTGTACAGTGCTAAACCCAAGAAGGTTCAGTTCTAGAACCCTGGGAGGAAACTGGAGGTCTTTGAAGACTCCTTTTGTCCCTCTGAAAGGAAGCATGATCTCCGCTCCCACTACGAAGTCATGAAACCCGATAGCCACAGACAATCTCCACCAAGCAAGCACAGTGCTTAAAAGAGATGCCGATTAAATAGGAGCAGAACAACTGGGGCTCAATCAGGCACAGCGACTAGTGTCGGGGAAGATGGGGAAATGAGACCTACTCGATCAAGCTGAGCTAAATATAATCCACGGCTAAACCCCAACGCGTGTAGAATGCCAACACTTACACTCGGAATGTGTGAAGCCCCAATAGCAAAACACAAGGGTAGCGCTGACCTCATCATCTCCCTAAATACTGTCCCGAGGCAGCGCTTGACCTGTAAATCGGAGAGGCGGCTTCGACACAGGTTCATAATGACCTGGCACGTTTCCTTTTACAAATCCACAAGCACACTCAGGTTAGGTTTCAAGATTCCCAATGCGACCCTATGAAGGAGAATACGGGGCGCGTCCTAAGGAAAGGCGTCACATCGACCCAGACACAACAGCGTTCACGCCGGAAACTTTTCAGCCGCCCCTCTAAAGAAAGCTCCTGCGCTTTAAGAAAAAATTCTTCGTTGATGTGTGAGCTGGAAGGTAGCAGGCAAGACAGTGGTTTTCGGGGAGGGGAGACACTGGCTTACCGGGGCCGAAAGGCGAGGACAGCCGATGCTCCCAGGAAGCAGACCTGGAGAGCCTGGTGCATTACCGGGCTGGCGAGCCGGTGCACTTTCCCTTGTGAGGGCATGCCCCGTATGGGGAATCTGAAGGGTTGAGATGCTGGCGGTCTCCTGCCCCAAGAGGATCCCTGACCCCATTCTGGAGCGCCTGGATAGGTAACCCCAGTACCTGGTAGCGGCAGGAGAGCTCCCGCGAGGAGGCAGCAAACGGTGGCGAGGCTGAATAGGGAGCGACGTGTTTCTTCCATGCTGAACCGAGTCCGAACTGGCTAGTAACGGCGAACGATGGGTCGAAGAAAGTGCTAAAATAGTATCAGGGGCGAACACCAGGGACCGGAATGGCCTGCGGCTTCTCCAAAAGGTCCACAGAATGAGTCACTGCCACGTGGTTCCTTCACAAACACACACACACTTCCCAGGACTTGCCTGGGCGTGTCGTCTGCACCTCCCCTAACCCCTGTCTCCCATCAGACTGCTAGTGTTCGTCCTTTCTCCCTTAGTATTGCTACAGGTCTTTCCCGTCTTTTTGGCATGGCGTTATTAACCAGTATCGGCTATTAACCAAAGTTATTTCTGCTGGGTGTTTCATCTATCAGCAATCAGTCATGGCCCTCGCCGGCACTAAGGGTCGCGCTAGGCCTTCGATGGAGCGGGTCACAGGTTCAAGGTGGGAGGTGCGGAAACCTCTCAGACATTCGATTCCTAAAAATCTTGATCCATCGATTGCATGGATGCTCGCTGGAGGTGTGGGGGTTGGTTTTAGCTCTATATAGTCCTGGTTGATTTGGTAGTTTGTGGAACGTTTTGTTCGAGATGCAAAATTGTTCTGGATGCTGCTTCCACCGGGATTAAGGAAACATGTGAAAGTGGCATTTTACCGTTTTACAGTGCGACTTCCACCACACCTAAAACAAATAGAAAAGTTTTATTAGAAGCACTGTGGGCAAGAAGTTAGTACCCTGTATGGATTAGGAACATGTATGCTTGTACATGTGCGATCCATCTTGAGACCTGTGCAGGAGTTGCTTTGATACTGTGCTTCACTTTTTCTACTTTTGAATCCAGACCCCAGTCTTCTTGGTCTCAAATGCAGCTTGCTTAGTTATATACATTTGTGTCATGGTTTGTTACACTGATATCTGTGTTGCAGACAGTATGTTCTTGGGTATAGTTATAGGCAGTCATAACTGAGAGGTGCTTACAACAAACATTCATAGCTAAGATTCCTGATTTTTGGTGAAGTCTCCTTGGGAAACATGCAAATATTTACAATAACTAAACGTGAGAGTTAATCAATAAATTAAGCCACTACAGGTTTAATTGATTAATTGGTGGGAGGCAGTTAACATAAGAACATAAGAGAACATAAGAGAAGCCAATGTTGAATCAGGCCAATGGCCTATCTAGTCCAACACTCTGTCACACAGCGGCCAAAATATACCAGGTGCCATCAGGAGGTCCAGCAGTGGGGCCAGGACACTAGAAGCCCCCTCCCACTGCTGCCCCCTCCAGCACCAAGAATAGAGTGCATCACCTGCCCCAGACTGAGAGTTCCCATCTATATCCTGTGGCTAATAGACACTGATGGACTTCTGCTCCATATGTTTATCTAATTCCCTCTTGAAACTGTCCATGCTTGTAGCTGCCACCACCTCCTGTGGCAGTGAATTCCATATGTTAATCACTCTTTGGGTGAAGAAGTATTTCCTTTTATCTGTTCTAACCCGACTGCTCAGCGATTTCATGGAGTGCCCACGAGTTCTTGTATTGTGAGAAAGGGAGAAAAGTACTTCTTTCTCAACCTGCTCAATCCCATTCATAATCTTATAAACCTCGATCATGTCACCCCTCAGCCATTGTTTCTCCAAGCTAAAGAGCCCCAAGCGTTTTAACCTTTCTTCATAGGGAAGGTGTTCCAACCCTTTTATCATTCTAGTTGCCCTTCTCTGCACTTTTTCCAATGCTATAATATCCTTTTTGAGATGTGATGACCAGAACTGTACACAGTATTCCAAATGAGGTCGCACCAATGATTTATACAGGGGCATGATTTGGAAGTTTTGGAAGGTGAAGACAACTTTGACAACAGATTTGAGAGTTTAAGGATGCTGTGTGTGTGTGTGAAGTGCCCTCAAGTCACTTTCAGCTTATGGCAACCTTATGAATTAATGACCTTGAAAACATCCTATCATTAACAGTCTTGCTCAGGTCTTGCAAACTGAGGGCTGTGGCTTCCTTGACTGACTCATTCCATTGCATGTTGGATCTTCCTTTGTTCCTCCTGCCTTCAACTTTTCCTAGCACCTTTTCCTGCTGCCTTCAACTTTTCCTAGTGTCCGCGGCTATAGTGTGGAGCTTCGCTCCTCTGAATAATAGAACTTAGGATCCTAGTTTCCCCCAGCATTCACTAATAGCAACCCCCCAATGGGACTGGAGGTATGCCAGGGGTGGGTGTATATAGTTGGCCTTGCAGGGCCGTTTTGTAGACTTGTTGTGAAGTACCAATAAACGCATCACACCGCATGTCATTGTCCGAGTCCTCCATGCGGCGAACCCAGTACTTTACAGTGGCGACGAAGGTGGGATCCCTGGAGCAGGCCTGAATCTCCTATCAGCGCGGCCATGAGCACTGACACTGAAGAAGCCACTGCACCCGCACCACTCCCGAGCAGCACCGCACCTGGCTCTTCTCATCTCCGCTCCCTGCATCGCGCTAGGACCATGGCTGCTGCTCAGGAATTCCAGGCAGGGCCGGCTTGAGGTGGCTCTGCGCCCTAGGCAGGTGCAGATGCCAACCTCCTGGTGGGGCCTGAAGACCCCGCCATGCTGCCCTCGCCTCTTCCCCCCCACAGGGCACCTGCCGCCGCCTGCCCGCCACCGCCAAGAGCACCTGGCCGGGGCACGGGAGGCAGTGGCACAGCTCACTCGCCTGCCGGCGCGGCCGCCCATAACGGGGGAAGAGGCGGGGTGTCCCTCCTGAAGTCATTGGCAGCAGGGGCAGGCCAGCAGCGCAGCCTCGCTCGGCACTCAGGACTGGCGGGGGTGGGGGCAGCTGGAGTCCCTGCTGGCCGCCACCATGCCACTCCCGCCTCTCCCCCTCCAAGGGCGCCTCAGTGAGGACAAGTGAAAGGCCTTCTTTGGAGGCCCTGGGCAAGTGGCCATGGTTTGTTCCTCGCTGCCGGCCTGATCACGGGAGGGCGCGGCTGGGAGAAAAAGCCTCACCTGTGCCGGGAAAAATCTGTTGTTGCTGTTTTGAAATGGTGTGAGGAGCTGGTAGAAGGACCTGCGCTGCCCTTGGCGAGTGGCAGGCCATCGCTCAGCGGCCCAGCTGCAGCCTTCCCCGGCTGCCCTCTTGTTCACAGCTCCCGCCAGCCCCGGCCCACATGCACAGCGACTATTTACTGCAGGCGCTGGAGGAGAGGGGGGCTGGCCCACAAAGGTCTCTCTCTTTCTTTTTTTTTACCTCCCACCCTCTGAACCTGTGGGAGAGGCCACGGCCCAAGGGCACCTCCTGTGCCCCGGCCGGGCACTCAGGACTGGCGGCGGCAGTGGCGGGGAGAGTTCCCGCTGGCCGCTGCCATGCCGCTCTTGCCTCTCTCCCCCCCCCAGGCGCCTCCTGTCCCCGACTGGGCACTCAGGAGTGGTGGGGGCAGGGGCGGGGAGAGTCCCTGCTGGCCGCCGCCATGCCGCCCCCACCTCTCCCCCCCACAGAGCCTCCTGTGCCTGGACGGGCACTCAGAACATGCTGTCCCCACCTCTTCCCCCCCAGGGCGGGCATGCGGGCAGGCGAGCTGCGCTGCCGCCTTCTGCACCCCGGCCGGGTGCTCTTGGCGGTGGCGGCGGGGAGGTGGTGGCAGTGGGTGCTCCATTACGGCAGCAGGGGGGGCTTTTCAGGGGGCGCTGTTTGGCGCCCCTGAGGGCCGGCGCACCCTAGGCAAGTGCCTAGCTCGCCTAGTGAGCAAGCCGGCCCTGATTCCAGGGCTGCCTCCAGAAGCCTGGGGAAGCAGCCGCGGTGTATTTGGCAGCACTACACCAGCTGGCCATGGAGTGCGCCTTCACAAAGGTCACCGAGAACCTCACACAGTTCTCCTGGGGCCTCAGTGATACCAAGCTCTGCCGGAAGGTAATCTGCACCCCCGACATCAAGTTAAAAGAAGCCATACAACTCGCCCCCGTGCACAAGGCCTCGCATCATGACCGACCATCGGCAGCTTTATACCTCGTCCTTCCTGACTTGGCACTGGAAAACTCAGATGAGGACATCCGTCTTGTCCGTCAGCCTACCTGCCAGAGACCACTGGGCACTGCCGCAGGGCCCTCCGGAAAGGCCCTGGGCACCAGCTGCAGGGACACACATAAACATAAAACATGCCAGTTCCGCAATGCCACGTGCCACACTTGTGGAAAGCAGGGGCATCTTGCCCACGTCTGCTGGTCCAAGGGAAGCTGGCCACAGCTGCTGCTCGCTTCGCCATGCAGCCAGGCCACCACCACCTACGAGACCGTGGAATTCTCTGACCTCTACCTCCTCACCGACCAGCCATCATTCCAGGTACTATGTCTCCCCAACCAGTCCATCATCTAGGTGGCCATGCTGAACAGACTTTGCCCTAATGGGGGACCCCCCCTACGTCTTTCGCCTCTGAGCTTGGTGGACTTTCAGAGGAACCCAGTTCCAATCTGGGGCGTGGGGACTTTCCAGGTGCAGTACCAGGGTTTCGAGGGGTCTCTGGACTTGATTGTGGTAGAGGGGAACCTTGTTAGTCTTTTGGGGCAGGCCTGGTTTGCGCTGTTGGGCATCACAATCGGGGGTGTAGCAAATGTGTATCGCGGGACTTTGCTGAGGTTTGCGAGGAGGTCCCCGCTGTCTTCGATGGGGCTTTGGGATGTTATAAGGGGCCCCCGGTTTCCTTACAATAAGACCCTAATGTAGCCCCTATCCGCATGCGATTCTGCACAGCTCCGCTCGCACTCCAGCCCAAAATCGATGTGGAACTAGACCAACTGGTGGTGCAGGGGGTCCTAAAGCCAGTATCGCACGCCATTTGGGAGATGCCAGTTGTTATCCCCGTTAAGCCAAATGGCGAAGTCTGCATCTGCGCAGACTATAAATGCACCTTAAATAAAGCCCTCCTTGACCACTCTTACCCGGTCCTGGTCGTGAGCCACGTACTGGCATCTCTGGCGGGGGCTACGATTTTTGGCAAACTCGACCTGGCGCAGGCCTATCAACAATTGCTGGTTGATGAGGCCACAGCACAGACAATAGTTACGCATAGGGGGGCTTTTAAGGTTAGGAGGCTGCAGTTTGGCGTAAGTGTGGCCCCGGGGATCTTTCAACAATTAATGGACTCCTTGTTAAAAGGGATCCCTGAAGTGACGCTGTTCTTCGATGACATCCTCATAACCGCAGCCACCCAGGACAACTTTGCTTCCCGCCTCCGCGCTGTCCTGCAATGCTTCAACTCTGTTGGCCTCAAGGTGAAGTGGGAGAAATGCCTCCTCGGGGTTCTAGAAGTGGACTTTTTGGGGTTCAGGGTCAATGCATCTGGGCTCCCCCCTGCGAAGGACAAGGTGAAGGCCATCATGGAGGCCCCAGCACCCACGTGTAAAGCAGAACTACAGGCGTTCTTGGGACTAATAAATTTCTATCACGTCTTTCTACCGCACAAGGCTGCAGTTGCTGAGCCCCTCCACCACCTCCTGGACAAGTTGGCTTCTTGGTCCTGGGGCCTGAAGGAAGCAGCGGCGTTCTGAGGAGTCAAGGTGTTGCTGATTTCAAACAACGTGCTGGCACACTTTAATGAGCCCCTGCTGGTGGTCTTAGTGTGCGACGCCTCCCCCCTACAGTGTCAGCGCAATCCTGGGTCACCTTCTCCCCAACGGCCAGGAAGTCCCAGTGGCTTATTACTCCAAGATCTTGATGGCTGCTGAGCACAATTACGCACAAATTGACAGGGAGGGCTTGGCAATTGTGGCAGGGGTCAAGAAGTTTCACAACTTCGTTTACGGGTGCCCCTTCATGATTGTGACAGACCACAAACCTCTCCTTGGCCTCTTCACAGCAGAGAAGCAGACGCCCCTAGTTCTATTGCCCCGCGTCCTCAGGTGGTCCCTGTTCCTCGCTGGCTACCAGTACCACCTAGAACACCACCTGGGCAAGGTGTTGGGACACGCCAACGCCCTGAGCCAGCTGCTGCTGCCCTCCGCAGACACCAATCCTGCCCCCGCGTCAGGAGTCCTGCTGCTTGAAGGCCTTCTGGAACCCCCTCTGCAAGCCGCCGACGTCACCGTCCACTCGGCCCGCGACCCCATTGTCTCCTGGGTCTTGGGCTGGGTGGTGAGGGGATGGCTCAAGGCCTCATCAGGACCAGAATTCATGGCGTTTGTCACCCACAAGGACGAATTATTGGCCCTCAAGGGGTGTCTCCTATGGGGGGACTGGGTCATGGTCCCTGATGCCCGGAGACAATGGGTCCTCACAGCTCTCCAGGAAGCACATCCTGACATCATAAGGATGAAGGCACTGGCCTGGAGCTATGTGTGGTGGCCAGGGGTCGACGCCAATGTTCCCTCTAAGCTGTTGAATCTTGTGAGCAAAAATTCTACTTTGTGAGCTACTGGCATTAAAGTCGTGAGCAAGCAATTTGGCTACTACATAAATTAGTTTGCTCTGAAGCCATCCTTCCTGAGCTAAGACAAGAATGTGTGAGTAGGAGGTTAAAAAACTGTGAACTAGCTCACAGTAACTCAGTTTAGAGGGAACACTGGTCGACACTGAGATCGAGTCGTGGGTCCACAGATGCCAAACCTGCCACAAAGTCCAGCCAAGCCCGCTAAGCGTGCCGATGCTGCCTTGGGAGTCAACCAGAAGACCGTGGTCCTGGCTCAGTGTCGATTTTGCTGGACCATTTCAGGAACTGTTGTTTTTAATGATGGTTGACTCCTACTCAAAGTGGCTGGAGATCAGCCCGGTGTCTACCACCTCCATGAAGGCTGTTATCAGGTCCCTACATCAGATCTTAGCTACACATGGCCTGCCAGACACAATAATCTCTGACAATGGGACAGCCTTCACGTCGGTGGAGTTCCAGGACTTCCTCTAGCGGAACCTGATCCAGCACGTCTGATCTGCCCCCTTCCACCCCGTGACCAACAGACAGGCAGAGAGGATGGTGCGCACCGCAAAGGAAACCCTCAGCAGGATAACAGATGGGGACTGGGAGTTCTGGCTAGCCTGACACAGCGGACGACGCCGAACCCCATCACCGGCCACAGCCCCGTAGAACTGTTAAAGGGCTGGTGCCCCATGACCTTGGCTACACCCCGACCGAGGCTACACCCCGACCGAGCACCAGACTCAAGGAGGATGGTCAAACAACACGATGCTCCACGAGGGTTCTTCCCAGGGGATCCAGTGTTCATCCAGAACTTTGGGACCGGCCCCCCCTGGATTGCAGGCAGAGTTATCAGAGTAACAGGCCCGGTATCGTACGAGGTCTCTACGGAAGATGGCCGGCTATTAAAGAAACACCTAGATCAACTGAGGCAGCGACATCTTCTGGAGGCAAGAGAACCAACCCCATTAGCAGCAGAACCCAGGGCATACATCCCAGAGCCAAGAGCACAGCCTGAAACCCCGAGCGAAGGAGAAGCCCCCCCGAACAAACCCCCACCAGTGTCAACAGAGCCAGAGGCACCTCAGCTGCCTCCACAGACGCCCCAACCACAGGTCACCACCAGTTCCCTGAGGCCGTCAGCAGTGACCCAGTGCCAGCCCCCCGGTGTTCCCTCAGGGAGCGCCGCCCCCAAGCATATTTACAGGACTATATCAGGGGGGTTGGAACTATCGGGGGAGGGGTGTTATGTACGTGGGCCGCCACTAGGGGTTCGCGGCTACAGTATGGAGCTTCCCTCCTCTGAACAATAGAACTTAGGATCCTAGTTCCCCCCAGCATTCACCAATAGCAACTTTGGCGGGAAATTCGAACCCCCCAATGGAACTGGAGGTGTGCCGGGGGTGGGTGTATATAGTTGGCCTTGCAGGGCTGTTTTGTAGACTTGTTGTGAAGTACCAATAAACATATCACACCGCATGTCATGTCTGAGTCCTCCATGCGGCGAACCCAGTATTTTACACCTAGCAACTTTTCCTTGACACAGAGAGTACTCCATCTTTCTGTGTTATACCTCTGAGGATGCCAGTCACAGCTACTTGCAAAATGTCAGGTCCTGCAATGCCAAGACCATGGCCAGACAACCTGGAAAATCTACAGCAGCTAATGAACTCCGGCTGTGAATGCCTTTGACAACATATTTTCCTAGCATTATTGTCTTTTCCAGTGACATCTGCTCATAATGTGACTAAAGTATAGTAGCCTCAGTTTGATCGTTTTAGCTTCTAGGGAGAGTTCAGGCTTGATTTCATCACTTTTTGGTAGTCCATGGTAGTCCATAAAACTCTCCTCCAACACCACATTTCAAATGAGTCAACTTTCTTCCTGTCAGCTTTCTTCATTGTCCAGCTTTCTCACCCCATACATAGAAATGGGGAATACTATGTCTTTTAAAAAACAAAACAAAACAAAACTGTATTTGATTTTAAGTAAATATGTAAGACATTTAGGGAGGGAAGGACATGGGGAAGGGTATAAGACAGCAAGGGAATTTCCATTAAGCTTAAATAATAGTTGCTACAATACAATTTCCATCTTAAACCTTTGTTTCCATACTTCTTTCCATTTATATACTTTATAAATCTGTAGCGCTTAAACCAGTCTCTAAAATCTTCTATTATGGTTCTTGTAAAAGTACATATTCTTTGCAGTTCAGCTAGGGAATACTATGTCTTGAATTATCTTGATCTTGGTCACCAGTGACACATCCTTACACTTAAGAATCTTGTAAAATGTGGGGTTTTTTTAGGATATTGCCATTCTGAAGTGTTACTATAACAAAAACTATAAGACATGAAAGAAAAAATACTAAATTACTACAGTCAGTGGTGTGGTGGTTGTTAAAAAAATTAATGAGTAGTTATCATGTTTCCCTATATCTTAAAAATGCATCTTGTGTTGAGATTTAAGAACATAAGAACATAAGAGAAGCCAATGTTGAATCAGGCCAATGGCCCATCTAGTCCAACACTGTCATACAGCGGCCAAAATATACCAGGTGCCATCAGGAGGTCCAGCAGTGGGGCCAGGACACTAGAAGCCCTCCCACTGCTGCCCCCTCCAGCACCAAGAATAGAGTGCATCACCTGCCCCAGACTGAGAGTTCCCATCTATACCCTGTGGCTAATAGCCACTGATGAACCTCTGCTCCATATGTTTATCTAATTCCCTCTTGAAACTGTCCATGCTTGTAGCTGCCACCACCTCCTGTGGCAGTGAATTCCATATGTTAATCACTCTTTGAGTGAAGAAGTATTTCCTTTTATCTGTTCTAACCCGACTGCTCAGCAATTTCATGGAGTGCCCACGAGTTCTTGTATTGTGAGAAAGGGAGAAAAGTACTTCTTTCTCAACCTGCTCAGTCCCATTCATAATCTTATAAACTTCGATCATGTCACCCCCTCAGCCGTCGTTTCTCCAAGCTAAAGAGCCCCAAGCATTTTAACCTTTCTTCATAGGGAAGGTGTTCCAACCCTTTTATCATTCTAGTTGCCCTTCTCTGCACTTTTTCCAATGCTATAATATCCTTTTTGAGATGTGGTGACCAGAACCGTACACAGTACTCCAAATGAGGTTGCACCAATGATTTATACAGGGGCATGATGATACTGGCTGATTTGTTTTCAATTCCCTTCCTAATAATCCCCAGCATAGTGTTGGCCTTCTTTATTGCAGCTACACACTGTCTAGACATTTTCATTGAGTTATCTACTACGACTCCAAGATCTCTCTCTTGGTCCGTCTCTGCCAGTTCAGACCCCATCAACGTGTATTTATATTTAGGATTTTTTGCTCCAATGTGCATCACTTTGCACTTGGCCACATTGAACCCCATTTGCCACGTTGACGCCCACTCACCCATCCTCGACAGATCCCTTTGGAGTGCCTCACACTCCTCCCTGGTTTTCACCACCCTGAACAACTTCGTGTCATCTGCAAATTTAGCCACTTCACTGCTTACTCCCAATTCCAAATCATTAATAAACAAGTTAAAAAGCATCGGACCGAGTACTGATCCCTGTGGTACCCCACTGCTTACCACCCTCCACTGGGAAGGTTTCCCATCTATACTCACTCTCTGTTTTCTATTTATAAGCCAGTTTTTGATCCACAAGAGGACTTGTCCTTTTATCCCATAACTATTGAGCTTACTTAGGAGCCTTTGATGAGGAACTGTATCAAAAGCTTTCCGGAAGTCAAGGTAAATAATAATATTAATAAGATTTGAATCATAAGAAACTTGGCTAACATTAAACACAAATTGTAATCAAATAATATTTTCATCAGTAGAGATGGCAGCCAACACATACTTTGAATATTTTGAGCTGACTGTGATGCTAATAATTGTAAAGTAGCCTGAGGCATCAATAGCTTTGTTCCAGTAATCCAAATGCATATTTTCCAGTGAAAGGCATACTAAGTATGGTTCTGCACTAAAGTTACAACATTTCTTCTGACAGGAAGCCTGTATTCTTAATAACCATGTGATTAGCAGGAGTTCAGTAGAAGTTCATGCCAGTAGAAGCTTAATTTGATGGATTTCTATTAGTGGCACAGCTGTTTAAAGGCATAACTATCCTGCCAAGAAAAAGTTGACAACTGTGAATCTGCATAACCTGTCCATTTGCTGCTTGACGGCAAGTTCTCCTAGAGAATGTGGTTATCTCTAAGATACTATGATTGTTATATGTCAGAAATAGTTTCAGAGACAGCAGTTTCCTCTTGCCCATAGTAGGTTTGATTAACCAATGATACATAGTCTAGGATTTTTTTTAGCTGAACACTTGATATCAGACAACACACCATTGTCGTCGTCCCCCTCCCCCCTGCAGGACGAGTAGAAAAGATGCACCACATATATCTCTTCTGTAGCATATTTTCTTTGCTCATTCTTTCATGCCCTGCAATACCTTCTGTGAGAAAGCAGAGAAAGTGTACCACATTCAGAGAGAGATCACTTTATAAAATGTAATATAGGGAATGACTTTAGAAGAAATGTGCCATGAAAACAACTGTTCTTGTTATAAGATTTTTATATTAAGAACACAGGAGCATAAGAAGAGCCTGGCTGGATCAGATCAGTGGTCCATCTAGTCCAGTGCCTTATCCCACACAGCTGCCAGCCAATTGCTCTGGAGGTCCAACAACAGGGCATAGAGGCTGAGGCCTTCCCCTAACATTGCTTTATGGTTTAATATGCGTTGGGAGAGAAAAATTTCACACTATACTTCAGAGTAGTCACACAATACAAAAACAATAGTACATCCAAATAAAAATTTCTTGTGAACTAAAAGTATGGCAACAATTGAATACTGATGAAGTGGGCTCAAGTAATTTCAGATCACCGCTGACCACTCTTCTTTCACTGGTTTACTGGCATGCGTCTTTTTGGGGAAAAGCTACATTCTGTATGGTATGTGAAAAAGTGATATACTTTATGCTACGTACTCATCATCTGCCAATATGTGTAGAACGGTTTAATCAGATGACGGGCCAGTGGTGAAGGAGAAAGGATAACAGAATGCACAGCAAATGAGCAGAAGTTCCTGGAGCAGGGTTTTCAGGATTCCTGTCTTGCTTGGGCTTCCTAAGTGCATGAGGAAGATAAATAAGAAAACACAATGACCCTTGTGAAGTATTACCTTTGATCTTTTCCTCCCAGTGCTACTTTTTAGCTGTTCAGGAAGCAATGGAAAACTGTACGAGGCATCAGGCCTGATGGCCGCACTCAGGGAATCCACAGGCTGTTCCTGAAAGAGCCTTGTGTTCTGCCATGCCTCCTGCATCTCCTTCTCAATACTTAGTTATTGTCTTTTTATTTAAATATTCTGTCCTGCAGAACATAGACAAGACAGCATTTCTGCATGATGCTTTCTAAATTCAATGGTAGTGCATTGTCTTAATTTTCTGCAAAAAGCTAATCTTCCCCAACCCCATCCTCACATTTACCAGTCCCAGTGCATGCAAAGTGAAGGTGTGATCCACTGGCAACATAGGATGAGAAGACATGACATCACTGTGCCAGAGAAAGTATTGTTTGACACAGTCTTTAGCATGTAGCTGAGAGCCAGTTCAAACATACAGAAACAGCATAAGGCAGAGTTCTTTCTGGACTGTTAATATTTAGGGAAGTGGTAGGGAATATTCAAATGTATGCCATTCAGAAGGGATTATACCAGATGCTTTCTTGACATCTGCTTCTTTGGGGAGAGGCTGGGACTCAGTGGTAGAGATCTGCTTTGCTTTAAATCTCTGGCATCTTCAGGTAAAGGGATCAGGTAGTAGATGATGTGAAAGACTTTTACTTGAGACCCTAGAGAGTCACCACAGTCAGAGTATACATTCTTTAATAGGCGAGTGGTGTGATTCAGCATAAGGCAATTTCATATGTTCGTAGTCATAGAAGCAGAATGTCATAGATAAGCCTATACAGAATTCTATATATGTTATTTTTCAGACTGATCAATAGAACTTCCCATTTATAATTATTTCTTGAAACAAATTATACTAGACAGCAGAAGCCCCCTGTCATCCCAAGGAATTGAATACTGATTAATTTGACTAAGGACAAACAGTGCTACCAAAACATATTTATGATGCCTCAAAAGAATAAAAATCTGCAGTTGGAAAATATTATGGAAATTAGATTACTGTGCCTAAAGACACTAAGGTGTCATCAGGGTATCTTAACAACCACTGACTCCTGTACTAACCTTTCAGCATCACCACCTTCAGGAGATAAGTGGGTAGCTACCAGAGAAAGGGTCTTTATGTCTGTGGTTGCGTTCTCACAGATGGTGTTTCCTCTGCAGTTAAATTCACTAAAAGTGCCTATGCTAACCAGTGGTCCCTCTAAGCTGTAAAATCTTGTGAGCAAAAATTCTACTTTGTGAGCTACTGGCATTAAAGTGAGTGCGCGATTTGGCTACTGCATACATTAGTTTGCTCTGGAGCCATTCTTCCTGAGCCAAGACAAAAATGTGTGAGCCGGAGGCTAAAAAACTGTGAGCTAGCTCACACTAGCTCAGCTTAGAGGGAACACTGATGCTAACATATTTTAGATACCAGACAGGGCAGCCAAGAGGGGAGTACGGGATGGGGACAGACAAAACTCCTGGGGCCCAAGACAGTATTATGCTGCATTCAGAAAATGCATTTCAATTTATTTTACTTCTAATGCAGTTTTGCACTGCAGCCACTAGGGGCTCAGGGAAAGCAGAGCACAGTAAACAACAGTGGCTCTGACTATCTGCTTGCTCTGTCTTTCTGTAAAGTTTACTACCAGGCCTAGGGGAACCCTTGTTTATCTGATCTTGCTAAACCCATCAACCAAGCCAGCACTGGAGCAATGGAAGACGAGCAGCACAGCTTATGGCTGCTACAGTTATTGCCCAGGATGCAGCCTCCTAACAAGGTTAATATCTGTAGCAGTCTAGGGTTTCCTCTTTGTTTCCTTCCACCCAGCTCCATAATTTTTGTCTGCATAGCCAGATCTTGCTAAGACACAACCCTATTAGTATGTTGTAGCAAAACAAAACAGCCTTTCCTTCTCTGCGCAATTTCCTCTTTTCCACACTTTTCCTCTCCTTCATTTTGCTCTCTTCCTTTCATGATCTGCCTTAATTTCTCACTTGCTTCTTCTAATCCTCCTCCCCTTTAGTTTTCAGTCTCAGTCTCAACTCCTCCTTATTCCTATCCTGGTTGGTTGGCAACTTAGAACATATTTCATAGCATTATAGCAGCAAATCTTTATTAATATAACAGAATGGGGAGTTAGAATGCTTCCTCCCTTCCTTTTACATGCATAATAATGGAATGTTAATTTGCCTTAGTGGTTATATATGTGGAACAGAAGTTAGAACTCTTTCTTTCCCTTTCTCTTCTTTCTGACTCTTTAATTAATAAGCTTGCCAAGTCCTACCTGGCTGCTGGTGGGGAGACTCCTGATCCTTCCTGGTCTCAAAACCATAGTTTTGCCCAAAACCTGGAGCATCGCCCTGACATTGGAAACATGATGACATCACTACCTGGTGACATCATCACGCTGGTTGCACCAGGAGGGGGCTTCTCAGGGACCAGGCACCAGGAGGGGGCTTCCTCTGCCGGCTAGCTGGGCCATGGTGGATTGGGCCCCCCGAAATTGGGATTCCCTGGCCCCACCGGGGGAATGGCAACCCTGCTAATTATTTTTATTTATTTACATTATTTATGGTCCACCTTTCTCATGGACTCAAGGCAGATTACACAGAGCAAGTCAATATGATTGACAGGATAAGAGATTCAGTAAACAATACAATAGGATTAAGGTTGTGGAACCAATCAGAAATCTAAAAACAGAACTGCAGCAAAGCATAAGTATTAACATGACAAATGATGCAAAAACGACATAGTAGAATCCTACTTTCAGCAAGCTAAACACAATATATAGATCACAGTCCCTAGTAATTTATCCAAGTAACTTTGTGGATCATTTAATACAATGCAACTCTATTGCATGCGCTGAAAAGCAGTCTTGAATAATTCCGTTTTGGATATTTTATGGAAATCCAAGAGAATGGGAGCCTTCCTGAAGTCCTAGGATTGCCAGCTCCGGATTGGGAAATACCTGGAGATTCTGGCATTGGAGCTTGAGGAGGGGAGGTTGGGGGAGGGATCCCAGACCCACGGTCTGGGTGAGGGATCCCCCAATTTTTGCGGCTTCAGCCTGCTACAGCCAGCTGGCTGGCAGGAGAAGTCCCGCCCCCAAAGAGCAACATCACACAGGGAAGTCCTTGATGCAATGACGCCACGTGGAAGTGACATCATCACATCAGCAATGTCTCATGGTGACACTCTGCTTTTGGGGCAAAAGTCTTATGATTTGAGCCTGGTTTTAACCATAGAGTCTGCCCCAAAAGCACAGTATCACCCCCGACACCACTGACACAATGATGTCACTTCTGCATGATTTCATTGTATTGGGGACATTGCTGCCCACTCCCAGACTGTCCCTAAATCCCCCCACTGGCACGATGATTGCTCCTTGCAACCCTAGGAAGGGGAGGGACTTCAGTGAGATATAATGCCATAGAGTCCACCTTCAAACACAGCCATTTTCTCCAGGTGAGCTGAGCTGATCTCTGTCACCTGGAGATCCTAGGAGGCAGGCCATTCCACAAGGTGAGGGTCACAACAGAGAAAGTGCATGTACAAGCTGATATTGATTTTGCTCATTTGTATGTTGGAACCTGCAGAAGACCTTGCTCAGATGAGCAAAGCTTTTATGGTGGTGCATAGGGGGAGAGGTGGTGTTGCCGATATGAGTGTCAGCGCCATGAAGTTCCTTGTATGTGATGGTTGTTAGCTTAAAGTGAGCCTGGTAACTGATGGGCAGCCAGTGAAGAGATTGTAGAATGGGAATAATAAGCATGCTATGTCTAGCTCCCAATAATAGCTGAGGCACAGCATTCTTCACGAACTGGAGTTTCTGAACTGATTTAATTACATTTTAAACACTGTTCAAGCAGTGGGTAGTTGTTATTGTATTGGTAATCCTTTTATTAATGCTGCTTTAAGATTGTAGTCATTAAACTTCATGTTTTATGACAAATGACATAATTGTTTTAGAAAATATCTCAGCAAAATCAACACCAATTATCCCAGTACTTCTCATTCAGCACCACTAAGTAATCAATTTGCCTCTGCTTTTGTGCTTCGATAAGTTACAATTCAAGGGTAAATTGAAATAGATTTCTTACAGATTTACTTACTAAAAATTCGTTGTGACATGAAGTTTTGTGAACTAGAGCCTCTTTCATCAGATATAAGAAGTGTATCCTATTTTGGTACACACACACATATATATATAGGTTGTGCCAGGAACAACTCCCCCCCCCCACATACAACCTACAAAACTATACACTAAACTTACAGCTATACAATGATCTTATATGCTAATATTTAATATCTTAAATCTAGACTTTTCTCGTATTCAGATTAAGAATAAAAATTCTGTTCTATTATTTCAAAATGCAAAAAAAAAATTAAAGTTATTAACAATGTAAGATTATATAATATAGCATAGGTATTTCTTCTAAAGTTTAAGCTATTTTCTGCCTTTCTTTCCTGTCTTCTTGTTTTTCTTATTTCGGGGTGATTTGGGTGCTGCCACTCCAAATTCTGAGTCAGATTCTGCTTCAGAGCTGCCAACTGCAGAAGTTTCGTGACTTTCCAAGCCATGCGAACTGTCCAGTTCTCCTTCTTCTTCCTCTGTGTTCTTTGTATCCTTTTTGGGTTCCTGATGTCCCCAAAACTGCTTCACTTTAGTGAAAGAGTCGATCTTTTCTTTTTTGCCTTTGTAGTTGAACATCAAGCCTTCAGGTAGTATCCATCAGTAGTTAGTGACATTTTCCCATAGATAGGTGGTTAAATCCTTGTATTGTTCCCTCTTCTTCCTTATCTCAAATGGAATGTCCTTTAATATTCTGATGTCTTCTTCTTTGATTTTCAATATAGTCCCAGATGTTGCTTTCAGTATTGTGTCTCTTATAGATCTCTTAGAGAATCTGACAAATATTTCACCAGGCAGGTTTTTTTTCTTAATAAATTCTGAATATGTCTGGTAAGTCATATCCATTTCGCTTTGTAATACTTCCGCCTTAATACCTGTCACTGGTGCGAGCACATCACTAAGGATTTATTTCAGATTCTTGGATTTGTCTTCTGGTACTCCTTGAAATCTCAGCATGTATGAAGATTTTTCCATTTGTAGCTGCAAAAGTTGAGTCTTATCTGAAGATCTTTCTTTTCCCACCACTTCCAGTCTGTGATCAATTGCTTTGGTCTTATTTTCAATTGCCTCTGTTCTTTTGTCAGATTCTTTTAGTTGTTTTTGTACAGACTCCAAGGTCTTGCTGATGTTAGTCATCTGAGCCACCAGAGGTCACAATGCAGTATCCAGCATGCCTGCAAAATCAAAGTTCACTTCCGGTTTAGAAACTGGACATGTTGAGCTGGCAGTTCCTTGTTGTAGTTTCGCTTTCGCCGCCATCTTTTCAGCCTGATAAGACATTGTTTATGTTTTTTAAAAGTTCGCTTAAATCTTTAGAAGTTTATTCACTCTAACATTTTAATAGTCTGGCATTATACTGATTAAATTCTGCTATCTGCTCAGGCGCTGCCACTTTCTGCCCCCTCTAATGCTTTTAAATCTTTCTGTTTTTGAGGGGTGAGTAACTTCCCTCCCTCCACTTTTTTTTTTAGAGGGGCATCTGGGGTGTCATCTTACTCATGCTCTGCTTGTTCAGGTAAGTGAAAGTATTTTTATTTTCGCCATGTCTGTTGCTTGCTGGTCTGGTATGCTCGTTTCATGCCCACAATGGTTCTATGGTGGCAGGGACCTATAGGGACAAGGGAGAGCCTCAATCCTTTGGCCTCAGCCTAGGGAGAGGCACTCCCAGCGCCCCAGGCTGGGGGCCCCCCTCAAGGGCCCCGGGGGGAGTCTAGAGACAGCCAGACCCCGCCCTACCACAGGGTCACAGGCCACTCTCTCCAGAGCTTTGGAGGAGCTGACCTCCATCAATGTGCTGAAACCGGAAATCCAGAACAACTTGTCTGGAAAAAAGGGAGGAAAGCTGCTACTGTTTCTTTTACAATCATGAAGGCTTATGCAAATACTAGGGTCTTGCCCCAGATCTGTGCATTCACAATATTTCACAGTAATTTGAATACTGAATGAGCAGTGCTTCCTGCTGCCAAAAAAGCTGCAGCAATCCCTGATAAAGCAACAGCAAGAGCAATCATTCTTTTTTGGTGAATGATAGGCAAAACCAGATTTATTACAAATGTCATATTCCATCTTCTCCCTAATGAAGACCTAAAGCAGCTTCAATTGTTCTCCTGTCTTCCATTTTATTTTCAAAACAACCCTGTGAGGTAGGTCTGGCTGAGTGTATGGGACTGGCCCAAGGTCACCTAGCAACCTTCCATGGCAGATTGGGGATTCAGGTACTAGAAACACATGATAAGTTGCTTAAAACCTCTCTTACTAAAAATGTTTTATGGATGGTATATTACTCCAGATAAATTAGCCAAATTTTACCCTGAAATGTAAAAAAAAAAGATTCCTTTTTCATATGTGGTGGACTTGTGACAAAATTAAAAAGTATTGGTCTTGGATTGTTACAAAAAGAGTTTAAAAATACTGAAACTTATACACCAGAACTCTTTCTACTGACTATAGCACCAGAGAATTGTAAAAAAAAAAAGACTTTTATTTTATTCTACATGTAGTAACAGCAGCAAGAATATTATATGCTAAGTATTGGAGAAGAAATGAAATTCCCTCAAAGGAAGAAACTATAATTAAAATAATGGAAATGGCAGAAATTGACAACTTCAATACTGAGAGGACACAACAAAAAAGACTTTGAGGATACATGGTCAAGATTTTAAGATCTTAAGAAATGAAAGATTTCTAAAGGAATCTAAGAAAGAATTCCAATTTTTCTTTTAAAGGAACATACAGCCTGGGATGTCTATAAACACTGTTTGGGATGCCTTTAAAGCCTTCGTGAGAGGATGGATGATAAAAGAAACAACTTATAAGAAAAAACAAAGATTAGGAAAATACTCCCAATTGCAAAAACAAATAAAGGAATAAAAAGAAAAAACAAAACAAGATTTGATGAGTGAACAGGCGAAGATTAAACTTAAACAACTTCAACATCAAATGAACTGTCTTTTAACTCAAGAAATAGCAAAGAAAATAAAGTACGGCAAACAAAATTACTTTGAAAATGCTAACAAACCGACTCGATGGCTAGCATATAAAATACTTAAAGAAAGGGAAAGAAGATATATAAGAATACTAAAAAATGAAAAAGGGGAAGACAAAAATAATTTAGAAGATTTAAAAATAATTGTGGAACTGTTTTACTAAAATCTTTACAGAAAAACAGAATCACCCCAAGAACAAATCAGAGAATACCTACAGAAATATAAGCCTAAAATATTTACAGAAGATCAAAGATAATTATTAAATCAACCAATTTCCCTTGTGGAACTTACAGAAGCCTTCAGAAAGCAAAAAAAGGTGAAACCCCAGGCCCTGATGGGCTTCCAGCAGAATTTTATCATGTTTTTGAAGATATATTGATACTTCGTTTAAAAGAAGTTTGCCAGAACGTAATGCGGGAGTACAAATTACCAGACTCTTGGAATGAGGTTATAATATTGCTTATTCACAAACAAGGCCTAGATGAAAAAAACATTAAAAATTATAGACCTATTTCTCTGTTAAATGTGGATTATAAAATATATGCCTCCATTTTAGCAACAAGAATGAAACAAGTTTTAGCACAAATGATACATAAAGATCAAGCTGGTTTCGTTCCAAGAAGACAACTCAGAAATAATGTTAGGACAATTTTGGATGTTTTAGAATACTATGAAGCTCACCCAGAAAAACAAATGGCATTAATTTTTCTAGATATGGAAAAGGCCTTTGACAATGTTAACTGGAAATTTATGCTGGAACTATTAATCTACACACAGGCTGGTGCAGAGTTCTCAAAAATGATAGAAGCAATTTATACTAAACAATATGCTATTAAAATTCAAAAAGGGACATGACAAGTGTGTCCATTGCCACTGTTATTATTTATCTTCATTTTGGAAGTGATAAATGATGCAGTCAGAGCAGATGAACAAATTAGAGGTCTTAAAATAAGAGGTGAAGAATTTAAATTGTTAGCTTTTGCTGATGATTTAGCTTTTATTTTGGAAAACCCGTTAGACTCAATAAATGTATTGTTACCTGTGTTACAGGAATATGGAACAGTGGCAGGTTTAAAAATTAATAAAAATAAAACAAAAATTCTGGTAAAAAATCTGATAAGGACTCAAGCATTACTTTTGCAGGAAAAAAACAGGATTCGAAATCCAGAAGAAAATTAAGTATCTTGGAATAAATTTAACGAATAAATGTAGTTCTTTGGTGGAAAATAATTATATGGAATTGTTGAAAGCAATTAGAAAACTGGAAAAACCTTCACATTTCTTTCATGGGTAGAATAGCTACCATCAAAATGAACATCTTACCAAGATTGATGTTTTTATTTCAAACAATACCAGTCCTCCCAAATCAAACTTACTTTAAAGAAATGGACAAATTGATGACTCATTTCATCTAGCAAGGAAAGAGACCAAGAATAAAGCTTAGAGCTCTGCAGGACTCAAAAGAGAGAGCTGGCTTCATGCTTTCTGCCTGGACTCTTTACTACAAAGCAGCAACATTGGCTTGGATTAATGACTGGATTACTTTGGATAACCAAAGGTTACTGAAACTAGAAGGCCATGATATGCTATTAGGATGGCATGGTTTTTTTTATGGTATGAGAAAACTGATTCCCATAAATATTTTAAACAATGCTGGGTGAGAGCTTCCTTAATGAAAGTTTGGGAGCCAATTAGAAAACAGTTTTATTCAAAAGTCTCTAAACTGGTGGCCCCCTTAGAAGCATTCACAAACCTGAAGACATATCGAGAAGAACCAGTCAAAAGATATTATGATTTATTAGACTCCAAATTTAATTTGAAAATACCTACTGAGTTAAATTGGTGGCAAAAAGCTCAGATTGAATCAAGATATGTTAAAGATAAAGTGATAGGATTTTATGAAAACTGGCTAAAAATTGCTAAGATATTATTGTTGGTTGAACAGAAGTTTATAAGAAAAATGTATGTTTTGTTGTTGGATTATAAGATGTATGATGAAACTGTTAAAATGTTAAGATACAATGGGCCCAAAACTTGGGCCACGATATTGACCAGTGGTCTCAAGTGTGGGAAAAAATATTAAGATTATGAAAGCAATTTCCTATAAGGCAAATATTTATGTTTTATAGATGGTATATAACTCCAGTCAAATTGGCCAGATTTCATTCAAAATGTTCAAATAAATGTTGGAAAATGTCAAAATAAAGTGGGATCCTTTTATCACATGTGGTGGTTATGCGACAGAGCAAAGAAATATTGGGCATGGATTCATGAAGTGTTGCAAAAAATGATGAAATGTCATATACCCTTCACTCCTGAAATATTTCTTTTGAATATATTGCCGGAAACTTGTAAAAGAGATGGTTCCTATCTTATAGTGTATCTGACTACATCTGCTAGAATTTTGTATGCTAAATATTGGAAGACCCTGGAAATGCCGAGCAAAGAAGAATTTATTAACAAAGTACTTGAAGCAGCGGAAATGGATACACTTACTTTATTTTTGAAAGACCATACAGAAAATACATTTGAAAATGCATGGGCAAGATTTTATACATGATATGAGAACTATTACTCTAGCAAGACAAGAACATGAAGCAACACTATAGAGAAGAGATTACAAACTACAATCCACGATTACTGTTATACAACTTCTGCAAAACAGTTTATATTAATTTTAAAGGACTTGATTTGAAACCTGTATGGAAAAGGCGCTAAAAATGAAAACTATCTGCAATTTACCCCCAAATATATGTTTTATGTATGTTTGTTACTATGTTTGTTAATGAAAATAAACAAAAATATATTTAAAAAAGGATTTTATAAGTGGTCAGAAGAGTACATTACAAAAAAAATTCGGACATCTAAATAAAAGGAAATAAAAACTATATTTTTAACCATAAGCAAAAGCTAGATAAATAAACTATAAGGTGGAAAAAGTAATAAATATAAGCATATATTGTATGAGGTCATCAACTAGTTCAAAATGATGTAAAGAGAATTCCCCATGTATGTATTACTTGATGTTTGTCTTTTGTTTGTTTGGTATATAAAAAATAAAAAAGCTTTAAAAAACTCTCTTACTAGAATGATAGAATCACAGAGTTGAAGGGGCCATACAGGCCATCTAGTCCAACCTCCCGCTCAATGCAGGATCATCCTAGACTAAATCTAATCCAGTTTCCTTTATGTTATGTTCTGCATATAGACTGAAGAAATAGGGAGATAAATTGCTTCCTTGTCTGACAGCTTTGCCAATTGGAAACCATTCAGTTTCTCCATATTCTGCTCTAACAGTAGCCTCTTGTCCAAAGTACAAGTTGTGCATCAAAACAATCTTTTAAAACTGACCATAGCTTTTCATGAGCCACACAGTCAAAAGCTTTGCTTTAACGTATGAAACACAATCAATTTGAAAAAGGAACACCTGATAATTGTACCCCGGTGTGTGACAGCTAATATCCGGAATAAGATGTATAGCTCGGCTGAAGCAGTACGTGCAGAATCAGAAAAGTGACAGCTATGCTGGCTGGGCCTTGGAATTCCCCAGGCTTGTAATCCCTGGGGACTTAAACGTCGATGCTGATGTCACCTCCTCACAGCAGGCTGTGGACCTGGTGTCATCCATGTAGCACTAGGCTCACCCAGATTATATCAAGACCCATGCACCAAGCAGGCCACATGCTGGATTTAATCTTCATTATGCAGGTAGATATGGATCTGATGGCCAAAGATGTTGGTGCCATGGTCAGATCATTGTGCCCTGAAGGTTCAGCTGGGTGACCCTGCTCCCTCCTGTCTAGGTGGTGAATGGATTTATACTCGCCTGTGGAGACTAATTGGGTTCCAGAATGCTCTGTGGGAACCAATGCCCTCCAATGATTCCTTAGATGAGCTGATAGAGGACTGGAACTCCTGTCTCTCTGAAGCCACTGACAAAATTGCCCACTGATGTCCTTTCCGTCCCCTGCAGAAAATATCCCCCTGGTATAATACGGAACTTTGGGGGATGAAACAGGAACTCAGACAACTGGAACGAAATTGGCAGCAGATACATTCTTGTCACTCTGCGTGACCTCCCAGACAATATTGATATTATATGTGAACTGGAGGCCCCTTGGTCATTTTTGGATTTGGTTTTAAACACCTTCAGCCAGCTCTCCCAAGCTGATATCAACAGGATTCTGGGTGCTGTTAGGCCACCCACCTGTCTCTTAGACCAGTGCCCCTCATGCAGGCCCGTAGCTACAGTAGGGCATCTCGGGGCTAGGCCCCCTGACTTACTGGCAAGGCCCACATGACTTTCCATCCAGCCCAGGGGCTTCAAGTGGTGGCGGATTTGGGGGAGAAGCCAGGTATTTGTTTAATTTGATTAGCTAGGCCCCCCTAAAAAATGTAAATGCCCCCTGACTAAAAAAAATCCTGGCTACGGGCCTGCCCTCATGGCTAGTGAAAGACAGTGGTGAGAGGCTATGAGGTTCCCTGGAAGATATTATCAACTTGTCCCTGGGGTTGGGGGGGTCTTTCCAGTGGGACTGAAGGAGGTAGTGGATGTCCCGCTCTTCAAAAGACCAACTTTAGATCCTGTGGTTCTGGCCAGTTACTGCCCCGTCTCGAATCTTCCATTTCTTGGAAAGATAATTGAGAGAGCTGTGGCAGAACAGCTCCAGAAATTTCTGGATGACACACTGGTGTTGGATTCATTCCAATCTGGCTTCCGCCCGAGCCCCAGGATGGAGATGGTGCTGATCACCCTCACTGACAATCTCCACAGGAAGCTGGATCAAGGTGGGTTAGTGCTGCTGATATCACTTGACCTTAGAGTAGCATTCAGCACAGTCGACTACGATCTACTGACCCACCGCCTCACTAATGCTGGAGTCTGTTGGGTAGCCTTGCAATGGTTTACCTCATTTCTCCATGGTTGGGGACAGAAGGTGGTGCTGAGAGGGCCAGTGTCCCTGAGGCACCCACTGGTATGTGGGGTCCCTCAAGGGGTATTTCTCTCCCTGATATTATTTAATATCTATATGCGCCCCGCCACCCAGGTGGTGCGGAGTTTCAGGCTGGGTGCCATCAGTACACTGATGAAACCCAGCTATTTCTGTTGATGGGTGGCCAGCTGGATGCCTTTCCTGTGAAGTTAGTTGAGGGGCTGGAGGCCGTGGTTGGGTGGTTAAAGCAGAGTCGACTGAAACGGAATCCAAGTATGATGGAGACTTATGATGGCGGGGGACAACAATGACTGCAGGTAAAATGGCGGGGGGGGACATTAGGGTTTCCAACTCCCAAATCTTGACAGGGTGTCCCTCTTGCCAGCATTGACTGTCAGGAGTTTGGGCATGACTCTGAATACTGCCTTGTCAATGGAGGTCCTGGTGACGAAGGTTGCCAGGCTGGAATTTCTCCAACTATGCCAGGTTAGGCAACTGGCTCCCTACCTGTCTCACCCTGACCTAGGCACGGTAATCCATGCAAAAGACACCTCCAGGACAGACTACTGTAACTAGCTGTATGCTGGCCTACCCTTCAGGCTGACCCAGAAACTCCAACAGATCCAGAATGCAGCTCTGCGGGTCCTTATGGGGATCCCTCAGACGGCACATATTCAACTTGTGCTGTGCGAGCTGCACTGGCTTCCAACGGAGCACTGGGTCAGGTTAAAGGTGCTTGCTTTGACCTTTAAGGCCCTTAATGAACAGGGACCCACATGCCTTTGGGATCGTCTCTCTCAGCATGCCCCCAGAAGAGTGCTATGCTTGGGAAGTAAGAACCTCCTGGTGGTCCCCAGCCTGAGAGAGATCTGGCTGTCTTCAACCAGGGCCAGTGCTTATTTGGCCCTGGCCTCTGCCTGATGGAACTCTCTGCTGGAGAACATCTGTGCCCTGTGGATTTGTTACCTTTCCACAGAGCATGTAAGGCAGAGATGTTCCATCAGGCATTTGGTTGAGGACAGCGACAGGACAACAAGTAGTCTGGCACCCTCACATCCTCCATTCTCTGTGACCCCCCCTAGGAGGCTTGTGTAAGCTGAAAATTTTCCACCATTTTGGAATGGATTGTTTTAATTGTTGATATATGTATTATGTATTATACTGCTGTTTTTTTTAACAGATTTAGAGTCCAGTGGCACCTTTAAGATCAACAAAGTTTTATTCAAGGTATGAAATTTTGTGTGCATGCATACTTTTTCAAATACATTGGAATGATAGGTAAGATTCAAACTTATAGACGGGCTGAACAGCAAATTAACATGTAACATGATGAAGATGTGCAAAGACAAAACTAAATAACAAGCTAAGGTTACAAGGGCAACAGTTGTAAAGCAATAAATATGTCAAAATAGCAGATAAATGTGTAAATGTATCTATACTGATTGTGGGAAGTAAATGGAGAGTATCAGTTACTTTAATTAAATAAAAAATAAATACGTATTCCCATAGTATATGGTCTGAGAGCTGGAGACTTACTGGTACGAAGTATTTTGTAGCTAGTCCTATGATATATTTGATTTCATAATCCCTTCCAATTTTGTTTTTGTCCTTTTCTTCAGTTGAACTTGGATTTCTTCAATCTGAAATATTGTACATGTGGCCAGTAGTGAAACTGCTTCAAACAAAGATTTTGATTTAAAAATCAAATAGTGGTAATGGCTTTGCTTCCCTCATTTGGACACTAGATGTCACCATACTTTAATCTTCCAGTGTAGTAAACTATGAGGAAACGTGAATGTACCTATGAACTTAAATAACACATGAAGACTAGCATTTTAAATGCTGCTAAAGATCCACATAAAATATGTAAGTGTAGTAGTTCTGATGGTAATTCGAAGGAACAAAATCAATAATTCCCTCCCTGATTTGTTTTTGCTCTTGTTTATCTGGACAAATTAGAATATTCACTCCACACATAAACGTTAGTTAATGACCTGAGGTGCTGTAGGGTGTTATAATATGTGTTATGTTACAGGTGTTATAGTATGTTACAGGTAGTGTTCCCTCTAAGCTGAGTTTATGTGAGCTAGCTCACAGTTTCTTAGCCTCCAGCTCACACATTTTTGTCTTAGCTCAGGAAGGATGGCTCCAGAGCAAACTAATATATGCAGTAGCCCAGTCGCCCCCTCACAACTTTAATGCCAGTAGCTCACAAAGTATAATTTTTGCTCACAAGACTCCACAGCTTAGAGGGAGCATTGGTTACAAGATAACTATTCTCTGTTAAATGATGTTTATAAATAGTATACAACACTAGGCTACAATCCTATTAACATTTTCCTGGAGTAAGTGCCATTAAATAAAATGGGACTTTCTTCTGTTTAGAACTGCTGTCTATATGCAGGTGATACAGGAAAGAAGAAGAGGAAGGTCTCTTTTAACCAAGGAAGATGTGGGAGTGTTAGCTGCAACACCAGGTCTCTGTTTGAATTATGACGGGGGAATTTAGCTAAGAGACTGTTTCTTAATGGGTGCGTGAGCTAAGGATTGTTCTTCAATTATACCAGAGTCAGAACTCTCTTGAAGTGGCACAGATGACAGACAGGAAATATCTTTTGAAAATTTATTAAGAAAATATATCCTAATACATTCAGTTTAATTTAATAAAAATATCACACACACACAAGCTAAGAAAAAAGGTTGAAGTGATCTTAAGAGATCAGTGACAAAAGAGGGCAAAGCGTCGATGGGGTTATAGCTACATTTCCAGATGTGCAGACATCCATGGAGAAGGGATTATGGCCCAAACAGAATTTGGGGATGACCTGCCAGTTAGCATCCTGGGGCAGACACACAGTTTGAGGCCATGTGCTTTGGAGGATATAGACATGGGAAAAACAATGCAGATCAATGGGAGGCTTTGAGGGGCTTCTCTCAGGTGAAGACAAAAGATAACCTGGACCAATTAGGAGTCCCAAGGGTGTGTGGCATCAGGATGGGCAAGACCTAGGTGTGACCAATGAAGACTCAGAGGGGCAGAGTCTGGATTCACAATAGCTTTGATGGGATTAGCCAGGAGCTGCATGGCTCTACTGGGGCGGGCTGAATGGGTTTGATGACCACTGATGATCCTGCCAAAGCAAGTTGAATAGGTTCCCAGATTTAGATAAAAGGTGGGAGATAAGTCCCTGATAGATGCCAGGATGGATTGCTAAACATTTGAATGTTTTATTGGTTATCTCGGTAGCCTGAGGGATAGAGCGGGAAGGACAGTTGTGGAGGCAAAGGATTTCCACATAGACATAGGTACCACACAAGAAAAAGTCTAGGTGACGTTCTGGAGACAGAAGGGCTATTTGCCAGGTGGCCACTGAATAGCTTTAGAAATGCAGACTGTACCTGGTGGAACTTGGCATTGTTTCATATGCATACCTTGCTGGGTGGAGGGTGAGCTCTGTGTTTCAGCCCAAGAGTGCCTTCCTTGGCCTGAGTTTGAGGGTCTCTGGTTCAGGTTAGAAGTGGGATGCCCCTGCTGTTGGGGCATCCCAGCACCTCTGTGTAACAGGGGTACATATCTGCTTGGTGAACAAAGCATATGCCATATTGCTAGTGAGATACTGGGGTTGAACTCTATTAATATTGTGAGAATGGTACTGACTGGATAGTATAGTAATGTATGTTTCTATTTATTTATTTACTTCATTGACACCCCACCTTTCTCCCCAGTGGGGACTCAAAGCAGTTTACACAGTTGACCTCTCCTGCATTTTATTCTCACAACAACCCTGTGAGGTAGGTTAGGCTGAGGATGTGTTCAGAGGCACATGCCCAAAGCCTCCCAGCAAGCTTCCATGGCAGAGGGGGGATATGATATTGCTTCCCAGTGTGCAAAGTGCTTCCCAGTGCGCAAAGTAAGAGCCAGTTTGGTGTAGTGGTTAGGAGCATGGACTCTAATATGGGAGAATTGGGTTTGATTCCCCACTCCTCCAGATGCAGCTGAAGGTGTGATCTTGGGTCAGTTACAAGTTCTTTCAGAGCTGTTCTCTCAAGGGCAGTACTTGAGTGAGTTCTCTCAGCCCCACCTACCTCACAGGGTGTCTGTGGTGGGGAGGGAATTGTAAGCCTCTCTGAGAATCCTTCGGGTAGTGAAGGGCAGGGTATTAATCCAATCTCCTCTTCTCCTTTAGTTCTTCTTTGCAATACTTACTTTTATTAATCTTCAGTACTCTTCTTTGTGAGAGAAGAACATAACAACATAAGAGAAGCCATGTTGGATCAGGACAATGCCCCATCTAGTCTAACACTTAGTGTCACACAGTGACCAAAATGACAGCAATAACACAGGTGCCATCAGGAGGTCTACCAGCAGGGCCAGAACTCCAGAAACCCTCCCACTGTGGTGCCCCAAGCATGAAGAATACAGAGCATCACTGCCCCAGACACAGTGTTCCATCTATGTCTTGTAGCTAATAGCCATTGATGGAGTTCTGCTCTATTTGTTTATCTAATCCCCTCTTGGAGCTGCCTATGCTTGTAGCTGCCACCACCTCCTGTGGAAGTGAATTTCATGTGTTAATCACTCTTTGGGTGAAGAAGTACTTCCTTTTATCTGTTCTAAACCTACTGCTCATTCACTTCATTGAGTGCCCATGAGTTCTTGTATTATGAGAAAAGGAGAAAGTACTTCTTTCTTCACCTTCTGTATCCCATTCATAATTTTGTAAACCTCTATCATGTCACCCCTCAGTCGTTGTTTCTCCTAGCTAAAGAGCCCTAACCTCTTAAATCTTTCTTCATAGTGAAAGTGTTCCATCCCCTTAATCATTTAAGTTGCCCTTTTCTGCACTTTTTCCAATGCTATATTTTCTTTGAGGCGTGGTGACCAGGACTGTACATAGTATTCCAAATGAGGCTGCACCATCAATTTATACAGGGGCATTATGATATTGGCTGATTTGTTCTCATTTCCCTTCCTAATAATCCCCAGCATAGTATTTGCCTTTTTTATTGCCATCACACACTGAGTCAACATTTTCAGTTAGTTATCTACCATGACTCCAAGATCTCTCTCCTGGTCAATGTCTGCCAGTTTAGACCCCATCAACATGTATTTATAGTTAGGATTTTTGGCTCCAGTGTGCATTACTCTGAACTTCCCCATGCTGAACCTCATTTGCCATGTTGACACCCACATGTCAAGCCTCAACAGATCCTTCTGGAGTGCCTCACAATTCTCCCTGGTTCTCACCACCCTGAACAACTTTGCGCCATCCACAAACTTCGCCACTCCACTGCTTACTCCCGAGTCCAAATCATTAATGAACAAGGTAAAAAGCACCAGACCCAGTACTGAGCCCTGCAGTACCCCACTGCTTACCATCCTCCACTGTGAAAACTGCCCATTTATACTCACTCTCTGTTTTGTGTTAATTAACCAGTTCTACAAGAAGACTTGTCCTCTTATCCCATGACTACTGAGTTTACTTAGTAGCCTTTGATTAGGAACTTGATCAAAAGCTTTCTGGAAGTCTAGGTAAACAACATCTGTTGGGTCACCCTTGTTCACATGTTTGTTCACCCCCTCAAAGAACTCTAAAAAGTTACTGAGACAAGATCTTCCTTTATAGAATCCATGCTGATTCTTCCTCAACAGCTTTTGTTAATCAATGTGCCTAACAGTTTTATCTTTAATAATGGATTCCACCAATACCTGATATCAGCATTAAACTGACTGACCTGTAATTTCCTGGATCTCTTCTGGAACTTTTTTTTAAAAATGGGGGTGACATTAGCTACCTTCTAGTCCTCAGGAATGGAGGCAGTTTTTAATGATAAATAGCAAATTTTTGTCAGGGAATCCACAACTCCACATTTGAGTTCTTTCAGAACTCTTGGATGTATGCCATCTGGGCCTGATGATTTGTCTTTTTTAATTTGTTCATCAGTCATAGGACCTCCTCTCTTGTTGCCTCACTCAGATCTTTCAATACCCCTCCTGAAATAGGCGGTTCTGGAGGGGGCAAGCTCTGTCAGAGTCCCAAGTCAATCAAGCTCAACAACAGTCCTTCAAGCAAGTTCAGTTTATTGAGAGAGGCACTTAGGTCATCATTTGACATGTACCGTGTCAAGAATGGGGTTAAAGCAGGAGACCAGATAATTATACACAGTTCATACAGGGCCCTCTGATGTGCAGGAACCAATAAGGAAGACACCTGAGCATGCCTAATGAAAAATGGCTCATGGCTCCCAGCGGGGAAAAGCAGCACGGTGGAGCTGAGCTCCAAGGACACAAGCAACAAAGGGGATGCACTAGGCACACATACCAAGACAGGAAGGAGGGGGAGGCAGGGGGAAGGGAGAGAACCAGAAAGCCCATGATGGCGTCAGCTGACATTCTGCCCCCCAAAGGCCCCCTCCCGGTTTAAGCGGAAACAATTTGTGGAAAGCACATAGTAGTTTCGGGGCACGAACCTGGGAACCCTCCACCCATTCCCTGTGTTCTGGCCCGAAATCCCTCCATTCTACCAAACAAAACAATTTCCCCCTTTTCAGTTTAGAGTCCAGGATTTGGGACACTTCAAAATGTTGTTCGCCATCAACCATCGGGGGTGGGTGGGTCAGCTTCTGTGGCCTCCACACGTTGGGTCCCGGGTCCTTCTTCAATAAGCTATGATGAAAAATGGAATGCAAATGCCTCAGGTTTTGGGGCAAATCAAGTTCAACAATAACATCATTTAATTTATGCACAATTCTGAAGGGGCCCATATATTTCCACCCCAATTTTCTGCTCAGTTGCAGCCCCTGCATATTCTTGGTAAAAACATACACAGAGTCCCCGGGGTTCAAATCCCACCCCTCTGAGCATTTTTTATCGGCCTGAGTCTTATAAGCAGCTTTAGCCTGGTTTAAAGTTTTTTGGATGGTGGGCCAAATGTCATAGAGGGTTTTCCACCAAGTCTGCACCTCACCCTCCAAGGCCCCATGGTCAGGCCTGAGAGCAGGCAATGGGTACCCTTTATATCCAAACACCACTTTGAAGGGGGAGAGTCCCATGGAGGAATGCACCGCATTATTGTAGCAGTAGTCCGTGTAGGGGAGCAAGTCCACCCAGTCATCCTGTCTATAGTTAGTAAAGCATTGGATGAACTGTTCCAATATTTGATTAACCCTTTCAGTTTGCCCATCGGTTTCGGGGTGATAGGCACTGCTTAGTCCACGCTCCACTCCCAGTAAGTTCATGAGCCCCCCCAAAAGTTAGCCACAAACTAGGAACCTCTGTTGGAGATTATCTTAGTAGGCAATGAATGTAATTTTACAATATTGTTCATAAACATCCTGGCCAGCATTTTAGCCATGGGCAGTTGCCGGAACAGTATGAAATGGGCCTGTTTAGAAAACAGATTTACCACCACCCACACAACTGTCGTTCTTTTGCTGGGTGGCAGATCCATAATAAAGTCCATAGAGATTACTTCCCATGGCCGGCTGGGATTGGGTAGCGGTTTAAGGAGTCCTGGCGGTTTCCTTGGCCTGGGTTTGCACGTGATGCATGTCTGACAAGACTGCACAAATAAAGACACATCTTTCTTCATCCCGGGCCACCAAAACTGATGTTGGAGGAGGTGGAGCATTTTCAGGTATCCACAGTGGCCTGCAGTCTTAGCCCCATGAGCCATTTGCATAATTTTTCCCCTGAGGGAGAGGGGGAGAAATAAATGGGGCCCTTTGTACCAACAGCTGTTGGGTTTCAGTTCCAGGGACCCATCAGATTCCAACTCTTTTTTATCCTCCTCTGAGAAAGCAGAGGCAAATTCGCA
This sequence comes from Gekko gecko, assembly GCA_029375565.1. Classification (NCBI taxonomy): domain Eukaryota; kingdom Metazoa; phylum Chordata; class Lepidosauria; order Squamata; family Gekkonidae; genus Gekko; species Gekko gecko. The sequence continues at coordinate 98,054,827 of JAPDNY010000006.1, forward strand.
CTCCCAGCCAGTTCCGCTGCCCCCCCTTTCAGCCTTCGCTTGGCTGTGAGTGAGCACCGCCCTGTTAGCGTAGGGGGCAGCGAGAGTAATAACGCAGTCCTGCAACAGGCTTGTGCTGAACTATATACAGTGGTTTATTTACAGAATATACATACAGTCCAAGGATAGCACTTGTAACATCCAATTCATCAAGCAGACCAACAAAGTGCTTCGCAAGAATCCTATACATGAGAGTGAGAGCAGTATGTACAGAGTGCACAGAATATAGACTCTGAAGCACCAATCACATTGAAGTGCTGACTCACTGTGACTCCTAAGAGTATGATGCAACTCAGATCTGGTGACTGGTCACATGACTCCACTCCTGTCACCTTCAGATCAAGATGATCTAATTCACACTCCTTACCTGGCTGTCATCTTGCCTGCAATACATGACAGTATGCTGACACGCCTCCCAAGATGCATCCTAATACATAAACAGTGTATCATGAGGTAGACTTTGAATCAGGTCTATCTCTCCAACTTGCATCACAGTATGCATACATATCATTTGTTTCATTTACCTTCAGTACAAGTTTTTCAGATGCTGTCCCTGTAAGATATTTCTTTAAAAAAAACAAAACAATTTATTGATGGATATATTTAACATGTTCCATATTATATAAAAAACAAAAGAAAATACATATCCTTTTCATTATACCCCTCCCTCCCCAATACAAGGCTTCCCGCAATGCTCTTACCCCCCTTATAATCTCTGTTAAGCATCTGCTTTACTTATCCTTTTTAACCTTCATTATCAAATAACGGTAACACTTTAACAATCAAATCATTTTAAAATTTCTTCTTAATAACTGCCAAAACAAATCAAGTTATTCTTAACATCCCAATTTTTCACCAAATAGTCTTGAAAGTCTTTCATTTACCTTCAGTACAAGTTTTTCAGATGCTGTCCCTTTAAGATATTTCAACACACGCTTTGCTGTGACCCAGTCTTTTTGGTAAGGACAATTACAGTGTTGACACAACCAATGAACAGCAATTGATATGTCAGGCCTAGTTGAACATGCTAGGTACAAAAGAGAACCAGCAAGAGACTGGTATAATTCTTTGTGAGGAAACAAGTTTTCATTAGGTTCCTTACTGTGACTAGCAGTCATGGGTGTGCTTACAACATTTGCATCAGTCATACCATATTTTTGCAGCAATTCTAGGATTTTAACCTCTTTACTGAGTGCAAAATTTCCCTGTTCATCCCTGGAGATCTGGATCCCTAGATAATTTTGTATTGGCCACAGGTTTTTCATTTTGAACACTGGCTGCAATCTTTTAATAAACCAATCCAATTGCAGGTCAGAACAATTAAAAAATCATATGTCATCCACAAAAACAAGCACATAACAGAATTCATTTTGTATTTTAACACTATACAAATATGGATCAGCCACACTTTGCTTGAATCCAAGACCTGTGAGAGCTCTGGTGAGACACTGTCCCCATTCATAGCCACTCTGCTTCAAACCATAAAGAGCTTTATGTAATCTTAGAACAGTATTATTCCCTCCAGTATTGAACCCTGGAATCTGCTCCATATAGAGCTTTTCTTTGATGGGAGCGTTCAAATATGCTGTCTCAAAGTCAAAGTGTGAACACGCATATCATTTTTAGATGCAGGTGCAAGGGCTACTCTGATAGTCTCATTGTGTACAGTACTTGTAAACGTTGCATCATAATCTAACCCTTCTGTTTGACTGAAGCCCCTTGCGATTAGGCGAGCTTTGTATTGCACCTCACCATTTGGCTTCTGTTTTAATTTATACAGCCACCAACAACCAATTGCTCTCTTGTTGTCAGGCAATACAGCAGTAGAAAACACATTGTGTGACTTAAGAGAGTTAAATTCCGCCTCCATAGCATCCACCCACGCATTCCACTGCGGTTCTTCTAAAGATAACTCTTCAGAATTATTGTTAGGTACCCTTACATAAACATGATTGATACCATATCTTTGAGGAGGAACTCCCTTTGTCGTTCTACTGGATACTCTAGGTGGCAGTGGGGAACTGTGAGCTGAACCAGAGGCTTGACTTTCAGGAAAAGAAATTTCCCTTTTGATCTCCTGCTCATTTTCAGTACTCTCTGTCACTGGCAGCATGATTTGTTCTGGAGTTTCATTTGCATGAATACGAGACCAGTTTACTTGTTCACAAAACTTAGCTGACCGGCTAAACACAAGCACGTTGTTGTTATTCACAAACCTATAAGCCTTCATACCAGTCTGGTAACCAATAAATGTGAGCTTTTGAGCTCTAGGACCACCTTTTCATCTCTGTTTCAAGGGAATATTCACCCAAGCCTTAGAACCAAAAATTCTTAAATGCTGCAATGATGGGTTTTTTCCGTATAATGCTCTGAATGGTATATCTTCTATGGTTCTACACCAGACTCTATTCACATTGTAAGTTGCACACCTTAAGCATTCAGCCCAGAAAGATTTGGGCAACCCTGAATCACATAAAATTGAATGCATAACTGTTTGTAATATACCAGCACATCTTTCAGCTACACCATTTTCCTGGGGAGACGCTGTGTTGGCTATTCTGTGTTGTATCCCTTGAGAAATGAACCATTTCTGTAATTCCTGGAAAACAAATTCACCTCCAAAATCACTTTGGAATGCCACAACCTCATGTCCCAGTTGCTTCTGCACACTTTTTGCCCATTGTTTAATTGTTTCACACACCTGAGATTTTTTCTCTAACGGGTAAGACCAGCAGTACCTAGAGAAATCGTCCAGAATCAGTAGGGCATATTTTTTACACGAAATGCTGTTAGGATAGGGGCCAATGACATCTGCATGCACGAGAGCTAGAGGTCTCTGGGTAACCCTATCACTGGCATTTGCTATGGGGTGTGCTTGGGACTTACTCTGCTTGCAAATATCACAGTCTAAATATGTTTGACACTGTTTCAACTGATCCACACCTAAGCAAGCAAACGTTTTGGACAGTGTATGGAATGACATATGTCCTAATCGTCTGTGGTACACATGAATACATTCATCATGCAACGCTTTGTTGCTCAACATAGATTGAACTTGCCCAGGCCTATTTTCCAGAACATACACCCCGTTCTGTACCTTCGCTGTAGCAAGAACCTTGTTTCCTTTGAGAATATTGCATTGGTGTTTTTTAAAAATAACAGTGAAACCAGCTTTAGTTAATGCACACACACTAAGCAAGTTGTGCTCTAAGCTAGGAACACATATAACATTGCAAAATGTGTAATTTAAACTAGGAAAGAATACCTTCCCCTGAGCATCTACAGACGCGGGAGCTCCATCTGCAAGGCTCACATGATCCATACTGGCTGGCTGCAGGTCAGATAGCACACTTTTGTCCCTCACAAAACTTTGCGAAGCGCCTGAATCGAGGACCCACACATTCGGGGCTGAAGTCTCATCAGCAGTGACGAGAGTTGCTAGTTGTCTTGCCACATTTTGGGGCTTGGCCTTGTCTCGTTCCTTGAGCCCGTTGGTGGCACGTTGTGTCTTCCAAGTGCAAAACCTTTGGATGTGCTGAGTAGACCCACATCAGTAGCATCGGTGCGTCTTTAAGGCAAATAAAGACTGGCTGGTTTGCTGTTCGTTCCTCTGCACTTTGCCATCCTGCACGTTATCTGCACACCTGGCCTGGCTGGCATGACTCCCGGACCTGTTGGCACCATTCCCAGAATGGCTGACTGCCAATTCCTGCCGCTGTCTCAGCTTATCTTCCTCTTGTAATAATCTCCCGCAGATGTAGTCAAGAGTTAGAGCTGTTGGTTGCAAGTTTTCTAATGCAGCAACAAGAGGGTTGAATTGTGGTAGCAATGAACATAATATGAGGTACACTCTATCTTCCTGAGAGATGTCTTTGCCTCTCTCTGCAAGTAGCTGGAAACATTCAGTGAGGGAATTTAGATGTTCTCTCACAGTTTGATGCTCCAGCATAACAGTTCTGTACATTCTTCTCATCAGGGACATAATAGAACCAGATGATTTTTGCACATAAATAGCCGCTAAACTGTCCCATGCCACTTTGGCTGTGGTTTTCCCTGACACATAAATTAATTGTTCATCAGAGACACTTAGCACTATCAATGCAAGTGCTTTCTCTATCTTAGTAGTGTCTTCAGCTGTCAGAACAGCAGGGGGGGGGCTGACACATACACCCAGAGCCCTTCCTTCACTAGAAAGTGTTTCATGCGAAGAGCCCACACCGAATAATTCTTGTATGTTAACTTCTCAACAAGCACAGCTGCCGGGGCCAAGGCCATGTTGTACTCACTTTGTAATGACGGCTGGATGTAGTCCTCCAACTCCTCTGCCTCCTCCGAGTCAGATTGAGATATACAGCCATCTGTGGACTGTATCTCGGCTTCAGTTTCTCCTCCTGCCTCGTCAGCAGACATTCACTGCTATGCTGTATCCAGAGCACGCCAAATCCTCTCCAGGCAAAGACTCCACAGCTCAGTGCAGGCAACACCAACTGTAATCAGCTCTAGCACAGCCTTGCCCAAAGACCCTGTTAGCGTAGCGGAAGTGCAGCTGGGCCCATAACCCTGTTAGCGTAGGGGGCAGCGAGAGTAATAACGCAGTCCTGCAACAGGCTTGTGCTGAACTATATACAGTGGTTTATTTACAGAATATACATACAGTCCAAGGATAGCACTTGTAACATCCAGTTCATCAAGCAGACCAACAAAGTGCTTTGCAAGAATCCTATGCATGAGAGTGAGAGCAGTATGTACAGAGTGCACAGAATATAGACTCTGAAGCACCAATCACATTGAAGTGCTGACTCACTGTGACTCCTAAGAGTATGATGCAACTCAGATCTGGTGACTGGTCACATGACTCCACTCCTGTCACCTTCAGATCAAGATGATCTAATTCACACTCCTTACCTGGCTGTCATCTTGCCTGCAATACATGACAGTATGCTGACATGCCCCCCCCCAACTGGGCAGGCGTGAACATTGAGTCTACTACCTCCCACCTCTGGCTGTCATGTTGGGGGAGGTGCGAGACGGCGTCAGCCAGGGAGTTGGATTTGCCAGGGAAATGGTGTAAGGTGAATTGGAACTTTGAGAAGAAGTCTGCCCACCATAGTTGCTTGGCATTCAAATTGCGGGGGGGCCTCAACACTGCCAAGTTCTTGTGATCAGACTTTGAACAGGACCCTAGCCCTCTCTAACCAGTATCTCCAGTTGGAGAGGGCAAGTTTGATGGCGCCCACTTCCTTGTCCCACACTGCCCAATTGCATTCAGCTAGTGAGAATTTGCAGGATACATACGCAAGGGGGTGAAGCTTGCCATCGGCCCCTTCCTGCAGTATCACCCCCCCAAGGCCACATCCGACTCATCCACTTGGACCACAAATTTCTTGTTTTTGTCAGGATAGGCCAGCACCGGCTCCAAGGTGAACAAAGTTTTAAGTTTGTCGAACGCCTCCTGATACTCAGGAGTCCAGTCCAGCCGCGCCCCAGGTCTGGTACTCTCTGGACCCTTGTCTTTGGTTTTGAGCAAGTCAGTAAAGGGCAAACTAACCGGCAAAGTTGGAGATGAATTTTCTATAAAAATTAGCAAATCCTAAGAAGGATTAGAGCTGACAGTGGGTGCGGGGTGCCTCCCATCCCAACACATCTCGTACTTTTGCAGGGTCCATTTTCAACCTCTGATTGATTGAATTCACATTTAGAGAGTTTCACAAACAGTTTGTGCTTGTACAGAGTTTGAAGTACTTCTCTCACTAACAATGTGTGAGACTCTCAGTCGGGGCAGTAAAGCAAGATGTCATCAAAATAAAGAAGGGCCCCCCTGAATAGGTACTTGTGCAACACTTCATTGATCAGGTTCATGAACACCCCTGGGGTTCCTTGAAGCCCAAACGGCATGACCAGATATTCAGATTGCCCCAAGGGAGTGTTAAACGCAGTTTTGTATTTGTCTCCCTCCTTGATGCGCACCTGAAAGTATGCATCTCGCAAATCCAATTTGGTAAAAACCTTTCCCTTGGCTGCTTCCTCCAGCAGATCTTTGCTCAGAGGCAGCGGGTAGGCAGTGGTTGCAGATACAGCATTCAGCCCCCTGTAGTCAGTACATAACCGTAGCCCCCCATCCTTCTTTTTCCAGAAGAGGGCAGGGGCCGCAAATGGGGAAGACACGGGGCATATGAAACCCCAGGCTAAGTTCTTATCGATAAACTTCCTCAGCTCCTCTCGCTCACCAGGGCTCATGGTATATAATTTCCCCTTCGGTAGCTTGTGCCCCGGGAGCAACTCTATGGCACAGTCTGAGTTCCAGTGGGGGGAGCAGCTCATCAGCCTCCACCTCCTTGAACACCTGTGCCAAGTCTCGGTACTCAAGAGGAATGGACAACAGTTCCTCCTATGCCAGGCATGTTCATAATGGCTCCTCAGGAGATGGTGGACCCCACCCAGGGTCCCAGCCGTGATCCTTGCATCGGGGGGGGCGATGAATTGAACCCTCTCTTCATCCCACAGTATGTATGGATCATGGCTGTGCAGCCAGGGGCTCCCCAGCATCAAGGGGAAATGGGCCATTGTGGTGATTACAAATGACCAGAGTTCCCAGTGTCCACCCGTGCCCATCCGCAGGGGTACCATTTGGTATTTGCACGGCTCTTTCATGGTGGAGCCGTCCATCTGGGTGAATATAATGGGTTCCGGTAATTTCTCCACTTTAGTCCCCAGTCCCGTTACTAGTGAGGGGCTGATTAAGCCTCTCACACACCCTGAGTCTATTAGCGCCCTTACCCTTATGTAAGTTCCCAGCTCCAGGTTAATAAGGGTGCTTTGCGGGCACGGGGGAAGAGGGTAAAACAGATATGGAAAGCAGCTGGTTCAGAATGGATGCCGGCTATGATGGAAACTGTTGCTGTCCTCAACCAAAGGCCTGGCAGAACATCTCTGCCTTACAGGCCCTGCAGAATTGCATAAGATCCCACAGGGCCCTGATGGTATTTGGCAGAGAGTTCCACCAGGTTCGGGCCAGGAGCAAAAAGGCCCTGGTCCTGGTCAAGGGCAGCTGGATAGCTTTAGGGCCAGGGACCACCAGCAAGTTGGGCCCACTATTTCCAACCACAGCGTTCCTGTACGTGAATCTGTTTCTCTTACATTCTCAATCTTACTGGACTGTTTACCCACTCTGACATACAGAGCCACTCTACCTCCAACCCTTCCCTCCCTATCTTTTGATATAATTTTGTCCCGGTCCTGCCGGCCGGGACTCGCTCTAGACCCCCCTGACCCCCTGGTGCAATGCTCCCATGCACCTGGATGACCCCCAGCTGGGGGGGGGGGCAGCAGACACCCAGACGGTCTGGCAGGAGCAGAGTGAGGGAGTGGAGGCCACTCGTGACGGCCCGAGAGCTCGTGGTGACGCTGGATGGGCCCACCACCGGACTCGGGCCCCTCAGAGGACCACCGGGAGCAGCGGCAGGCCCCGGGAAGGCCCCGGGAAGGCCCCTTTGGGACGGGGCAGCTGCAGGGCAGTGCTGGCAGCGCAGCCCTGAGGCCACCCAAGCCGCCGACAGCACGGGTCGACTCGGCTTCCCTGCCTATGAGGAGGGGTGGGGCTGGAAGGGTGGGGAGAGGCATGGCGAGATGGGGGAGGTGCCGGGAGTGGGGTGGCGAGATAAAAGGCGGGGAAGGAGGAGTTGCCAGGGAGGAATGAGCGTGCATCGGGGACGAGAGCGAGAGAGGGAGGGAAGAGCCACCAGGGGAGACCAGAGAGAAGAGGCTTGCGCATTTTCCCCAGCACGCTGGTAGAGGGACTCACAGAGTGACTCAAACTCCGTCCCCTGCCGGTCTGAGGCATCTCGTCCCTTACCCCTTTTTGAACTCTCCTTGCTCCCAGGACTGTCCCTCTCTTCGGGTCTCGGTCCACAACGGCCACCGGGGGGTCAGACCCACAGGCTGTGCGTGACAAATTTATATCCAGGAATCACTGTATCCCACTGATTTTCCTTATCCCATCAAGTTTCTGAAATGCCCATAATGTCTAAGCATTTCAGCTCCCCCATATTAGCTCAAACACTTCTAGCAATTTAGATAGATTAGGTTGGATAAATTAGGCTTGAGTGAATCATTGAAGGACATCCAGTGGCTCCCCACTCAATACAAAGTCTACTGGTCTTAGAGTCATAGTGGTATAGTTGCAACACTGACTTTTTTCCCTGTGAAGAAGTAGAGAAGTCAGAATAGACATGTAGAAATTTGGTTTCATGAAGCAGTCTTTCTAAATGTCTTCTAATCTCAAGTAAATGCAGCAAGGGACAATTTTTTAATGGTACCAATAATTATTTTACAAGGGAAACCACTTGCAACCCTATTCTAAACTGGGGGGAAACAAATAAATATAAAACACTGCCTTGACATTGTAATGAGCATATTGTTTCAAGTATCAACAAGGTAAAAAAGTAAAATGGTAGAAGAGAAGCTAGGTTAAACAACAGAATTAGCATAACATTAGCTTGTGAACAGATTATGTCCAAACTTCACATGCATTCCATGTGGCCCTGGGAGCTGCATTAGTCTAAAACATGGCAGCTCAGTTGCTGATTGGGACTAGTCACTGGAGTGCTATTACATCACTATGAAGAGAATTTCATTGGTTGACTTTTACTTTCTAGGTGTAGTTCATCTCACTTTTAGAGCTCTGAATGGTGACCTCAAAAAGTGTCTTCTCTCATATGAGGCGTGTCCCCCCATTTTGATGGCTCAGCTGTAGAACATCTGCTTGGCATGTGGAGGATCCCAGGTTAAATTCCTGGCATCTCTAGTCAAGAATCAAGTCATAGGTGATGTGAAAGACCTTGATCTGAGTTCCTAGACTAGAGAACTGCTGCCAGTCTGAGTACACAGCACTGATTTTGATAGAGCAGTACTCTGATTCAGTATAAGGCAGCTTCATGTATCATCTTATGAGACACTTATAGCACCATGGCCATCAGAAGCTAGGCTGTTGATTACAAATGACTGGATGCATTTTCAGTGGCAGAACTAGTTATTTTGAAGTCATGCCCTGAGTGGTATTACCAAAGCTTCTTTATTGCTGGTGTTCAGCCACCAGGGGTGTTCAGGAAAAGGGTGGGTGGGTGATAAAAATAGACGGCCTCCCACCACTAGAGACGAATCGTGTCAGCTAGTTCAAAACATCACTTATTTAAAAGAGCCTTACGTCATTACTAGGTAATGGTCAAATAAGACTTGCAGAAATCTCTCCTTATAAATAATTATCTTTTGGTTTTGCAAGATTCCATGCGCTCCCATTGGCTAAAATGCCCTCCCTCAGCCATTGGCCCATCAGCCGCCACTCAAGAGTACTCGCGTGCCATTGGCCGGGTGCTGGGTCTGCTCCTCTTCCCCACCCACTCCCCCTTCAGACAGATTTTACATGTCAGATTTACTGGCAGACAGCTCTCTCTCCTGAGGAAGACAGTTCTCTTGACTCCTGTGAGGGACTGTTCCCTCAGTGGCTGTCAGTAGGCAACCAAGCTTGGTTCTGTGAGTAAAAAACAAAGGACTTTCAGCATAACCCCCTCCCCCACACATAATCCCCTCCCCAATGGCCACTTTCCTGTCAGAATAAATGGGAAAAGGCTCTTTCTCCTGCTTAGCTTCAGCATGGCTGGCTGGCTAACGAGGTGGGCCAGTGACCATCAGACCATTTTCTTCAACTCCCCGCTGTGCGGCTGACTTTCCCCTAGGGCTGCCAATCTCCAGGTGGGACCTAGAGATCTCCCACTGTTACAATTGACCTCCAGATGACAGAGATCAGTTCCCCGGGAGAAAATGGTTGCTTTGGAGGGTAGACTCTATGGCATTATACCCTGCTGAGTCCTTCCACACACACCCCAAATGCTGCCCTCCACAGGATCCACCCCCCCAAATCTCCAGGTATTTCCCTAATCAGAGTTGGCACCTGTACTTTCTCCTCTGTCAGTAAAAGGCCCTTTCTACACCTATGTTGGCCTTTGGGAGAAAACTCATTGGGCCCAGTCCTGATCAGGTTGCCAACTCCAGGTGGGCAATTCATGGAGATTTGAGGGATGGAGCCTGGAGAGAGTGAGGTTTGAGGAGGGGTGGCACCTCAGACAGGTACGATGCCATAGACTCCACCCTCCAATCCAGCCATTCCCTGATGGGGAACCATTGTTGCCAATCTCCAGGTGGGGGCTGGAGATCACTCCAAATTACAACTACTCTCTAGGAGGGAGGGAGGGGGGAGGAGATGGAAAACTAAAGGTAGGGTTGATGGTTGGCTGGGAGGGAGATAGGGTTGTCAACTCCAGGTTGGGAAATTCCTGGAGATTTGAGGGGTCGAACCTGGAGAGGGTGAGTGTTGAGGAGGGGTGGGACCTCAGACAGGTACAATGTCATAGACTCCACCCTCCAAACCAGGCACTCCCTCCTGGGGAACCACTGTTACCAATCTTGGGGGTGTGCTGGAGATCACTCAAAATTACTACTGCTCTTCAGGTAGCAAAGATCAGTTCCACTGGAGAAAATGGTGGACTCTGTCATTATACCCTGCTGAGGTTGCCACAGCAAATTGTCACTGAGTGCCCAAAGCCAGGGCACTCTCTCAGAGCCTCTTTCTAGAGCCCATTGTATTTATTTCCACAACGGGCCTTATTCCTAGTATATATAATATAACCATAACTCTGTTAATTAGTAGTCGTATGTGTGTTCGTGTTTTACTCATTGAAGCCCTGTTATCTGTCTCTGGGCTTCACACATGAATTTATGATGCACTTCTGCCTAGTGCCCGAGCAATCAAAGACTCTTGACTGCTACAATTAACCGTTGACAGCTGTACAACGCCCTCCTTCCAGCGGGAGAGAAACCATTTTTGAATTGCCTCTTATACCACTCTTTCCCTGGCAAGATATTTTCATTGGCCCGATGTCCTGTTTATTATCCTCCTTCAGCGCATGGCCAATGGGTCTGAAGCGCCCCTAGCAACCTACCCTCTCGTCCCTCCGCCCCTTCGTTGGCTTCAGTCGAGACTGTTGTTGTGCGCGAGTCAAAGCTGGCCTGTCAATCAAACAGTCTTTCCCTAACCCAAAGATCGCCGAGACCTTCGCGGTGTCTATGTCTCAATATGATTAGCGTCAGGAGCCGTCCATCAAAGCCACAGCTACGTCGATTGGTAAATATTGCTGAAGAGAGGCGGGTCCCATCCCTCAGTCGCCGTGGTGGCTTCCAGCCAGGGAGGCGACTCAGTTGGTCGGTGGCGGCTGATGGGCTGAGTGGGGCGTGCGCGCTTTCGTTCTCTTCCTTGGGGCTGTGGAGGGGCTTGGGTAGGCGGAGGGCCTGAGGCCTTGTGCTGCTGTTCCTGCTGGGAGGGGTCGGGTTTGCGTTCTCTTTGTACCCGGACATTTGAGCACCGAGCAATAGACCCCTTTCCCGGTCGTCTTGCCTGCAGAGACCTCGGCGTCACTTAAGGGGCGTGTAAATATGAGCTGTGTGTGGGATCCACCGCACCTCCTCCTGGAGGAAGGTAAATAAAGGAGAGCGGTGGGGTGAGTGTGAGCGACCGCGGGGGGAGGGGTGTTTTAGTACGCGTCCCTTGGTGTACATAAGGCAAGAGTTGTAGGAGGATTAGTGGGCCGGTGTGTGCGGAGACTTAAGTGGATCGCGCCCCATAAAGCGGCGAGTTCTGAGGGAAGTCAGGAATGTGCCTCTCTCTTTTGTGCTGATGTTGGGGAGCGTGAGGATCCGGGTAACTTCCTGGGAATGCAGAACGTGAAACTGGGAAATTGACACTCCCACCAACTGAGCGTTTTGAAGAGAAGCGTGAGTACAGAGTGTCGTGGAAAGGCACAGTCACTAGGGCGAGGGACTCTTTTTTTAGCTTGGCAGCACTTGTAGTAACTTATTTCTCTCATGTAATAGTTATCATTATACCATATGAAACCAATACCGGACTCTTTACAGGAGAGCATAGTCAAAGATGGACACCTGGCTGGGGGCGTGGGAGCAAGAGGGTGAGAGAACAAGAAGGAAGGAGATAATTTCTGTGTCTTACCTTTGCATCTCTTCATCCTGTCCTGGAACTCTATTGCTATCACCAGTTCTTATGCAAATAATGATACACACCATCTTATTGCTTGCACATATCAAGCAGGTGCTTGTGCTTGCACAGTTTTTGGATGAGAGGTGTGACTGAGACTATTGAATCAATGTTATTTAATCCACAGTTCTGCTACTGTTGCTGTTAGGTGACTGCTTTTCTCATGAAAGAGGTGCTTCGACCTGAATAAAGAAAAGGGAATGCTTATTGTACTGGTTTAATTATTCTTTTGTCTTTCTTTGTTGCCCTGTGGACTTGCTTTAGATACACTTGGGTTGGGTTTCTTTGAATAAAGAGATATTTTTAATGCAAACTGTTATTACTGCATTGGCATTTGAGGTTAACATGGAGTGCAGTTTGATTCCTCCCCCTGTCCCTTATTACTCGGGTGCTTTAGTTTATATTATAGCCCTGGCCCTTGGTTCTCAACACCATCCCTGCGCCACCTGTTTGTTAGGAGATCTTGAGTAGAATCATGGTGAGATCTGTGTACACTCTTAAGAATGCCACCTTATAACAACTAACTATTATGCAGCAGCACTTGGTAATTTATGATTGTTTCCTGTTGAATTGTTTTTAGATGATTTTATGTGATTTTAATTGTACTGTGTTTATCATTGTAAGCCGCCCTGAGCCTGCTGTAAAGCGGGGTGGGTGGGGTAAAAATCAGATAAATAAATATTCTCTGATACTACTAGAATTGTTCCTGTAGTTCTCGTAAAGCTCTCTTGAGTGAAATTATTAGTCTTCCAGTTATGAATAGAAAACCAGATCTTTAGCTTTTAAAAAATTATTTTTATGGTCAAAATGAAATTCTAGTCCCATGTAGCTTTGCTGATCTGTAAAGTAAATACAGCTTTTCAGTTTTACAACTTGAGATAAGGCTTCTATAGGAAGTCATTTTACAATGTTGAATAATACATAATAAATACTTCCATTATTTGTTATTGGCTTGACAGGGTGTAATGGTGAATAAAACATGTGGCAGTATCTGGCCTTTTGAATTTCACAAATGTTCAGCTTTTATTCCACATGCTATTTTGCTTTGTCTTCTATTTTCAATGTAAAGATCTGAATATCAATGTACAGAATGCATATAAAGTGAGGCTTTACAATGTATAACGTAAGTTATATTCATTTTCTGTGTAACTTTGCTGTTAATCTAAACATATTTAAAGACTGCAGAGGTTGGATAGATAAAATGATAATAGATAATAGGGCTTAATCTAACTTTGGTATTTCTTTGGAAAAATTTCAAAGATCAAGTTAACAGCTTATTATAAACAAGTTATGAACAAATTTAAAAACAACTTTAAAGATTAATGAGTTTATTGTGGGTAAGCATTTATGTGCCAGATCCACAGTGTCAGATATGTGGTAAGGCTGAGAATAAGGTTGGTACAAGGTAACTGTGGTGCCTGTAATATTCTGTTCTTAATCTGTAAACTATTTTGTCACTGCTAATATACTAAAAATGGCTATTAACTTTAGTTCCTAATATTGGAAAAAATCATCGTGACAAGGTTAAGATATAGTATCTTTAAAAAAGGACTTATTTGTATTAAGCATAGCATAGAGGACAATGAACCATTATCTGTTGGTGTTTTGGTTTCTGTCCTGAAGTATTCCTTGGATATGCGTGCAGCTTTGCATTTTGTGCACTGTTTTTCAAATGAATGCAAATATGACTTCAAGTGGAAATATCTTTGTGCAGAGGATTGGTAATGAAAATCACTGGTGGGCTAAGCTTCCGTTTTGTGTAGCCTGCTCTTTAAAAAACAATGAGAACTCTGGCCCCGGTCACACGGGCCAGAAAACGCGCGGGGGAGGCGTGGCAGTTTGCCCTGGAGCTAAATAAGGCGCGGTAGCCCGATCATATGGGCCACCGGGTTGCCACACTCCAGCTCTGCGCCCCGATCACACTGCGCTGCTGCAGCGCAGCAAAAAAGCAGCGCAGTGCGCATGCGCCATTGGGGGGGCGGGCCATTGTCGGTGTCTTGTGTGTGCGCATGCGCTGTTCAGCGTTGGTGCGCATCCCGTGGACACTTACAACATCCGGAAACCCCGGGGACATGGGCGGGTGTCGGAAGCCGCGGGATACTGGCGCTCCCGCGATCAGACGCCAGCCTTTGCCCCGGGGTTTCCGGAAACTAGTACTTCCGACCTACTAGTTTTTTACCCCGCGTTTTCCAGGGGAAGCTGCGGGTTGGCCACGGGAGCACTACGCCTCCCAGATGTGCTCGTATGATCGAGCACGGAAAGTCCGCAGGGCTCCCGTGCCTTCAGCGGGGCAAATGCTCCGTGTGAACAGGGCCTCTAATGGTTATACTGATATGTTTTAGGTTTACAAATCAAGGGTGCATGGTTAGGATCCCTTCACAGTTAAAGCATAACTAGTTTGTGTTAATGGTCCTGATATAGGCCCTTTCTTAAGAATATAAACATTGCCTTTGGGAAGCCTGCAAGCTGGGCATGATAGTGATGGTCATCCTCCGTTTGTCCCCTGTGTTTAGTAACTGATAAAATAAAAACTGATTTAAGGATAAAATGGGGGAGGTGAGTATGGTGTGAACTGCTTTGGGTCCCCACGGGGCGGGGGGGGGGAGAGAAGGTGAATTATAAAATAAATAAATTGGAGGTATACTGCCTCTGAACAGAACAGTTTGGAGCTATTATAGCTAGTTCCTGTTGATATGTTTTTAATTACTTTAATTACTAATATTTGTTTTTAAGCTTTCATGGGGCTAGAGCATATATTTTATCTGTTATGAATAACTTTAGTTTTCTGCCTTGGAAATGGGAGCTATTCACACCTCTGCTCAGCCAGCTTTACTGTCCTGCCTGCTAACCAAAGCAAAAGCAGTATGCAGTCAGAGAGCCACCCAGGGTATCATATATGAACTACTGGGTGGAGGAACAAACTTCTTATGCTTCACTCTGCCTAAATTTGCCCTTGAGGAAAGTACTCTACATTCAGTCCATCTTTGATGAAGTGGCAGTAAAAATGAAGTTCACCCTAGTAATCATTCAGAAGCTATAAATTTTAATATTGTAAAGGAAGAACTCAGTTTGTTGTTTGAATAAATGTGTCTCTTGGCTGGTTGCTTCTATGATCCCCTTCTTTTTGTCAAGATTTCATGCTGTGAAGGCCAT
The DNA here is from genome assembly GCA_029375565.1 of Gekko gecko. NCBI lineage: Eukaryota > Metazoa > Chordata > Lepidosauria > Squamata > Gekkonidae > Gekko > Gekko gecko. The sequence goes on from JAPDNY010000006.1 coordinate 98,070,119, forward strand.
TTCAGATGACTTCTAAAATGGCAGTTTCTCTTCTGTGCAGCTCAGCATTGGTGGAGCAATTTCCTGTCCCTATGCAGTAGATAAAAGGGAGTTGTGCAGTAGTAGGATTGCCTGTTCACTGTTTCTTTCAATCAAGGAAGAGTGTTTCCCACTTCTGGAGAAGAGGAAGTATGCAGAATATTGTTAAAGTGTTGCAGAATTATAAGGCAGGGGAAGAGGGTGGCTTGTTCTTGTGTTTACAAGTTTAGCATCTGAAAAAGCCACCTGAACACTTCTGGAATAGTACTATAGGGAGTGAGCAATGTCAGTATATTATAAGCACTGTTGGCAACCAGGTGAGAAAAAAAAATCACATTATCCTAATGATAATATATTATGGTTTATTCCTAGAGAACTGTGATTTCCCTGTAATGGAGATGCTGGTTGAGGAAAGATAACTTGTGACAACTTTGCATTCCCTATACAAAAGAAAGATGTCTAGAATAGTTCTTAGGGAATGCATTCTGCATCTTAGTAGCTGAACATTCACTAGTTTTAATGTGCCACAATTGTACTTTCCAACATAAATCTATTGAGATGTCATACATGTCACTCATTTTACAGTGGTTCACCTGTGGAAGAACAGTATAAACAGGCTGTCTGTTAAGTTCTATTACATTTTTTGTAAATAATTGATGTACAGAACCACATTCATCTCTTTGATTGCAGCATGTTAAAATGCCTGTGGCTGCTTAAGGCGTACATTTCCACCTTACATTTTTTTAAGCTGATGGTTGTTTGAGAAATACCCACATTTGCATTATTATAGCTGTAATGTAAGAGGACAGAAGTATTTTAAATAGAGGTCTTTGCAGTGGTTTCCAGTCACACTTTCATAGTAGATCTTTTTTATGACTTATTGTTAGTTTCTGATATCCTGTAACTTGCAAAATAAAAGCTGACAGTGACTGTTCCTTGTGATGATGAGTAACAAAGCACTATCTGTCTAACTTCCTTATCCACAGGACTGAATAGGCTTCTGATGTGACTTTCCCTTTTCCAGCACTTCTAACTTCCCTTTGGCTCAGAGTCGAATCCTTTTGTGGTCTTATGATTTGTTTATACTGATGGTATTCCTACAGACATTGATTTCTGTTAGGCTTGGGCTGCATCAATCATATACATGTTTACTCAGTTGTAAACCTTGTTGTTCTTAAGGGGCTTTCCTTTCAAATAACCATGCATATGATTGCAGCCTTAATGTAGCACTGTGACATGGGGATGTTGCTGACAGGGTGCAGTTGCAGTTGGTTCTTGTATATAGTGCAAAAAACAAGAGACAACTGGTGCAGTGGGAGAATTACTTTTAATTCACCTTGGAGACCCTTACACGTTTTGCATATGCTTCATCAGGGGAATCTGTAAGATAAAGTCTGAACAGTTCCCAGGTTGTTGTTGGAACTGTTCATACTATCATAATTCACAGATTCCCCTGATGAACCTTATGCAAAATGTGTAGGCCTCTCAGAGTTGAATTTTACCACTGCACTAATTGTCTCTTGTTTTTTGCTTTATGCTTCATGTGATCTCCTTTTCTTGCTACTTGTATATAGTACCATGTAGTGTTGAAGTCTTTACCCAAAGCATTGGTGTTAAGAACATAAGAGAAGCCATGTTGACTAGGCTAATGAGATAGATGGGCTGCAAATGTGTTCCAATAAGATTGACATTTCTTGGTGTTGTAAAGGAAAGATGAGAGGTGATGAGACCGTGGAAGGAATCTGCAAAAGCCTATAGTGGGTTTAATTTGGGATATAATGCACTAGGATTCTCCTTAGAGTTGAGAAAATCGGTCAAATGGCCATCCAAGTCTAGAATGTCCCTGTGTAAATGGCAGCCCCCCATTTATTGCATTATGGCATTGTCTCATAGTAACCTGCTTGCCATGTAGGAGTGTAGGTGCCCCCTGTTCCACACTCATCTACAAAAAAATCTGTTCTCTCTCTTCCTGATGAACATATATGGCCTGTTTCTCATTGGCATATTTGAACATGAATATAAAAGTCAAGGGCAAGCAAAAAGGGTGTGGTGGTTTTCTTTTGTTACAATATATCTTCTTTCCAAGGAATTCAGGATGGATATAAGTGTGATTGTCTAGTTCTCAAACCAACCCTTTGAGGTAGGTAAGGTTGCAACTCTCTGACTGGCCTAAGGTCACACACCAGAGCTCAGTGACCAATTGAATCTGGAGCTCCCTGGTTCTAGGTCCAACATAGTACCAATAGGTCATTTATGTCCTCCCAAGAACGGCCTGTTGTATAAGAGGCATAGTGTCCCTGGGTGTGCAATAGTGCTTTTTCATTCAGTTTGCACAGTGTAGGGTACAAGAGAGATTAACTGCCCCCTGTATATTGGTTGACCATAGATGCCTGTGTTTGTGTCATGGTGAAGGGGGGGTTCAGACAGGCTGGTTAGGAGGGACACAGGTGGATAGTGCTGAATGGTGTTCTTTGCACCTTCTTTATTCACTGAGTCCTGCCTTTTTAAACTCAAGGCAGAAGAAGTGAGGAGTGAGCTACACAGGAAGAGAGCTAATGAAAATAAAATGAGGATTTTTGTCTTTTTTTTGTGGAGCAGTGAGGAAACGTGTTGGGAATAAATTAATTGAAAGGGAATTGAGTCAGTGGCTTGTTTGGGGTTCAGACTTTACCTCTGCCATGTATTGAACTTGAACTCTTAAGCAAATTACTTGGGTCTCAATCACTGGCTTGCTTGCTGTAAAATGGATGTTGTGTTGTAATTACGAATGTGGGAGTAAAGGAGTGTCTTTGTGTTTTGGAATCATTGCAAACCTCACCCTTCTCTTGTACTATCTTCCAGTCCTCCCCTGTAATATTGCCCAGCTCAAAAATATCCAGCATGGTACCCATGGATGCCATAGTGCCCACTGGCTTTTTGAGTCATGGGGATGAAATCTAAAGGGTCCTGAATGTAACAGAACACATGGGGACCTTTGGATCACTTTATGCTAGTTAGCTGATCAGCAATGCAGTTACCTCATCCTAGGCATGCATAGTCACAGCTGTGCTTCCTTACCTTGCTGACTTTCTTATGTCTCTGGGCTTGACAGCCTCTCTCTCCAGCCATACAGGGAGCAAGCACTCCCCTTTCTGTGGAAAGTGAAACCAAAGGACAACTCTTGCCCCCTCCCTCAGGCTCCTTGTTGGAGGAAGTGCTTCAAAAGAGCCAAGGAAGCCTTTGCATCTGTATGGAGAATCCATTTACAAGCATCTGCCTTCATCATAGGAAGACATGGCTTGGAGCCTCTTAGAGTGTTTCGGGAATGGCACCACCCCATGGCAGTCACTTTTGGTGGTGCCCCCTATCCTTTCTAAAAATTCTAGAAGTGGCTGCAGGCCCAACAAGACCAAGGATTCTTGGCCCAGCCTAGTTCCTTTGAGAAGAAGAACAGAAGTTGAGAGTAGCAGTGTTTTTCTGGTTTCAGAAGTATAGCATCATTGAACATGGAGGATCCATTTAGCCACTTTGGCTGATCAGAGGGGCTTCAGTGGGCAGAGCTGGGGTGTAGCAGGTAGGAGAGGCTTAGACAGGGGTCTTTTCGTAGAAGAACAGCTGCAGGAGGTCATTAGCATATGGTATGCTAATGAGCTATTAGACTATTAGCATATGCCATGCCTCCTGACATCACCAGAAGTGATGTAAGAAGGGGAAGCAAAAGGGGGGCGGCATCTTCAAAAGCCTCCCCTTCCCCGGCTGGCCTGGGTGGGGGAGCTAAGAGAGAAGGGGTTTAAAGTTTAAACTCCTTCTCATGAGAGTTGGGCCACAGAAGGAGGAAAGAGGGAAGGAAAGAGAGAGAGTAGAGAGAAGGAAAGAGTGAAAGAAAGAGGGAAAGAAGGAGAAGGAAAGGGGAGGGAAAGAAAGAGAGGGAAGAAGGAGGGAAACAGGGAAAGGAGGAAAAAAGAGAAGAGAAGAAGGTGGGAAAGAAAGAAAGAGAGAAGAGAAGAATGAGGGAAAGAGGAAAAAGAAAGAAGGAAAGGAGGGAATGAAAGAAATTTGGTGGCAATTCTGCCCCATTATATCCTATGGGCCATTGAAGTCAATGGTGAAAACATAGGATATATTCTGGGGGCTGGAGGGGAGGGGGTTTGATGGAGAAGATCCAAACTCACAGGATAGCTGTTGGAGCCTCTCCCCAAGATACCCACCAAGTTTCGAGAACATTGGATCAGGGGGTCCAATTCTATGGGCCCCTAAACAGGTTGCCCCTATTCACTCCATTGTTCTCTATGGTGGGAAAAAAGTAACTTTTTTCCCACCATAGAGAACAATGGAAGGAATGGGGGTAACCTGTTTGGGGGCCCATAGAATTGGACCCCCTGGTCCAATGTTCTTGAAACTTAGTGGGTATCTTGGGGAGAGGCTCCAACAGCTATCCTGTGAGTTTGGAGCCTCTCCCTCAAACCCCCTCCCCTCCAGCCCCCAGAATATATCCTATGTTTTCACCATTGACTTCAATGGCCCATAGGATATAATGGAGCTGAAATTGACATTCGGCTGCCTGACGCCGGCTGGGGGCGGGGATTGGCTCCTGAGCTCCCGGAGCTGCGCTCCAGTGGGCTCCCCCCAAAAGACCCCTGGGCTTAGAGAAGATACAGTAAAAGCTGAGAGAAGTTGCAATGAAAGTGGCTTTGTAGGAGGACCTTTTCGGAGCTGCTACTCGTGGTGTACAAGATAGTTCCTTCTTGCCTTAATTGCAGTAGTTAAAGATGTAACATTGCTGGAAGTTTTAAAGCCATAATGAAACCTGGAAATTTGCAGAAAATGAACTATACATTATTTGATCTAAATCTTACAGCTCTAAGAATGAAAAATACATTGTTTTGTTTATTTATTTAAACAATCTCTAGGCTGCCTTTTTCCAAATGGACCCAAATGTTTGGTATGCAGGGGTTCATTTTATCTAAGCAGTAATAACCAGTATAATCAGAATTAGAAATGGAGCAGCAAGCTGACATATCCCAAAACAGCTTAAGCACATCTTAGTTTAAGCACATTTTAGTTTTTATGTATCAATTAGGAAAATAAGGAGACTGAAGAGTTGAAACCAAAACCATTAACACTGTACTAAACAAAAGGAAGGTTTGCTATTATTGCTATTATTATTTGCCCTCCTTTCCATATACTCAGCATTATTCAAAATCAGTAGAAACTCATATTTTCAAAAAGCTCAGAAAATACACATTACTGTTGATTTTCAACCATAGTTACAGGAATCTTTAATAGTTCAAAGTGCTTTGACAGTGCTTCTGTCACACACTCTCTTACCATACTGTATATTCTTACATTGTGCTACATTTATTAACTCATTTATGTTCAAAGGGGGTAAAGGACAACTAAAACATTTTTTGGAACTTTACCTTAAACCAGTGGTGTCGAATTTATTTGTTATGAGGGCCAGATCTGACATAAATGAGACCTTGTTGGGACAGGCCATGTGTATCATAAAATGTAATGCCAGGCAGCGGAGATATAAACTTTATAAAGGACACAAACACAGAGGGTTTTTTAACTTAAAATAAAAACATGCTTAAAACATTAGCACTCTTGCAATATTTTGTCTAACAGTGTCTGATAACTGACACTTCTTGCTTTGAATTATTGCATCAAAATGTCTGTGCTGTTGCAATCTTGAGTATGTTGTTCAGGTGTGTATCTGTAAGCTGCAAACCTACGATGAAGATGCAGCAGCAGCAGAACTGGAAGCAGAAGCAGAAGACAGCCAGTTCTACTGTGGGCCTGATAGAAGCCCTCTGGGGATCTGATCCAACCCCCGGGCCACATATTTGACACCCCTACCTTAAACGTTTCATTTTAGAAGAGAAAATATATCATAAGAGACATACATATTCACTGGAGAAGTTGCAGAGGCAGAAAATAAACCTGCTGTTTCTCCTACTGTTTGTGTTTTGATTCTCCCTACCAAAGGCACATGCTCTCCCTGCTTGTTTGTTTTTCCATCTGATTTTCACATCTCTACAAGTAAGGAAATGTAGAGCTTGGTTTTCTAGGGACGTCTTGAAAACCTAAGACGGAAGAATTAGAACTAGGGTAGGGGACAGGACAGGTAGTTGTAACTATGTCCTTTGAACATGGTTATAGTAATTGAAACCTTCGTGTCATTGGCAGGAACACTGAAAGGATGAATCATTGCATTTTTGATTTTTTTTGCACACCTAAATAGGTTCTAAGTTTAAAAATACCAGTCTGTCTGGTGTGAGGCACAAATCTGAGACACCCTGGCTCCATTTGGAAAGTTAATGCCTGGTCAGTTTGCTAGGTTTAGACTTTCCTTTGCTAATGCAAAACATTAAATGACCTGTTTGTTTTAACACAACTTTTTTATGATGTAAATTAATTCCACCAAACTACTACAAAATCTAACCAACTGGCAGGCTCTACTTGAACCAGAATAGTAGGAGGTGAAGCAAATCATCTTCTGGGGATTGTTGGCTATGATTATGAGAAATATAAAGTATGATAGCACTAGCTAGAACCAACATTAATTGATTAATTTGAAGCAGCTACATGTTGGAAAATATCAGAACTCAACATAGGGTTAAATCTGGTGATTTGTGTTTACAGTGTTATGGAGAAACAAGGAGAAATTAGCCTTGTTTTACAGATCTAGGTAGAAGAGATCTGTACATGATTTGTCAAGGCAATCCAGCAAGACAGCTTCAGAACTCTGAATTTATCTTTTGAATTCATTGGATAATGTGCACTAGAAATTGCAAAATGTAATTATGCTAGAAGAAATTCTCAACTACAAATATTTTAATCTAAAGTAAAGGTAAAAGTTTCCCTTGCTCAAAAGCTAGTCAAATCCAACTCTAGGGTGTGGTGCTCATCTCCGTTTCCAAGCCAAAGAGTCAGTGTTGTCCAGAGATGTTTCCGTGGTCATGTGGCCGGCATGACTAGACTCCAAGGTGCTGTTACCTTCCCACCAAAGTGGTACCTATTTGTCTACTTGCATTTTCTTGCTTTCAAACTGCTAGGTTGGCAGGAGTTGGGGCCAGAGACAGGAACTCACTCCATCACGTGGCACTAGCTTCTTGAACTGCTGAACTACAGACCTTCCGGTCTGCAGCTCAACATCTTAACCTCTGAGTTACCATGGCCCCTAGATATTTTAATCTACCACATTATAATTACACATGTTTTAAGAACAAGCAGATTTCTCAGATGTCAGTTTTATGAATTTATTGTATTTACTTGGCTTTGAATGTGTCATACGTATACTTTGCATAGTGGTGTTTTCTAGTATCCCATAGTTTCTGCAATAATTCTTTAGATTTAATATATGTATTAAAAACAATTTACTACCTGTTTAGGTTGAGTATCTTGGCACCTCTACACGTCTACTGTTATGTTCTGAGATCAGGAACAGGCGTCAGCCAGAGGCTGCCAAGCTTCAATCCTGAGAACAATAGAGACTAGGCTCCTGAATTTGGAGTAAGGAGCCAATAGGGACATTGGCAGGAAATTTGAACCCGCCAATAGAACTATGGGGCGTTCCTCCCCAAAGTATGTAGTTGGCCTCTGGCCGTTGTGGTTTGTCTTTCTTTGTTTGAAGTACTAATAAACACGTCTTTGCCTATGTCGTGGTCTGAGTCCTGATGTACGGAACCCAGTACTTTACATCTACCATGTGCTTAGGTTGAGCCAGTTTTACAGATTGCTGTAGCGCTTGGCTTCAGTATATTTGAAAAGATCTGAAACTAGCTTCTAGTTGTGTGGCCAGCACTGTTGCAATGAGTGTGTGGCTGTTGTGTGAAGTTATTGGATCATGCCTTTGACATCACAAGTGAGAACTAAGACATCCACTCTTTGTATAAATGCTTTCTGGTGCAGTTCTGCCATCTGAAAAAGAGCATCTGTCAGAGCTCTCTCAACCCCGCCTACCTCACAGGGTGTCTGTTGTGGGGAGGGGAAGGAGTTTGTAAGGCACTCTGAGACTCCCTTGGGTAGTGAAGGGCAGGGTATAAATCCAATCTTTTCTCTTCTTCTCTTTATGATGGATGCTTGGCAGATGTCACTGTGAAGGCTTTGGCATCATGTTGGACTTGAAAGTCCTGTAAAGAATATGCATTTACCCGATGTTACTTTCCAAGGTGTTTACTGATTTCCACATTTTTGGTAGAAAATGATGGCAACAATTGTGTAGAGGAAGGCAATATAAGTAACATCCACCCAAAAACTCACTCTTCAAGATTACCTTTTACGCACCAACATGTACATGTTCAAACTTGTCTGTGTTACATTACATTACAAAAACAGTCTTGAGCTAGTTTGGAGCCTTGAGGCTTTAAAATAACCTCATAGTTTGGTCCAAGAGTTGACCTAATTTCATGAGTACTTGAAAAGGTTGCATAAGATTAAGTAGAGAATCCTAGATTATTGTATAGCAGGAGATGGGTAAAATGCATCTTAATGCTGCTGCTTTTCTGTAGAGGTTCAAAAGCAAGTAATTGCTTCTGTGAACCACATTTTAATGAAATGAATGTGAATTTATACTTGTTCCTTTAACAGATCTTCTCAGTAGGGAGCAAACCATGAACTGAAGCAAATAATACATGCCTAAGTGATCCAAAGGAGTGCACAGTCAGGCTGTGAATATGAAGCATTTTCTAAATAGGTGAAATAATACTGGTTAGTTATTTTGGCCTGAAACAGTATGTGTTTGACTCTAGCTTCCTCTCTGAAATAGCTGATTGGCAAAATTGTATTTTTGCAAAACATGTGCTTCATGTGTGCCATTTCAGTGGTTGGATCACAAAGAGGAGCTTGAAATACTGGACTGGTTTGTGCATGCAATTCCCCATCCAGTTGGAGATAAGATGTGTGGAAGTCCTCTTCTATGTCAACATGCATGGAAGTCCTCTTTGATGTCAGTAGTGACCTTAGCTGGATTGAGATGTAGAGCACTAGCATGCTCTGGAATTAAAATTTTAAAATACATGAGACAACAGAATGATTAAGTATTTAATTGAATAAAACACTTTGAAAGGTAGACAGTTGGCAATAAGAGCCAACTTAGACAAGGACACAGTTTTAAAAAATAATGAGTATGTTTTGAAACTCTTGCTTTGTCTGGCAGCTTGTCTGTAGATAGTCTGTTTCTACTCTAAATAAAAACCATCAGAAAAGAGATCCAAAACATAAGTTTGTTAGAACATTCAAGAGTTATAGAGACGTTGTTTATACCTAATGCATTTTAAATCTTTAGGATAAATATGACATGAGAATTTTTAAGAGTGTTTTTGACCTACCTCCTTTGTTTACATTATTTGGCTGACAAAAGAGTCAATTAAATGTTACTTAACTTCATTAAGCATGTGATTTATTTATTTTTCAAATTTCTACCCCGCCCTCCCAGCCAAAGCTGACTCAGGGCGGCTTACGTAAAAACAAATAAGTTACTTTAAAACATAAGTTACAATTAAAACTGGCCAAAAAGACAGTACCTTAATTAGAACTGTTTACATTTTGAAGTGTGTACTTCCTAACTTTTTATATGAATATCTATATGAATATCTATGTACTAATAGTGACATGTGGCCCCCATCTGCAGATAACTAAATCTACGAATTGGGCCTACATTGACACTGAACAGATTCTCATGCAAACTTGAGGGAGTTACCAGGTTTGCAGAAAAATCCGAAATAAAAAATAAAATATTAAAGGTAAAGGTTCCCTTGCTCGAAAGCCAGTCGAATCCGACTCTAGGGTTGCGGTGCTCATCTCCGTTTCAAAGCCGAAGAGCCAGTGCTGTCCGAAGATGTTTCCGTGGTCATGTGACCGGCATGACTAAACACCAAGGTGCACAGAACGCTGTTACCTTCCCACCGAAGTGGTACCTATTTATCTACTTGCAATTTCTTGCTTTCGAACTGCTAGGTTGGCAGGAGCTGGAACTAGAGACGGGCGCTCACTCCGTCATGTGGCACCCGGGTCTCGAACTGCTGAACTACCGACCTTCCACAGCCTGCAGTTCAGCGTCTTAACCACTTGAGCCACCGCAGCTCCTAAATAAAATATAAAGGTAAAGGTAAAGGTTCCCCTGCTCGAAAGCCAGTCGAATCCGACTCTAGGGTTGCGGTGCTCATCTCCGTTTCAAAGCCGAAGAGCCAGCGCTGTCCGAAGACATTTCCGTGGTCATGTGGCCGGCATGACTAAACACCAAGGCGCACGGAACGCTGTTTCCTTCCCACCAAAGTGGTACCTATTTATCTACTTGCAATTTCTTGCTTTCGAACTGCTAGGTTGGCAGGAGCTGGAACTAGAGATGGGAGCTCACTCCGTCTTGCGGCACCCGGGTCTCGAACTGCTGAACTACTGACCTTCCACAGCCTGCAGTTCAGCGTCTTAACCACTTGAGCCACTGCAGCTCCATAAATAAATAAAATATATGGGGGTTTAAATCCCGCCAACTACATTTTTTTGTCTGAGACTCCTTCGGGTAGTGAAGGGTGGGGTATAAATCCAGTCTCTTCTTCTTCTTATATAATTCTAGTTTGGAACTAGATTGATAGGCCCTACTCTGGCCTACTCTGTCAAGTTTGGTGTAGTGGTTAGGAGCAGCAGACTCTAATCTGGAGAACCAGGTTTGATTCCCCACTTCTCCACATGCAGCCAGCTAACCTTGGGTCAGTCACCATTCTCTTAGAGCTGTTCTCTCGAGCAGTTCTCTCAGAGCTCTCTCATCCCCATTCTTCTTCTGTGAGTTCCAGTGGGTGCTTCAGCACTGTACAACTGGATTTAAAGTAGTTGTAGTAGATCTAGCTGAATAAATGGATTGTCTAATAAGCCAGACAATAAAATCCTTAGATTTGTGTTATCTCTGTATCAATGTTCCCTCTAAGCTGAGTTAGTGTGAGCTAGCTCACAGTTTTTTAGCCTCCAGCTCACACATTTTCATCTTAGCTCAGGAAGGATGGCTCCAGAGCAGACTGATTTATGCGCTCACAACTTTAATGCCAGGAGCTCACAAAGTAGAATTTGTGCTCACAAGACTCCACAGCTTAGAGGGAACATTGCTCTGTAGCCCTTTTCAAAAAATCCTTTTCTATGACACAATACAGATTTCCATAGTAAGGAGATGGGGAACCCCATGACCCTTCTTTTTTCTCCCCTTTCCACATGAATTCTGCCTTCCCTTTTTCAGTGCTGACTACTATGAACCAAACAAAACCTGCTGTTTTAACTTAAGTCACAGTGTTGCTAGTGTAGTAATACAATTATAACCTAAACTTTTTTTTTAGTATTGAGCACTATTTAATTGTTTGCCATGTGTTAGTTGTATCTAGCAGGACAGTGCACACAGGCACTTGGCCCATAAATTTCTGCAAACCTATTTATCTTATGTTGCTTCTTGTTCAATAGTCTCTATGCCTGGGCCATTTTCTAGTTTCTTCCCCAAACCATATCTAACTAGGCTTTACCTGTCAGAGAGCAGGTACAGCGTTTGATTATTTACTGGCTTAGTGCAGGAGATTACTGAGTTCCTGCAAATGCAGTGATGGTTCCAGATACAACTTAAATTATTTTATGCCACATACACAACTTTACCCTGAATTTGTTAACCTGAAATAACTACTATCCTTTGGTTTTTATTACTGATCACTAATGTGGATTACTTATTCAAACTTGCTTTTGGTTATTCCTTCAGCCACATTACCAATCTGGCCTATTCTCTGGCTCTTCCACCATGTTCTAATATATTGTTGTCTTCTCCAGCAGAAATTTTATGTGTTTGTGTGTGTATATCCTGTCCCTCTAAACACAGCCAAGGTTTCCTTTGTCCATTGCTTCAGACCCCTATAACATGCAGTTTGTTCTCAGCTTTCTCTCTTCTGACTTCTTTCCTAATCTCTTGTGATCCACAAGCCTCCCTCTTTGCTGCACTTTGCTGAAACTGCTCTTGCTAAAATAACTGATAGCCTTCATTGCCAAATATAAAAGTCTGTATTCCACCCCCACCTCCCAATTTTCTTATACCGTCTGCCTTGAATAGAGTTTGACTGTTCTATGCCAGTGTAGGTATGTTTTTTTTTTTAAAGATAAGCTGCAGAGAAGACAATGCCATTCATGTTCGTTCAGGCTTACAAACTAGTGCATCAGAGTTACTGACCCAGTGTATGAATGATTTGTTTGTGATCCAAAAGGAAAAGAGTTAAGTTTTGTGAAGCGTGGCTTTGTGGTCACTGTGTGAGTAAAACTGGCTTCACAGGCCTAGAGGGACTTAAATGGAGGAGGGTTTTGGGGAGGCCCCAAGTTCAATCCCACGTGTTTCTGGTTAAAAGATTCAGGTGGTAGGTGTTTTGAAAGACCTCTGCCTGAGACCCCGAAGAGCCAGTGCCAGTCTGGTTAGACAGTACTGACTTTTAATTGACTAAGAGTCCAATTCATTATAAGGCAGCTTCCTCTGTGTATGCGGATCTTGTATTTTTCTCCCCATAACCTATGGTTATGCTTTTATATTTAAAGTGTGGCATTCTAATGGCTTGTGAAAGGAAAATAGTTCAATTATATATCATTTTTTTCATTTTTTTAGTATTCACCCAGAAGGAAGAAAAACAAACAGAGCACCTAAGATGTGAGAGATCTATTCCTTTCTAAAGGACCATATTGTTTGCAAGATGGATCGGAGTAAACGAAATTCAATAGCAGGATTCCCTCCACGCTTGGAACGTGTCGAAGATTTTGATGGGGGTGGTGGAGGTGATGGGACCGTTTCCCAGATGGGCAGAGTTTGGACTTCTTCATACAGGGCCTTGATAAGTGCCTTTTCAAGACTTACACGACTTGATGACTTCTCCTGTGAGAAAATCGGATCTGGTTTCTTCTCTGAAGTGTTCAAGGTGAGTAAGGAACTTTAATGATTCTCTCCTTTTGCCATTTTCATATAGTGTGTTTCCTCTTGTTCACCGCATACAACTTTTGCCTATGCTTTGCTTAGGTCTGTTGAGTGATAGGGAGTTTAAATGCCTTATGCTTTCATTCCATTTACCTATAATAGGTCTCTAGGAAATTTAAGGCACAATGAGATGGTTTTGACAAGTCAATGTGCATTCAAATTGTGTTCATCTCATTTTATTTCATATCCATTAAATAATTCATACATTTTAGTGTGTATGTGTTAGTGAACATGGGTTGAGTCTAGAGTACATCAAGTTCACAGGAGCAATTTTTCTTTTCTTGCACTAAAAAAAATGCTGCTGAGGATTGGGAGATGTTACACAGTGGGTTGCATCAAAAAAGGGGAGGCCAAAATTGGCCTCCAGTTAACTCTTGGATGAGTGTAGCAAACTTCATTCATGAAACAAAAGTTAATGCACATCAGAGAAGGGGTGACTTTGACTGACTTCTTTTTCTTGATGTAGCCCCTGGGTCCTCATGCTGCTTGGCACATTGTTCTGAAGAGTCCCTGACTTCCATCACAGGCATTTTGGCAAGTGTTGGGTGGTGCTGGGGGAAGGTGGTAAACATTTACTAATTTTGTTAGCAGATGTTTGGATACAACACTGTGTCTTCAGCAATCAGGTTTGTGGAAGAATATAGATTTACTAAAATACGTTTTGAAAAGTTTAGCCTGCTGTTATCAGGGCTGGAGCTTCTATAAGGTGAGGTTAGGCAATGGCCTATGGGTGCCAGCCAGGAAGGGCGCCACACAGGCCTGCTGCCCCACCCCCTCCCCTGTCAAAAGAGACTGGGCGCAACAGCTGAGCTCCATGCGAACTATGGCACCTGCAGGCAGCCCCCCACCCGACCACCCCCACTCAGTGGCTCCCCGCGCCCTCACCAAGCCCTGCCCAGGTCTCACTGCCACCCCGTGCTTGGGCTTGCAGCAGGATGTGAGTCACGCATGGGAGTGGGCAGCAGCGCGGGGCTGGGCTGGGACTGAAGCTGGCTCTGCCCCTCCAGCCCTGCGAGCCACACAGCAGCCAAGGAGAAGGGAGCCTGTCCAGCAGAGCCCATCTTGGGTGCCCTTCCTGCCTCCTCCTCCTCTCATGTCCTCGCTTCCCCGAGGCTTTGGAGCTCCAAGTGGATGCCCCCTCCCCCCGGCCCAACTGCAAGCCCTTGCATGAGGCGGCTGGAGCAGGTGAGGGGACTGTGCTGTTGCTGAGCAGCTGCCGAGGCTGGGCTCTGCCTGGGCATGAGGAGCAGGGCAGATCGTGGGGTGAGGCAGGCCCTTGCTGGGTGTGTCCCCGGCTTGGACGGAGGTGGACCGGGGTGGAGCAAGTCCTGGGAAGGAAGGCTGGTGTTCTTGCCCTCACCTGGCATCAAAGTCCGAGTGTGCCTGGGCACCGGCTATAGTGAGGCAGACCCCCCTCCCACGCCCTGACCAGGGTGCTGCCACCACCACCCTCGGGGCCCCTGACCAGCTGCTGCACAGGGAGCTTTACAGATCTCAGGAGGGAGGGGAGGCTGTGGAGACCACCACCCAGTTCCTCCTCCCTCCCCCATCCTCCCCAGGTGACTCTCCAGCGAGCGCAGCCTCTAGTCCCTCCACCCCAGGTGTCAGGAGCTCCTTTCCAGTCTCCCACACCACCCTGTTGGTCCTGCCTCCCACTCCTCTCCCTCCCAGGAGCGCCCTCTGGCTCTGCCCCAGCCCCCCAACTTCCCCTCAGTCCAGATGAGCAGAGGTTGTGCGGATCGGGTGGGGCAGCCCAAGATCTTTCTTTCCAAGATCTAGAACGATCAGGCTAGGCTTGGTCACTCAGGTTAGGGGAAGAGACAAATGGAATGGGTTTGCCTTTGCTTGCCTGTGCCTAGCCACCAGGGCACCACGGCCTGACCCTGGGCAGCAACCCCAGCAACCCTCTGGCTGCATCACGTGCCTTTGCTGCGCTGCTTTGGGCTCAGCCAATCGTCTGCCTCAGCATGAGGGGGAGAGAGCTGGGACCAGGCGAGAGCCAGAGCAGGAGTTAACCCACTGGGTGCTACCCCCCTCTCCCTTCCCCTCCCCCCCACGGTCTTCCTCTTCCTCCAGCCTGGGAGCAAGTAGCTGGGCAGCCGGCCAGGCTCTTCTCTGTTTTCAGGAACGTAGGTAAGAAGGTGACGAATCCCCTTCCCTCCTGCAAAGACCAGTTTTCAACCTGTTGCACTGAGGCTTGGCTTGTTGCAATGTTGGGGGGGGGGGGAGTGCCAGTGTTGTGGCTGCTCCTTCAGCTGTGCATCCCGAGCCTTGAGGGTGATAAAACTGACAAGCCGCCTTCATTGGCAGCTCTGGATAGCCTTGCTTTGTTTTGTGTAGAGCTGAGAGCAGTTTTGACACAGAGCAGAGTCACCTAACTCTCCCTGCCTGCTCCTTAAAGTTCCCTGATAAACAAGCTCCATTGGCTTTCAGGTCCCCAAGTGCATATGTAGTCTCTAATAGCTACAGGAGTACTAAGCCTAAGATCTTCAAGTCACCAGCCCAGGCTGTGATTACCCCCACCCCACATAGGCAAGCAAAATGAAAGAGTTCTGAGAGAATCCTCAGTTAAAGTGGCAGACAGACATTCAAGAAACCCTCTTGCAAGCAGACAGGCTGGACTTGATATTTTCTCTATCTCTCTGCCTTACATAAATTTGTGGGGATGATTTCAGGTCTTGTTTTAAAAGGGAAGGAGGAAGGAGTCATGCTCTGTTCCCATTTTCTCATCTCACTCATTTTGGAGACTTGAAAATGTAAACATATTACTCTCATTTGCTTCTTGAAGTATCTCTGTCAAGAAAAAAGCATCAGTCACTTGTCTAGAGAGGAACTTCTTGCCCCCAACCATGCTCATTATTCTTATTTTTTATCTTTTAAAGCAGATGTAGGAAATACCTGTTAAAGGGCAAATGAATTTCAGAACTAAGCATGCTGGCTTTTAGACAGTGTGTAATGAGGTAATTGATATCTAGAGGTGACTTTTGTTGAACTTTGCTCTCTGTTCTGTGAAATACGGAGTGCTGAAGAGAAAAAAATCCTTAGTATTGTTTGTTTCTATTTGAATTGGATTAATTTCTGCTTTATAGAGAATTGGTGGGAGTGAGTGGTTTGACAACTATTTCAGCTGAACATGCTGAAGCATCAGCGCTTGACCTGAAGGAACTGGTGACAAAATTTGCTAAAGAAAAGGCATGCAAAATGAGTGGACTCTCTGTCCCCCAACGAGTATTTGACCTCCATTGATCTTACAGAGGCGTACCTTCATGTTCCAATCTATCCAGCCCACAAGCGATTTCTCTGCTTCTGTGTTTACAATCAACATTTCCAATACAGAGTGCTCCCCTTTGGCGTCTCCACTATGCCCAGACTGTTCTTAAAGCTGGTCATCAATCCTGTAGTACATCTCAGGAGTCAGGGGATTCATGTCCATCCGTATTTGGATGACCTGTTGATCCAGGCCAGTATGCAGGAAGAGTCCATCAGGAATACTGACATTGCAGTGCCTACAGAGTCATGGATTCCTGATCAATATCGAAAAGAGCTCTCTGATGCCGGCCCAACATGTTGAACATCTGGGTGCAGTAATCGATACTTCTTGCAATGCTCTTTTTCTTCCTCTAGCCAAGGCTCAGAAGATCAGGGACTCCGCTTCACGGGTTTACAACAGCAGAACCTCTCCTCTCATGGAGCCAGCCAGGCTCTTGGGTCTGATGATCGCCAGCATCAACATGCTGCAGTGGGCTTGTCTGCGCGCCAGGCCATTACAGGTGTTCCTCCATCCTTACCAACTCTCCATCATGGAAAAAGAAGACCATCAACCTCCAGGTACCCTTCAAGGTCAAGAAGAGCCTGCTTTGATGGGTGGACATGGACAATCTTTTGTTAGGCAGGGATTATTATGCCTGCCACACCAGGGAGGTGTTCACGGGTGCCAGCCTCCTGGGGTGGGGAGCGATGTTGGAAGGGTCCCCAATCCAGGGGACCTGGCAGTCGAATGAGAAGATGCTCCCCATCAACCTCTTGGAGCTGAGGGCGATTTACCTCTCCTTGATTCACTGGCTATGCAATCAACATGTCCTGGTAAGGACGGACAACATGTCCACCAAGGCACATATCAACAAGCAAGGCGGATCTTGATCCTCTCAGCTTAACAAGGAGGCGATGAAGATCCTTTCATGGGCGGAGAGGAACATTGCTTCCTTAAGGGCAGAACACATAAAAGGGATCGAGAATGTACAGGCAGATTGGCTCAGCAGAGAAACCATACGGGAAGGGGAATGGACTTTGCATCCAAGGCTCTTCAGCATGATAATAACACACTTTGGGCCTCCACTAGTGGATCTGTTTGCGTTACCGACAAACCGCAAGTTACCAAGGTTCTTCACCAGGTACTTCCATTAGGAGGCGGAGGCAACAGATGCTCTCATGACTGTGTGGCCTCAGGGCTTGAAGTACGTCTTTCCACCATTTGTCCTGCTCTCCAGAACCACTTGCAGAATCAGGGAGCTCAAAGCAGAGGTCATCCTGGTGGCTCTGAGATGGGCTCGTCATCCATGGTTCTTGGCACTGCAGGAGATGTAGGTCCTTCCACCACTAGTTCTTCCGGTGTCTCCAGAGATGTTATGCAGGGCCTGGTGTGGCATCCAGATCCGGCCTACCACGTGGAGGTTGAGTGGTGCAGTCTGGCAGAGATAGGATATTCTTTTCAGGTGCTCGACACAATATTAGCTTCCAGATGGCAACCGATGGTCTGTATATACAACACTACATGGAAGGCATTCGTTTGCTCGTGTTGACGTAATAAGGTAGCTACAGTATCACCCTTGGTAGCCTCAATTCTCTTATTCTTACAGGAAGGATTGGACATGGGTCTGAAGGCATCCACTCTCCACAGACAGATAGCAGCCTTATCCACGGTTCTACCTTCGTTAGAGGGGTTTAAGCTTCCCAGACATTCTCACATTCAGCTGTTTCTGCAGGGAGCCACGATCAAGTCCTCACCTCAGGTTTATCGTTTTCCGACGTAGAGACTGTATATAATACTAAATGCTCTCACCAAGGCACCATTCGAGCCTCTCAGAGAGGTGGGGCTCTCACTAAGGCACCGTTCAAGCCTCTCAAAGAGGTGGGGCTGAAATGGTTGAGGATGAAAACTCTCTTTCTGGTCACTATCATGTTGGTGAGGAGGGTCTCAGAACTTGGAGCACTTTCAAATCATCAATTTGTGTTTTTCACAAGGACAAGGTGGTGCTACGTACAGACCCCACCTTCCAGCCTAAGGTGTCTTCCACCTTTCACCGTTCCCAGGAACTTTGTCTGCCTACATTTTGTCCCCAGCCCAGGCATGCCAAGAAGCGAATTT
Source organism: Gekko gecko (assembly GCA_029375565.1). NCBI lineage: Eukaryota > Metazoa > Chordata > Lepidosauria > Squamata > Gekkonidae > Gekko > Gekko gecko. Next base: position 98,088,460 of record JAPDNY010000006.1, read on the forward strand.
GGCATCCCTTGGATGTCAAAAGGGCCCTGAAGGTCTACATCGTGAGAACGGAGGCTTGGAGGAAGACAGAGTTCTTGTTCATCAGCATTTCTGCTCTGCGCAAAGGGGAAAAAATGTCCAAATCAGCTATCAGTTCTGTTCTGAAGTCCTGTATCACGGAGGCCTACTGGACCTCGGGTCTAGAAGTGCCCAGTGGCATCACGGCCCACTCTCTGAGGAGTGCAGCAACCAAAGCATCATTCATTAACAGAGCTTCAGTGGAGGAAGTGTGCAAGGCGGCCACCTGGTCCTCCATATCCACCTTTGTGAGACACTACAAGATTAACCTGGCATAATCTGGTCCATGGGGTCGCGAAGAGTCAGACTCGACTGTGCGACTGAACAACAACAACAAAACAAGATTAACACCATTGCATCCGTGGATGTGGCATTTGGGAGAAGGATACTGCAGCACGTCATTTCAATGGAGGAAGATGACAACCCACCCGAATGAGGGACACTGCTCTGGGAGGTCCCATGGAGATGTCCTCCACCTCAGAGGGAGAATGGCCATTGGCACTTAACGTGAAAGGTCATTCTTCTTTGAGGCCAGGAGGACATCTTGGCCCTCCCACTGTCATCTTCTCCTTTTCTCCTGTTTATTCTTGCTGAACTGTTTTCTTCTCTCTCACTCTTACTCTGATGGTTTCTGCAGAGTTTTTTGTCTTTGACAAGTTAGATGTTACTGTTCAAGTTATGTTTTCCAGGGCAAGGCCAGTTAAGTTAGGCTGCAAGCACTGCTTTCGGAGTCCCAGAACTGGGGATGGGCTATTCCAGAGGCGCCTACAGGAAGGGGAAAAAACTATTTCCTGCCTCCCTAAAGACATGGTGGAAATAACCCATGGAGATGTCCTCCTGGCCTCAGAGGAGAAGGACCCTTCATGGTAAGTGCCAATGGTCGTTCTCACAATTTTACAAAAAAGAAATTAGCAATTTCAAATTTTGTGTTTTTCATTCTTCCTAAAATGCATTTATGTTTGAAAATTGGGGCGCATGGGGGGCGCCAGAAGGTAGCCTCACCTAGTGTGCAAAAAACCCTGGCACCGGCCCTGGCTGTTATTAAACTTAACTGAAGGGGCTTGCATCTAGGGTGAAAGCCCTATATTTCATCCTTTTTCTTTTGCCTTCCCTCCCTTGTGAAACTAAAAGTGGTTCCTAGGGGAGGGATTTTGCTCTGGAAAATGGGGAGGGGCTTAAACATTAGCTTTCTTGGTAACAGTTCCTCAAATTAGTAGTCATGTACAGCTGCTTTTGGCAGAGAAAGAAGCAGAGGATCCACAATTGGATCTCCTACATCTTATTTTGGCTGCAAAACTTTTTATTAAAGACAGTATCATTTATTTATAAAATGAGGCAGAAATTAGTCATCGGTAGGAGGGAACAACAATGCATATCTAACTTCCTGTACATGTCAAATGCAGATAGAATTAGTATCTAAACCAAGACTTTGCAGAAGAACACTGTTTCATGGGTCTTCAAGTCCCCAGCCACAGCAGTCTGTTCAATAATATCCCAATGTTTTGGTTTTTTAAAATTTTGCATCACTTACATTCTGCCTTTCTCCCTAATGGGGACCCAAAGCGGCTTGCATCATTCTCCTCACCTCTGTCTTAACCTTACATCAACCCTGTGAGGTAGGTTAGGCTGAATGTGTGTAACTGATCCAAGGTCACTCAACAAGTGTCAATGACAGGGTGGGGATTTGTGCCTGAGTCTCCCAAATCCTAGTGTCAACAGAAACTATGTCTACTGACCCCATGTTATAGACAAAACATAAGCTGGTGGGAGTCAGAGAGAAGTCTGGACTTCCTGGGGAAATTCCTATTAGCTAATCTTGCAACCTGCCCTTTTAGCTGAGAGAATTACTTTCTTAGGCACTTTTTAGTATCTGACTGATCAGGCAGAATTCTTTTGAAGTACGGCTGTTGCTAAGTTTTCAACTACAATTGAAATTTCCAGGGGGAAGTAATCCTAATTCAGGGATTTCTGGGATATCTAAGCAAGAGATCACACTTATTTAGATAATTTGGAGAAATAAGCAGTACTCGGATTATAACACTTTTTAGAAATACATGCAAAGATAAAAGTGAAGAAAGGAAAACAATGTAAGCCACTGTGTGTCCCCATTGGGGAGAAGAAGTAAGTAAAAATTAAGCTTGTCTTTAGCATGAGGTAGCACAAGACACTCAGCTGTTCCTTTGTGTCTAACTGGCAAACCAGAGTATGCCCAGTGGTCCTCTATACCCATCAGATGACGGAGAGAGTACTTTGTTCACAAAGCTTACTGTTAATGAAGTCTAGGGAGTTTCAGGGTTACTGATTAACAGTTTCAGGAACTCTGGTCATGATTTGCTGCATACATCCCACATTTTAACATGTGAATATACTGCTTTAGCTGCCTTCCTTTGTTTCCTTGCTGAAGCTGCTGTAGTGAGTTTGCTCCTCCTAAAGCCAGACCTGTGGCTTAGGCTTGTATAATAATTGTATAGTATAGTCATGGATACTTATAATGCATGGTTTCCTTATAGTCCAAAAGGGAAGAATGCTAGTCCTTAACCGTATTATAGCTATGTATAGAATGTGTGATCTTATCTGAGTGAAGTTCTTAATTGTTCTCGCAATCCTATCCCCCTGGTCTCGTTAATCAGATATGTGCCATAAATTCTGTAAAGGTAAAGGTTCCCTTGCTTGAAAGCCAGTCGAATCCGATTCTAGGGTTGTGGTGCTCATCTCCGTTTCAAAGCTGAAGAGCCAGCGCTGTCCAAAGACGTTTCCGTGGTCATGTGGCCGGCATGACTAAACACCAAGGTGCTGTTACCTTCCCACCGAAGTGGTACCTATTTATCTACTTGCAATTTCTTGCTTTCGAACTGCTAGGTTGGCAGGAGCTGGAACTAGAGGCAGGAGCTCACCCCGTCATGCGGCACTCTCGGGTCTTGAACTGCTGAACTACTGACCTTCCACAGCCTGCAGTTCAGTGTCTTAACCACTTGAGCCACCGCAGCTCCTCTGTACTCAGAGCTTAATTCCCAGGTGTATTGGGGCCCAGTTCAGATTTCCATGGACCTGATCTGCACACAGGCTGGCTCCAGGTATTTCTACGCCCTAGGCGGGCGCAGATACCAACCTACCAGTTGGGCCTGGAGGAGGAAGGGGAGGGCAGGTGAGCTGTGCCCTGGCAGGGCGCTCTTAATGGAGCTTCATCCGGGAAGACAATCAGGCCAGAATGCCACTTAGCCCAATTACAGAGCCTTCTTTATCGTGCCTCTCCCACCAAGGTTCTCCCTGGTGGGCCGTAGACTAAACAGAAAGGATGCGTAAGAGCTGACATGACGCATGTGAGAACAGACAGCGTATTGAGGCTGGATGATGACATGTAAAGCGAACAGGCTCGCATGAGGCTGGTGTCCTAGAATGAAGGCGGGGGGAAAGGACAGATGGGATTTATTGAGCAACCACAGCAAAGGATTATAAAGACACGTTAAGGGAGGCACTTTGTAGGAAGAAGCAAGTCACGTGGGTTCGATCTCTGGGGTTCCACCAGCTTTGGTCTTGTTTTCCCTATTAAAAAGGTTGCTCCGAAGAAACACGGGTTGTAACAGAGCTGCAGAGTGATCTAAATGTGTTCCTGCGTTCAGGCTAGTCCCACATGGGCACTAAGCTTGTCTCCCCCAGCCTGGCTGTGAGCAGAGGTTTTGTGGTGGCAGCAGCAGCGGGGAGATCCCGCTGGCCACCCCTGCCTCCTCCCCCCCAGAGGGAGGAGGGGAGGACGAGTTGCACCCTGGCCGGATGCTGTCTGCAGCAGCGGCAGCGGGGAAATCCTGCTGGCTGCCGTGGCACCACCATGCCGCCCCTGCCTCCGCCTCCCCAAGGGGGGAGGGTGGGCAAGCTGCCGGGCGCTCTGGAGGCGGGGGGGCGGGGCGCCATTTGGAACCCCTGAGGGCCGGCGCACTCTAGGCAAGTGCCTAGTTCACCTAGTGGGCGAGCCAGCCCTGTCTGCGTAGTAGTTTAAAAGGATCGTTGCTTGGAATGTCTTTGGGCTTCCAGTGTAGACTGTCCTGAAAGGAACACTGTAACTATAAGCAACATCTGTGCCTTTCCTTTTTTTTCTTGTTCTAGACAAGTGTTTTGATGTGGATGACACTTGTGGCTTTCCCCATCTGCATGAAATGCTATTAGTTCTTTTGTGGGGGAGGAGGGAAGGGAAAGATTGAATTAACACAGGAATTAAGACAGCTAAAGGTAAGGGTGAAACAGGAATAAATGAAAAAAAAGGATGAAGCAGCTGCTGCTGCTGGAGGACATGGCATAAGAAGATAAGATCAAGCCTGTAGCCAGAAATCTTGTAAAACAGGGAAATGAATCCATCTTACGCTGGCATGCTTGTATTCCTGCATAAATAAAGTGATGCATTAGGCAGAAATGTTTGTTTTTATTATGTTTACTAATGTACATCTAAAATAAAAATATATTCCTTCTCCATAAGTCTTTCACAGGTAACAAGATTATGTGATAGGAAAGTTAAACATTTAAATTTTAAGGATTTGTGTACCATTTATATATTGCTATAAATGTTTTTCAAAGCTTAGAAACCTGGCAGAGGGTTATCTCTGCATTCCGGGATGTGTATTCCGGGATGTTAGTGCTTGTGAAATGTTTTCCAATGTTGGCCTTTCTGTTAATAATCTCTACACACAACTGACACTGCAGCCTGTTAACATGTTTGTTTTTCTTAATAAAAATCAGTAGTAGAGTTGAAAATATGTAAGAATTTGTATGTGGGCTAGATTGTGAGCCTATTCATGTTTAAATGATAAAGTAGTTGTCTTCCTCTAATACACCCTGCTCTCAAAAGTAAAGATGGGGGGAAAGAAAGGAAAATAATGAGTTTCTGTATCTTGAAGTTAGAAAGTCCAGTACTGATCCTAAGGTTCTTAACATGCTTAAAAGCCCATAGGAATCAAGAAAAAATGTGAATAGCTTTGTAGATTTGTTAGAAAAAAATCCAATAGCACTTTAATTTTAATTTAAATTGATGTACAATCAACATAAAAATATATTGAGTGACAGGGTTTCTGCAGACACCAAGAATTTTAGTCCTCTTTTCTAATTCTCCCTTATGAGTGCTTGGTGAAACTTAAAGCTTGTCCAAAGTTTTTTTGTGCCCTAGGTGAACTATGATTTTGACATCTGTCCCTCCTTCATTAGAGAAAAGAGTGATGGGAATCTAGAATAAATGTTTAGTAAGTAATACAGTGTAAAAATAAGAATAGACAAGCTGTTCAAAAAGTCTTCCATCTTGGCAGCTGTGTTCAGTCATGAAGTCAACAGAGATGGAGATATTCTAGAAGCCAGTTAATGGCCAGACTTCCCTTCAAGTCACCATTGTATATGGGTATCTCGAAACAGCAGAACCAACCTGTTGGTTGGGGTGATAGGACCTGTGAACTGAGAGGCACAACAATTGGCTGGCTGGGCTTTGGGCATCGGAAAGCAAGAGTACCTATGTTCAACTAGGACCCCTTGGTGGGCAGCTACTCCTGTGCCTGGCGTCCTCAGCTGAGTTTACTGCATATGGGTATTCCTAGTCAGTGGCAATAACATCACAATTCCGTTTTATTCTGTTTCTGAAGAAGCAAGGCAGCAGTCGCATGCCCCAAAAGCAGCAACAATGACAGGAAGATTGCTGTGCTTCTGAAGGAGCAACTCCCAGGTTGCAGTAGTATAAGGTGGGAGCAGCTATTCCATGACCAGCTGTCTTCATAACTCTGTGCAGCAGCCCCTCACTGCAATCTGGAGGAATTTGCTTCTAGTTACCACCAGGAGACCAGCCAGAACAAGTGAAAAGGGTATGCAGGAGCAGCAGCTTATCTGCCGTATGAATAAATCCTTGCAAAGGCAGAAGAATGTTCAGGTGACAGGCAGTGGCAGTGCTACTACCAACCTGTATTGTTAAACTTAAATTGTGATGCTCCAAGCACCAGATGATGGCTCATCCCATTTTTTTCAGATGAGACTGTACCTCTGTGTTCTTCTCTAGCTATTAACCTGCTAAGACAGGCACTATATACCAAGAGGAATCCATCAGGATTGGGAATCAGTGTGCACTTTAAAAGTGTAGAGCATGACCAAAAGGCAGAGAAAGCTCTTCAGAAAGTTACTGAGCTTGAAAGTCAATTACCTGCTTGGGCACAGGAACGTATTTTGTCTTTGGATTATCATAGTCGCGAGTTGTGCCTAAAGTTCAGGAGGTTCAGATCAAACGTTGAAACTGGAACAGAGCTGAATATATTTATGGTGAATTGGTTAGTGGGCACTTTAAGCCTGGAAGCTAGTGTTACACCCCTGCTACAAAGCGCTTACTGTGTGGTAAGGTATGTGAAGAATCTACTTCCTCATTATATACCAGAGATATACTGGCAGAACTTAAGGACTTTTGAACATGGCAGAGGATCCTTTTAGAGGCCAGAGAGAGAGAGGAGGTCTTGACTTTCAGGGAGTGAAGATTCAAGTCTTTCCAGATCTCCCTTCTGAATTTTTAAAGATAAGAAGAGACCTTAAAGACACCACTGCTAAACTGCGGGATTTAGGAATAAAATATTGATGGTTCCATACGAGCAAGTTGTGTGTTCAACATGGTTCAATTTCTTACACTGCCTATGACTCTGCCTCAGGCGAACTAATGCTGGCCGCCTTAAATCCTTCCCCTTCTGAATCCCAAGAAAACGGGCAAAAGGAAAGAACGCTCTCCTCTCAGATCAGCTAAAACAATTTAAGTCTGTACTCCTGAAGACCATGAAGATTTTGAAGAGAGTTTGGACTTGGTTTAAAATTAGGATTTGGGATATATATATTATATATATATTAATGCTAAAGAGTGGTGGGACTGTGGCTAGTGACTGGGTATGTTCCCCCCAGGATCAATCAGTCCCTGGAAGGAGGGTTTTTCCCCCTGCTGACCCCTGAGGCCTCCAAGGACTGAGCTTAATTATAATTTAGTTCAAGATTAATTTGGTAGTATATTGTAAATTTATTATAATGAGCTAGGATTGAAAATCTTATAAACATTATTATGTAATAATAATTTTGGGAGAAGAAAGAAAATAAAGAAGAAGATATGAAGATAAAGCATGCATTTGAAGTTTTGTTTTTATAATATTAATGATTTTGGTGTTGTTAAATTATAAAACTCTTTCTTCAATAAAACTTTTTTAAAACATTTTTTTTTAAAGTGTAGAGGTTGCACCAAAATAGGTTCTTTAACTTGAGCCCTGACAGGCAGCTTTTTAAGAAGTCCGGTAAAAGCAAATAAGTTATTAAGTATTTAGTAAGACCATAGATAGAGATTCTTTGATCTGGGTACAACAGCTTTTCGGACAGTCATTTGATTACACCTAATTTTGACCTAAATAGGATACAGATGCTGCAAACTGCACCATCTTTCAGTAATGCTGAATTCACAGTTTTAAAATAAAGCATTTTGGTGTAAGCAAAGTCAAATAACATTGCAAATACATGACTTAAGGAATACAATGCTAATCTTAATAACAAGGGGGAAAACACCAATAGTGTCTTACTCTGAAGTTTTGAGAAAATACCTTAATGAAAGAACAAAGATAACAGTGATTACTTAGTGGCAAATTCAGAGCTGAAATTAACCCAGGGTATGATTGTGGGCTTCACTGTGAATGCTTTGATCTGTTCACATTCTACTTGTGTTCTTGGATTCAGAGTTGGTAGCCCTGTATTCAGGAGGGTTAATAGTATTGTGCAAGTTTAGCTGCTGATGGTGAGGCAGAGTTTTTTGACATATATTGGCAGTTGGAATGTGAGGTTTACTGGTGTAAAACATCATGTAGCTGCAGCTGGTTTTGTGCTTCTTGTGTAAGTTTATGTGAATTTGCCCATGAGACTTGCAAGTACAAAGTTCCGTCTTCTGTATGACATAGTTTATAGTGGTGTAGGGCATTTTCCCTGAGCACTACCCACTGTTTTGGCCAATATGTGCAAGGGAAATAGTAGCTTTGTTCTGTTTCCCATAAGCACTGTGTTTAGTTATATAGATTTATTTGTGAAGTGAGTTATTTTCTATTTTGTCTGCTGTATTTGTTTCTGTGTGATGTACAATTTCTGTGCTCGTCCTTATCTATTTACTGACTTACATAAGTGTAAAAAAGTACTTAGCCTGTTTGATGGTGCAAAAAAATCAAAGAAGTATTTAATTGTAGCTTTATCCAGCAGAGATAACTGTGTGTGTTAACCAGATAGATTTTTAAATAGGCATTGATTTTAGCATTCTCCCCAAGGGAGTGGCTCTATAATTACACGTTTGCATTATGCATTATCAGTTACAATGACATGCACTGTTGTACAGGCTAACAAAATCTATTGGAAACCTATGTGTTTGAAAAGGAAATGAAGTAAAGTAGGCTTCAAGTAAAATTTTCTTATCTAATGAAAATGAGGACAATATTATTTGCTCTCTGGTGTGTAATGTGTTCCATTTTGGGTCCTTCCCACTAAGTGAATTGTGACAAAACAGCAATTTGTATAAATCTAATTCATTCTCATTTTGTTAAATATAAATACTTAAGATGAGGAAAATAAGAGTCTTAAAACGCTTTCCCCCTAAACTTGTTCAATAGTTTATTTAACAATCCCAGTGCCAGGAGGCAACATCAGGGGAAGGCCTCGGCCTCTGTGCCCTGTTTTTGGCCCCCCAGAGGAACTGCTTGGCTACCATGTGAGACAGAATGCTAGACTAGATGGGCCACTGGTTGGATCCAGCAGGGCTCTTCTTATGTCTTAACAATCTATAAATAAGTATGTGTAACCACTTACATGTGTAGAGATGTAAAAATTCCAGAAATTTTGAAGCCATGCAGGAGCAATGGTGTTTTCCAGAAAAAAAATGGAAATTTTCAGGAAAATAATGCAATATTAGTACTCTTTACAGATTGAAAGTCACTCCGTTACTTGGGGAACATAAAATGTAGTGTGCATAAATTGGCTTGGCTTAAAAGTATAATTTTTGATGTATCAAAAGTACAGCTTATTCAGAAAATAACAAATTGTATTTACTTTTTTAAATTTTATTTTTTGTTACAAATTGAACTAAAAGGTCCTGAAATGTAAAGAACACCTGAACTATAAGGAACCTCTTTTGCCAGTTTATGAGAGCAGGCAAACAAGCAAACAAACCACCAATAAAACTGAAGAAACTATCAACATAACAAAACTAAGAACATTATTTTATCTCCTCTAATTCTCCTCCATAATAAAAACGGCTGAGAGGAAACAGATCCACTAACTATACCAACAAGATGAAGCCCACAAGCAAAAAGGAATCTAAAACCTTTTTCCTTCTCTTGTGACAACTGCAGTACTCCCTAGAGACAGAAATGTATCATTTCTCTTGCATTTGAGAATAGTATCCTAAGTATTTTCACAGTATTTGAATTGTATTCCAGCATTTACTCATCCTCAGTTTATAAAATTACTAGTGAGCAAAGCCCATTGTGGCAGTAGACAACGGGCCCTAGATAGGAAGGAAGCGTGGGTGGAAGGAAGGAAGAGAGAGAGAGAGTTGGGGGGGAAGGGGGAGAGAGAGAGGAAAAGAGGGGGGAGCCAGAGACAGAGTGGGGGGTTATGACAGTAAGTTTGAAAGAAAGAAAGAAAGGAAGGGAGGCAGGCAGGAAGGAAGAAGGGTAGAAAGGGAGAGATAGAGAGAGAGTAGAAGGGAGGGAAGAACAGGAGAAAAGAAATGGGGGGAACAGAGTGTGAGAGAGAGATAAAGTGGGGAGGGGAGAGAGAGAAAGGAAGAAAGAAGGGGGGAGGCACGGGGTGGGAGAAGGTGCGGGGGGGGCCTGTGGCAGCTTCTCCTGTCTGCCTGGATTGGTGGGGAGGGGGAGAAGCGAGGTGGGGCGGGCACACAGCAGCTCCCTTGCTGCCACCGCCGGCCATCTCCTGGGTGGGTGGGTGGGGGGCCTGATCTGGGCACGCAGCAGCTCCCTGTCCGCCGTGGCCGGCTTTCTCCTGGGTGGGGGGGGCAGGACTGAGGCCGGCATGCGGCGGTTCCCTGTCCGCCATGGCCAGCTTTCTCCTGGGCAGGTGGGGCTGGAGGGACGGAGGTTGACGCGTGGCGGCTCCCTAACTGCCGCAGCCGGCTTTCTCCTGGGTGGGGGGCTGGACCGAGGCCGTCCTGAGTGACAGTTTGTGCATCCAAATACTGTTGGCGCACATCAAACATTACAGAGCCAAAAGGCAATTATTATAAGGAGAGATGCATGGGGTAGAGAGAGTTGGCAAAAAGAATTTTTTCTTCCTCTCCCAAATTACTAGAACTTGAGAGCATCCAAAGAAGCTGATGGGCAGTAGGTTCAGGATGGCCAAAAAGAAAATACTGCTTTACATAGAGAGTGATTAAAACGTAGGAATTTGCTGCCAAAGGATGTAGTGATGGCCACAGGAATAAACAACATTAGAAGGGGGTTAGATAGATTTGTGGAGGATAAGTCTGTCAATGGCTACTAGCCATGGCAACTAAGGGGAACCTTCACATTCAGAGGCACTAAGCCTCTGAATCCCACAGCCAGGAGGCAGCCTCAGGGGAAATTCTCGGCCTCAATGCCCTGTTGTTGGCTGTTCAGAGGAAATGGTTGGCCACTGTGTGAGACAGGATGCTGGACTAGATGGACTATTTGTCTGATCCAGCAGGGCTCTTCATATGTTCTTAATATGGAACAACATACTACTAATGAACAGGGAACAGGGAGATGGTTGTATATTTATTCACGCCTGCAGTAATTCTTTGTCTATATTTTGTTTATCAAATTTATTTATTTCTGTTTTGTGATTGAAGGCTGTTACTTGTGCTTTCTTCCTTCTTCTAGAGGAGAAGTTTGTGGGTTAAAAATACTTGTGTAATCAGAGGAACAGTCATAGAGCTAGTTTAATGCTAAGGGAACAGTAGAGAGAGAGACCTTGTCACTATATCAAGGTATATTTTGTACATGGCTTTTTACTCTTTTAACGTTATGAATTTTATAACAAGGACAGCTTTTTAACAGCTCAGTTGTAGAGATTTTAGGTGCTTTGAGACTTTGGTGAGGAAGTCTACAGAGTACCAGAGGATATGCAAGCCGGTACTTATGAACAGGAGTTTCTTTGTGCTCCCTTCATTTTTATGTGTGAAATATCTAGGTCAAGATGTGACGGACTTTCCTCCCAGTGTTTTTGTTTTTTTTTACCTAAGCAGTCCTGTCATTCTGTAACATTGATATGACACTTAACTCATACATGCCTGGGAGAAGAATTGGTGGTGGTGGAAAATACCGTCAAGTAGCAGCTGATTTATGGTGACCTTGTAGGTTTTTCAAGGCAAGAAACTAATAGAGGTGGTTTGCCATTGCCTGCCTCCATACAGCAGCCCTGGATTTCCTTAGTGGTCTTCCATCCAAGTACTAGCCAGGGCCATCCCTGCTTGGCTTCCGAGATCTGATCAGATTGGGCTAGCGTGGGCTATCCAGGGCCATCCAGCTCAGGGTGGATGGATACAATGAGTCTCACCAAGAGACACTAGTTGTAAGATTGCTAAATGGATTAATCTTGATATTTTGATAGTTCAACGCTATTCTGCTTGACAAAGGTGCACACGAAACGAGATGATATGCATAATCCATTGTGTGGCGGTGTTTGAATTACAAGTAAACTGAATTCTGGAACAAGAGACTTTCAGTCTGTGGAGACTTTTGTGACATAATACATCACAGTTGTTGTTTTCTTCTCTAAAGGGTGGGAATTAAGCTGCAAGTAGTTGGCTTCTTCTAGTTTTTTTGTGGGAAGCCTCAAAGTGCCCTTTTCCCCTCTGCTTGGAAAAATTTAGTGTAATACAACTTGAACACCTGACCTGAAGAGCAGCTTTCTTGTATCACATTTAATTACCTCCAGTTTTCAAAGTGTTCTGGATCTTGGAATGTTTCTTGCATGAAAGTATTTTGATGTAACTTTAATTGGGTGGCTTCCCTGTGAAAAACATAATAAGCCAGCATGTTGTAGTGCATAGAGTTTCAGGCTAGGATCCTTGGGAACCTGAGTCTGAATTCCTACTTCTGCCATGAAAGCTTGCTGGGTGACTTTGAGTCCATCACATATTTGTGGCCTGACCTACCACACAAAGGTATCGTTTTGAGAATGGAGGAAGAGTAAACAATGTTCTAAGCTGCTTTGAGTCCTAACTAGAGAGATGAGAGATATACATTAATAAATCCCAAATGCATGCAAATAATGCTTCTCCAACACAGCTTTTAATTGTTTTAAGTACTATTATGGCTGTGTGAGAATGGCAGTTGAGAGATTTTGCTAGTTTTCAAGCATACACCTTGACCACAGTTGGTGGATGTCTACAAGAAACAGAAATATTACAATTACTGTACAGCAGGAGGTGAGTATGGTACTTAATAGATTTTTTAGTTTTTGACAAAACCGTTACCAGATGTGTGTTCTGTCAGGCTGTGTTTTGTTCATCACAGTTCCTTGCTGGTACAACACATTTATATTTATCTAACCTAAGCTAGATATTAAGCTAGTAAGTTAAACATAGTAAATCTTGCCTCCACAGAGGGGCAGGGTTATAGATGACCTTTGGATCTCTTCTACTTTTCCATTTCATAATGAACTTTAGCATTTCATAATTCACTTGCTAACAGCAATCATAACCAGAAAAGTAGATTCAGGTGGGTAGCCATGTTGGTCTGAAGCAGCAGAACAAAGTTCAAGTCCAGTGGCACCTTTAAGACCAACAAAGTTTTATTCAAGATATAAGCTTTCATGTGCAGATACATTGTTTATATGGTCACCATTTGTTTGGGTTTAATTCTGGGGGGAGACATAGTGAAGGAAATAAATCTATCAGAATTGGAGATTGATGGGCAGATGTATTCTTCTTAACTGTGTAATGCTGAGAATAATTAAGTGAGACCCTGCTGTCATGCTCCACCTGTCTCCTCTCAAGCATGGAGGCTGCACTGTGATGTCGTAGTTGCATACTAAAGAATACAATAAACTTGTTAAGTCCTTTACTGGTTTCCTGGTATTCTGCTGTGCTGGCAGCTTATTAACTTTTAATTTAATAGGCTTCACATGCCTTTTCCCTTGTGATTTATTTTTTAGGTTCGGCACAGAGTGTCTGATCAGGTAATGGCTTTAAAGATGAACACACTAAGCAGCAACAGAGCGAACATGCTGAAAGAAGTCCAGCTCATGAACAGGCTTTCACACCCAAACATATTAAAGTAAGAGAATGTGCTTACACATATACTTATACTTGTCTGCAGGTCTACAAATGAAATTAATTTCTGGCCTTACCAAAAAAAATTGGTCCTCTCTGACTGGGAGGAGGCTTGAAAATATTGAATTAGTATCTCTTGAAAGTTCAGAAATTAAAGCGTCTGTGTCCTTTTCTTTTAATCCCTAATACCTTTCTGTTTGACCATACTATTCCTTAGCCTCTGTTTCTTTCTACCCTTCTGCAAAATTTTGAATCTGCAATTAGTCCAGCATGCAAACTGAGCAGTTTTGTCCACATTTATATACTGTAAATGTATAAACCACTTTCACAGGAGTGTGAGATGAAAGAGTATTGGTGTGCATGTAGTTATTATCTATCCTAATATGAACAACAATGTTTAAATGTGTGCAGAAAGTCATACATTGATGTTGTATACCACTGAAAATCAGGTGGAATGTAATGATTGTTCACCTAAAAATCATTTTAAAAAACCTGAGCATTAAGTAAGAGAGGGGATGCAGGAGAGTTCTGCCATTTGAAAATGTAATCTGTATGTCTACATTGACAGTGAATTAAAACCTTAAGGGAATAAGTTCTTTATGGGTGTTCATTCCTTTAGCTGCAAAATATGTTTATGGGGGGGTCTCTCTTACACACTTATTCAGGTGTGGTAATTCAGGTGACCTATGTATTAATGTTTTTTAAACAGGAGATTTTATTTTTATACAAACACTTGCTGTGACAACCGTCTGACTATCAGACCATATTACCCAGGGGATTTAATGGCCAGAAAACGACCAAGATCATGACATTATGGCCATTTCATCAGGAAGACAAAGTACATACCTGTTCCTTTATTTCACTATGTTCATGAAAATGTAAATAACAGGTCTTGTTAATATCTCAAGATTGTACACATTATTACACATGGGCAGAATTAAGTTTTTGCTGTATTATTAAATACATTAGTCAATATAATAGAGGTGGAGGAAAAATTCATTTAGTTCTGCTTTTTTGTGTGAAGGAGTATTATGTTTTATGTTTTCCCGGTATGTAAAATATGGGGGAGGGTTTTTTTTTAAACAGAAACGATAGTGTTAACATCTTCAAATGTACTAAATACTGGCTTGAAAGTTAACAGTGTACATGTTTCTCATTTTTAAAAAGTTGTTTTCTCCTTTATTTAGGTTTATGGGTGTCTGTGTACATCAAGGGCAACTGCATGCACTTACCGAGGTAAGTACCAAGCTAATTGTGGTATGTCCTCTTTGGGCTAAATTACCAGTAATCATACTAAGAAATATTTGTGTCGCCCATACAGCCTAGTATCAGAGTTATGCAGATATAATTGCAATGGTTCCTGATTGGACTTCCTAATTTTTGGTTACCTATTCCTAATTGGAATCAAGTAATGGACTAATTTAGTAATAGAATCCTCATACCCTATGAGGGTGTACTCATACACTCCTATGGTTATAAAAATGCCAGGATTTCTTGCATATCATATATAATATTACAGTAGTTTTTGTTTTGATTTCACAGCCATCCTTACTGTAGTAGAATGTATAGGATTATGTGTTATTAAGAGCGTGTAGCTATAATACAGTAGATGTATGAGAAAAACATCCAGCCTAGGTGATTCAAGCTGGCACCATCTTTCCGAGTTCTCCCTCCTGTATATCACTTAAAACTAGCACATGAATAAGGATTATTGTGTTCAAATGTCTTGGATTTCACATCTGTGTTTTTTAACTTGTTTTATGACTGGTCAAGAATAAGGAATCTGGAGCTTCTTGTAAAATGGTACATGTGTATTGTGACATCCTGTACCTGCAACAAAGTAATAAAGGAACTGTTACAAAGGTGTTAAAAGAATTTGGAAATTTTTATTATTCATCTTCTGCCTGGTGTGTTCTGTAGCCATGCCAGAAAGCAACACATGGACTATTACAGGCTTTGTTTCCATGCACACTTGGAAGTCCCTGCACACTGTTAAGGAAAATATGGACTTTTTGTTTGAAGAAAAGTTAAACGCATATGGTCTTTTATTGGGAAAGAGAAATTAGAAGCAACCAGCTTCACTTTGTATTGCTTCCTTCAGAAAGTGGTCTTGTTGGAAAATTGGATATGGAGGAAGCAGTGAATGTGTTTAAAAATCAAAATGGAGTTGGTTTAGAGTTTATGCACATCATAATGCCAGTATTAAATGCCAGAAGAGTAGCCAAGGTGCTCTGTGGTCACACAAGAAAGTCATAGCCAAAACGACATGTGACAGTGACATTTATGTTCTGTTCTCCACCCATGCCCCTTTTTTCCAAAACTTCCCTGGGGTCAGAAAGGACTGCTGAAAAGAGGGGAACATGGGAAAGATCTGCAATCCTTTCACTCAACCAGCCCCTGCTTTGTGTGAACTCTACCTTTGCACATGAACATTCTCCCACCAACTTTTTTTTATTTATGATGCTTTGCAGAAATTGTACTTTGAGATGCCTGAGAATGCACTGAAATGTGAAGTGCTTCCCATGTTCTCCAGTTGTCACAGCTGTTTTCTTTCAAAAACCCCTGGCAATCCACAGTGTGGGGAAAAAAAGGCATTTAATGCAGACTTGTATGTCAAAAGCATTATGGATGGTGTGAACTTGAAACTTCTTTCACTCTTGAAAGAGACCCTGAGGCTATGAGCTTTTGCACAATTTCAGTTGAATGATGTTTAACTATTGATCCCTCATGGATCACTGCCTTGTCGTGGTGAGGGGGCTTGCGTGGTTCGATGAGGCTGTGGGCTATGCCGTGGAGGGCCAACCAGGACGGACAGGCCACAGCAGAGAACTCAGACCAAGCGTGATCCCCTGGAGAAGGAAACGGCAACCCACTCCAGTATCTTTGCCAAGAAAACCCCATGGACAGTAACAAAAGGCTAAAAGATATGATGCCGGAAGATGAGCCCCTCAGGTCGGAAGGTGTCCAATATGCTACTGGGGAAAAGCAGAGGGCAAGTATGAGTAACCCCAGAAAGAGTGAAGCGGCTGGGCCAAAGCCGAAAGGACGCTCAGTTGTGGATGTGTCTGACGGTGAAAGGAAAGTCTGATGCTGCAAAGAACAATACTGCATAGGAACCTGGAATGTAAGATCTATGAATCAAGGTAAGCTTGACATGGTCAAAAATGAGATGGCAAGAATGAACATTGACATCTTGGGAATCAGTGAACTAAAGTGGACAGGAATGGGCGAATTTAACTCAGAAGACCATTATATCTACTGCTGTGGCCAGGAATCCCGTAGAAAAAATGGTGTGGCCTTTATAGTCAACAAGAGAGTGAGAAAGGCAGTATTGGGATACAATCTCAAAAATGACAGAATGATCTCGGTCCGAATCCAAGGCAAACCATTCAATATCACAGTAATCCAAGTCTATGCCCCAACCATTGATGCAGAAGAGGCTGAAGTGGACCAGTTCTATGAAGACCTACAACACCTCATAGAACTAACACCAAAAAATGATGTCCTCATCATCATAAGGGACTGGAATGCTAAAGTAGGAAATCAAAAGGTAACCGGAATAACAGACAAGTTTGGCCTTGGAGAACAAAATGAAGCAGGGCAAAGGCTAACAGAGTTTTGTCAAGAGAACACGCTGGTCATAGCGAACACCCTTTTCCAACAACCTAAGAGGCATCTCTACACATCGACATCACCAGATGGGCAACACCGAAATCAGATTGATTATATAATTTGCAGTCAAAGATGGAGAAGCTCTATCCAGTCAGTAAAAACAAGACCTGGAGCTGACTGTGGCTCAGATCATGAGCTACTCATTGCAAAATTCAGACTTAAATTGAAGAAAGTTGGGAAAACCACAAGGCCATTCAGATTTGACCTAGATCGCATCCCCAATGAATATACAGTAGAGGTGAAGAATAGGTTTAAGGGACTAGATTTGATAGACAGAGTGCCTGAAGAACTATGGACAGAGGTCCGTGACATTGTAAAGGAGGCAGCAATCACCGCCATCCCAAAGAAAAAGAAATGCAAAAAAGCAAAGTGGCTGTCTGATGAGGCTTTACACATAGCAGAGGAAAGAAGGAAAGCTAAAGGCAACGGTGAAAAGGAAAGATTTGCCCAACTGAATGCAGATTTCCAGAGAACAGCAAGGAGAGTTAAGGAGGCTTTCCTGAATGAACAATGCAAAGTAATAGAGGAAAACAATAGATTGGGAAGGACTAGAGATCTCTTCAAGAAAATTGGAGAAATCAAGGGAACGTTCCGTGCAAAGCTGGCCATGATAAAGGACAAAAATGGTAGGGACCTAACAGAAGCAGAAGAGATTAGGAAAAGATGGCAAGAATACACAGAAGAACTATACAAGAAGGACCTCAATGTCCTTGACAACCACGATGGTATAATCACTGACCTCGAGCCAGACATCCTGGAAAGCGAAGTTAAATGGGCCTTAGAAAGCATTACTAACAACAAAGCTAGTGGAGGTGATGGTATCCCAGCTGAGTTATTCAAAGTCTTAAAAGAAGATGCTGTTAAAGTGCTGCACTCAATTTGCCAACAAATTTGGAAAACACAACAGTGGCCACAGGATTGGAAAAGGTCAGTGTACATTACAATCCCAAAGAAGGGCAGTGTCAAGGAGTGTTCAAACTATCGCACAATTGCACTCATTTCACACGCTAGCAAGGTCATGCTCAAAATCCTACAAGCTAGGCTCCAACAGTACGTGGATAGAGAACTGCCAGAAGTACAAACTGGGTTTCGAAGAGGTAGAGGAACTAGAGATCAGATTGCCAACATTCGCTGGATTATGGAGAAAGCAAGAGAGTACCAGAAAAACATCTACTTCTGCTTCATTGACTATGCTAAAGACTTTGATTGTGTGGATCACAATAAATTATGGCAAGTTCTTAAAGAGATGGGAGTACCGGACCACCTCACATGTCTCCTGAAAAACCTGTATAAGGGTCAAGAAGCAACAGTTAGAACTGGATAACAAGACCTGGAGCTGACTGTGGCTCAGATCATGAGCTACTCATTGCAAAATTCAGACTTAAATTGAAGAAAGTTGGGAAAACCACAAGGCCATTCAGATTTGACCTAGATCGCATCCCCAATGAATATACAGTAGAGGTGAAGAATAGGTTTAAGGGACTAGATTTGATAGACAGAGTGCCTGAAGAACTATGGACAGAGGTCCCACTCCAGAAGCACCGATTTTGGGAGGGGGTTTGAAAGACCTGAATCAGATTGCGGTAACAAGAGAGGAAGTCCTCCGACTGATGGACAATTTAAAAACTAATAAATCACCAGGCCCGGATGGCATTCATCCGAGAGTTCTGAAAGAACTCAAATGTGAACTTGTGGATCTCCTGACAAAAATATGTAATCTTTCTTTAAAATCTGCCTCCATTCCTGAGGACTGGAAGGTAGCTAATGTCACTCCCATCTTTAAAAAGGGCTCCAGGGGAGACCCAGGAAATTACAGGCCAGTCAGTCTGACATCGATACCGGGTAAGTTGGTGGAAACTGTTATTAAGGAAAGAATTAGTAGGCACATTGATGAACAAAAACTATTGAGGCAGACTCAGCATGGGTTCTGTAAGGGAAGATCTTGTCTCACTAACCTGTTAGTGTTTTTTGAAGGAGTGAACAAACATGTGGACAAGGGGGACCCAATAGATATTATTTACCTTGACTTCCGGAAAGCTTTTGATACAGTTCCTCATCAAAGGCTCCTAAGTAAGCTCAATAGTCATGGGATAAAAGGACAAGTCCTCTTGTGGATCAAAAATTGGCTTATAAATAGGAAACAGAGAGTGAGTATAAATGGGAAACGTTCTCAGTGGAGGGTGGT